>CAXIVR010000003.1:126903673-129303673 GCA_964035755.1 Teleogryllus oceanicus | reverse complement strand
ACTTCACTTCACTTCACTTCACTTCACTTCACTTCACTTCACCTTCACTTCACCTTCACTTCACCTTCACTTCACCTTCACTTCACCTTCACTTCACCTTCACTTCATTCATTCATTCATTCACTTCATTCACTTCACTTCATTCACTTCATTCATTCACTTCACTTCATTCCTTACTTCATTCACCTTCATCATTCATTCATTCACTTCATTCATTCATTCTTCACCTTCTTCACATTCACTTCACCTTCACTTCAATTCATTCATTCATTCATTCACTTCATTCATTCACTTCATTCACTTCATTATTCATTCATTCTTCATTCATTCATATTCATTCATATTCATTCATTATTCACTTCACTTCATTCATTCACTTCATTAATTCAAACTTCATACTTATTCATTCACTTCATTCATTCACTTCATACATTCATTCACCTTCATTCATTCAACATTATTCACTTCACTTCATTCAACTTCATGCATTCACTTCATTATTCAACTTCACCTTCATTCACCTTCATTCACTTCTTCACTATTATTCATTCACTTCAAACATTCACTTCACTTCTACTTCATTCAATTTATCTTCACTTCATTCATACTTCATTCATCCCTTACTTCACTTCACCTTCACCTTCATTCAATTCACTTCAACCTTCATTCCTATTCACTTCACCTTCACTTCACCTTCACTTCACCTTCACATTCCCCTTCACTTCACCTTCACTTCACCTTCACTTCACCTTCACTTCACCTTCACTTCACCTTCACTTCACCTTCTTTCCCCACTTCACCTTCACTTCACCTTCACTTCACCTTCACTTCACCTTCCCAGCTGCTCTCCACACAGCTCATCCCATCACTGGTACCAATCTCATTTTCCACTATCTCCACCCCTACCTCACCCACCTCCCGTTCTCATTCCTGCCACCTCTACGACATTGCTCTATCACCTCCACGCATTCGTTGCCTGGGCCCCCATCCTCCGCCACCGCGACGGCCCCCGATCACACTGTTCGCGCAGACCCCGTCAACGCAGCCGGAGATTGGGCGCACGCGAATACGCAGAGCTGCACCAGCTGCCGCCGCCGCCGCCGCCGCCGCCGCCGCCGCCGCCGCCGCCGCCGCCGCCGCCGCCGCCGCCGCCGCCGCCGCCAGGTCACAATCTCGATCGCAAGGCGCGACGCCCGGCCGCCTCGGCGCCCTTCACCCTTCACCCTTTGCCCTTCGGCGTTCGTCCCGCGCCCTCCCCGGGTCCTTTCTGCCGCTGGCGGAATCGTTGCTGACGTTTCTCCTTCGGAACTTCTTCAGCTCTTCCAGTTGCTTCGTCTCTGGGAAGTGGAAAATCTGTTATTAACTTTAGGGACCGGCATTGTACGTTCTACTTAATGACATTGAGTGATATCTGGAACACAACTGAATTGGTGCACATTTTTTTCTTATTTATTGTGAAAAGCAGTTTAAGATGATGGCACATACTCCAATAATGATGATAATAATAATAATTATTATTATTATTATAGTAATTATTATTATAGTAATTATTATTATAGTAATTATTATTATTATTATTATTATTATTATTATTATTATAAAATAATTTCCGATCCGGTGGCCGAGATCGCTAAACAGTAGTGTCGTAGCGATCTCGGTCCGAAGGATCGCGGGTTCCTGACCCGTCTCGGGCATGGTTGTATTTGTGTTCATCCCTTATCGTCACCATATCGTTTCATCTTTACAGTTACCATAACATTAACTCCAATAGTGTTCGCTACTGACCTAGATGTTGACTCCGGATAGACGAGATCACTCAGGCAGTAGTACCATGGCGATCTCGGAAGGATCGCGGGTTCGAGTCCCGCCTCGGACATGGTTATGTGTGTTTGTGTCGGTATGTTTGTGATTGTCATTCATTCATCATCATTATCATCTCATTCTTCATCCCCCCAGGGCTAACAACCCTCGGGTGTAAAAAATGGATTCGACATGAAAATGCTGATCTCTCCCAAAAAGGTCACGTGCACTTGCCCTCGGGGGAATGAGACTGGGCTTCGGTGGGTACAAATGGCACGTTCCCGTGGTACTAGGGTGACCAAAAACTAACTAAATAAAAAAATAAATAATAAAATAACTAGTAATGCTACGGAATGGCACGGACATTCTAGTACTAGTTAGCTTCCCAATTTCTTTCATTTGGAAACACTCGGAGCTGCTTTTGAGAAAATGTCGCTTTCGAGTTTCTAAACATGAGCAATTTTAATATTCACAGAAAGCATTTGAGTTCTCTAGAATAGCATCGGGAGAGGTGGCTCAGTGCATCAACTGATGTCACTGTAATGCTTCTGACCGAGAGGTCCTAGGTTGGAGTCCCAACAGTGGCAAGATTTTCAGCACTAACTTGTCGAATGCAGGCGCTGTATGGTGGAGAATTCTAGCAGCCGGCTGCTCTGATCGATAATTTTTCGTGGTTTCTCTGATCAACACCAGGCGAATGCCAGAGCAGCACCCAAACAAACGGACCACGGACCGCGCGCGATCTTTCCTTCCTCGTCCTTGTTCTATCCTCTCCCCTTACACACACACACACACTTACACTAACATGCACCACACTACCACACATGCAGGGAGACCGGTCGGAAGCTTAGAATTTGTCTCGGCTCGAGCGGTGCCCCTCTAATAGGAGATACCTGGTGGAGGAATCCCCACTAGCCGACGGTAGGTCGGCGCCGGATCTCGCCATCTAACGGGGGAGCATCGCAGCCACCTCCCGATGAAAAAAAATCATTACACTTACAAGACTAATGACCTCAGTAGTTGACGCCCGGAATCACTAACAATCAATCAATCAATCAATCAACCAATCTAGTATAGCTCTTCGGTTTTGCTCCTCTCGTCCCGGCTACTACATATCAGCGCTTAAAAGATTTTTTTTCACATATAATCAGATTTTCTGTCCCCTAATAGTAGAATTGAAAAACCAATTTAAGAATATTATACAAGAGTAAAACCTGGTCCTTTACGTAAATTTTCATTGAAACATTTGGATCCACATTTGAGAAACTGTTGAATCTCTATTTCTGAAAATGAGCAATTTTGAGCTATTATTCACAGAAAACTTTATCGTGAGTTTTAGAGAATTATTGTAAGAAATCGTTTGAAGCACTTGCATTCACAAGTGCGACAATGTATACAATCGTTGTAATGTAAATATTATCAATGTGCGAGAGATATAAAAAAATTAGATTCGTATAATTTTCGAAATATCAATAGAATACATCAAAATGGCGTTTATGTCATGCTATAATGACCTTTTAGCACTATCCGTACAAAAAGTTTACCAAAAAATGGGAACGATTTTTCAGAAAATCGTATTTTTAATGTTTCATATTTCATTCAATTTATGCGAAAACTAGTATTATTTTCGAAAGAAGGTGCTTGATATGTATTAAAGACCAGCTAAATAGCTGCGTCTCTATTTTTTCGGTTTATTTGATGAGATATAAACTGAAACTTTTTCATACGTTCATTTCCAGAACATTATCCTATTCTTCGATTCAGCAACATTCAGTGTTAACATCTAATGGGTCTAAACTTTCAATGAAATATGCGTTGGTAGGTGGAATAAAGTTTACGTTTATTAACTTTACTTTCAGTGTTTACGTTAGTTTCACCTACTTGTTCTTCCCTCTCTCTTTTTCCAATTCCTCCCCATTTTTCCTCCCTATTCTCTGGTTTTCCTTTTCTATTCCCCTTCACTCTCTCCTTTTATCATCTTGTGTTTTCTCTTTCACACTCTCTTGTACTTATCACTCACACTTTCTCAATTTAAAACTTCCATGTTTCCTTCGATTAATTTGGAGTTTCTCTCTTTGAATATGTCTTTCCCTTTCTCTGCTCGTAGTATTTTCTATCTTCTTCTCCAAGATTTAGACCTTTTAGGCCTTCCACTTCTTTTGTCTCCCTCAGTGACATAGTACCAGAGCTGCTAATCCCCTTGTCCCACTCAGTTTCTCTCTTCCTGTGCTTTCTCCGCAACATGCCCACTCTCATTCTCTCATGACTTCTAATTCCGCACCATATCTCATTCTCTCCTCCCCTTTCTGTACTCAGCGAGTCCATGTTCTTCCCAGCCCCCGCATCTACGAACTCGCCTGCAGCCGTAAACGTGTTTTATAACCGAGCCCACACCGAGGCCTCCGCCCGACCCCCAGTCAACGCTACCGCCTCCTCCAACACCGCCCTCGCCACCATCGCCACCACTGCCACCGCTACCCTGCCACCCCACCCCCCCTTCCTTGCCCTCGCCTCCAACACGGCCGCCACCACAGACACCACCGCCACGTTTTGTAACTCCACAGCCACCATTGACGCCCCCGCCTCTGTCGCCACCATCTCCGCCACTGCCAGGTGCGCGTCCTCCCCGATCCCCGTTCCTGCACCGTCGCCGGCACCGACAACCCTGTCGCCTTAACCGCGCGCGCCACGCCACCGCTCCCCCCCCCCCGTGGCCATCACCATTGCCGCCGTCGCGCCCACCACGTCCGCAGCGGATTACTCGTGGGATTCAAAATATTTTATTCACACTGCAATATGCATTCGACCTCGTTCGCGCTCCATTTTTATCGTGTAATTTCCAATTATGCCGCTCCTGCTTGGCGAGGTATATTTTTGTAATTCCATTCAATTTCGGGCGCGTCTATCAAAACTGCGGCGTATTCGACGGGTCACTGTTGGTAAAGGTTCATCGGGTCACTCATGGGGGGTAGTTTATACTCAGTTTCACCCAAGTTGAATTTTTTTAATAATGTGTGCGTTTGAAGATTAATTTTTAGTTACCTTGTAAATATTTTTATAATTCAACAAACTTTAAATCATTTTTTTTCGACAATAAGCCCCCCGTTAAAAAAATTGGCAAAAAATGGGCAGGGGGGCTAATACGCTAGTATATTGAAATGAAGCTAAATAATTTTTCGAATGTCTTTTATTTTTTCAGTGAGTGTTTTAAAAAAGTGAGATTTTTAAATCGGACATCCCATTTGCAATTCTTTTATTACATGCTGATAATAAAAAGTACCAAGTTTTAGCTACTTGAAAACAGCATACGAATTCGCAACGAATGATATGCAATACTTGAAAAATTGTATTTTCCGAAATTTTCTTATAAAAACTGAAGAGGCTCACAAATGGGGAAGCCTATTTTCCAGAAAATGCTACTTACAAAATTACGTCTCCTTTTTAGACGTGCACCAGGTTTTTGTAGAGTTATTGCAACGAATAAAAAATATTATTTTCCAATTTTTCTAATTGAATTCTGGAGTAAGTATCTTGTTATGGTTTATGAAAGTTTTAAATTATATTTCCAGGAACGTATTATATCAGTAAATATAGGTTCAAATTAAGACATAAGTAGACTAAGCACGTGCTTATTACCGCAGCTGGATCAATTCCCCTCATAGGTTTTTCAAACATAATTTTATATTAGTTTATTTCCAGTGTTTTAATATTCATTTTTAAAATTGCCAATAATAGTTTATTTTCATTTTAAATTTCAATATATACTACTATGTATTTTAACTTCATTGTAACATCAGTACTTCAGTATTGTAAGGAGAACCATAATTTGGCCACTGTTAGGTCCCCTTAATATATTATTCGGATACCAAGTGAATATTCTTTGTTTTGAAGGCAAGAAACAATTTTATATCAACAATTCTGATAATGAAGGTTACCACACATTCACCAGTGGTTTTAAAAACAGCAGTGAAGTACATGCCTCAGTTGTTACCCAAGATACTACAATTAAACTACAGCTACTTCCCTACGCCAGCCTTACTAGTGTAGAAGTGTTCTCTCATGACAGCCTTCAAATTGATCAACAGTTGAACTATACAAAATGGATCATTTTCTGCAGCTCTATTCCAGCCATCCAGAACAACAACAATAATATTCATAACCTCGAAATGGTAATCATCATACATGAATTGCACCACCATATTGTCAAAGCAGGAAAGTCTGTTGTGATCAAATTCGTTCCTGAAGACAATGAAGTCCTAGGAAGCGAAACTGCAAATCTTGTGACTGAATCGGCGACCGAAGAAAACAGCATCGAATTATTAAAAACTCCTGTACATTCAATGATATCTGGAAACATGATGAAAGCTTAATGAAAGACAGATGGAACAGCAAGTGGTCCATGCTCAAAGCCAGTGAACTCCATAAACAAATATGAAAAATTTCTTCAATTCAAAAACAAGTGCTGAATTAAATAGAAAAGAACAAGTAGCAATATCTAGAATCCGAACTGGACACTGCTAATTGAGTCATATCCACTTATTTAACAAAAGCCCTCCTCCCACCTGCAACCACTGTGACAACTCCACTCTTCTTAATTTAAACCATGTAATTAACCACTTCCCTTATTACAACACTCTTAAACAACAAATTCTGCAGGATGACTCATTTACCTTAATTTTGGAATCCCCTAAATACCAAGAAAAAATCCTTAATTTTTGCAAAAACATTTAAATATTTACTGATATATAATAGGTATTAACTATTGTCATCAATTTAAGAAACCATGTCAATTTATGTTAACATATTTGTTATTACTGTAACTAAAACAACCAAATGTATTTTTAATTGTCGCTAATGAACATCGCCGTTGATGCGACAATAACTAAACAAAAAAAAACAACAATAATAATTGGTCAATATAATGGAGGGACTATTGGAGACTAACTTTCTGAGAATTAAAACTGCATTAGTTGCAAAAATTTCAATAACTGAGAATCTACTATATTGTGAATCTCCAATTTAAAATGAAAACTTAAGTGCAACAACGGCGCATACTCTCTCGCATTATTTATTTTTGCTATATTAAGAACTAGAGTGAAAATGGGACCAGCATCATTTTTACCGTCCTTTTATACATACAAGAAAACTTAAAGAAACAATTTGGGTTTTTGAATAAATAATTGTTTAAAATTGCCTATATTTCACTAATTTCGAGAAAACTACTAATATTTTCAAAACATTGTACATAATCGTTTTTTAAGATATTTAAGATTTTTAAGATCGTTTTATAAGATATGACAACAGATTTCATTCATAAAAAAATCTATCTTCAATATTATAAATGTAGAAAAAAAAGTAGAAAAATATTTGAACTTTTGCAATTTTCTGAAAATCAGCGATTTCAATTGAAAGAAGACCTGCCTCATTCATTCAGCGTTCTTTGTACTATCTGAGGACAAATTGTAATAAAAAATGTCGAGCCATTTTTGAGAAAAGTTTGGAAATGAGGTGTCATGAATGTAGCCCCAAAAATCAAAATATCAATTACACACTCACAGGATGCCCTCAGTTGCCCTCAGTTGATGTTTCGGTATTAAGGACCCACGAAACATAGATTAAGACTGCACAACTTGTTAGTAATTTAGTACATATAGGAACGAGATTTATCCACTTTTTCGTTGCTAAGGCCCAACATAGATGTTGTATCCCATTTCCGGTGGACGATTATATATCTTTCTCTTCTTACGAAGTAAGGCGAGAAAGTAATTTGTGATGCTACATCATTGTAGACTTTTTCGAATTATTTAAATCCTTTGAAATTTTTGAAAATCCAGAGGGTTGAACGAAAATCATATCAGCCTTGTTTTCAATTGACCTTGCTCTCTGCATGGAAAAATTTCAGCAAAGAGTAGAAGACGTTATTGAGGAAACGCATAGGGGAGAGAGACTGAGAGTCAGAGAGGAAATGAAGAGTCATAAATGACTTAATCATTCCAGCAGCAATGCGTTTGAAAGTCTCATTTGCAAAGAATTTTGTACAATCAATAATTGTCATTATGTTGAAAAAATTATTTTCAAGAGATCAAGTAAGGTATTATTTAATGGTTTGATACGGATGTGTTCACCGGGTTGGAAATATTCGTGGTTATTTAGGACGAATATATGCATGTGTAAAAGAGGTGTAAGAATGTACATAAATATGTATTTTAGATATTCTTTTTGTGATGTGCATTGCAAATTGTTAAATGCAAAAGAGAATATGTTCACATGCAACAATATGTCGTAAATGTTTGAAATAATCAATTTTATGACAAAAAGGTTTGTTTCATTCTAACTATAACTGTTCATCGCTTCCAAACAAACATCTACAATTCGCAGGTAGTTTCTTGAAACTTGTTACGGCGTGGGCGAGAATCATCAACACACTAACATAATATTTCTTTCAATCTGTGCATTACACAAAGTTTGTCGGTCAATGAAAGTCAGTATTAAGTATAGAGTACAGTATATTAATGGGTAACTGATTCATATGTACTTTCAAGTTACGTATATACAAAAGTTGATTGTAGTGGCAGACTGTACAGTACAGAATTTCATGCAGTCAAACACAGTTTTACATGAATTAAATTGGTTGAGAGAAGTTTATATATAAAAAAATACTTCAAAAACTGCAATTGCAGTTTTATTGATATTTTTAAAGTACTCTTTCCACATATAATTAAAGTAATGTTGATAAAATGGTAAAATATCCACCTTGGAGGAGTCGGAATATAGAAGGACCGGATACGCTGAGTTAGAACTGTGGATGTTGGTGAAAAACGCATCAAAAGCTTTAAACTCAATCTGGTTTGAAAAACCTCTCGCAAACGCTTAAATATATAGCTACCTTTCGTTTATTTTTTTGTGGGAATAACATGGTTCCGCTCCATATGAGCCATGACCAGACTCGCAGGAATCGTTACTTTAAAGGTACGAGCAGCAATCTCGACCAAATCAACATGGCATTTAGACAATGTAGTGTTGACGTGGTCTGTTTTGAATGAGTAAGTCTGTTGATGACAAAGACATTTGAGCTAAGAGGAAAATGAATGAGAATTATATTTAAGATAGGAAATTGAACCTTGGCACTAATTTGTTAAATGGTGATTTGGCGAATTAAAAAATAATTTACCAATTTTCCTGTGACCCCTGGTTTTGCATTATAAATAGTAGGGTCTACAGTGAAGAAAAATAATACTTATGTACATGTTGACATCAATTTATTGTGTTCGTGTGAAAAGTGAAGATTTTTTTTTCAAATTGGATCGTTTTTAAAAAGTGCACAAAGCATTACCCGAGATTAGTAAATAACATTCGTTGAATGTATAATGAAATAAAGTTGAAAAATACACTAATTGATATTCTTACAGAATATATTTACCTTGACTCTCTTCCCAAATTACTTTTAAAA
Organism: Teleogryllus oceanicus; assembly: GCA_964035755.1. NCBI lineage: Eukaryota > Metazoa > Arthropoda > Insecta > Orthoptera > Gryllidae > Teleogryllus > Teleogryllus oceanicus. The sequence continues at coordinate 129,294,423 of CAXIVR010000003.1, read as the reverse complement.
AACCGTATTGGCGAAGGAATTTGCTCCTGCTATACTTATAAATGTATTTAAGCAGCAAGAAAATTTGTCCGTGTCAATACGTTACGCATTCCAACAGATTTCGCTTTCGTAAGCGTAGTTTACGATCTGCGTTCGCTATCTCGAACGCTGGGGATTTCACGCCGAGCTTCATTTATTGCCGCGTCGAGGTCATTAATCGATTTCTGGACGCTCGCGCCGTCGAGGCCTCTCGCTTCATCTTTCTCCGCTGGAAAACTTCAGCAGCCGCGTCACTGTCGCTGCCGCGCTCTGGCGGGTAATTTCTTTCTACCGTAAAAAAAAAATGCTCTGCGTCCACTCGCGAAATCCGATTGGTGTTTCCGGGTGCGTCAACTGCTAAGGTCGTTAAGTATAGTGCCTGTTTTTATCGCGGGAGGGACAGTTTTTCTCCCTCCCCACTAGACGAGATTCGGCGTCAACCTACACTTCGGTGTGTGATCTACAAATTTGAGAATTCTGTCGCTAGAATTCTACTCCAAATAGCGGCTGAATTCGACGTAGCGTCGAAAATCCTGCGACCGTCGAGACTGGAACCTGGCGAGATCCGGCTCCAACCTACACTTGACATGTGATCTACCAATCAGAGCTTTCGACCGCTAGAATTCTCCTCCAAATAGCGGATGAATTCGACCTAGCTAGTGTCGAAAATCCTTTCACCGTCGGGACTCGAACCGTAGGACCTCCCGGTCAATGACACTGCAAAAACGTCAATTGTGGTTTTGAGAAACCTAAGCCAGCAGCAGCACGGTTTCGGCATCGATGCATGCCATGAAAATATCACGCAGGTAGTGGCGAGAAAGGGAACGATAAGTAATATTCGGACTAAATAGTACTCTCAAGATAGTCTGATGATTTTCGAGTAGCGAATACTCTTCTTAATCAGATGGATTATTTAGAAATTGTCAAGAATCACTACATAAACAAAATATTTATCGTAACTTGGTTGTACTACGTACATTTACGAAACTGTCCATAGGACCAAAGTTTGAGTTTTCTTAGACACGACCGTTAAGCTTAGGAGTGCATAATAGTGATGGCCCTGTCAAAATAAGCCGAGATGGGTTCGTGCAATACTTTGATCATGTGAAATAGAGGAAGTGTACAGAAAAATAAAGGAACGAAACATAAAAATTTTATTAAACATAACCACTCAATACATGTAATTTAATTTATTGTCACCTTATCATAACTCGTGTAAGTTCCAGAGCAACTTTTAAGAGTGGACTCTTATGACGATGACCAACAATTGTTGGAGATTTCTTTTTGCAACTCACGCCATTGGTAACAACTAATTAATGGAAACCGGAAGTTTTAATCTTCACCTAACTTTAAGAATACATTTCAAGAAGTTAAATACAAACTGTATAAGGTGTTTGTACTTTTCTTTTGGAAATTCTTAGAATCTGAGATTGTAGTTCTGAACAGTAGTATATTAAACATAGTATTATTTAGCGCAAAAATCGAACCTTTAATAAATGTGTAGAAATGGCACAGCAGGTTCTCAGGAACTGTAATCTAATCCTTTGTCGATTTTTCTTATGTTCAGTTTTCTATGTTTTGTTTAGTAATAGCTATAACGTTTTATAGCATTCTTAATTAATATTTTAATATTTGTACGTTATTTTAAGTTTTTTAATAATATTAAGTTCATGGCAAAACACAAAATATAATACGTTTTAAACATTGTTAGTTGCAGATAATTCTAATTTTTTTGGCGTGACTCGTCTCTACTAAAAGCAATACAACATTCATTTATACTAGTATTTTAGTGAAAGGACCGTAAATAATATTGATGTATCAATATTGAGTTAGTAGTCTCTGTTTTAAGAGATTTTGCTTGATCCTGAAATTTTATTTACGATAGCTGAAACATTTTGGCTTGATGAATAACCTTTTCTGCACATTTACTTACTTACCTGTTAGAGCCAGTGTTCATGTTCTCAGTTGATATACTTTGCCCACAAATTACCCTAGAAGAGGTCGTCTGCAGCAAGTAATTGCTACGTGCTCGTTTTACACATTTAACAACAATTATGTAATTCTTACTTTCAGTTTTGCAATCCTATATCATATAATAATTTTTTACAAACCTTCATTGGCAAAGTTTATCTCTTATACAAATTATATTCTCGATTATTTTCTGACATCCATTCGTATTTGCGAAATATATATTATGCAGTGCCAGATCAAGGGCTAATGCTGGAAGCTCCAGATCCAACACATTCACAACACATGAGTTTAGACCAGGTTAACACTGGCAAGTTCACAATTTAGTTTGAGTATTCTTACCCAACGGGAAACAGTTGTTTCTTTGATTCATGAGCTTAGTAGATCATGCATAAATTTATTTTACGATTGTTCAAGCATAATTATAAATCAAATTCCCAATCTTTCACCTGCTGTTGTGAAATAAATAAAAACCGTCTTTGAATGAATAACATTGAAAATGAATACACAAATATTTCCGTTGGCACAGAAACTTCACATGCAAGGTAGCAAAAAAATTTCATTTTCAATTTCAGTCATTTATGTTTGCATATTACTATTTTTAGGTACTCTGAAAATTTAAGAAACTACATAGCAGAATGTATTATTTCATTAAGAAATTAATTCATTTGATAAAATGAATGTCCTAATTTCTCATCTGAAATTATTAGAACGAACATTTCCTTAACAGAATCATCTGATACAATGTAATATATATCGCAAGATACGAAAACCGGCAGCTATTTAAGTCATATCATTATGATAAAATATCAAAACCTATATTTCACCAGAATTCTCAAAAAAAAAAAAAATTTCCCCAGAAACACCTCCTGGCCGCCCGAAATTCTCCCCGAGAGACGATTTTAAGAATCTCGCTGTGAGTAATAGTCCCGTTTGAACCCGTCGCAATTACGCAAAAGGGAGGAAAGTGGATTTTTTTCTCCTCGCCCTCCCGCCTACCGACCGCAGGTGAGAAGAGCTATAGCGAAAGGTTTATCAACACCCATAACTCGGGGCTTTATCTGTGCGTGACAAATTGGGACCGCGCTCTCTCCAGGCAGGAATGGGGCGGAAGATTCGATTAGGCAACGCGGCGCCGCCGCTAATTAACATGGCCGCTGGGGCGAAATATCCCGCGCCGCTTTTGATTAACGCGCGTCGTTGACGTGCGAGCCCGCGCACGGTGACAGACGTGCACGAGCAGGGTGTCGAAGCGGAGACTGTAAGTTAGGCGCATCTGGACAAGGAAGCAGACACTTTTGGTTTTTCCTAGCTATCTGAGAGCTTTTTTACACCTCTGTACGCTTTTGTGAGCTTCTTACTCCTCTACACGCATACCGTACATTTCGTACCTAAATCACCATATAAATCAATGGATGTTGGTACATATAAGAGCGGTTAACTCCGACACCTTGTACCGATCTCAATGATAGTTGGCTAGTGGTATCACCCAGATGGTTTATGTGCTGTTAATTTTATTTTAACTCCACTAGACAGCGCTGTAGAACACAACTAAATATTCATGTCAAATGAAACCCGCAAGACTCAGCAGTTTTTTGAATCTATAACGTTAAATAACTCCTACATGAAGCGTTCTAAAAAATAAAAACCTAAAAGTTTTTGGTTTAAGGTCTCAGAAAAGTTTCTCACGCTGTAATCTGCAGGATGACATCTTCTTCAACATTCCATTGCATTTTTGCTCGTCCGGCGCTTCTCAATATTGCCCCACCTGCTCAGAGACGTGCAGAATCTGCAACTAAATGTGAATGAGAGGGACAGTGAGAGAGACAGGGATTGAGAGGGAGACGGAGAGAGAGAGAGTCAGACAAACTGAGACAGAGACAGAGAGGGAGAGGGACAGAGGCGAGAGAGACTGAGAATGGGACAGGGAAGGAGAAAAGGAGAAGAAGGGCAGAACGTCTGCTGGGCTCCGCTAGTTACGTATATTTTTATATACTGCGCGGGGTCTCACAGGGGCAGGCAGATGAATGAACAAGGTGTTGAACTGGGTCTGTGATTTAAGACGAATCACATACGAACAAGAAAGTCTCGTAGCTCTCGTACGTCAGCTTTCTTACGCCTCCATATGCTTACATTTAGGATCTTATAACTGTAGCCATTTATATCAAGAAAGCAATCTGGCCCTGTTCCTCATCGACGTGATTCTTTATTATGAATATTTTGCTATTTGTTTTTATTTACACGTGCAGGTAGGAGGGTCAGATCCACGAGCGGGATATGTAACCGGGTTCTCCGAAAAGACGTATCACGAATTAGGACGCAGCTAGCTTTGTATGTTTCACGTGTCATTTACAGCTCTCGCCCTTCATACGCTTCCACGTATCGCTCTACAACTGTAGAAATAATTCTTTAGGAGCAATTAAGGTCTTTTTCTATCGTGATCATCGCCTCTCGTTATTTACGTGACACTTAACTGAATTTTTATATATATATATATATATATATATATATATATATATATATATAAAATATTTCTCTATTTACATTTATTGTGAGATATACCAAAATTTTCCTCTCTCTCTACATCTATATCTGCTAAAGATCTTAGCGTCCGGCTTGCTGGGTCAATGGGTCACGATATATTATAATCCTTATTACCTCTATAATGGATTATAGGATCCGCCGACTATACAGCGCAGCTGGGAATCTGAAATAGAATGATTCTATTCCTAGTTCATTTCTGTTTGGATTGACTAAATGAAAAATCACTTTCTTTTCTAAAGAACAAAATTCAACAAAGTTTATTTTTGCCTTTTTAGCAAGCAATTTAGAGAATTTACAAATTTTTGGCCTTTGATCAAGATATCTTTCAATTTAGAGTTTATACCGCGGTTAACTTATCTTTTCTTCTTTGATGTCCCTCGTAGACTTCTCAGTCGAAATATCTTGCGATCTTGCCGTAGTCCAAAATTCCAATTTATACACCAATATTGCTTCCACATCAAAATATCTGCAATACCATTCACTGTCCTTAAAATTTCACTGATAACCCATTTCTATCTCGATTGTACTCGTTCCCTCTCACGAACATACGATCAGTTCAGTAGCGCGTCTCAGAGCAGAATGAAGTCTTCCTGCATGATTCATCCCTCGAAGACTTCGTATTAAACTACCTTCATTTTTTTTCATAACATTTGACCGTCCTTCTCTCACCCAGCCAATCCATACGTTTGTTATATTTTGGTGTAGCGTCTAAACTTCTTCGCCCAATCCCAAATTTTTTACTTTCGGCACCAAACCATCTCTTAATGCATTTAGAAAAAACAAAAACTACATTGTTTATTCACGGTCGTTGCTAAGCTCTAGCTCTCGTGATATTTCGTAATGCATGTTCCACCATATTGTCTACAAATAAATGTTAGTTTATTTTAACGTGACATATTGGTATGTCACAGCTTCCCCTCTCCAAGCGTCATTTGGTTTACTACAACCTAACTAAATGACAAGACTAAAATTGAACACTTTCTTCTTGCTTCTTCACACTAAACGACATTAACACATTACACTTTGCACTGCACTAGGTCTTGTTACTTGCTGCCTTAAAACTATTTACATTTTCCTTTCGGAATGTGCCAACAATAACCATTTCATCAGGTATTCTAATAGCCGTATTTGCCTAATATTTGCTCCCCATTAACTTCATTGAATACACATAACAAAACAATAACAAAAGAAAAAACTATTACACCTAATATTTACAACTATTTACCAATCTCTGTCATGACCAGAATATTTAATCATGCGTGTCGTCCCTCATATACGGCTTCATGTTCCTGTAGTTATATGTCCCCATTTGCCGTCCATTTTCATCATTCAAAATCGCGGCATTCTTGCTTAATACTTTACAAATTCGGTAAGGTCCTTTATACAACGGGAAAAATTTATAAAATAGCTTCTTATCCACTGACGACACTTGAGGTACTCTAATTAACACTTCATCACCCTCCTTATACTCGCCTCGAAAGCATTGTTTCTGTTTTAACTTTCTTTTGGCTGCTGCCTCCCTCAAATTGTCATAAATTATTCGCGATCTCTCACATCATCTGGGTGTAGTCCAATTTGCCAGTACGACGCAGTAAAATCCAGTCCCGTGAATATCCGAGCTCCTTTTACCTTCCACGTAATTTCATCTAATTTCGGCGGTTTTTCATGACGAGCGATGGTCTTGCTATTGAGTTTCCTAGCATCAACACAAAATCTGGTCTTATTGTCTTTCTTACAAACTATCACTATTGGGCTTACATACGGTGTCATCGATTTTTTTATTATACCATCCTCAAGCATCGTGTTTATTTGTTTACGTACTTCGCTTTTATATACATGGGGAATCGGATATTGTTTCAGATTAAAAGGTTCCTTATCCATCAATTCAATTTTAAATTGATATCCTTTTACCGGCTCCCTTGAACTTCCAAAAATATCTCTATATTCATTGGCTAACATTTCAATAGCTTCACTAGCATCTATTCCGTTTTCGTCGACCGCGCCCTCTGCTGCCGTGTGGATCTGGTTCCTGGTCTCTTCAATTTGTTCCGCAATATCGCAAATACACATATCTTCGCCCTCCTGGTCTTTGATCCCTAAACAATGTTGTTGCCCTTTGTCACCTCGTAACAATACACTCCTGTTACCTATGTCGACCTTGGCGTCACACATTTTTAGGCCATCAATCCCCAAAATAATTGGACGAATCAAATTCTTCACTACAATTGCCGGAAACTGAATTGTGATCCCTTGAACTTCCACATCCACCCAAATTTGCCGACTTCTCGTTTCGATGCGCCTTCCATTAGCTGTCCGAATATCCAAACTCCTGGTGGGTAGCTCACCAATTTTATTTCCCTTTTTCTTTAACTGCTCACACAATTTTTCCGACACTGCACAAACATTAGCACCTGTGTCGATTAAAATGTCTACAGGTATATTCCGAAATATCCCCTTCGAAATTAAACACGTGCTATTCTCCGCCCGTTCGTCCATATCTTCCCTTAATAAATCTTCCGCCGATACTTCAATGCTATTCAACTCCTTAAGAACCATCACGCCCTCATTATCATCATGAAATTTTAGGTGGCTTGGTATTACAAGCGCCGATGTATGCATTGGTATATTTCCCTGTGAACGCATCATGAATTCATTTTCTAACTGTTCAATCTTGTCCTTAATGTCCGACATATATTTCCCAGATTCAGATTCTTGCACCATTTTAATGTTTCTAAGTCCCTCCTGTATTCGTTTTTCTAATTTACAATCCGAATTAACTAATTTAGATTCTCTGTTTTCAATTGTTTCGCCATGTTGAAGCGACATTGCATTTAAATTATCTACAGGCGATTCGACGATTGTCAACTTTTCGCATTGTTGGTCATGTAAATGTCCTAATGTCACAATGTTTTCCTGTGAATCATTAACTTGGGAATTAATTTTGTCGCCAGATTCTTTTAATTCTCTCTGCATTTGGTCCACTTGATTATTAAAAGACTCAATTTTACAATGAATAATGTTAACTTCAGCCGATGTATCCACCCGTAATTGCACTATTTCCTCGTGTATTTCCTGACGAAAATTCTTCAATTCTAATGACATTTCCGATGTCATTCCTTCCAATTTAGCGTTATTTTTTTCAAATTCAATATTCATATCTGAAGTGATTCCATCTAATTTAGTATTATTATGCTCAAGTTTTGCGTTCATTTCTGCTAACATCTTAAGAATTAAATTATTAGGGTCCATATTTTCTAACGGTGCAGCCATTATTTCCTTTTCTTGTGGTTCAATCTCAATAATTTCACGTGAAATTTCTCCCTCGGGGTTAGTATTAGCAGACGCCATATCATCTACATTAACATTCGCCATACGCAATTTTTTGCTCCTAGTATCCATTTTGAATTCTAATACAAATTAAAATCTCTGTTAAATTATTTTAAAATCACACCAATGAAATGGTCTTGGCCCTTTCTTATAATTAACAATTAATTTCAAATGTCAATCCATAAATTTCAGATTCCCTTTGGATCACTTTATTATAATTTATAAGACTAATTTTATCCGTGTCACCAATTGTTATAAATTATAACAAATTATGCATCACGTTGAGGCGCCATTTTGAGATATACCAAAATTTTCCTCTCTCTCTACATCTATATCTGCTAAAGATCTTAGCGTCCGGCTTGCTGGGTCAATGGGTCACGATATATTATAATCCTTATTACCTCTATAATGGATTATAGGATCCGCCGACTAACAGCGCAGCTGGGAATCTGAAATAGAATGATTCTATTCCTAGTTCATTTCTGTTTGGATTGACTAAATGAAAAATCACTTTCTTTTCTAAAGAACAAAATTCAACAAAGTTTATTTTTGCCTTTTTAGCAAGCAATTTAGAGAATTTACAAATTTTAGGCCTTTGATCAAGATATCTTTCAATTTAGAGTTTATACCGCGGTTAACTTATCTTTTCTTCTTTGATGTCCCTCGTAGACTTCTCAGTCGAAATATCTTGCGATCTTGCCGTAGTCCAAAGTTCCAATTTATACACCAATATTGCTTCCACATCAAAATATCTGCAATACCATTCACTGTCCTTAAAATTTCACTGATAACCCATTTCTATCTCGATTGTACTCGTTCCCTCTCACGAACATACGATCAGTTCAGTAGCGCGTCTCAGAGCAGAATGAAGTCTTCCTGCATGATTCATCCCTCGAAGACTTCGTATTAAACTACCTTCATTTTTTTTCATAACATTTGACCGTCCTTCTCTCACCCAGCCAATCCATACGTTTGTTATATTTTGGTGTAGCGTCTAAACTTCTTCGCCCAATCCCAAATTTTTTACTTTCGGCACCAAACCATCTCTTAATGCATTTAGAAAAACAAAACTACATTGTTTATTCACGGTCGTTGCTAAGCTCTAGCTCTCGTGATATTTCGTAATGCATGTTCCACCATATTGTCTACAAATAAATGTTAGTTTATTTTAACGTGACATATTGGTATGTCACAATATATATATATAAAATATTTCTCTATTTACATTAATTGTACTCTTAATACAATGAACAATGGGATGGCAAATTCTGAGGTAAAGAGTTAAGCATATCATAAGACAAATAAGGCATTTGCTAGTCCTTGTGGCTAATACGAGGAATTTAATGATATATTCGATTCATTTGTTCCGTTTACTTTACGTCATACGTTCATACCCCTGCAACTGCCTACTTTTGGATTTCGAATCCTAAATGTTCTGACGTGGGAGATGCACAGAAACGATAAGGAAGCAAGGACTTCAGTGAATCAGGAGAGAGAAAACCGGTTTTCATTTGCTTTGTGGACATTTCGGGTGATGCATTTGTATTTTTCGTATTTCACTCATGTCGAACTTTCTTATTTTTTCATTTCTATACCAGTTGATGTCGCGATCGTCCTTTATTCAGGGCTGTTTAAGTAACATATGTATTCTTAAGGATAGCCACACTTGGCCCTCAAATAATATTGCAATATTGCTCTATGTGACCTAAATCAATATGCAAATAAAAACATAACACTTAAATTTACAAGTTTTTGTTGTAATAATACATACACATATAAATATATTTTAAAATACCTTTTGCAGAAACTTTTGTAAAGAAATTTAATAACTACATAATATTTTATTGCATTGCATTTTATGCATTTTTTTAAATATAATGAGATATTTTAAAATACTTTATATATCATTAATGAAATACTTCAATACAATGAATCTACATGTTTGTGAACTAGAATTTTGTTTCAAAATTGACGATTAAATTATTTAATAACTTTTCCAGATAAGTCTCCTACGGTCATTAGTCCTGTAAGTGTAGTGAATGAGTTTCTATACCTGAAGATAGCGGTCTTTCTCCACATTTAGATGATGGTATATCGCTCTGAGCTACATGTTTGTTAGTGGGGAATCCCCGCCTCTAGGTATCTACCCTAGTACCAACCGAGACAAGCTGTAAGCTCTCTACTGGCCTCCCACCATGTGTAGTAGTGTAGTAGATGCAAAGGTAAGTGTGTGTGTGTGTGTGTGAGTGAGAGAGAGAGAGAGAGTGAGTGAGTGTGTCTGTGTGAGAGAGTGAGAAACTGAAAGAACAGAGGATATGACAAGGAAGGGCATGCAAAGATCTCATATAGTCTGTGGCCCGTTTGCGAGAATATTGCTTCAATATTCACCTGGTATTGATTGGAGAAACCACGAAATTACCAATCAGAGGAGACGGACGCTAAATTTACCTCCAGACAGATGCTGAGTTCGACCAGGATATTTAGCTAGTCCGAAAAATCCACAAGTGTCGGGACACAAATCCTAGAACCTCCCGGTCAGAGTAAATGTAGAGACAGCGGCAATGCTGTCTCAGTTGCTCGCTGATGCGGACTCATTCGCAGAGCGTTTCAAAGCAGACCTGCTGCACTGGCTGCATTCGCGACATCGTAGTCCGGAAAATTCTCGGTACATCCGGATGGCCACTTCCTCTCCCACCCCCTCCCTTGCCATTCTCCTTTCCCCACCAGCAGCTTCGGTCAACTCATAGCAATTCTCTGAAGTCCCAATGGCGTCGCTTCTGCTGCGATTGGAGGAGAATATTCCGTATGTTCCCGAGAAAAGCAGAAAGAAATTGCTTTGAAAATCCTGCAAACAAAACCAGGATAAAAAAGGTCTGCCTAAAAGGTAATCGCTGCGCGTACATTATCCAGTAAATAATAATAATAAGAAGAAGAAGAAGAAGAAGAAAGGAGGTAAATTTAATTTTCTTGCCTGGGCGGCTTACAGAACGGCTTTTAAACAAGAGTCGCACGCTGGCGGCCTGTTTCTCATACAACTGGCCCAGAATCGCCGAATGCTACATCCACAACTTGACCCAAAGGAAACCCGTCTACACGCCGCTGTCCTGAGCGGTGGCCTTAGGAAAATTGTTTTTGACGGGTCTGCTTCACACATTCGTAGTTCATTCATACAGATTCGTACACCATCCTTTTTCCAACCTGTCTCTTGTGTCTGCGATTTCCCTCATCATGCTTGATTCGAATATGAGAGATTGTACAAAGAGATTCTTAACATTGTGTTCATTCTTGACCTACGTTTTAACAGACGTCCGCTGCTCGTCGGAGCAAACTAGACCCGACCGCCTTCCTTGTCCAAACACAAGCTTGTCCGGCCCTTTCCTAGCCGGACGCGACGGAATCCCTCTGAATGAGAAGCCTTGTTCTTGCTCGGAATGATTACAGCATACCGAACCGCTCAAATTACGCTTCCGTCGTATCTTTCATTCGACGCCAGACCCAGCCCTGCCCAGGCCTTACGTTTCCAGCTACTTTCTGTAATTGGTGACCGCCAGGCCCGCCTCGGTTTTTCTACCTTGCACTGGAATGCCTTTCTACCTTTTCTCTTCTCTGTCTCCCTCCCCCTCTTCCCCCCCCTCCTCCTCACCCCTCTCCTCCCTCACCCCCTTCTCCTCCCTCACCCCCTCCTCCCTCACTACCCTTCTCACCACCACCTATCTTCTCTCACCACTCTTCTCCCTCACTACTCTTCCCCCCACCCCTTTCCCCACCCCCTCCTCCCTAACTACCCTCCTCCCTCACCACCTATTCTCCCTCTCCTCCTCTTTCCCTCCCCTCCTCTCTCTTCTTTCGCATCTTCCCTTTCTTCCGTATCTCTCTTTCGTTTCGTCGTCCTCCTCCATCAATGTCTGTTCTCCTCCCTCTGATCATCTTAATTTTCTTCCTCCTCCTCCCCCTCCTCCACCACCCCCTCGATCTCGTCGGTTGCTACAGAGGCGCATTCCTGAATAGCCAACGACTCGAGCGGCGCGGCGCGGCGGCCAACACGCAGCGCACTGCACGTCGCATTGGGAAAATAGAGAAGCTGAAGGGGCAACACAGCGCCTGCGTAATGGACCTCTTGAAGCAATGACAGCCTGGAGAACCTGTTGGTCTGTCAGCGCCAAAGCCGTCAGCCGAAGCAGCGCCTGTCGGTATTTTGATGGCGGCTACGGGCTGCTCGGTGGTGTTCGTGATGAAAATTGGCCGTAATTATGTCACACGGGCCGCTGTGTCGGGCTGCCTTAGTCATTGAGATGCTGCCGATGTTCGAAGTAAGACTACTCTGAAGAGATACGATCGCAGAAATTATTCAGCTTTGAAAGTCTAAATTTGATTTCAAGTGAAAAGTGAAATAAAAGTGGAATAAATGTATTGTTGATAGTGTGCGGTTGGCATGAAAAATAAATAAGGATGTACTTGAAATATTGGAGAAAATCGATATAAGTTTAGTTTTGTTCCAGAGGAAATATCCTTGAAAATTTTGAAACATGCCCAGAATGCAGTTCTCCGCATAGTAGGTACATATAGATTTAAACTGTTTTTGACGTTAAATGAATTAAACTTTTAAAATGGAAATGGATATTTAAAAAATTGATTTCCTTCTACATACGTTCTTTTAGAAACAGATGCAGAAATGGGAAGTATCTCTGTAAGTTAAACCCTACGAACACCTTACGAATAAAGAAGAATGAAATTATTATTTGTATGTGTTCCCAAAAGTATAATTTCATTATAGTTATTTCGAAATATATAAAACTCATAACATAACTCAGAAATATCTAGTATAATTTCATTTTAATTTATTTTCTTAGAGCCACTAAAAAACGTAGAAAAAATATTATATGGGGAAAATGTAAAGGAAAACACGTTTCAAATCTGACTTAAATCGTTTGAGCCCATCTTATTGCTGATTTGAAGCGCAAGGTCTAATGATCTTCACTTGAAATACAATCTTATTCTTCTTTATGAAGTTTTAGCGATAATTCGACAATAACATTGTCAAATTTCTGTGACAGAATGGAATTGAAATTTCTTTAGAATATGAAACAAATACATTTTCAAAATTTAAAAGAAATATTTCACACAATATCTGCATTACGCAATTTTCTCGTGATTATTCAGGGACTTTGTTTTTCTACAATCAGAAGACTGTTTATTCCTTTTTCGCTTTTTAGTTAATTCCAATTATCTTCTTGTTGGAAGAATTCTTCATTATTAGATGACGTACGTAAAACGAGTTTGCATTTGAAGGGTCATGTACCATGTGACGTACATCCCCACATACGTTCATTATTTCAAACAAGAAAGCAATTTCTTCTATTTTTGGTAAGTAAATTTTTAAAACTCATTAATGTAGAGTAGCTTAACTGCTTCATTTCCTGCCTGAAGAATGCTAAGTATTTCTTTGCCTGTCTATATGGTTTGTCGACAAAGATAATCCTTTAAAAACAAAATATTGTGCACGTAAGACCCAAGAATAGAATATAAAGAAGCTGGTCATGATCAAACAGGAATAAAACCATGACTGTTCCATAATTATAGGTAATGTAGCCCACATACTAAATTACTGAAAGGACTTTAGAAATAAACAAAGTAGTATGCAAATGAGAAGGAATAGGTACGTCATAGCAGAAAACGAGATTAAACACCCAAGGACATATATCATTGGACGTCGTTATCTGTGAAAATGAAGGCTGAGTACTGTGTACTATTCATATATAACGATTTAAAAAGAAAGCAAGATAATCACAGGAAAAAAAGTATTAGTTATAGTACGTGATGTGAAGAAATAATGAAAGAATATTATAAAAGTGATATGAGCTACATTTCCATCAGGTGGGTATTTTTCTCCGAAACGAAAATTTAAGAATATTGTATGCTCTTGCCGAAAACAAGATAAGGTGTTAGATTCATTATTTGTGAGAAATGTTACTGGTAGTTAAACGTAAATATTTTATTTGATGTCCTAAACCATTTATCTGCAGTTTTGAAGATGGTTTGCGGACAGCATTTTAAAAGATTAATTATCCAGATTAATGTGTTCATGTACATAAAGCTAAGTATGCCCCGCACGAAGTTTTTTTTATTAAGATTCACTGAAGAACCGAAGGACGTGCACGTTACCATATAATAATAGCTTATAATCTTTCGTCTGGTGGTATTTTGATGGTGGCTGCTAGATGTACGGTAGTTTTAATATGGTAGTACAGTAGGGATAAAAAAGAAAGTCTTTGTGACTCACTAATAAGCATTTCATTTACCATGAATAGGAAACCAAAGGGTCAACACATGGTCATAAACAAGTATAAAGTTTAATGCCCACGTCAAATAGATAAGCGTTTCTGTGAGACGGTTAAGAAGGCAGAGTGCTCTTCCCGTCCTCATGAAGGATCAGCGTCGAGTGTAGGCTCTATCTGATGTTGAGGGCAGTTTTCAGCCCCAAGACGCTGCTGAGGGAAGAGGTTCACGCCTGTATACCCTGGGCAGATGATCCCAATCCCACTGGTTCCAATTAATGGACAATGAAATGGGTGATTACCAATCCTAAGACAACAATAATTACCAATGGGATCATGTTCAAGTAAATGAGTAAAGAACTATGCCACAATCACATGGCATTCTGGCTAAGGAGACTCAAGGGATCGACTGATGTCACTGCAGTCCCTCTGTGCGGGAGGTTCTAGTGTTTGAAACCCATCAGTGTCAGGATTTCTGACACCAGCTAGGTCGAATTCAGCCACTGTCTAGAGAGAATTCTAGAGTCCACGGGCACTGATCGATAGTTTTCCATGGTTTCTCCGATCAACACCAGGCGAATATCGGAACAGTACGCTAACAAACGGGCACGAACCGCGCGCTATCTTTCCTTACTCTTCCATGTTCTATCCACACCTCTTACTTACACACACTTACCCTCACTACACACGTCGGGAAACCAACCGGAGCTTAGAGCTTGTTCCGGCTGAGTCGGTGCACCAGTAGAAAAAACCTCCGGTAGTCGACATGTAGGTCGGCGCCGGATTTTCCCATCCAACGGGGAAAGATCACCGCCACCTTCCACTATAAAACCATGGATTACAATTATGAATTATGAAGCTAATGACCGCAGCAGTTGACGCGTCCAGAAACGCTGACTTGTGTTGCAACCCCGAGAGCGCGGATTCGATCGTAGTTTGTCGTACACGGATTTTCGAAGGGCCGCCTCGCCTATTTTTTGTATAAAAAATCTGGTTATATGCCTAACAAAATAAAACTCTCTGACAATTCACATCCTAAACAAATTCATATTCGGTTACCCAGTAGCGTCTCACGTAATAGCCGATTTCTCGGATACCTCTTGATGTTCTTTGGCGCTAAATATGGGAGCCAAAACATATAGACAACCCTGGATGCCTGAAGCCTCCAAATAGAAAACACCTAGACATTTAAGATGGGGATGGATCAATCTCCAAGTGTCAACGGACCAATCCTCAAAGTCTGGGCATTACAAATAAAGAAACAATGAATGAGGAAGAGCCCAGAGCTCGTACGGCGCAGCGAGCGAAGTTACTAGAACACTTCTATCAATATGAGTCGCGGATGGATCAATCACTAAAATGAATCTTTCCATGGCGCCTGGGCATTACAAATAAAGAAGGAGCGAATTACAAATAAAGAAACTAACAATAGAAAAGAGCCCAGAGCTCGTACGGCGCAGCGAGCGAAGTTACTAGAACACTTCTATCAATATGAGTGGCGAATGGATCAATCACTAAGTGCTAATGAATCTATCCTATGGCGCCTGGGCATTACAAATAAAGAAACAATGAATAAAGAAGAGCCAAGCGCTCGTACGGCGCAGCGAGCATAGTTACTAGAAATCTTCCATCAATATCATTCGCGGATGGATCAATCTCTATGTAACAATGGATCAATCTCCAAACAACTGAGCATTACAAATAAAGAAACTAACAATAGAAAAGAGCCCAGGGCTCGTACGGCGCAGCGAGCGAAGTTACTAGAACACTTCTATCAATATGAGTGGCGATGGATCAAGTGCTAATGAATCTATCTATGGCGCCTGGGCAAATAAAGAAACAATGAATAAGAAAGAGCCGAGCGGCCGTACGGCGCAGCGAGCATAGTTACTAGAAATCTGCTATTAATATCAGTCGCGGATGGATCAATCACTAAGTGCTAATGACTCCATCCTATGGCGCCTGGGCATTACAAATAAAGAAACAATGAATAAGAAAGAGCCGAGCGGTCGTACGGCGCAGCGAGCGAGGCTGCCGAGCGGCGCCGAGTTCCGGCGTCAGCGAAGACAAAGGCGCTGGCGGCGCAGTTGCAGCGCCGCTCGTCCTTTTGCCCCGCGCGCGGCTTCTCGCTTCAACGAGCCGGGCGGGCGGCGCGCGGGGGCTCGCGCGAGGACGCCGGCCGGCTTGCTGGCACGTTCGCCGGCGACGCCACGTAACGCTTCGCTGGTCGCCGCCGCCGCCGCCTTCCAGCCACGTGCGCGGCGGCGGAGACGCCATGGATGCTTGGATCGCTGACTGCGCCCACGTCATCGATGGCGTCCATGTCACGGATGGCATTGAAGTCTCCGATGGCACCGACGTTGTTGACTCCATCGTCCGTGGTTGGTCACGCACATGCCCAAGTTGACGTTGTCGTTGCCTTACGGGCGCTCTGGATTGTACTGCTGCCGCAAATGCTTGAATCGCTAATCTCTCTGGAGTAATCAATTGCTTAATTATTTTGTTTTCGGGTTCGTCATTTGCTTTGGTAATTAGTTCTATAAATTCCCGAGAGATAACGGTGTTACTCTCCCACTACGTTGAGACAAACTAGTCCTACATATCCGCATGGGTATCGGCGGGCTTGTCCCCTTTTTAGTACGGGTATCTCCGCCAGAGACACTCCGCCTCAACCAACCGCAACCTTTCTGTTTCGGACTGGTCTCCGGCTTTTGTCTAGTAAATATTGAAGAAACCACTCAAAACGGATCTCAGCAGCGAACAGCTACAATTCTCCTCCAGACAGTGGGTGAATTCAACCAACCCATCTACTTAGGTCGACGTCAGTGCCGTCCATGTCACTAAGGGCTCCGATGTTACTAATTACATATTTCGACGTTTCCTTCGCACGTATCATTGTCGCCATTGCTGACTTTCTCCTCGATTTAGATCTGAGGTGGATGGCTCGAATTCTGGTGATTCCGCCTACATTACGGATGCTGGGTGCTTGAATCGCTTGTACCATCACAATATATCACTGACCGGCTGAGTTAACTTTGAGTCAGCATCACCGTTGTCTCCGCAGTGACTCTTGAGTCCTAGAGTTTGCGTCCGGACGGTGCCGGATTTTCAATATTAAAGAAAGGTAGAATTCCGCCGCAGTCAGCTTTATCATTCTAGCGCCCTCTTGAACTTTTTGAGTCTACGTCAAAGGAATATTTCACATTAGAAATTATATTGATTACACCGATGCTACCGATGCTGTTCATTCTTTTAACGGGGGTGTACACATCATAGGACCAAAATTTTTTTTTTTTTAATTCCGCCGATGTTTACTTAACACAGTTCAATATACATTTTGGAGATATTATGGTCCTAAAGGCTATTAAATGAAATTTAAATGTCTAGCCGCGCCAGGTCTCACGGCCATTTTTACGTCACCTACAACTTTACACTTTTTTATGTTTTCGGAGTCTTTTTTAGGGAAATTTCTTTCGTGGTTGTATTTAAAGTGATGTGGCAAGTCCTAGTGGTTTCTCTAGAAAGTCATTTGTTTCTAGTTCTTTCATTTTGGTGGCATTGTTTATATTAATATCTTACGTTATAGTTTGTATATAGTATTGGTTTGAAGTCACTACAAAACACTATTATACCACACTATTACTTAGTCACAGGCTAGATGAGGCGGTAGAAAGAAGTTATAAACAAATAAGTTTCTAGGAACAAAGAGTAAAAGTTTTGAAACTGAAGAGGAAATGCTGAGGAGCCAGAATATCCCTTCAGACGTGACTTTCGCTGGCTACAATCAGCTGCTGCAGCGTGACATGGAAAATTTGCCCCTTACACTTCCGTTTTCATCTTCATTAAAATATATATCTCTTCTAAACCATTCAAGGAAAATAACTGAAAGAATTGGGGGATATAAAGAAAAGTATGTTCTTTTATTTAGTGTATTGAATATGATCACAATTAATATGCGCCTTAACCTAAAATATCGGCAAACAATATCTATCCGAGAGCGGTGTACTTCAAAGCAAAAAAGATACACAAAAGGTGGGTTTCCACGGCAAATTTTGCAACAATATGATGTTTCTTTTCTGTTATTATTGTTTTAGCACAGTATGCACTTTCTTAGACTGGTCTTCTGGTTTTAGTACCTGATTTTCGTCTGTATATTTTATTTTGTCAATTCCGCCATTTCAGTCCTACCATAGCAAATTCTACGCGAGCAACCACAATATCGATCATAAAAAATCAACAGCTGCTGTGAAATACATGAAAATCGGAATACAATAAGCTAATATTCTACATTTAACTGCTATCTAGCGATTACTTCGCGAAATAAGTCAAGTAACCCTGTGGACGTATTCAAAAATAGGAACGTCAGATACCGTCATTGGCTGGTTGGTTGGTTGGTTGCTCGGTGATTTCGGGAGCGTCAACAGATTAGGTCTGTAGTCACATAAGTGTAGTGCATGTTTTTCATCGGAAAATGGCGGTAATCTTCCCCCGCTGGATGGCGAGATTCGGCACCGACGTACCGTCGGCTAGCGGGGTTTCCCCCTAACCAGGCCTCTCCCAACAGCGGGGGAACCGCCCCAGCCGGGACAAGCTCTAAGCTCCCGACCGGTCTCCCGGAATGTGTTAGTGTAGTGCATGTTAGCGTAAATGTGTGTGTGTGTGTGTGTGTGTGTGTGTGTGTGTGTAAGTGTGTAAGGGGAGAGGATAGGACAAGGAAGATATACCGTCGTACACGCTTGAGCGTGATCCCCTGTAGGGCGACATATGCTGTCGTACACGCCTGGGGGGATATGCACCAGGATTGTGGTAGATGTCTGTTATTACAAAATCTGCATTTACCGAAAACTATTATTTTTTGTTTCTATGTACCTTTTTTCTCAGAAACTATTACACATAACTCGATGAAAGTTTCACCACTTATGTATCATGTAGTATCGTAAATTAGTTTCAGAGATAAAGATGCATAAACACAACACAAATAACATTACAGAGTTAGGCTGCACAAACTCACCTTATAGAACGTCGTTTTTTCTACAACGATGTACATTTAAGTACAGATGTTAACTGTATTTAAACATACAAAAAGATTGGTAGCTCAGATTTGTATATTCTATTGAAGTAAATGCATTTACCGGATAAAACAAAAGAATTGTGTAAAACCCATTTAAATCACTAGCAAGCTACCTTCGATCTAAAATAGGGCAATTTCTTTTATCTTGGAAGTCTTAATATTTATGAGTATTCTGTGATCATAGATACATTGCTATATTCACCCAACCAAGCAGCATCGCATCGCTCTTCAGAATGTAGAGCATTTCGTCTCTTGGCGTTTTCTTTCTTGACAAAGAAGGCGAAGTCCGAAACAGTGCACAAATATTAACGACCGGTCATTAAGGCATCTTAAGAATTCAAGATTTTTTACACTAGTGATTGCAAGCGCTCTATATTGTCAGATGTGAAAGACTTCCTTTGTCCGTTTTCAGGAACACTCCACACACAAAAACGAATACAAGGCAAAGGTCAGTTTCCAGTTCAGAGTGATCTTTAAATATGACACGTCGCCATTTGGATACCATATTTGTCTTGGTCGGGTTTTTAGAAACAACACAAGCGGTTCGCACGAGCAAGGAATGGTGGGACGTTTTGCAGATATCATCTGTTTAGACAACGCGCCGTTTCTGTCACAAACGAACAGGGGTTGAAATCTCCATGAGAAACTTAAAGATCTTGAAAAGGCCGATGCTGTGTATTAAAACCTTTTGAAAATTTCAAACGGGACGCAGTTCTCAGTTTATGTTACTCTATTACGACGTCATCGGGAAACGTTAGCGGATTCTGGTTATTCAACGACCTAGCTCAAGAAACAAATTCCATCTTAAAAGGGACATTCACGAAATAGAACTCTACAAATTGCTTGAAAAGTTTTCTTGGTATTGTTCAAAACATCCAAATGAACTTAAGGTGTTAGTTTCGGAATATTACAGAAATAGGTAACTAGTGTTGCCACACCGATACACACTTTCTCGCATTATTTCTAAATTTGCAATTTTCGAAAATGCAACATATTCAACGCAGATGCCACCCGCATCATTCTTTAAAGCGTTCCTTTTATCCGTGGAAAAAATTTGGGGCGTTTTTCGCGAAAACTACTCGTTTCTTCAAAACATTGTTAAGATCTTTTATAAGGAGCGGATGTTTTACAACAGATTTTGTCTAAGGCAAACATTTCTATCTTCAATTTTGTAGTTTTGAAATGTTAACTTTTTGGATTTTTCGAAAATACAGAGGATTTTTTAAAAAATGAAGGAAAAAATCAGTGCTTTTTAATTGTTAAAAAAATTAATTTGCTTGTATTTTCGCAAAATTACACGAAAACGACTCATATTTTCGGAAAAGTGAACCTGACCTTATGTGAATATTTATCTTTAAAGAGCAGATTTCATTATGGAAAAAAACTTTCTTCAAGATTATAAATTGACGCCTCGTAATTTACTGCACTTTTGCAATTTTCGAAAAATCAGGGATTTTAACGAACGTGAGACCTTCGCGATTCTCTTAAGTGACTTTTACACCGAGGACAAATTTAATTTTTAAAAATTGGAGCCATATTAGAGAAAAGTTTGAAAATGTTATTGAGGCTTCATGCAAAGTACCTTCAAAAATCAAAAGATCCGGTTGAAGCTCCCTAAGCCTCGAGTTTTTTTTTCAATCAGATCGATTAAGGACTATCAATTATGGAGAAAATTGGCTGAACGGTTTAGGCGCTAGCATTGACCACAACGGAAAGACAGGCAGTCGAGCCGACGGGCAGTTTGCTGTCAATCAATTTTTTGGAACCAAGGTTCCACAAAAGGACTCTCTGTAAAATCACAAGCAGTGCCTATTGACGATGTCGTGCATTTATAAAATTACGTCATTTTTTTCGATAATCGCACATGTAAAGTGACAGTGCTGAGTATTTTGATTTTTTTTAAATATTGTTGTTTCCTTCTACTTCTAAACTTTTAGAATGGCGTTATTGGGCTACCTCTCCTTTACTATTCAATGCCTGTTAGTACAGAATAGTAAATAAACAAATTGTCTCTAGCCCTGAAGGATTTTCGCAAAAACAGTTACCGGAAATGTTTTTGATGTTTTGGACATTATGTACGTAGTAAAAGTTTGAAGTTATTCTGAGAGTTCAGTTCCATGTATTACCCTTGTTAGAACTAATCATACTAAAATTATCCTTACTTCATTGAAAGCTCATGGTTAATTTGTAATAGGTACTAAATGAAACTTGGTTAGCGGCAAAGAGATCATGAAATACTTATTGTATTACAAAACATGAAGTCCGAGGGTCAACAAACCTCATTAAATATCTTTTAATGAGATTGGTATCTGTAGAAATATTATTATATATTTCATTTTCAGTAATTAGCATACAATTTGTGCTATCCAGTTTCTCTGATCATTGATTTTAAGACACTTTAAAAGCCATATGTTTCATATCGTCAAATGTGTATCTTGTAGCATTTTTACATTGTTCCAGCTTCCCTCAAGGTAATTAACTCATGATATCTTATCACTTCACTGATGACAGTTTGCCACGGAAGTTCACACTTATACGATTGCCCACAACTGATTGTTGAGTCGTCTAAAAGAAAAAATCTATAGTGACATTATTGAACCTTTGCCTCAGTTGAAATGAGTTTAATACGGAAAATTTTAAGTCAAAAGTCGCTAGAATTACAAAACCGCACATTTTGCAGTTGCAACAGTTTTCCATTGGATGCACGATGTGATAACAATATATATTAACAATATCTTTCGGGTAGTTAAGTGAGTTTCTAAGCAGTCTCTGTCTCTAAATTCTCCTTTATGACGTTATAACTCGTAATTTTTGATAACTGTGCAGATGATTGTAGTAAAGCATCTCCACGAGAACAGCGCGTACTTGATTTACGAAAAAGCATGCCTCTGAAAATATTGCCGACTTGTGAATGCATGAACGAGTGCGTGTGTGTGTGTACAGTAAGCAACGTACGTTTTTATTTTCCTTCCTCCTGCCTTTCCTGTGTATTCAGCTGAGTCGCGTCTGCGTTGACTTTGCGAGTCGAAACTGACCATCGACAAACAAATCTCACACAACGTTTTCATTATTTTCCCATCTCGTCTTTCGAATTTACCTCATTATTTTAGCTGCGTTCGGATGTGTCGTCATCGTGGGCCCTCCGAAGTATGTGGGTCAAGAGATGAAGGCCAGGGAACGCGCGGGCTTGCTTCATACGCATTCGCCTCGCTTCGAGTGGGCTGCCCCTGCCGCGAGCTGGGATGCCAGTGTGTGAAAGTGAAAGGGAGTATACCCGTTTGTTACCTTCGTAGTGGACCGCCAGAGAATTAACGCAGGCCGCTATTATTAAGTGGTGAGACACCTTGAACACACCCCGAGAGCGAGTCATGCCGGGAGGAAGGGGGCGGACCCAGATAGTATTTACGCGTACGTTTGAATTATTTTATCACCTTCATCACTGTAAGTTTGGTGGGAAAGTTATTTCTTAATGATTTTATTAAAGTTTTTTGTTACGGATTTTGATTTCATTATAATTTAGTGAAAATGAGGTGTTTGAGAAAATATAGATCGTTTTCATTTATACGTTATGGATTGGTATCTAGTAACTGTTCTGCTTTTCAAACTACTACTACAATGCTTAAATAAAAAGTGTCGAAACTGAAAAAATATTCAAATTTACATAATATTCTGTAGCGGGAACACTGAAATCATCCTTTATATCAGACCCACTACCGCCAATCCCATACCATCATCACCAAGCTCATATAATCCAACTCTCATAATCAAATAACGAAATTTTTCCCTAAAGAAGTCATTTAATATTTTTTAAGATCTTTATCAAAACGATCTCGCGGAATCTTCTACGATCGTAATGTCACCAAATTAAAATTGTTGTTATTACTTTTATTGTTATTATTAATATCAATATTATGGTTTATAATGGTTTATACATGGTAATAAATGGTTTATTTTACCGTCTACAATTTTAAACCCATTAATTAGCAACGTTGTCGTCAGCGCCCTCGTACCTCACGCAAACACGATTATTGTAAACTGTAGGTGGTCAAACTCGGATCGGTTCCTCAGTGCATCACTGCAGCGCCTCTGACCGGGAGGTCCTAGGTTCGAGTCCTGACGGCGGCAGGATTTTCGACTGTAGCTTTTCAGCTAGGTCAAATTTCGGCGCTGTCTGTAGGAGAATTCTAGCGGCCGACTGTTCTGATCGGCGCAGTACATGCCGGAGCATTACCCTGCCAAATGGGTACTTTACAGAAACTTTAAAATATAGCATATGGGTTTTCTCCAAATGCTCCTTGAAAATATTGTGTGTGCAAAATCAGTTTGGAGCCAAACCCAACCAAAAATACCTGCTCTAGCATTTCATGTGATGAGGTCTCAGATATAAGTTACGCAATCAGAGTTATTGAATTTGATGCCGGATTACATTTTGCGTATTGCATTGCCTGTATTGATTCAAATGTATTATGACCTTACGGGAAATCGCATTAAAAATTAAGCTCTAATTTTATTAGTATACTGCAATGCTTCTACTACTGAAAAATACATCTGAAGGAAATTACAAAATTAATAATTTACGAGAAAGAATGATACTGGAAATTGACATATTCGTGTAAAACCAATGTATGGTATTACGTTATGAAATCCAATTTGTAATAAAGCTACAACAGTTCATGAAGCTAACACAATCGTTTACGAATGACACTTGTTCCAATACACTTGAATACATTCCACATGGAGGTATAATTCGTGTCAGTGATCAAAACTCATTGCATATTATAAACTTAAAATTCAGTTTAATCTAATTGGATTTGCTTATTGCGATTATGTAGCGTCCTTCAGAGTTTCTTACGTAGAGAAGTATTCGGATTCGAAAAATTCTTTTTAGAAAAGTTAGATAGCCCCCGATTCTTATTATTTTGTGGTAAATACGAGGGAGAGGTCATATAATTTAAAGTTCAGTCAAATCGTATCTGGTCCAAGAAAAAATCCGAAGGAGGCAAGCCTAAATTTCGAATTCAGCACCCCCAAAAACATGTATAACGTACAGAAAAAAGCTGTAGATTTTTTTTCTCGGTCACCTCCTTTGAGAAATTGTTATCTCCACTATTATGCCATCCTCTTTTCTGGGCATTTGCTTACAGTGATAGTTTGCCATTGAATTCCTCTTCAAGAAGGATGTCGAGTGATAATGAGGGGTGAATGATCATATGAGGACGATCAGATGAGAAACTTGGTGTTAGGGGGAAACAACACAATGCAAAGGTTCTGAACGCGGGACTCGATCCCACGGGCTCCAGATCCGCGAACTTCGACGTGGCTTGAAGCCTCTGAGCCGAGGTAGCCCAATTCAGTAGACTGGCAAAGGTGGCTCAGGGCATCAACTGATGTCACTGTCAATGCCTCTATCTAGGAGACCCTAGGGTTCCACTCCCCATGGTGGCAGGAATTTCGGCACTAGCTAGACAGCTTTGTCAGCAATAAGACACTATATAACGATCTTGCAATATAACCTATTAATTTCTTTATCACGAAACTGACACATAAGTTGTTCAACAATTTAAATCGTGTATAAGGAGCATTTATTAGAAAAATATTATTAGCGAAATAGAAACTGATCAAACCCAGCTCTTCCACCTAAGAGGCAGACTCCCATTTCTCATATTCCTCCAATATTCCTCCGACATTAGATAATGGAATAACTTATCTTGCATTTCCCTGTCTCTCCAATCGTATTTCCTTTTAATCCCCCCTCGCTCTCTAACAAAATTTCCGCCGAATAACGTTGGTTGAAGACATAACCTAATGAAAACACTCTCAGGGAGGTGACAACACCTTCACAATTTGCTCGTACAAAGTTTCTTGGTCAAACAACTGAAGACCCTTACGGCTGAATGTTGTACTATCTATCAATGTAAAATAAAATTAAATTTTAAAAAAAGCTTGATACCTATGTTGAATTAAGGCGCCATCTGGAGGAGAATTCTACCGGCCTAATTGGGGAAAATCCCCTCAAGCTGACGTTAGTCATCGCCGAATCTCGACATCCTGCGGGGAAATATCAACGCAATCCCCCGCGATGGAAACAACCATTACACTTATGAGTCTAAAAGCTTTAGTCGTTGACGCACCACTAAGCAACCAACCAGTTCATTAGAAACAAATGAACGGAAGATGTGTACATAATCAAAGTGAAATTGAGACGTTGTTCTGTCGTATTTGTTTATTTCAGCAGAAAGCTTTTTTCGCCGCATTGCGTCCATCTTCAGTACTGCTATTCAGTTAATGATGATGGCCGCAATGCGGCCGAAAAAGCTTTGTGCTGAAATAAACAAATATGACAAAAGAAACGCCTCAATTTCACTTCGATGATGCAAATGTCGTGAACTCCACATCATTTCCTACCAATGTGCACATAAATTGAGAGAATATATTGCCAATGATTGATTTGAAGTAGTAATTGCAAAACCGCTTTAATAATCGAAATTTTGCATCGCTACTAATCACACAACAGTGCTGAGAAACCTTTTACAACTTTTACTAGTGCTGAATTGGTTTTTACACGTGACTAGTTGAGCTAGGACGATGCGCAAACTATTCGTCACCTGGAATTGCAAGCTTCTGTCCTTTTTATGTTGAATAACTCGACAAATCAGGTAAATGCTGCTGTTAGCTTTCGCTGTTTGCGAGATGGCGTTTGTCGCTTTTTGCAGATGCCCGAAGCGATCAGCGTACTCTAAACGGATGGTAATAGCTCGTTAGTGCGAGCTCTCCAAGCTTTTCCCCAGTTAATAAGAGACACATTCTTAGAAGTCAGAAGTACTGTGAAGTATTGCAACTCAACAGTCTAATGTCATTGCTGGTTGAAAGAACATTGCAATTTGTCTACACCATACCGTTGTGCATGGGTGGCCGTATTCAGAGAAATATCTTGAATTCCCCATCCGTAAAATCGGGCTTTCCTCGAAATACAGGACATGAATTTGTGAGATACTACTTACTTATTCACATTGATGTATTACAACACAATATTGAATTTTATTTTAGGATTTCTCAGGGTAAAGAATAAAAGTTGAAAAAAAGTAGTGAGAGAAAATAATAATGCGAAATGAAGTTGGATTACAAGATGGTATTTTCCTAATAAAAGAATAAAAATTAAAACAATTGAAACATTTTCAAACTATTGCTATTTATTTATTTGTTTTTAAAAACCTCACAACATGCTTAGTATCACTAATAAAGATTTATTTTGAGATTTTAAAATTTCGTTAAAGAAATTTTCCTCTTCCTTGATATTTTTTCCCTGCTTTGCTCATATGCAAACTCAATAATATAATAACCTACTTATTTGCAAACGTTGTTGTATTGGCAGGTATCATTCCATTGTATTTAATATTCAACGAGCCCTGACATATGGATATGGGTATACGAGTAATTGATACTTACGCCGCCGAATGCAGACGGGTCGTTCATACAAATCGGTGATTTCTGAAAATTTGATCTAAATAAAATTGTTTCGATTGATTGCAACAAGCATTTCCAAACAATCAGACTTATTTCAAATAAACAAAGTATAATATTTATTCATTTATCTACTCATGGACATATTGAACTATGAACTCATTTTATTTTACTTAATATTGTTTTCAATGATGACTGTTTCTTTGTGCAATTCCAATTAAATTGTTCCGTTGAATTGTTATGTTATTTACCCACTGATCAGAAAAATATAGTTTTTTATTGTTTACACGTGGAATCATTGCGCCTTACCACACAATCACACAATACACGAATTGTTCAAGAATACATTTTTGCTCACATATAGTCGGACGTACCGTGCAAATCATTATTTAATGAATGGAGAGTTTAGAATTCCAATATCTGACAAAAAATGTCTGCACATATTTTAATTAGGTGCTAGATAGTAGCATTCATCTTAAAGAAATTGATTATTTTTTCATTGATTATTTTTAACAGAAATATATTGAACTGAATTTTAAATGTTATTTAATTTCTAACAAACTTTTAAAATATTCCTTTGGTTTGTGAGAATCTGAATAAGAAACAAAAAATCATGAAATATATGTATATTTTTTTTACCTCTTCAATCTTTACAATTTTTTAGGGTTTTGAGTGGAAGATATGTTACATAATTTTTTGACAAGCAATTTACATACTAGATACGACATTTTTTACCTATAGTTCAATAAGTATTAATATAAAATACATATTCTTTAAATTAAGTATTGTGTTGAAAAATAAGCTTCTGTATATATATATATATATATATATATATATATATATATATATATATATTTGACAAGATTTGGAATAATGTATGTGTATGTGTGTGTTACTGTTTGAATTTAAGAGGGGTGGAAAATATCTTTCGGAAAACACTATTCAATGCAAGAATTATTATAATTTAAACCTAGTTTATAGTGTTGAGAAGCGGGAGCAGAAGGTAGAGTTTTTAAAAAATAAACCGTTTGAAGATTAGCTTTTAATTTTGTCTATTTGAAGTTCGCGGTGTATTTGTTTGTTGGCAGTAAACCATTCAGCTTGTAGTAATTTTCGTAAAAATGTGTTTTGTAGAAGCATTGCACCAAATGGGGCATGCATATGATAGAGATGGACGAATATATAACAAGCCGCAGTGAACGCGTAATTTAGAGTGATGATTTAATACAGGATATAATTTAGGTATTTTGTGATAAGTCGAATTGGATAGGTTTGAATATATTGTTTCCATGTCAATCTTCTATCTATATATAAAACTAAATATTTAACTGTAAGATTATTTTCCATCCAGGGTATATTTGTGCTAGTTTTTGTTAATGGAGGGGGATATATTGGTCTACAAACTGTAAAGATTTTGGCTTGAGTTTTAGAAGGATTTACCACAAACCTCCAATTTTGTGTCCGTTTCACATATTTTTGTACTGAAGTTTGTAAATTATTTCTAGAAATTAGGATGTTTTTGTGAGTTGACAATAAAGCAGTGTCATCAGCAAAAAGAGTAAGTGTAGTAAAAGACGAAGAAGGAATATGAGACGTGAAATATATTTTGAAACAAAAGAAGGGGAGCACGTGTTTTATTTATTTTAAATCGTGCTAACAAGCCCCACGTTTATTTTCGAAAAATTTTACTAATGTATTATAAACAATTCTAATAATTAAATAAAAGTATTTCAGTAGATCTGAATTTTATATTTTGATATATTCAGCATAAAAGGAAAGATAAATAATACAATAGAAACTTTGGACATATCAACGTTTCTGAAGGTATTCCGAACCTCCGTCCAAATATTCGGTCTACGGGTGAAATAGTACTGGAGTAAAAGGATCAATTTACAAATACGCAAAAATGGAGTTAAAAACCCTCTGTAAAACTAATTTCAAGGAAATGTGTGTATAGTCGTGTTAAGCGAAATTCGTGTTAAGCGAGTTCTTGCTAATAAGAGTTTGCTACATTTAGCTGAGAGTAAGTGTAGTTTGTATTGCTCTGTAACATAGTCTGTATTGCTCTTTTTCATTTGTGCATTGTTTTGATGACAAGGACAAAGAAAACGCAAACATACGATGGCAATAGAGGTACTACATCACAAAATGAGCAATCAAAATCTTCCGAGAATGTTGGCTTCCAGGAAAGCAACGGCGCCCAACGCAGGATTATGCGGCTCGCATGCTAATGAAGATGAGCTGAACTTCGCAGCACAACGCCTGCGCCTGCCACTGGGACAAGTCGGCGAATTCCAGGGGCTCCTTACCGCGCCGTTCGGGCTACTGCAACCACACTCACGATTCCGGGAACCGCCAAATGCGGAGCAAACTGAGTTCGGCCGTCCGAGCCCCTACCCAAATTCGGACCTGCTCGCGTCGCCTCTGCTCTTTCTTTACTCCGTTCCCCTGCCGCGATTCTTCTTCTTCTTTTCCTTCTTCTGCATAATGCGACGGCGCCGTTGCAACGCTCCAAAAAGCGCTTCATTACAAAAGCGACGAGGCGTTCATGCTTCCTACCGCCCGGGTGCCACTATTAATTCGAAATATAAAATCCCCGCTTTCAAAATGGATCCTCGTTTTTATTAGGAGGCAGATATATCAGCGTCACCCTCCCGCCTCTTCCTTTCGCCCCTCTGGCCTGCCTTCGTGGACCAGCACAGGTGTCTCCGTAATTTAATTTTGATTGCGTGGGAAGGGGAGGGGAGGAGAGGGGAGGGGTAGGAAAGAAGCCCGCGTCGCTTCGTCGCCCCCTCTCTTTTATCCTCCCCCTGTTCGTTCTCCCATCGTCGCGTCCCCCCTTGCGTTCGTCGCCGTCGGGACGTCAGTGACCTTAATCTCGGCTTATGCAATCGTTCCTCCATTAGGGGCATTCCGCGCGCCTTAATTTAAGCGGGCGGACCCCGCTCGGGCCGGAGGCTGCCGCGATGTAAAATAGGGTTTGATTCCCGGGGGCCTTGTGGAAGGGGGGAGGAGGGCCCGGAAATGAGATGGGAGAGGCCGCGCGCGCGGATGCTAAGGTGCGTGTGCGGTTTATGTGTCGTTTTGGTCGGGAATTATTAAATACTAGAGAATCCGTGCGAGAACTCTCGCATGTTAAACCCCACCCTCTTCCCTATTTGGCCATTTCCATGTTAAGCCTGTAGTATATCTTTTTCATCGAAGTACTTTTATCCTTCGTCACTTGTTCTACATGTCTTCTTGTAATTGATAACAATACAATACACACTTGTCAATACAAAGTATTCTTATTTAACGTTATTACCAAGCAGAGAGGTACACCCGAGTAATTCAGTCGCGTAGAATATAAATAATTAGTTAAATTTGACATACAGTTGCATATTCTACAGGCTCTGAACAGGTGGGATAGAATACAGAAACGTCGAACCAGAAAAAAAATGTAATAAAATGTTCAAAGAGATCTCATCCTATGCTTGACGGTGTAAGAGACGTTTCTTTCCAGTCATTGGCCTTAAAGTTAGTTTTTAAGGTCTTAATATGCTTCTTTTGGGAGTTATTTAAATATATATGATAAGAAATCCGGCCGAGTGTTGCGGGTTGCATTTGACGTGAATATTTATATGCGTTTTCTAAAACAATTCCTTCATATTTTTTAAGTCAAAGTGCATTTCTTCACGTTTCCGTGAAATTCTCTTTCTTTAGAGACATCATTTATAAAGATTGGTTACGTGTGATAGCCGCAAAAGGTATGTATAATATTGAAAAAATTTAGGAGACGACTAGTTAAATGTGGCATCGCCGACTCTGTTTTGTAAGTATGTTCATGGGTGGAAAATTTATGTCATGCATAGCTCTGTTTAAATAAGTTCTTACAGTCTCTAGCATTGGACATACCGATGAATCGTAGTAGCTAATAATGTTTTCCTGTTCAAAAATTACCAACTCCCAATAGCCTTGTGTGTTACCTTCATACGGGATATGAACTGGTAATATTAAAATTTCAAAATTATAAACACCTTAAAAAATACTTGCAGGTTGAATAATGCTGAATTGTTAGAATTTAAAACTAATACATTTTTTAGGTTCCTTTGTTATTGCTAATATGGAAAAAAAGGAAACCAAATATATGTAAGCTGTCTAAGTACAAATAAAAATCATATGTTAGTTCTCTTCTTAAATGTTCATTGTAATAAGCCAAGAACACTGGCATTAGTTTTTAATGATAAAATCAGCATCTAGCTTCAGGAATGTTTTCAGACAAAGAATACGTGTTGTTAGAACAACGGATCAACAAGGTTTAATATTCCATGCTTGGTATCATAATGTTGTGCAAATGGATACGGACCCGAACACACTATGTGCCCACGGTGTGAAGAGGGCGTTGGATGGTCATGATCTTTAGAAAACATGCGATCTATAGTCAAACCCGTACTGTGTTTTAATGTTACAAAGTGAAAAGTAATTCACATAAAATTAATAGAATTGTGATGTATAGATTATAAGAATATATGCTAAATTTTTATTGTTGAAAAAGGCTGATATTTCATAGTAGTTGCCAATAATTACAAGTCACACTACTATCACAAATTACGCAAAAAGTACTCGAAAAATTGTACTTGACCTTATTTCAAAATCTATGGTTAAGGAACAGATTTCATTAAGAAAAAATCTCTGTCTTTACTATTTCGGTAGTAGGATAACTTCGAAACAATTTTGAACTTTTGCAATTTTTGAGAAATTAGTAAACAGGAGGCCTGAACCATTCTTTTAAACGTGCTTTACACTATCCAATTTAATAAAAAAACGATGGAGAAATTTTTTTGAAAATTTGGTAAATGTCCCAGGAGATTCCTGTAAAATACTCCCCAAAATTAAAATATCGGACCCAAATTAAAGAGGCCGTGACAGCAGCCAGGTCGATTCAGGAACATCAGTTTTGGAGAAAATCGGCTTAATGCCGCTAGCGGACGGACATACAGACGGGCGGACATAGGTTAGAGGCGTGTTAGGGGCTTTATTTTTCTAAATTAGCGAATGTATTTATCCAGTTGTTCATTAGCAGAGCTCTGTAATATGAGTTTATCTGGTCATATTGGTTATCAATCATATTGATCCACTATTAAGGAAACCAAATCTATCAAATAATAAAAGTTATAAATATCTTAAGGAGATTTAATCAGGTCTTTTAAAATAATTCTCAATTGAGAAAAATCGGAGATAACGAGCTAGAAAATGCAAATTCTAAATTACACAGTACTACAGGATGCTCCCATATCAGGAAGAGCAAACTAACATCCCGCGGAAACATTAATCACAGCTATGCTTCTCGCGTTAAAATAACGATTGAAGTGGCTAGCTCGTGCTGGAAATATCCGTTTAAACTGGTTTCCCAACGTGTCTTCCTATTTCCGGGCATTTCATTACGGATTTTAAGTGTATATTCTTTGAATTTATAGCTACAGGCCCCAGCAAACTTCCTTCCTGTTTCTTTTCGCGCCTGTTCAAGGCCAAAATGTCAACGATCTTTTCGTAAGTCTAATGGATGTGAGTCCGCTTAATTGAGAAATTTAGTAAAATGGATGTCATCATATCTGGCTAGAAATGGTGAAAAACATATTTCTGGAAGAAACAATACTGAACAAGTAGGGGCTTTTGCTTTGCAAAATTTTCGTGCGGATATTTCGTGGATTATTCCTCAATGTTAAAAATAGTGTAGGCCTAATTGACCATCATGAGTGGTCCCCTTTACGAGCTATAGTAGTCTCTTCTTGCAGGATAATACTTCTTGCCATGGTTATAAATAATCGCAAATGTTTAAAAATGTGCGTTAAAGTATTTCCCTGACAAAAAATTTCCATTAAACTGTACTAAATGAGGGATAATTTTGGTCGTTCTAGTGAATTCTATGTGAAAATTTTCTACGTGAATTTTCTACCACGTACCCTTCATCATATGTGTGAACTACTGGAGAAAATATATCAGCGTCCGAATGAGTCGAGACATTACTGCTTGGTTATTCTGTGGCTGTTGCGCATACTCTGGTCGGTGCGCCTAGTGGGGGGTGGAGGGTGGGAATGGATGGGTGGGGACGGATGGGTGGGACGGGTGGAGGGAGGGGCTTGGCTGTCTCTGGAGCGGCGCATCGCGACCGGAGTCTATTTTTTTAATCTACATCAAAACAGTTAAATAGTGAGTATGACGTGCTACGGCTAGAAGTGAAATTCTGGGTCAGTTTACATAATTCTTTTATTCCTACCCTAAGCCATATACTAGTTGACTTTTGAATACAGAAAGAAATAAGGGTTTTTTCAAGAATTGTGAACAAAATATTCGCTCCAATGTAATAAAATATATTTTCAAGGGTGAAGCAGCTATAGATTTGGGCTTTCATCCCTCATCATGTCCTTTGTCAAGGAATAATACTTCTGCTGCGACAAGATGGACAACGATAATTTGAATGACTATATTTCCCACGGAGTTATAGAAAACGTGCTCAAATAATGAAGTTACATTACAGGAATCACATAGGTGGTATTTGCTTATTATACTTACAATCCTTTTTTGTAATGTAAAATTCCAAGAGCTATAAGATGTATTTCCCCAAAACATTATGCCATATCTCAGGCGGGAATGAACATTCACGAAATATACACAAGGAACAGTACGGAGGCTGACTGAATTTGAAAGAATTCTGAGAAGCGACTCGCTCCGTCTGACAGCACCTGGCAAAACAGCGCGCCTCGTCCTTTGCTCAGGAGCTAATTGAGCATTGTCCCTTCCCTGCCGGCCCCGTTCGGCACCGCCGCCGCCGCCGCCGCCGCCGCCACCGCCGCCACCGTCACCATGCTACACACATAACACTAAAACAAGCAAAAATAAAAATAGCTTAACTAAAATTCCTTATCAACTCCAAAAGCCGGCTATCCCTAACAAATGCCATTACAATTTACAAAGCAATAGTCGGACCATTAATGCTCTACGCATGTCTCATCTGGACCAATGCATCTATTTATATCATTAATAAACTTCAAATTGTACAAAATAGATTCCTCAGATTAGCAACACATGCCCCATGGTTCATCTCTAACGCCCAACTCCATAAAGAATTGAATATATCACCGATTATCAAACATATTGCCCATCTTTCCAATAATTTTTACTCCAACCTAAATACAATTAACCGAGCCGTCCACTACAACCTGGCCACTATAAATGACTTCCCTACTAGAATTAAGAATAGATTTCCTTCCGAAGCGTTCCAGAACATTTTCTCTACTAATTGTTCATAGTAGGGGCTCTTGTAGTTTCCTACACCTATAGTAAGGTAGTTTAGTTTTAAGTTTTTAGTGTTAAGTTTAGTATAAGTTACAATGTAAGCCAGCAAATGCATATGAGATAGTAATTTAGTACTGATCTGTGTAATTTCCAATCACTCAATAAATATTTTTTTTAAAAAAAACGTCACCATGTCAACGAGACATCGCTCATGGGTGGCTTTGCTGCGTCATTCCCATTTCTTTCTCCTTTTTATTTTTTTCGCTACGGAGTAGAGAGGAAGTTACGTAATGCTGCGCGAAAAACTGGAGAATTTTCGGCAGAAAAACTCTTATTACAGGGCTCTGGTAACGAAAATGTGGATAAATCCAGTTGTGGGAATTCTGATTTGGTGTTGTTGACGTTCTTATAAGAAGAAATAAAAGAGGTCATCTTCGTCAACATATCAGCTTTATTAAGATAGCCGGTTTTCGACGGCTTTGCCGTCATCGTCAGTCTCGCTGCTGTCGGCAAAAGTCGCAGCAGCGCGGCACAGTCGCTCGACTTTTGCCGACAGCAGCGAGACGGACGATGACGGCAAAGCCGTCGAAAGCCGGCTATCTTAATAAAGCTGATATGTTGACGAAGATGACCTCTTTTATTTCTTCTTATAAATCCAGTTACTAAATTAGAAAAATAAATCCTCTAACACCTGGTTTACTCATAATCTATGTTTTGTGTGTCATTGATACCTAAAAATCGAATAACGGCAAAACGACTGTCTTTCCGTCCGTTCGTCCGTCTATCCGTCTGTGAAAAACGGTAGCAGCTAAACCGTCCAACCGATTTCTTTCAAAATTTATATTCCCCAATCGATCTGGCTGATTTCGTGACCCCTTGAATTAGAAATCGATATTTTAATTTTGATCGAAATTTAAATCGATACTTTACATGAAGCCCCTGGCACATTTTCCAAATTTTCAAAAAAATGGCTCCATCGTTTTTAATTAAATTTTGTTGTTGGATAGTGAGAACGACGTTTAAGAGAATGGAGTTGATAACGATCGTTATTCTTTCTTTTCCTTATCTTTCCGTCATATCCTTTCGGTTCACTCTCATTTCAATGTTAATTTTCATATTCAATTTTTTTCTCAGCTAGGACGACCTGAATAGTCGAGATCGCTGCATGAAAAAACAGCAAGTGTTGGCTGAGGCATTCAATTTTGACGCTTCCTTTTCTGCGAAAAATGTCTGCACTGCGGCTCTACCACCTCACAAACCAATGAGCGCATGCGAACATTCGCGAAAACTCCAGAAATTGTTCGTGAAAAGGAAACGTTTAAATCGTGTCTAAGAACGACAACCCTTCCTTACCAGTCTCGGTTCGGGGGGTCGTGGAATCCCGCCTCGAGCATGGGCTTTTGCTTGTGCTTTGGCATGGCGGTCTCTCCCAACCCCAATTTATCACTTTTCAACCCACTTCCTTAGATTCCTGGCGTGCGTGGGTGGCTGTGTATCCCTTAACATGAATATTCTGTGTTGTTGCACGTTGTTCTTTGCTAGCCCAGGATATATCACCTATGAATGTCAAATTATAACCTTAAGTCCTTTCTTCGGTATATTTGGCGTATGGGGAAAGGATCAGGAATGCGACATACGTACTTACAGGCTCTAGCGTCAGCATCATTCAATTGCTGCCTCTGCCCTGGAAAGTTTTTCCAACTTTCTGTGCCATATCCCCGTTATTTTCATCATCATCATCATCATCATCATCATCATCGTCATCATCATTATCATTTTATTCGTTCTCTTCCACATTCATGCACACTTCCTTTTTCTCATCTTTTCGTCTCTCTTCCTTTTATCTGTAGTCTCATTTTTACCTTGGTCTTCCCCTTCCGTCATCATTTACCCCGCAGCATAGCAACTCCATGTATCTCAAATTTGGTCGGAGATGAATGCATCGCAAATCCCATCACTGGACGCGCTTTCTTACTGTAATCGCGCCAACCTTGTCAGCAGGCTGTCAGAATTGCTGTGCATCATTTTACAAATGACTTCTCCTGTCTACATGAGAAATTCTAGTCTTGGGAACGCAGCAAAGTTTCAGTAATACACAAGTCCCGCATTTCCTATTTCTGACCATGTATCCTAAGTACATGTACACCCCTGAGGTAAAAATGGTTCTTTTGAATCATTTATTTTATTTTCCACTCTTCAAAACGGTGACCATGTATATTCATACTCCAGTGATGTATTCTATTACCCATTATCATGGTTCTTCTATTTTGATCATTCATAGTTTGTGATAAACAATAATTCCACCCCACTCACCCCGAAGGTTGAATCGCTTCAGTGTTTGATACCTCACTACCACATCAGTTATCACCTTCATCGCCTCGTAATGTCCCGCCAAAGGAAGTGTGACATGGATGCAAAAAAGGCCTCACAGCAAATTGAGAGTGTTGACTGGCACGCAACTGCATCTAACGTGTGATAGCTAATGGCCATCTCACACTTTTTCCCCTGCAAGGAGAAACCAGCTTTATTATATTCTCAACGCACTTTCTTGTTGAGTTATACTATTCTTATCTTTGTGAAACTCTTCTTTGCAATTTATACAATTTTTAAATAATTTTCAGTTTCTCAATTTTTCATCAATTATCTAGGTACAATAATAACGACCGCGAGATGAAAAATCTTACTGATTTTTCATATCTATTCACGAGAAAATGAAAAATCATTTCAGAATATACTTATGAAAGAAAAGCACAGTATTCCGTCACATTAAAGAGAACCTTTAAATTACATTATTTTTTTAATTCAATGAAACACAAAAACTAAGAAGAACGGATGTTTTTCTTCCTTCTATTCCTCCAGAAGGAAGACGTTTTATAAATAAATATTAATAGAATCCCTCTCCAAATTTTCTTGTTTGTATTCGTCTTGCATTGTTTAAGTTAAATTGTTCGCTGTACAATTAAGCTAAGGTTTTCGAGAAAAAATGAGAAATATTCAGATTCGTATGAGGGTAATAACCGGTTGGTTTGTCTCCTACAAAGGGCTTCTAGGCTATTCTGCCCTATGTTGATATTTACTGATTTATGTTAACGAGGGTTTCAAGTGTTAAAAATGTAATAATTATCATAAGTATTGCAGTGTGGTGTTATATAGGTAAAAATGTTTATTCATATTTGTCTGAGTATGATTATGACTGAAATAGTGCACGCTGTGTGTATGAGAGGGTTCGTAGGTCTATGCATGTTTGTACACGTGTATGTACAGGTATGTATATATGCATATGGATTAATATACAATGTAAGTTTTTATATATATATATATATATATATATATATATATATATATCAATTTGTAGTATGTGTATATAAAAGCCATCTCCATGTTCTAGGTAGTGACAGAAATAACTTGTTTTTTATACTGTTCTTATATTGTTTTTTATTTGTAATTGTAATTGTTCTTTCATGTTTCTAAATTCTGGCACCGGACAATATATGCCCACTTGTAGAATAAAGCTTCTATCTATAAATCTATCTAATAAGCGAAGCAAGCTCATAAACATATTAATGAAGGATACTCAGAAAGGTCTTTCATGGAAATTAACTGTGAATCACTTTTTTCACATCTTCTTTCATGTGTACGGGAAGTAATCTGGCTTCTTGTTAACCTCTAACGCAATACCTGTCGTTAGTTCAGTGTATGATTCATGTTCTGAAAATAGAAATAAACTTTTTAATTTACTAGTCAGAAAAGACAAAGATTTATATTTGTAATTCATGATTATATTATGTTATTAGATTATGTGTTCAAATGTGTTTCCATTCTAACTCCTAGATAATCTGCCATTAAAGCCTAAGGTGATCGTGAGATTGTTGAAATGTTTGTTTGCCATTCACGTTTTCATGATATCTAGTAATTTTATTTAATAAGTTCTTAATTTTTAATTAACTTATGTTTTATTTTTTACAACAGCGTTTTTCTTTGTTGGTTTCATTAAACTGAAAATCACACTCATATTTGCATAAAAACATACAAATACATCTATAAAATTGAAATGATTTGCAAACCTTGCGAGTCTTTGAAATGCTTCTTGTAATCTTTATACAATTAGCGACGGCCACTTTTAACGTCAGATACTCAAAGGGTTTGCCTGCGACTGCACAAAGTCGCACGCTGGGAGGCATATGAATTAAGCACTCGTTCCTCGTACTACATCTTTCCTTATCTCCAGCTTTTATTTTTTATGCACTCTACGAGATAACCTTGGCCACGTAGAAATAAATCTCGCTAATACCCCAGACTGTAATTCTAGACATGCAGTGTACGGGACGTTATGGCGCATGCGTGCCGAACCGCTTTAATTCTCTCCGCATGCAGCGAACGAACGAACGAATGAACGAATGGTCTGCACTGCGAGACGAATATTCCGAATGGAACGAGTCACGGAAATAAATTAACACTCCGGATTTATTGACTCGGCGAAGAAAAGAACGCGCTCGCTGCACTGAGAGGAACTACTGCGGATTTCGAATCTCAAGCAGTAAATTTCCGCGCAAGTGTTGGGTCGCAGTGCTGTCTCGCCGCCATTCATTTCGGTTACTTGCTCTTTGTGGACACCGTCCCCTCCTCGCTTCGTCCTTCCCCGCCCCACCCTCACCACCCCGCCCCGCTCTGCCCCTCCCCGCCCCGCCCCTCTCCGCCCCTCCCCGCCCCGCCCCGCTCCGCCCCACCCCCCTCTGCCCCGCCACGCCACGCCTCGCCCCGCCACGCCCTGACTCACCCTGACCCGCCCTGCTTCGCCCTGCTTCGCCCTGCTTCGCCCTGCCTCGCCCTGCCTCGCCCTGCCTCGCCCTGCCTCGCCCTGCCTCGCCCTGCCTCGCCCTGCCTCGCTCTGCCCCGCCCTGCACTCCCCGCCCCTCCGCCCCCTTCTCTTCCCCGCTCCTTGCCGCTGCCACAGCAGGGAAAAAATTCTCCGAACAATAATTTCGCACGGTATCCGGCGCCCTGTTAGTAGGAACTCGCGGACACAGTGGTTGAGAATGTGGATTTTTCCGGACATGTGTCGCGAAGCGACGTGCCTCCGCACGCAATATCTCGGCTCAGTCTCAATAATTTGTTTTTCGGCGAGTGTTGAGAGTCTTGAAGGTTGATGTCGAGAAAATACGAAATTCATTTGATGTAATATACCTTAGAGAATATAATTTCTGAGCTAGAGAGGATTAAGTGTATGTTGTTTCAGGCTATTAATGAGTACAAGAAGGAGATGCCACAAAATTAGCAATCCTTGATTAAGAGTATTGAATAAGAGTTAGAATAGACATTGTAGTGGTATTTCATTACTTCTTCTAGGACAACGCTTATGAACATATAAACATGCTTCTATTTAATATCGCATTGGAAGATATTTTAAGTATGTGTGCAATGGCAGAAACATCTACGAATCTGCCTGTAGGAATATCGCTTTGTCATTTGCATCAGGAAGATATCTTCATTCGCCATGTAAATGCGGTTGTTGTTTCTCAAAATTAATTAATAAACTTTATTAAACGGCTGTTATTAAATTATTGCATGCAATATAAACAATAACATACAAGTGTTGTATAGATTACATGTAATATAAAATTACTCCTAGGTCCTAAACCTCACGAGAGAAATATTACTATTTTATTTCTTATGTAATATTGTAAGACAATTTAGAGAATCCAAATTGGAATAATCTTCGTAGAAGAATAAGAATTTTCTTGCTAGATACGAAACATAATCAAATGTGCCCACCTACAGTGATATTTTCGACGACTGTTGGCTGAACCGAACATTCTTTCTCTTTTTTACCCTCTGTAATTCCCCTTTTCCCCTTTACATACCACTTCTGTTCCCCGGTCGACCACAGTAGAACTTCCCCAGATAAGTCACTTTTACCGCCTTCCGTGCTGTACACAGCAAGCTTCAGAGATAAGTGTGCAAATTACTGCACGTTAAAATTTGAATTGTAAACATAGGCTATTTTAAGTAGCTGGCCATTATCATGTAATCAAGTGAAAAATATCGCTGCCTCGTTTTCTTGTGCGTTTATTAACATTAGGTGTGAGGTCGGCCGACGCACTCTCTTCCTAGTTAGATTACTAATGAGTTAAATAATTTCGACATTAGTGCCGTTGGCTTCCCCTTCCACCGAAGCCCCCCTCCGCCTTCTCTGCCTCCCTCACAACGCGCCTGCCGACAACAGCTGCTTTATTAAATTATTAGTGAATTATGTAAAACGCTCTCTTTGTGGGTTGCGATAGGGTAATTATCGGGACGTAATCCGAGAACACAAAACCTCCTCCCCGCATCCAAAGGACGTTACCGCCCCGCCGTCGACTCCCCGCGTAATCCCGCCTTTGATAACGCCGATACCAAAATGCGAGTCGAGCACCGCCTGGCACCCGTGTATTAAGCGAATACCTGACTTTCCAATATCAGTTTCTGATAGCAATCATTAATCAGCAATATATTGAACGCTGAAATCTTTTAATTAAAATTCCTCTTGGGTGGGGGCCACTGCGGCATAGGCGACGCGCCGCACGGTAGTTTGGAAGTCACAAAAACCGGACAAAATTCTTCCTTTTTTTTCTTTTTTTTTCTTTTTTTGGAAACATGCTCGTTACTTGATTCAAAGATATAAGAAAAGAATAATGTATGCTTATTTTTTTAAATTTTTTACTATTAATATGAAGAAGGCCTACAAGCATAATTCCAAAATACGTTTTATCAAATCTCTATTTTTGTCCGAATTTCCCCCAATGCCGGCCATAGTGCCTTCAGAGGCGCGCTGGAGGGGGTGGGAGAGTGCGGTGGTGGCCGAGATCGAAATTAGAGGTGGGAGCAAGCTCTGATCAGTCCGGAAATGTGCGCCTCATTTCCGGTAATATCCATTAGTCTGACGGAGGAGGTGCTTATTAAATACGTAAATTCTGTGAAAGTAGGAGGAAATTCACCCCCTGCGGTCAGAAAAAAACATTCTCCTCTGGTAGAAATGTTATAATTGAGCTGTACAAGTACTTTAAAATTCAGAAGAATATAGACTAGTGTATATATATACGTACTGTGGATATATAGGATAGTATACACACACACACACACACACACACACGCGCGCACACGCACACGCGCACACACACACACACACACACACACACACACACACACACACACACACACATATATATATATATATATATATATATATATATATATATATATTTAAATATAATTTAAAAATTAGTCCCGAGGAACCGGAAAGCTGTGACTCTTGTAAGAAGTTTCGGTATACCCCATTCTAATGAATTCTTCTGTTATTCGAAATAAGAAAAAACATCAAAAGAAGAAAAATTGACAGAAACAAATGTCAATACTGAAATCAATGGTTCTATTTCCATGCATTGATAATGTGTCTAGAATAATGATTAATACGTTTGTGGGTTGGAAGGGAACTCTTTTATTTCATTGTGTTAAAAGACATAAATTAAATTATATTCAGCTAAGAACGTGATCTCACCCCACTGGTAACCGAATACAAAGTGAATTACTTTCAGATTTACAGCACTTTCTAATGTAGCTGTACCACCACATTGAGTTAACGATTACACGCTGAAATCAATGTGTTACTCCCATTAATCCTACAGATTACGCAATAACAATATCGTGTTTCGAAACAGTGCAGCGCGCCCCTCTGTTGCCACCTGTTAATCACGCGTTAGCCAAAAGCACGCGTAACAGCGTGGCGGAAGGCGGAATCGCACGTCCCCCAACCGCGTCGTATACTGCCGCTAGTGCTAACCAAACACCTGAATCCCCATTCCGGGCGGCGCGGAACCTCTCCTTGCGCGTAATAGAGCACATTCAGCGCTGCTATGTTATGCCGCTCCACGCACGGCGCCCGTCCAAACAGCGCCGGCATCCGCGTCGGGGGACCGCCGTCCCCCGCATGAAGGGTTCACGCCGGTCGCCCCGCGCCGCCCCCCCGCCGCCCTCGTGTCGGAATAGAGCGGCGGAAGGGCATTGCGTGCAGTGATGGCGGGGGCGTAGGGTGGTGTTGTGGGGGTACAAGCAGAGCAACATACAGGCGGAGCGGGTTCATGGGAGAGAAGGAAATGGAGAAACAGAGGAAATGGAAACTTGACAGAGGATAGAAGCGATAGGAGTGCGAGAGATATGTCAAAAGACAGCGAGAAGCGAGAAAACAAGGCGAGGATTGTGACGGAAATACTGCGCTGGAATGGGTTGGCGGAAGGGTATAGTGGGTGGTGATGGCAGGACAGGCGGAGCGAGGTGCAAAGAGGGAATGGAAAAGTGGAGGAGGATAGAAGCGATGAGAACGATAGGGAAGCGAGAGAAAAGTCAGAACAGCGAGAAGAGAACTGGGGTAAGGTTAAGACAGCACATTGCGCGGGAATGGGTTGGCAGAAGGGTATTACGGACAATAATGGGTGGGGACGCGGAGTGGTGATGAGGGGGAGGGAAAGCTCAGCTTGAGGGTTAGGGGAGAGAGGACTGACGAACGAGTTGATTGTATGTTGATGTCGGGAGAGCTTTAGGAGAGGAGGTGAGAAAGAGGTGAGGGAAGGGTAAAGAGAGAGCGAAAGGAGAGATAGTGGAGAGAAAGGGGGCGAACGGAACAAAACGGAAGTAGGAGGAGCAGTGTGAGGGCCATGAACGGAGTGAGATGTGTTGGTTTTAGCCGAAGGGAGACGAGGGAAGTCGCGGTGAGGGAGGAGAGAGAAGGTCACCGGAGAACAACTCGCAGATGAATGAGACGGAGGAATGTGAGAGGAGTGGTGGGAGTGGGGGGAACGATTGGTAAAAGGGGCGAGGGGTAGGAGAACAAGTGAAAGGCGGAGACAGAAAAACTCTGAGGCGAATTAAGTTGATGTTCGGTAGCCGAACTGATGTTGGGGGGGGGGGGGGGGGAAATGAAATAGAGGGAGGGGCAAGGGAGGGGGGCAACATTACAAGGGGCGCGGCGTGATATGTCGATGCAGAAATACGAAGTAATGGAAAGTGTGGGGGGGAAAAAAAGAAAGAGAAGGGAAGACGCTAAGGGTTGGAAACAGAATAACAATAAGCGGAAACGGACAGATGTTAGGATGATACGAGCACATGAAAGAGCGTGGGAGAGATGGAAGAAAACAATGAGGAGAGGATAGGGATCGCGACATGATTGGGAGAAAAAAGAAGAGAAGGCGGGTAGGGGGGAGGGTCGCGCTATAGTGATACAGAGAGTGATTTAAGCAGTTATTTAGAGCCGTCTCGGGATGTGAGACTGTGGAGCACAAGGGCGTTTAAGAGCGTGGATGCGTGTGCGAATGCAAGACGAACAATGACGATGCAAAGGCAAAACGAGACGGATGGAAACATAGACAGTTCCCTTCTCGCGGTCACAGTGGGGTTGATATGAAACGGAGATGAAGTAAGAACGAAGCGATAATGGAGCGTGGTGCAATCATAGAGAGAGCGCAGTTGGGCTGATTTGGGAGACCTGTAGGGATGAAACAGGAGAGGAGATAATTCGGGAGAAACTTGGTTAGGGTTGTAGGTCCAAAGGAATATGGGAGTGGCGGTGTAAATGAGGTTGAGAGGTAAGGCGTGTTGTGTGAGGACGGCGTCATTGCGGAAGCCGAGTGTTGGTAGGTCGGGCAGGAGGGCGGGGCAGTGCGAGACGGTTCAAAGAAAACGAGAGAGTCTACGGAAATCGTGCGAGGATGATAGAAGAATAGAGAGAAAGCGTAGGATCGGGTAAAACTGGGTGGTGATTGGAGGATCGCAAAAATAAACGAGCAGGGACGTAGGTGATTGGGGCTGGGCGGGGCGATGTGAAATCTGAGTGGAGGCGTTATGACACTGCGAGGGAGCAGTGTGGAGATGAGAAATGCAAGTTAAATGGTGTGAGGATTTCTATATTTTATATAATTTAGTATTTTCTAATTCAGTTTTTGTGGACATTTTTCTCAATTAAAATTCATCGATTCCAATGTGATTATAATCTTCTGTGTCTTGTATTCAGCGAGTATGAGTGGCCTGTGCACTGTTTGCCAAGGGATGGAAATACTATCTCCCACTCAAAGCAGTAAAATAACTGTCAAATGAATATTTTCATTTGTGAAAAATTGGGAGATTCGCGGTAGTCGGATTGCATCGATTCATATTTCACAAAGCAATTTAAAATTGGCGTAGAGCGAATATTCTGTCTAAAACTAAGGAATAAAAAACTCTGACGTGATGTTTTTACTAGCATACTGATCGTAAAATAGCCTTAATTTTTGAAGCTATGTTTCTCTCTACAGAATACATGGTTATTACGCCCACTTGGAGG
Organism: Teleogryllus oceanicus; assembly: GCA_964035755.1. Lineage (NCBI taxonomy): Eukaryota > Metazoa > Arthropoda > Insecta > Orthoptera > Gryllidae > Teleogryllus > Teleogryllus oceanicus. The sequence goes on along the minus strand of CAXIVR010000003.1, from coordinate 129,250,136 downwards.
TAAAGCAAAACTGATGATGTAATCAAAGTGCAATTGAAAAAGTTGAAGTTTCTAAAATGTTTGTAGCTAATCATAATTCAATCATTTGCCTACCCGGTTACTACTCCAGAATTTACATATTTTGCTGCATTCCAATGGACGATATATATATGAAAGCTCAAAAAGGATAGAAAAACTATTGATGGATGTGGTTATGGAACGGAAATTGTCCACATTGAGAAAAATTTAGAAGAGAACGAAATACAAGGAAGAAAATAAATATTGCAACTTAGTGGAACGGATTTACTAGTATTATAAGAAAAAAATATTGTTTTCTCTTTCTCATCTACTATGCACTTACGTAGTGAAGACAAAGTATTATAATGCTCCAGAGGAAAGTGGCGATTTTTCGTAAAACGAAACTCGTATTGTGAAGTTCTGAAATTTAAAAAAGGTGATAAATTTGGCACAGTCCACTCCGGTTATAGTGAACTTTTGGGGACTAACATTTTTGGTTCGCTATATCCGAAGATGTCGAAATGAAATATAATTTTCCCATTACTATAGATTTTGTATTATGGAGATACAGCAAAATACATTAAGAGCACGAACTGAAAATTTTAACACTTTTATTTGTCCTTAAAAAATCAATTATATTCAATTGATTGGACTTTTTCACTAGTAACTCTTCTATATCCTTCGCCAGAGTTCGTGCCCTCTCCATTTTTGATTTTGCATTGACACCCTTCAATGCCTCTTGCACTGTTGGAACTCCATCTCCCTCTCCGAAGGCCCATTTACTTGTCTAATAACATACAAGACACTTTCGGTAGTAGGATGGAGCAAGCGGCTAAAGAAACTGATCGCTTTTCCGCGTGGCACGGCGGATATCGCCAGACTGAAGCAGTTGCGTGCTTCCTGCTCCCTACGAAGACCTCAACGCGCTTTGTCCCGCGGAATATTAAATAAACTAAGATTGAAACACAAGGAAGCAATCGCACGTCCCGGTCGCCAGTTGTAGCCCTCGCAGGACACGGCCTTCGTTTCCGCAGTGAACCTGAATGGCATAAGGTGCCCCTTCTCGGTCACTACCTTCACATCGGGGAGACTTCTTTGATTATGATCTTTGGCCGACTACATTTTTTCCAAACTGCCTAATATTGAAATTGTGGCACACATTTTTTTCCAGGAGGAAATTAATTTCCAGGACGTATTTCCTACGATCACTATAGCCGAAGTTTAGGTTCACTATAACCGACTCTTCTTAAATTTGATTGTAAGGAAAGTGAAACGGGACCAGTAAATTAAGTTCGCTATAACCGAGAGTTCACTATATCCGAGTTCACTTTTACCGGAGTCGACTGTATGTAGTGTATTACTTTTACTAACACGTGAATCCTTGTTTAGTGGGTACATGCTATCGAAAAATTGGTTTATGGCGAACATATCCCTCATAGCCAACTCTAGGGCGTAAAACCGTTTAAAAAAATTCTCCAAAAGTGATATTCCTCTATCAAACTGATCAAATCCGAAGTCTTCCTAATTTGAAACGAATATTTTGATTTTTGGAGGTTCTAAAATGCCTTAACCACGTTTTCAAAACTTTCTCATAAATAACTCCAAAGTTTTCGGTTCGAAGAATGTACGTTTAAAAATGGCGCAAGTCTCATTTTCGTCGAAACGTCTAATTCTAGAATATTGCAAAAAATTTCTAATTTTTTCAGCGTCTTTCTACGAGATTCAGAAGATAATACAGAAGATAATATTTTTTTTTAAATGGAATCTGTTCTTCGAGATCACATCTTTAATAAAGGTCAGTTTTAAATTTATGAAAGTATAACAGTTTTCACATACTTTTTGTGGAATTGAAGCATATTTCAAACAAATATTTTCTCAAAGGTGACTTCAAATTATTTCTCATTTTTTTCCTCACATGTAATGACGGGCGGTAAAAAATCGGCGACGGTTCCGTTTTCGGCGAACTCTCTGTGTCTTCGAAAATTTCAAAAAATTGCCATTGCGAAAGGACAATATGTATGATAGAGATTTTTTCATTAAAGAAATGTTAATTTCCGGACGGAGAACGGACGGACAGACAGACAAACGTTTTGTCGTCAACAAATTTTTCGTAATTACGCGACCACAAAACGTGAATTCTGACCAAACAACATGTTGGATAAATTCATTTACTACCTATAGGAATAAGATGTATCTCCTTTTTGGATATCAGGGACCCCCCACAAGCTTTTATGTGAAAAAAATCTAAGTATTGTGACTCAGCATTACAAGACATTTTCAACACGTATTCTGGTATGCCAGAATTCAGATAATGTATATGGTACGCCAGAAAGAGAAACTGGTGCTAAAACAGCACATACTTTCTCCCTCGTATTTTCATGCAAAATTACCTGTAAAGTACTCAAATTTTTGAAAAATTGTGCATGACTTATTTCGAAGTCTATCTTTAAGGAACAGATTTCATTAAAGGCAAAAATCTTCATTGTAGGAAGACTACGACCAAAGTTGGAACTTTTTCCGTTTTGGAAAATTCAGATTTCAACGAACATGAGACCTGCCCCATTCTCTTCAACGTCATCCATTCTATCTAACAACAAAATTTAATCAAAACGATAGAGCCATTTTTTTTGAATTTTGGAAATATCCTTGTGGTTTCATTTAAAGTACCCCCCCAAAATTTAAATCCGGTTTCAAATTGAAGGGGCTTCAAATTCTGTTTCCAATTGAATCAGCCAGATGGATTAAGGGAAATCAATTTTGGAGAAATGCTACTGAACGGTTTAACTGCTAGCGTTGTTCATAGATGGATTGACGGACAGACAGACAGGTGGACGTTTTGCGGTTTTTCGCTTTTTCGCTACCAAGAATCCAGAAAACACCAATTCTGTCTGCATCACGAGTTAGAGAATTTCCCCCCCTAAATTTAGCAAGTGGATTTATCCACTTTTTCGTGGACGAGGACCCTGCCTTACGAGTTTTTCTGCCGAAATTCGCCGGTTTTTTGGCGCAGCATCTCTCTATTCCGTAGGGAGAAAGTAAAAATTTGAAGATTGAAAATCGAAAATATTGGAAATCTGCTAAACAAGAAGACAGTGAAAACTATAATGATGATAACAAAGAGAAAGGGATTTGGTGAAATGGGAGTTGTGTTTTTAAAGACCACCCGAACGAAAGCAAAAGACGTGAAACAAAACAGAGCGTCGTACGTCCACGGCAGCCGGAGTAATACGATAATGGAGGCGAGCGTGGCGGGAGCGGGCGCTAAGCGGGGCTGGCGGTGGGAGCGTGCGATGTAATGGGAGTGGAGCGGGATGAAGAGGATTACTACGGCTGCGCGGAGCGGGGCGAGCAGGCGACAGGGCGCGGTGAGACGGGCAGGGCACGCCCACTTGGGCTTCACCTGCACAAGCCCTCCGCCCTCCACCCTCTCAGCCCCGGCGGCTGAGCACACCGCTTGGCGCTGGCCCCGGAGTTCCGCCGGAAACGCGTCTTCTGCTCGTGGCCGCAGCGGTGGTTCTCCTCAACGGAACCGCTGAACGTCAACTGTTAAGTATTAGTTGGATGGAGAAACTGCCGTTAGCATGGTGTCGCCACTCACCATTCGCCGTGGAAGGTGATACCCTCAAGGTTTGGCTGCTATCCAAAATATAAGAGTTGCTTTTGAAGTTGTACGTGTAAAAACAAGTTACGATCTAGCGTGTTATCAGGGAGATAATGGTGCATCATTTTAAAGGAACGAGTACCAATGTAAAAATGAGTACTGCGGTATAAATAACATGTTACATTACAAGTAAGCATCTGCAGGGAGCTAAATGGCAATGAAGGACTGACATTCAGTGACATCAGAAAATTGCACTATTGGAATACTCAATTGATAGCAGTCCAGTCGGTAAACTTGTCTTACAAAGACGAATATAGGAAGGAATGATTTTGAGATGGAAAAAATAGGAATGTGGCTACGAAACTGTCTTTTAGCTTTCAACAGATGAAAGCTGAGGACGTGATGCAGTTGCCTCGAAAATAAAAAATAGTAAAAATAATTATCATAACGTTCATATCATTGTTAGTTGGATGCAGATATAGGCAAGTTCTATGGTGGCAAACGGTCGGTGATGTAAATTAAATGAGTTACATCTGAAGCACAAAATTCCGATTTTACACACCTCTGTAAACTTTTAAAGTCGTGCTCTAAAAAGAAGGGAAATTTGACTTAATCAATTATTCTCTGCACGTACGGAAATAAAAGGTATTGAGGCAATAAGGAAGAATGAGCAAGTTGATTGCAACTGGTTGTGGGTGTCGATAATGAATGCATAATCGTCGTCAACTTCAGCTGTAAGAAGAGGTCGGAAGTGATTGGATAACCGCCAGAAAGCAAAAACGGTTTGCAAAGAGAACCAGAAAAGATAAAGAGAAATAAACGACATTGTATGTTGTAATGTTTTTTGTATAATTTTATTATGTCGATTTGAATTATATTCTCACACGTGGAATCAGGCTAGCTACAACAAAATAATACACAAGACACCCTGCGGAAACGAAAGATGTTCCTAACACTGTTGATTTACAAGATTACTCGGTTATACAAATGGAGTGTTTTAGCCAAAACACTATAAGTAAAAAAATCTAAATCAACTTCGTTCAGCATATCCTCGGATGGACGAGAAGAATTGATGAGCGGGTATTTTACTGTTGGTCAGAACAGTACAAAACAGAAGGCCTTCTCAGAGGTATGTCGTAGGGTCTAAAAGATAAAGCATATCAAGCGACTACCGGGAGCGGTAGCTCAGTGCATCAACTGATGTCACTGCAGCGGCTCTGACCGGGAGGTCCTATGTTCGAGTCCTGACGGCGGCAGGATTTTCGACACTAGCGTTCAAGCTAGGTCGAATTCAGTCGCTGCCTGGAGGAGAATTCTAGCGGCCGGCTGCTCTGGTCGGTAGTTTTCCGTGGTTTCTCCAATCAACACCAGGCGAATGCCGGAGCAGTACCCTACCAAACGGGCCACGGACCGGGCGCGATCTGTCCTTCCTCTTCCCTGTCCTCTCCTCTCCCCTTACACACACACACACATACACTAACATGCACCATACTACCACATATTCCGGAAGACCGGTCGGGAGCTTAGAGCTTGTCCCGGCTGGGGCGGTGCCCCGCTGGTGGGAGAGTCCTGGTTAGCGGGAAACCCCACTTGCCGACGGTAGGTCGGCGCCGGATCTCGCCATCCAGCTGGGGAAGACCACTGCAATCTCCCGAGAAACAAACATGCACTACACTAACGGGACTAATGATCAAAGCAGTTGACGCGCCCGGAAACACGAAAAAAACCAAAGCAAATCAAGCGACTGTAATTTTTATATACACAAAACACTTTTGGTGGGCAACAGTTTGGAGACGTAAACGATCGGACGAACGGAGTGTTTTGGGGCGAACAGAATGTTAAAATATATTTCTTGAACAACACCAGACGGTACACGCTGGGCTGAATGGAAATAGTTGATGAGCGGCTGTTATGCTGTTGGTCGCAACTGCAACACCAACGCTCGCTGCAGTGGAAGAGACCTGGTTACGCCGAGGGCAGCAACGGTGACCGTCAGCGTGTTCCAATGACAGCAAGGGCTCGCAGTGAACGGGGGGGGGGTAGGAGTGGGGCGATCGAGGCGTGCCGGGATCAGCGGGGATTAGCAGCAGGGCAGGCGCCACCACAAGATGCGGGCGTGTTTGCGCAGCCCTCTGCCGCCTGCTGTTTACCTGCGGCGCACGCGTCGGCGCGCACGCGTTCCCGCTCGTGGGCGAACGTGCACCTGTGGCGGCGGCGGCGGTGACCATTGTGGCCGCCCGCTCGTGGCGGAGCGCGGAGGGAGCGGCGCTGACTGTGAAACGACGGACAGAATGGGTGAATGTGTGATACAGTATGTATCCACTGCTGGGGACGACATCCAAATCGCGAACGATCCGTCTGGAGTTTGAGGCCTTTTTGTTCTGGAACTATTGGTGCGAAAACAGCACGTACTTTTTCGCTCGTATTTGCACGTAAAATTACGCGAAAAATTCTCAAATTTTCGAAAAATTGTACATAACCTTATTTGAAAATTTATCTTCAAGGAACATATTTTATTAATGAAAAAATCTCTATCTTGTATATTTTAGTTGTAGAAAGACCCCGAAAAAATTTCATCTTTTGAAATTTTCGAAAAATCGGGGTTTTCAACGAACATGAGACCTGCACTATTTTCTTAAACGTCCTTCACACTATCCAACAACAAAATTTCACCAAAGACAATTGAACCATTGTTTTGAAAATGTTGAAGATAGAGATTTTTTTCCTTAATAGCATACGTTCCTTAAAGATAGAGTTTGAAATAAAGTCCAATACAATTTTTCGAAACTTTGAGTAATTGTCACGTAATTTTACGTAAACATACAGGCGAGAAAGTATGTGCTATTTTAGCACCACTAATTGAAATTAAGGTAACGTGCCATAGCCTTTTAAGCATGTTTATCTAGATGACTAAGTGAAGATATGACGACAAAATGCAAAAGTTCAGAAATAAAATTGTTCACCCAGAAACGAAGTCTTCGTCAAAATGTGACGACGAGTCTAGAAATGGATAAATATTAGATGAGAGTGGAATTTACGAATTAAAATCTCATCACCAGTGTGGGTAAACGGTAGGCGAGAGAAAATTTTCCGAGCAAAGTCTGGATGAGAGATTAGAGTGGAAAACGGTAGACGATAAAGAAATGCGTGGAACTTACAGGATTCCCACAGCGCGTCCCCTCGCGCGTCAGTCAGCCACCAATCAGCAACCGCGTTTATGTCTAGTCAGTCACGTAAATCTCACAAGCAAGAGAGCAGGCGGGCCGGTAAGGATGCGGGTGGCCAAGAGGAAAGTGGAGTAGGTTGAGTGATTAGTAATTCCGAGAGGGTCAACTGCTGAGGTCATTAGTCACATAAGTGTAGTGCATGTTCTTATCGTTGAAGAGAGCGATGATCCCGTTGGATAGCGAGATCCGGCGCTGACCTAACCGCCGGCCTTCGGGGTATTCCTCAGCCGTATTTCTTCTACCAGTGGGGCACCGCCCCAGACGGGACACACTCTAAGCTTTCGACTGATCTCATGGCCTTTGAAGTAGTGTAGTGCATGTAAGTGTAAGCACGTGAAGATAGGGCAAGGAAGAGGAAGGAAAAATCGTGGCTCGTTTGTTAGGGTACTTCTCCAGCATTCACCTGGTGTTGATTGGAGAAACTACGGAAAACTACCGATCAGGTAGCCGGCCGCTTGAGTCAGCGGCTGAATTCGACTTAGCTATGCAGGTAGTGTCGAAAACCCTGCCATCTTCGGGACTCGCACCCTAGGACATGAGGCACTGAAGTGACATCAATTGATGTCCAAAGCCTCCTAAACCTGGCAGTTGTGCGTAGTGGCTTAGGAGCTTAGTGGCCCGGCAGTGGTGGTACAGGTGGACGGGAAGAAATGTTAGGGACAGGTCGATGAGGAGGGCGGGCGGGCGAGCGGGACTTGTAAAGGTTTTGGGGGTGTGCTGGGGGATGGGCGTTGGAGCGGCAGGCAGGCAGCACCGGCGCGTGCGAGCCACAGACGCAGGTGCACGCTGGCACGTGGGCCGCACGTGGGCCACACGTGGGCCGCATGTGCTATGTCGCTTTGTGACGGGCGACACGTGCTGCGGGGCTCAGCCCTTCCGTGAAATCTCTCGCCGAGGATTGTCGCCAGGCCCTTTGTGATGATCGCGATTATTAAACGCGCGTCTACTCCACTTTAGGGCTCTGCTTGCTGCGAAATTCGCACAATCCATCTTACCGAACTGTGCGAGGTTAGCGAAGTATAGTTTTCGCTGGGAATTTCGTGATCTTCCTCCCACTTTCATAGTCAATGGATTTTAACGAAAAAAACTTCAGAGTGCGAATGACCTTATTTTCAGTGTGCGAATGATGTCGACCGTTTATGTTACCTAAAATCAATATTTCTTATACGCAGTGTATTACAGAAATTTGTTGTTGGTCTTCCTGTGTTGATCACTAATGCCAAATACACTTCGCACGAGGAATTTGTGCACTATGACGAAGCCTCAAAAAGGGAGACACCTACACTAAATGCTTACTCAGAAACATTGAATTCCTTACTTTTGGAAAGGAAGCCTTGAACCCTTAAAATTAAATTCATATTCCGTGGAAGAAATAGGTTCCCCAGATGACCCGTTTAGAGCTTTTCCCGGCTGGGGCGGTGCCCTACTGGTGGGAAGAGAAATTCTCTTTTGATAATTGACATTCCTTTTTGTCATTAGTAATATAAATAATCTGGGTTCTCAGTTGCATGCTGAGTAATTTCGAGTAGTAATGTTGTTTCTAATAACAGGTACAGCTATTATTGTATTTAATTTTGTATAAGTTGGTATTATCATTCTATCCGTGCATGTTATATTTTTAATAAAGTCACATTATTAGCTTTTGCTTTTAATAAAAGATATGATCACAGTTGATCGTATTTTATCTATTTGAAAGTCTCTCTTGACTTTCACAGTCACTAGGAGATATCAGAAATATATATTTCCAACATCCAAAACCAATGTTGGTAGGTATCGTTAACATAATCAGGGATTAAAAATTAATTCAAATAAATGGTAAGGTAATTTAAATTTAAATCGTTGAATAAAAAGATATCAAATGAATTGAAATGGATTACAAAGGTTTAAAATAAATTTTTAGTTTTTCTTTAAGTAATAAATAAAAACTGAATGCAATTAATAAATATTTTTATTTATTTCATTAATATGAATATTATTGAACCCTAAGTGATGAACACAATAAACCAAAATAAAAAATAAGAGACATGGTAAATCTGCTAAATGCTTTCAATATAATCAATACTTATTGCTTTGTTAATAAGTTGGAGCACAAATATAAAAACTTAATTACTAAACTCAAATTGCCAAACACAAACAAATAAAGGATGTAGACCACAATTGATTCCATCACTAATTTAACATGTACACGAAATTTAATTTTCTTGAAGAATACATTGTTCGTTCATGATATCTTGATAATATTCAAATTTTAAGTATATAAACATTGCACTCTGAATTCATGTTCCTTCATAAACTCAAATTCTTCAGTGATGCTTTCAGAATGTGTAATCCTTAAGATAATATTTGCATTTCCCTTAAGGCCCTTTTGGAAAAAATTCAGGGTTTTTTTATTCTATTTTATTTTAATATATTTGAGAAATTTGAAAATAACTGGTTTCATCACTGCCAACAAAAGTTTGTTGGTAATGACAAAACTTGTTTCATTTATCTGCAATGTAAAAGAAATGTCATCTATCCATCAACATTATAGTCAAAATTACCAAATATGTACTTCAGTAAATTTCAGTGTTTCAATTAATTTACATTGAGATTGTAGATTAAGAAACAGGAATGGAAAAAACTCTACAATTACTTTAAACGACGGTTTAATTGTTAAAATAATCGATAATAAAATTACTAGATCATAAAAATATCCACACTTTAAAACCAAAAGGTTTTAATTACTTCTCTTATACAGCATTCATTAAATGTTTCACAATTCTAAGTTCAGAAATCCAACTCTTCAATCAACAATCCAATCCTATCCATCCTTCAACAATCACTCCAACTCTTCAATCGGTCAACAATCCAATCCATCTCAACTTTTTTAATATCATTAATAGGAGATACAATTCTGAAGTATGAGACACAGTTGACATCTGTACGTACCTTGGAGAGCTTGTTCAAAAAAATTGGCGAGAAATTCTTTTTTTTTTTAATTTTAAAATTATTATTCCACATTTTTCTGTTTTATTTATGGGGTGACTTGACGGGTCAAAAAAATCGTACAAATCGGTATTAAGGTGTTCTTTTCTACTGATTTTTTTCACATTTTTCTTATTGTGGCGTGATATTTAATAACACCAAATATACCCTCTTTTCAAAAGCTTGCACCTCTCACATGCATGTTTTGTGCATGCACACCTTCCTGTTGTCTTGTAGGTAAACTTGTAGAAATGTATTTATTTATTTATTTATTTATTTATTTATTTATTTATTTATTTATTTATTTTACGTCAAAAAAACAGTTAAAAACTGAGTATGACGTGCTATGGGGAAAAGTGAATTGTGTGCACATTTTCAAAATTCTGTGATCCCTACACTAAGTCATATACTACTTAAATTTTGAATTTTTGAAAGGGAGAAAAAAACAAACAAAAACTTCCATATAATGAAATCTATTTTCAAGGATAAATAAGCAATAAATTTTGAATGTATTTCTTGACCTTCTTTCTCTAAGGGTGATCGGCAGGATGTAAATGGAATTAGAAATGGGTTGGAGGACATTGCTTGCCTGCTCGGTTGCTGACCAGAAAAAAAATTAATTTTGTAGTGCATGTATCATTCTAAACATAATTAACTATATTATTTTGATGTGATAAAAGAAGGACGGTTCAACATACGTTATGAGTACTAGCATGGATACATTTAATATCATAATAACATACACATAAGAGCAAATATATTGCTGAAAATGCCTTATTCTAAACCGTACACTACATTTGGCTCTGAATAACAACCTCACGGACGAGTATACATGAATGTAATATGAATAAAGTAGTCTTATTACTTTTAAGCACTCATTATTACGAACTATACGAATTTGTTTTAAGAGTGGAAAAGAATAAAAAAAATAATGTGAAACAACGTTTAAAATAATATTGAGGTGGAATTGCATAGTTACACAAATAAATGAAAATGAAGTCTATGCAAATTTGATTTTGTTCTAACTTCATATCACATCACTTGTTAACGGCTTGTTTAATGAAGACGGTCAGGAAATGTCTACCAACCTCCTACCCTCTTTCGACTTAACCATTGGCGATTTTTCAGGGGCTGGAATGGAAAAATACCCTTCTCAAATGCGTTCTTCTTCTAGATGGAATGATTAATAAAAAATTTACTTTACACAATTTTTGTGTAGATGGCATCAAGGAAAACCTCATTCTATGGCTTGTTGGTTAGCGTGCTTGCTTTCCAAGGCGCAGCCCCGCGTTCGATTTCTAGTTGAGACAAATAATGCGGTTTCCTTACAAATGTCCCAGTGTATATTGCTGTGTGACGATGAGAAAGTTCACCCTAAGGTTATGAAGACCAGTATGTACGGTGAAGGGATGACTTCTTGCTAACCACACGAAACCATTATCCCATGGCCGAGAGGCTGGGTCACCGCTTACCGGCCATGGCCCGTAGGGAGCTGTCGAGCTAAAGAACAGGAACAGGCTCTAAGGGAATTTATTGTGATGGCGTTTTAAACTACGCGCGCTCTTAAGCTACGCGAAAACGTTCGAAATCAATTCAAGCCGCTCTTAGGAGGGACTCAGCCTTTATTCCTCTCTGGCGCCCATTAGAGGAAACGTTCTATGGCTTAAAGAGAAACTCCTCCCTTGAACTGCCGCCTATTAGTTGCTTTTTGAAGCAGATGAACGCACCATGTCATGAACGTGAGTCGTGTCAAACTCCTGCAGGCAAGGATCAGAAGTGAGCAGAACTGCAGATGGCTGTAATATTGGGGCCTGATGAAAGACATCGGAAAACAAAACTGATGGTGCTTTCTCTTTTATCCCATCGCAAATAGACACATGTAATCTAATTGTATCTTCATTTTGAAGTACTGTATGCAATTGACTTATTTCTTTCTCTTAAGAATCATACAGAAGCCGCCACTGAGTGTAACTAATCAAAATTTCACTTACTCTATTTTATTTTACTAATGAAGTTGAACGTGTCGAGCGTTTAAACAGACCGCGTGCGAAAGCGTGTAGACTCAGTCAGTTGGCACATGGGGTCGCTCAACCGAAGCGGAAGGCAATGGTGGAGTTTTGGCGAAGTAGAAGGAAGGTCCAAAGTGAGGTTCGAGAGGAGCAAAGACAGGCAGGATGGAGTTTGCTGAAGCGGGTAAATAGTGGCAAGGCTGCCCTCAATGATAGCAGAGATTATTATTGTGGAAATATCGGCAAAAGGCTTCTCATCGGGACATCCACTGGACTACGCTTCTCTCGGCACGTATTATCCTCATCTCCTGGGGCAACAGGCCTCTTTCACTTGTAACTGTCTACTTTGTATCTCTGCCTATAAAATTTGAGATAGTAGTTTTGGGGAAAGAATTATTTCTTATTTAATGTAAATTGAATTAAACGAGCGTACCTGTCTACTTTGTTTAGTAAATAATTGTTGGTTTCTTTTGTTCGGGCGATTACAGCTATGTGTGTGAATAACGTATGGCTTCATCTCTAAAAGTTGCCTTCCATGAATACACCAACATTGCTCTTTCCCTCCCAAGAAAGTATTGCGGTCCTTGACGAATGACTCTAGATGACGACAGTGCGGAGAGCCGTGGAATTTTTTCCATAATAAATAAAACATGGGGGGGGGTTGGGCTGAAAATGTGTTTACTTTTCATTTCAAAATTGATTCCTTGTTTTTATTTACCTTCTCAAAAAATATTTGGAATATTTAATGTCCTCATGGATTATTACAATTCGAATGCGCAGATTTTATCTATAATACATTATGTTATGATCTCTATCAAAAGTGAAAATGGAAAATTGATTATATCTTTGACAGCCGATGCCATCATTTTGATGAACTGCATTTTATTAAGTGTGGATTTCGATTGTCTTGTTTTTAGATACCTTGCTCACTTTGCAGAAGATTATCACAATGCATTTTAAATATTTTATATCAAATGTGTTCGCCAGTAGACGAATAAATACTTTCCTGGAGCTAGCAATCATCATATGTTTGAGCTGCAATACTCAACAATATTAAAATTGAATCAGTTTTTTGTACAATACTTTGCGCATCTGACTCCACAGTGCTTGGTAATGCGTCTTTTCTCTTTACTTTTTAATTATATTTCTGAGGCGATGGAATAAAATTTCATATTAATTTACGTTTTTACCAGAAGTCTCTGATACTTATTTTTCTATTCTTAAAATGTTTCTTTAAATGAATCAGCAAAAGAACATGTCTCAGAAATTTTCTCAACAAAACGTGACACACAGAAAATGTGGTTTTCAGCGACACTTGAATCCTCCGAAAGGGAGCGATGGTCTTCGAAGCAGTCGTAAAAACCTGGCTGTCTGCAAAGAAGAGCCCATTTACCGCAAGCAAATAAAAGAGACTGCGAACATCGCGAAGGAGATCGACATTCTCATTGGCCAAGCACCGTGTTTAGATCTGAAATGTTTCGCACATTCGATAACCCTTCACACGAATCTTGAGAGACTGTGAGAGTCAGCATCACACTTTGTTTAAACCCGTGTGGTTATAAATTGCATGCGACATGGTCCGGGGAGAGAGTATTTCGTGACAAACATAAGCATACGGATTAATATAACTTGAGTATGTACACCATTTCATCAAGTTAGAAATAAATTAGTAGTAGTTTGCGAGGGAAGCAAATCACGCTTCATAAGCCATACTTTTAGTGTATAATGTTTTATTATACCTGTGGTTTTCAAACATTTTGCTGGCGTGACTCCCTGCAGATAACAAATTCTGCACACGCCTCCCCTCATTAAAATTAAATTGTTAATAACAAGCAAATAGTTTTTCTGGAAATAAGATCACCATGTAAACTTTTTGTATATACTTACAGTGTACAAAATTTCTATTGTAAGTGATTTTCACTATTCACATGTATTTATCAAATTAAATTAATGTTTGATAAAGCGAGAAAAAGTATAAAAAAAGTAATTTGACAATCCAGAAAAGTCAGTGAGGGATGGGCTTGTTTGCTGTCACACAGTTCAACGAATCTCGACACCAATTTAGAAATGGAAATACTCGTCTCATTTTGGAAATTTATTCGTGATCTATATTTTGTCTCGGTCACCACTATGGTTGACAATCTTGTTTCATCTATGTAAGAAGTGGCAAAAGGAAGCAGGCATACCTAAGGCCATCTTATTTAACATTGGAAACTCATTCCTCACGGAGCGCCAAAATCCGGACAATGAAGCAGGAATGAATCATGTCACAACAAAAAGAGCCGCATTCTATTATGCCAACTGCTAGAACGTTTAAAAAAAACTGATTGTTCACGATGTTGGTTTCATTGAAGTAATACGAATATATTATACAAATGTTTTCCCCCATTCGTTAAAATTAATGAATGCACATACATACTCCCTTATAATTTATTCATGTAGATTAGAGCTTTATTAAGCATTAGATCATTATTTTATTCAATTATTACGAACTTCTCGGGCCTCTGCAGTGAGGCGCGCCTCACAGTTTGAATAACACTGTTTTATGCTAATCGTGGAGGTAATTAATTATCTACTACGAAGTGGACTGAGCGAAGTGGCTCAGAGAGCAACGGGCTAACTGAGAGGCCCGAATTCGGTACCCGGACCGGACCTCCTGCCTGGTTTTCGTGGTTTCCCTCGCTCACCATAGGCCAATGCTAGGATGTTTCCCAAATGCCACGATCATCTCTCATCACCATCTCGTAATTCGCAGGCTGGCATCTAACTGCTTTGAATATCCTCTTAATCTACATCACCAAGGACTGCAAGCGATCTAAGAATTAATACTACTCGTACGTAATGGAGGAGATATTTTCATCAATTTATCCCCTTTTCTTGCGACGAAGGTGGTTTATAAACGGAAATGATCGAGATGGTTAGAAGATATGAATGACAGGAATAATAATGATATATCATTTCTGTATAGAGCATTGCTAATTTCTCTCATTTCAACTCAAATGTATCAAAACCAAGCAGAGAGTTTTGGCCATCCGACATTAGCCAAGGTATTATATGTGCGTATTACAGGGATTTTTATGAAATTGTTTCGCCTCATATACAAATTGGTGCATTAGAGGTATTTTGATATTTATTATAATTATATATCATAATTATAATTAAGGATAATGAAATCAGGCATATAGGACAAAAATCTGTGAAAAACATTACTGTCCGGACAAATATATCGAAAAGTAACTATGAAATTGATCTATCACACAGTACAGTACACACATCGTTATTCTTTACATTACCCAAGTGCTCCATCCAAGCACAATATAGGATACGTCGTTCAGCGTAAGCAAGCGTAAAAATCAATTGAAGATTACCGAAAGACAATACAATATATTCTTAATTGACCCCTAATCATTAATAATAAATCAATAATGAACTAAATTATTATAGTAAATTTTGTTCATCCATCTACTTGCTGGGATTCCTATCATATTCAGACATTTCGTTGAAACACTGAGCAATGAATTTTGTGAAAGTCTCAGAAAACAGTTATGCCGAAGGAGCAGAAATAAATGAAAAAAGAAATATAAAAAATTGATGTAACAGGGTTTGTCCGTATACGGTGCACGTGACATAAAAACGTTTGAGTAAAAAGGCACAACGGAGGATGGGGTCGCTGGTGGCGGAGGAGCGCGAAGGCAAGGGCGGGGACGTTGCGAAGGCCGAGAGGCCTGCAGGCGGGCGCGTGGGTGCGCTCGGCGCCAGAGCACTGCACTCGCACCCAAGGTGAACTTGCGACGCCACCGCGGCGCAGACGGAGGCGCTGGCGGATGCGGCGAGAGGGTACGAGACGCCGCTGCCACCGCAACCACCGCCCCCGCCGCCCCCGCCGCCCCCGCCGCCCCCGCCGCCCCGCCGCCCCGCCGCCCCGCCGCCCCCGCCGCCCCGCCGCCCGCCGCCCCCGCCGCCCCGCCGCCCCCGCCGCCCCGCCGCCCCGCGCCCGCCGCCCGCCGCCCCGCCGCCCCCGCCGCCCCGCCGCCCCCGCCGCCCCCGCCGCCCCGCCGCCCCCGCCCCCCCGCCGCCCCCGCCGCCCCCCGCCCCCGCCGCCCCCGCCGCCCCCGCCGCCCCGCCGCCCCCCGCCGCCCGCCGCCCCCGCCGCCCCCGCCACTGTAAAAAGTCATCATCTTCGATCTTTCTAGATTCTCGAGAATTTTGTAACTCTTAGACTTAGAATCTTAGACTTTCTGTGAGTTTCCGTTATGTTTATGATGGGCTTGGTGTACATGAGTCACACTTCGATCAAAGTCGAAATACATTACATTACGATTTGCTTTAACTGGTGTTAGGATTACAGGTTTTGCTTTGACTGATGTTGAACTTCGACTGGAATTTGAGAATAATTTCGTGTTCATTATTTTGATCATGTTTCGCTCTTTATTTCATGCATTATTAGATCCGTTTATTACGCAGTATCTTGGCAATATAATGTATCCATACAAGTGAGAACCAATTTGCTATAACCAAAGGTTTATGTATTACAGTCAAACGTTCTGTTGATAGGCAAGTCTCTAGTTTAATCCTGGCCAGATCAGAAAGTGTGTAGCGCCTGTGGACCTTTGTCGACGTTGCCTTAATTGCTGTGCGTATTTACTTCAATTTAGGTATTTTTTTATTGTCGCCGCACCTTCATCGTCTACACTCACTGCCGGTGTTCTCACTGCCTTAGTAGTTAAACCCATCCCAAAGGAACATTTTATGGCCCCCGTATATGTTGATATATTCCTATTCATTGTTTTATTACCGTGCCCTTTTCTTCGTTTATCTATTGCGAATTTAGATTTATATTCATTACATCGTTTGCAAGTAGGCGTATATCGTATCTTCGTCTATTATAGCCAGATCTTTGCAAAAGTAAATTACTATCAATTTTCTACTTCATGCCTTTGTTCCGTTTCTCCTGTCCTATCCTTTACTTGGTGTCTGTTTTTAAGCCTTTCATCTCTCATAGAAGACATATTTCTTAACTTTGCCTCGTGTTTTATATGGATTCACTTCAATATTTGCGCTTTATTATTACAGTCCTGATTGTTAGAAACCATTTGGATGAAAATGACAGAAGTTATGAATTCTTTCTTTGCAGTTTTTTTTAGATATACCTGTCGTCTGATACATCCATCTACTTTATGATTGCAAAACATTTTATAGACTTTTTAGATCCTTTGTTTTCGGAGTTGGGAATAGCGACATGAACATCAACCCTTCATAATCGATTTTTAGCGAGTAGAACAATGCTTCTTGTCCTATTTATGTGCTCTGTGTCTGTTTTTCCTTGCACCAGCATTGATACCATTCTGCCTGACAGTCTTAACGCTGAATATCGGAATACACTTCTAACTAAAATTTCACTAAGGAAACTCCTTTAATGTTTATACAAATCTCTATCTTTTAAACTTAATTTACCTATCCAACAATCCACAAGAGAAGTTTTGTGCCAGACTGTAGCAATACATTAGCAAGTTCTTCTTGAAACAGTCACATAGAAAGCACTTGAGATGAGCCAAATTGATGATAGTATACGAAGAACTATCTTACGAGAGAGAGTTTTGAAACTGTATGATGAAGATTTTACTTTACAATTGCAAGCTAGTGATAACACAGTCGGTACAAAGCCTATAGAATGATTCCCAAACATGATTTCAAAATTTGTTCACATTTGTTATGCTTCATTTGTTTTCAGCCGATCATACCTTCCACATACTACTGTTGTATTCCCGTTTTCGTTACCTCATTTTGTTTGTGGTACGTCATTTCCCTCTACATTTTATCTTCACCTTCTACTTTGTTCATGAAAACGTATTCCCTATTTTTCTTATTTCGTCATTCTCCAAGTCTGGGGCGTCGTTTATTTCATTTTTCCTCGAAGCTTCCTTTCTGTTTGGATTTCGTCCTTCTCGGGATTTTAAGCTTCCTTTATTTTTTCCTACACTAGAAACTCTCTCCGTTCAGTTAGTTGTTTGAGCTTCGTTTTATACCTACCTTCAAAATTTCCTTCCCTTCCTTCTTTTATCATTTCTCTTCCTTTTCTTCTTGAACTTCGTTTACTATTACCTTCCTTAATCTCGGTTTTGTGTTTCCTCCTTCACACACAGCTCTCTTCTTTGTGTTCTCTACTTTCATATTCTCTAGAGTTCGAGCTTTGTTTTTATCTTCACTCGAAACTACCCTCACACATTTCCAACCTTTATACAAACAATCTTTTGTGTTTCCTTCCAGCATCGATTTTTAGTTTTGTTTACGTCCTGCTTTCACAATAAGATTTCTTCTTTCTATTTGCTGTTTCGCCCTTTTGTGGAGGTTCATTCGTTTATTTCCTATCATCAATCGAAGCTGTGAGTTTATTGTTTAGTTGATTCCTTCCTCTCTGGCATTCGAGCTGCCTTTCTCTCCTGCCTTCATATGAAGCTCTCTTCTTTTTATTGAAAATTTTGACCTTCTTTGGTGTTTGAGTTTCTTTTTTACTAACCTCTTCATGAACGTCTCCTATTATCCATTCCTTCCGAATTTAGACTTCCCTACCTTCACTATCTTCTATCAATTTGCAGATTCCTCCCTCTCTCGAGTTGGAACTTCATTTACTCCTATATAATTCACGCTCCTAAGTAAACTTCGCTCTAAAATCTGCTGCTCTACTGTTGTGTTTCCTTCTTCACGCTAAGCTCGTTTTACTTCTTTCTCCTTTGCTAGAGCTTTGAGCTTCTTTATTTACTAACTTCATTGGAGGCTCCCTTCTTTCTATTTACAATTTGAAAGATTGAGCTCCATTTATTTCGTGCCTTGACACGAAGCTCTTTTCTTTCGGTTTCACCAGGACAGGTGCTCAGGGCATCAACTGATGTCATTGCAGTGACCCTGACCAGGAGGTCTTAGGTTCGAGTCCCGACGGTGGCAGGATTTTCGACTAACTAGATAACTAGGTCGAATTCAGTTACTGTCTGGAAGAGAATTCTAGCAGCCGGCAGCTCTGATCGGTAGTTTTTCACATTTTCTCCGCTCAATACCAGGTGAATACCGGAGTTGTACCGTAACAAACGGGCCACGGACGGCGCGCTACGTTTCCTTCCTCTTCCATGTCCAATCCTCAACCCTTACACACACACACTTACACTTACATGCACTAAACTACCAGACATGTCGGAACTTAGAGCCTGTCCCGGCTGAGGCGGTCCCCCTTTGGTGGTAGATATCTGGTTGGGAAAGCCCCACTAGCCGACGGTAGGTCGGTGCCGGATCTCACCATCCAGCGGAAGTGACGATCACCACCACCTCCCGAGAAAGAAATATGCATTTCACTGTACGGAACTAATGATCTTAACCGTTGGCGTGCCCGGGGACTCCAATCAGTTAAAAAAGTATTTCTGTTTGCTGTTACGTGCTGTTGTCGAGTGTGTGTTTCCTTGTTTCCTCCCCCTCGCGGGGCGGAGGCCTCAAGGTGGCCGTGACGCCGCCGCCAGTGCCCACGCTCCGTCTGAGGCCGCCGCCGCCGCCTCACCGCTTGCATCTGCATGCGAGACGGGCGTCGCTCTGCGCGGTGCATGTTCGTCGGCGCCTTAAGAGCGCGCAACAATTTTCACACTTCGCCTTCAGTTGTGGGCCCGTGAAGGCGCGCTCCTGGCAGCACGTGTACGTGTGTGTTCGTATGTGTGAGCGAGTGTGTGTGCGTGTGAGTGTGAGGGAGTGTGAGCGTGTGCGTGTGAATGTGTGCGTGTGAGTGTGAGTGTGTGCGTGTGCGTGTGCGCGTGTGAGTGTGTGCGTGTGAGTGTGTGAGTGTGTGCGTGTGTGCATGTGCGTGCGCGCTCCTGGCAGCACGTGTACGTGTGTGTTCGTATGTGTGAGCGTGTGTGTGTGCGTGTGGTGTGTGAGTGTGTGGTGTGGTGTGTGCGTGTGGTGTGTGCGTGTGGTGTGAGTGTGTGCGTGTGAGTGTGTGCGTGTGTGTGCTCGTGTGTGTGTGCGTATGCGTGTGTGTGTGTGTGTGTGTGTGTGTGAAAACAATTGCATGAGTGAGCATGTGACGTCAGTTACCAGTGGACAGTAACGCGAAAGAGGATTTGCAATAAAATGTTATTTGCACACGATGCAGAACTCGAAGGCAAACCAACAGGACTGAATTATTCACTCGGAGATCGGAATATCCAGAAGATCGAGGCCCGAAAATCCTTAATAACAGTTATCCAGACATTAGTTTGCTTTCTTTACTTAGGACAAAAAATGTTCAATGAGACCTTTTTGAATAGAGGCTTCTTCTCAGTTTGTATTTAAACTCGAGAACACCGAACGTCCAATGAAGTATACACGCTATAGAGTGCACTAAGTGACAATTTGCCGTAATTAGTGCACGTAAATTTTTTAATCATCCACACCCGTCGTATAACAGAATAATTTAGGGGTTCTCAAAGGTAAAAGTCCAGAGGGTTTAACTTTCACAAA
This sequence comes from Teleogryllus oceanicus, assembly GCA_964035755.1. NCBI lineage: Eukaryota > Metazoa > Arthropoda > Insecta > Orthoptera > Gryllidae > Teleogryllus > Teleogryllus oceanicus. The sequence goes on along the minus strand of CAXIVR010000003.1, from coordinate 129,229,860 downwards.
TTGTATCACAAAAGGTTGAATAAAAATCTGGTAAACAGTCATATTAGATTTCGTCTTGATTCTGAAGGATGCAATTTGCGAGCGCTGACACGTCAACTTCAATTTTTTTCACTACATGATGTTCACGAAACGATAGCACTCAGTTTCACATTTTTGTTCAGCAATCAAAGCATGTACTAACGTTAATGAATGGATAACTCGCATTAATACAATTTTGGGAAATTAAGCATTGTTGATTCTGTATTGTAATGAAAGCTGTCTTTTCTCTCTGCAATCCTCACGTTTTGCCGTTGAGTTTTGTTAAACTGTGTACAGTCTTATCCCGTTATATCAACTCAATTTCTAAAAAAGATTCACACATTTTTCCACAGCCTCGATTTGTTTTGTAGTTTTGTATTTGTATTGATGTAACTCTGAATACTGGTCATTCAGTTATCCAAATAGGGTTCTGAAACTTCCGGCGCTATTTAAAATGACACTACACAAAATCAATCCTCCGACAAAAATCGTAACGTTTGTAAGTGCTTTTCTTTTTGTTGATACAATTATGAGCCAGAAAATAATAATATTTCTCCAAAATGGAATTTGATTCTTGTATTTTTGTCAGTACAAAAGAAAAACTTGAGTAATCAGGTCCCCAGTCTTTTAACATGAAATATAACACACTTTTTCCGTTTTCACTTCTAAGTAATCAATGTGCATACGTAAAAGTGTCTCTTAAAAGAAATTCTTATCATTCATTAAGAAACTTGAATCATATCTTCTATGGCAACGAAAATGTAGTAAATGTTTTCAAACCATTACCAACCTTCTTATGACAACTTCTCTTATCCTCATTTAGGAATTCCACTTCACTCCCGAGCACATCAACCTCTGTCCCGCAACCTGATTCTCTCATTTGGACGTAATCAGCCCAAATGCTTTGCGTGAACCTACACTCTTAGAAAGCCACAAAACTCCTGCCAACCCGGTGACATCACGGTTGACACCTCTCTGATTTTCACTTGGAGACTACGGGGTTGAAACAAAACTAATCGGAATCCGAGTTGATATTAAAACCCATCTTCGGGATATGCGAATCGTTAAATGACTTTTTTGCGTGAAATTCCTATTTTCGACTTTTTTGCGTGAAATTTCCTATTTTCGACAAATAAATTTTATGAACTGGTTATTGAATTTGCTAATGTACATAATCCACAAATATGCGTTCCAAAACCGTTATTTCTCTGTAATTATATGTGTGGTACTTGAATTGTTGCAATATTTTCTAATTAAAATATATTATGATGTATTAACTTTATTTTTATAATTGTGGACGCCTAGTTCAGGCTACTTTAATTATTTATTGTTTGTAATTAATTATTTAAATAACAGTTGTACATTTCCTTTTTCGCCTTACACAGAAAATAATGTTGATTTTTTTTAATATAGTTCCCTCCCCTCCACCTCACCCGTTCGAAAATCTTCCGTGTCACATGCTTTCCAAAGGTGGCAACTCCCCCGAGGTGACATTAATAGCAGAGTGGGCAACGTGCTGGCATGTTTGTTGTTCGGAGGCTCTGTTTGCCAGCGCTACCAACTCCGTCGCTTTACACTGTCATTAGGACGTCCATCTACGCTTTTTGGGAGCCCGTTTTTGTGCCCTGTGGCCCTCGCTCGGCGCCCGTCTCAAAATCTGGCTTGCGCCCGGAGCCAGGGAGTTCCAGGATGACGCCGCTCGCTTTTTTACAGCTGTCACAGCGGCTGCCGCGGAGGGTTAACCACTCCCCTCTTCCTCGGCACCTCGATAAACAAGTATAATAACAGCAATAAAAATTAATTGTAAATTAACTACCGGCTAGAGGCGACAAAACATGATGAAGATGACTGCTCTGTGTTCCTTGTTGGGTAATGTTAGGAAGCCGCGATGGTTTTGTGACGATTTTTCTTGCCTTATCACTAATCTCTCTTTTGTCATAATATTTCAAAGTATATTTTATGTTTTGCTCTTTTCCCTGGTTTGGGATTATTTTCTTTTGTCATAATAATGGTAGTTATGGATTTGCTTCCAGAGTGCATCAATCAGAACAAGTTTTCCACGTTTACTTTTAAACATGAATGTGCATTAACAAAAAGAACGATTTTTTCTGTCAAAGAAAAATTATTAAAGTGTTTTCACTATTCTTATGTAACAATTTGGAATACGTTGCTGTTTTACCTTCATTAAAGTAGGGAAATGACGAAACGTCTAAATGAAGGAAGGTAAACAACAAACGCCAATTTCAAAAGAGACAGAAGGTTACCTAAGTTTTTGTTTCATACCATAGGATGTATACTTTCTAAGCCTCAAGAGTATTATTTAGCAATTAAAGAGACTTTCTTTTAAATAACAAGTCTTTGCCCCCAAACCACAAAACATTCTTGGTCTTTCCTATTAGCTACTTTCACTCCGTGTTTCTGAGCACTGTGTGGTTACCAGAAGGTTCGGGAGGTCAAGCGTGACACAGTCCTTTAAAGGAAGGACATTTTCTGGATCGCCCGCTCGAATTACAACTTCATATCAAAACCTCCTTCACCACCAGCGCGAGCAGTCCCAGATGCAGTGACTTTCTTATGTTTTTGCACTCCTCATATGTGCGGTTTCTCTTGAGCTACGTCACGTTATGAGTAACTGCGACATCTTAAGAAAAACTCGTTCACTCCACACACTGGCATTCGTTCACATTAAAAACTCTATCATACATTACACGTTATCGCAAAGGACTACTTGTGGTTGATACATCTGCTATCCTGAAATTATAAACAAGAAGAATATTTAATTTTTTCCGTTTTCAATAGTATCATAATTGCTAAAATGAGCAATCTTCATCTTTCGATACAATAAATGTATTCTTCGTTAAAGAATTCTAAGATCATGAGAAGATCTAGAATTATGGATACTAGGTGAGTTGCAGATAAGTTGACGCAATACGTAATATCTTATAAATACTATGACAAATATACGTAGAACTTCATACCAAGTTCGAAGAAATACCTATGAGGCAAATTCCAGACGAATTTGATTTGAGAATAAACCCTAACTATTTTAAATATTTGGCAGTACAATATTGATAAAAGTGTTTTCATCTATTTTGTTTCCAAATGCGTAGTCATCAAGGCCGGAATAATACCTTCAAAAGTACGTGTAAACAAAGTGTAGATCCCTGAATAATGAACTATTGACGGGCGTGATCGAAATGGACATGAAAATAAAGTAAAACAACTGCAATTGTAAAAAAACGTATTGAAAATTTTTAAATACATTCGATGGAAAATAATATTTTGTTTAAAACATGAATAAGAGCCCTTCCAGGGAAGGGCCTAAGGGTATGCGTAGGGTATTTAAGCATTCATCGAACTCTGAGAGTAATTGAGTTTAGCTGTGTACACCATAACCTTGTAACTAGGGGGCGGATTTTAATGAAATGTAATTTTTTTTCACTTTAGAACAATGTCGTTTAATATAGAAATTAATTTTATGTTATGATAAAAGAAAATGACACATTTTTATACATAATTTTTTTTTCATTTTTCGTCGATTTCGACCAACAATTTTACCTTTTTTCGTCATTTTTAATGCATTTTCGTTTATTTCATAAATATTAATATCATTTTAATGGTTCTTGCTTCAGTTAATATTTACGAGATGCAACAAATGTTCTGCACAGAATTCCCGAGTAACCTATTCGATTTGTCCGTTCAAAAATTGAAATGTCCGCCGTTGTATGTAATCTAAGGTTGTGACGCCTGTCATCGTCATTGTCGGAAATTTGCAAGCACTTCAAGAAATAGATGAAGCCTCGATTACTTCAGTAACATATCCAACAGCTTCAGTTGATCATTCGAACGTTTTTTATAAAATATTTTACGTCATTTTTCTTTGTTTTAGGACATTTTTAAAACATTTTAAGAGAATTTTATTGATCATTTCTGGCAATATTTTAGGTCGTCAAAATCCGCTCCCTTCTTTTAACCTTACATCAGGATTCTCCAACCGTTGTCAATGGGAAAAAGTGTTTAAGAAGGAACGGGAATCAGGCCTCTTAAAACTAATCACCTAAAAGTCAGAATATTAATGTTCAGATTTTATAACAGGAATTTATGAAGTATGCAGAATATCTCAAATTTTGTATTTGATTGCTTGGCCAGTCCAAATTGCTACGAGCCCGTTCCGGCTCACTAGCCTTAGAGTGGAGAGCCCTGCCTTGCAGCATCGTTTCTCCAGCTGGCAAACACTGCCCTGTTCCGACGGCTGCACTCCCTTCCTGCCCCCAGCACCGCTTCCACCTCATCCCCGCGATGTGACAACACCGCCTCTCGCCTCCGCCTCGCCGAGAAGCCTCTCTGGGACTTCAAATTATCCGTCATTATGACCCATTACCTGCAATGATAGTCAATAATCTAGCCCACCCGCCGGCGACTGCGCGGGACGGACCACGTTGCCCCAGCCACCGCCACCCACCACGGCCGCCTTATCTCGGAATGCTCTTCACCACCCGCCCCCACCGCCGCCGCCACCCGCTTCCGGACGTTACTGCGGTTATCAGCAAGTGTCCCTGATGGCGCGTCGCGCCGACCAATAGGTCACGGGGTCATTAAGGCCTCGCGTGAAGGAAGCGAAGGCTGCTCGGGATGAGGGGTTGATGTGCGTCGGGCGTTAATGAATGTCGTGTGAGGGCGCCGTTGAGGCGGTGTGTCTGGAAGGATACTCTGTGGCGAGAGGTTGTGGAGGTGATGAAGTGGGACGCAGGCGCTTAAGTTGTAAATGTGACGCTTGGGCGTCTTTGATGCGGAGTTGAAACTGTGGGCAGAGGGAGGGATAATAACTAGAAGATAACCCCTGGTGCCAAACTTTATTTTCCCCAGTGTTAAAATTCCGTGCATTCTGGTTTGTAAAATTAATATTATTTCCAGTTCCCACTATGTTGTCGGGACCACATTCAAAAGCGACCGAAGATTTCATTTAATCATTTAAGGAGTGTGAGGAGTGGGCGGGACTTGCCGAAATACTGACGGGAAAGACGACGGTTGCAGATACCAGTCGAGGCCATTAACAATCAGTACCATTGATGAACTGGCGGATCGAGGGGAGAGAGCCTCTAATAATGACACAGAAAATGGGCGTCATCTTATTTGATGAGATTAATCCTAAGAACAATAAACGCTGTGAGAACGGAAAGAAGTAGAGGATACAGGGAATGGAGAAAGAAATGGAAGAACTGGGCGAAGACAATAAAATCGACGGCGGCAAGGGCGGAGTGGACAGGGAGGGTGACAAGTGAGAAGATGGCGAAGGGTTGAAGACGGCTAGGAGCAGAGGGGGGTGTGAGGGAAGAGCGGTGAGGACGACAGGGCGTATGCGAAGCGAGGGCGAGGGCACGTCCCACGGCGCGGGCGGCTCAAGCAGAGGGGCGAGTGGGCCCAGCGCGGGGGCGACGGCGGGCCGGAAGCGCATGAACCCCGGAACGCCCGCCCGATCTCCCCCCCAGCGCTCCCAAAACCCCTGCCCCGCCCAACCGCCTCACTCCAACCCGCCCTGACCCTCAACCCCCGCCCCGCCCCCCCCGCTCAACCGCTCTATGCCCCGCCTTGTCCGACCGCCCCGCACCTCCCAATACCACGACAGGTGGCTGAGGGCGTCAACTGATGTCAGTGCACTGCCTCTGACAGGAGGGTTCTAGGATTGGAGTCCTAACGCTATAGTGTCAGGATTTTCGACAATAGCTACATACCAGTTCGAATTCAGCTGCTGTCTGGGGGGAAATATCTAGAGGCCGAAACCACTGACCGGTAGTATTCTGTGGTTTCTCTGATTAATACCAGACTAATTCCGGAGCAGTACCATTACAAACGGGCCATGGATCGCAAGCGATCTTTCATTCCTCGTCCTTGTCCTATCCTCACCCCTTACACACACTTACACTAATATGAACGCCGCACGGTGGTGCATTTTCCCGAAATCCTGGCCAAAACTGCAGAAATGAAATCGCATTTACTGAAGTTTAGTAAATACTACGACACACTGTATACTTGAGGGCATCTGTTTCTGCCCACTTCGTGTCTCTGGGTCAATTCCCCTGGCAACAGTAGTCACCCGAACTTACCATTCGCGGCGTTCGGTAGATCTGCAGTGACAGAGTAACACAGAGAGACCGTCTTTATTTGTAAGTGGTGGCCACGCAAAGTTGTGCAGAGAAAGCTGGTGGTATGGATTACATACAAATCTTCCTGAAGATTTGTACAATATTTTCATGTATGTTTTATAATGAATTAATGCATAATACGGACGTGGGATGATATATTAAAATATATCAAATTAATACAATAATTTTAATTACTCGTAAGTTCAGATAGACTGAAAGTTACCAATTTCGCGGAATTCCGCGATATTTCTAATTTCATTTACAAGCTGAGTCTATCATCTTTCGAATCGAGTTATAAAATCATGCCCCAACTTGCCCCATTAGTGAATACAAAGGATTAACTTTTCGTGGAGCGCGCGTGATCTCGGAATATGACCCGTCGAGATCCGTCCTTAGAACAGGAATTGCTTTTACAACGCAGTTCCTTGGGGGAAAATTTAATTTTTTTTACTGAAATAACAAATTTATTCAATATTTTAAACAAACAATGAATATTTTTAATTTTTGTAATGGATTATGACTATTCACTAATATTACATGAACATAATATTTACATACATCTTACATCTTCTGGACTGGATTACGCACATTTTATTTCATTAAAAATTTTACGTAAAGTAATATTTACATAATATGTCTCATCAAAGCTCAGGAAGGGTGTGCGCTCGATGAAAGATCAAATACGTACGTGATATCAAAGAAACTAATCGTAATACTTTTTAAATGTTTAAAAATTAAATCAAAAATACAATTGATCGGAAAGTAATATTTGTTTACTGAATGTAGAGCTTTCCAAACAAGATAATGGTAATAGCAACGATAGCGAATTCATCAAGACGCTTTTTTGAGGATTGTAAAGATTACTCAGAAATAACGGGAATAGATGAAGGTATAATTAAGAGATTTAGAAAACTTTTATTGACAATTTTCAATGGATACGCCATCAGCATTACGTTTTTTAGTAGTACGCTCTGGAAACTGCCAAGAAATGTGTTTCCAAATATTCATGGTATTACTTGCCTAGAATCTATTCACAAAGCACAAAGATATAGGACGGTATGGAGAAGGATTCTCGCGAACATGTTGAAGACTGCAAACAATCCAGGACTTGTTTAATCGCCTGTTGAGATCTTCTGTACCTTTCATTTCCAGCTTGAGGGGTCTTCCCAAAAGAAAGTCTAAATTCTTGAACAAATATGCTTTGTCTCATTTGCCTGGGCCCAATATCACCGAAGGGAGAAATGTGCCCTAGTGAAAAACGTGCTCATCATTTCCAGTTCTTCGGACACTGTGTATGAATTTTCTCTGACAGAGGGCATGAGATGGAATTAATACCATGCTTCTTTATGCCAAAATGTTATCAATTAAAATGTAAGTAATCCCTACGGTTTTCTAAACTCAATTTTGTGATTGATAAAATTTAACCAAGTTTATATAGAAAAATATATATTTATATTTCACAGAATTAAGCAGTGCATTATTCTGACATTATGTTCACAGCTCCCTAACATTATAAAGATAATCCAAAATAATGTTGGTCGTCGTAGAAAACATACTAGAGCTCTCAGAGGTTTTGGCCAGGAAATAGCCAAAATACACCACTGTGCGCCGTTCCCGTCGCGTCCAAGGCGCAGCGGAAACCCACAAGGGCGATGATGGGGCCTCTGAGACATTCAGCGGGAGCTCACTTATCGCCAGGAGGTACTGCAGATAGTTCAAGTGGAACGAAGGGACAATAAACAGCGATGTGGATGCCAGAGTTATGATGACGGGCTTTGTAATTGGCCATGGCCGTCCGCTTATCGGGGCTGCGGGCAAACCTGGTGCCTCGCAGTTCTAGAACAAGCTTGTAGTCGCACAACGCGCCGTTTTCGAGAAAGTGTGTCTCCTCTTTTCACCTAAAACTTGAGCATTATATCAATATATTCAATGTTTGACACGAATGCAGTGAGTTGGATTCTTTTTCTGTTGAATAAATATTAGTAAAAAACATTGAGTAAAAATTATAACAATGATATAATTCAGATTGCTTAATTTATATTCATACTGTACTATTACATTTAAATTCTGACGTTTTGTTATAGTTATTTTCTGTAAATATTTTCCATGGTTATTCAAAAGTCAAATAAAATTGTTACTTCGATACTACCAAAAATAAGGTATTTTATATATTGACCATCGTACAAACCAATGATTTATTAACAAACGCAACGAAAGAAAATTCTTCACAATGACAAGAGTACATCAACACTCATATCCCGATGTTCCAATACCAATTGAAATCCGGCACGTATGAAAGCCACTAGCCCGCAGAAACATACGACTGTGATTTCATACCATTAAAGGACAATAGAATCGCAATCCTTCACGAAACAAATGCCGTCTAAGGCGCGCAGTCCGCTCCGAAACAGGTACAATCTCTTCACCCAACCGCGACCCCGGAATGTGCATGGTAAACGAATTGGTGGGAGACACGGTGCTATGTGAGAGATGTCTCCTTTCGGTCCAACAGCTTTTTTCCGTTGACGTTCATTGTTCACTAACCCCCTTCTTTAGCCTTCTGTGCAAGACTCTTTTATGACGACCGGCATGTGTGTGTGTGTGTGTGTGTATGTGTATCTAAAACCTGAAGGATGTGATTTTGAAGCGATTCCTCTTTCTTTGAAGCGCTGCGTTCGCTGCGACTTGTACTTCTAGCACCTGCCACTGAGGACATCGCGAGTCTGGGCGGAGCGTTTGAAGTCGAGAACAAAAGAGTCTCGACAAAAGATTGCGGTCGCTTTTCTTTTGTTCTCTCCCGAGCGATTCCCCGCGCAGGAAGTGCCTGGAATACACGCGTGTGCTCGAGAAGCGCGTTACCGACTACGCCTGATGTGTGCGGTATCTATTGGCGTGTTCACGTTTCGTGAACAAACGCTCGGAAGATGCACGATGTGTGATGTTATTCAAGGGGTCGGCGGAAGTCCAAGATGTGTGCCAATATCATGCTCTCCCAACTGAACATTTTGAGTATGAGTTCCTTATCTGAAAATTACGTCTTTTTAATTTTAAATTTATGTAATAACATAACTTCAAACTCGTCTGTATAAGTTTGTTTTTACATAATAATTTATAAATAATTCCCAAGAAATGAACTTTATGAAAAGTGTGAATATTTTTAGGCCCGTTCAGTTACATCCCGTCTCCATATCTAAGTACGTCTCTCGTTTTTATAAGTTTCGTACCCATACGGAGCATTGTTATAGTGAATCGCACTTACGGTTGTGCATCTGTAAGTCGCTGAACGATTGAGTGAGTGAGAGAAAGAATATTGATTGAATGCGTGAGTTAGTTAAGTTATTAATTTAGTAAATATAGTACACATTGAATTCCGCCAGGTAGCTGCGTTCTTGCCCTTCTCGAATGTGATATCCGGCGCAGCTCTACACTTCGGATTGCCTTTTCTCCCTTCGGGTATCTCCCCAGCGGGACAATGCTCCAGCCTGCATAAGTTAAATATCACAGCCAGTCTCCTGTTGTGTGATAGTAAATAGTGTGTAAGAGTAAGTATGAATGCATAGGAAGAGGCGAAAAGGAAGGGAAGATCGCGCGCGGTCTTTGGCCCGTTTGTTAAGGCATTGCTCCGGTATTTGCCTGAAATTCATCAAAGGAATCATTCACCAAATATTTTCGTTCGAGGGCAAATTCTAGGCGGGGGCAGAATTTTTGAATTCTCTAAACATTCAAAGTATTTATAATAATATTATATAATAATAATAATAACAATAATAATAACAATAATAATAGTGGACCTAGCCGTAAAAATTAAACGTCTCTGGAAACAAGAAGTCATCAGCATCATACCACTCATCATATCAGGCACAGAAGTCATCCCCAGCACAGGAGTCATCCCCAAACAACTGAAAACAACAGTACTGCAACTAAAAATACCATACAGAGTACATCACGAACTGGAAAATCAGTCATCCTAGACAGCTTCCGTATTCTAAGAAAGTTTTTAAACTCCAAAAGAGGGTAAATACTATGTAAATAAGTGTAAATTAGGCAAGGTGGCATTTCCTATCAGACCAGGGAAGTTAGAATTCGGCAAGGTATGTTTCAGGGCGACAGTTTGAGCTCACTGTGGTTTTGCATCGCCCTCATCTCGCTGAGTAGAATGATAAGAGAGTCCGGATATGGATATTGTATAAAGAGAAATCCGAATGTTCGCATATCGCATCAGTTTTATATGGATGATCTTAAACTCTACGCATGTAATAAAGACCAACTACATAGTGAGTTTATGCTTGTCCAACAATTCAGTCAAGATATCTGCATGGAATTTGTCTTAGATAAATGTGCGATATTAAAAGTCAAACGTGGTAAAGTTCAAGATCAGGAAGGAGGATTACAACTCTCTAGTGACATCATTATTCAAAGCCTTGGCAATGAAGACACATACAAATATCTAGGAATGTTGCAGCTATTGGAAATTTCTGACACAAATGCCAGAAATACGATTCAAAAGAAGGTAATATCCAGAGTAAATAAAATATGTGAGACGCATATCAACTCGAGAAGCAAAATTACTGCAATTAACACATGAGCTATTCCGGTTGCAACATATACCTTCGGAGTGATAAAATGGACCGACACCTCTTTGCAAACTTTCGACAGAATGCTGAGAACGATGCTAACTAAACATCGACTTCACCATCCGCATAGTTCGATAAAAAGATTATACCTATCTCGAAATAAAGCAGGCAGAGGACTGCTAAATTTAGAAGTACTATGTCGTCAGGAGGAGAAACTCCGTAATTTTTTTCCTTTCGCGTGACACTCCACTTCACAAGGCTTTCAGGATAAAATCATCAGCCCGTTAAGTTTTGCCCAAGAAAATAGAAGCTTTTCCTATCTAACAGCTCAGGACCGAATTGATGTCTGGAAGACGAAAGAGCTACACGGCCGGTTTATAACAACGCTGACTGCTGATGATATTGATCTGAAATGGTCCACGGAATGGCTACGAACAGCGGCACTTTATGGTGAAACAGAAGGATTCCTCTTCTCCATACAAGACCAAGTAGTGAAAACAAGAGCTTATCAAAAGTATGCCTTGGGCCAACAGATCGATAGCAGGTGCCGATTGTGTAAAATCAACAATGAGTCAATCCAGCATATAAGTAACGGATGTCCATCTTTGGCGCAAACTGAATATTTACAGCGACATAATAATGGAGCCAAAGTAATTCACCAGGCACTGGCAAAGAATTATCTACTTGTAGAACAGGAGGAACCCTATTACAAATGTAAGCCTCAGCAAGTTATCAGTAATAATTTGGCACGAATATTATGGGACAGCACAATTATTACAGGCAGGGCGGTTGAAGCTAACATACCAGATATTGTGTTATTTGATAAAACAACAAGAAGAGCAATGATAATCGATGTTGCAGTTCCCACAGACGACAAACTGGTGTCAACTATTGCTGAAAAGAAACGAAAATACCAACCTCTCGCTGTGGAGTTGAGGGACATGTACAGGTTACGGAGCGTAGACATAGTGCCTGTGATAGTGTCAGCAAATGGCGTGGTAACCAAGGATTGGTTGAAAACTGGACAAAGACTGCGATTTAAAGAAAAACACCCCAGAACAATGTAAAAAGCCGCTTTACATAGCAAATATAGTTAGGAAATTTTTTAGTCTCGATTAGGGAAGAAAGCGTACTTAGAATATGAAGACATCACTTGAAGACTACAAGTTTGGAGAACTGTACTAACACGAAATAATAAGTATAAGTATTTCTTCACCGAAGCTCCATGACTTCGTACTGACAATTGTGTCTTGAATTGTCCTCCGACACTTTTTGTAGTGAAAAGAAAACAAATAATGATAATAATAATAATAATAATAATAATAATAATAATAATAATAATAATAATAATAATAATGAAATCTTTAAGCTCAGCATCACTTGCAAAACAAATATAACTCTGATTCAATTAGAAAAATCGCTTGTCTGTTTCCTATTAAACTCTCATTTACCGTAGTCTCTATGTCGATAACTGCCCTTTTTAGACAATTGGCGCTTAAAAACTGACTAGTAAAATAAAAAATGTGTGATAAATCGAAATATAAATCTGCTAATAATAAAAATTAATTTGACTGAAGAATATTACTTTCCCGAATAGTTAGACAACTGGAAATGTTGAACTTCACTGGCGCGATCTTTTTCTTTCGCTCCATTGTGTCTCAGGGAGGCGAAACAGCCCCTCTACGACCTTTCGCCCGGCGACAGTGGCTCCTCCCGCGGGGCTCTAATAAACTCAATTGCTCGTCGCACAGTTTCCCGGCGCGCGGGAGCTCTGAATGGATTTTCTTCCGTAATTTCCCCAGCTCCGCTTTCCACCTTGCGGGCAACTGCAACGAATCCGTACCAGCTTTATCCAAGTGCAGCCACTCCAAGGAGCCTGCTCTCTGTTTCGTTTCTTTACTCATTGTTGGGTCGCCAAACTCCCCACCGCTGATCACCGTTTAACGTAGTGTGAAATTACCAAGATTTCTATAATACACCGGGAGAGATGGCACAGGGCTTCAACTGATGTCACTGTAGTCACTCCAAGCATGCAGCGGTGCCCTGTTCGTAGGAGATACTTGGTTGGGGAAACTCCCGCTAGCCGACGGTAGGTCGGCGCCGGATCTCGTCATCCTGCGGGTGAAGATCACCGCCTCCTCCCAATGAAAAAACATGCACTACTCTTACGAGACTAATAACCTCGTTAGTTGACGTGCCCGGGAACACTAACAACCAACCAACCCGACCCCTGATCACCGGTTAACCTAGTGTGAAATTACCAAGATTTCTATAATACAGTGAATTCATTTTGAAAGACTATCTCTATTACATGACCACCGTCTCAATGACTGATTTTTCTTGAAACGGAAAATAAAAGCCATATATTGTAAGCAAATTGTACCCCTGTTCTCAGACCACCCCTCGCCTCCACCACCGATTATCCCCTTAATACTAACATTATTTATTCGCCCCTTTTAAAAGAAATTAGAGAAAAGCGAGGCTTTGTGCTAAGACAAAGAATGTGGTGTGCATGCTCAATGACATATTGAAACTACACAAGAAAATTTGCAATAAAAGGAGGTTTGATGCCGATAGATAACTATTGGGAATACTAAAACTAAAAATGTTTTTAAAGTTCATTTCTACCATAGAGGAGTTATTGATAATTAAAAGCATTTAAAAATACAGTAAATTGTTCTAAAAAGCCATGTTCTTCAAAAAGGGAATATAATACATTCTTATAATTCGTGCTCATACAAAAAACCTTTCATAAATATCGATATAGAGCAAAAGGCAATTTCAGAAACTTTCTATGACTAGTAAAAAAACACAAATTTTTGTATAAAAATTTAGATTACTCCAATTAAGTGACCACCTCTAAAATTCAAAATTTGTTCTGATGCATATTTATGTGTTTCTGTTTCTTATCCAACTCTCATGCATATAAACATTGCCAGAGACTTGGAAATAAATAGAGGTGGCAGTGTTTGACCCCTGCACGGTAACATTGCCACTTTGCTTGCTTTAAAAAAATAATAAAAGCTTTCAAATTATGGAAACTGTTACTTCAATATTTTGAAGAAACATTACACTATTGTGCAGGATTAAATTGACCAAAAAATGTGAAGATTGAGGCAACTATGTAGAACTTTAAACGAAAAATAGATATAGCAAAGTTACCCCCCCCTCGTAACCTTTAATTTTCTTTGAAATATCACTATTTATTATGCAAAGGGTGACAAACGGATGTTAATAGTTCATTGGAGGCCATGCATTATTTGAACACGTATGTTCTAATAATGTTAGTTGTTATAAAACTCATGTGTTTCATAGGTTTTAGACAAAGCAAATAAAATCTTTATTCAATTCCGCGACCGCATTGTCGCGCACGAGTTTTGTTGTGTTTTCCTAGGATGAATTTGAAAGCGGTGCCCTTTTGTGTTGACGAATTTGTGTATATGTGTACGATTTGGTAAAACATTGCTGTCATTTCATCGTCTCTCCACACCCATATTACGTACGAAACACGAAAAAGCAGTCTTCTTTATAGTCGATAATAACATGCAATTACTGTCTTCTTTATTGCATTCTGAAAATAAAATGCATATTTGTGTTGTGATGATTCAATTAAAAAAGTCATAATAGAATACTTGGAGATATGAAAATGGTTTTAAATGCGAAAGAATGTCACAGAAAATTCATCCCAGAAATTAATTTGTCATGTAACTTGCAAATTGGTGATTTACAAAAGTAGTGAGTATACAGAATTCACACAGTAATCAAATATTGAAAGACTTTGGAACAAAAGAAACAAAACGGTTCAAACGTCAAAGCAAGGAAAATATATAGTAGCGACAAACGACAATCTGCAACGTAATAATTCGAACCTAAAATTGATTTTACAAAAATGTCTGGTGTAATCAGAAAACAATCATCTAAATTCCAAACACTTATGTGTGCGCACAGTGGTCCAGAATCCCCTTGAAAATTAGGATGGTAACCCATAGCCTTACTAATAAAATATGTAAATATACGTTTAATCTCTGACAAAAAAGAAGTGTTATAGAAAAAATGTAAACACATTTTAATACTTAGGATGGGCAATGAATGAACTCGTTTGTCTATCCTCAAGTTGTTACCGTGTCTATATGATTGAAGTATGTGTTGCCGTATTTTCTGGAAATTTAACGTTAGAAAAATATTTTGCAGTTATATATGTCAGCTCTTGCTATGCTGTGGTCATTACCTTATTGTCCCAAAATATTCAAAATAGGACACAAACACTAAAAATGTCGAAAAGTCGTGCGTATTAAACTTAATTTTTTTGAATATTGTTCTCACCAACATTTTGCTGAGAATACTTTCCACATGTTAAACAAATACTTTCAGGTCTCTTTATTTCACAAAGAATGCCATTGTTTATTGAGCAAAATTGGAATGTAAAATAATAGATACGTGCAGCAGAGTTATAGCATTGGCGATTCAGATTCATATACTAGACCCCACCTATTTCTGAACCCCACCCTCTCCTGAACAAGGCATTAAATTCAGATACATATACTAGACCCCACCTATTGAACATGGCACTAAACTCCTGTCATCTATTCTTGATGTTTTCACTTACTAACAAAGATTTTCGCATCAATTATCGGTACATTGTTAATTATCGTCGTGTAGAATACTGCTCTGGCATTCGCTTGGAAGCATCAGGTAAAATCACCGGTAAGAGGGGTCGACCTACGAAGTCTACCTCGGCACGAGCACAGACTCGCCGATACCTACAACCTTCTCCAGCATCCATATCTACAACCGGGTATAGCACTTACTCAACGCCACTTGGTTGCCTGAACTGTGGGTAGCATTGGTTGGCCGCCGCTCTTGTTGTCTTATTGTCTTGTGAGCCCTGTGTTCTTTGTAGATTTTAGTTCCCGAATTTCGTGTGCATTTACAAGCTTCAACCTAAAACCGTCTGTCATTTTTCTTTCTGTTTCAGATGGCTTTGATGGGCGACGAGGAAGAGAAGAGAGTCGAAAAAATGCTCCAAGAGGATGGGTGGCATCACATAATAGAAAGTGTACAGAAAGGGAACTGATGGCGATTCCTTTGGTCCACGAGGGACGGCGAGGTTGCGCCGATCACCAGATTGAAGACAAGTAATCAGGATACTTGCTCGTAGGAATAGGAACGAAATAATCTACCTCAATGAAGCATATTTGAAGCATAACTGAAGTTTTAAGAAAAACGTATATTGTATAAGTAGTACTGAAATAAAGTACTTAAAATGTTTTTCAATGAGAAAAGTAGGTATATTATTTGACCATGAAATGATACGGTAAGCAGTGGACAGGAAACAATATACACATCATGGTCTACTACTTTCTTATTTCTAACACTAATTTTTAACTATAAAATATTTAGAAATTAAATCTCTACAACGAAATAAACATAACAGTGAACAACAACCGGTCAAACAAAATTCGCGAACTAAAATCTATAAAGAACACAGGGCTCTCAATCATAAGACAACAAGAGTGGCGGCCAACCAATGCTACCCACAGTTCAGGTAACCAAGTGGCGTTGAGTAAGTACTACACTCGGTTCCAATATGGCAGACAGCACGAATTTGACACGCAGAGTGCAAGGAAGTTTGCACCCCGCATACTTTCTCTTCTGTGATGGCACTTCCGCAACCGGGCCTTTTGAAAAGCCACGGAACAGCCTGCTCACATGTAAATGATCTTGGCTGTCCAGGTGACGCCGACTCGAAGGCTGTGTTGCCGACGTTTCGACCATCTTGTCGTGGTCTTCCTCAGGGCTGTTGTGCCAAGGAATCTTCCTCAGGGCTGTTAGCACAACAGCCCTGAGGAAGACCACGACAAGATGGTCGAAACGTCGGCAACACAGCCTTCGACGCGGCGTCACCTGGACAGCCAAGATCATTTACATGACTCTGGCCGCGGAAGCCTACGACAGCCTGCTCACATGGAATTCCGAAGCGGTTCTCGCCTCCTGCACCGACGACCTCGAACCCTGGTGACCTGCGAGGCGGCCTTGCGCCCCCCTGCCCCCCGCCGCGCGCGACGCGACCGCACAAATTGCGCCACGCACCCCCACTGCGACAGCACGTGCGCAAAGGTGCGCTCGACACGTGCGCACGTGCGCCGCGCCGCGCCCACGGAGCTGCTCGCAGGGGGTCTTCCGGTGCTAGCCGCCCGATGACAGGAACAACATATTTCATGTCCCGGCCAGAAATCGGTGCTTCGTGGGTAATGAGAACTGCGCCGACCGAAGTAGCCGAGGAGCCTAACGCGAGGGCACCGTTTTATCCCATGGTTTCCATCCGATACACCAGTAAAATACCTTGGGGTTCATATTGATAGCAAGTTAACTTGGAAAAAGCACATTGAAGTAATAACCAATGCAACATACGCCAAAATATCAAAACTATACCCGTTAATTAACTTCCGCTCAGCCTTAAATTTAGAATGTGCTATCTTAATATTTAAATCTATTATTAGACTATCACTCACATATGCCTCTCCGGTCTGGAATAACACAACTAAAACCAACATTGAAAAACTCCAAATAGTACAGAACAAATTTTTACGAAAATGTGCAAAGGCCCCTTGGTTCATATCAAATACACATATTCAAAGGGAACTTCAAATAGAACTCCTAATTGAACATATAAGAAAAAACTGTAACTTTTTTTTTACTCTTCTTTCATCCTCTCCTTGCAGTACAAAATTCACAATGGGAAAAACTTTAAACAATCCCAAAAGAATTCGCTCTCGATATCCCAAAGACATGTTTAAACCCCCATAAAAAATCAGTATATTAATATGCATTAAATATGTAAATCTTCATCCCAATGTATGTATAGAGTGTATCTATTTAAGAATGTATAATGTATGAAAATGGTATGCCAAATTGTTTAGTTGTAAGTATTAGAAATATAAGTATTAAATCCTGTAAATTAGGTAGTAGTAAGATACATTAGTGAGAGGTTGTATGCTCAAACGTGAATGCCCAAACGTTATGTATTACAAATAAAAATGTACAAAAACCTGAAAGGCAAAACTGCCGAACAGGAAGAAAAAAAAAAGAGGGCACCATTTACACCTTCCAGGGTCTTGGGATGGGCATGGATAGGACACGTAGACATGGGTATCATAAACATGGGTAGGTTTTTGTTAAATTACCTTCCATAATAATTATTTTACCTTAATCGATTCATCTGTATGGTTAATAACAATAGTTGTAATTTCATAGTAGTTTCACAACAGTTTTAATTTAATCTCATGGTTTTAATTTTTTAATTTGTCGTGGAAATCGAGGACAATGAGAACTGCGCCGATCAAAGTGCCCGTGGTAACTAACGCACCATTAGCGACTCCAAGGGTCTTGGGTTCGGCATTAGTAGGACACGTAGACGTGGGTGCCATTAAGATGGGTATGTTTTTATTAAATTACCTTCCTTAATAATTATTTTACTTCTATCAAATCATCTCTATGGCTAATAACAATTGTTTCAATTTCATAGTAGTTTCACAATAAATTTCATTTAATTTTATAAATTTCATTTCATTTCATTTGTAGAAAGCTGTGCTTCATGGATAATGGGATCTATTACATGGAAGATCTACCGATGTGGCCGAGTTGACTAATCAGAGAGCACCAGTAGTGCCACGAGGGGTCGTGAGTTCGTGTCCTACCATGGGCATGGGCATTTTCGCCTTTTAAATACGCTCTCAAAATTATTAATTTACTCCCTGTAAATCAACTCTACGTTCAACATCCCTAATTGTACTCAAGGACACGAGTAGAAGTCGTTTCTCCTATTATATTCACAAGTATCAGACTCCCAGCAACGTATGATTTGTGACTGGCAAAAAATATGTTTGCTTCAGTTGGGCGAAATCAAAGGGGAAAAGTATTGCTGAGCTCCGACGGAATATTCACGCTAAATTCTGAATCAATGAAATAGATATAGAAATAAATATATTACAGAACTCTCTAAGGTTTGTGAATTCGTATCATGTGTAAAACATGTTTTCTCCTCTTGATGTTCAAGTGTATAAACTACAAAGTATTCCATGTACTCATGTAAAACATTTTAAATATTTCATAATTTTGCAAGAAATCCAACAGTCAATTTTCTCTTGTTGTTAGATCCTCGTGAATATTACAAGAAGAATCAAAGGAACTAGATTGAGGCGACGACTTGTTTTAATAATGTGTACGTACAGTAAAGGTTCGCATCGTGCATAGAGCGACTTCATTTTTACTTCTGTGAACAGTTCCCTGTGACTAATAATATCATCGTGCTTAAACGTCTGTTAGAGTGAGTTTTATAATGAAACAAGCAAAAAAAAACACTTACTTTTATAAAATACTTCTCAACTAATTTATTTACCTATTTGTAATGCCATTTCTCAGAAGCTATCAACTTTCTTTTATCATTTTCAACCAAACTGACAATTTCAAGACTTTTCAGTAGACCAGGAAATTAAAAACGAACGCTAACCGGTGCTCCATTCAGAAGAGTTTTAAAATGAAAGAAATGACTCGTATATTTCCTTCCAAATATTCTTTACCGCAGCCCCGCCATCTGCCGGGCGCAACCTGCACCGCGCCGCAGCGGGTCGCATAAGATAGCCAATTTAATCCCGCCGCCTGGAAATGTCCATATTTTAGGGCCGCGGACAGCGCGGGACACACGTGGTGCGGGGCGCGTCCTAGCGTACGGAGATGAGAAACTCATTAAGGAAGAGAAATTTTAAACGCTGCGAGGTGCGTTGGGTCGCCAGGGGCCGGATGGGGGGAGGGGGGCGTGGGTAGTGTGAAGGAACTGTCCTGCGGCGGTACCATCGGCGCGTCCGCCTACGCCTTTGCTTCCGTCTCCTCCACAGTCAGTTCCTCCGCTTCCACTTTGCGTCTGTTTCTGCCCTTCCCCTCCCTCCTCCCCTTTTCCTGTTTCTCCTCCTCTTCCTCCTCTTCCTCCTCCTCTTCCTCCTCTTCCTCCTCTTCCTCCTCTCTCCTCCTCCTCTTCCTTCCCCCCCCATCTCTGTCTCCCCCTTCCGTGTCTCGACTTCCCCTCACGCTAATCCTTCCATCTCCCCTTCTGTCTCCGTATCGGTTTCCACCCTCCTTCCCCGCTTCCTACGCATCCTTGGCATTTTGCTCCACTGCAATGTGTCTGCCTCCACCGCAGTGATGGCAAATTCAACCAAAACATCGATGTTTCGATACATCGCTAAAGGGCTTTTATGTCGATGAAAACATCGACGAGAAAACATCCATGTTAATTATAGACTAATAAACATGCTATTTTCCTATCAATTTTTAATTACTGTATTAAAAGGGATATTTGTTTGGTTATCAGCATTTTAGTAGTATGGTAATAAAAATTATTATGGAATGTAAAGAAAAAATTAACAATAAAGAACATCGTGTTTTGCTATATTACCATTACCATACTATATTACCACCAGTCACTTCCATTTATTTATTTTCATGTCAAAAACAGTTAAAAACTGTGTGTGACGTGCTACATTCGTACACCATCGAAGTAAAACCACCTAAAATTTCCTTAGATTGCACAGGCGAAATGTGGAGCGTGATAAAGAGGAGGATGCAAAACAACGATATTGCTGTGGATTGCTGCTACTCTAAAACGTGCCTAAACCCATTTATTTAAAAAGATTAAAAAATTGAATAACACGTATGTTTTTGCAACAAAATATCGATGTGAAGGAAACATCGAAAGCAAAATATCGATATTAATAGATCGATGTTTTAAAAACATCGACTTTTTGCCATCCCTACTCCACCTCCGCTTCCGTCTGCGCCACGCCAGTGCCTCCGCCTCCACCTCTCCTTCGCCTTCGCTTCTGGTTGCGCCTGCGCGTCTGCCTTCTCCTGCACTTCGGCTTTGCTCTCCGCCTCCACTGCCACCACCTCCCTTGCTGCTTCGACTCCGCCTTTGTCACCGACTTAACCTCTCCAAGGCCGGTTCAGGGCAGTAGACGATTTCTTGGGCATGTTCTGTTCTAAAACAATTGAGAATCGCCGTAGACGCAGCGCTCTGCCGAATGTATTCTTCCGCCAGTCGCGAGGAGGGTCGCCGCTTCCACTCAGGCTACTGAAAGAAAACGGTCTATTGGTGCAATTTAAAATCAATGGAAAATATTATTTACAAAACATTAACAAATGATATACCATAGGGTTTTTTCTTATTTATTATATGCAGTAAAATGTAGTTAGCACGAACTCGCTTAACATGAATTTCGCCGTAACACGAACAAAACTTTGGTCCCGGCAAGCGATCACGGTAATACGGACATTTTGAATACTGAGACAACACGTATTTTTAATACACGAACTCCCATTATTTGGGACCTTTGGAATTCGTGTTAATGAGGTTTTACTGTGGTTCAATTTCAATTAAGTTCCATTTAAGTTAATCATAGATGTTTCATTTTCTTCGAAAATAAAAAGTAGAATACATCTAAGATACATTTTTTCTTGATTATTTAGTAGTGTTGGGCAAAAATTGCATTTCGATATAAACAGATTCTAAGTTATTGGAAATGATCACCAGCGCTCTAGGATATATGCTTCGAAATTCCTGGACAATTATGTAAATGATTACCTGTCAACGGTTTGACGACTCGTAATCCCACCCCATGTCGGAGGCATTGTTACAGAACATCGAGGATAACATCTTCAACGTAATAACTACAAGACGTTTATTTTGAAATTTTGTTATTTTAAAACAACAAAAAATATGCACCGTAAAATTAAAGACTCGGTGGGTTGTCTACTACTTTTGTCGTGAAACCTCACAGAAATACTAACACAAATAACTATTATTGTCGTATGTTTCCATCGTTACATTTAGTATATATTAGTTAAATTTAATTTTTTTAAATAGTATAAAAAGCATGAGCTTGAACTGCGTTCTTTATTTTCAACCTATTTACTCTCTGCTTTCTTTCCTACCGAAAGTTGATTTCTCTGAAGGAAAGAAAAGAACAGTGCCCTTGGATATTAAAATGCCGATTTTATTTCGCCGGTTACCGTACCTACCTGGAAGTCCACAAATTCTGAAGGGACTGAAAGTCCTTGAAGCCACTTCTCCCTTTCGTGTCTGATCCAATACGTCATGAAAACGTCACAACTACGTGGCAGATTTTTCCTGAGGAACTTTAGTACTAGTGCGGCTTGCAAGCGCGTCGGAGGGCTGGAAAAACTACAGATTGTTGTGTAGCTAATTGTTATTCGTTGGTGCTTAGTGTTTTATGAAAGTGTGGATGTGACATGTTCATCAATAAAAGTGTAAACAAGAACTCGTTAAAAGCGTTGATTGTAAAATTTGCAAATTCATTAAGTTGCGAACGAGGAGGCGTCGGAGTGCCTATGTGGTGATGTAAGTACAGTCTTCTTTCACGTAGTACTAATTGCACAGTTTGCAATATACTCGTATTTTTCGTATTGTTGTTAATTGGGTTGAAAACTTTCTTGCTGAAAAAGGCATTCTGAACAACAAAATATCAAGGGTCATTAAAACAAAATTAATATTTGAAAGATTTTTCTTACATGCAACTACGGTACTCATCGAAGAGAATAAATCTACTCCTGTGATATTTCGGCAATGCAGGAAATACTAGAAGGCATTGAGAAAAACAATTCATGCAAATGCAACGACCACGAAAGTTCGTATTTAAAATTCTATCATGTAAAGTATTCCTTGTCTGGCCATGTCGACATTGTATTAATGTTCCTGTATTATAATTACTGGTTTAAGTTTATAAAATGCTTGCCAGGAAATGAAATTTATTTTTATTTTTTTAATTTTTAAATTTTTTTATGCATATGGTATTGTTTTTCTAATTTTTACGAAATTTTTTGAGTAAAAAACAAGTAGTAAAGTTCGCGAAGCAAAATTATACTACTTGTATTGTTTCTTTTAAGTTAATGTAAGCACGATCAATATAATATTTACTTGAAAATTGAGTTGTCTTCATTACGTGATTTGCTGTCATTTACAACAAGAAAGAAACAACTCAGGCAATATCAGAGCTATTATAACTCTATATTTTGTTACCTGAATGCAACAGTGTCGTGGTGTAATATTTACTCAGATCCCAAAACGGCAAAAAGATAAGCATTCATTTACAACGTATTTTGTTTGTCTGAGCTTCTTCATATGTTCTGTGCATTGGGAATGAAAGCAATTGAGAAAGATGTATTAAATTTTTAAAAATCGTGTGATATTAATTTTAGTAAACTACTATTTGTATCATATCCATGTAGTATACATTCGGACTAAAAGAGATCATATATATTACATAATAATTTTGTGGATAGTAGGAGCAGTAATATTGCCCGTTCAATTCATAGCCCTACTTTTAGTTTAAACGTATTTATCATAATGCATTAACATTGTTAGTAAATTAATTTAAAAATTCCATTACATTATTACTTCGTTGCCTACAATAGTCCTGTTATGAATACATATATTGAATCTGGAAGACATATTACTCACGCAATTTGAAACTTTCATGGATACTGCTAATTTTTTCCCTCCATATCCATCTTACGAGGTAATATTGCGAAATTTCTTTGCCCTAAATTAATCACCACCCTGCTCTCGAAATATGAATCCTGACTGAGCTGATGGTATTACCTCGCCTTCGTCGAGTTCAGTGCAAGTTTCATGTGCGAACTGTCCAACAAATTCAATAAATCACTTCTGAAAGGCGAAACTTGGAGGACGACGACGGCATGGAATGCCTCAAGGAAGAATGAAATAATGTGCATCCTTTGTTACCGAGCACGTAACGTGTGGAGTTCTTCCACACGTCCAATTAAATTAATCCTCTTAATGCCGCATAAACGATATTTCGACTGCTAGCTGTGTGTATCGGACAGATTTGTCCCGGCGCTATCCCGTTTAATTACTCAGTGTTTGTCTTCGTTTTAGGTCCCCGCGGCGAATTAATTTCGTTTTTAACGCTGGCGCGGATGTTATCTTTTATTACTGGACGGTTTCATCTCATGCCTCAAATTAATTCATGGCAATATTTTCTTTTCATAATTCCGCACCCGGTCTGGAGCTCGCCAGCTTCACGATATGAAAAGCGGCACCCCGTCCCACGTCTCCTCCCCCCCTAACCCCCCTCCCCCCTCCGTCCATCCGGCGGCGCTGCCTACGCTTCCGGTACTTTCATTTTTTTTCGCATCTTCTTCTGCTATGAACTACAGGCCTCGGGTCTGCGGGGACAGAAGGCTGTTTTCGTAGCTCGTTCTTGTGACCGACTACCGCATCCAATAACGATTCGCGAAAGCGCCTACCCACTCCTGTCCCCCTCTCGTCCTCCCCCGGCCTTCGTGTTGGTAAGATGTTTCCGCGGAAAAGTAATCAAGGCAAGGAGGACGAGTTGCTGTGAGGAAAAAACGCGATTGTATTCATTGCGGAATCCGGCTTTCGTTCGTTGCCTTTCATTGGCGGTCGCAATAAATTTCGTGGAGAGGGGAGGGGGCAGAGGAGAACCGGAAACGCATACAATTCGTTTTGAAAAATGGCGCTCGAGTGCGGTATAGAATGGCAAGATATGACGCCCAAACAGAGATTTTTTATTTGATCCTCTTAATGTGTCGAATGAAAACGTTATGTGTTGGGTTTAAATTAAATATCGTATGTTTACTCGCGAGGTAAATATTTAATGTGTTGTGGAGGAAGTTTGCTGGCTGGGAAACACGTGTACTATTAAATGCTGCTAAGAGGGTAAACTTCAAGTTGTAGACGTACTTGAGGTAACTCATACGCGATTTAGTGATTAGTTGTGTGAAAGAAACTTAAACGATTTCTTGAAAATAAAAATATTTGATGAACATAGCGGAGGATAAGTGTACAGCAGTTTTCTTCAAATTGTATTATGTTTAACGAATGTCACTCATTTACGAATGTCAAATATCTACTTAAAATGTATGCCGTTAACAAATTCACCATCATATTCAGGAATTTCTCCGGATCGGCAATCATTAAAATAGAAATTCAGAATCTTGGTAAAAGGGAGGCACAAATAATGTAATAAATGTTTTGGAGCTTTACGTAATTATCGCATATAATTTATTTCTTATAATTATGTTAAGAACTAAAAACAGTAGCAGTAGTTATAGTGGTTCATATGGTAAAAATATTGTAATACGTATTTCAGTAGAATAGGGAGACCATAATTCGAGAATGCTTAGCGCTCCTTTTCATTTTACTCCTGCCCTGCTTTGTACCAAAGTAGCCCCGTGCTAGTTTGAATTATGCTAGTCAAAGTTAACATACGTATATATTGATATCGAGCCATTATTTTGATGTATTGCAGAAAATTGAAAAATACTAATTTTTATTTGTAAGGGTATTCAATGAACTTTATTTATTTCAAAACACTATAATTTCATCCGTTTTGACACACTAAATTTCATTGGACAGTGACTTTACTTCTAATTTGGGGGTTTTCGTCTCACATTGTGTCTGGCTATCAAATGAATTTTTCGAATCTTAACATCTATAATATGGTACTATTTAACTATTTTTCTTCACTGTGTGTCTCATCTGATAATGTCTGTATCATTATACCTGATGTTACATAATCCACCTCATTCCCATTTTTATCTTCCAATACACTGCATATCAGTACATCGATATTACGATTTTATCTTTCAGAGTTTCTCGCATGCTCTACTGAACTCAAAGAATAAATTAATAAATTTATAGTTATTTGTTATTATATCAACTATAAATAAATTGAGTTCTTTTTTAAGAGAAGATAATTACGCCTACTGGTTATTGTGGTTTTAAATTAGATGGATTCAGATCGACGGAATGTGATTTTAACTTTCTACTCAAAATAAAATTATTTAATTAAAATATACGTAGGACCCCTTTGTAGATTCTGAAATATTCTTGATACTAATATGCTTCATTCGCTAAACAATAATCAATCATGGAAAAATAGTTTATCGCGTGCTATTGTTCGTAGTATTTTATTTACGAAGATATAAAAATCTTTTATTTTTTAATAGAATTATTCAATTTTATGTCGTGGTTGGAGCTAGAGAGGTGCAATGCAGTACCGTTGTTTATACGTGAATAGTAATTTTACACGGAAGTAGCTTGTTTGGTCCACATGTGCCGTGAGCAACACAAAACACAAAGGAAATGTTTATACCGAGGTCATTGGGTGACTTGGGTACGGGCATGTTATTAAGGACGTGTTATTGGCTTGGATAGAGCCTGTTTCAAGGTGAATGTAAATACATTTTCAATGACCTCTGTTTCACTATCGCATACAAAATACACAGTGACTGTCGCGAGGGAAGAAGATAGGAGGACAAAATAATTAAGAAAAAAATAGAAGGGCGGAGGCGTGAACGCTAATGTCGAAGTTAACGCGGGTGTTGGTTCAGGCGAGGCCGTGGGCGTTTAGTGGTGGCGTTTTCGTTGGCGTAGATGTCAACGTGGAGTCGATGTCGATGTGGGAAATAGTGAGGACGAGAGTGGGGTAGGTGTGATCGTGAGCAACAACAGTGTGAACTTGGGCGCGAACGTCTACGTAAATGAGTGCATGGGCGTGAGCGTGGGTGTAGGTGTGAGCTTAGTGTAGCGGGGATGTGAGGATGAGCATAGTATAGTGGGGCCGTAAATGTGAGATTAGTGTATCATGAACGTTGGTTTGAACTTGTGGGAGTGTGTGAGCTCAGTATAGCGAGGACGTGAGGATGGGTATGGGTGTAAAGGGAATGTAGCTTCAGCGTAAGGGTGACTGTGGATGTGAGCGTGATTTAGCGTGGACGTGAGAGTGAATGAGTGAGAGTGAGCGTGGGCGTTGGTGAGAGTGTGAGCCTGTGAGCGAATGTAAATGTTGTTGGCAGCATTGACAGGGAGATTGGTAGTGACGGTGAAGATGGATACCATAACGGTGGTAGCGACGTCGTGTGTAGTGCTGTGTTACACAATACTTGTGTTAAGAATTCCCCACGCCTAGCATCGTTGTGCACAACTTGCGCCAAGGCTCGGAGACTGTTGTTGCGATGCTTTTTTGGTTGGTTGATTGGTTGATTAGTGATTCCTGGCGCGTCAACAGCTTCGGTCATTAGTCCCGTAAGTTTAGTGCGTGTTTGTTCCTCGTGAGATAGTGGTGATCTTCCCCCGCTGGATGCCTAGATCCGGCGCCGACCTACCGTCGGCTAGCGGCGTACTAACCAGGACTCTCCCACCAACGGGGCACCGCCCCAGCCGGGACAAGCTCTAAGCTCCCGACCGGTCTCCCGGAATATGGGGTAGTGTAGTGCATGTTAGTGTGTGTGGCGGGGGTGAGGATAGGACAAGGAAGAGGAAGGAAAGATTGCGCGCGGTGCATGGGCCTTTCGTTAGGGTACTGCTCCGGCATTCACCTGATGTTGATCGGAGTAACCACGGAAAACTTCCAATCACAGCAGCCGGCCGCTAGAATTTTCTTCAGACAGCGACTGAATTCGACCTGGCTGAAAAGCTAGTGTCGAAAGTCCTGCCGTCGTCAGGACTCGAACCTAGGACCTCTCGGTCAGAGGCGGTGCTGTGACATCAGTTGATGCACTGAGCTACCGCTCCCGGTTTGTTGCGACGCGATCGCCATTATTTGCAATGAGCTATTTTAAGGTAAGATACATCAGAACAGGTCTTTCACATGTCAATCCTAATCCTCAATGAAGGACATGGAAACTGAATAATCTCAAAAGACGTAATTCGAATTTTTGCACCACATTTTCCCAGAGAGAAAATCTTTTATTATAATAATGTAGTAAACACTCCATAGCACATAATCGCTTAACGCGAATTCCGCTGTTTTATGAACAGAATTTGGGTCCCAACAAGGAAACATAAATCTGGATATATGTAATAATCCGAAAAAACATTTTTGTAATATGAAAACCGATTATTCCGGTCCCTTGACATTCTTGTTAACGAGAGTTCACCACGGGAATGAAGAAAATCAAAATCTTAAAATTTTATTAAGAAATTCCATTGATGATCAATCAATATTGCGATTCACAGATATCTACAAGCATCAGTATATGAATTAAATTCGTTTCTGAAGTTTGTGTATTTATAGTTCTAGATTGTATTTAATGCAAAATTTTTTTGTAATTATATTGAAGTGTGTTTAATTAACAATTAAATTTCAATACTGAATATAATATATTCGTTGGGTAATTTCATAAATAATACTAGCAATATAACACGCACTTATTATTTCGTTACTAGAAATTCAATTTTTAAATAAATTACGAGTTATTTTTAAAGAAGAGAATCGAGGTCGACCATCTGCTACGTGTCAATCTCATCACGGCCAGAACAGTCGCTGAAAGAATTTGAAGACAGAGGTTTGTGAATTGTATGCCAATAGTACAGTACCAAACTAAACTAAAGTGAACTAAAGCTAAGCTAAACGAAGCTGAACTACAGCACTGAAATTCCTTTACTTCCTTTACTCATTTGCAACAAAGTTGGTATAAATTTTGTTTTTGAATTACCTAAATTATAAAAAGGAGCATACTTGTTAATGGTGTATATTTTATTTCGTAAAACCAGTTTGCTTTAATGTTGTGGCCAGGTCGATAAGTTTATTTTCAGAATAATTTTTCGAAGAGAAGCAAAAAAGCACAAAATCTAATCAAATCCCGATCGTATAAAAGTAAATCATAAATGCTCACTAATATTATAATAAGGCAAATAATATCCACATAGATCGCAGGAAGGGAAAGGGCATTAAAATATCTATCCTGTTTCCCCAAATTATCACTCGTTCCACATATTGGGCATTCGGCGAGTAGCGAGCTATTGCACGCTGAATCTCGAGAGGCCGAGGTACCCGGCGAATGTTCACTTCTTTCGAGGTTTCCAAAAGACCGACACGCGATGCGTAGAATGAACACCGAATGTTAGTCGCTCGGCAAATAGCAAGTAACCTAACCACAACTACTCGGGATTCGACGAGCGGTCACTCGCTATTCGACGAATGTGTTAAGTTACGCAGCGAAGTTCGCCCATTTCCTTTCTCCACCAGCAGGCGTCGCCGTCCGGTGAACGGGATCCGTCCTCCGGTCTGTCAGCCCGCGCCGCGGCCGCCTCGCAGAACGCTGGCACCAGCTGTAGACTTCTATTCACGAACGTTAGATAATATCAGAGGGATCACACACTCTCCCAATACTTGACAGTTTAACTTCCTCCGTGCTACCTTAGAAAGACGACAACATGGGGGAAATTAAAATAAAGTGCTGTGCAGTTCATGGCCATTTTTAAGTGTAGGCTATGCAAATTACACCGAAAATGTCATATATATAAAATATATTCTTGTAGCATAAGCTACTTTATTTGATAGGTGGTAAGTGTCACTAAAGAAGATGGACTGACAAATGATTTCATAAAAAAGAGAGAGAGGTCGCAAGTTTAAACAAATCTCTGTCTTTAAACATTACACATAATTGTTTATGACTTGTTATTAGAATGCTCATGGATAGACATAAACGATGCATTCTCAATCTCAATTATTACCCACGTTGACGATGAAGAACAAGAATGGGGCTTGCGATGATGATGGTTGGACGACTAGATAGAGGGCTGTAATGTAGGCATATAGGAGAAAACGAATAATGGGGAGCCATGATTAATATAAAACCTAACCCGTATTGAAGAAGTAAAAGAAGAAGTGTAGTGCCTGTTTTATTTCGGGAAAGTGGCGAAGATCTTTCCCAGCTGGATAGTAAGATTCGGCACCAACGTAAACGTAAACTAGCAGAAATTTTCCCAACCAGGTGTCTCCCACCAGCAGGGCACCGCCCCAGCCGGGACAAGTGTTAAGCTCCCAACTGATCTCCTGACATACGTGGTAGTATGGTGCTTGTCAGTGTGTGTGTGTAAGGGGTTAACATAGAAAGGAGGAGAGATCACTCGCAGTCCGTGTCCCGTTTGTTAGGGTACTGCTCCGGCATTCGCCTGGTGTTGGTCGGAGAAACCACGGAAAACTACCGACCAGAGCAACCGGCCGCTAAAATTCTTCTCTCCAGGCAATAGCTGAAACTCCTGCCACCATCGGGAGTGGAATCCTAGGACCTCTCGATCAGAGCAGTGCAGGAACATTGATTGATTGATTGATTTTTTCGTGTTTCCGGGCGCGTCAACTGCTTCGGTCATTAGTCCCGTTAGTGTAGTGCATGTTTTTTTCTAGGGAGATGGCAGTGATCTTCCCCCGCTGGATGGCGAGATCCGGCGCCGACCAACCGTCGGCTAGTGGGGTTTCCCCCTAACCAGGACTCTCCCACCAGCGGGGACCGGCTCTAAGCTCCCGACCGGTCTCCCGAAATATGTGGTAGTGTAGTGCATGTTAGTGTAAGTGTGTATGTAAGGGGAGAGGATAGGACAAGGAAGAGGAAGGACAGATCGCGCGCGGTCCGTGGCCCGTTTGGTAGGGCACTGCTCCAGCATTCGCCTGGTGTTGATCGGAGAAACCACAGAAAACAACCGATCAGAGCAGCCGGCCGCTAGAATTCTCCTTCAGACAGCGAGTGAATTCGACCTAGCTGAAAAGCTAGTGTCGAAAATTCTCCCGCCGTTAGGACTCGAACCTGGGACCTCCCGGACAGAGGCGCTGCAGTGACATCAGTTGACGCACTGAGCTACCGCTCCCGGTACTGCAGGAACATGACTTGACACCCTGAGCCAGCCAAGCCGGTAAAAGAGGAAGAAGAAGAACGTTGACAATTTGAGCAAGACGTGGAAGCCAACCGGAGACGCGCAAAGGGCTCTCCGAAGCGCGCTAGGCGCTCGGCGCGTGCGGAGCGGCGCGGCGTGCGTGGGAGCGTGGGCGTGCGGCGCGCAGGCCACGTGTCGCGGGGTCGCGCGTCCAACCGGTCCGCGGCTCCGCCTCCGGAGAAAGCAGGAAGCGGCCGGGCTCCACTCGCTGTCACCCGCGCCCCCGTTCGGCGGGTCTGCTTTTTGTTTTTTTTTAATTTGTTGCGTCTACTTTCACGCAACGCGTCTCCAAGCCACGTTGAGCGCTTTGCGCTTTTCGGAGTAATCCTCCATTACTAACAGCGCTTTTTTGGAGTAATCCTTCGTTAATATTGTTTGTCGCGTCTCGTCGCAGTCAGTTGTCAAGAGGACCGCCAGGTAGCATCTCCGCGTACGCGCCTCCCACCACGTTCTCCTGCGTCACTATCCAGCGGCCGGAATTGGGAAGGAATAAGGATAGGGGTAGGGTTTAGGACACTTCACAATTAGATAGAGCATTAGAAAATTATACTGTTTATAAGTGTCTTTCTGGATAACAGCTATATTGAAAATATGGTAAAAAATTAGGAGCCCTTTCCTTTCTGCAACACCCAGTCCTTAGTTTTTCTAAAACTTTGCAATTTGAAGGTTCTTATCTTTGTCTACAAATTCCCAGAAGACTGAATCTTGAATCCCATCGTGAACCTGAGGCAATTCAAATCATCAGATGTCTCCTCCTGTCGTTCACCTGACTACCCCATTCACGCTTGAGCAGCCGGTCTGGCGCGTGCGGAGAGGCCGGCAGCACCGGTTCGTCTTCCGGCGGCGCCCGCCCGCCCGCCCATTCGCCCGTCCGTCTGTGGGCGACGGCGCGTGGATGCAGGTCTTGCCGGCGGGGGAGTGGTGCAGGCGGTGGCGAGGGGAGGGGACGGGAGGTGGGGACGGCGACGGTGGGGACGGCGACGGCGGGGACGGCGACGGTGGGGGCGGCGACGGGGGGACGGCGACGGTGGGGACGGCGACGGTGGGGACGGCGACGGTGGGGACGGCGACGGCGGGGGGGGCGCTCAAGCGAGTGTGACGGCGGCGGGGTCGTGGACGGGCACGTGGCCGATGGCAGTGTCGTGTCGGTGGCGGTGGCGATGACTAGCTGTGGAGGTGGCTGGGGTAAGTTAGCTGTGGCGATAGTGGAGTGCGGCGGGGCCAGGGGTGGGGCCGAGGTCGGCGGCGATGACGGGCCACTTGGCGGCTGGGCGGGACGGGGGGACGCGGGCGGAAGCAGCGGTGGGGACGCTGGTGTGGCACGTGCCGACGTACAAGATCCCGTTCACCGGATGAAGCGGCCTGCAGGTGCGCAGCGATTGCGGATGGACGCTTTTGCTCGACTCGACTCGTCTCGCTTCCTGACGCTCGTCGGCGTTCGATGTCCGTCGCAGATATTAAGATGGACATACCACAGGGCATCGTCATGTCCCATCGCCTGAGAATGGCATTTAAGGAGCAAATATTTCAGAGAAAGGAAGATGTGGCAATTTCTGCATTGTGTACTTACGTCTCTCACGCATGCAGTATTGTATTATTCATTTCATGTATTTTTGTTCTAGGTAGCTACTGATTAAATATCTACAACTACAACTTTTGTTACTTTTTTCCTAATAGTCTTCCTAACTCCAAAATGAACTCCTGTAGTTTGAGTTACTTGCAACTCTCTGAACCCGTGCGATTACATCGCAGGAAAGGAAGAGCTGTAGAAAAGTTAAAACAGAAAAGTACTTCATGTTCACTCATGAAAAATACCCTGAAGAATACCCTGAAGAAATATTGTTCACGTGGTTCAGATGTTATTCTTCAAAACTGATGAAATAAAGGAGGTTTATGAATTCCGGAACAATGCAATGACTATTCATTGTGAACATAGAGTTAAACATGTTTTTGATCATGTAATTGAAATGTTTTCTATTTACTGAGATAAAGACATGTTTCTTGTAGTGGAGTGTTGTTGGTTATCCTGCTATCCAGATTAACTTAGACCGGGAAAGATGGCTCAGGGCATCAACTAATGTCACTGCAATCCCTCTGACCGGGATGTTCTAGATTCGAGTACTGACGGTGGCAGGATTTTCGTCCCTAGCTTATCAGCTGGATCGAATTCAGTCGCTTCCTGGATAAGAATTTCAGCGGCCGGCTGCTCTGATCGGTAGTTTTCCTTGGTTTCTCCAATCAACACCAGACGAATGTCGGAGCAGTACCCTAACAAACGCGCCACAAACCGCGCGCGGTCTTTCCTACCTCTTCCTTGTCTTATCCATACCCCTTACACACACTTACACTAACTTGCACTACACTGCCATACATGCCGAGAGACCGGTCGGGAGCTTAGAGCTTGTCCCAGCTGGGGCGGTGTCCCGCTGGTGGGAGGTACCTGGTTGGGGAAAAAACCGCTAGTCGACGGTACGTCGGTACCGGATCTCGCCATACAGCGGGGGAAGACCAGCGCCACCTCCCGAGCAAAAACATGCACTACACGTACGGGAAGAATGATCATTGTATTTGACGCGCCCGGAATCACTAACAACGAATCTTATTAACTTAAGAACGTAATGTATGAGACATAATTATAGCCACAAACGTTTGAATAAATTGCCACGTGTATCAGACGATTTCTGGGCATTGCATTTACATACATTCACTAACCTTTGCAATTCAAAAGGAGTGAAATCTGGAACTTAAAAAACTCGCTACCTTCGCTTCCCCATTCTCGTGATGTAATATCTTTCCGCCATGTGTAACCTCTCACTCGTAAGCTTCCTCGCGCTAATGGGGGAATAGCGACTGTTTTCGATAGCAACTCGAAACAAAATCGACCCAAGAATGTTATACAGTTATATTGTAATTGGTCTTGACAAATGGCGTCAAAAAAGCGTTAAATTCATTAATTTTAATAGAGTAAACACTCTTAGCACGAACTCAACTCAACAATTCGTGTTAATGGGGGTTTAATGTATAATATTTTAAGTGTTAGTTTATTAGCTACCATATTTGATTATCTATTATTATTGTTGTTTTTTTTTTGCTACAAATCCAGTTAATAAGAGAAAGTAGCACCCACCATCCTTCATTTCAAGGAAAGAAAAAAAAAATCGGTGCGATATAAAGTTCAAATTTTCCATAAGAAACCTGAGTATTCTAAATAGTATATAGAAGGTGAATACAGCCGGATAACTGTACGCGTAACCGATTGTTTTGATGACTCCACTCTCACAATTCCCGAGACCCGCGAGTCAGTTCCGGGAGCCCCTGGCGAGGCTGTTGCTGAATAAAGCCTCCGCCTTCGACAGCTTCCCGCTCAGCCGACGGACGGACGTGGAATTGAGCGAGCCCGGTTCGAGCCTCGCTCCCACCGGATGCAATTAGTGCAAATGAGTTCGTTCCACGACGTTAGAGAGAGAGAGAGAGAGAGAGAGAGAGAGAGAGAGAGAGAGAGAGAGGAAAGAGACAGGGAGAGAGAGAGAGAGGGAGAGAGAGAGGGAGAGAGAGAGAGGAGAGAGAGAGGGAGAGAGAGAGAGAGAGAGAGAGTATATTCGCGGTTAAATATTTTAACTGTGAAACTCGGTAAAGCATAGTAAATTCTATTTCGAAACATAGTACAGTGCATTGCAAATAAACAAAACACGAGCAACTAGCGCTGTTAGACTACAAAAACTTGTATCGTTTCATCTTACGATTTTCGAAGCGGAGATGTATGATGCCGTTGCGTTGTATTTGTTGTCGTTCTTTAACTGATTCTATAGTATACAGTTGCGTTCTTGGAGAGAATATTTGTGCCATTTTGTGGCATGAGGACGGAGAAGGAAGAGGGGCCGTTGTAGCTTCCGACGCCGAAGGCGACCTTGGCTCAACCCAGACCGTCCTCGCAATGGCTCACCCGCTGAAATACAAAAATTAGTAGTATAAGAACCGGCACCAAATTTATGGTTGTACTTGTGAACAACATATCAAGGAAAATTATTTTTAGCATTTATGAGACGAACAGTTTCTTGAAAGAACTATTGCAGTTAATAATACATTTATTGATATTTCTACAAAGCGACGTTTCGAGGCTCAATTTGCCCCATCAGGCTAGCAACAACACAATTTTTAATACTGTGCATTCTGTTTAAAACATATGAGGTATTCAACACAAACCCAACACAAAAATCTCACACGCATCTTATTATATATTATACAAAATTCAAGCATTCAAAAAAAAAAAAAAATTGTTGGATAGTCTCATATCACACCCGCAAACCCGGAGACTGCTGTCCTGACGCGCCAATTTTGATAAAACCTTTTTGTGTTCTAAAGGTCAAAAGGGTGGCGCAAAAAAGTAAGGCAAGAAACGTCTTGCCTTCCTAAAACCCAAATTTCATCATCTTATTTAAATTAGAAAAGGGAGAAATTGGGAGCTAAAAGTTTTATTTAATTAATAAACCCTAACCCTAAAACGCTAAATCGGGAAAAAGTGTTCAAAGCGAAAATTAACATGCATTGTGATTGAAAATAAATCTTTTCAAAATTTCAAATTTTTAACGACCAGAATATGGTTCATTTTATTTTACATGAATCCAACTATTCTTAAGAAGTTAAAAGAAAGCTCCTGCCACAATCATGTCGCCAAAGCACTATTGTACAGGCTACACACTTTATATTCATTGATTTCCATTGTAAATCTGCACTGGCGGATCCAGGGGGGGGACATAGGGGCCATGTCCCACCCCAAAATGTCTGGAGTTTTCGTTTACCTTCCTTTATTTGGCTAAATTGATTTAAATATTTATGCTCAATTATGTAATTATTTAAACAATAATACTGTACCGTATATTTAGCGAGGAGAATATTTACTCGTTAATGACTAAGCTTGTTGATGCGACATAAAATAATTTTTTTTTAAATATTGTAAAGAATCATACCTACAGTACATAATTCATATTTAATATAATAACAAATATGTTCATTATTTAATAAAAATCTACGAAGCACCCGCCCAAACAAAACATTGATCGGCTGGATCCGCCCCTGAAATCTGTACTACTACAGTCGCTAATCATCAATAGGCATTTTCAGGTTGCGAATGGAATTTAAAGCAAGGATATTAAAAATTGTTAGAAAAGTTTGGTCAGAAAGCCGGTGAACGATGTCCGTTTCCTGAAGCACGACGAAGGAATATTATTCATGGGTATTTCATGATAGAAAAAAAACTATTGTAATCTCCTAATTGTCAGTTCTCGCTAAGGCAGGGGTTGTAGTGATCTCGGACAGAAGGGTCGCGGGTTCGAGTCCCGCCTCGGGCATGGTTGTATTTGTTTTCGTCCTTTCACCCCTTATCATCACCATTTCGTTTCATTTCATAGTTACCATAACGTTAACTCCAATAGTGGTCGCTAATGACCTAGGTGTTGATGCGACCTTAAGTAAAAGAAAATTTTTCAGTTCAGAGGAATTGCAACCGGGCGAGGCCACACGACCTGCCACGTGCCCTCGCAGCAGAGGGTGGAAAGATTCTTATTTTTAGACCTCATCCCACTCACGGAAATTGCGACATCCGGGTTTGCTCTCGTTATGAAAGAGCAAACACATTAGGTAGGCGTGACCGTTGCCGTGTGCAGTGCGTTGACCTGAGAGCTCGCTCGAATCTCTTGCCGTTGGGAACTTGCCATTTCTTTCCATCGGCAGTTTTATCGTTACGTGTTTTAAGTAATGTACAACTTTGCTAACGGTATTTTTTATTATTGTTTGATATTCTGTTTCTTTGATTTTTTTAGATATGTTACACCTTCCCCTCTGCCGAATCCCCCACCACCGCAGCCACCTACCCCCTCCACAGCCATCCACGCCAAACCTACCCCCCGCCATTCCCAATATTCCCACCTCTTTCGTCCCCCATTCCCACCGCCACCCCCCCCCTTTATCTTCTAATACCACGACCTCCACCGCCATCACCACCACTTCCACCTCCATCACCACCACCACCTCTATCACCACCACCACCTCCATCACCACCACCACCTCCATCATCGCCACCTCCATCATCACCATTACCCAACCAATCCCCCCCCCCCCCCACTCCCACCCTAACAAAAAAACCCCCCCCCCCCCGTCACCCCCCCTTCCCGCCCTTCCCCTCCCCTCCCCCCCCGCGGCCGTGGCCCCTTCCCGCCCCCTCGCCCCGTTCCCGCCCCCTTTCCGTCCGCCTCTGCGCAGCGGGGCGGCGCGGCGGCGCGGCGGCGCGGCGGCGTCGCTGGCGCCCCTGACCCGGCGCCTGCCAGCGCGCGCTCTTTCGGAGCTGCGGGCTTCGTTTTTGCGCGCTCTCGAATGGGGCTGGCGGCGCTTTTGTTTGGATTTGCCGCTCGCAGTGGCCGTGTACGGGTGCGGGTCGTCCGTGTTGCCATTGCAGCCTGCGGTCACCGCTAGAAAAAGTACAAACACAAGGAACCGATGAGTTCTTATGGTTGTTGTGAATAAAACAGTCTGTGGATCGCAACAAGGGTAATATTTATAGATGTCGTGTTAGTTTTCTCCCATTTATTTGCACAATTACTACAAAAAATCGCTATTGAACAAATCTGATATAATCGTTACCTATGGATACCTATGGTTACCATAGCTATATCGTGGCTATGGATGTACATTTTAACTAGTAATTTTAACTAGCAACTTTTAATGTACATTTTAACTAGTCATTTTAACTAGCTTAGCGAGTAGCTAAGGATGTGTAATAATATTTACTAGCTTATACACCTCCGGCGTGTATTCCCTACTTAAAACATTTAATTTGAACTTTGCAAGCTCCTAATAAAAATAAATTGTAAACCCTTTACAGTTTTCAGTCTCGTCCATTTTCGGGCGAAGAAACTTAAACGGAAAAATATCGATTATAATACTTGTTTAAAATGTTTCATTGCTCATTTAATTTTAATTATCAATTCGGTGAAGCAGCTCTAACGAATGATGTAAATGACGGAAAGAGAAAACCGTAGGTCTCAGCGTTTCTCCAGAGTAGTGGAAAGTACATTGAGAACTCCAAAAGCTCGGGTTTATTTTAGAATTTTTCAATAAATAATCCTGAAGAAATCCAGCAAAGTAATGTGTCACTGTTTTTTTTTCGAGAGGAATCAAATGAGCTATTTATCACCTTTCATGGTGCGGTAAGTTGCACGAAACACGTTTTAGGTTCTTAAAAACTTTAAGATTCAGAGAAATATCTTAAAATCTTGAGAATTTTTTTGCAAATTGATTTTAAGTATAAATATATAAAATAAGAGTCTCGACTGTGCAACGTTTAGAACAGGTTTCTCTAACAGGCGGTCCCCGGTGCAGAATATTGTGGCCCACGAAATGATGTTAGTCAAATGTGAAAGCGCACGAGTCATGCAGGGACAGTGGCGAATTCTCCGATACACCGCGTAAAGCGCCGGTATACCTAGTAATTCGAAGTGTATAAGTAATATTTCATGAGTCTGACAATCCTCTAAAATGTGATTTTGAAAGCTTTAAAACAGATGCGAAAAACTAACTCTGTTTCGCTACCAGTCCGTCTTTCGCCAGTCCGTCTTTCGCATCCGTAAACGCTATGAAGTGCGTGAAGTTTCAAACAGTTCTAAATGCTGTTCGGAGAATTTGCTCGGCGCAGGCGAAGGCACCGCATGCCTGCCGCGATAACGTACGGCTCCTCATGTTTCAAGGGCGCGGAGAGGGAAGGATGTGCTTCTGGACGGTCGGTAGGCACCGCAAAATATTGCTGTGAACAAAACCTTCTGTGGTCGTTCGTAAGTTACGTTTCTCTCGAGTTTTTGTGAAAATGGAGTATGTTAATGATCCAGAAGTTAGTGGTGTGTGTAATATTCTGATAGGACGAAATTTCATAGTATTGGGATTTCAGAAAAGATCAAAATAAAAGACAACGGTAGAAGTAGCTTCCATACAGTCCGGTATACTTGAAATAATGTTCAGGATTCGCCACTGTGCATGGGGTCAGCTCCCCTTTCACGTAAAAATTGGTTGTTTAGATTTAAAGATATTTTCTTGTCAAATCAGTAATTCAAAATCATCCTAGTGTATTCCACTTCTAGGGTACCTTCTAATTTCATGCATGGTTCCATTCCCTCTCCCCGTTCCTAGCAGCCGGGCAAACAGCCGATATCAACAATATGGGAATGTCAGGTGTGGATCTCCCTAGTAAAGAAAATATGGCCTGTGCGAGAACCTAGGCACTGCGCATCCCCAGCAAAGTCACCTACGCAATCCAATCGCTATTCCGAAAGCATAAGAACTAGAGATTGTAATAGTTATGGAATTTATTTTGTTTGAGGTAGTAATTTCTTTTATTGGTTTTCTGTTTGCTTTCTTATGCAAAAATGTGAATGTAATTGCTTCGTATCAAGGCAATATTTGTATATTTGTATGTTACTTTGTAAGAAAGAACAAGTCAATATTTTTGAGACTGCATTTAATGTATCCGTCTCTCTCTGTAACGTTGGCCGAGTGCACAGATTCCTCGTGCGAAGAGACGTGAAAAGTTGCGGGTTCGTTTCTCACGTCTGGCGTAGGTGTTTTTACAAATGCGTGTTTGGGTTCTTATATCGTTACGTATTTCATTTGTACCATCACTGAATCAGCAAACAGGACTATAAATCTATTTTGGTGTGGTGAATTGAAATTTGGTCTTCAGACTGACTCCTATTATAGACAAACTTCAGTTCTTCACGTCACTCAGTCAGTTCTTCTGTTCATAACGTTTCGCATTTATACACCTGCATCATCTGATACATTGTAAAACTTGAAGTAATGAAATACTGTATTGGAAGTATACATAATTTGAGAAACACATTTCTGTACAATTTAATCTTTCGAAATTACCATTAGCAATCATTACAAGACACTAGTAGGAGACAATCATTACAAGACACATTACCCGACACTCACCAAAAAAAAATTGAAAAATTGTTAAACTTGAAATAACAATTAATCGAGTTGTAGTTCTTGAAATAACTCTTCACATATACTCAAAGTACACTAAAGAAAAATATAAAAAAGGTGTTTTATGTATAAGTTTTAAACTCATCTCCTCAGTTACAAATTTCCCTGTCTAAATTACTACAATTCTTTTAATATTCTGAAGGTGGTTCGGACCTTTTTTATATTTCAATCGTGCATGTGGTTATACGTTGAATTAAATGTTTTCCATAATTTTAAATATATCTGAATGTTTGGTGTTTTAACCGAAAATTATTTTTCGACTTAAATCTGGAGCAAGAAGATACAAGAAATTGTGTGCCGTGATCTAATATTTTATCGTCTTATTTACTTTATCTTAATTACTTTGACTCTGTCCATACATTCAATAAGAGAATCTCGTTTTAAAACTTCTCTTCTTTATTACAAACACATTTCACGTAGTCATATACGTAGTCAAACCTATTCATGTAGACTAGGTTTAAGATAACGTCATAATACGTCATAACGTCACATCAAGTATTGTATTGGTTCTAAACAAATCACAAGGGACAATTCGGAATGTTTGAAAAGAAATATTTTTTTCTGTCTCCAATTTACAAATTGAGTTGTTGACATTTTGAAATGCTGAATACGCCTGAATACACACATTTAAGAATGGTCACATTTAAAATGAAATATTTATGCGCGATGGAAAGCATGTCAGAAAAAAAGCCAATGGAAAAAATATTTTAAATTGTAAAAGTATTACCAGTGAATAAGAGAAGTACAAATTTCCCGTCAGAAATTACGCGATTAAGAGCTTTTTTTGCGATTCAATTTCATGAAATTGAACTCGACATTTGATGTCCTTTCATTTTATGCCTAGCTTGTATGTTTGCCGGGAGTTGCATTACTTTTTGATATCCTAATTAGCTATGCTTACAACTGAACTTCATGCATGCAAGGGAAACGAACAGTTGATTTTTTTCATCCACAGCATTGACTAACACATTCTATTAGTATGTTTTCGAATTTTGTATTTCACATTTCAATTTTTTTTCCTTATGACAGTGACTGGTTGTTTTTGTCCCACAAACTTCACAATTCACTTTACAGCTATTCATAAGAAACCTATCTCATAACATTTTCAATGGATCGTCTTATTGGTTTTATCCATTCTTTATTCGAAATCAATAGTATTTTGAGTACGCATCTATTGCAATATTTTATGTTCATGTATTACTACAGTGTAGCTTTGTTTTTTTATGATTCTTCACAGAAGAACGCATGAAAGGCAAGCAACTGGTTTAGAAGGAGCTGAGCAGCCGTTACTTTGACGTGGATAAATATACAAACCAACTTCATTTGCTTTCCGAGCTGTCACGCCGCTAAGTATGCAGTCGCTCGTATCCCGGCAGGCTTGCGGCACGGCGGCATTCCGAATCCATTGCGGGCCTCAAGGCGGCCGGCGGAGACGGGCAGGGGGCTGGACAAAGGGGGTGAGGAGGGGAGGAGAGACGCCAGAGTGACATCTTCGTTAGCCGCAGCTGCGTCGCCGAATGCGCAGTCATCGCGCCGTGCGAGCGACTCCAATCGCGGCGAGGGCGGCGCGTAGGCCAAGTGGAAGAGGCTGCTCGACACGGTCGCACGGCGCGTCCGCGGCCCCGCCCCCACAGTGGGGCTCTGCCCCCCCCCGCCCTGCGGCGGTCCAGCCCCCGCCGACTCCGCCCTCGCCCAAGCCGTCCGTCCCCGTCCGACCCATCGCCGCCCCACGTCTCTCCGAGTCTCATCTCCGACTCCCGGACTCCCCGACTGTTCGACTCTTCGATTGATTGATTGATTTTTTCGTGTTTCCGGGCAATTCAACTGCTTTGGTCATTAGTCCCGTTAGTGTAGTGCATGTCTTTTCTCGGAAGATGGCCGTGATCTTCCCTCGCTGGATGGCGAGATCCGGCACCGACCTACCGTCGGCTAGTGGGGTTTCCCCCTAACCAGGACTCTCCCACCAATGGGGCACCGCCCCAGCCGAGACAAGTTCTAAGCTACCGACCGGTCTCCCAGAATGTGGTAGTGTAGTGAATGTTAGTGTAAGTGTATGTGTAGGAGGAGAGGACAGGACAAGGAAGAGGAAGGACAGATCGCGCGCGGTCCGTGGCCCATTTGGAAGGGTACTGATCCGACATTCGTCTGGTGTTGATCGGAGAAACCACGGAAAACTACCGATCAGAGCAGCCGGCCGCTAGAATTCTCCTCCAGACAGCGACTGAATTCGACCTAGCTGAAAAGCTAATGTCGAAAATCCTGCCACCGTCAGGACTGGAACCTAGGACCTCCCGGTCAGAAGCGCTGCAGTGACATCAGTTGATGCACTCGACTCTTTGACTCTCCGACTCTCCAACTTTTCGACTTTTCGACTCTTCGACTCTTCGACTCTTCGACTCTCCCAATCTCCCACTCTCCCACTCTCCGACTTCCTTTTCCACTCTCCATCTCTCCGACTCCCCGACTTCCCGTCTCTGCGACTCCCCGTCTCTTCGAACCTCCATCTCTTCGAACCCCCGTCTAACTCTTCCCCTGACTCTTCATGCTGGACCTCCCATCATGCATTCCCGTCTACCCTCCTCCTACTCTTTCTGGCTTTTTGTTTTGTTTCCTTGTGAGCGCACTTTTAAGATGATTAAAGATCTGATTACCCTGAGAATGACGTGTAACGTTTCGCTTCTACAAATATTTCTCGTCGAAATTACACATTTCTTTATTTATATGGAAATTTGAAAATACGAGGTGGAATTTAGAGTGAAAAAGAGAGAAACGTTTGTAGAATCCAGAAAATGGTTTCTAAAAACGGTGAATATGGCCAGTTCTGATATACGCCATCTTCCCCGAAGGCATCGCGTAATGGCCGCGAAGAAAATTTATACCTGTGGTTCGGTGCTGATAGCTTTAACAGCGATTGTCTGAAAACAAAGGTATAGATTGAAGTTTGATCACTTGCGTTGTTGATGAAAATTTCACAATAGCCGACTGACAGATTGCCAAACGCGATTTGGAAATGACTATTGTGAAACGGGATGTGTGTGTCACTGCTGGAAATTGGAGGTGGATCTGGTTTTGCCGCTGATGCTTCGGACGATTCGTGAACACATGTACCCGTAGAGGAGGAGCCTGAAGCAACCGAACATTGCGATGAGAAGTCGTGAATGAATATCGTGTTTCTTTGTTTTCATCACGGTATTATGACTGAATAAAGGTTAGAATTTTGTATACCACATTGTGCCTTTGTAAACACGTTCCAGGGAATTCTCACAGGTCCTTATCTTCATTCCCGGGTGGTTTGATAAGTGAAAAAGTCTTTAATCTACGATACCATGAATACCTATTTCTTTTATACAAACAATATCAGTACATGTCTACCCAAGGCAAAATTTGTCTTTACAAATCTACGGAGCTACAATGAATAACTTAAATTTCCTCTTCATACAATGTTGTCAATATTTTTGTAGTCTGCCAATTTTGATGGGTTATGGTGCAGTCTTCATTTCTTGACCTTTGTAATATCTCCATTTAAACTCAAAACTATTCTGATAACGTTTGTCCCCTTCAGTGAAGCCGCTTTCTCCACAATCTTAAGGTATTTTTCTTCTAATTACAGTGTTTCTCCAGCTTACTGCCAATCGTCAGGGTCTACATGGTTTTCTGGTACTATCATTTTCACTATCACTACCCTCTGCGGTCTGTAAATATCCTTGAACTGAACAGATACTGTGCTGGTATTTTCGTTTTTCTCAGCAACATATTTTTTTGTTTATTCGCGAATCGGCCATCTTAAGACCACGCGAACGTGTAACTGCCCTGACCACCGAGGCCCAGTCATATTTTCCCGCGGGTGAGTGCACGTGGCTTTTTTAGGGGGAACAGCATTTTCATGCTGAGCCCATTTTTACACTCCAAGGTTGTTAGCATTGGGGAATGACGTATGAAATGATGATGATAATGGAGAAGGATGATTTGATAATTACAAACATACAGACACACACAAGCATTCAGGCCCCGGGCGAGATTGGATCACATGACCCTTCAGGCATGAGGCGACCGGCTCTTCAGCCTTAGAGACCTCGACTAACCGGGTCAGCCTGTTTATTATTATTATTATTATTATTATTATTATTATTATTATTATTATTATTATTATTATTCTCATCATTCTTATAATTCTTCATGAGTGGATTCTCAATAACAACTATTGACGGAATTAAAGAATAAACCAAATTACATCCCCGTGGGGGGAGGGGTTTCGCAAACACGACCGATGCCACGTGGGTGGTTGCCGGCGCTGGCGGTGTCATTGGCTACCGGAAGTGCCGGGACAAAAGCCTAAGCCCGAGGGTGACGGTCTGATCGCCACGCAGGGGGTGGCGCGGTGGAGGGTCGTAGCGTCTGCAGCAAAGAAATCTCGATCCCTCGCGGAGCTGCGCCTGAAAGGAAGACGATGTTTAGAAGCGGCCGTTCCGCTCTCGGTGAATTGTTTGCGTTCCGCCTTGACGCAGCGTTGTTCGATAGAGACATCTCGTGCTACGAGATACAAAGCTCGCGAAGAGACCTTTTTTCGCTCCGAATCTTCCCTCCGGGCGCTTGACTCAATAAGACGTAGAACCGCAGCAGAACACCCAGACGGTGAGACAAGAGAGTTGTTGATTTACAAACCCAAACGTTATTTATTGTTTATTTTTTAAGATAACAAAAAAATCAAACACTTTTCAGAGTAATGTCCCTGCTTTTGGGCTAAGAATAATGCACGTTTGAATACAATGTCACAAGTATCAGTAAATTGAAATATTTTCCGGATGTTTTTGTGATTCATTAAAAACGGCTCGTCATATTGTTAATAATGAATGAAAATCAGAAATTTTTATCCAGATAAATTGAATTTCTTGCTCTTAAACATGTTTGTACTCACTACTTTTTGTGCTGCTTATTTTCTTTTCTACAAAAGTTCTTATATTAAATACTGAACAATATCTTTCAATGAATGCTTTACAGAATATGATTCAAAACCAAAAAGAATAAAATATTTACCAGAAGAAATAGGAACAGTAATACACAATATCACTGCCGGCAGACTATTCTAAAAAAGGTATAATAAATGCTTTTCTTACAAAGTGGTCAACCTCTCAATCATTATTAGTGCACTATCATTTATTCTTTTTGTTGCTTTTAGTTATTATGAGCTGAGATGGTAAAGTTGCATGAATTAAACAAATTATTATTTCAGAATAAGAATTGAAGGTATAGAATTTCCCTTGTGAATTAAGGAGGAGGAATGAGATCCATTGATGTTACTAGAGAAAGAAGGGCCAGAGGTAAGAACTAAACTCGTACGCTGCCATTGGATGTAATACG
This sequence comes from Teleogryllus oceanicus, assembly GCA_964035755.1. Taxonomy (NCBI): domain Eukaryota; kingdom Metazoa; phylum Arthropoda; class Insecta; order Orthoptera; family Gryllidae; genus Teleogryllus; species Teleogryllus oceanicus. The sequence goes on along the minus strand of CAXIVR010000003.1, from coordinate 129,184,960 downwards.
CTCATGCATATACAGTGTGTGCAGGGGCGAAACATCGAAAATAAGCTGTTAAGACAATTTGAAGCATATTTTGTCCAATAAACTCCTTGGATATTTTGAATGGCTACGTCGCAATAAACATTCAAAAGTTAGTTTGAAAAAATACATTCTATACGCAAATTGGCATTCGAGAAGCATATAAACACTCCAGAATTAATATATTGTCAATTATTTAAGAAATTAATATATTTATTCACAAAGAAAAATTAACCCAGAAATAAAAAAGCAGCGATTGTAGTAAATTCAGTGCTTTTTTTATTTCTATGTTAAATTGTTTTGTGAACAAATATATTCATTTCTTTTGTAAATAAAAACAATTTACATGTTTCTGAATAGTTTATTTGTTTATGAAATGCAAATTTGTGCAAAGAAAGTCTTTTTTAATTCTCAAATTAACTTTTGTATACTTATTGCAGCTCTGCCATTCGAAATCTTCAAGGAATTTTTTAGACAAAATATGCTTAAAGTTGACTTACTAGTCTATTTTCGAAGTTTCTCTTTTCCTCCCTGGACATCCTGTATAACTAAAACTCCTTGTTTCATCTCCTCCCTCTTTTCTTCCTCGCCCCGACTGGCATACAATCCTCTCCCTATTATCATTATTAGGGTCTTAAGTCAATACACATACATGGTACATATATACGGATACATTCAGCATATAAATAAATATTAATCACTCAGAACAAAGTGAAAATAAGGATAAGCAATAGCTAACATTTTACATTAATAATAAACCAAATAACCCGTAAGTCGCAAATAGAACCCAATAATCAAATTGAGAAATTGCTTTTCTATGAATGCAGTATACTCTTAGTCACTATGCTCTGAAACTCGACAATGTTTTAGTCTGTTTCAATCCTCAATTGGTTAGTCAGTAGCGTGTGAATACACAAAGAATTTATTACTCTACATTCTATAAGCAACTACTATGTTTCGAATGAAATTACTGCACCTCAGTGAAACTATGAATTTTTCAAAAAATTATAAGCATTATCGGTAAGGTTCTTCAAAAATGTTACGTCTTAGGGGCATCACCTCTCATTCACTGTGCCTGTTGGTTAGGCGCGTGATTCTCCGCCCAACGCGTGAGATGAACGCAAACGGACATTTCAATCAGTTGGGATACGGAAATAATAGCAACACAGATGATTGCGCAACCCTCGTGTAGCGAGTCCTTCTCTCCAGAGTGCACTGCAGACGCATACATCACTCGGAGTCCTCCCACATTTCACATGGCCAGCGTTGTGATTTTCCTCTCATTTCGTTCTGTGTTCACGCGTATGTGGCATTTGATCTGGTGACGCAGAGAGATTGATGCACGGTTCCACGGTGGCCTTTGCCAAAACTATTCACAAGTTACTTTAAGAAGGGACCAGGTCACGAAACAAATTAAACGTAATGTCGGATGATGACATTGCAAGAGGTTGTGTCGAAGCCATGTACAAGTGAGACAACTGCTAACGAACCAATTGACGAATTGAGCGCATGGGCATAATCTGTAGTTCTGCTGCCAGTTGTAGCCAAGCAGTAACTGCCAAAGCGGTCCCTTCTTAGGGTAAGCTCTCTACATAGAGGAGTTAATCTAAGAAGGGACAACCTTGACAGATCGGGAAACAAATGAACGTCATGCAGGGCGTTGACATTGCAAAAGATAGTGACTAGGCCATTTACAAATGAGTAAAAGAACGCACATAGAAAATGAGGCCGGAACTTGCAGTCATATTGCCAGCAGTGGTCAAGCAGGTCAGTGGTCAAAGCGGTCACTTCTTAGAGTAAGCTCTGTATACAGAGGAGTTACTCTAAGAAGGAACCACTTTGACAGATCGGGAAACGAATGAATGACGAACACAGCTCTGACAAAATGAGTATGTGGGCATAACCTGCAGTTATGTTTCCATCAATGACCAAGCAGTAGCTGTTAAAGCGATCCCTTCTTAGAATAATCTCTCTGTACTGTTAGGAAATGAAATAACAAAGTCGACAGAAACAGAAAAAATACTGAAGCAATGTGCGCTGCTGTATTAAACTACACAGGTTTCTTCTAATATCAGAGTGGGATCTGGAACAAGTGAAATGTTCTCAGCAACTGAAGTTATAAAACCAAAACATATTTTTTGCTATTACTTGCAAAGTAGTGAGTGAATATTTTCATTTCTTTTTACGTGAGAATGAAACGATAATAAGTATTTTTTATACGGCATCCAGTATTAAAAGTTTCTAAATGGCTAAAATAGTATTTAGCACTCTCCTAGAATTACGAAGAGATTTTCAAATAAATTTGATATACACAGGTATACTTGCCTTTTTTAAAGCTTCTGTCTGTAGTAATGAGTTTGTGTATACTTTTTTGGGTGTATAACCAAAAAACTCTTCTTAATTTACTTGATATTTGCTGAACATGAGTGACCATGGCACTGCTTATTTTTCGATTGAATATTCAGCTAACAAGGATTACCCAAATCAATTAATTAACTTCTTAAACCCTAGATTACAAAGGCGACTCCTGTATAAAGCATTATTACAAAGCCGTAGTCTGACAGATTACTTCGGGTAAAAAATAGAGAAAAACTTATTTTTACTATCAAACACTAAATTTAATGGATTGAACATGCATTATATGGAGTTACACAATACATTTTAAAGGTTTTTATAGATACACATAAATAACGTGTTTTGACAGTACACTCTTGCTCGGTGCTGTCCACACATGGCTTTTGAGAAGTGTTCGCAGTAGTTGCACGTCATGCGATGTGTGATGTTATGATCGCCGTCGTCCAATTATGATTGCTAAATATTGAGAACAGAACTTAAATGCTACAAGACAAGGAGTTCGTATTCATTATTCACTATATTAGGCAATATAGCGCTAAAAATAAAACTGACGTGATTACAAAGACATAGTCTACTGGACGACGTTGAGTTACAGAGGCATAGTCTACTCTAGAGAACTTTCAGAGCTGTCTTGACCTGCCCTACCCTACCGTATCATACCCTACCCTACTCTGTCCCATCCTGCCATAACCTGCGCCCCTTGCCCCGCCCTGCCCCGCCTCCTGCCCTGCCGCCCTGCCCGCCCTGCCCCGCCCTGCCCCCTGCCCTGCCCGCCCGCCCTGCCCTGCACTGCTCCGCCTGCCCCGCCCTGCTCCGTCCTGCCTCCTCCTTCCTTCCCTTCCTTCCCTGCCCTGCCCTGCCTTGCCCTGCCTGCCCTGCCCTACCCTGCCCTGCCTGCCCTTCCCTGCCCTGCCTGCCCTGCCCTGCCTTGCCCTGCCCTGCCCTGCCCTGCCCTGCCCTGCCTGCCCTGCCCTGCCCTGCCCTGCCCCTGCCCTGTCCCTGCCCTGCCCCGCCCTGCCCTGCCCTGCCCTGCCCTGCCCTGCCCTGCCCTGCCTGCTCCGCTCTGCCCTGCCCTGCCCTGTCCTGCCCTCCTCCTTCCCTTCCCTTCCCTGCCCTGCCCTGCCTTGCCCTGCGCTGCCCTGCCCTGCCCTGTCCCTGCCCTCGCTGCCCTGCCTCCTCCCTGTCCCTGCCTCCTGCCCTGCTCGCTGCCCTCCTGCCCTGCCCTGCCCTGCCCTGCCTGCCCTGCCCTGCCCTCGCCCTGCCTCCTGCCCCTGCCCTGCCCTGCCCGCCCTGCCCGCCCTCCGCCCCCTGCCCCTGCCCTGCCTCCCCGCTCTGCCCGCCCTGCTCCGTCCTGCCCTTCTCTTCCCTTCCCTTCCTTCCCTTCCCTTCCCTGCCCTGCCCTGCCCTGCCCTGCCCTGCGCTGCCCTGCCCTACCCTGCCCTGCCCTGCCCTTCCCTGCCCTGCGCTGCCCTGCCCTGCCCTGCCCTGCCCTGCCCTGCCCTGCCCTTGCCCTGCCCTGCCCTGCCTGCCCTTCCCTGCCCTGCCCTGCCCTGCCCTGCCTTGCCCTGCCCTGCCCTGCCCTGCCCTGCCCGCCCTGCCCCGCCCTGCCCCGCCCTTGCCCTGCCCTGCCCTATCCTGCCCTGCCCTGCCCTGCCCTGCCCTGCCCTGCTCCGCCCTGCCCCGCCCTGCCCTGCCCTGCCCTGCCCTGCCTGCCCTGCCCTGCCTCTCCCTGCTCTGCCATGCCCTGTCCTGCCCCGCCCTGACTCGCCCAGCCCAGCCCTGCCCGGCCCTCCCCGTCCTTCCCTGTCCAGCCCCGCTCCGCCCCGTCCCGCTCCAGTCTTCCCTGCCCCGCTCTTCCCCGACCATCCCCGCATTTCACGGCCCCCCTCCCTTCCGCGTCACCCGCGCTGTCCCGCCCCGCTCCTCCCTGCCGTAACCTGCGCTCCATGCCCTAACCCACCCTGCTCCCTTCCACTGTCCTCACCCTGCCCTAACCCACCCTCTTCCGTCCCACTGTCCTCACCCTGCACTGCCTCGGCTTGTCCCGCCCCTTTCTGCTACATCCCAGCTTGTTCGCAACGATCATCGTTGCTATGGGTATCTGTAAGCAGATGCATTGTCGCACACTCCCAGACTACTATCAGTAACTATTTCGACCTGAAATTTTGACCTCAAGGTGTAATCGGTCTCTTGGAAAAAATAGTAAATTTTGAGGGATTTAATAAATGTTTCAGGTACTTTCAAGGATTTTCTCACCCTTCTCGACATTTTCGCACAAAATAATAAAAAATTGAAATAGTGCACTTTAAACTTTCTTCTAAGCGATCGGAGTAACTTCAACGAAATACCATGCAGTCAGTAACTATTCTCTTGTCTTAAAGGTAATGTGCCCAAAATTTCATTAGGATCGAAATAAAACTGTTGATCTGTATGAAAAATCAAATATTTTTCTTAATGTAAGGGAAAATAATGATTTTCAAAAAAGTAGCTTTAGGTGCACCCATAAAAACACAATGCCTTGCAATGAAATCGGTTCCACAATTCCCGGTATTAGACCGAACGAACTGAGCGAGAAAAATTGTGAAAACAATCGTATTGTTTTTATATATTCTAAATATACATCTGAAATAATAAAATCAGTAATTCCGAAATCACGGATATTGCAATTTAATGTGGTATATAAAGAGCACCAGGAAATATACTGATTTACATTTTCCTTTTCTTCAGCTTTCCTTACCCTTTTCTTCTCCTTCTCGTCTTAATTATCTCCTTATCCCACTTGCAGTTAAATTTTCCATTTCTTTACTCTTTTTTCCTTATCGACTTATTCTATGTTCCCTTTCATATTTCCCTTTTTTGAGATTTCCTCTTTCTTCTCTCTTTCTCTCCTTATCTTCCTCTTACTCTTCACTCTGTTGATAATTCCTTTCCACCCTTTTTCCTCCCTCTCCTTTGACGCTTCCCTGTCCCTCCTCTTCCATATGCCATATTTCCATCCTGGTTTAGAAAAAAGACCTAGATCTCTGTCCGTTCTTATTTGATAAATTGTTTGAAAAACCGTAAGGAATAAAATTAATAATAACAGTAATGAGACAATTGATCAAGATCAATGAAGGCGAATTGTTATTAAATTATAATTTATGTGACTTCAAACAGAAAAAAACGAAGCCGAAATTGGAAATCGAGATCAGGCACACTACATTTTGGTAAAGCTATATTCAAAGTTTTCCATTATTATAAATGACGTATGTGCCAGAAATAGCTTCAGACAGTTGTCATTGTTTAATTAAAAAAATTTTCTACGAATACTCATCAAACCAGTTGAACTGCACACAAAACTATGTCAACAATAAATACTTACGATAGCATTATACAAACTGATCTTGTTTTGAGGAGAAACAATCGTGTCTTATGTATATTGCTGTGCGTAAGATTAGAAATCGTAACCTATTCTACAGTGTGAAATCGAAATCAGTCGAATGTGGATGGGAGCTCTGTGATTGTGTTTAATGTATGTTAGAGGTATTACAACTTCCTAGGACTCGCATTTGGAAGAACAGTTACTTGCAACAGCCCATATTTTTCGGTTTCGTAGAGGCTCTCAATCACTAGATATACTCCTTTGAATGTTGATTCCAACTTGATGTAGATTTTGTATTTAAACGACAATGGACTACGCAATCATGTGGTAGTGGGCAAAAATTGGCAGTTCCATGTCAAGCGTATCATAACAGAAAGCTTAACAACATTTGTGGTTTTTCTTCGTTTGAAAGGGGAAGCAATAGTGATGTCTACTATTAATGAAATAATTGTACTGAAGGGAACAGAATATATAGAAATGTAGTTGTGCGGCGTGAGGTTTGGACTGATAAAAAATTTTGATCTGGATAATTCTACATAGAATATTTCGAGTTGTTGGATAATATAAAAAACTGTTATTCTTAATATTCTTTTCAAATTCATATTAGGAAAGTTCAATTTAAATATTCACCAGTTAATTTGAAGATGAAGCTTATAATGTAAGAATTCTGAGAAGTATTTGTTTATGGTTCGCAGGGTCTGGAGGTAACAGAATTCTCTCTTAAAAAAACACGACATGAAAACGAACAACCAAAGACTTCATGCAATATGGGATAGAGCTTCGGTATAGTAGTACAAATAATACAGTGAACACAACATACGTTTTACTTTTTCAAACACGGAACGGAAAAACTGCAGGTCAATTAGATGCGGAATGAGCGAGCACAGTAAAGGGTGTGGGCAATACATTGATAACTGGGATTGCTTATTATTTCCTTCGCTGGTATCAACTAATTTAGAGTCATAATTTTGAAAAAATATAGTAGTTAGTTATTTTGATTTTAAATGAAAACGAATGTTCTGAAGATTTCCTTGGGTTTCAAATACCAAAGTATCCACTAAACATAATTTTATATATTCATTTAAGAATTTTCGATTGATTGATTGATTGCATCCCTGCTAAATACATTAGTCCATAAGTGTACTGCATGTTTTTCTCACCGTAAGTGAGGGTTATCTCACTCTTGTGGACATTCGGCGCCGATCTACGTTGGCTTGTGGGGTTAATCCCAAAAATATATCACGCACCGCCTTAGCCGCAACAAGCTTTACATTCCCAAATGGTCTCCCGCCATGTGTGGCAATAAAGGGCATGGAAATGTAAGCGTGTAAGGGGTAAGGAGAGGTCAAGGAAGTGGAAGGAGATCGCGCGCGCTCCGTGGCCCGTTTATTACGGTACTGCTCCGGCATTCGCCTGGTGTTGATCGGAGAAACCACGGAAAACTACCGATCAGAGAAGCCAGCCGCTAGAACTCTCCTCCAGACAGCGACTGAATTCGACCTAGCTCACAAGCTAGTGTCGAAAATCCTGCCACGGCTGGAACTCGAACCTAGGATCGCCCGGACAGAGCCACTGCAGTCCGGGAGAGGTGGCATCAACTGATGTCACTGTAGCGCCTCTGACCGATGGTCCTAGGTCCATCGTCTGGAGGAGAATTCTAGCGGCCGGCTGCTCTGATCGGTAGTTTTCCGTGGTTTCTCCAATCAAGACCAGGCGAATGCTGGAGCAGTACCCTACCAAATGGGCCACGGACCGCGCGCGATCTGTCCTTCCTCTTCCTTGTCCTATCCTCTCCCTTTACGCACACACAGTTACATTAACATGCATTTCATTACCACACATGCCAGGAGACCGGTCTGGGTCTTAGAGCTTGTCCCGACTAGGGTGGTGTCCCGCTGGTGGGAGATATCTGGTTGGAGAAAACCCCGCTAGTCGTCAGAGGGTCGGCGCTATATCTCGCTATCCAGCGGGGGAATACCACCGCCACCTTCAGATGAGAAAACAGGTACTACAGTTACGAGACTAGTGACCTCGGTAGTTGACGCGTCCTGAATCACTAACAACCAGTCAATGAAACCACTGCAGTGGCGTCAATTGATACCCTGAGCCACCTTAGGTGTAAGAAGTTTCGATTGGGTACTGTTTTGCTCGAGGCTCGTGTCACATTCTGTCAAGGCTAAACCAAGACGTGTAGGTGGTCATTTCGTTGATCGTCCCCCTTGTCCCCCCCCCCACCGACCTTCTGCGCGTCGCCCTGCGTGGCCGTGCGTCGCACGCGTGTCCATCTTGTAAAAGGCGGACAGGCGCGGGTCGTATGAGCGTGACCCGCGGTGCGAACGCCGCGGCGTGGGGGGCGTGAACGTTGTCGGCAACGGTCGGCGACGGTCGGTCGGTCGGTCGGTCGGTCGGTCGGTCGGTCGGTCGGTCGGTCGGTCGGTCGGTCGGTCGGTCGGTCGGTCGGTCGGTCGGTCGGTCGGTCGGTCGGTCGGTCGGTCGGTCGGTCGGTCGGTCGGTCGGTCGGTCGGTCGGACGGTCGGTCGGACGGTCGGTCGTCTGGAGGAAGCCGCAGGGCGGGTGGTAAAGGGCTTTTACGGGGCGGCGGGTGCCCAGGCGTGACCCCTCGCGACGCATGTAGCTCGCCAGTCGCGGGGACGTTTGGGTGTTGCGGAGCTACCAAGCCCCCCCTCTGGAGGATCTAATGTAATCTAATTTTTAATTCCAGACTTTAACTACAGTAGACTCTTTAATTAAAAATAATTTTACAAATTTAAATTTATTTTATTTTTTGGAATATTTTATGACAGTGTTTTCGGGGCGCGGACCGGCTTAGGTGGCTCAGGGCATCAATTGATGTCAATGTGCAGTACGTCTGACCGGCAGGTTCAGGTCTCGACAGTGGTACGATTTTCGACACTTGTGAGAAAGCTGGGAAGAGTTCAGTCGCAGTCTGGAGGAGAATTCTAGTGGCCGGCTGTTCTGATTGGTAGTTTTCCGTGTTTTCTCTGATCAACACTAGTCGAATTCCGCCACGAACCGCGCGCGATCTTTCCTCTTACCCTTATTTGTCCTATTGTTTTCCCTTGCTCACAACACACTTATATGCACTACATTACCACACATGTCGGGAGCTTAGAGTTTGTCCGGGTATGGGTGGTGCCCCACTGGTGAGAGACATCTTGGTTGGAAAAATCCCGCAAACGGACGGGTGGGACGGCGCGGGATCACGTCATCCAGCCGGAAGATGATCACCGCCACCGCTCGCGAAAAAATACACTATTCTTACGGGACTAGTGACAGCAGTTAACACGCCCGGAATTACTAATCAGTCGATCCTGGGTGCGGACCCCCCATGGATCAATAGATCTGCTAATTTTGCTCATAGGTATACACATTGGTATCGAATATGTAGGTATATTATTCATAGATATTTACTCATAGGTATTGAATCTTGTTGAACCCCAGTTGAATGACGGACCACAGCGTTTCCAAAAACTAAATTAGTATTTACAGATAATTAGGTACAAACGAGTTTTTTTCTATTTAATACACCACATCATATCCATCTGTATGATTGAAGTGAAACCACAATACCAGCAGCTTACAGGGAAAAATTTTGTTTGTGTGTCTTTGATATTTTTACCAGAAATTTCAGCTCTATGTTGATATTAGATATTACTGAACATAAACATGTTTTACTCTAATTTGCCTGTAATATTATTATGTATTACATTCTAGGAAAATCCCTTCTGTAAAATCATACGAACGCTGAAAATATTGTCCTGAAAATCATATTGTGGGTAATGCAAATAGTGAGGACGAGAACAAATATTCCTAGAAAAGGGAGATGTCGTGCAGTCTGTTGATGTTTAAAATTATTTTTGTGTCTCACGAATTATTAACTCAATTTATAAATACGGTGTGGATATCTGGCTACAGGATGAAAGCGGGTAAGCAAACGGGAAGAATTCTATCTTGTATTGCACCATATGTATGTATTGCACCATTGTATCATCGATAATCTACCACATTGCTGTGTTTTATAACACCAGAGCAAAGTTAATACAAAAATTCAATTTCCTACGTAATTTCCTAATTATATTTTTTTGTGTAAACAGACTGTAAGTATTGTTTTGAGCTCATTAGTATTTCATTCAATCAATTAGACAATAATGTATTATGGCAAACTAGTTTAATCACCGAGTGCAAAAGGGAAAAGAAATAAATCTAATACATAGCGTTAATCGAGAAATCCACCTTTCCACTGATATAGAATGCAGGGTGGTTATTTAAACGGATGGCGCGGAGTCGTATTGACACCGCTAGCATAATATCACCTCCGGCGATGTCTTGATCCCGAGTCGGAGTAACGATGTAATTAACTTAGGGGCACGTACGTGCGTCAGTCCATTCCGCCGAGTGGTGCATGCCTCACCAGTGGTGACACTCGAGAGGTCTGCATCTGTCGTTGTACATTCCTCATTGTTCAAAAGAACATTAGGAACATTTACATTCTCAATCAGAATATTTGTATTTCGTGAATTGTCTATTAAATTAGCGACAGCATTAAAAATAGTTGCATAAATGTGCTCAAACTCTGCACTTCGTTTAATTTTAAAAAATAACACACCGTTAATAGCAAAACGAATTACGAATCAAGAATAATGAATCTCATTAACGCGCGTAATTACATTCCCGTAGAGATAACATAGTTTATCTTGAAAGAATAAAAAGTTAATTTCCTGTGTTCAATTAGTTGTATAAACGAACTCACTGCTTTAATTACCCCTCGTTTAAAAATAATTCGTGGAATGTTAGTTAGAAAACCTGAAATTTCAAAGAGTTTTAAGCTACCAATTGCACAGTTAAATCGGAAAAGGAAAACTATTTACAAATGAAGAGTTGTTTATTTTTTTTTCATTATATTAATTTAGTGAATTACAATACAACAATTGTAAATACATATTAACAAGTGTCCACACATTTAGTATTAATAATTTCGTATAAAAAAGTGAGATAATTACAGGGAGTGGTGGCTCCGGGCATAAACTGATGTCAATATAGTGTCTCTGACCGTAAGGTCGTAGGTTCGAAGCCCCTCGCTACATCAAATTCAGTCCCTATCTAGAGGAAAATTCTAGTGATCGGCTGCACTGATCGGTAGTTCATGATTTCTCTGCTCAATACCAGGCGAATACCGGAGCAGTAACCTAACAAACGGGTCACGGATCGTGCGTGATCTTCCCTTCCCATTCCTTGTCGTATCTGCACCCCTTACACACTCACTCACACACACACACACACTTACATGCATTTATATACTTACATGCACTATACTACAACGCATGCCGGGAGACCGGTCGGAAGCTTAGAGCTTTTTCCGGTGTGGGGCGTCGCTGGTGGTCTGTTGGTGGGAGATACTTGGTTGAGGAAACCCCGCTAGCTGACAGTAGGCCGGCTCCTGGTTGCATCGTCTAGCCAAGGAAGATTACCGCTTCTTCTCCAAGAAAAATCATCCACTACACTTAAGGGACTAATCAACTTAGCCGTTCACTCGCCCGAAATCACTAATAAATCAATAAGTTTAATGATAGAGTAATGGCTTACAGATATTTGTACCTAAAGCACACTCAAAGGAAACGTGACATGATTTTAATTTTTTGTGCTTTATATACGTACTATAGAGAAGAAGTGTTGTATACGAATTTGAAATCGTGATAATTGGAAATTGAGAAAATTCGAAATCCAAATTTTTGGGTGGGCAAATCCTTTTTGAAGGTCCCAGAGACGAAAAAGAATTTTTAACATCGAGTTTCTCTGAATTGATGGATGCTTCTGTAGATGGATGAATGTGTCATTCAATTAAAAATGAAGTTATACATTTAACATGGTACTCACGTCAGGACGTACGTCTTTATTTACCGAACAGTTATGATTAAGATTCGTTCAGGTGCTAAGGAGATGCACGCAGTTATGAACCAAATAGCAGCGGGAAAATCGTGAAAATTGCGACATTGCTTAAACTGCAGTGGGTGTGTTAATATGATTGGTGCGCTTAACTCTAGTCTTCACTACATACTTCCACTAGTTCACAAGACTTGCATGGGACACTTGGAGATGAAATATGGACTATGTTTAGCATGTAAAGTAGCCAAAACGGTGGAAAAGCGGGAATAGAGGAGTCGATCGTCAAGTCACCCCGACGTCCCCACACCCCACTCTACCTACGATCACGCCCATCTGATTTACTTGGGGGCAATACAATATGTTTAATATATATATATATATATATATATATATATATATATATATATATATATATATATTAACGAGTTTTTTTTACGGCTGACGCCGCTTCTCGCTTCTCAGTTTCCACCTCTTCCGATCTTCCCAGTCTCCGTCCTTGAGGCCTCTTGCCTCCATTTCTTCTTGGATGTCCTTTCTCCAACTTCTTGGTGGTCTTCCACGCTTCTTCCGCTCTGGAGGTGTCCATGCCCAGATCCTCTTAGGCCACCTGTTGCTTCCCATACGTTGGAGATGTCCATACCAATTCAATCGTTTTGTTCCAATTGAAGAGTCCCAAGATGCTGCTATCCACGTTCATCATTTGTCTAATTGTTTCATTTCTAATGTGATCCATCCTGGACACCCGGCAGCACCTTCTCCAGTAGTCCATTTCAAGGGCCATCAACCTACATTTATCCCTTTTGTTCAATGTCCAAGTTTCAGCTCCATAGGTACTTATGCTCTGTACGATGGTCTTAAAGATATGAGCTTTCTTCCGTTTTGTGAGGTTTTTGCTCCAGAGGAGAGAGTTTAAATATGTTTAAAATAAAAAGTACCAAATCCCTGAAAATCTTAGCATTATTTATGCTCTGGTAGTGGGGCAATAGGATCGGCCGGAGTGGAGAATGAGGGCGACAGCATACATACCCGACTCGGGTGCAAGTGAATTTTCCTACCCTCCTTTTCACGAATACATACCTAATATATTGATGACATTTGTGAAATAATTAGAATCTAAATTGTTATATTTCCTCAAAATAATTACATTATTAAAATTTTGTTTTTCGTAAATGTATATCAAGGAAAAGTTTCAATGTCACACATATTCACGTTATGTCCTCATTTCTTAAAGCTGCGACATATTTAGAGCATAATGCATGGACTCGAGATAACATAAAGAATTTTTATGGCGAATATTAAGTTACAATATCGAAAATTTGATGGGTACTTTCTGAGATTTTCAGTCTACCCTATCCTATTTGTATTATACGTTAGCTGAACTTTCATTACTTGCTGCATATTTTTGAAAAATAATACTGGTATCTGCGTTGGGATTTGATGCATTGGAGTTAGTGACAAATTATTTTTGACCTATCGCTCCACGTCCCCTGCAATCTTTAAATCGATCGAAGAATCGACGCTAATTGCTCGAGAGCGCATCGTGGTAAGTAGATAGCGCTGTCTAGTCAATGAAACTAAAATCTTTTCTCAATTCTACATAGTTCAATGATGAATAAAAATTCCAATAATGGGAGGTTAACAACATTTTAAAACTAGACACCTTTGCTCTCCCGTAATAAGAAATCCCTTCTTCTACTAGTAGCAAAAGGAGAACTCAAGGAATCCTGCACAGATAGTGAAGACACATTAATGTCCAGAAACAAAACAATGTGCCATCTCAGCAATCGCTCTTTAGATAAAAGGAGACTGGCCAAAAAACCTGTTGGAGGGAGGGTCATTAACCCGCAAGCTGTAGTACAATACTTGTTACAGACATATTTAGATTTTCAATGAAGTGTTAGACATGATGCTTATCATTATTTCGTAAACTACTATTTTCATCGAAGAAAAAGAGGAAGAAGAAGAAGAAGAAATAGAGGGAATGTTGATGACGTGGAAAAAATACGGTTTTAGTCAGTGCAATATTAATACGTATTATTTAGATTCAACTTTCGTTCGAATCTGCTATGTTAAAATTTTACATGCATTAGTTTTAATATTTTACTTTAGACAACGCTTACTCTCCCGTTATATGAAAAATGGACCGTTTTATGCTTGGATCATAAAGTTCCGTAGATTGGTTTGACAATAATGAGATTTGGAAGTATATTACAAAATCCTCAGTTCTAATCTCGGAAGTGAAAAACATGACTCTTTTTCCTTCCGCCAGATGGGCCAAAAGCAGAAGCTACTCGAAGGTGGAGTGTAGTAGAAAGTGCTGGTGTAGCAGGGGTTTGGGGCATCGTGCTGGGACGCAAAGTCACGGACGCGGTCCCGTAAGGCGCAGATGTTTTTATTTCGTCACTACGGAGTAGAGAGAAAGTTATGTAATGCGCGAACACGCGGCGAATTTTCGGGAGAAAAACTCTTATTACAGAGCCCTGGTAACGAAAAAGTGGATAAATCCAGTTGTATATGTTGTAAGAATTCTGATATTCAGCATCCCAGATTTCTGACAAATATTTATCTGCTGCTCTTTCATAGGGATTTATAGTGACTCGCCTTTATAATTTGAAGGGCTCGGGTCAGTAAGAAGGTTAGCCGCACCAGCTACCACAAACGTCCTGTTATTATTTAATGTTACTATACAGCTATTGGTGATAATGCGACTTATCTTTTTCCTGTATATGCATTGTTAATATTTATGAAGGGCTTGTATCAGTAGCAAAATTTGGCTCTTGAACCAAAATTGAGATATTAATATTTATGGATAGCGGGAAAGTTGCGGTGGCTGATGTGGCAAAATGGGTTACCGCCCCAAGCCTTTCAGTTCATGCTCCTATTCGTCCTTTTCGGCCTCCTCTTTCACCATTCGGTTCACTGTGCTGGTGTGCCCCAAGGCGGGCCGTCGGGACCTGGCGCATTGTGCACCCACAGCCCATTCACAGCCACCTGCCCGGGCAGGGCCGCGTCATCTCGGCCCGCCCCGCCCCGCCCCGCCCCGCCCCGCCCCGCCCCGCCCCGCCCCGCCCCGCCCCGCCCCGCCCCACCCCACGTCTCTCCGCTTCCTACACTTTCCCCGCGTTCACCACGTCTCCCCGCTTCGCCCCGCAACACCCCACCCTCCCCACTACGTCTCACCCCGCCGCATCCCGCCGCGTTACTCCGCCGTATCGCCCCATATCAGCCCCCCTCACCCCGCGTCACCCCGCGTCACCCCGCGTCACCCCGCGTCACCCCGCTCACCCCGCATCACCCCGCATCACCCCGCATCACCCCGCATCACCCCGCATCACCCCGCATCACCCCGCATCACCCCGCATCACCCCCCATCCGCGCAACCTGCGTCCCCCGGCCGTCGCCCGCCCCCCCCCCCCCCCCGGCGCAACGCCCTCCGTGTCGCTCCGCGTCGCCTGCCCCGCCCCGCCGGCCTCTGAGTCAGCGCCCGGCGCTGGTGGGCGGCGGCGGAGACGGCGGTGGCTAATAAGGCAGAACGGCCGGGACGGTCCCGCTGTGCCGACCGCTAGAGACAGCTAAGCGGCGGCGAAGTTGGAGCACCTCCGCGCGAGGCCACTTCACCTTATTCGTCGCTCTCTATGTCCGTTGACATTGCTTTTCATTAAAAAAATATATTTAAAGATCACTTTACAACTGTTCTTTTTAAGAGCGAACTGTATAATTTAGATTTACATTAATTTGGTTGTAATTATTCTACAATACGGTTAAACATGACGAAGCGAAGAATTTGAAATCATTTCTGCGAATAAATAAGAAACATTTAACAACTGCACTTTTTCGTAGAAACAAAAATTACATTTTTAAAAATTAATGTTATACAGGTGGTGAAATGACTGCGTCTCATGTTAACGAGTCAAATCTTGTTAACTGCAACAATGTTATGATTTTATCTCGTTATTCTCTTCTCCTGAATAATTCGTGAATGGCACTGCTGATTCCAAACATTGGTCTTAATCTTGGAAGCTTCCGATACTCAAGATCATGAGTGATGGTTACTAGCGCTGAAACTTATGACATGGTTCTAGATCTTTTTTATTTGGTGACTGCTATTTTCATGTTTATTATATGACTTTTGGTTCCTCTTTACGAAGTCCTGATGATGCAAATCAGGTTCATAAATGTTTTATTTTCATTTCTTCAGAAGTAGCTTTCACCTATTCTTTATAACGTGACCCGTTATGAACACTACACGGAAACTGTAATGAACTGATTGACATACACTCAAAACCCATTAAATATCTCATATTGCATTTGTGAAGTAGTAATGGATAGTATTATGACATTCCTATTGTCATCGATATAACCTGCTATTACTGTATCATGAGGATTTTCCTTTGGCCACATAATTGTAACTAAAGAGAAAGTCTATTGTTTGCTCCCTGCCTGCTGACGAGCGCGACATATTTTTGAACGGCCAGTAGCCGACGCTGACCGACGGAAACGAGATTTTAATTCATTTACATTACGCATTATATAATTACAAGGTGGATTTTTGTAGATGATTTCAATCATCCTCAGGTGTAAGAGTCAGTACAATAACACGAAAAGCAGCTTTTATCCAAACGGGGCTTGCGTAGGTTAGTGAGGGTCTGATTGCTGATTTATAGAATATTTTACCGCATTCAATGCTAAGTGAATATTTATGATTTAATAAGGGATAGAGTTTTATAATTTTTTAGTATGTAACAGAGAAATACACATTGTTGAACGTTTTCTTTTACACGTTGCTTTATTTTATTCAAAGATCAGAAACTTCCACTCGTTCCCCCTCTCCTTTCCCGCGGCCAAGCGTTCGTAAGCGTTTTCAGACGGTTCCTTGTGACCGCAGCTGAAGAAAGGGAGCGGAAGGTGGTGAGGCGAAGCACACGAACAAGAGAGCGGTCAGCCCAGGGGAACCGAGTCGTGTCGCGAGCGTTGTACGAACGTGACTGGCGATGAAACAATGACGTGTCCAATGAACGGGCCCGCCTCCTTTCTCCCGGCACAACGCCGCGTTACGATGCATTGTGTCACATGAGCTAGTCGTTACATAAAGTGATTCGCCACGAGTCCTGATGGTTTACGGTGCAGCCGGTTCTCGTTTTCCCGTCCGGCGCGACCCACCTACGAGCTGTTTCTCCTTAGCGCGAGTTCCCCTTTGGTTGCCTCGGCGGCGTGCCGCAGGGTCCCTAGGGATGGTCTGGAGCGCTGGGAACAGTTCGGCCAATGCGGGGGCTAGACTGTTTTGAGGCCGGAGCAATGCTGAAACGTAGCTTCCCCCTTCCGAAAAAAAATTAAAAATGTGAAAGTTGTATTCAGAAACTATGTTATTTTATTTTAGCAAATAACAAAAAATACAACGTTTAAGCTAGGAAAAGCTTTTGGAAATATATTTTAAATAATAGTTTAAGTAAAAGTAATGATCAAATATCATAGATTCCACGGTGATATTATTATTATTATTATTATTATTATTTTATTATTATTATTATTATTATTATTGTTGTTGTTGTTGTTGTTGTTAAGCTAGTATTGTTCAGTTCTAATGACTGTTTTTCGCACTCTATACGTCAATGTTTTTATTCCGCCAAGCATCCTCTATTATTCTTCTCTTCATTGTCAAGTCGATGACGGACCTCCAAGATTTTCTTGACCTTCCTCGTTTTCTTCTTTCAAAAGGGATCCACTCAAGGACAATTTCTGGTATTCTGTCAGCATGCATTCTCATTAGATGGTCGTACCATTGGAGTTGTTTGGATTCTACATTTTCGATCACTTGTCTATCTTCATTATCTGTCTAATCTCTTCGTTTGGTATTCTATCAAACAGTGTATACTGACATCATCTCCAAAAATTCATTTCCATGCCTCGGACCACGTGCGATCTTTTCCATTTCTTCCTTGTACTATCCTCTCCCCTCTCCACACACTTACACAAACACACACTACACTTACGGGACTAAGGATCTCAGTAGTTGACGCGCCCGGAATCACTAACAACCAACCAACTTAACCGTTGGAAGTGTAAATACACATAATAAAATGTAACATTGAACCTCGTACATGAACACTTTCAGGGCCACTACATGGACCTTTCCCCAAAAGTAAGGACGATAAGCCACCCTATTTTCGATTGAAGTCGACTCTACAATCTAACGCTTTCGACACTCCTTCATGGTTTTATGATTATTTAATTTCACATTTCAATCATTGTGTCATCGAATAAGTATGTCTGTAAATTTATTAGAAGTACTCAATAAAATATCGTTGAGGGCGAGATTGTAAGGTCTGATTGCCGGCTGTAGCTACATAGTGGGTAACCGTTAAATTCAAATTATTTGATTCAAGTTTGCAGGGCCTAGAACTTGTTCAGAAACATTGAAGTATATTCATTTTAGCAAACTCCTGATGAATTAGGCGATAACTTTATTCACTCAGGACGGACGGTCGGACGGACGGACAGACGGACGGACGGACGGACGGACGGACGGACGGACGGACGGACGGACGGACGGACGGACGGACGGACGGACGGACGGACAAACGTATTGGGTGAATAAATCTTTTCCGGTATCATCGCACTCCAAAACATGTATTTTCATTGAAATCTCGAAATCGATTTACCACAGCTTCACATAACTTTCCCTATACTAAATCCGTGTATACGTATGTATACGAGCAAGTATAAATGAATCATTGAAAAAAATAAATAATTTCTTTGCTTGATAACAAAATGTTAGAACACTTTCACGTTTGATATGTACACGTTGACCAATGGTAATAGATGAACCTTCCATCTTAGACGAGTTTCACACTGCTCAAACACCCAATGAACGGCGTGTTCTTGTGGCTTCTACACCAAGTGTGTAGTTAGCCTCAAATGCGCCGCCAGCTACGGGAGAGCCCACACAGTGAACCCACAGCAGTCGTATTAAGCTCGCAGCGCTTGGGGCGCTGCGAGCTTAATAAATCAATCAAATTCAACCAAGCTTAATAAATCAAATTCAATCAAGCTCAATCAATCGATCAAATTAAACCAATCTCAATGAAACTATAACTAAAATTTGAGGCTAATTTGAAGTTAATTATATGTTCTATTCCCGAATTCTGGCTCTTTTGGATTTCCCAAAATTGTGGTCGCTGCTAGCTTAATCTAAAGCTGTAGGGCTTCAGATTTTTTTCTAAGGATTTTTGATTTTGGTGTTCATTCGCCCGTAAGAACCAATGTTAATTTATCTCTTTGTACAGCCCTATTTTTGGAATGTAAATCCAGAAATTGTTGTTTTCCGAGAGCCTCAAATTAGCCTTAAATTTTGGATGTGGTTTCATATTTTTCATTTGATTTTGGGAAATCCAAAAGGGCCTAAAAATCGGGAATATAGCATTTAATTAGCCTCAAATTGGCCTTAAATTTTGGAAGTAGTTTGGTTAAGATTGGCAGGATTAGGACAAAGGATAATGACACCATTAATGGTCACTTCAAGCATAAAATTTGAAATATAAGAATTTAATATAATATAATATAATAATTTGAGAGAAAGAAGGCTTGAAGGCCGGCCTGGATAGCCAAGGTCCCTAAGGCTGAAGAGTTGTAGCTGCCTCGAGCGTGGACGGTCGCAGGTGCGAATCCCGCCCGGGCCATGGATGTTTGTATGGGTCCGTTTATGAGTAAGCGAGTTCCGCTACCGTTACCCCCAAAAGTTTCTGAACAAATGTTTCGTACAGTGATCTGTATATGATTATAATAGTTGAAAAGCGACCTTAATAAGTAAAAAGAATAAAAAACAAATACTTAAAGGTTTCCCACTAGCTCCAAACTCTCAGATCAGAGAGCTAACGCCATCTAGTGGTGGATATTGTAAGACATTTCCTTTTCCTTGTTTATTTTTCAAGAATATGTTAAAAGCATTTGAACAATGGCGTTGCAATGATATAACATTAAGGATTAAAATTACTCTTTTGGACTCAGACAGTGGTTAGAACATTGATTGTCCTAACCGAGGGTAACTAGTCTCTACCAAAACTTTTCAATTTTTAAATTACTCTACTGGTACAAAATGGGGGTTTGGAAATAATTTAATCCATAACCGAAAAAATTAAAAATTGGACATTTTAAAGCTTTTAAGGAATTTAAAGGATATTTTCATAAAGTGGTAAAAAAGTGGACATTTTAAGACACGGGTTTTATTCATAATGTAGCGCACTAGTTGCTAATTGAGATTCACATACCAAATTTTGTACTGTAAGAATACTGAGAAAATTTAAAATATGTTGGCCTGATCACTCCTGGTGCTTTTATCCTAGATGTGAGTGAAAATATCAGAAAAAATGTTTTATTTTGTTGAGATTGTTGGTAGACGGAGAATGGCGCTGACTGACACTGTGCCAATCAACATCAATCAAAAAGTGCTGACCAGCCCTGAACAGTATTTTTGATTTATATAGCTCAAGTGGTTCTCGAAACTAAACACTGATACACGAAAATCAACAGGAAGGGTTTGGAGGATTGGAGGTTTGGAGGTTGGTTGGAGGATTCTGCTGGAGGAGAACCTGAAGGTTTTCTTCTCATTTTACATAAGACAGTCAATGAACTTAGAAAATATTATTCTCTAAAATCTAAAACACTTTTGAGAACACTCATACATCGTCGTTGGTCTGATCATTCTGAAATTTCTGTGGGAAGGTGCTTAGGTTGTGGAGACTGCTGGACACAAAACTAGAACACATAGACGCTATGTGATTCATGTAGATATCTGAGTGCCAATCAGCCCCTGTCTTTCCTACACCGCGAGGATAAGGACCTCAGTAACTGACGGACTCAGAATCAGAAGTCAGTCAATCAATAAATGTTATAACTTTATGTTGAATTTGAAACAGTAATTTTCGCCATTTAAGACGAGTGGAGTCCAGGATTCCAAACGATCGAAAAAAACTTTCAATCCTCTAGCTTCGTTTTCAGCAGCTACACGTTACACGTCAAAAGTTTTCTCGACCTTTCCAAAGAACGACGACAAGCCATATTTCGCTCACGAACTCTTTCTCCTTTAAAACGAGAACGGATCGTAAAGGCATCCTAAAGACCGCATTAAGAAAAAACACATTTGGAGCGCCACCATTCTTTGGGTAAGATCACTTCCATCTCGAAAGAGGAGATATAAATCTCGAAGACTGCTCAGATTGAAAAGGCTTCTCCGAAACGGTGACATTAAATGGGTCTGTGATCCAACCGCGAAGAGGCATCTGAAGGGTTTTTGTCTGTCCTTTCTGAGGGCAGAGAACCACCTTGGAAGATCAGGTCCTTGTGAATAACAGCTGTGAAAGACCTCTGTTTTTTTGTGAAATACATTAATTGGACACTCGACATTGCTCTTAAGATGGAATTTTTGTTTGACCTTCGGAAGGGAAAATCTTAAAAGGTACTTGGCTACAGGTAGTTTTACTATTACTGCTGAGGCGAAAGGTAGAAGCAACAATAATTTTATATTAAAGACACAACTAATGTATGTCTTGTAATTCTGGCTTGAGACTCTACCTGAACGTCTAATACAAAAGTTTACTATAAAAATAATTTGTATTTGAAAGAAATTGCGACGATTTTCAATCGAATGAAGAGTTCTTCCTACATTCTGTGCAAAAGAAAACACATGTGCAATTCTTTTAATTACTACTGTTATGTACTTATTTCTTTTCACTTGGTTTAAACAAAAACGTGTTTTTCAGATTTTAGACTAATCGCACTTTTAAATTTATTCAATTTTTATTTGCAATTTTTTGACAAAATCTTTCATACTATTTTTCAGTGCAATGATTTTGTCTATCCCGCGTTTCTTATCTTATTCAGCGTTTAGAATAACCATTTCTTTGACTATCAGGTGCCAATCTACTTTCAGCAAACTTTTCACAAAACAGCACACCCAAAAACCCTTTTATTTCCAATTCATTTGTGTTTTTGAAGAAGAAATAGACATGAATACAGCTGCATACCCATACACAAGTTCAAAAAATTAGCAAGAAATAGTGTACTAAGTTATGCATTCTCGTATTCCTCGTGCAAATACCTTAGCGTTTATGATACATACACGAACCCAACATATCTGATGCTTGTAGTGACGACGGCGAAAATGATTCTAGAAAATACAAAGACGTTCCATAGATCTCACTCGAGGTAAATTGCGAAGTGCTGGACGCAAGGGAACGCGATCGTTCCTTAATTGGACGTTGAAAGGCGAAGCCTCTTTCTTGACACAATTCCAGGAACGTTAATAACAACGTCGGCAATCGACAAAAGCAAAACGCTTTCTGGATCCTGTCATCATTTCAATAATGAATTGAGACGAGAGCATTGAAGAAAGGAAATTCCTACTATTTCACCAGTACATCTACAATGGTGAAATAACTGTATTCGTATTTTATTATTAAAGTTCTATATGTTTGCACTTGTATATGTTTACTGTGTAGAATGGTTGAAAAATATCGAACTTTTTGTTTATCTATTCAAATAATTGCGAGTATTTACACGAGCTCTGTTGTTCTCAATTTGGACATTTTTTGACAAGGGTAATTCTTGTTAACTTGCTCTATCCTCACCCCCTACGTACACAAAATTTCCATGCACTACTCTACCCCACAAGTCGGGAGACCAGTTGGGAGCTTACAGTTTGTCCCGGTGGTGGGACGATGCCCCGCTCGCGGAAGATACCTGGTTGGGGAAACTCCGGCAAGGACGTGAAGTTCATTACGGATCTCGCCATTCTGCGGGGAAGAACTTCACAAACTCTCGTGATAAGAACATGCACTACACTTACGGGTCTAATGACCATAGCACTTGACGCGACCGGAAACACGAAATAATCACACAATCAGTGACGAATTGAACTATCTATACATGCAAAATCCCGAAGATATGCCACTTTTGGATAGGCTCACCTCCCCCACCCTGCATCAAATAGTTTTAAGACAACTATTCCACTCGTGAAATTAAAAGCAATAGGGTCTAACTTCACGTAAAAATGCCGCAAATGAAGTTGGTATTTCTCAAAAAGTTAATCGTTTTTTCGATCCGATTTTTCTTATCGCGTTTCCCTATTGGCCAATCATAAACTGTGATTCATCTGTCTTAGGAGGAAGTATATATCGATAACTATGTCGACGTACAATAAACTGCGTATGTATTATGGCATTGCCTCTTTTATTTTAACATAACTTTCAGTTATTTACAATATCTGGCTCATTTTGGAACTCTGTTGACAAGATTGCATTCGTGGAATAGACCTTTTAAATATCACTCGTGCTTTGGAAATTCTCAGCTAAATCAACTCTTCGCTTGCGAGTCGGGGATTTATCGACAATTTCCAAATCACTCTTGGTATTACCTATATTAAACATAGAAGTTTGCCGATTATGGACTTGGAAGAATATAAGGCAAGAAAGCAACCCAACACGCATTCGCTACCACGCTCTACATTTGTGCACATCTCGGAAAAGATGCATTTTAGAACCTTAAAACCCGGGATATCGTGCATCGTAGAGAGTGTACTGTTTCTTAGTGTAGGGAACGATACGTAAAGCCGTAGAAAAAGTTTTTTGTCAGAAAAACACGTTGCTGTGCCCGTAATACCGACAAAATGGAATGTTCTTGCTTCTCTGCGAAATTGCTTATGGAACGCATTTTATTTCTATTATATCCTAATATACACACAGTTTTGGGTCGTTATATTACGTATTATCACTTTGTAGCACGAGATGTCAGAAGTATCTGAAACGTAAAGCTGGGTTCCTGTACGGAGCAGTTTTTACTATTAAACAAAGATGTTAACAAAGCGTGGAATGCTCACACGCTATATAGTATTCTGTGTTATGGGTATTTCTTTAGCAATTGTGTATTGAAAAAGAAAATCAGTTTCATATGCAAATGGCTGGTGATGGTGAATTTTGTTTTTCTTCCAAATAACCCGCCTCTATTTCCATGTCTTCCAATTTCGCCTCTAATTTGGGACATTGTATGCCTATGTTGGTAAGTACTAAACCCATGTTAAAGGGGTCTCTTTCTATTGAGAATGTTTGGCTATTTCTATTGAGATGGGTTTGAAATCATTTTGTAGCAATGCTGATCTGAATATGTGGGTTGAATTTACACTTCTTTGGAGCATTTTGCAAAAATCATTCACTTTACAGTTAATTTTTTACAGTAATGGTAGAGATCGGAAGTTCAAATTATGCACTAAAACAGTGCAATGTTGATACTCTAAATGCTAAATTTAAATTGTCGTATTTTGATATTGAAGAAACCAAAATAATAAATTCTGACATTTTTATTGAACATTAATGTTTCGTCAACATTTGTGAATATTTTACCAGAGTTGAGGTTATATACCTCCAATGGATAATCAAATTAACTTTTTAGAAACCTACTCTATCTAATGAGATAGATTTGACAGAATTTCTGGAAGGTAGTTTTCTCCAAAACAAGTTAGAAAACACCATATTTTTGGACTAGAAATTTTCTCAAAATCATCAACTTTAAACTTAAATTATGAAAAAGTGATAAGGACAAGGAGATTGAAATTATACATTTAAAAAAATGTTATGAACCAAGTTTCACTTTCCATGATCGAAATTTAACGAACCTATTGAGTGTTAAAATCTGGAATATTTTTACAATACTTTCTGACGACTTTGCTACCCTGTGTGTGTTGTAAAGGCATAATTGGTTTTAGTTTACAAACTACTTGTACTAAAAGTACAAGTAACTTTAGTTTCACTTGTAACTGAGAAGGAAATATTATATCCTGAATTTGCGAAAATCTCAATTTTTTTCTGCAATATTAGATCCCTCCACATTTCGACCCATTAGTATTTGATATACGAAACAATTGAATCATATTTTCAACACTGACATGAGTGTTTCCTACAAGAATATGCGACAAATATCCATTTACTTGTTCAGGAATTTGTTATACATTTTTAGGAAAATATTTTGGCAAGTTAACTTACGAAAGGTCTTTATTGAAATTTCTCAACAAACTAGATGAAGACTCTTGAAATACAGCTTTTTGATACATTCATAATCAATTACGTGCATTCTGAAACTCTCTACTCTTTCGAAAATTGGTCACGACCCAAAATTTAAGCTCGAACGCTTAAATTTAAGCGCGCCTGGTTAAGAGTCCCCCTAAATCCTGATTGGTTCTTTAAAGAACTCTCTGTGGTACATGTAGTACACCGGAAACATTTATAACGTTGCATTCAAACCTGAAACATTACATTCGACCCGAACGTCTAATACTCGGATGTATTGAGTGTATGTGTCATATTTATGTACATTTGGGTATTGTTTGAATAATGTATTCCGAATAAAAATTTCATCCCATCTGCCTGTGTTATTAAACAACTTCGCAAACAAGAGGCGCTCATAAAGCAATGCCTCGGCCGCCAGAGGGAAAAGCAAGCTGGCCGAGGTGCATAAAAAGTAGTCCCTGGGCTGTAAATCAAGGGTGGAGTGTGCGTATCTGCGGCGACTTCCGCAAAACCGGTGAGAGCGTGCCGCGGGCGAACGGACGCCCGTCGCCCGAAAACGCTCCCGTCGCCCGCGCCGCCCCGCTCGCCCCGATCGACCGCACGAGCGCGAGCGCCGGGGAATGTGGCCACCTGTCCCCGGGTTCGACGCCCGCCGACGATACGGCGCTGTCTGGCGTCGTGCTGACCCTCGGGGAGTCGCCGCCCTTTTTGGTTGTGTTGTGTTTCCGGACGCGCCAACAGCTACGTTCGTGAGTGCTGTAAGTTTAGTGCATGTCAGAGGTGGCGGTGTTCTCTTCTACGCACGCTAGAACGTGACATTTGGCGCTGAAATGCACGTGAGCTTCTGACGGTTCCCCCCTTCAGGAATCTAGCCAGCGGAGCATCGCCCATAGCCGGGACTCGATTTCTGGAAAGTGTTGTAATCTCTCTCTCTCTCTCTCTCTCTCTCTCTCTCTCTCTCTCTCTCTCTCTCTCTCTCTCTCTCTCTCTCTCTCTCTGTGGCCGCGGGGTGTGTCTGCAAGGGGAGAGAAGAGAATAAGGATGGGGAAGTAAAGATCACTTGTCCCGTGGTCGGTTTCTTAGGTTACTGCTCCGGCATTCGCCGGGTATTGATCGGAGAAACTACCGATCAGAGCAGCTGGCTTCTAGAATATTTTTCCAGGGCGCGTTTTGATTTTAACTAGCTATCTACTTGTTCGAAAATATATTTTAAAATAATAATTTAGAAAGAAAATTAGCCATTAAATAATTTTGCTCGAAGATTCAAAGCAGAAATTCGATAAAAAAACCTGCTTCCCCTCTTTGGGAACTTGTTCATTGACAAGCGGAGAATGTCACGTGCGCCAAACCAAACCGTTCAATTCTTTTAGGATTATTTTTTCTATCAGTGGAAAAAAGAAAAAAAAAATTTTTTGAAAAAAATTGAAAATGATTTCACGCATCTAAAGTACCCTCAAAAATCAAAATATTCATTTGAAAATTCCAAAGCCTCAAGTTCATTCAGATCGATCAGGGAATATCAAATTTGAAGAAAATCGGCTGGACGATTTAAGCGCTTGCGTTCACGCTAGCATTGACAACAAACGGACGGACGGACGGACGGACGGACGGACGGACGGACGGACGGACGGACCCGCTCACGGTTGCGTAACTTTCTCTTCTTACAACGTCAGCGCTAGAAAGTAAAAATAAATTACTTTACATTACATTCCTTAAAATCAAACAGAGTCGGAAATCAAACATAACTCGAGGATCCACCAAGGCATTCTCAGCCATGTATTAGATATAATTTAGCAAGTAAGTCTTAAAAATATCTATGTAAACTTAGTCATACACTGAAGTACGTACAACCAACAAAAATCAATAAATGGAGAAGAACATATAATATACTTATAATATTCCTTTCTCTAGGCTCAAGTTCACATACATTTCACAAGGCTCGAGTGTATATAACTAAGATTCATTGCTCATGCGAACTTCGGCACTGGAATGCAAGCCTGGCATCCTAATATCAATTTGACGAAACTTCGCATTCACAGCAATGCTTCTAGAACGAGTAATCATTTTTGAAGCAACTAATTAACAACAACAGGGTAACAATTTCCAATGTAGTTATTTTCTATCTACGTAAAATCTTGGTTTTCTTATACTTGTCGGGTAATGTGATCAAGTTAACAGACTGTTTAGTGGGATCAGATGAATAGTGGCATTTTGCGAAACATTAGCAACAAAAAGCGACAAATTAGAAGATTAATTTCTAGACCTTTGAAAACTTTACTATGATAATTTATGGATTTTGTTCTCTGGCGCGGCAAAAAACATCGATGTTTTTGAAACATCGATGTTTTCGACCAGAAACATCGATACTTTGCTTTCCATGTTTTCTTCACATCGATATTTTGTGCCGAAACATGGATGTTTTTTAATTATTTTTTTTAATGAAGCAATATCGATGTTTTGCGTCATCCTTATTACCACCACTCCACATTTCGCCTGTGCAAGCTGAGGAAGTTTGGGAGCTGCTCGAGTTATGAGTGTATGTTATCGGTAGGCGTGTCATTGCCTGAATCGATAGCACCGTTAGAAATAGCCCTCATACATTTTGACAGGTCGTGAACCAGACTCACTCCACTCAATCCCGAAAAGTCCCACAGTGACATGTGATGTGTAACCAACCATTGCTTTCCAAACTGGCATGTCTTTCACCATATATTTATAAATAAAATATGTTTTATATGTACGAGTAAACTTGTAATTGTTCAACATTTATCACCGAATTATTTGAGTGTTTTTTTTGTAATTTAGTAGTTTTTACAGAGCTATTAAAGGCTGGATGAAGGACGAGTTTATCTGGCAATACTGTCTTTCTCATATTTTCGTTCTGAAGAGTACCGATGGGATACCTTCACTACTAATCATTGTCATAATAATTCTACAATAGACATCACATTTACTTATTATTTTGTAAAAAATAGATTGTAAATTTATCTTAAAATTAAAAAAAATTTCGTTAGTTCATTGTGGTGCGCGAGCGCGAGTGCTACACACAACGCACGATTTAGTGAGAAGAACTTCGTGAAATTTAGCTGCTAATTTCATTTGTCAGGTAGATAATACAGTAATTTATATTTGATTGTGTTTGTTATTATGAATGTTGGTAAGACACTTCGCGACCTTAAAATAAAATTCACTTTTATCGAAAAATGAGTGATCGACTTTGTTGGTCCCATGTATCCCATATACGTACTGTAATTAAAATTGGATAGGAAAATAGCAAGTTTATTAGTCTGTATTTAAAACATTGTTGTTTCTCTGTCTGTTTCCATCGACATCGAAAACTCTTTAGAGATGTATCGATACATCGATATATCCATGTTTTGGTAAAATTTACCATCACTAGCCGCGTTCGTAACGACACGCGCCTTGGCCCAGGGCGTGCTCTGTCGGCCGGTCCGGGCACGCGCGCCGCGCCGTCCGGTTTCGAACCGGGTGTTCCCCAGGGCGCGGCGCCGGACCCGCCCCAAACCTGCCCGGACCGGACGCTCCTGAGCACACCTGTTCCCCCCACTAGTCAAAGACGACCCAGCGTTGTAACGGCTGCAATAGATCAATATCATCGCGTTTTCAAAATCGTTAACAGAGAGGTCCTAGGGTTCGTGTTCCGAGGCTGGAGAATGTTTTAATATAGCTACATATCTGGATGAATGTCAATCGTACTCCGGAGAAGAATTCTAGCGGCTGTCTGTTTTGATCGGTTTTCTGTGGTTTTTTTTCCTGTGAATAACAGGTGAAAATGAGAAAAACATCTTCCCCATCCGGGATATGAAATACACTACTCTTTTGCCAACAGTTATTGATGGGCACAGAAGAACTTCTTACTTGCCCACGCATGCACCCTCAGCGATGTATGAAAAGGTTCTCGGTACGAGCGTTTGCCAGATGGCAAACACTCGTTTCTCACATCCGAGATCGCATTATTCATGCTAGTCGGAAATAACTCCTCTTTCAAGTCTTCGTCTACGCGGAAAAATCCTCGAACACATAAGTACGAGGAATTTGAATAGAGAATCCAACAAATCAAAGCTACCAGAAACACTAGTTTTCGAAGGACTTTGATTTATATCTCAATTTGTCATGAGTAGGGTCGGAGTTTGATGGCCCATAACTCACCAAGAATGATCATTAAAATGCTCTTAAAATGTTTTTAAAATTTCCTAAAAGCAAAGAAAAATTATGTAAAAAATTATTTTAAAACCAGTTCAGATGAACAACTCATGCTCTTGGATATGTTATTGATGTAATTGAGACTTCTTCCTTTCGTTCAATTGAACTCAGCTTGTAATCTTTCAGTTTGGACTGTTCCTAATCTGCCTTTAGCTATCCCGAAATCGGCAAAACCGACGATGACTCTGATATAGGCATCACAGGAACCCTTCATTAGATAGAACGGCTGACATTACAATTTCTGGGCGAAGAAATCTAATAGGCTACTCTGGAATTCTCGGTAAAACATTTGTTGCATCTCGTAATATTATTTGAAGCAGGTTCCTTTAAAATTATATTAAAATCGATCAAATCAGCCAAAAAAGTTTTTAAATTGACGAGAAAAGTACAAAATGATCTATTAGGCGAAATCGACAAAAATGCAAAAAAAGTCATATAAAAATGTGTTATTTCCTTTTGTCATAACATAATATTAATGTCTATACTAAAAGGAATTGTTCTAAAGAGAAAATAAAAATTCGTTATTTCATTAAAATCCGCCCAAAGTTTAGAGAATTCGCAATAGCACGACAAGAACAATGAGCGACACGACAGTGAGTAGAGAGAACATAACCTGTAAGTGACCTAAATTTACTGACTGCAATAAAACATTCTTAAGGCAATAAACACGAAAAAGAGACACACTTTTTATATTTAGGATATGTGTGCTTGGAAATATAGTTCTAGATGCTATGCCAATGATTCCATTCTGCGTTCTATTCATTGAGATGGTTCGTGTACAATTAATTTGAAAATATTAGGTCATGTGCGATTTTTTCTTCAAAGTTGTGAAGAT
The DNA here is from genome assembly GCA_964035755.1 of Teleogryllus oceanicus. Taxonomy (NCBI): domain Eukaryota; kingdom Metazoa; phylum Arthropoda; class Insecta; order Orthoptera; family Gryllidae; genus Teleogryllus; species Teleogryllus oceanicus. Next base: position 129,155,214 of record CAXIVR010000003.1, on the reverse strand, counting down.
TTTGAGTATAATATGTACATCATAAGTTTGATATTTGTCTATAGTATTATTACAATTACTGTATAGCCAGATGTGAACACTCATAAATTAAAATATAATATTTACTTTACAATATTTTTATAGAAACAAACATAATAGCAATAAAACATGATAAGAAAATGTTAGGATTGTATATAAAATATAACCTTAATTCAGTTCTATAATTTAGTAAACGTTTTTGGCTCAATATTCTTGTAGATCCTCCAAAATATCAACCCTTAGAAATTAGTTTAACAATGGAAAATTATTAATATTCTTAAAGGAAAAAAAACTATTTATCCAAAGTAGTCAATCCCGCCGCTTTATAAAATTCCTCGTGTAAATGTGGAACGTCGCCATTAATTCTAATGGGTAATTTCTAATGGAAGTATTTGTCAAAGTAGCACTCACATCCATTTCCATAACCCCAAAAACCGGTGTTAATACAATGTATGTATGACTCGCAACCATTATTGCTACAGTGAATATTCGCAGGTGTCATGAAAATAAGTGTAATTTTTTCGTTGTAATTGCCCATTTCTAGAAATAGAACGAATATTTTGAAAAATGAGCAATTAGCCTGCCACAAAATACGTGTTGCAATGTCGTTACACAAAGGATGTTAACTCCATCTCGTGGTTACTCCGTCAAAACTTACGAAAGACAGCATAGCCTTTCATCACCCTCATTTAATGGTCACCGTTCTGAAGTCCAATTTGTAAGGTCCATTAATAATGTAGTTGGAAAGCATATCGCCACATACTTAGAAACAAATGCAGAATTAATACATAGAGCAGAAAAGGGCTTTACTCTTGACAGATATTTCTGAGTTTCTCTTCTTTTTCCTCCCAGTCACTCCGTATTCTCGAAGTAGACGAAGCCAACGTGAATCTGCAATAACGTGCTGATTTTCTCTAATGCGAAGAAGCTTTGAGAATCCGTCTACAAATAGTAATGCATGTTAAGCACATAATTGGAAATGTAACAGATATACTGTCGATAAAGTAAAAAAGTTCCTATTCAAATTTTCATTCAAGCTCAATGAAAAGTTGTATTACATGAGTTTAAACCCGACGCTTTAGAATTCTTTACTTTTATTTCTTTTTTAAATTTTGTCTTATATACATCGGCATTCATTATTATATCTCTAAAAGAAAGATTGTTTTTTTCAAAACAGTGATTATTTTATCTCCTTGTGCAGAGACTAACAGAGATGCATATATATTTTTACTTTCTTTTAAAGGTTATACATAATACACGAGTAGAAAAAGTTATGTAATACTATGGAAAAACAATTTTGAAATTTCAACGGAAATAGTACACGTTTTGAGAGCTCCTGTAACAGAGAAAGATGTTCTTTTAAACGTCAGTTTGTATCTGACTGACTTTTTGTACGTCCGTCTGTGAATAAAATTAGCGTCTAAACTATTCATAGATTTCTTTCCAAAATGAATATTCCCTTGTCAATCTGATCCGAAACGAAGTCCTGAGAATTTGAAACGAATTCTTTGAATTTGGGGAATCTTTACCCCATCTCCAAATCCCCTGGGACATTTTCTCAGAATTGGTCCATTAAATCACAGGCTAGTATAGAGAGAAATATACTTATAATGATGGCACGGATTTTCTGTTACCTCTAAATTTTCGAAAATGCAAAAGTTTCCAATTTTTGGGATCCCCTTGTACAAGTACTTACTTGAAGATCTTTTCATCAAATGCAATTTATTCTTTACAATTCGTTTATTAATCAATAACATGTGTATTTTTGAAAATAATATTATGACTGTTCCCGTAATTTTGAGTGAGAAATGAGACTATGAAAAACAATATTTTCACAAAAACGGCTCCAAATCAAATACGGTCTTTAGGAGCCGATAGGTAGCAACTGGGAAGATGATAGCAAAATCGAAAATCTAACCCAAACTCAAGAGAATATGAAACTAACTTCCGTGAGAAAGTATGTGGCATTTTGTAGCACCACTAAATCCCTTTTGCGAAATGTCATTTCTCAAAAACATCTTTAAAAATTGTGTTCAACATTAGTGAATTTAGAACAGTGTGCTCTACTGTCCAATGTTACCATCCCGAAAACATTATATTTGTATAAAGAATAAGAAATCCGACATGCAAATATAGATACGATTAAATAAAAAGGAAATCACCCACAGTCATTTTAAGGAAAATTGATCAAATTATTGGTGAATTTAAATATCGACATGCTAACTAATCTTTAAATGGAGAGAACTGAAAGAGATAATTGCTCTTTTTGATGTGTAATTATAAAGAAGGAACGTTTATTGTGTAACCGAGATTTTAACAAATAAAACACAAGGAGGCTGATGTGATGTGAATACCTGCTCTATTAATGACATGTTTTGAAGTCAGCAATAAAATTCCTACGTCGACACTATGAAAATTAGTGAAGTCACGTCGCTATTTAAGTTTATTAAACTCTGACGTCAGCGCAATGTTCTTTAGAGCTGCTTCTAGGTAATGGGAATTTTATTCTGAAACTGACTTGTTCTAGGAAAAGATTTATACGAAAACGTTGCGAGATGGGAAGCAAGCGTTATTTTAGAAGTACAAATAATTGCTTTATGATGAAAGAATATTATGATGTACTCTTGCCATGTGACTTCAAAGAATTTTATATCACCGACGTTGGAAGTTTTTCATCGTTGGAAGGAACGAAATTAACTTCAAGATAATGAAAAATGTCAAGATACTAAATTCAAAGTAATTGAAATGCAATGAAAAGAACAACACTATTCACGGGAAATGTAAATCAGACATTTATAGCTGTTGAAAAAAATTTTTTTTCGTGCAAAAATATGCATTTCGTATCTTTTCTTTCCTGTGAAACAGTCATTTTTTTATGAATGAAACCACTTATATATTTTTAACTTATTATTTATTACTTTAGTACTAATGGTATACTAATGTTATCGTAATACTACTTCATAGTAATAATACAATGGGTATTATTGCACGGTACGTTGCAAAGAATAAATAAGTAAGACCTTACTGTTTTGTACTTTCTCTTTCTCTCTCTCTCTCTCCCCTCTCACTCTCCCTCTCTCTCTCTAACCTACATGTAATTCATAATTCCAGAAATAGTTTTGTTTCTTATCAAATTCTATTTTGTCCCTACATTTATCTGTTTTATCTTGCCCTCATCATCTGTCCACGCTTTTCATTACTTCGTGTTACTTTCTTTTTATTTATAATCTCTACTTTTCAGATATCATTCCAGAAAATACCATTTGCATTAAAAATTCATTTTATCATTTTTCATTAATTCGATTCTTAAGCAAGGATAAAAAAATTACGTAATATAGGAATTAATTGCTCAACTGAAGCACTTCCTTGTATACAGTTTGTATGTAATTTCTCATTTGAATATTAATGTTGGCACTATTTCTTTGAGTGCTGAGTGTATTAATAATATCACGGAAGAAGAATACAGATCTTTATTTACCAAAGAATCGCGATTTTTAATACATAATGGTCATCCAAACCGAATATTTTGAGTGCATTTATTATATGTGTTACATAATGAAGTAGTAGAAATCATTTAATTTTAAAACATCGTATTCGACTGATAATTTTTATAAGCCACAAATCATAAGTTTTAGATAATTCATTGAATACCTTTTAAAATTAACCTATGAGCACTCTCTGTACATATTTGTAAAGAGAGTGCTCATAGATGATTATTATTATTATTATTATTATTATTATTATTATTATTATTATTATTATCTGCTTATAATAATATTTTAGTTTATTCAATAGTATATATTGATATGCATTATCTAGTGTGCCAATAAATAAAACTACTATTCTTTTTTCACAAGAATATTTTTGAACAATTTTTACGTGCATTTTTAATAAACATACTTTTTCATTTAATAATAAGGTAAAATCATTTTGTGACTTTAACCACTTTACTAATCCCAATGGGTATTGGTTTTCATTTATTGCAGACACATTAAGATCTGAGTATCAATAAGACTAATTCACCTTTTTCCGATACCAAAGACGTAAAATGTTTCATTCTTGTTAGTAATTAAAAACGTCGCGTAGGGGATGGATTTGCAGTGAATGTGCTCAGGATAGTTACAGCATGTGCTCAGGATAGTTTATTTAAAGACGATACGAGTATAAATTCCCCATCAGAATACTCTATTTTCAAAATTATACACTGAAAACAGCCTGTAACAATCAGGACAATTAGCGTGAGAAAGAATGACAAATCATTATGTTGTAAAATGTTAACATCCCTGAAATGCAGATATGCCGAACAGGTGGAAATAAATAAAAAAAAGGATAGTTATATCTGCGTTCTCAGCCACGAGGTCTGTGAGATCAAATTGCTCTTACGGTGAGGATGCTTTTAATTGTGTTTGTGGCAGAGGGGCATTTCCAGTCCATCAGGGATTGCCTCTCTTTGTTACTTCCGTAAGTTATTTATGTATGTTATTCGCAGCGCAAGTACATCTCTTGAGGGCAAAGGCCTACCACCTCCCGGCATGATCAGTTCACACAATAGGGAGAACAAAAATCAAAGAAAATAGAACATAGATCAAGACGCAATAAAAAAATACATGAATTTGTTATCAAGCAAATAATATTTTACACACGTATTTCAACATGTTGAAGTCTAATAGTACTATTTCATGAACAGCAGCAACATATTACACTTCGATTAGCACACAACACATACATTCGATATTCATTCTAAACACAACACGAATAATACATTGGCCCTTATCCTTACGTTACCTAATATCTAGGTCTTACTCGTTAGCCAAGGGTGCTTACCACAAGTGGTCGGTATAGAACAACTGGGTAGCCACTGCGAAGGCCATAGACTCCATATTCCCGTAAAATATTTGAATCACAGAAATGAACACACAAATAGTCTCGGGATTTTATGTAAATTCTAAGCCTAGATGAACCCGGGGGCTAACTTGGCGTGGGATTTAGGGTCAGTGGCCCCAGGAGAGCTGTAGTATCACGGAAAATTGCCTTAGGAGCTGGGGCGGCCAGTCGGACGAAACTGGAAGATCCCGGTAGTTCCAACGTTAAAAAATAAGGAATATTATATTATTAGCATCTACCTTAATTAATTGTTTACATTATTAATATTCCATATTCAGAATGTGGCTATTTTTGATATATTTAATTAACTGATAGGCTTCGCTTGCTTTAGCGAACGAGTAAAATTCATTACTTTCATTTACATTAATGAACTAATGTTCACTATATTTTTGCAACTTTATGTTAGTAAATTACAAATGCCTATTACATTACTACATTATTTTCAGTGTTGATGACTTGGCTGATTTTAAAACTAGGACCTTGAAATAATATGGATTTCTACGTCGTAAGTGAAAATTATTTCACATTCAATTTCGAGTAAGCTTCAAGAAGACAGACGTAGCGTCATAAATCACTCAACGCAACCCCAATCGCCACCCGACGCAGCAACAACGACCGGAGTAGAAGCGACGGCGTTCAATACTTCAGCGTAAGGCCGTCTGACCAAGGTTTCTCCGTCAATCGCATTGTTAACGGCGTTGACGTCATTGCGTCGTAACCGTCTTACTTAGTAGCTCCATCTCGTGAAGGCTCGCAAACCTAATGAGTCCTCTCGAAGTGAACACTAAGACGCCGGGAAGAAGGCGGCGCTATTCGACTCGGAGCCTTTCCTGGAAGGCAACGCCGCCCGCGTGGGGCGGGATGGGATTGAAAGAATGGCAGGCCGTGCGAGGAGGATGGTTGCAGTGGCACCGTAGGGCAGCTTGAGCGTTGTAGCGGTTGCCAAGTGCTCAGAATTCTTTCAAATAGGGTGTTCCTCAGGGTTCGCAATTAGTAGATAATTTAGAAAGATTAGAAAGATAATTTCACGAAGACGTGACGAATTGCACTTCGAATTTAACAATATGAAGGATTTGTTTTTAAAAAAAAATCTAAATATTCATGTTTAATGCAACTCGCAACACTTGGTCAGCAAAATCGTTAAATAACTGCTTAACGAAGCGTTCTAGGGCCTTGAAACTAAAATTTTCAGGCCAAAGGCCTCAAAGGAGCGTTTTTCACTCCGTAATCTACAGATGAGATATTCTTAGACGTTGTATTACTCTTTTGCCTATTCGCTGCTTATCGATACTACTAATATCACCTATTCATGGAAGAATACAGAATATATTCCTCCATGACCTATATTTCAGCCCTTGGTGGTGGTAGTGGTGGTGGTGGCGGTGGTGGTGAACTTTGTGACGTCACACTTCGAAGGTTAAGATTCACATATCTTATACTATTTACGCCTTCTGTGTACACAGTGGTTTGCGCAGACTGACGAGGTTTGTTTGCATAATTGTTAATTCAACATTCGCTCTCGCAGCAACAGCTAGTTGTACTATTAATAGTTGCTTGACACAGATGATTGTTTCTTACGCATGAACTGCAACCATTTATTTAACGTTATGTCGTGGTCTACAAGTGCTGTGTACCCAAATGTTGCGTCTATTTGTTGCAACGCGTCTCCAAGCCCCTTCAGGGGCGTTGAGCGCTTTGCACTGGGGAGTAATCCTCCATTAATGTGCTTTATTTCTGGAGTAATCCTCCGTTACTGTGTAATTAATACACTGAATAATTACTATATTTGTCAAGTCAATGCCAATGTGGAAGGAAACACAATGGAAACTATCCATATGTTATCATGTTTGTTTCACTATACCCGAAGTAAAAATTGATAGTTCTCGCACGGGTACACTAGTGTTCTTTATTTTCGTATATGCACCTGTCTCTATGTTTATTTCCAGCATGAACACTTCCCTTACATCGTGTCCTTATTTATTTCTTCCATGTTCGAAGAAGGAGTGCATGTTCAACGTTTACATGCCATATGTTTTTATAATTCTAATGCAGTCAGCAACAACTGTTCGACTTAATTTCCTCATGAATGTCAAACTGATTTTAAGTATCTATTTACTCGTACATCCAACAGGGAACTATTTATAGATTTAATGTATGTCTGTATTATCTTCACCTTATTTGTCTTCAGTTCCTTTCTATCATCAAGCATTACCAGAGTAGCTATCCATATTGCATAGCCGCTCCGACAAGTCACAGAAGTTTAAAAAAAAGATCATTAGGCACCACGGATTCTCACGTGGGTGACAGTATGGGAAAACCCCGGTTACTAACGCAGCCGATCCCGTGGTCGAAGGGATAAAAGGCGCTGACTGACTGCGACGTGACAAGACAAAAAGACGAAAAAAACTTCAAAGAGGATTCCTCCAGGTTTTCTCGGCGACCAACAAGAGCTAAGAGACGCGTTGCAAAGCCACAACAAAATAAAATAAAATAGCACTATATCTGCACACTGTAGCATCGTTTATTTGCATCGCTCGGGGTACGTTTTCCTGGCAGAGCAAGCAGCGCAAGCGTTGGTTCTGGCGCCAAGGACTGCTGCTGCAGTTGCGTTGGCGGAGGCCGGGCGCCGAGCAGGGCGTGGATTACAAGCCCCCCACCCCACCGGCGCGGTGGCAGGACTGGTTCGGGGCGGAGGGGGTGGGGGCGGAGCGGGGGCGGCGCCGTGGTCCAGGGAGCAGGCGCGGAAGTGCAGCGGCCTATTGTTCGGGCTGACTCACGCCCGTCGCCGCGGCGGCGGTGGCGGAGGCGGCCGATGCGCCCGCGCCACGCCCCCGCGCCGCCCAGGGCGTTGCACACAAATCGTCTCCGCCCCCGCGCATCGCGCTCATGCGCCGCCCCTGCCACCGCCCGGCCACCGCCCGGCCCACCACCGCCTCCCGCGTCCCCCCCGCCCGCGTCCCCCCCCCCGCCGCCCCACCCCCGGCCCCGCCACCGCCCCGCACTCCCACCACCGCACCACCGCCCGCCACGTCCCCCCGTCCCGACATGTCCGCCACCGTCCGCCGCGTCCGCCCCACCCGCCTTGGCCCCCCCGCCTCCTTTGATTCTCCCTGTCCCCACTCCACCCTGCCCCAACCCGCTCGTCCCGTCCCACCCCGCTCCAACAGCTGCATCTGCGGCTGCTATAACACTCCGCAGTAATCACGACTCTTGAAGTATCACAAGATTACTGACGGTGAGATATGGAGTGTCGATGGTTCTATCTTTCCGATGAATGCCATGCTCTCTTTATATGTCGAAAGTTTTGTTCTCGATGCCTCTCAACGCTGTAAATATTTAGATTTAAGACGAGAAGTAAACTTGGCGGCTCCATCTCGTAGATTTATTTTACTTAAATGTCCGGGTTTTAGAACTTAGAACTGTAAGATTGTTTCTTTTAAAGAATGCACGCATTATTCTGATATAATTCAGATCGATTTAAACTTATAATTTTTTTGTTTTTCAAATATTTTTTTATGTTATTGTTCTTTTATTTGCAGTGGTAGTCATGCAATAATATTACTAATTGCCCTATTAGCGCCCAAAGCTGTTAGCATAGGCATTCATCGTGCAGGCATTAAACACTTTACACACACACACACACACACACACACACACACACACACACATTGAATATTCCCAACATTGAGCCAACCCATATTCAGCTTTCTTTTTCCCTTGCTTTATTTTCAAATTATATTTCTTTCATCAGCACCGTCAAATTTCTTGACATGCATATCTTTGGCATTCATGAGCTAGTTCTTGCGGCAAATTGAGTGTGTACAGAGCTTTTAATAATGAATTATTTTATTTTGTAAAGGTTTCAATCTGATCATTTTCCCCGAATGGTATTTTGTTTTGGTATTGAATCGCTTAATATGTAGGAGAATATATTACATTTCATAAGGACCTTTATCCTGGATAAAACGAGTATTTCTAATGATTTTTAGTTTTGTGCAGTATTTACTTTTATAATATGGAATTTCTTTAAGACTTTGTTCTTTCTGAATAGTTCTATTCGCATTTTTCACAGTCTTGCTTTGAATTCTGATAATGTGGTACCTCTTACTATCTTCAATGCTCACTTTATTGCTCTTCCTCACGCAGTGTTGCCAGACGCACCAGGATCCTGATATTTTTACCAGGATTTTAACGAAGATACTACGTACCAGGATTTTAGTTCCTGGTACGTTTAAATACCAGGATTTTAAGTCTACGGAAATGGATGTACAATTTAGGATTCATTTAATATTTTTGTATTCAATAATTTAAATCTAACAACAATATTACAAATAACTCTGATAGTGGTGAAAACCCTGCTGAAAAAACATTAGGATGACATTTGATGGTATTTTTCTAACAGTTGCTGTAGTGCAATAGGATAGCCATAGATGCACATAGCCATTATACAATGTTCCATTTCCTCCATGTAGTTTATCGATGTAAAATTGCTAGATATCGATTGAAATTTAACGAACTTCCTGTGCGCGTTAAAAACATAATAGTTACAATTTGAACAATTTCAGAATTTAATTAAATTAACGGTAACAGGAATTTTAGTGAATGTTCCTGAATTTTTGAAGATTGGTACCGGGATATATATTTAATCATCTGGGAACGCTGTCCTCAAGTGTAATGCAATGCCGGCGGCGCTAGCCGAATTCGTTTACTACGCTCCGTGAAGTCACGAAAGTTAAGCGAATTCGAGACTCGCGGTTTCGTGGTTGGGTGACCGGCCAGGAACCCCGGGATCTAACGGCGTTGAGCCCCTGGCCGAAGGGATAAAAGGCACTGACTGACAGCGATGTGACGAGACTTGACAAATATAGTAATTATTCAGTGTAATAATTACACAGTAACGGATGATTACTCCAGAAAAAAAGCGCTCAATGCTCAACAACGGTTAAGAGACACGTTGCATCAACAATGATGCAACAAATTTTTTAAAAATGGCAGGAAACCGATCATTCGTTTCGATCCCCCAGTGTTGCTTTCTTCTTCGACACCGTAATGAGAGCCACAACAATCGACTCCGCCCCACTTCTTCCCCGAAGCCCAACGGCCGGCGTTTCTTGACCCAAATATCTCTGTAAGGATGATTAATTATCGAGCCCGACCAGAAAGAAGAATGGAGATATCATTTTCTATTCAATCTCCTAGCTCCTTTACACCAGCGGGTTACAAAACGACCATAATGATTGTGCGTACGTTGGTAGGTTGAGGTTATAAAAGGAAATGTCAAACGGTACAAAGTGGAATGTTTTATTATTTCAATCTTGCGCATTCATGATGGCACGGTCCATCTGAAGAAAAGGTTTTTCTCGTGTCGAGGAAGATAAAACGATTGTCGGCTTGCCTTTTGTCCGTCGTATTGTGTTTCTGAAATACAGTGGGATTTCGGCGACGTGTGCGGCGGCAAAGACGTTGCGACCTAGTTAGCTAGCTCTAAAGATGAATGATATAACTCAGTTATATGACGCAACGTATTCATTTGTAATGTTAACCTACTTCGAAATTCGTGATGTTACATTGAATACTCGCAGTATTGTCCTTTTGAATTAGACGAAATATAATACTAATTGCTTCACTTTCTCTATGTGTGAGGTTAATACTTTTTCTTGAATCCATCATGAATTAGCTCTTTTTGCTAAGATTTACTTATCTTTCACAAAGTTTCTTCCTTTTAAATCTTCCTCCTCCAACTCAAAATGGAACTTTCCGTGTCTAAGGATAAGCGTCAACATCCACATCGTCATTTCAAAATTTGGTTTTGCCATCTCTTGCTTGAAGGAAGTTAAGTGCAATAGCAACTAATATGTTATTTTTTACGCTAATAAAGCGTAAAGTACTTACTCCGGATTTTCCACATTGAACTACGCTGAACATATGTGGCTCCGGACGCAGTCATCTTATGTTCGAATTATATTTTATCCTTCACTCCATCTCATATATATAAACACCCTCCTTTACTTCATGCCACATGAAGTTTTGGAATGTTTTACCTTTATTTTCTTTTTCTTTTATGATAATTTATTATTAAAATTAGCTAACGGATATTTGTTGAAAGAACTTTTATATTTTATGTTTTCTTGTTAATATATGTTCTAACTAGGGTATCTTTGTGACATATATCTACATGTAATCATTTTTTGACAGATGTTTCAGGAGACATTTTAGAAAACTCATCTTTTACTCCGAAAAATGTACCCTTGTTTTGATATCAATATTTGGTAAATATAAATGCATTAAATGCACTCGTTTATAACTATTTTGAACATCCTTTACACTCACGATTTTTCTCTTCCAGGAACCACATAAATGATTCAGTCTGCGGCCCGACAAAAGCGAAACGAGTTTTTGAAAAATGAATGAATTTGACCTCTGGGTTCCCCAGAATCCTTCTACGGTCGTTTGCTCGCTTATACCTCGATCGTTAATGACAACGAAGATGTATCCTTTCTTGCAGCGCTCTCGTATCATTGACATTTCGGAGCATTAATCGTCCAAGCGAGATTTCGAAAGTCTCCCCTCATTAGGTCGAATCGAATCCTCAGGCCAATTACTTCACGGAGAGTCAATTTGTTGATTTCTTGAGTCACCGGCAAAAGGAAACGCAAAACAATAAAAATAAATAAATAAAAAAAAACAAGGGAGGGCGCACGTGTTACCGGCGCCAGGTTAGAGTGTCACTACGGTCTGCGTTCCTCCTGCGTCGCTGGGGCCCTGGGACGCAATCAATTTCGTCTTAAGGAACCGAAAGCCGCCCCCTCCCCCCGCCGACTCATTAGGCCTTGTGGGGCAGAAGCTGTCAGCATCTCCTGTTTCTCAGGGCGGCTGAACGGTGGCTCCTCTGTTCTCACGTCTATGATGGGGGGAGGGGGAGGGGGAGGGGGGTTGGCCTACCTGCTCACCCGCGGACGCCTCCGGTCCACGACCCGGCACAAAAACGGCGTCCTCGGTCCGCCGTCCTCCTCAGCGGTCCTCGCTCCCGTTGAGGATGCGTTTCCTCAGCGCATTCTGTTCCACAATGTTTTCATGTGCCCGTGCTCTGTATCCGATAGTTGTTTGTGTTACGCGTTATAATTTGAAAAAGGTGGATAAAGATGAACTGCGAAACGAAGAAGAGAAAGAATTCAAATTCTGTCTTACGGTTCAAGGTAGGATTCAATGATTTCGGATACCATTTAAAATTGCAGAAACGCCATTTTGAACTTAAATATACACGTAGTGATAGCATGTCGGCCTTGTCGCCTTAGAGACTTTGGTTATCAGTGTCTATATTAGATTTATTACCCTCTCTCTAAGCAATGCGAAGATGACCAATCATACCGCCTAAGGCAGCTAAGGACATCAATTCAAGTTTTATTATCCGCGAGTCCTAGGTTTCGAGTCCCGATGGTGCATAACGGTGACTGGATTTTCGACTCTAGCTAGGTAACTAGATCGAAATTAGCCGCTGTCTGAGGAGAATTCTAGGGGTCGGCGGTTCTGATAGGCAGCTTCCCGTGGTTTCTCCTATGAACACGAGGCGAATGCCGTGCAGTACCCTAACAAAAAGGCCACGGACCGCGCGTGATCTTTCCTTCCTCTTCCTTATCCTGTCCTGAACCCTTACATACTCATAGTCACAATTACATCCAGTACTCTACTACTAATGTTCAGAGAATAGTCGGAAGTTTATAACTTGCCCCGGCTGGGGCGGTGCCCCGCTATGACGGGAAATCCCTGAAGAGGGAAATTCTCGCAAGTCGACGTGTAGATTGGCGCGGAATCTCTCCATACAACGGAGGAACAGCAACGCAATCTGATACAAACATGTGCAACATTTACGTACTAATGACCATAGCAGTTGACGCGCCTAGAAACATGAAATAATCCGTCGATCAATTTTTGAGTCAAATAGAAATGGCTGGGTTCAATGAAGGTAGGCTTTACACTAGATCTCAGAGATTTAGGAAGATAATATTTAAGGAGGTCATCACGTTTAATAATTGTTTAATGTAATGAAACCGAGAAACCATGAAACCGAGAATGGTGAAATGAGCGATTAAATATATTTTACTGTGCGGAAAAGTAGAGCATGGTATTGCTTGTAAACTAGTGGTGCTAAAACCGACATCCTTTCTCGCATGTTTTCTAAGTGCACCGCTATATTATAGAACTACATAAACATGCAAAAGTGTTTTCAACCAGCAAAAAGTATTTTCTGCACCGAGACTCCAACATTGGTCCACCGCGTTAACTCGCCGTCAACCATACTACGCCCAAAATTACACAAAAACTACTCATACTTTCGAAAAATTGATCTTATTTCAAAATCTATGCTTACGAACAGATTTCATCAGAAAAAAACTCAATCTTCAATACTATGGATGTGGATGTATATGCCCAAAAAATTCACTTTTGCAATTTTCGAAAAATCAGGTATTGTTGTTGCTTCATGTGAAGTACCCTCAAAAATCGAAATAGCCGTTTGAAACTCACAAAACTTTGAGTTCGTTCAGATGGATTAGGAACGATTTGGGCGTGCGTTGACCACAGACAGCCAGACAAAGGAGGGACGGACAGACTGACGGGCGGATGGGCTTACCGACGTTTTGCCGTCAATCGATTTTTCGGTATCAAGGACCCACAAAACGGATTATGGCTACACCGTGGGTTGGAGTAATTTATTTATTTACTTAGTTAATGCCTTACTTTACGTGGCGAGACTCGGGCCATTAAGCCCGCTCTTATGTCTGACCTCGCAAATTTCGTGATGCTCCTTTCACCTTCTAGCGGAGAAAGGAGGTATTATCTTGGACGACGAAACAGGTGGATCTCAATTTTACTCAGAGGCTTCTTTTAGGCTTGAGGATCTTTTACATGCTACATACTACATGGGTCTACTACGTGGGTCAGCCGGATTTACTTCCCCTCCAAAAGAAGGCTTACGCCGGATTTTTTCGCCCTTAAAAATGCACGGCTTCGATCGGGTTTGAACCCGCAAACTTGGGTACGCTAACCGTTATACCACCGAATCCACGCGAATTTACTGTATATAACAACAACATTTATTGACTTTTTCGTTACCAGGGCTCGGCAGCAAGTTTTCTGCCAAACATTCGACATTTTCCGGCATACAACTACAATATTTTCTCTTCTTGCGAAGGAAGTGCGAGCAAGAAATAATATAGCTGTTATGGGTACTTATGCCGGCTATATTATTGAAAACATCATAGCCAATTTTTTGTCGCCAGAAAATTAGTTATTAATAATAATTGTATAGTCATATATTGAGATGAAAAACACACCTGATGGTTTACATTCTGCTAGTTAAAACGAAGACAACTCAAATTCCACGGCAAGCAAGTCGTTTCTTTTTTTGATAGTACCTCCTCATCACGTATCTTACTTAATTAGCCACTCTACAGCATCCCTTTTCCACCAGTCTCCCCGAATCGTCTTCCTCACGACTGCCTATCACGATTGCTTCTATTCCCCTTCCCCCACATCAATCCTTTCTCGCCCGATCCTCCGTCCCTTTCCCCTGCCCCCACCCCTCCTCCAATCCCGTTCCCCCTCCTCGCCCCTCGGTTCGCGCCTCCCCGAACGCCGACATGATTACCCTAACACTAATGATACTGTGCGGCGGGTACTACACCCCATTATCTTCGCTAATCGATCGGAATTGAGCCATTTACCTCTTAAAATGTGATGAAGTCTTACTTTTGAGGGGAAACGTTCTAATTTTCTATTTAGCGGCGAGGACTCTCTTAAGATATTACGCGGAAAGCTTCATGTTACGAAAGTGTAATGAGATTTTTTCCTAACTCGATTGAGTAACTTGGAAGGAATCGGGGAGTGCTAAAGAGTAATCAGAACAGGATCTTGTTTGTTCCTTTTCCCGCCAGTATTAATTTATGAAAGGTGGTCGTATTTCTTTGGTCGCCAATTTCATGAATATCTAGTGTACGCGGCTAGTTTTTCATGTCTGCAATCTTCCGAAACAATTTCTTTTCATCTTTGATCTAAAGATCTTTATTACGTCGGTTAAATATATGTTACGAAAGAATTGCGAATAACAAAACTGGAGAGTTAATATACTTTGCTTTGACTTGCTGGAGGAGACGTAGAGGAAATTGACCAGTGAATTTTGAAGAACGCACAATACGTCATATAACTTGTTTTAAAAGTGTCTAAGGAAGCTATTTACTCCTAATATGTAATTTATATTATATGTACGAATTTGATACAACGTAAATAAAAAGAAACTTCGAATATTTGACAAAAAGTATTTCACATCGTCCACGCGTAGTAATTTGATTTGCACTTAGTTATTACAAAAAATGTACGTCATGATTAATTTATTTTAAGTGTTCATTTGCATTAGAATTTTTTGGAAAAATTAATTATATTTAAAAAAATTTTTTTTATTTTTTAAAAAAATTTTTAATGTATTCTGAATTTTTTCGATATTAATTTCTTCTATCTCACATTAACTTCCGTGAAAAGTTTTATTTTTACTTTATTCACTTCTTTTTTAAAGATTTTACTAATAATTTTTTTTTTCTCTCTGTTTTCTCGTTTTTTTTTTTTATATCAAGAATATATTTTTATTTTTTTCGATTATCCATTTTTCGAAATTAGAATGTTTTATTTCTAAAGCACAAGTTCATAACCGCGTTTTATGCATTTAGTAGATATAGTTGAATTCAGTTTCATTTAGAAAAATCATAATTAGATGATTAGAAATTATTCTTTGACGATAGTTTACGAATATAAATATAAACACGTACTTTGAATTGGGTCCTTCTTTAAGTGGAATGTGGGTTTAAAAACTCATGACAATTGAATTCGTTTTAAATCCCTCCTTTATTGCCTCACAATCATCGGTGGAGTTGATACAAAAACTCCCGCTTCAATATAATTAGGGATAGTTTGCAATGGCCCCGGAGGTCCGGAGATCCGCCGCTTTCGCCGTTCTTTGTGTCGCTCCCCTCTCTCATTATGACGTTACGGTTCGCGAAATCAATTATAACGAACCACTCTATTAATAAACACCGCAATGTTATTTCCATGCGTTCTACATTATATATTGGCTATAAATCATTCATGTTATTCACAATTACTAAGCTTTTCACTTGCTGCATCAGAGACAATAGCGTTTTTGTCCCGAGATGAGCCTGACTGCACATGGTGGTGTTATATAGTCGAACGGGGGTTGGGAAACTGCGATCTCGAGGGTTGCGATGCTTCAAAATACGATAGACTATTAGGCTTTTTCGTCATATTCACGAGTTAAAGGAACGTTGTAGGTGAGTTCGATGAGGAACTTTTACGTTTCTTCGCAGTGATCAGGTCTGTGAATCTTTAACGTGAATTGTATTAGTATAACTTAAAGTAATGTATTAAAACGTGTCATACACGTTTCTTTCATGGAAGTCGGATATCGAGAAATATGCATTTATTTATCAACAACCTGACGCATTATTAGAATTGTAAATGTATCAATTTTTTAAAATATAATTCAAAAAATGCATATAATTCAATAATTCAAAAATAATAAGTCAACATATAATTACTTTCTAAATAATTAACATTCCTGGAATTGTATTTTAGAAGTTGTATACTGTTTTTTGTATCCGGACGCTCTAGTTATTACGGCTCTACAGCGACCTGTCTATCCCAACACATCTCAATTCTCTGGTCACTAAATTTCCTTTTCGTCTCTGTATTTCGGTATGGGATCCTCCACGTCATCGGCTATTGGTGGTAGCCCGTAGGCCCATCGTGTCACTCTATTTCCGAGGTACCCCGTAGGCCCCGTGACTGCGAAATAGAACCAGTTTTGTGGCGAATATCAATGTCTGAAACACTTTCAGAGGAAATTGCAAGGGTTGGATAAAAAGTAATGAGAATATTTTTTATTTCTCTGAAATGACTTTATTGAAGAGGTCTTTACATTTTCACACCTTCAATATAATTAAATACGTTGTTAATAGCATTTTGCCAAATGTTAGGAAGACGTCGTTCATCATCTGCGCGTCTGTTTCTGTTGATGTCCAAAATTAACCTCCCTGTAGCATGAATAATTTCTTCTCTGGGGTTCTTCGCAATGATTCTTTCATTTTGCTGAAGTGATAAAATCACAGGGACTCATATCAAATAAGGTCGATGTTTTAGAATCTCCCATTGACAGCGGCGCAAGAGTTCTCCATATGTGATCGTCCTTCACATCACCTCTGCCTAACGCTGCCTGAACGCTGTAACCCATCGTGCGACTGTGGAGTATGGCAACTCTTGATCGCCACATGCTCCATGCAGTCCGTGGAAACATTCTTGCGTGCTCCGACCTCGTGCTACTTCAGTTTTGAGCCACGAACGTCGCTCTATCTTTGTATACATGACGTTAGGGTTATATATGACGCTTGCACCATTGCTATGAAGTTCTACGATTTACACACTGCAGTAGACTGACAGAGTACTGTTCTCGCTCGCTGCTCACAGTCGTCTAATTCTTCCATTTGTCACGCTAGATAGCAGCACACCGACTCTCCAGCTTTAAGTTGCAGCAATATTCTCATTCCTTTTTATCCAACCTATGCACCTTGTGGTTGGGTCTGTCCCACCATGACATAACACAGAACACCCACTGTTTGTGCAAGATTCGAACCCACAACTCAAAAGTAACGCGTACTTGGACGCAGTTGCCACTAGCCTCTTTGCCACCCAGGCGATAACGAGTGGAAGGAATATGGTTGAAAGGTGGTACATGTTGGGAGACCTCCCACGACATGGCACAAGCATACTATTTTTAAGTTGAAATATATTTCTTTTCATGAATATCGCCTTCAGGAGTTTTTGATGTTCTCCCAATTTTGGAGCCAAAGAAACAGTTATATTTAAGGTGAATTTTTTGCATCAATATTTTCTACTTAAAATGTATAAAAACCAAATGTACTTTGAATACATTCGTGCTGTAAAAATCTGTTAAAAATAAGCTTGCTGAACGTAGGGAGGTAGTCTCTTGGGTCTTCAATCTAAGAGTTGAAATGCAGCTATTCTTCTCCTCCAGATTTTGTGAATTTTAACTGTCCTCTTTATTTCAGAGTAACATACCCGTACTCTGTATTGTAACATACTTTGTACTGTAGAGTAACATACTTGGTACTATCACTCTTGTAATGTATTTGAATAATATATTTGAATTTGTAAATGTTTCATTTTGTTTCCTTGAAGAAAAATAAAACTTCTTTAAAGAATAAAAGAAAAAATGAATCGAAATGTCGTTGTAAAATTCTCACCTTGTAACACTAAGTAATTAAATGAGAAAATACCTGTATGTCTATATTTGGCATTTTGGGTCGACTATCCGACTTTGCCGGCTAGCAAATTCTGTGCCGCAAGCCTGAGCTTGGGTTAAGAGACGTGTGGCGAACGAACATGACGTATTCCCTTCATCGTAACTAGCAAACTCCGCCAGCCTGAGATTTTCTTCCTCACACTGCTACAGAAACTGAGAAGATTTGATTTTAAAGTAAAGCTACAACACTATTTTTGCCCCGAGCGGGAATAGACCATATGATCGCAATACGGGAATATAGTACGCTGTCCGTGAGCCACCTTAGGACCTAAATGATACATTGTCACTCAAAGTATTGCCAACAAACTATTTAAAAAATATACAATGTAAAATAGGCAAAGACTACTGAAGTTTTTTTCCGAAATTTCAAAATTAAAATTCAGAATTGAACTAAAAAATTTAAAACAACATTCAGTACGAATCATAAATCATATCAAATTTATCGATTCATGCGCAGAGGCACCTAGGATTTTCCGAGGGGAGAACATGAATTGTGTCGAGCCGACTTAATGTTCTTTCAAAAAAAAAAAAATTAATTTTTGCTGAATATAAAATATATTTTTTAAATTTTTTATTCTTTTATTTTTTTGAATGCTCCCTCCTCACGTTATATCAAAATACCTTTCTGCTAAATATCGCTTAAGCAGAAATTACCGTGCATATACAAGCCCCGAAACCCGTCGGCAAACGCAAACGCAGCCGCATTTCCTCTTGCTCCGTCTTCCCCGCGTGGCCGGCCTGCGCGGAGGCAGATGCTATCGCGTTCCAGCGGGGAGACGCGCGCTAATTGAACCTTAAGCGCGAAAATATGAGGCTGAACCGCACGCAGTGCTTTCGCGCCGCGCCGCACCGCCAAGCCAGGTCCTCGAACCCCGGTCGTCGGCCCCCACGGCCACCCTTTCGCGGCGTGCAGCGAGGGAGCCGGAACAACGGTTTTCCGCAACACCGGCATTTTTCTTGCAATATATCGGGGAAGTGATAACGAAACGTCATCTTCTATGGCATAATTTTCTGTGTCCCGAGGTCTACAGGTTTCTGTGTCCCGAGGTCCCGAGGTAAACAGTGGCGTTTTGTTTAGGTGTGCAAGTCGTGTGTCAACGCTCAAGGAAATAAAGAAAAATCATTTTTCCTTTTAATTCATTTAGTTTAAAAAAAATTATTCGGTCTTCCGCGCAATCGGCGTCGTAGATTGGCACCAGCCCAGGCAGTGTGCGAGCGCAGCTCAGGCCGTTGGCGAATATCTCCAACGACTTCACGACGGTTCGGGTGTCGACAGCGTGACTTAAAAAAGAAGCGAGCCAAGGCGTTGGATCTCGATTCAACGGTCTGCTTTAGTGAGCCAGCGACCATGATATCAGCGTCGAAATGTTAGAAATTACATCTTGATATCATCGTGGCACATAGTTCTTGCGTGAATTAGATTCGTCAGAAGCTAATGATACCTAAAAATATAGGATTTAGTAATATTCTATACTAACGAAATTCATTCAATAATTTGATTTTAAACGTTACAAATTTAAAAAATTAAAATATATTTTATATTCAGCAAAAAATATTTTTTGTAAAATAAAATATTAAGTCTGCTGGACACTATTCCTGTGCCCCCACCCCCAGATAAAATCCAGGCGACTAAGGGTATGGATCGATAAATTTAATATGCCATGTGATTACTACTGAATTTTCTTTGAATGTTTTTAGATCGTTTCTGAATTTCAATTTTGAAATTTACGAAAAAAAATCAGTAGTCTAAATAAAGAACACTAATTTGAAATAAGTTAGTTAATTTTTTTTAAATTGCATTTTTTGTCTTTAAATCCTCGTTTAAAAATGTCTGAGAGATGCAGTTCAGGAAATAACAGTTAACAACCCAAATGTAGGTATCTGTTTCTCATTATTCCTCGTTAACGTTTCAAGAAACAGTTTCCAGTGAACACCAACTGCTGATTTTAGAGAAAACATTTTCGGAGAACAGAACATGTACGACTTTTGTATCGAAAAGCATCAAGAATCCATTAAGAAAAGCTCATGTCATCCTGTTGGTTACTCTCACAGTCTGAAAGCATTTTTTGCTTGTTCAGATTGAGGCATGCAAGTCTTCTTACTTTAATGCAGATGAATATTTGTGGAATTGGACATAACTATCTTCAAATAATTATGCGGATTATCATTGTGTTGTTTATAAGCTACAATCGACTCCGGTTATAGTGAACTTCAGGGGACTAACATTTTTGGTTCACTATATCTGCGGTTCAGTGTATCCGATGAAGTCAAAATTAAATACAATTGCTACATAACGATTAATTTTATTAATGTAGAGATACAGTGGAATACATGAACAGAATGAACTGAAAATATCAATATATTTATTTGCTCTAAAAAATTAACTATTTTCAATTGTTTGCTGCGTACTTTTTCATTAGCAATTTCTCTAGATCCTTTTCCAGAGTTCCTGCTCTCTCCACACTTGATTCTGCATTCTGCACAGTTGGAACACCGTCTCACACTCCAAATGCCCTTTTACTCAGCTCATAACATGCGAGATGATCGACAAACGAGCGACCTTTGTCCGACGATACTATTTCAAGCTGTCTAGTGTTAGAATTTGTGGCACTGAGGCGATATATTATTTTCCAGAAGGGAATTCATTACCAGGACGTATTTTGCATGTTCACTTTAGTAGATATTCGGATTCTCTATAACCGAATCTTCTTAAGCTTATTTGTAATGCAAGTGAAACGGGGCCAGTTAAGTTCACTATTACCAAGAGTTCATTATATCAGAGTTCACTATAACCGGTGTCGACGGTATATGCATTACATAATTTGCTAAAATAACTTGTAGACTACAAATGAAATTAAGTACTATTTTGTGATCGCATGGTCGTGAGAGAGATACAAAATTGTAGTGTGTGGCATTAATTAATCTGATGTTTGCGAATTAATTGAATGTTTACGAAAACATCTTAATGAACCAATATTTGTTGAAAAAGATCTGAGAAAATGCTGCCAAATTTCTCAATGATACCATATAAATATAAGAGTAGACACACATA
Organism: Teleogryllus oceanicus; assembly: GCA_964035755.1. Taxonomy (NCBI): domain Eukaryota; kingdom Metazoa; phylum Arthropoda; class Insecta; order Orthoptera; family Gryllidae; genus Teleogryllus; species Teleogryllus oceanicus. The sequence continues at coordinate 129,133,876 of CAXIVR010000003.1, read as the reverse complement.
GTACTGTAATTTAATAGTCTGGAGAAAAGAGTGACTAGTCGGGAAATATATAATGCGAATGCCACTCGACCGATGGCCAAAAAGTCCCGACTGCAGCAACAATCTGGAAGAAGTTGGGAGAAGTAAAAGAAGAAGAAATGAAGTATATATTGATAAGAAAGATGAGTCGGAAGAGGATTGTAGAAAGGGAAATAAGAAAGAAAATTATGTTTTACAAAAGTATAATTATACATATTATATTTTATAATAAATATTTCTGTATTAAGAAATAGTTTCATGAGTGGAAAGTTGAATTTGCTCTTGTCGATTTGTAACCGAGGGCGAAACGCATGGGATAATCACATACTTCCTGGCGAAGTCAATTCCATGAGGTTCGTTCTCCCAGGATAGATACTCCTGGAACGGCATCTTTCAATCAACGTCGACAACTTAATTCGAAAATGTCAAGTGACAGGTTGGGGTAGCCTCCACAACTCAAGAGGTTGTTCTGGGGCAGAGACTGTCACGGACGTTCATCAAGATACCTTGTTTAGTTCCTTATGAATAGGGATCCTGAATGTAAGAGAGAGATTTCCCCTACCAATTACGTATGCTTCTGTTGCGAAACTTGAAAAGTGTTTGTATAATTCTTGTCGTGATTTACAGCAACGTAATGAGATCTTAAAAGTAAAAGTAGGTGATTAACGTTCATTGATGTTACGAAATGAAACGCTATTTGGAAATGTTTTTTCTACATAATTGAGCGCAAGTGGTTATTTGCTTTTGTTCACATATATGCAACTTCATTATCTGTGCACATCTTCTAGAATTCAGTGAAAAATATAGTTATTCAAATTATCGTTTCCATGTTGTCGCGGCAGGAAGTATAATTCCATAGGACAACATGGATAAGAGCCCAAAATTTATTGCTTGTTTGTCCTTGAAAATAGATTTTATTACATGGGATCTTTTTTTCCCCTCTTCATTCATTCAAAATTCAAGTAGTATATGACTTAGTGTAGGGATCACAACATTTTGAAAATGTGCACACAATTCATTTCTTCCCATAGCACGTCGTACGCAGTTTTAACTGTTTTTTGACGTAAAATAAATAAATAAATAAATAAATAAATAAATAAATAAATAAATAAATAAATAAATAAATAAATAAATAAATAAATAAATAAATAAATAAATAAATAAATAAATAAATAAATAAATAAATAAATAAATAAATAAATAAATAAATAAATAAATAAATAAATAAATAAATAAATAAATAAATAAATAAATAAATAAATAAATAAATAAATAAATAAATAAATAAATAAATAAATAAATAAATAAATAAATAAATAAATAAATAAATAAATAAATAAATAAATAAATAAATAAATAAATAAATAAATAAATAAATAAATAAATAAATAAATAAATAAATAAATAAATAAATAAATAAATAAATAAATAGAGTGTTCCTAGTATCGTGAATTGATGCCATGTTAACGAATTATTTCCTCTCAGTTTTCCTAAATGAGTTTGTGTCATGTGTTTTGGTAGAACAAAATTTAAAACATTATCAAAGGTAATAAAATCCATATATTTAAAAATATGGCTCATTTACATTAATCTGATCAATCTTCACATGTTTGTATCAAATTGTACCTTCCGTAAGTATAAGTATTATGATACGTAGCGTTCTAGTCACAGACACCGTCGTTAGCGGATGACGGCAGTGATATTTTTACAATAAATAAATAGACGACTCGATCATGTATATAATGTTTTCCACGTGTACTCATTACAAATAATTCCTCCATATTTTCATCATAACTTTTATTTATTTTCTAAACTTAGTTAAACGAAGTAAACCTAAAAGTTGCAAATAAAATAATAAAGTATATTCAGTCCAATTACGAAATTCTTCCATTTATTTTATAGCCAATTATAAACAGATTTTGACCTATACTATAAGCCGAAAAGCAATATAACGTTTTCTGCTGCTATCGTAATTCGTGTTATCAGTACGGGATAAATATCTTTGTGAATAATTTTAAAGAGTGAAGTGTTTCGTGATTCCAAAACCTCTGCAAATACTATGACAAGTCCACAAAACATTTCGATTGTGCAGTCTCTTTCGAAGCCACCGGAGTGGAAAGAATCTGGTACAGTGACACCAATAGGATATGTCGAGATAAATCAAGAAACAAGCTGTCCCCAGGGAAACTGCAAACATCAGCGATCTTTCAACGAGTCGTTCAATTCCTGAAACATTTGCAAAAGCAATTCTGATTCAACTTTCACAATCGACTGTCGTTCTGGCATAGTGCGTTTTTGTTCATACTTGTCCGGAGTGTGTCCCCTTTCTCTTTGATTTATTCCACCACGCACCTGTTTGACCGCCTAAAACGACAAGTAAAATATAAACTAGCACCATCAGATTTGGGTACGAGTTCATGTATTAGGGCCTGAAACAAAGTTTCACTTCGGAACCGAACCGATACAGCAATAAATCGGCGACTTTGGTCATCGCCGCCTTCACGAGAAAGTTCGTCTTCTTCTTTTGGCGATGCCGCTAGCCTGAGAGCTTTTCCTTGCTATTCAAATGAGCAGGTGATTGGGAATCGCCCGTTAGCGAACGAGTGGTGTGTATGTTTGTGTGTGTGTGTGTGTGTGTGTGTGTGTGTGTGTGTGTGTGTGTGTGTGTGCGTGTGTTTGTGTATCCAATGGGTGCGACCAAAGAGTAGAATGCCCCCGAAAACTTCATTTTGTAACATCCCTTTCCCATCGTCATAAAAGGAGCATTGCCTTTCCGCAACCATTTCATCATCGATTGATGACGCAATACCATTAATTTTTGGAGATTACGTTAAAAAAGTATGTACATTTCGCTTTTGTTCTTTTCCTTCAATTAAAAGGTTCATTTTCACTTTCATTGCTCTTTTTCCGCGTCGCTGATTGTCCGGTAAAAATTCGTTTGCTAGGCATGTATGTGGTCGAACTTGGACAGTCTTCTTGCTCACTTTACATATCCAAAAGGTTTTTATTTTACGTCAAACCCATTAAAACTATGTGAAGTGTATTTTGTGCACGTTGTCATAATTCTGAGAACCCTATCCTAAAACATATACAAGTAGAAATCTGAATACAGAAGGAAATGAGCGTTTTTGGCAAGAATTGTTAACAAAAATATTCGTTCTGGTAAAATATCTTTTTTCAAGGGCATATTAGCTGTAGATTTCTGTCCTTATCCTTCATGATGTCCTTCGTGATGGAATATACTTCTGCTACGACAACATGAAAAATTATTATAATTTGAATAACTATATTTCTCACTGAACTCTAGAAGAGTGCACAGATAATGAAGTTACATTTACGCCAGAAGCAAATCAAGGGGCCAATTCAACATTTGCTTAAGGGATCAAAGAAACTGGACGAAAAATCTGATCGAGATGAGGAAGCTTAACCTAGGTGAGGTATAATACTTGTTACTTATTGTTTAGAATTATAGATAGAGGTTTTATTCTACAATTGGACAGATGTTGCCCGGTGGCAGAATGCAGAAATACGAAACTGCAGTTACAATTACTAATACAATTACAAAAAAAAGAATAATGTATAAAAAATCAATATAAGAAACAAAACTATCACCAAGATACCAAGGAACCCTCGCATACACACCAGCCTGTATCTATTTACTCATATTCAGACAAATATGGATACACATTTTTACCTAACACCACAGTGTCATAATATACAATATTTATAATAATTATTACTATACTCCTAAAACGTAAAACACTCGTTACTATAAATAAATACGAACGTTTGCAGAAGAACATAATAGCCTGTAGAAAGACATTTTCGACTAGCGAAACAGAAAGAAATGAAATTATACAGTCTAAGAAGTAAAGAATACATTAAATATTGTTGTGAAAACTAATATTACTTTCCTTTTTGACGCTCGGTATAGTCTCTAAATGTATAGAAACAGTAATGCTGCATAAAGGATTTTACTTGGGACATAAACATTGTATCAATTTTAATCGTTTAATGCCATCCTGCAAAGTGTTGTAAAATAATGGAGATGTATGTGAATTTTTTTGTAGGGAGCTGTTGATACTGTCACGTGATGCATATGATTACTACGTCGAGTGTTATAGTTATAGACATTAGCATTGACTGAAAATATATTCCTGTTCTTGCATAAACCATTTTTGACAAAAACCACCGATTCGAAAATCAAAAGACAAGGTAATGATAAAATTCCTATATTAATAAAGGGAGCTTACGAGAATCATGTGGGTCGGATTTGCTTATAACTGGTATAATTCCTTTTTTGGTGAAAACTTATCAAGAAATCCTTACAGCATTATTATATGTTCAAATAATTTGATGATTTTTCTCAAATAATCAAATCCTGACGATACTTTTCGCTGTTCCTTTACGATCCTAGTCAATTCACTAGAATATACAATTGGGATTATTTATACAAAAGAATTATCAAAATACTCGTATATCAATTTCAGGAATTATGATGTCTGAAGTAAAAATATGCATTTTGCACAAGTATTTACAAGCAAATAGAGAAAATTGTTTTTAAAATATTATTTGATCTTTAAAAGCATAAAGAAATGAAGTGTCCAAGAGAAAACATAATAGACTCATAATTCTTGTTTTTCTTTTATTTTTCAGGTAGGAAGCTATGTTAGACAGATATTTTAATTTTTTAGGATACTTTACAAGCATATTCTGTTTCATTTTCAAATTCTTCTGAAAAATGGCAATTTATTTTATTACTTTTTGCTGGACTGGGAGAAAATAGATTTGGTATATTCTTTTTATTTTCATTAAAATATATGTTATTTTGAAAATTGCAAACGTTGGAGTTTATTTTCGAACTAGGCCTATGCCTGTAATATCAAAACCAGATATTTCTATTTGAGAGCAGTAAACCCTTCGATTTTAGATCTTTAAATTAAACGTAACAAATAACACAGAAAGGAAGAAAAACTTCTCTTTGCCGCGCATTCCCGCTAGTTGTATGTTCATCATAAAATCAGCATTTTCGAATTTGTACTAAAATGGTGAATAATAAGCACACGTGAAATTTATATTTTAACATGTAGCCTCTGATTATTATCTTGTCAAAAAGCACAGTTACAAAGACCAAAAGCCCCACGCAACTGTGCCAATAAATTGCAACTGGGTCATTGCACACTCAGTATAAAAGAATGTTTCTTAACATGCTTATATTGACCCACCTTAATATTTCGTTTGGATTGCGCGATCACACAGATAGCGATGGTACTTTTTCTTTTGCAGCGTAAAAACGTTTGGTATTTGAGTTTCGTCATTGCTGTGTGCTTAGATATCACTTTAGATAATTTGAGTATCGTGAATAACTTCGACAATCCCTGGTAAGAACCACATGCGTCACCGCGCCTGATGTACTTTTGTATTCCATAGTTTCTAATATTTTAATCGTACATTAGTTATGATACATGTAATTGAATATAAGTTATTAAATTATTGGACTCACGAGGTATCACAGTTTGCCATGTTTGTATTTTCTTTCTGTATTGGCTGTTGATTCATGGACTAAAGGAGAAAATGAGGAAGAAATAAAAAATATATAAAAAGTCAATTGTAGCGCACTCCATGTATTAAATTGTCAAGATTTTTTCTGCCAACAAACTGTAGATTTTGGTTAAAATCAAATAACAACTTTCTATCATTTTTTTGTTTCGGATAAGTCGGAGAAGTTTGAGAAAATCGACCTAAACTCGTAGGTTTTAAGCCGCGCCTCGTAGAAGATTAAATAAACAACTTCCTGGATGTGGAAATACAACATGAATCTTGTCGGAATAGATTCGAAAGTTTTTTCTCCAATATCCTTGATTTCGATTCCTTGATTTGAACGGTGAATTTAAAGGTGTAGATATCATAAGAGACGCACCTAGAAATGTGCTGTGTTGGCGGTAAGGACAAACGTAAATGTTCCCAGCAGGGAAGTGTCAAAATGTTTAGCGGGAAACGGTCACTGGTATACTTTTTCCAAGCAACTCTTACCTGCAGAACACCAATCCCATCACTTTCCATCTTCCGCTCCTCCATATACCAGCTTAGGTGGCTCAGAGCATTAAATTAATGTCACTGCCGTGTCTCTGGGAGGTTCTAGGTTTCCATTCCCAACAGTGGTAGGATTTTCTACATTAGCTAGTACATAGTTAAGTCGAGTTCAGTCTCTGTCCGGAGGTGAAGTGTAGCGGCCGGCTGTTCTGACCAGTAGTTTTCCGTGGTTTCTCCGATCAACACCAGGCCAATGCTGGAGGAGTACCCTAACGAACAGGCCTTGGACCGAGCGCGATCTTTCTTTCCTCTTCCTTGTCTTATCCTCACTTCCGGAGCTGTGTCCGCTGGTGGGAGATATCTCGTTGGGGAAAAAAGCCTTAAGGTATTGGTAGGTCATTGCCGAAACTCGCCATGCAGCGAGGGAAGATCACCGCCTACTCTCGACATAAAAAAACAAAATGCAGTACACTTACGAAACTAATGACCACAGCAATTGTCGCGCCCGCAACCACTAATCAATCAATTGATGCACTTTTCTACCGATCACACCGGGAGCGGTAGCTCAGTGCATCAACTGATGTCACTGCAGCGCCTCTGACCGGGAGGTCCTAGGTTCCAATCCTGACGGCGGCAGGATTTTCGACACTAGCGTTTCAGCTAGGTCGAATTCAGTCGCTGTCTGGAGGAGAATGCTAGCGGCCGGCTGCTCTGTCGTAGTTTTCCGTGGTTTCTCCGATCAACACCAGGCGAATGCCGGAGCAGTACCCTACCAAACGGGCCACGAACCGCGCGCGATCTGTCCTTCCTCTTCCTTGTCCTATCCTCTCCCTTACACACACACACACACACACACACACACACTAACATGCACTACACTACCACATATTCGATCGGGAACTTAGAGCTTGTCCCGGCTGGGGCGGTGCCCCTCTGGTGGGAGAGTTCTGGTTAGGGGGAAACCCCACTAGCCGACGGTAGGTCAGCACCGGATCTCGCCATCCAGCGGGGGAAGATCACCGCCATCTCCCGAGGAAAAACACGCACTACACTAACGGGACTAATGACCAAAAGCAGTTGACGCGCCAGGAAACACGAAAAAAAATCAAGCAATCAATCTACCCGATCACTACCCCGCCAGCGTCTCTCCACGCGGCCGCCCCGCTCCGCTCGGCAGCGCAGAGCGACACGGAGGGGAGTGGAGCGAGTCGGAGCAGGTTCCGCGGCGATTTACGGGCGTCGCGGGTGGGGCGCGGCGCGTCCCCCGGCCCCCCCTTTTTGCACGCGTCGTCCCAGCCGCTGCCCTGAGGCGCGCGTGCGCGGGCGCGCGCCGCGGACGTCGTCGCCGCAGCTGCACGAGGAGTGCAAACGACCCCAGCGTGCGAAGAGCAACGTAAAGAACTCTGAATCTATTCGTAGTTAATGGTACATTATGAAACGATGATGTAAAGTTAGGTTACAATACACGAGTGTGATTTTACGATACGAGCGAGGTAAGATTGAGTATCGTAAACTTGACACGAGTCAGTGACGAATCCTGAACTTTACTTTAAGTATACCGCACTTTATGAAAGTTGACGCACTTTATGAAATCTCTGACGTTCTTTTATTATGAGCTTTTATGAAATCCCAATAATATGAAATTCCGTCTTTAATAATTAATTTATGAGACAATTACACAAAATTCTAACTTCTGGATCGTTAACACACACTATTTTTCACAAAAACTGAAGAGAAGCGTAACTTGCAAACCACCAGAGAGGGACTGTTCACCGCAATATTTTGGGGGGCCTCCCGACCGTCCAGACGTGCATCCTCCCCTCTCTCTCCTCTTGAAACATAAGGAATACTAGGTTGTCGCGGCTGGGATGTGGTGCCTTCGCCTGCGCTGGCGAATTCTCTGGACAGTATTAAGAACTGTTTGAAACTTCTCACTCTCCTGCAATTCATAGCGCTTACGGATGCGGAAGACTGACTGGCTCAGGTAAAAAAACAGTGTTATTTTTTCGCTTCTGTTTTAAAGCTTTCAAAATCTCTAATTTTTTATAGGATTACCCAACTTTTGAAATATTTATTATACACTTCAAATTACTAGGTATATTAGCGGTATACGCGGTGTATCGAAGAATTCGCCACTGACACGAGTGTACATCGAGTTTCATACAGTGCTTTTTCTACAACTTTTATAAGTTAAACTTTTACATTGAATCGTTTCGTGACAGTTGACTAGTAGGATTCAGCCAAGGTCACCTAACCCTACCCTCACATGCTGCCCCAGGTGGCTGTGGTTACCACTCTGTCTGCGAAGGAGTACTGTGCTAGTCAAATAGGATAAAAGTGATATTACGATTCAATTTATTTTAAATATTATTCTACGAAAAAATAATAATAAAAATAAATTAAAACTGAAAAGCATAATATAATATCAAATGCAATTGTAATGTGCACATTCGAACGAAACTTTTACTAGAACGATTCTCAATGATTAATGAAGTGTCAATACTTGGTATGTTACCTTCTCTATGACTGGTCAACAACCTGTATCATAATGAGAATCATTATGCAACTGGTTGCAGCCAACAAATGACAGCATTTTACAATGGGAGTAGAAAACCGTTTTTGTATAAATAAAATAGACGCAGAGATGTCTTTGAAAATTTAGATACAACAAAATTATAAAATTGTTTGAATATTTCGGGCATGTTAACTGCTAAGGTCATTAGTCCCATACGTGTAGTACATGTGTTTTCCTCTGGAGGTAACGGTAAACTTCCCCTACTGAATGGCGAGTTCCGGCCCGACCCACCGCGGGCTTACGTTTTTTCCTCAAACAGAGATATTCCACAGCAGAACATGGCTCCGAAGGGGAGTATAGGATAAGGAAGAGGACAGAAAGACAGCAGTGGCTCCGTGACCTCTTTGATAGGATACTCCTCCGGCATTGGCTTTGTATTGATTGGAGAAACCTCGAAAAACTACAGATCAGAGCAGCCAGCCAGAAATGTTCTCCAGGCAGCGAGTGAATTCGACCTAGCTATCTAGTTAGTGTCGAAAATTCTGCTGCCGTCGGGACTAGACCCGAGGACCTCCTTGTCAGAGGCAGTGTAGAGACATCAGTTGATGCTCTGAGCCACATTTCTCGGTTTTTAGTTCAATATTTTGTCTTAATTTGTTTGGTCCCTTGTTATATTTAAACAGTCACTTGCAATCTGCGCCACATATCCATCAATACGAGAAGATTAACAACTTTTACTTGTGTTATTGTTATCCATTACAAGGAGACATATAGAATACGTGAAGGACGAAAAGAAGGTCTTGACGAAAAATATATATTACAGACTTAATATGGCAATGGAAAAATAGGAAATATGGTGGGATTTAACATGTGAGAGTTCTCGCACGGGTACGTAGTTAAAGCTTAGCTTTAAGCTTAAAGCTTTTAAAACGGTCAACCCTCGTTATCTTCGTGCTCAAATAACTTTCTTGAGACGTGACTTGCTGTAGCCTTAGTTGCTTCCTGCTGGAACGCTAGGAGGTCATTCTGCACTAGATCATCTCCTGAGTTATCATTTACGTGTTATTTCAAATCACTATTTACTTCATCCTTTTCTTATTTGGCCTCGCACTTGTTTAACCAGTTACCGGAGGGATGTTCCGAGATGAGAGGCAACCAGTTATTTTCAATCTGTCATGACTTTGTTACTAGTAATTTCTGATTTTAAATCAGCTCTCTGGAAAAATAGTCATGAACTACTAGTTGCTCTAATGTTAATTAAATGCCATTACGCTATAATTTACTCCAATACTTCTTTAAATACTATGTGAAACGTTTAGTTTTGCACTTTAATAGAATTTTAAATGTAAATTTGACTCATTGTTTTCTTCTACTACTTATGCTTACTACTATTGTCTTTCTTCTATTTTACTGTCATATACTTTATGCGTATTTTCTTTATATTATTCATATGTTATGTATTTTCTTTTCTTTATTACAATTTACAGATTACAAAATTACAAGTAATCTGCCTACTACGTTACTTCATGCAATAGTTGTTCCAAGTATGTTTTAAAACAGGATTTTCTGAAACACAATTTGTTGTGCAAATGCAAATTTTATATTTGAACATTTGTTTAAATAAAGCTTATGTTATTAAAATCAATGTGGTGTCCAAATTGTTGGTATTAATGCGTTGAGGCAACCATTTTGTTCGAGTTTAATCGGTTTTGTGTGGCGTATCGCACGAGTCTGTGATAAATAAAGAGAAAATATGTATTGCTGCAAATACGCTGTTCATGTAGTTACTCGGTGATGACGCAACACATCTGGCGAGCGCCTCGCGCTTCCAGTCGAGTTGCCACTGAGCACCGACGTCGGCGTCAGGTCAAGAGGAGCATTTGGAGTACGCTCAGGTGCCGGCGTGGCTTGTTCTGCAGCCAGAGCGAATCGGCATGCGTTTGATGTGGTCGCCGACACAGGTGATCCATTTTCCCTGAAGGAGTCGGGCGTCTCCGTGCAATAATCTCCTGGAGGGTTTGCTATAAACTCCAGTGAACTTTGGTAGAGTTCGCTTGTAGGTACCTCAGTGCGGAATTTCCATTTATGTCTATTAAGGGTGTTCTATTAGTTAGCACCGGTCACCACGTTGCATAAACACAGCGCTCTCACGGCCTCGATGGGTTGTGGCGTTGTGGTCCGCCTGTGCGCATGGGTACTTGTATTTGCGTATTCATCTATGAAAACTAGGCTTTAGGGACTTAGACTATATTATCTCGTATTGACTATAATTTCTTAAATAGGCAGTGTAAATTGGCAAGAAAACAATTTTTTTTAAATTGGTTATGTAAGGTCGCATCAACATCTTAGGTCATTAGCGACCACTATTGCTGTTAACGGTATGGTAACTATGAGAAGAAAACGATATGGTGATGATAAGGGGTGAAAGGACAAACACAAATACAACCATGCCCGAGGCGGGACTCGAACCCGCGACCCTTCGGTCCGAGATCACTACGACACTACTGCCTTAGCGATCTCGGCCACCGGGCCGAAAAACAATTTTTGTGTATACATTTTACTTGATTTTGAGCTGTGTAATTATAAAATACGAAAAAAGAACAGATAGATAAGTAATACTGCAACAGATGCACGGTTAGTCTGCTTCTTCCGTTATAAAACCTATACAAACCTTCCAGAATAAAATCCTTCGAACAATTGCCCCGTGGTATATAACCAATAACCAACTTCGTAGAGAAATATACATGGAACCAGTTGTAAATTACATTTCCGTACTGTCATCAAAAGTCTTTGCAATCTCCAAAATACCCCTTGCACCAGCCACTTTCGGCTCGGAAAAACCAGCATTAAATCCTACAACAATTAAATCCCGTGTCCCAAAAGATGCGTTCCGTCTGCCATAAATTAGAGAACATTTTCCCCCTCTTACTCTGAATCATGTTTTCTTCACAAAATTAACAACAATCAACATGAAGGTACCAAGTGGGGATGTCCTCGATCAAAAATAGGGTTATGTTAGTGCGCAAATTTACAGTAACTCGTAACTTCGAGACACTGTCTATTATAGTACATAGTTAAAACAAATACTCACCTGTAAAGTGGTAATCCCACTGATCTGGTTGAATAAAAAAAAACGTTTTTCATTTGTACTTCCATACGGGTCATTGGCCTCCCGCGACAACAATGCTTCGCGCATTGTCTCCCTAGCTACACGCCTTCTCCCTGCGTACACTAACTTTCATGCATCTTCTCGCACTTCCACACTATGACGCACACAAATTACTTAGTTTATCGCTCGGCGTGATGTTGAGGACTACCGTCCTCACTACTAATCTTGACCTAGAACAATGTTGCATCTTCTACATTAATTATACGTTCATATTCTTAAAACTAATACCTATTTATCAAATTCTCTGACAAAATACTGAAATTTCTAACTTTTGTTTCTCCCTTAAAGTTTCACCTTTCTGAAATTCTTCAAATTACTCGATCCTTTCCTTCATAAAAATGTTCATCTTTTACTAATCTTTTATTTACTTTAACAACCTTTCGTATACCTGGGCCGAATTTGTGACGCAGTTTCTGTTCGAGTGAGAATTATTATGGTATTTTTATAATAATAATAATAATAATATAATAATAATAATAATAATAATAATAATAATAATAATATTTATTTGAAACTTGTTTTACAGAGATAATGTACATTGTTGTTTCTTGGAATTCTTAACCATCGCTAACCAGTTGTGATGGTTAGCAGTACTTAATTTATAAGTTATTATCTGTCTACGTCTACGTAGTATTTTTTTATGTTGGCGTGTTTATAACAATATTTTTATTTTTTAACATTTACAATCTAAGCTTTTGTGAACATCCAAAATAAAAAAAAAACTAGCTTTAAATCATACAATAAGTGAAAATTTACAGAGATGCAATAGGTATATTTTATTAGACAAAATGTATAATTCCATAAATAAATTTATATTTAATTTATAAAGCGAAACTTTTTATTGCAATATTTCAGTTTATTACACTCTATTACCGACTTAGTTAATCTCTTTCGTGAAACCCTCTGAGCCCTTTTCTTCTTCTCGGCAGAAGTTTACCAAATCCTCCCAGCAATTGTTTCGCAGTCATAGCTTTCTGATGATCTCTTACATTCGGTGGAATCCTCTACTTGTCGGAATAGACCTTCCGTTTTCTGCCAGACTTGTGCTTCCCAGAGTTGGCCTTTCGAGGGACCGCGTTAGTGTTGAGTTTACTGGCATTCTTCTTTAGGATTACTAATGTTGATATAATAGACATCATCATTTTCTACATTTCCAATTCTTCTGTTTGTTTCCTGACTTGCGATCGGTCGGCTTGTGGCACGTGATATATTTTAGCATGAAAGGTTTTTCCTCAGCTATTTGATGCGGAACTAGTATCCCCTCTCCTGTTCCGTCGATTCTACACACAAATTTTCTTGATACTCTCTTATCATTTCTTCCAATTTATCTACTCTGGCGATCAACTGACTTTATCTTCGTCCATAGCAATTGCAACGGCGGCGGGGAGCATTGCGTTATTAAAACCACATTGTACTCATGTTCAATACAGCAATTGAAGTATGGAGATATGTTGTGAAGGGGAGTTCAGATAATAATAATTATTATCATTATTATTATCATCATTATTAATATTATTATTATCATCATTATTATTAATATTATTACTATTATTATTATTAATAATATTATTATTATTTGAAAATATTTAAATTCACATTGTATTAATATGCTTAATTGAAATGTTTGTAAATTGCAGTGTTCTGCCATCAGGTTGCGTAAAGCTATCTGCAGAAGTGATAAATATCGATCTAAAATGCGCTTTGAGGGACTTACAACTACAGAGATGATAAATCCCTCAATTTCTCTCGACCACAGAAATCCATTGCCCCAATATTATTTTTCCTATTCTTTCCAGGATATTCTGAAGAATTCTAGAAACATGTGATTTTCATTGTTTCAGTAACCTACGAGTACGTTAGTGAAAAACTCTGAATTACTTACTCTTTCCGGCATTTTCATTAATCGTTACTTCATTTATTAGATTGACTGTGATTAAATCTAATTTTGTAATAAAACAAAAATTTAATCAAGTATTCTAATCACTACTTCTTTGACCATTAATTTATAGACAGACATCTTTTAAAGCACATACTAACACATAAAAAATGGGTTATTTTTTATTGATAAACATTGTTTACATTTACTATAGGTAATTTCGGATTCATTGATAGATTGATTACTAGTGATTTCGAGTGCGCGTCAACTGCTACGGTCATTAGTCCCGCAAGTGTAGTGTATGTTGCTTGGGAGGTGGGGTGACTTGAATGGCGAGATCGAGTGCTGATCTACCGTCAGCTAGCGGGGTTTTCCCTGACCAGGTATCTCTCACCAATGGGGCACCACCCCAGCCGGAACAAGCTCTAAGCTCGCGGCCGGTCCCTCCTCATGTATTGCAGTGCACGTAAAAATGTGTGTATGGTGTGTGTGTGTGTGTGTGTGTGTGTGTGTGTGTGTATGTGCGTATGTAAGGGGTAGGATATGGCAAGGAGTGAGAAAGAAAGATCGTATGCCGTCTGTAACCCGTTTGTTAAGGTAGTCTGCGGAATTCGTTTGGGATGAACGGAGAAACCACGGAAAACTAGCAGTCAGAGCAGTTTGCTACTAGAATTCTGCTCCAGACTGCGACTGAACTCGACCTAGATTTCTGGATAGTGTCAAAATTTCTGCTAGGTAATTTCGGAAATACATTTTTCATAAACCAGTATTTGGCATCAAAGATACACAAAACGTGGATTCTGACTTCACAATGTGTTGAGGGAAGTAATTTACTAGATACATGAGTAGGATTTACTAGATACATGAGACAGTTTTCGGTGTAATGCTCCACAATATGAGTGTTTCTGACGACAAATGGCCATTTTTTATTGCAAGGATTACAATTCGTACTCTCTCTACATCGTGTCCTCACCAATTCTTTTTAATGTGTATATTGCAGACTTGCCACCCACTACCTCACATAAATTTGATTATGTTGATGACTTGGCGATTGCCACCCAACATTCATCCTTTGAGAAATCGGAGGAAATAATGCAGACCTACGCTTACTCTGAGAATACTATCGCAAGTGGATACTGACTCCAAGTATAAAGAAGACGTAAGATTACAGCTTCCACCTACGTAACAGAATGGCCCATCGGAGACTGTAGATTTATTTCAATCACTCCCTGTTGAACTATATTAAGTCACCAACATATTTGGCCATAACCCTGAACCGCATCTTAACTTACAGAGTTAACTTGAATAACACATCTGCTAAAACTCGCACTAGAAACAATATTTTGATGAAATTGTGTGGGTCAACTTGGGGCGCCACATCTCGGAGTTGGGTACAGCGCAGCGGAATATGGAGCTGCAGTATAGTTGAACAGCTGCAATGTTCAGTGAATCGATACCCTACTAAATAACTCTTTGCGTACTGTAACTGAATATTGGCTTCCCATCTTGAGCCACATCTCACCCCCTGATCTGAGGGGGCAGATGACCTACTGGAAGAGGTCAGAAAGATCTTCCGTAATACTAGCCTTTCTATACACAACTAAGCCCAAACAACCTCTGTCAATATACTAAAATCACGGAAAACATCCATTCAAACAGCCGCATACTTAATCAAGAGTGATTTCCAAATTCGATCAGAATGGGAGAAATACTGGATTGCTAACACACCTGTTACAAACCATAATTTTCTCAACAAAAGCCAAAAACCTACGCCCTTTGACATGCCTCGCAATGTATGGAAGACGGCAAACCCAATACGAAGTGGACATGAAAAATGGGATGCTTCCTTGTTCAAATGGAGCGTGGTACCTTCTCCAGACTATGTGTGTGGTGCCTCCCAGACCGTGCGGCACTTAGGGGAGAGTTGTGAACTCTCAGTCTATCGTGAGGATCCGGCAAATTTCCTACGTCTGACAGCGACGGCAGTGGAATAGATTCAGAAGCTGGACGTGCCCCTCCTAGAGATCAACCTGTTGACTGTTTTATTGTTGTTATGACACACTGTGATGTATTGGACTGCATCTGTTGCATTCTGGGCCGTATGCGCATGTCATAAGATAAATAAAAATAAAATAAATTGTGGCAGCAGTGTACGAGAAAGTAGAAGTTATGAAACTGTTTCTCCTTCACGTATCAATTAAGGTCTGAGTTGTTCTTTTACGCAATTTCAAATGAAGATGCTAATTGTACTGAAAAACAACTCTCAAAGCACAGTTAAAACATTCAGATCGAATTAGAATACATTCCGAAAAAACATGCAAACATTCTAAGTAGTTCACATTCTGAACGACCATCATCTAACATCAGTATATAAGAAAAACATCTAAAATGCTCTAAAGATGAAATCCTATAAAACGTACTTCTAACCTTTTCGATCTCTAACGAGACAACTGTTTAGAACGGTAGAACAACCGTGTGGAACCCATCGTATAAGCTCTTTTCCCCTCCAAAGTCAATGCTGAACTTTCTGATCGCATATTATATGATAATGCGCGAAATTTTTCGTGTTGAGTAATGGAAGTCACGACTTCTCTGTAACCGCCGCGGGCAGGTGGTTTGAGTATATGCTTGATTCCCAGGTGGTGAAAGTTTTGAGCTGATAGATCGATAATTCGAATTCGAGAAGCGTGTAAATCGAAGGAAGGAGTGAAAGTTTCTCGTCCACGATTTTATTTGTTGTTAGAATATTGTTTTGTTTCAGAAGTGTTATTTCTTCCAGCAAACAAAGGTTCAGTCTAAAATCGGGTTACGTATGATTACAATCCCTCACATGCAGGCTGTTTGTTGTCAGTAATTGAAGAAATTCTTCCTGTTTTGAAAGTTTTTAAACATTGTACATAAATATTTTCGATTTATTTAAAAATTATATAATGCGCGTGAATCTGGAACTTTAAAGTAATGTTTTTGAACAACGAACGTCTCTTATTCAAGCATAAATATGAAGAATAAAATACTTTATTAATAAACTGTTTTATGTATCATAGTGTAAAGATAATTCTGCCCTGCCCTTCTAGATCGGTAGTCGAATCACCGAACTAACGAACTCAGTAACAAGATAAGAATATTAGAGATGAAGTGGTCTCTGACTATAAATTACTTGCTTTTCAGGTATTTCAATGTAATAAAACCATTATTTCCGGTTAAAGTCAGGAAGATGTTTTTCGAAAATTCACATGCTTCTTTACATCAAAATTAGTTAGTACATATGTCTCCTGTATTTTTAGGTAGCTACTTACCTAATTCAGATCTATATTTTTGCAACATTTTACAGTAGTTGTCCTAGCTGATTATACATTTTGTACTTAGCCCTATTTATTCCACATGAACAATGAAAACATAATTTAAATGCTATATTGTTGTCAATAATTAGAGAAAGAAATCATAAAGATAAGTGCAGAAAGGGTAGGGCAGTGCCTGCAGCCTTTTAAAGAAGGGATATAGGGAGTGCAAATAAAATTATACCTTTATGTCAAGAAAAAAATCCAGATTATTGAGAAGGCAAAGCTACAAACAATAGTTCAGTTTTGAAAAGCTGAGTGATGTAGGGTGTGTCAGGTTTTTCACTGCAATTCATATCGATTTTAAACATTGTTTTGGAGCAGAGGTATCCAACCGGCGTACTGCGATATGATTTCGTGCGGCCAGCAAAAGCTTTTTGAAAAACAAATTTTTCTAGAAAATTACGAAGAATATTTACAGGTCAATACGAAGAATATTAAGTTGTTTTTTAAAAAAATATTATGGTTAATAGTATAATTGGTTCTCTAATTTCGGGGTACAAAACAATAGCCGTTAAATGAAGATTTTAATATTTTGTCAATTTTCACAAATGTGTTTATTTTCTTCTCGTTTTGAAACAGTTGCAAATGGACATGTAAGGAAGAACTACATGTTTATACAATTACATAAGTAATGAATTTTTGTTTGTTAATTCAGTTTTCTCCACTCTATAATAGGGAAAAATAATATTGTAACCCACCTAAGTGCAGAAAACAAGTAGTTTCATTTTATTATTTCTGTTCGTTATTATGTTCGTGATTTCCAACCTGAGATGCCAGTTTTACGAGTCAACTCTCACCGCCAAAGACGTGATTTTATCGTTCGTTCTCAACATATTTTTGCAACTCAGCTTATCCGTTTGTCATCACCGCCTGAGTTCCAGTCTGTCGGTCAGATGACGTCGTCGAAATCGCAAATCGTCTGGCAGAGAGACGGAGCCCTGCGCAAGTCACGCGTTTACTGGACTGCTTCGTAGGAGATGCGCTCACAGGTCTCCACCCAGAAGAAAGCGAAGCCAGTAACCAACCTGGCGGGGGTGTGGCGGAATGCTCACTCACTGTGAATGCCACGCCCCAGATGCGAATCTGGGGCCATGCTCCGGAGAGGTCACACAGTAGTACAGTACGTTGCTGTCAGTGATTATGCGTACACTCTGTACAAAGCACACAAAGAGGAACCTGAATATCCCAAACCTGAAAGGGAAATAATGGAATGATTAAATATTTCGATGTGAGGTATCCAACGCCCTCTGTAATGAGAAAAAGAAGAAGATGAATAAATAAAATAGGAAACATTAGAGTATTCGAGAAATCGATGTTCGATCACAGGAAGATACATTTTTTAAACAAATAGTAACGTGTAAAAGTGTAGAGTAAAAACCTTCAGTGTTATGAGAGGTAAAAAACATAAAATACACTATTAAAACGGCCAGTGTTTATTTAATCTTCTAAGAAAAATTAAAATGTTCTGCAAATTCATTATCTGTTTTTCATCTTCTAATGTCGTACACTTGACAACAGTGTTGGCGATTAGCTCTGTTGTCTGACTTTCTTTGAGTCTTCCTTCTTTAAAATATTATATTCCGAAGATATCAACAAAAACATGTATTGAAAAGAGAAACTAATGAAGGAAGCAAACATTTTTTCTGTGGTTATTCTCTTGGTTCACATCCTTGCGAGCACATCTGCTGCAGTGAATGATTTTCTATGACGAAATGCTCCAGTGAATGCGCAAAAAGAAATACGATCAGCATGTCATTGATTTTAATAAACTGAGTAGGACTTCAAAATAACGCTGATATTAAGAAGAGAGATGATTCCTGTGGCCTCTCCTAGGATTCGGTAATGTTGCAGAACATGCACCGCATACCCACGATTTAAATCAGTAGCTACAGGCTGCGGCGTGCCAAGTTTCTCGGAAATTAAGTGTAGCTTGATATCTAGGTAACTCCCCTCATGAATTTCCAACGCAACGGCATGTCTCCGTGCCCGGTGCGGAGAGGGTCGGGCTGTAGGTCACCGCCGCACTCGGCAGAGGCTGTGCGATTGACCTTTGGCGGTGGCGGGAGCGGAGGCACTCACCCCAGGCGCGGCTCATCTCTGCCTCCGCTGCGCCCGTTGCTCAAGCCTCCTTCAACGCACATTCAACATGCCCTCATGGCCAGCATCGGTACTCCCATCAACACTACCCTAGTACCGGCACCGGCATCACCACTACCAACAATGCCATATCACTAATTCCACTACTACTAGTAGTAGTAGTACTACTACTACTACTACTCTCACTACTACTCCTCACCTACTGCTACCTCTCACTGCTACACCACCACTGCCACTGCTGCTGCTCCACTCACTGCTGCTGCTGCTCACTCTGCTACTGCTACCTACTGCTCTGCTACTACTACTACTACTACTACTACTACAACTACTGCTACTACTACCACTACCACCACTACTGCTACACCCGCAGCCGACGCCGACGCTGTCGCGCCGGCGAGTGAAAGCGAACTCGGAGGGGGGGGGGCACGAGGACGCGCTAAAGTGCAAAGATGAGCGCGCGCGCTGCGTCAGCACAGCAAAGGGCACCGCCCCCGGCTGCTGCATGGCGCTCCCATGACGCTCGCCCCCCCCCCCACACACACACACACCGCACGGCTGTTGGTGGCTGTCTCCGCCCGCCCGCCCGCGGCGCAGTTGCTTTGATTCCGCCGCGCGGTGCGCTTTTGGGAGCGCTGCGCTCAGGTTTCATCTCCTTTCGTTACCATTCTACCATAGTAGTAGTTCATTATCCATTCACACTTTTACTGCGAGGTGTAGGTTTTGTTTTCTGTAACCGATAACCGGGCGCGATGGTACTCAACATTTGTGATTGGGTTGCTTCAAGAAATCGTGGAATCTGAGATGCGTTTTGGGTAGCCATTTATAGCGTTTTCCATTCGTCGCACTAGTGCGCACTCAGGGCAGCTTTCGTGTTCCATTCCACCGCTAGGGCGCACCAGTGTAAAGAACTGCGTGTTCCATTCGCACATCGACACGGACCCGGGGCGCCCTAAACTGCACTGACGATCGCATCAGTGCAGTCCAGTACACCGGGCCATTGTGAGGTTAGGTGCGGAATTTGTCCATGCTGATTTAGATTCGTGGTGAAATTATTGAGGATCTTCTGTCACGCAGGGATACTTCGAATGATGGAGTATATTATGTTTTGCAAGAAATGTCTTAAAATAATGTTTGTGATTTACACGAAGTTCGGAAAATCAGATTGTGTTCTCCGAAAATTTAACCTTGAATAACTTCATATTAACAAATCCAGTGCTATTTAGAAACTAAAGTGTTTTAGGTACGACTCAATTTCGAAACGGTAATAAAGTGAAAATAAAAATAGTGACCCTTACAAAATGTGTATGTGTGTGTATATATATATATATATATATATATATATATATATATATATATATATATATATATATATGCCAAGAAATGTTTCTCGCACGCCATTGCATATACCAGCGGAAATGTTCATGTTAATATTTTTATTGTTTTCAGTAATCAAACAATTCTACAGAAGCCTTTCGGTTCAAAATCTTGTGTACTATATCGATCACTGGCAAATCTCGAAAAATGAAATTATTACTCATACGCATTTCAAGTTTTCGTAGTTTTTAAATAAAGAAATCACTCGTTAATAATTTATGAATTAAGAATTACCAAAAGACTGCATAAAAATTATAACGACGATCGTAATTCAAAATTATTATTTTTCGAGTTCCATCAGTGTGACTGACCAAGAACAGCTGTGTATAATTTCACTGCGTAGCGCACAGGCACCGACTCAGTTGCGGAATCTGTTTCATTCGTAGCTGCCCTTTACGCGTGTGGGGCAGCACTGTTGCGGAGCGATGACGTTTCTGCCCTGCACTAGGGTGGGTTTCAGTGCAGCGAATGGAAAACGCTATTATTCTATCGGACGGTCTCTGAAGTAACAAATGTCGCTCTCACGTATGAGGGTTACTTGGTATTTGCGTTCAAACCGAACATTGCAAGTCTACGTTACCACCCGCAACCGTTAATGTACATCACCTGCGCGTCCGGATATGAAAGTATTATTTTTAAAGTACGACTTACCTTAGTTATTCGTATTCATTATAAATGTGTACTTGATAAGAAAGTATTCTACTGTATTGCTTAAATCAGAATTTAATCGTTTTTTTATGTCTGGACGAGAAAAGGTCTCGCGTGAGAGAAAATAAAAGCAACTCTCTTTGATGTTTTGGGAGACAAGAAGCAGAGGTGATGAGTGCTGACTTTGTAGATGAGCCGGAAGGGAAAGTTATTCATCATGACGATCACCATAGGAGTTAGAACAAAGGGCTAATGTAAATGTTCTTATTTAGCTGGAAAATCTGAACACGCTAATCAATATTTTTTCGACATTTTGATAAGGCTAAATACATTCAAAAACCTGATATATAAACCAATTGAAAATCATGTCTCTTAGAGAATGCGAATTAGATAACTTCCAAACGATTTTATATTAATGAAATATCGATCCGAATGTGAAGAATGACATTTCTGAAAATTTTCAGTAAATCAACAATTGCAACTTGGCGATAACCGTGAAAGTTCCATAAATTGTCACTTGCGAATACCATAAAATAAGAAAGAACAAAAGAAAATGTCCGTTCCATTTTGTGGAAAAGTTCGTGACCTGCTCGTCTCATGCAAAATTTGTATAGGAAATTATAGAGAACTAGAGATTTATTAAGTTTGTTGAACTCAACTTCTGGTAGACTTTTCGAGAGAATTGCTTCATTATTTTTACTGCGGTATACGCAATCGAAGTCTCAGATGACTGAGGTGTTCATCCGTTGATATTTTTCAAAACCCCGACCTCAGAATCTCTCCATTATTGTTCTCATATGATTTAGCTTTCTATTCGTGCCCAAAGGCTTTATGTTCACCCCAGAAAAGTCTCAATCAAACGGGTGTAAAGTTATGTAATGCTGCGCGAAAAAACGGGGAATTTTCGGCATAAAAACTTCTCTTATTACAGGGTTCTGGTAACGAAAAATAGATAAATACAGTTGCAAAATTTTAAAACAAAACAATTCTCTAACATGTGATGTAGCCAGAATGAAGTTTTATGCGTCCTTGATACAGAAAAATCGAATGACGGCAAACGAGCATCTGTCCGTCAGTCAGTCTCTCTGTCTTTCTGCCTGTCTGCCAGTTCATCTATGAACAACACTAGCGGCTAAACCATTTAGCCCATTTTGTCCAAAATTGACATTCTTCGATCTATTTGACTGATGTCGTGGCCCCTTGAATTTAAATCGATATTTTAATTTTGGGGAGAAGGGGTACTTTACAATAAGCCCCTGGCTCATTAAAAAAAATGGCTCTATGGTTTTTAATTAAGTTTTGTTGTTGGAGAGTGTGAAGAACATTCAAGAGAATGGTGTAGGTCTCATGTGCGTTGATAAATTCTTATATTTCGTTGAAAATTGTAAAAGTTCAAAATTTTTCGAAGTCTTTCTACAACTAAAATATTAAAGACTAGTTGAATGTTGCGTCGCCAACTTTGTAAATTCTTTTAAAAGTATTTTCTTGTGTAGAAATTTCATTGAATACTTCATGATATGTTCAAATACATTCTTCCAATATCTGGCATTGAACTTACCAATAAATCATAGTGGCTGTTGATGTTATACTTCCATTCAAAAATTCCCTACATCGAATGGCCTCGTATATTAACTCCATAAGGAATATTGTCTAGTGTTATGCTTACATTTCTGGTTTTCTTCTCATTTACTATATATTCTGCAAATTTAATGCTCCAAGGCCATATTCGAATTTATTATAAAAAATACCCTTGAAATACTTCGAATGTTAAAAATTCACAATAAATTCTGTCGCGCGATTTTCATTTCATATGGCTGGTTTTTAAACAATCAGGGTGCCAACTCGTGAGATATACCAAAATTTTTCTTCTCTCTCTACATCTATACCTGCTAAAGATCTTAGCGTCCGGCTTGCTGGGTCAATGGGTCACGATATATTATAATCCTTATTACCTCTATAATGGATTATAAGATCCGCCGACTATACAGCGCAGCTGGGAATCTGAAATAGAATGTTTCTATTCCTAGTTCATTACTGTTTGGATTGACTAAATGAAAGATCACTTTCTTTTCTAAAGAACAAAATTTAACAAAGTTTATTTTTACGCTTTTACCAATAATTTAGAGAATTTACAATTTTACACCGCGGTTAACTTATCTTTTCTTCGTTGATGTCCCTCGTAGACTTCTCAGTCGAAATATCTTGCGATCTTGCCGTAGTCCAAAGTTCCAACGAAATCCTCTTCTGCCCTATCCAAGCTGGTCTCAAACTATCAAAATTACCAGTCCCGATTACGTCCTATGACATAGTCCCGAACTTGATTACCACTCCCGACAAAGTTCCTATTTATACTTCAATATTGCTTCCACATGAAAATATCTACGATCAGTTCAGAAGCGCCTTTCAGAGCAGAATGAAATCTTCCTGCATGATTCATCCTCGAAGACTTCGTATTAAACTACCTTCATTTTTTTCATAACATTTGACCGTCTAAACTTCTCCGCCCAATCCCAAAGTTTCTACTTTCGGCATCAACCCATCTCTTAATGCATTTAGAAAAAACAAAAACTACATTGTTTATTCACGGTCGTTGCTATGCTCTAGCTCTCGTGATATTTCGTAATGCATGTTCCACCATATTGTCTACAAATAAATGTTAATTTATTTTAATGTGACAAATGGGTTATGTCACAGCTTCCCCTCTCCAAGCGTCATTTGGTTTGCTACAACCTAACTAAATGACAAGACTAAAATTGAACACTTTCTTCTTGCTTCTTCACACTAAACGACATTAACACTTTGCACTTTGCACTGCACTAGGTCTTGTTTCTTGCTGCCTTAAAACTATTTACATTTTCCTTTCGGAATGTGCCAACAATAACCATTTCATCAGGTATTCTAATAGCCGTATCTGCCTAATATTTGCTCCCCATTAACTTCATTGAATACACATAACAAAACAATAACAAAAGAAAAACTATTACACCTAATATTTACAACTATTTACAAATCTCTGTCATGACCAGAATATTTAATCATGCGTGTCGTCCCTCATATACGGCTTCATGTTCCTGTAGTTATATGTTCCCTTTTGCCGTCCATTTTCATCATTCAATATCGCGGCATTCTTGCTTAATACTTTACAAATTCGGTAAGGTCCTTTATACAACGGAAAAATTTATAAAATAGCTTCTTATCCACTGACGACACTTGAGGTACTCTAATTAACACTTCATCACCCTCCTTATACTCGCCTCGAAAGCATTGTTTCTGTTTTAGCTTTCTTTTGGCTGCTGCCTCCCTCAAATTGTCATAAATTATTCGCGTATCTCCCACATCATCTGGGTGTAGTCCAATTTGCCAGTACGACGTAGTAAAATCCAGTCCCGTGAATATCCGAGCTCCTTTTACCTTCCACATCATTTCATCTAATTTCGGCGGTTTTTCATGACGAGCGATGGTCTTGCTATTGAGTTTCCTAGCATCAACACAAAATCTGATCTTATTGTCTTTCTTACGAACTATCACTATTGGGCTTACATACGGTGTCATCGATTTTTTTATTATACCATCCTCAAGCATCGTGTTTATTTGTTTACGTACTTCGCTTTTATATACATGGGGGATCGGATATTGTTTCAGATTAAAAGGTTCCTCATCCATCAATCCAATTTTAAATTGATATCCCTTTACCGGCTCCCTTGAACTTCCAAAAATATTTCTATATTCATTGACTAACATTTCAATAGCTTCACTAGCATCTATTCCGTTTTCGTCGACCGCGCCCTCTGCTGCCGTGTGGATCTGGTCCTGGTCTCTTCAATTTGTTCCGCAATATCGCAAATACACATATCTTCGCCCTCCTGGTCTTTGATCCCTAAACAATGTTGTTGCCCTTTGTCACCTCGTAACAATACACTCCTGTTACCTATGTCGACCTTGGCGTCACACATTTTTAGGCCATCAATCCCCAAAATAATTGGACGAATCAAATTCTTCACTACAATTGCCGGAAACTGAATTGTGATCCCTTGAACTTCCACTTCCACCCAAATTTGCCGACTTCTCGTTTCGATGCGCCTTCCATTATGTCCGAATATCCAAACTCCTGGTGGGAGCCATCAATTTTTCCGACACTGCACAAACATTAGCACCTGTGTCAATTAAAATGTCTACAGGTATATTCGAAATATCCCTTCAAAATTAAACACGTGCTATTCTCCGCCCGTTCGTCCGTATCTTCCCTTAATAAATCTTCCGCCGATACTTCAATGCTATTCAACTCCTTAAGAACCATCACGCCCTCATTATCATCGTTCGAAGTATCCCGCCCATTTACTTCGAACACTGGGAGTTTTCCTGTTCAATCGCATTAATTTCTACATGTTCCCGTTTATTGTCCTCTTTGAACCTCCGCGGATACCCGTTTTCGGTCTTTTTATTTTCCATTTTAGTACTATTTCCCCTGTCATCCTTTCTTTCTGAGCTATAATTTCCTTGGCGGTTGTAATTATTCATTGTTTTTCCCGTTCCATTGTTATTCTCGTTCCTGCTTTCATTATATTGATACCCGTTACTACGATCATAATCACTATTCAATGTCTGGTCGAATCGACTTAAACGTTCGACCAGATCCTCAGAATCAATAGGCAAGGAGTTCCACAATAAATTTTGGATATTTACAGGCAACTGACGAATAATAATTCTAATTAGTTCATTGCTGTCCATTCTGTCTTCGCATGCCTTGAATGCTGCTATTTTACGTGTTGCAAGTCACACATATTCTCGGCTCCACCCTTCTTATACCTTTCACTCATTAATTTGTATTTTAGATCAAATTTGTGGCTTTCGTTCCAATATCTTTTTAAGAATTTATCCTTCAATTCCTTATAATTAGTTGGTTCCGGTACTAAAGAGGTCAACCAATGATGTGCTTTGGACGACATGGCTTGTTCTACTATATGCAATTTCAATCTTTCAGGGATATTATTTATCTTAAAATAATTCTCTAATTTTGAAATAAACGACCACGGTTGTTCTTTCACATCACCATGAAATTTTAGGTGGCTTGGTATTACAAGCGCTGATGCATGCATTGGTATATTTCCCTGTGAACGCATCATGAATTCGTTTTCTAACTGTTCAATCTTGTCCTTAATGTCCGACATATATTTCCCAGATTCAGATTCTTGCACCATTTTAATGTTTCTAAGTCCCTCCTGTATTCGTTTTTCTAATTTACAATCCGAATTAACTAATTTAGATTCTATGTTTTCAATTTTTCGCCATGTTGAAGCGACATTGCATTTAAATTATCTACACGCGATTCGACGATTGTCAACTTTTCGCATTGTTGATCATGTAAATGTCCTAATGTCACAATGTTTTCCTGTAAATCCTTAACTTGGGAATTAATTTTGTCGCCAGATTCTTTTAATTCCCTCTGCATTTGGTCGACTTGATTATTAAAAGACTCAATTTTACAATGAATAATGTTGAATTCAGCCGATGTATCCGCCCGTAATTGCACTATTTCCTTGTGTATTTCCTGACGAAAATCCTTCAATTCTAATGACATTTCCGATGTCATTCCTTCCAATTTAGCGTTATTTTTTTCAAATTCAATATTCATATCTGAAGTGATCCCCTCTAATTTATTATTCATATCTGAAGTGATTCCATCTAATTTAGTATTATTATGCTCAAGTTTTGCGTTCATTTCTGCTAACATCTTAAGAATTAAATTATTAGGGTCCATATTTTCTAACGGTGCAGCCATTATTTCCCTTTTCTTGTGGTTCAATCTCAATAATTTCACGCGAAATTTCTCCTCGAGAGTTAGTATTAGCAGACGCCATATCATCTACATTAACATTCTCCATACGCAATTTTTTGCTCCTAGTATCCATTTTGAATTCTAATACAAATTAAAATCTCTCTGTTAAATTATTTTAAAATCACACCAATGAAATGGTCTTGGCCCTTTCTTATAACTAACAATTAATTTCAAATGTCAATCCATAAATTTCAGATTCCCTTTGGATCACTATATTATAATTTATAAGACTAATTTTATCCGTGTCACCAATTGTTATAAATTATAACAAATTATGCATCACGTTGAGGCGCCATTTTGAGATATACCAAAATTTTCTTCTCTCTCTACATCTATACCTGCTAAAGATCTTAGCGTCCGGCTTGCTGGGTCAATGGGTCACGATATAATATAATCCTTATTACCTCTGTAATGGATTATAGGATCCGCCGACTATACAGCGCAGCTGGGAATCTGAAATGGAATGTTTCTATTCCTAGTTCATTACTGTTTGGATTGACTAAATGAAAGATCACTTTCTTTTCTAAAGAACAAAATTTAACAAAGTTTATTTTTACGCTTTTACCAATAATTTAGAGAATTTACAATTTTACACCGCGGTTAACTTATCTTTCTTCGTTGATGTCCCTCGTAGACTTCTCAGTCGAAATATCTTGCGATCTTGCCGTAGTCCAAAGTTCCAACGAAATCCTCTTCTGCCCTATCCAAGCTGGTCTCAAACTATCAAAATTACCAGTCCCGATTACGTCCTATGACATAGTCCCGAACTTGATTACCACTCCCGACAAAGTTCCTATTTATACTTCAATATTGCTTCCACATGAAAATATCTACGATCAGTTCAGAAGCGCCTTTCAGAGCAGAATGAAATCTTCCTGCATGATTCATCCCTCGAAGACTTCGTATTAAACTACCTTCATTTTTTTCATAACATTTGACCGTCTAAACTTCTCCGCCCAATCCCAAAGTTTCTACTTTCGGCATCAACCCATCTCTTAATGCATTTAGAAAAAACAAAAACTACATTGTTTATTCACGGTCGTTGCTATGCTCTAGCTCTCGTGATATTTCGTAATGCATGTTCCACCATATTGTCTACAAATAAATGTTAATTTATTTTAATGTGACAAATGGGTATGTCACAATAGAAAAAATATATGGTGCCTTGGACTGAAAATAACCACGGGGTACTGGGGTTTAATCATAGCCACCTGCATGGATATGTTTAAGTGGTATTAGTTTAATTCTCCATCTACCCGCTAAGATCGCAGTGCTAAAAAAGGCAGAACTCGTTTTTGTAAATTTCTTTGAAACATCTGGCCGGAATTCGATTAAAAATTAACAGTTCTCCATCATAAGACCGAGACACATCGAATGACTTCTGATGTCTCGATTGGACTTCTGATGTCTCATGGAAAGTGCTCTAGTCGTGAGTGACGGAACCGCACAACCGACGGAACATACGAAAGTGCGAACAGCCGCACACTTGGGAGTTACTCAAATACTGTATAGGATAGAGATTTTTTTCCTTTAATGAAATCTGTTCCTTAAAAATAGATTTTGAAATAAGTTCATGTACAATTATTGAAAAATTGAGTACTTTTCGTGTAATTTTGCTTGAAAGTACGTGTTGTTTTAGTACTGCGAGTTTATCGTTTCATTTCATCTGTGTTTGAATTCATTTTATTACTTGTCCATATTGCGATTTTGCTTTACGGTTACGACTCCACATTACGCTTTCTTTCACCTTTTCGCAACTACACGTTTTCTCGACCTTACGTTCCGATTTTTTTGTTTCATTTCAAATTACTCTGTATTTGCTGAAATTCAAAAGTCGAACTTGTAATAGTTCTTTGGAAGCCTTTATAGGGTTTTGAAATCCCTTTCAACATTATGCGAAAGAAGATGCACAGTATTAACAACGTCCCTGCACTTTTATTTTTTTTCAAATCTTGAAAATTATTTTTTATAATGCTGCAAATCACTCTGTTCTACAAAGTATTTTTTTTGTGCGTGTTAGCTTACTAATAATATTTCTCACAAACCAAACTAAAATTAGATATGTGCTTCAAAGAAGAGAACTTCATTTGAACGCTGAACATTTCGATTATTTAATAATTGCTACTATAATATTTACATTGCTATAACTATTTATTATACCACAAAAATGAACAGAGCACGTGTATGTAAGGGCCTACTTAATTTTTTCCTTTCGGCGCTACCATGGAATGTGATTGTTCCAGTGTGTTTCATGAATTCATGTATTTCATATCACCTGTTGCCCGCCACAGCAGCAGCTAAAAAATTCGAAACACAATCAATTTAGCATATTCCACGGTATTTTAATATTTCCAATAAAACAAAGGTACGAAATTAAAATATTAGACAAATTTATTCATGACGTTCTCTTAAAATATATATTGGACGCATTGTAATGTTCGAACGGAATTTACATGACTGGAAATCAATTGCGAGCAGCCGTTTGGGAATTTCATTACATTTTAGGCGATACCGTAAACTGTTCGGCGTGTAATGCGAGGAAGCCCCTGCCTCTGTGCCATCGCGCTCTGAAACGAGAGATGCGGCAACCGACATGATGCAAACTCGTGCTTCGAGAGCGGGGTCGATTCTCTCTCTCCAGATCGAGTTACTCGCGGCGTCGCGTTGCCTCGCAATGCAGGGCTTCGCAGGGTGTCGAACCCAGGAGTCTCGCATGGAGGTCACCCACCGCTGCGGCTGATGCCGTGTAGCATTGCAGACGTAGGAGAGCCCTATGTGAGCTGATGCCATTATATTGTGTATTATGTATCTTCTCGGGTATATTTCCGCCTCAGTTCATATGATCAGCTAAGTAGAGTTATTTATTGCTTTTATACTACGATAAAAAAATTATAAAAAAATTAAAACTCATGTCAGCGCAGATGTAATGAAAGTGTTTGTACGAAAAAAGAGAAATATTAGTTTGAACTGATGTGCAGCTATAATTCGATTAAGTGAACTGTGTGTTGTATACTAAATGTATACTAAATGTTTGTACAGTAGTTATACAGTTGTATACTAAATGTTTATGATGGTGCAGCATTCTGAATATCTGAGAGCAACCGCATTTGACGGAAGTGGATCAATCTGGACATGTTTGGCTGCAAGTACCTCAGCAGGCTCTGCAGCTACTATCTCAGAACTAGCAAGCTCACGCAATGCAACAAGCGTCCTTTCAGCAAAACGCTTATCAGCCAAGAGCAAGGTAAAAGATCAAGCCAGCCAGCTGCTCACACCACTGCGCAGGACAGGAAAGAAACCCCGATCTCTACAATGCAAATAGAAAACGAAAGCTTTCGGATAAGCAGAATACAAATTTAAAAGTGAGCAATGGCAACCCAGTGCAATATAATTCACTGAAGGTTCGCTTCTCTCAGTGAAGAAGAAGAAGATTAAGTAACATAAACGCCCAAAGATTTGTGTCAATTACTATTAAATGCGTTCCTGTAATAAATATATAATTATATTCAAAGTAGTATTGTATTGAAGTGTGGTGACGTGTTGTACAGTGTAGTGCGGTATAGAAGTAGAAAGAGAAGTCAATTTCAAATGTTGTGAAGTGAAGTGTAATTAAAAAGTCGTGTAGTCTTGTATTTAATAGTTTAAAATGACTGTCAACCATAAAATGTAGTTAACGCTATTATTGTTAGCATATTATTATTATTATTATTATTATTATTATTATTATTATTATTATTATTATTATTATTATTATTATTGTCTAAATAATTTAATGTTACATTGTTAAGTAATTTAAAGTTAATATTTGTAATATGTAAATTGTAGTGTTCTGCCACCAGGTTGTATATAACTACCCGCAGAATAATAAATATCTATCTATTTATAACAATTATAAAAGGCATAACCTCACCGATCGTTGGGAACACCGACACACTCTTTAGGAAAAATTCCGAAACAAATCAATGGTAAAATTCACTGGAATCATTTCCGTGACTTAATAACGTGCAGTTTGACATATCCATATAACTTGATATCCATCGAAGACAAAGACGTTGAATTAAACAAAGTCACAAACTGCATACAACAATCATTCAAATACGCGCTATTCCCTTCTATCAGTCACACAGAAAGTCAAATACAATATTGCCTAAAGAATTTTTTGAACTAATTAAAAAGAAAAATATTCGACGTATTTGTTGTGTCTCCTTTGCTAGTTTCTGATTGGATGGCTTATGCATTTTAGCAGCTTTTACTTCGCGAATGTTTTATGGAGTAACCGATTGTTATTCCTTGCTTCGTGCAGTTTATTTCGTTGTAAATATCTGTAAATTGTACTCTGTAAATATTTTATAGTTAATATTGTGTTTTAGTAAGAATAAAGGTGATTGACTATATACTACGTAATATTTCCGGTCGGAACCGATTGCCAACTTTAAAATGTGTTCACATTTTTTCGAGTTTTCTTTCACTAAAAGCGTACAATACAAGAATTTTCTTTAAACTTCCAACGATTCATTGAGATATATTACAGTATTCTGTATATATTTTTATGTGACATTGGCGTGAATACTTGGGTTCAATAGGGCGATAGGAACAACCCCGCCACCTCCCAAATATCAGAGGAACAGCCGTTGAGATTCGTTTCTGTCTATTCTGTAAGATAACTTTTCTATACTGCGTCTATTACTTCGTATATACGTACGAATACGAGATTAATCCTTACGGAGGTTTGAACTCTTCATTCAAACAGAAATGTTTAATCTATACAGCGACTCTCACAAATGATACAACAGTTGAAATATTTCTTTCCCTTACAAATTAAAAAAATAAATAAAAAATGAATGCATAAAATATGCCCGTTAAGTTCGCTCATTGAGATTGATTGCTTAGGATATGCGTGAGCACTAGGGTTACCAAGCTCTGAGAACAAAAGCAAGAGTGGAACGCTCGATGGTTTTCAGAGAATCAATTGCCCGAGGAACTGGGAACGGTGACGGGGACACAGCGGGGGGTGGAGCCTGGGACATAAGGAAGAGACGAGGAACGACAAAAAGACCCGGCGAGCCAGGGGCCGCGGGGACAAGGCGAGGCGGTATTGTGGTGAGGGCGAGGCGGGGGCGAGGCGGGGGCGAGGCGGGGGCGAGGCGGGGGCGAGGCGGGGGCGAGGCGGGGGCGAGGCGGGGGCGACGCCTGTAGCGCGAACGGGCGTCTCCATTATTTTTGCTGTCCGCAGTCCTGGCGCTATTGTTTACACGGCCCGGCCACCGTTACAAATGGACTGCGACAAATCTCGCTCGCCCGCCCGTCTCCCTCCCGTCCGTCCCTGCCGCCGCCACCGCCGCATCATTAACTTAACGATCGCCCCTTACGTCGCCTCGTTAAGGGCGTCTGCCGCCGACGCCCTCGCCGCTGCCACCCCCGCCCCAGCCACGACTCTGCGCTGTTGCTTTCAGCACTTCCTCGCCTCTGACGTCTTGGGCGCTGTCAGCGCGAGTGTCCGTCACGCGGCGGTCTCTGGCGTCAATGCCACTCGTGTTCTGGGGGAGATTCTTATTAAATACATCTTTGAGAATATAAGATCCATCTCTTGGTATGGTGATGCAATGTTGTTAATGTTGCTGTTTCTACTTCTGTTTTCTTAAGTCAGACTTTTAGGAATTGAGGTTAGTTTCGTAATTAAGATTAGTGTTATTAGATCGGATGGGCTCTAATAGTTATTTGTGGCCTCTTCCTATTAACCATC
This sequence comes from Teleogryllus oceanicus, assembly GCA_964035755.1. Taxonomy (NCBI): domain Eukaryota; kingdom Metazoa; phylum Arthropoda; class Insecta; order Orthoptera; family Gryllidae; genus Teleogryllus; species Teleogryllus oceanicus. The sequence continues at coordinate 129,101,226 of CAXIVR010000003.1, read as the reverse complement.
AACATCAGTATGTTACCTTTCCTAAGATGAATAGTCAAATGTAATTGTAAATGTCAATAAATGTATGGGGAAATTATATCATTTCTTATTTTTTATAAAGTGAATAAAAGACTGTACGACATTCGTATATTCTTGGTGCAATACCTCGAAGCAACGCGTCTCCAAGCACCTTAAGGGGCGTTGAGCGCTTTGCACCGTGGAGTAACCTTCCATTAATGTGCTTTATTTCATTTTTTTGTCAAGTCTCGTCACGTCGCAGTCAGTGCCTTTTATCCCTTCGGCCAGGGGCTCGACGCCGTTAGATCCCGGGGTTCCTGGCCGGTCACCCAACCACGAACCCGCGAGTCTCGAATTCGCTTAACCTTCGTGACTTCACGGAGCGTAGTAAACGAATTCGGCTAGCGCCGCCGGCCGAATTCGGCTAGCGCCAGTTATCAATATCGATCTAAATGTGCCGTTTGATAATTCTGCAATCTGTGATTATAATTAGATGGTATATATATGATGTATGGTATTAGCACAAAATCCCCAAATACCAAAATACAATATTTTTTTCAATACTTACATTTTATTTTGAGGGTGGTTTTATCAAAAGGCTTTTCAAGTTCACTAAATGGACTGCATAACAAAATTTTTCATTATTTCAAGTATTAACGATATTATTGTTGATTATTTTTATATAATAATTATTAGCAATATTATAGTAACAATTAAAACGTTATCGCCCGTTATAAAAAGAAGAGAGTATATTTGTCGTATTAGAACAGTTTGGAAGACAATCTATACTCTTATCCCTCTAGAGGCCCCAATACTGGGACTCTATTTTTCCAGTCATTGATTTTCGCTATTGAGTAAATATCCGTAAAAGTTAGTTATGTTTGTGGGTGAAGGAAATTATGGATATGAGTTGAACATCGCAATGTATCTTTCTAAATACGCTGGTCCTTTACCAAATGACTGAACAAGAAATGTGTTTGTCTCCAAGACACTCCCTTGAAAATTATTCTCTCCAAAGTCGTGCCTTCCATTGTCTAAAAATTATCTTAAATTCTCATCCGTCGCATTAAGAAAACATTTCTTTCCTTTACCAATTCTTGGAAGATGGTTTAATTTACAAGATTAAACTCGTCTTAAGTTACATGTATATCCTATGTTCTTGAACTCCTCTTGCCCTAATATCGCAATATTAATTTCTGTTGAAATTTATTGAGAAATATGATACATATTTGCACTGAATTTGTCGTTCCCTCATAGTTTGTTATTAGAGTTTCCTTAAACAATTACATCTAATCAAAAGTAGCATACTCTGGAAAATAGTTTTTTCAATATAGTACTTTGGTATTACAAGTAAATTCTTAGTTTAATAATCCATATCGTCCAATTAATCTTACTTCCAAACAACCCTCTCACCGTATCAGACACGAGAATTTGTCTCAGAAGGAGACTTCACCCTTTCTTCCTTCTTCTCTCCTCTCCCCTGGCCCCTTTCCTTTCCGTGAAGTTTCCACGGAAAACTTGTAATACACGGAGAAATGAACCATCACGCAAGCTAAATAAATGACACGCCGTAGCTCCGAGAGAACGAACACATCGATCAATAAAGCACGCAATTTCTCGGGCCGTCAGCAGCCATATTGTTGGTGATTGCCGGAACGAGTTTCGGAAGCTCCGCAAGCGGGAACAAACCTCCCGACGGCGGAGGGCGCCTCCTGGGGAGCGACGGTCGCGCACAGTGGACGGACGCGAGCAAATTCACGCGAACAAATTCACGCGGACAAATTCACGCGGACAAACTCACGCGAACAAATTCACGCAGACAAATTCACGCGCACAAACTCACGCGGTCAAATTCACGCGAACAAATTTACGCCGACAAATTCACGCCGGCCAATTTGCGTGGACAAATTCATGCGGATACGTGACAAATTTACGTGGGAAAAATTCACGCGGAAAAATTTACGGGGACAAATTTACGTGGAAATTTAAGGACTTTAAAAAAATTACGCGAAAAAATTATGCGGTCAAATTTATGCGGGCAACACGCGGACAACACGCGGACAAATTCACAGGATCAGGAACTACTTGAATCTTAAAATTTCTAACAGTACCTAAAACCTTTAATTGAAAATCTGGGTATCTTCTATTTTTGCTTTTATATGGATTACAAGATAGTAATATATATAAAACATCAAATTTGATTGTGTCGTACGAATATGTAATATACATGTCTTTATCTCCAAAAAAGGTATAACATCGTAGATACTCTTAGAATTTAACCCCACAAGTTTACTATAACATATTTTTATTGTTTATATTACGGAGGGAATTTGTATGGGAATTATATAGCCCTGTATATAAAATCGATTTGTTGTGACCTTGAAAGTAGCCTCAATATACACATTCCTAAACAAATACTTAGTTTATTCCCAACATATTGTAATTAACTTCTGTAAAAATAACCATAAAGTTCCCAAAATATTATGTTTCTACTATGGATATTGTATTTTTTTTATTATTCCCATGGTTATTGAGTATTAGTGTCGAATTTGTGTTTAGTGGTTTACACATGAAGTGTAAATCTACCTCGTAGACGAGGACTGGTTCCGTCAATCAAAATCTCGAAATTGGATGCCGGCACATGCGGAGTAGAATTATTTCCAGAATTGTTTTGTTTCGTTTTTACAGTAATTACTCCAATACAAAACAAACAATAAAAACAAAAATACTAAAGGATTCTTTTTTATGTAAGAAAAACATAAACAGTAATACTAATGTTTATTAAGTATTGTTGTTACGAGCCTCTTATTGTTTACAAGCGTCGCAAATAATTCGATTTTATATAATATCATGAACGAATCTGGCGCGCACGGAAATTGCTGGAGTTCCTCGTCACAAAGAGTGCATTATATTTTGAAGCACATTAATGCGTACAACACATTTTCTTTTCTTGAAGGAAAGAGAGACAAAAAAGATAATGAATTTCCATTACTATTGTTTTTCGCAGTTTCCATAAAAATGATCTGGAGGAGTTTATAGTCCCTACGCCACTACTAAAGAAGTATTACATAGCATGGAAGTTCGTAAAACTTTTCATACATAGAGAGTAAAAGAGTTGAGGCTTTAATGCATTAACCAAAATCGTGGCATTTGTGCGTTTCATTGATTATTATTATTCACCACAGAGGTGAATAATAATAATCAATCAAACGCACAAATGCATAGGCCAAAATCGTTATAATGCACAGACGGGAATTACTGTTTTGAAACCCGGGCGGGTGGGGAAATATATATGCTTCAATGGCTTAGCAAAAAAGTGCGTTTTCGACGTAAAAACATTTGCACCGAAGAAATTATATTTAAAATGGATTTAGGAGTGCTAGTAGCCCCAAAAACACTCTATTTTTCGCCTTTTTCAACAACTTTTTAGAAACTAAGGTGTACATATTTAGTGCTATTCAAAGTTACTTTGACTAAGGTGACGTCCATTATATCTCATAACAATGCTCTAAAATGTGGCAAATAAAACAGCCCTACCCTGTGTAAAATTAAATTCCTCGTACGCAATATCTCGTACTTTCGAGGTCTCACGTTTTCCTCTCCGATATAAAAGTAATCGAGGCTCACACCTGACAGAAAAAGTGAGAATCGCATCAGACTGCAATGTACGCCAACAAGGCACGCTGTACAGATTAATTGGCTGATTTATTAGTATTTCTGGGCGCGTCAACTGCTAAGATTAACAGTTCCGTAAGTGTACAGCATGATTTTTCCGCAGAGATTGGAAGCCCACGGATTCGAGGTGGCATAGATCCTCCCAGATGGATGTCGGTCGAAGACCTACAATTCGTCTTGGGGTTTTCCCCAACCTGGGGCAAGCTCTAAGCTCCCGACTAGTCTCCCGAGATGTAGTTTAGTGCACATTCGTTTCAATGTTTGTAAGTAAGGGGTGTGGACTGGACAAAGATTTACAATTCTCCTCTAGACAGCGGCTGAATTCGACCTAGCTCTGTATCTAGTGTCAAAAATCCAGCCACCGTCGGGACTCGAACATCAGGTCCTGATCAGATGACATCACCGGGAGCGGTAGTTCAGTGCATCATCTGATGTCACTGCATCGCCTCTGACCGGGAGGTCCTAGGTTCGAGTCATGACGGCGGCAGGATTTTCGACACTAGCTTTTTAGCTGGGTCGAATTCAGTCGCTGCCTGGAGGAGAATTCTAGCGGCCGGTTGCTCTGATCGGTCGTTTTCCGTGGGTTCTCCAATCAACACCAGGCGAATGCCGGAGCAGTACCCTACTAAACGGGCCACGGACCGCGCGCGATCTATCCTTCCTCTTCCTTGTCCTATCCTCTCCTCCTTACACACACACTTACACTAACATGCACTACACTACCATACTCCGGGAGACCGGTCGGGAGCTTAGAGCTTGTCCCGGCTGGGGCGGTGCCCCGCTGGTGGGAGAGTCCTGGTTAGGGGGAAACCCCACTAGCCGACGGTAGGTCGGCGCCGGATCTTGCCATCCAGCGGGGGAAGACCACCGCCGTCTTCCGAGAAAAAAACATGCACTACACTAACGGGACTAATGACAGAAGCAGTGGACGCGCCCGGAAACAGGAAAAAAACAAACCAGATGACATCAGTCGTTGCAATGACATCAATTGATTCCCTGAGCCACCCAAGTTGGCGCGTTTCAACAAAAAATTCCCAGACCCGCGCGGGCTTCAAAGGAGACCTCTATGGCCTCCTGGCAAACGACCGTATTCGTTACATTTATAAATACATTTGGATGTGTTTTAGATTTCGACTTGTGCCCCACTGTGCACAGGAGGCGGGAACAGGGTACACCAAGGGGGTGCAAGCGAACTCCGTCACCGCCGTGTCTGCCGCCCTCGCCGCCGCCGCCGCCGCCGCCGCCGTCCGGGCGCGCCGGATATGACAGCGTCGCGACGCCGAGCGGCGGAAGCCGTCGGCACGGCGAGATATTCGATTCCGGGAGGGTCGCGACCACGAAACAGGAGCCCCGCCATTAAGGGCGGAGTAGACGCACGGACGCGGCGGGGGAGGCGAGGACGCGGGTGATGGACTGGTGGGGAAGACAGCGACACGAAGGGGGATGTGCCTTCCTGGGGGAATTTGAGAGTGCGGTGATGGAGTTACGAATGCAGTTGGTTTGTTAGAGTTGGAGTTGGGATTGGGAGATTTGTTCGATTTGACATTATTATGCTTGCGTCTGTAAAATATAACTTGGATTAGTTTCCAACCATTAGGAATAAACGAGCTTTTCGGCTATCCAGAAGACGGGCGGGAGGATTACCTAGAAAGTGTTGCGAACTCTTTGGTCACCGTGCTTTCTACTTTCTTCGGGGCTAACGCCAATCAATGACTCTAATTAAAAATGACATCTGCAATGCTGCCAAAGAATGCAACGTTTCTTTACACGTTTCTGCACACCTTCCGTTTCTTTGTCTTATTACCTACAAACATATTTCCTAAACCTATTAATTTAATCTTTTATATACTTTTTGGCTCTTTTCTATTTTACCTATAGGTATACCCATAGGTATATATTACTTATAAGCATATAGGGGTGTATACTGCAATGAGGTCATTGCTAGTCGCCGGACCCAAAACTTCCCCCTCTGTCACGCCGATTAGGAAGGTCCCTGATTTGACACGGCTCAGCGCAAGACGCGCGAACGCGTGCCAGAAGATTCAAAAAATTTACGATTAGGTGCAATTGTCCTCGGGGACAGCCCTTCAGGCAACCGGCGGCCAGTCCACGTGCACGGCTAGGCACCGGAACAAGCAAATTATAGAGATCCCGGCTACTGTTGAAGAGTTCCCGTAGGACCCATATAAGCGTCACGAAGACGGCAGAAAGGACTGCTTTGTTCATCTCCGGTGTACACACACGCACAACAAAGACCACCAATCAGGCGCCCAGAAAATGAGGTTAATTTGAAAATACCTATCGGCTTCCGACTCGCGTCGAATATTTTGAAAACTAAGATTTCGGCCAATAATATTCAAAATTCCAATCACGTGAAGGAGCGATGGGCGAAACTTGGAAAAAGGGTGGGGATGCGACGCAGGAAGCTCGAGAGCGGCGGATTTTGGGAGAAGACGGATAGAAGGCGAGAGAACGACACAGAATTGAGACTGCAGTGTTGATGAGAGGTAGTGGGAGCAGTGACTTGGGGGTCGACCAACATAGTGCAGGCCGCCCAGTATAAAAAGACAATCAGGAATTTATTCCGATTTCAACGGGCCGGCGCCTCCGGAAGGAATGATTGTGCAGCCGAGTCATTGAGGCTGGCCTGGTGAGGAGTGGGTGGCGTCAGACGACTTCCTCCAATAATCATCGATCGGAGCCAGGAGCACTAGCACCGCACGCACTGCTGCTTCCGGTTGGCTGCGCCCTGCCGTGGTGCGGCTCGCGACAGCGACTGCTTCGAGGACGACTACGGATTGTGCAATCATCGAAAGAGGTGAACGAAAGACTTTCATTTTGTAATTATTCCAAAGACAGTAAAAAAATAGGAAAGGTGTCATTTAATGTAAATAACATATAATTTAGTTTAAGGGAATCCTTACCCAAATTGTATTATTGAAACAAATGCAATAAATGTGTTCTTGCCATTCAGGTGATTGACACTTAAAGTTACAAAAATTTGTGATTATTGTAAAGTAGTGGTAGTAATAGCAAACCCCGTGCATGCCCTCATTCAAGAGTGCCTGCCCCTGAGGTTCTCGAAATGCCGGTGCCAGCTGATAGGTAAGTGCCCGTTTGGCGCCCTTCATTGATAAATTTAACGCGCACACCTGTCAGCTGATTACCGACGCACTTCGGTGTGACGGTATCTCCCCTTTGTGAGGTGCCCAGACCGCGAGCTACGCGCATTGCGCGCATGCGTGTGTTGCCGTGGCGGCAGGTTGGGTTCATCACAATACACACATAACAATATTTTATATTACTAAAATATAATTTTAAAATTTTAATACTAAATATTTGCTAAGAAAGTTAAATTCCATAGAAATGGGTATGGGACATTTGTCGAATCTGGACTGAAAGCGTCGCGAGGATCTGTACACGTGTTTCCGTGCATGAGGGAGTTTCGATCTTGTAAGATGACTCCAATACGTGTGGTTGCTCTGTTGGAATTTAGTTTGTAGAAGTAAGTTGATCTAAGAAGAAGACAATTTTCAGTAAATAGCATTTACTCGTATTATAATGATCAGGATTAGAGTTACTGTATTTTTGTACTTACAATTGTTGAGTTACATATCGTAAGCCATTGTGTGCAGAGGGAGTAAGTAATTGCCACCTTAATGATATACTACATTTCATATTTTCTTAATTAGTTTCTGATATCGCATAGAATGACTGATATTGCGAGTCAAGTAATTATGTTGTTTTATCTGTTTTTTACTTTTAGTCGAGATGCCAAAACTGGACCACAGAAAGGTGCCTTCATTGAAGCAGTCCATCTTAGGCTGGTAAGCAAATTTTATATATTTTTTCTCGTCGACGGAAAGCAAATGGAATGTGTAAATAGCGATATTGTGCGCAAGCTGATGCCCTGCTTGTCGCAGTAGGCAACATGCGAACCTAATTCTAGCCAAGTAGGGAAAATGGTAATGAAGAATCCTCTTCCGATGATTTTATCTGTAAATTCTAATAAACTAAAATGATTAACAAGACAGCTGACAATTTTTTATGAGTCGAGATATGGATGTCGATGTATTGGAAGAATTGAAAAGAACAGTTTTAATACCAATCAAAACAACATCTAGATCAATCGAAAAGGAATGGCAACAGATTTCAGAAGGAAAATAATAATAAAAAAAAATATTTCCTTCCCCAACATTACAAGAAACATTGCGATTAGTTTCAGTCTAGCTAACTCTGTACGATGTATACGTATGATAGTGTGTCTAGCATTATAAACGCACGCTCGGTGTATTAAAATAATATCCAACATTTAGATATTTCTCTGCATAAGTTGAAAATGAAATCTCTTGTTCAAAGACACCAGGTTGGTTCAATGAGTAGAAGTTCTTAGGTAAATCTTTGGTGCTTGAAATCCCGTATGGACAAGTCTGTCGACCCACGAATATATTAATTTTTTATGACCCGCAAGGATTCCATTTCTGAACTAATAGAAGTAAAATAAATTAATTGAGGTAAATACTGAGCAAGCCAGCGGAGGCGAAATTTACTAGAAATAGTAAATAAATTGTTATTAGTTTACGATGGAGGGTTTGGAGCGGATCGCAAAATGCAATAAAACTATTTATTAAAATTTTTAAAATGAACATACGATCAATAAGAAGTAAACACTAGATAAATCTTTGATCCCGGTGAATAAGCTAATAAGTCAAAAAATGTAATTTTACAGAGGAGCAAAGAACAACTTTGAACTAATGCTATAAATAAGGGATTAATGATAATGATTAATGATAACAAAACCTACATAAAAATAGTTTTGTTTAAATATCACCTTCGTTTGAATATCATTAATCCCTAATTTAATTAATTTAAACGTTTTTTGCTCTCCTGTAAAATTAAGTGTTTGTGACTTATCAGTTTATTCACCGGGATCAAAAAATAAACATCATAAATATGTTTTTAATATTTCGGAACTGATAGGGTAGGTACGCCACTACGACCCTTTCGACTGCTTCAACGCCACTCCCCCATTTATCCCTGAATCCGCTCCCTCCCTCATAGAGAGCCCCAGGGGCCACTGGAAGGGAAGGTATCATCCTTTTAGGGAAGCTACTGTACTATACTACTATACTCATAGACGCGTCCCGCTGTTCCCATTCGCTCCGGAAGCTTTTTTCCCCGACGTGGAGTAGCGACCACCACCTGCCCGAAACAACGCAGTTCACAGCGAATTTGTGGTCTCTCCGAACGAGCCCTTCGCCTTTGTTCGATGAGTAACTGATTTGATGAGGCTTACCCTAGATTCACTGATTGGTTAGTGATTCTGGGCGGGACAACTGCTATGGTCATTAGTCCCGTAAGTGTTGTGACTGATTTATCGCAGGAGGGGGCGATGATCATCCCCCGGAGGTGGCGAGATCAAACATCAACCTCCCCGTCGTCTTGTGGAGATTTCAGCCTGGTGAAGCTCTACGGTCCCTATTGGTCTCCCGCCATGTTTAGTAGAGTGGTGCGTGCAAGTGTAAGTGTGTGTGAGTAAGGGCTGAGGATAGACAAAGGAATAAGGAGCAAAGATCGCACTTGGTTCGTGGCCCGTTCATTAATGTACTACTCCGGCATTTGTAGGCCTCCCGTAGACCTTTTCTCACAAACGCACGATCATCTTCAGCGCATCAGTCCTAGCTGCGAGTCCTGACGGTGGCAGGATTTTCGACACTAGCTTTTCAACTAGGTCGAACTCAGTCGCTGTCTGGAGGAGAATTCTAGCGGCCGGCTGCTCTGATCGGTAGATTTCCGTGGTTTCTCCGATCAACATCTGGCGAATGCCGGAGCAGTACCCTACAAAACGGGCCACGGACCGCGCGCAAACTGCCCTTCCTCTTCCTTGTCCTATCCTCTCCCCTTACACTTACACCAACATACACTTCACTACCACATATTCCGGGAGACCGGTCGGGAGCTTAGAGCTTGTCCCGACTGGGGGGGTGCCGCTGGTGGGAGAGACCTGGTTAGACCCCACTAGCCGACGGTAGGTCGGCGCCGGATCTCGCTATCCAGCGGGGGAAGATCACCGCCATCTCCCGAGACAAAACATGCACTACACTAACGGGACTAATGACCGAAGCAGTTGACGCGCCCGGAAACACGAAAAAATCAATCAATCAAACAATCAAGTAAGGGCTAAGGATAGCAAAAGGAATAGGGAGCAAAGATCGCACTTGGTTCGTGGCCCCTTTATTAATGTACTACTCCGGCATTCGTAGGCCGCCCGAAGACCTTTCGTCACAAACGCACGATCATCTTCAGCGCATCAGGGCTTCCCGAGACGAAGCGACTTCCCAAATTGTGTCATTACGTGGAATAGAGTGTGGGGCGACCCGCTACGTGTCTCGGTGGGGCCCCGTAGGCGCCGAGGCGTGTCGGTGCTGCGTCACGCACCTGCGTGAGAACGCGGGCGGCCCGCCTCCCCCTCCCCTCCTCCCTCCCGCCGCGGAGGCTGCCATGGCACCGCCCTCTTGGATGTAGGCTGACCGCAGAAACATAACGCCCCAACGAGAACCACTTTTCCTCACATTCAGGGCTGCTTCTACCTCTCGGGCTTAAATGGAGCATCTGACAACTCCCCAAGGATGGAGATCTGATAAGAATCAGGTTTCCAAGAGGGGTTTCTTTAAAATCGCCCCTTTTGTCTTCTAAAATTAGAAGCGATTTACTTATAGGAACTTTTTTTTCTGGATACTGGAGGTATTCTTTTAAGAACATGAAAAGATTATTCATTGTTTTAGATCATCTACCATTTGAGTTTGGAGAGAAAGGTTCTCCTGGCCACATTTTTCTCTGCGATAGACAGATTCCATAACTTTTGTTGTCTCACGTCCTTCAGCCTCCACAAAATTCGACAATAATTATTTAACATTATTTACGTATTAACATTGATCTTCCGTTAACAAAATTCAAGATTAGCGCAATGCAATAGTGCAAGTTTCATAGAAATACGGTACAGATAATAATGTCTCGACCCTGTCATGTAGGCTGATTGAAAAGACATAATGTACAACAAAAAACGCTTTATCACCATTTCTAGCTTCTTATTCTTCTGTATATTGTTCTATTTTATTACAAAGAAATATATTTTTAATTCTTTCCTTACGTCCGTATTTTTAGTTGACCAAAAGTAGAAGGTAATAACGTGTCTTAATTTGAATATTTTCCTATATATTAATTTTAATATATAATATAAGTTGAATAACATCAACTTTTATATATATATATATAATATATATATATATATATATCTTTATATATATATATATATATTGTGAAAAACAACCATAAATTATAAAAAACAAATATTGTACGGGAATCATCAAAGTTTGCCCAAAACGATGTTTCCAACAAAACATTTGAAGTTGGAAAATATTTGTTGTTATTTAATTTGAAACTGCATGAATTAAAGTTCGTTTTGAATTCAAATAGGGCTGTCGGAAATCACTAAACTTGTTCTTAATAATAGGTCTTACAAATACACTAGCGTGACAATACCCTCGTATAAAAGACAATAAACTAATGCCTCTAAGGTATCATCTGACAATAAAACCTCATTTCATTATTAACGATCTCCAATGACCTCATGGAAAGTCATTATTCTACGGAACGTTAATAAGGTTGTTACTAGAGACGGTCATAAACCACACACGGAAGTCTTCCTTTGAGCTTAGCTGTGCTTAGGTTTTTATAGTCAGTAAGCGAAACGCACCTCATTAAAATCAGTTCCTTCCTGGTCACAATAACCCATTTCATATAAAAATATAGAAGATTGCACCAGCAGTTTTCATCGCTTTACACTGTTATTTATTATGCAGTGTTTAAATGTATTGTAGTAGAATGTTGTCAAAAAATTGTTTGGTTTGGTTTGCCTGAGAAGAGTTTTCAATAAACCTACTTGTAAGTGAACAACCTTTTAGAGCTTAAAATAGTTTATCCTTTTAGAGCTTAAAATACTACATCCTTTTAGAGCTTAAAATAGTAAACCTTCGATTGTCAATTAACATTTTGATGAGTGTTTCTTGTGATATAAATAAAACCTCACTCTTTCGTTCTTAATTTGGTGTATAAAAACCCTAACATTTGTATCTGTATTACTTCTGTGTTATTCATAATTTCCTATATTATTCTAATTCTAATTTCAAATACGCGCAGAAATTGAAATAAAACTTGGCATTTTCCGGCCATATGAAAGATGTCTATGGTTTCGTTAGATATTCAGAAACTTGTGAAATATCCAACAACAATGAAATAGTTTAAATTTTTACTCAAAATACAAATATTTGATAGTCATTTCACTTATTCTCTTCATTGGGGCTTGGGCCGACTAAGTTACGCACTTAGTGCGTCACTGCTTATGACACAGCTGACGTCATGAGATAGCAATGCTCCAAGGAAGAATCCCCGCGACATTAAATATTTGCAATTCACAAGTGACGTTATCGAACGACCACTTTTGGAGATTCTTGGTATGTACAGAACTATTATGCTGTGCACATACTATGTTATTTCAGCATTCGGAACAACTGTTTTTGTTAAAATATTTAGTTTATTGTAGCGTTCTACGTGTGTGTTTTATTTTTTCTTGATAAGTTCGTTTATTAGTTTTTGAAAAACCATTTTGTGTGGGTTTGTTCAGCAGCATTTTTGTTGATGCAGACCGCAGTTCTACCTAGCAATTCTCGTAGAACAAGCTACCTACGTAAAACGCGTCTCGTTTCCCACGGTCCGTGCACCTGACGCGAAACCAAGTTGAACGTGCCCAGATATCATCGCCCATTCTTTGATGAAGATCGCGTCACGAGGCCGCTCAGGAGAAATCCATTCTTAACGTGCGGCATCAGAATTGGCATACACGTTCGGGCGTCGAGCCGCTGCAGTCCGATTTGGCGGCGAGCTCCCGGCGCCATTGAGAAGACACCACGGTGCGGGTGTGGCGCTGGACCCCGTTGGCGCCCGCGGCGGCGGCGGCGATGGGCGGAGGCGGAGGCGGCGGCGGAGGAGGCGGCGGCGGCTGTGGAGGCGACGGCGGCGGAGGCGGAGATGGTGGCGGCGGCGGCGGCGGTGGAGGCGGCGGCGGAGGCGGCGGCGGAGGCGGCGGCGGAGGAAGCGGCGGCGGCGGAGGAGGAGGCGGAGGCGGCGGCGGAGGAGGCGGCGGCGGCTGTGGAGGCGACGGCGGCGGAGGCGGAGATGGCGGCGGCGGCGACGGCGGTGGGGCGGCGGGGAGGCGGCGGCGGAGGCGGCGGCGGAGGCGGCGGGGAGGAGGAGGCGGAGGCGGAGGCGGAGGCGGGGCGGAGGCGGCGACGGCGGAGACGGAGACGGAGACGGAGACGGGGGCGGGCGCCAGCTCGGCCGGGGAGGCAGCGGTGGCGAAGGAGGGTTGCCTGACAATGCTGGCAGGCGAATGCGAAGGGGGAGGAAGAAGAAGTGATTGGTTGTAGGAGGAGGGGGAAGGGGGGAAATAGACGAGAATGAGAAAGTAGAGACATGGAGTAAGGAAGAAAGGGAGGAGGAAAATGTGATGGAGGAGGCAGAAGTGATAGATTGGAGGAGGGAACGTGGAGGAGGAGGGGGAGATAGACGTGGATGTGAAAGAGAGGCGTGAAAGCTGGGGGGAAAGAAAATGTGGTGGAGGGAGAGGAGGAGAAAGAGTAATCGAACTGTTCAAGGAGGAGAAGGAAAATGAGCAGGAATTAGTGTGAGAAAAGGAGGAAGAAGAACAAAGGGAAATAATTTTGTGATTGTAAGTTCCATGCACCAACGGCGGCAGCGGAGAGCGGGCCATGTCAGTGGGGTGGCGAAGTGAAGGAGGAGGAGGAGGAGGCAGAAGTGGTAGATTGCAGGAGGAGAGGTGGAGACGGAATAGAATGTAGAAACGTGGAGGTCAAATGTGTGGAGAAGAAGAATGCGGAATCGGAGGGTTCCTTGAGAAGGAAAATGAGCAGGAAGAAGTGAGAGAAGGGGAAGAAGAAGAAGATGAAGAAAGGGAGAAGAGTTTGTGAACAAGTTACAATTACAATCGTTAACTTACCCCGATTCCATCAACAGATGACTAAATATAATCCTGAAAACGTTGTGGACGTGCATGGTACTAATTTGAAGAAAACCAAACAATATTAATTGCAAACTATCCAATGCAAACCAAATCAATTAATCGAAGACACCTCTAGGGATATTTTTGAGACATTGTGATGTCAATGTCACGTTTCAGCCACAATAGTTCCTAAAGAATTAGGTTGATATTTGTGTCTGTGTTCTTCGTGCATTGACTTTAGTTAAATTCCTAACTTAAATAACCAATTTTTGAACTTTACTCTAGTTGTAGTGTATGAGGCACAATCCGCTGACAATAAAATTTTGAGTGAATGGAACATAAAATGTTGCACACATTCCATTAAAATAAGCAATTTGTTTCTAATGTAAGAGCGGCGCAGGCGGAGGCGGAGGCGGAGGCGGAGGCGGAGGCGCAGGCGGAGGCGGAGGCGGAGGCGGAGGCGGAGGCGGAGGCGGAGGCGGAGGCGGAGGCGGAGGCGCAGGCGCAGGCGGAGGCGGAGGCGGAGGCGGAGGCGAGGCGGAGGCGGAGGCGGAGGCGGAGGCGGAGGCGGAGGCGGAGGCGGAGGCGGAGGCGGAGGCGGAGGCGGAGGCGGAGGCGGAGGCGGAGGCGGAGGCGGAGGCGCGTGCGGTGACGCGGCGCTGCAGAGCGGGCCGGTCGCCAAGCACGTGCTGCATCCCACACGCACTCGCACGAGGCAACGGACGCGGGCGTCGCCGACCGCGACTCGGGGCCTCGGGACGCGGAGACACGAGGAAGCGGGGACATGGAGATGCGAGGACGTGAGAACGAGGGGTCGCAGGGATACGGGGACATGGATTGATTGATTAATTTTTTCGTGTTTCCGGGCGCGTCAACTGCTTTGGTCATTAGTCCCGTTATTGTAGTGCATGTTTTTTTCGCAAGAGCTGGCGGTGATCTTTCCCGATGGATGGCGAGATCCGGCGCCGACCTACCGTCGGCTAGCGGGGTTTCCCCCTAACCAGGACCCTTCCACCAACGGGGCACCGCCCCAGTCGGGACAAGCTCTAAGCTCCCGACCGATCTCCCGGAATATGTGGTAGTGTAGTGCATGTTAGTGTAAGTGAGTGTGTAAGGGGAGAGGATAGGACAAGGATCGTGCCCGGTCCGTGGCCCGTTTGGTAAGGTACTGCTCCGGCATTCGCCTGGTGTTGAGAAATCCCGGAAAACACGGGGACATGGAGAAGCAGGGACACGGGAATACGAGGATGCAGACACACGCGGACGCAGGGTTTGCGCAGCGAGGGGTGAGGAGCGCTGGCCGCGGGCCGACGGGCGCAGTGCGAAGGGGAGGGGCGTGCGGTGGGGGCGTGTGAGTGGTACGGGGGGGGGCGAGAGGGCCGTCGCGACGAAGGCTTCTCTCGGCGGAAAAAGGAAGCGCAGCACGCGGCTTCTGCGAACGCTGCGTGCCTCGGCGCCCAGTGGGATCGCTGTCCTCGACACACAACACGATGGTCGTGATGTGTGCGCAAATCTTGATTTCCTGCATCTCCCGTCATCTATATTAATAATTTAGACTGGAAGCATAAATTGACCGAAACCTAAGCGACCTCTAGACATGTAAGAGGTGTCAATAGTTACACACCCAGGAAGGCTGAAAATTTCATAACTAATTAAACAATTTCAATTTGGACTGAAAAATGCAAATATTTCGTTATTTTTCTTCGCATTTTCCCTTTCCTGACTACATCTGAAACCCAACTTTTTAATAGCGTTTTTCATTCTTTGCACTGAAACCCACCCTAGTGCAGGGCAAAAACGTCAGCGCTCCACAACAGTGCTGCCCCGCATGCGTGAAGGGCAGTTGCGAATGAAACGGGTTCCGGAGCTGAGCCAGTGCATGTGCGCTACGCAGTGAAATTATACACAGCTGTTCTTGGTCAGTCACACTGATGGAACTCCAAAAATAATAATTTTGAATTCTGATCATTATTATAACTTTTATGAAGTCTTTTGCTAATTCTTACTTGTTAATTCATAAATGATTAACGTGTGATTTCTTTATTGAAAAACTACGAAAACTTCAAATGCATATGTGTCGAAATTTCATTTTTCGCGATTTGCCAGTGAGCGATATAGTACACAAGATTTTGAAACGAAAGGCTTCTGCAGAATTGTTTGGTTTTTGAAAACCATAAAAATATTAACATGAGCATTTCCGCTGGTATATGTATAGGCGTGCGAGAAACATTTCTTGGCACATATGTTTGAATGATTTTGTAAGAGTCACTATTTTTATTTTCATTTTATTAGCGTTTTGAAATTGAGACATACCTACACTTTGGTTTCTAAATAGCACTGGATTTGATAAAATGAAGTTATTCAAGGTTAAATTTTAGGAAAACACAAACTGATATTCCGAAGCAAGTCTTCGCAAGTCACAAAAAATATTTTAAGACATTTTTTGCAAAACATAATATACTTCGTCATTCGAAGTATCCTTGCGTGACAGTAAATCCTCAATTGCCTTCACAATTTCACCACGAATCCGAATCAGCATGGATAACGTCCGTACCTAACCTCACAATGAACCGGTGCACTTGACTGCACTGACGCGATCGTCAGTGCAGTTTAGGGCGCCCAGGTTTGTTGCGATTGTGTGAATGGAACATACGCTTCTTTGCACTGGTGCGCCCTAGCGGTCGAATAGAATACGAATACTGCCCTGCGTGCGCACTGGGTGCGCACCAGTGCGGCGAATGGAAAACGCTATAAGTTAGCGTCCCTTCTCATGAATAAGCGGGACGACATTGGTCGCAGGCTGAACCGCGCAGACGACGAAAGAGAACGCTTGGGATTCTGGGAACGCTACGTGGCCAACCACTGAGTTCAGCGCGTCAGCTATCCTTGCATACGGAGGTTCAACTCCGTGTGCAAATTGAAATGTTCAGAGTGACGTGTTTTTCAGAGTTTTTTGTTGCTTTTATCACTCTATCAAGGAAAACTCCAAGGATGGGGGACGAAGAGGTGATTGGCTTCTTCATTGGAAGTATACTGAAGGTATAAAATCAATTTTTTAAGTCATATGAAATGAATGTATTATTTGTTTGAAAAGAATATATTATTTGTAAAATTTATTTTTAGTAATATAATCAATGAATATTTTAAAATTTAGTTTTTTAATTGTTGCTACTGTCTAATTTCAAACTGTTTCTGATAGAAATAATAGTACTCCTAGAAAGTACAATTATTCGTTTAGATATTTTATTTTTAATACAAAAAATATTTTGGAAGTAATGTATACATTTATTAAATATCACAAATAAGTTTTTGAAAGTATTTCCTTAATTTTTTAAGCTGCCCTATTTTCTGAAGCAACCCATTCTCTCAATCTGATTTCCTGAAGGTTCCACCCCTGTGAGGGATTGATAATGTTGAATGTCAGTTGTGAAATGCCCAACACTCGGATGGTTCTCCAATGATCCTTGGAGACGAAATTCACCTGGTACTACATAGGGAGGATTTTCAGTACATCTCGCCGCGGGCGCCATAACAGTCCAACCACGATATTTGATCAGTGCTGTCGGGAATTGTGGACGGAGCACCACGATCCCTGTAGAGACGTCCAGATCGTGTCCTTGTTTTTGGAATATGGTCGGTTCCAAGTAACCACAAGTGTAACACTCTCAGTCCTTACTAGCCTAAAATACATACATCGTCCACCGCTCTTGCGTGAATATCATGATATACCTGCGCAGTTTCAACACTCAGAGTCCCTTCCAAGAAGAGCAGACTGTTAGAAGCAACGTATTCTGTCAAAGGTCTGTCCGCAATGCAGAAGAAAGTTGGAAGTTTGAATGGAGGAAGAATATGACAAGGCGAAGACTGGAAAAGTTCAATTCACCCATTTTAGACAATTCAAAAAATATTAACCGTAGCATATCCAAGGGAGAGAGGATTGAGAGAACAAATGTTGATTGATTGCTTTTTGTGAGTTTAAGATTTCTTACGATGTAAACCATTGATCCATACCATCTACCAACCATCTACCAACGTAAACCATTGACATTGTTTACGATGTGCTTTCTGATCAAAATATTATGATGTAATTTGTCACAAGTGTTGGTTATAATTTGAATTGTTGCGGGGTATTTACCAGCAGATAAAAGCAATTCGGGACTATTCACTCAAAAACCGAACATTCAGTGAACATATACAAACATTTTTTGTTGTTAAGACAGAATATAATAGACAAATTAAAAAATTGTCTGTAATTTTTGGCCATTACAACTAAAAATGCTAATTATTGACAGGCATGAATTTGTTTATACATATACATTCAGAATACAGCATACATCGTAAGTCATACAATAATAAAGTTTAATATATTACTATGTTATGATTATTATTGATTATATTTATTGATTGTTAATTATTCAAGGCGCGTCAACTATTGAGGTAATTAGTCCCGTAAGTGTAGATCATGTTTTTCATCGGGAGATGGTGGTGATCTTCCCCCACTGGGTGGCGCGATCCGGCGCCAACCTACCGTCGACAAGCGGGATTTCCCCTACCAGATATCTCCCACTATCGAGCCCCCCCCCAGGCCGGGCAAGTTCTAAGCACCCGACTGGCCTCCTGGCATGTGTGATAGTGTAGTGCATGTTAGTGTATGTGTGTAAGGGGAGAGGATAGGACAAGGAAGAGGATGGGCAGATCGCGCGCGGTCCGTGGCCCATTTCTTAGGGTACTGCTCCGGCATTCGCCTGGTGTTGATAGGAAAAACCGGTCGCCTGGTGTTGACACGGAAAACTACCGATCAGAGTAGTCGTCCGCTAGAATTCTCCTCCAGGCAGGGACTGAATTCGACCTAGCTGAAATGCTAGTGTTAAAAATCCGGTCAGAGGCACTGCAGTGACATCAGTTGATGCACTGAGCCTCCGCTCCCGGTGTTACGAATATGCATTGGCCCTTTTCTGACATACAAATGTAATAGTTTTGTCATTAAATTGAAATTTGTATTCGAGAAATTCAATACTTTGTTCATATTTTTACCCAGAAATTTAATGAATTGTGTTGTTTAAATAAACGTGCATGTATTATTCGTATCCAGAGGCGTATCCAGAATAAAAATATATCCTTATGTGTGTGTCGAGTACCTGGGATGGGGTGAAATGAAGATTTCTGCTCATTTAAGCGAATGATTTGTTAGCAAAACACGGACGCATGGTTCTCATGCTTCATCTCTTTGTGTCAATACTGCAAATGAAACAATCCATAAGTAGATAAAGATATAATATTTCTTAAACCACTCTCACTTACGGACAAACTAATCACACATAAAATCTTCTTAATCTACTTCCACCATACTCAAAAGTGTGACATCATCCCTACTTTTCACTTCTCACTACTCAAGAGGACCACGAATGCAACTTTATCGCCACGCATCACTTCACAATCAAAAGATTGATACCCCACACCCTTGAACTTTCAAGAATTTCTCCTGAGCACGTGAATACGTTTGCGAAGCATATTAACTTCACATTGGCCAATGAAAATAGAGAAATATTCCCCGACCAGACAAATTTCACGTCGGAAATTCACTTCCAAAATTTATATCCACTTTTTCTACAACTCACTTCCCAAACTTCAGACGTTATCCTCAATCCCCTTAACAGTTTCTCATATCATATCCCCAAACCCATCATTTCCCCCGCAAAACTTTAAGAAAAGTTTTGGTCATAATTAGAAACGTTTGGCTGTTTCTCGAACCTTAAGGGGTTCAAAAGAATTAGAGGGCAAGCTTTCAGCCTAAACAAGGCACGACAGTCTAAGAAACCCAACAAAGGGGCTCCCATGCACCAGTACTTAAAACTGACTCACTTTTTTAAGTACCAGTTTTAAGTACTGGTGCTACCAACTCACCAATTTTAAGTACTAGTGTATGGAAGACCCCTTGGTGGGTTTCTCAGGGTACTTAAAATTTCTGTAGATGAGTCCCCCCCCCTACAACGAGCGGGCCAAATCTTGTCTTATCAATCAGTAGCGGGTCGGGTTATTTCACGAAAATAAATTGTAACTAGCTGTTCTTACAAAAAATGTTACTTGAGTCAATATAATTTATTTCAACGGAAGTATTTGGATTCTGAATATTCTTCGTAGTATCATGTTACTGAGACCAACGCATTATCTGCACACAAGGCATTTATTGGCGGGCGGCTACTTCATTGGAGCCTTGCTGCTTGATTGATTGATTACTGATTCCCGGCGCGCCAACTATTGAGGTCATTATTACCGTAAGTGTAGTGCATGTTTTTCGTCGATAATTGGCGGTGATCTTCCCTCACTATATGGCGAGATCCGGCGCCAACCTACCGTCGGCTTGCGGTGTATTCCCCAACCAGGTATCTCCAACCAGCCGGGGCAAGTTCTAAGTGCCCGGCTGGTCTCCCGGCATGTCTGGTAGTGTAGTGCATATGAGTGTAAGTGTGTGAGTAAGGAGTGAGGATAGGACAAGGAAAGATCACGCGCGGTCCATGGCGCGTTTGTTAGGGTACTGCTCCGGCATTCGCCTGGTGTTGATCGGAGAAACTACGGAAAGCTACCAATCAGAGCAGCCGGCCGCTAGAATTCTCCTCCAAACAGCGACTGAATTCGATCTAGCGTCGAAAATCCTGCCGCCGTCGGGACTCGAACGTAGGGCCTCCCGGTCAGAGGCGTTGCAGTGACATCAGTTGATGCACTGAACCACCGCTCCCGGTGAGCCTTGTCGCGTGTCAGCTGTATCGAAAGTAGTGACGCATTGAACATGAGAATTGTGGATACGTACAATAAGAGAACATGAGAAGTAACAATTATAGATGTGCATTTTCAATCTCAATCGTGAATGTTTCCATGGTTTTTGTATTTTTTTCAAGAACCTATTTATCTAACAAAACCAATGACACATTTCACATCGCCGAGTGCTGCATAGTTTTTCTTTCATTTTTGCGGGAGTTGGAAATTAACAATGAACGAACACTTTCAAAGAGAACCTAATGCAAATAAATTCTGGTTTTTGTTTGAAAGAGCAGTCAATTAACTGATTATGGATAGATTCTCGCACAACGTTTTGGTTGGAGTAAGCCTTATTAAAGTGTTTGATTTTTCGTTGAATTTTATCCTCTGAAACGAGGTGGATATTGCGGATTTGGAATAATATAACAAATACCGTAAGGTATTAGTATTACATACGTGTTTTCAATACATAATATTTGTAATACATTTGTAATACGTAACAAAACCGAAAGAAGTAACAAATACCGTATGTAAACGTTATTGCGTGTTATTAAAAGAACGCTGGTATTGCAGGACCGCGCTATCTGCGTGGTGTGTAGGCGGAGAGGCTATGAATTAGGGTCAAGGTCAGAGGAAAGTTCGTGAATCAATTTCGGATGTAACAAGGTTCTCTAAAAAAAATTTCATGCCGTTAAAAGGACACTGAATTTTAATGTCATTTTAAATTTTTATGTATGTACTGGGAGTATTTTGAATGAATGAATATTATCTTAAATTCGAATTTTTCTGGTTGCTTAGATATCTGTATTGAATGTTAAAACCATGAGTAATATAATCAATAATTCCTCATATCATCGGCCGTTGCTGCTTATTCTCTGAATTTGGGTCCTGGCCGGTCCCTAACATGACGTCTTTTGCACTTGATGTGGAACATTCACATTAAGCCCTTGGGTTTGCAGACTGCTTCAAAATGTGTCTGGGAAATCTCCCAAGAGCCCATTATTATTATTATTATTATTATTATTATTATTATTATTATTATTATTATTGGGGTAGTGATGGTGGTGGTGGTGGTGGTGGTGGTGGTGGGGGTGGTGGTGGTGGTGGTGGTGGTGGTGGTGATAGTGGTGGTGCTGGTGGTGGTGGTGCGGGGGTAGGAGGTCGGTAGGTAGTAATTAATAACTTTATGTCAATAATGTACAATAATCTTCACTTTGATACAGAATCATTGCGGTCATGCAAATGACGTAAACAAGAAAACTTTAGAGGAGACCCATGTTGACAAGTTATTTGTTGTGAGACGTTTTGTAAAATTGAGCGCCTCACCTAATCGCGCACTGGATAGTCCATGTTATTAGGATATTGTAGTCCAAAATATATTCACAAAGCATGGCTCCTAACAAGAGTGAGGCCGTAAAGAATATATTGATACAAACCTACCGAACAAATAACAAAACTAGGTACAGGTTGTGCAAACACAAGCATGGAGAGCTCAGTTGAAAACTTCAGGCTACTCTTTTGTTACTTTTCTTGCTGGTTATCATACTGGATTTTCGATAATTTTAGACTAAACGTAAAATTATTTCATTTAAAGTTTGAAAAAAATAAAAATGTTTCTCATTAACGATTGCACGGTGACACAAAGGGACATGAGAAGCCTAGCCGCTTGCGAGCCCGTTGGTACTGAATGTTCTGGTGATGTAACGTGCTGTGGAGTTCCAGTCTTCCTCTCTGAATTTCGGAATCTCCGTTTGGTTTGGTTTGGTTTGGTTTTTTCCTGTTTCCGGGCGCGTCAACGGCTTTGGTCATTATTCCCGTTGGTGTAGTGCATGTTTTTTCTCGAGAGATGGCGGCGATCTTCCCCCGCTGGATGGCGAGATCCGGCGCCGACCTACCGTCGGCTAGTGGGGTTTCCCCCTAACCAGGACTCTCCCATCAGCGGGGCACCGCCCCAGCCGAAACAAGCTCCAAGCTCCCGACCGGTCTCCCGGAATGTGTGGTAGTGTAGTGCATGTTAGTGTAAGTGTGTGTGTGTGTAAGGGGGAGAGGATAGGCCAAGGAAGAGGAAGGAAAGATCGTCCGTGGCCCGTTTGGAGGGGTACTGCTCCCGGCATTCGCCTGATGTTGATTGGTGAAACCACGGAAAACTACAGATCAGAGCAGCCGGCCGCTAGGATTATCCTCCAGGCAGCGACTGAATTCGACCTAGCTGAAAAACTAGTGTCGAAAATCTTGCCGCCGTCAGGACTCGAACCTAGGACCTCCCGGTCAGAGGCGCTGCAGTAACATCAGTTGATGCATTGAGCTACCGCTCCCGGTGGAATATCCGTGGTATATGCTGCTTAATACTGGAGTAAAAGAAACCGAAGGCTGACGCAGAGAGGTGGCACAGTGCATCAACTGAGGTCACTGCAGCGCCTCTGACAGGGAGGTACTAGGTTCGAGATCCTCTCCCCTTACACACACACTTACACTAACATGCACTACACTACCACATATTCGTCAGGAGCTTAGAGCTTGTTCCGGCTGGGGCAGTGCCCCGCTGGTGGGAGAGTCCTGGTTAGGGGGAAACCCCGCTAGCCGGCGCCGGAACTCGCCATCCAGCGGGGGAAGATCACCACCATCTCGCAAGGGAAAAAAATATGCACTACAGTTACGGGAGTAATGACCTAAGCTGTTGATGCGTCCAGAATCACTAACCAACCGAAGGCTGGATGCACACTTGCGTAAATCCGACACGTCTCCAAGAAGGAAAGCGCATCGTTCTGGGAACGCTGCGCAACTTCTCCCGGGAGCACTGGAGCTAGAAAGCTTCTGAGCGTAATATGAAGGTGGTTCCAAGGCCTGGATTTGCTTACAACTGTGGAGAGACGGTGCCCTAACTGGAGTCATCGAGAGTGGCCTTTTGTCCAAATGTGCATAAATAACACTGTCGATTTCGCAAACTTTTCGCTTAACTGTAGCACCCATGACCATAGGATATGTTGCATTCGGCGCGTTATTAATCTTACAAGAGTGTAAAAATAATTAGTAGAGTTGTAGAATGGCATTGACTTCCTCACAGTAGGTACTTTCCTAATCTTTTTAGTCTGGACTAGCTGTTCGATAGGCCCCGATTCACAACCTCATCCTCTTCCAATCTGCTATCTAAAAAACTCCTAAAACATTTTTTTTCATATTTTATTTGAGAATAAAATTAAACGAAAAATTTAAAGCCATGTTTGAGATAATTCGGCAGGTGTTGTCAGTTCATGTAAAGTACCCCCAAGAAACAAAAGTCAAGGGTCGGCGAGATTATTCAGATGAATAGAAATGTTGAAAAAAAGCCATTTTATCCGCTAACTTTGTTCACAGACGGGCAAAAGCTTTGCAATAAT
Source organism: Teleogryllus oceanicus (assembly GCA_964035755.1). Taxonomy (NCBI): domain Eukaryota; kingdom Metazoa; phylum Arthropoda; class Insecta; order Orthoptera; family Gryllidae; genus Teleogryllus; species Teleogryllus oceanicus. The sequence goes on along the minus strand of CAXIVR010000003.1, from coordinate 129,077,343 downwards.
CATGTCACAAACACTACGACACTCGCAGCCCTGGAAATATGGGATGAGATTAGAGAGGTAATGAAAGGAGGGATGGAAGAGCCCACCATGTCCCATGCCAGAACAAAGTGAGTGGCCATATGCATGGCCAAGTGAGTTACGAACCCGCAGTCCATCGACATTGCCACTACACTGCGTCTTTAGCGATATAGGACACTTTGGCTGACCCTTCCCTTTATTAACCTTCGTACCGAATCCACGATCATTAATTTGTTAATATTTTCCTGAATATTTGCAGGATAATTTCAGTCTTCTATATGTGCCTTTGTGCACTTACTAATCACGTATCAAATCATTTTCACATATTTTCAAAATTTTATTAGAGAGTTATTTATTGTTTTGTTCGTTGTATGGCACCGGTTTGACATAAGGTACAGTCTTTAATTTTCTCATTAACATTTCAAACATATTGAATTTTCTCATGAATTTTTTATCGTGGAAATAACTTTCCCAAACTTTTAAATATTTATGAAGCATTATGAATCGTCAATGTAGGCTACGTACGGTGGAGGAATTATTTTTATGGAATATTTAATATGAACAAATTATAATTATTATGTTATTTTAAATAACTTGGAAAAGGTAGTCTTGCAAAAAACAATTATTTACATCCAGTTTTTTGCCATACACATTCATGTTTATCACTTCCAGTTGAACCTTGGGGTTCAAAAAGACCCCAGATATAGTTCTTGATATAAACGAGCAGTTACTGTACGAGGGTTAAGGCTTACAGTTTTGGGTTAATTCTCAGCATTATGATTATTCATTGCAACATAATTAATTGCAAAGTTCACTGGACTCTAAGAACCTGCAAATCTGAGCCTGGATTGAACAGCTTAAGTTGAATATTGCGTGACAAGTAGCTTCCGATCAAGTACTTACCTAATCTTCCGGAGGTGTCCAAATCATTATAGAGAAATGAAAGCTACCGAACGTAATCGCTCATTGAAAAAGATATTGTTGACAATGATAATGTTAACTTGAATTATTTCAATGTCAACACCATCTTGCCTTGCCAGCAACTTAAGAAAAGTTATGCACATCATGTAAGGGTGACGTGTACGTAACATATTCTCATGAACGAAATGTGCATTAAATATAAGGCAGCCTAGTTCTTTTCCAGGACCTCATATTTATGTGGAGTTATTGATGAGGGAAGAAGGACTAATGTACGCATCTAGACAGAGCCATCCTAACCACACATTTTTCGAATAAAGCAGGAATTATCATGTATGAGGAAAATAACAGTAACTCACCATAGCAAAAAAATGTTGTTTCTTGTTAGAGAAGTTATTATACATAAAAGTCACATTTTAATTAATGTAGAATAATTTATCATGTAAAATAACTGCTTGTGAGATTTAAACATCTCAAAAAAATGTAGGGTGATATGATAAAAACGACACCAGCACCGACTGCTCTGTAAAAGACAATTTTTTGTAAAATTCTTGAAATTCAACCACGTGCAAGGCTATTTTATTTAGAAAATGACAAAACATACGATGTCGCGAAATAATAATAATAATAATAATAATAATAATAGTAATAATAGTAAAAATAATAATACCATTAATTAGTTTTCAAAAGCAAACCAATAAGTGAGAAACATCTGAGACTAAAAATTATATTTTAAAAATTACATGGAGTGTAATTTTCATTTTAATAGGAATGACATTTTAATATGCACAAAAAAAAATAATGACAAAGAAAATAAGGAAAAAAACATTTTCCTCAGGAGAATTACTTTTTTTAATAGAAATGAAATTATTCGCAATTTTCCATCTTTCGTTGAGCCTCGCACATACTTTCGAATAAGTTCATCTGTTAAACCAATCAACGAATGATTTAAAGCCAAATTTACTCGAGATTAGCCGTCGACTAGTTTATTTCAGGGATCCTAACAAACATTTCATGGTTCTTTTTGAAAAAAAAAAAAAAAAAAAGAAAAGAAAAATTCCGAAGGCGAATTTGATTGGTAGCTCTGAATTCCTACAATAAGAACCGCTTCTTCAGGCGTGAATACACGCCGTCTATTTTGATTGTCATCTCAGAATATTTACTTGTTTTGAAAATACAAATTTATTTTTGTTTCCGAACTCCATGGTCTTGGTACAACAAGGACTTCTTTAAATAATGAAGGGGATCATATAATCTACCACCTACCACCTCTAAATAAAGATTTTAATTGTAAAATACAAACATAATGCAAAAAATATCCACAACTACTATCGGTTACATGCAAACAACATTGTTATTGTAAGAACTTAATTATATTCACTCTAGACATCTCCATTAATAGATCTCTAATGTTATTAGGCAGAAATACAAACACACACACACACACATATTCATACAGACACGCAAAACGCAATTTACGAACCCTTTGCTAATCGAACATTGTAACGCACTTTTTCATTTTCCGATTATCTTTCAGAACAATCATTTCCCTTTCAAGTAGAGCTGTAAATCCAATCTTCCAATGACACATAACCAAAAACACACACAGACATACACACACACACACACACACACACACACACACCTAGGAAACAATCCAAGAGAAACGTGTAATGTGAACGTTCAACAAGATTGTACAAGCTTTCACACCCAGTCGCAAAACGTATTAATTACACATACAGCCTCTTCCTCCTCTATACCTCTGCGAAACGACTTTCGCTGCGAGCAGTTTCCCCCTGCTTTGCTGCACCGCCATTCAATGATTTCTCTTCCCTGCGTCGGGGACAAGTCTCCCTACTCGCGCTCGCATCGCGTTGACTCTTTGAACGGAGACCGAGTGACGCGACGCGACGCAGGTTGCGGGAGGTAAAGGCTCTTGCAAAGCAGGCTTCCCCTTTAAGAGATCTGCGCGTTACGGAACATTATTTCGGACAATTAGGCGAAGAAACGTATTTACTGCACGCTATTTTTAATTCGAGTTCACAGGTATTTCAAAACATTTGACATTATCCGAAATGAAACATGATCAGGCTCTTTGTACGAATTATTCCAGAGACAAAAGACAATTCAAAAATTTTGATTCGCATTTCAATGTATAAAAGGACTAATGTTTCTTTTCTTAGTGAATATTAGGGGGCGAATTTAAATGAAATGTCTTTTTTCCACTTTAGAACAATGCTGTTTAGTTTAGAAATTCATTTTGTTATGGCAAAAGGAAAAACCCTTTTATAGGTCATTATTTTGCATTTTTTGTGGATTTCGACTAATAAGTCATTTTTTACCTTTTTCCGTAATTTTTAATGCATTTTTTGTTGATTTCATTCGGTTTTAATGTCATTTTAAATGGTACTTGCTTCAAATAATATTTACGAGATGCAACAAATGTTCTTCACAGAATTACTCAGCAGCCAATTCGATTTGTTCGCTGAGAAATTGTTTTGACAGCCGTTGTATGTAATTCGTGTGACATATATCAGCGCCATTGCAGGTTCAGTCGATTTCGGAATAACTAAAGACAGATTTCCTGGTAAAGAACAGTCCAAACCAAACGTTTGCAAGCTCTGTTCACTCAATCGAATGGAAGACGCCTCGATTACATCAGTAACATAGCCAATATGTTAGTTGTTCATTCGAACTGGTTTTAGTAAGATATTTTACGTATTTTTTTTCTTTGGTTTTATGGCATTTTTAAAGCATTTTAAGAGCATTTTATTGATAATTTTTGGCTGCGTTTTAGGTAATCAAAACCCACCCCCTAGTAATTTTAATTGTTTTCAAATCCTCTTCTTTTTTATTATTAAATTATCAATATGGGTCTCTAAATGTAAGTAATTCCTTTCTGCCCATTTTGAGATATCGTCCAAGTGTTCCCCCACCTATTCTCCTCCTGCGATATTTCCCCACCTGACCATCTATTGTTGGATCAAATGGACGATTCGTCGTTACAATGATAGTTTTTAAATACGTGCACATTAAATATATTGCTAGAGTTCTTTTTGGGCAGTTAAGCATTTTTTTCTGATATTTCAATTTTTTACATGGGACGAAAGGGGAAAAAAGTATGAATGATTTCTGTGTTATGATTATATCTGAAGATTAACAAAGTTATTTTAAAAATATTCCTCTCTGCTTCATTCGCATTATTTTCCTTGTTCCATATTTATCAGCCTGTGATTTGGTTTAGCATCGTTCCTAATTAATCAATAAATTTTTCATGGGTTTAGCGAAATGCAACTCATAATCGAATCAATGAATTCGCGTACAAATACCACGGAGTTTTCTTTCTAGATGAGTACTACGGGTCGTCAAATCCGCTGGATTGGATGGATAAGAATTGACTATCTCCAACGAGGTCGTTGCCCCATACCACCACCATCGACCGACGTGTTGTAAGCCCGCGAGGCTGCATCGAGCACCATCGCATTGCACAGTGGTTCATGATCAACAAAAAGCGATAATAATTTAACTTCATTAGTACATTGTTGGTGCTGCTGCTGTTATCATTGCAATTGGGGATGTTTTGGAAATTGTTTTTGGAATGTTTGCTATATTGTTTTCATATATATATATATATATATATATATATATATATATATATATATAAAGAGGAGTAGGGTACGCGGCGGAGCCATGGCTTGTAAACGCGCCATCTACCCACAGCTATTCGAACTCTGACGCCCGAACTAGCGGATAATGTTTTTCCGGGAGGTCACGAAAAGAGGAGAATATTCACCCCTCCAAAAATTTCCCCAGGCGCGAGTACCATAAGTATCGCGGCGCGCCTCGGAGGAGCTCTGTATGATTGCAGCAGCGACTGCGACTAGACTGAGTTCTGAAAGCGATTGTAACTTGATAGCATAGGAGTTTATTTTAACTCGGTAGTTAAAAGTTAGCTTGAGAAGCATATCAACGAAAGTGATGTAATTGGGAAGTGGAGTGCACGAACATTCTTCGCATTAACATTCACAATATTTGAGAGAGCAAGTGAAGTGATTGACTTCGAAATAATTTCAAATTTGTAAAATTCGCGCAGAAGGACATTAACTAAATCCAGCATCTCATATTGCACGCTGAGACCACACTCGCACAAAGTGTGGTAGGTAGGCTGAGCATTTGTACAAGGTGTACAAATGGTCTAAACGGTTCACGGTATCGACATGCAGTTTTCTCTCAACAATGCGGAATCATAGGACAAGTAATGTGCCATAGAGGTATTGTTTGAAATATTTTTAGTTTTATAGAAATTTAATGATCTTTGAATTTTTAAATGAAACTTTATATGTTTCTAATCAACAGTAGAGAGATCATAAAAAGCGGAATCCAGTGACATATCATATGTTAGTGTTTACATAGAAATTTTAGTATAAAAGTAGGCATGCTGAGTTGTGATTTTAAATTAAACGTACATTATTTCCTATAGCAGCCCTTGCAACTTTCGCCTTTGGGGAAGATGGCCTTGGCTTCACGGTGCCGCCGTCCGTAACAGGCTCCAAGCCGCGAAACTACCTTACCCAAAACAAGGGGAAATATTGACCATTTAATATAAAATCACATGTCAGAAAGTCAATTTGTATACTAAAATTTGTAACAAAATACTGAAATATGATATATCATTGGATTCCTCTTTTCATGACCTATCCATTGCTGGCGAGAAAAATATATAATTTTATTTCAATATTCAAAAATGATTTAATTTCTCTAAAATTAAAACTATTACGAACAATGTCTACATAATATTACTTGCTCTATGATTCTGCATTGTTGAGCGAAATCTACATTTCAATATCGCAAACCGTTTAGAAGTTATGGGGGTGGCCCACAGGTGTTGGGACATCCAGTGTAAAGCGAGAGGGAGAGGAAGTGTGGTCGAAAGCGAATTATGTAGATTTGGCCTAAAGTGTCAGAATGTTAATGATAACAAGAACATCATTACATTTAATCTTGAGGTTCGGAAGGGCGGAGGGCCTGGCCCACTGCGCGCGGCCGGTCGCCTTGAGCCCCGCGGGCGGAGGCGGAGGCGGCGCAGCGAGGAACAGGTTGCCGCAAACAAATGAATTCAAATGCACGCCCCTGCCGCCAACGGCGCTGCCATCGCCGCCGGCGCTTTCCTCCCGGTGGATGACCGTGCGCTCGGGGCGGCAGCTGGAGAGCTGCAGTCGGCTGGCTGCAGGATGCGGCCGCCCAGATGCCTTTGGGGGCCTTATGGCATAGATAGATAGATAGATAGATACATTGATAATAGATAGATAGATAGATACATTGATAATAGATAGATAGATAGATAGATAGATACATTGATAATTGATAGATACATTGATAATTGATAGATACATTGATAATTGATAGATACATTGATAATTGATAGATAGATACATTGATAATTGATAGATACATTGACAATAGATATATTGGTTGGTTTGGTTTGGTTTGGTTTGGTTGGTTTGGTTTGGTTGGGTTGGGTTGGGTTGGGTTGGTTGGTTGGTTGGTTGGGTTGGTTGGTTGGGTTGGTTGGTTGGGTTGGTGGAGTTGGTTGGGTTGGTGGGGTTGGTGGGGTTCGTTTTGTTGGTTTGGTTGGATGAATGAAGTTTCCGGGAAATTAAAGTGCTATGGTCATTAGCAAGATGCGGATTCTGATGCCATGTGATCTTTCCATTGGTGCATTCTAGACGTAGCAAATTGTGTAAATGAATGTTTATCATGACATTTAGGTAATAGCAATGTATAGTTATTGGGTCATTTGTTTGTCATTTTCCGCATAAAAAAATTAGGTCTTTTTTAGCCATTTCGTCATTTTTGTTATTTTTACGCATTCGGTTTCCTTTTCGTGTTTTTGTTAGTGAATGTTTCATAAAATTACAATGGTTAAACTAGTTTTTATTATAACATCAGTTCGTTATGGAATTCACTACTGCAGTGGACTCTCAAGATTTATTTAATTAAGAACTCTCACAATTATACGGATCTTCGGTAATATCCTCTATCTTTCACGTTGGAAAATCAGAGTCAAGGATTACATTTCCTCCTGAAATAGAACTTATTTTATATATAATTTTATATAAATAAACTTTATTTAAAATTATGATATTCATTGAATAAATAAACATTTATACACAAATGTTGGAGTATTTTTTAACAGATAGGTCATTTCCCCTTTATTTTTAGGTCATTTTTCATATTTTAGGTCATCTTGTAGGTCATTTTTAAAGAATAGTTTGGTCATCGGAATTCGAGCCCTGACCATTAGTCCCGAAAGGTGGCGGTGTTCCTCACCCGCTGGATGTGAGTTGTGAATATGTATGTGTAATGATTGAGGGTAGAACAAGGAAGATGAAGGAAAACTCTTGCGCGGTCCGCTTGTTACGCTTCTGCTTCGCGTGGTGTTGATCAGAGAAACCACGGAAAATTAGCAATCTGGCGAACTAGGACCTCCCAGTCAGTCGGAGTCGGGCAGGGACATCGGTAAAGCAGACTCTAAGCTATCTCCACTGATTAGTTTGTCAGAGATGTGTAATAATTGTATTGAAGATAGAAGTGATGACGAGTAATGGCGAATGAGGAACGTTTATTACAGTTATAACTACTGCTGTACTCTTGTAAAAATATTTTTGAAAATCACAAGAAAATACAAGGTTTAGTACAAGATGGAAGTATAATTCGAAAACGCCGTTAATCTGAAAGGCATTCAGTTATTGCGAACGAGCATCCGTCAGAGTTAATGCATTTACATAAGCATTTCTGTACACGTTGAGAGTCTTCAAGACGTATTTATTTAATTTATTTATTTATTTATTTATTTATTTATTTATTTATTTATTTATTTATTTATTTATTTATTTATTTATTTATTTATTTATTTATTTATTTATTTATTTATTTATTTATTTATTTATTTATTTATTTATTTATTTATTTATTTATTTATTTATTTATTTATTTATTTATTTATTTATTTATTTATTTATTTTACGTCAAAAAAAACAGTTAAAACTGCGTATGACGTGCTATGGGGAAAAGTGAATTGTGTGCACATTTTCAAAATTCTGTGATCCCTACACTAAGTCATATACTACTTAAATTGTGAATTTTGAAAGGGAGAAAAAAAACTCCCATGTAGTGAAATCTATTTTCAAAAATAAATAAGCAATAAATTTTGAATTTCGAAAGGGAGAAAAAAACAAAAAAACTCCCATGTAATAAAATCTATTTTCAAGGATAAATAATCAATAAATTTTGAATTTTGAAAGGGAGAAAAAAAAACAATCAAAAAAACTCCCATGTAATAAACTTAATATTATCTACGTAAATATTATCTTTACCTCCATCCTCACAAAGATGCTAAAAGCAATTGCACCATGACAAGTTTATTTCTAATAATTCGAATTCATTGAATTCTTTTTGTTCAACTTCCTAATATAATTACAATTCGGCGACTTAAACAATCGAGTTATCGAGTATTTCAAAACGTACAAACATATAATAAAAGTAATGCGCATATTAACGTCCATTTGCAATGGAATAAAAATGGAAAGAATTCAAGAAAATAATTTCTGGAAGAACACAAGTTGAAAATGATTTATATAACCAAATTCTTTAAAAAATATTATTTTAAACCGGTTGAGTTTATTTATTTTTTATTTATTTATTTAGTCAAGTTGAAAGATGTAGTTGAAAGATTATTATTATTATTATTATTATTATTATTATTATTAATAATAATAATAATAATAATAATAATAATAACAAATTTTAAAAAAGCGAGGGATTAACATTTCAAAAACTAGATATTTTCGTTGCCAAATTATAGAAAACTTATTTGTAACGGTAAAGGAACAAACAGATTTGATTTTTCTGTATTGTTAACAAAATAGAAACTCACCCTAAGCTCTACTACCACTACAAGCAAAAGGAAAGTTCAACAAAACGTGCGCATAGTGAAGCTACATTACGTCCATGAGCAAATCAAGGGGCCATCTCAGCATTTGCTCAATGAATCAGGGAAACTGGACAAAAACCCGATCGAGATGGGGGTCATTGACCCGGAAGTACATTATTTGTTACAGGCATATTGAGTCTTTTTTTTAATTATACAATGCAAATGTAAACTAATTCATTATACTATATCTTGTTTTTGTTAAAGTAAACATTATTTTTCTTTTTGACGATCAGTATAGTCTCTAATTGTACAGAAACAGTTTTGCAGCAGAAAAGATTTTACTTTTAACTTAAATTTGTGTTTCGCTGAGAGTTGCTGCTGCTGTCTCTCGTCGCGAATTCCAAGGGTTCGAGTCCCGATGGCGGGAATGTTTGACACTAGCTACACTGGGAGAGATACACCGCCACCTCCCGGAATAAACATTCACTACATGAACGGGACTAATGATCAGAGTATTTAACATTCAACATCAATCAAGCATGAGACTTTAATCCGAGGGATTTGTGATTTTAGCGCAAAGATGTTAGATGTGGGCCTTCCAAGATTTGTTCTTTCTATATTTCTATTGGTGAACAGTTCAAACTGTGTCGAGAAAAATAAAAATCACATTATCTATTTTTGTTTTGTTTCATCCATTGCGTTTCGTGAGCTGCCGGTTCTGATTGTCCAAAAGAATTCCTTCGGAGCTTGAATGCTCTGTATCCGGCACGTAGAGCCTGTGTTGTTCTCGGTCTGACACTGCGCTGTAAGAACCGGCCCCAGAGCTAACGGAAACAAGCTGTCATTCATATGGATGGTCGCCACTGGACCATGGCTGCGGTATCCGGCCGCGAACAAGCTGAATGAAAGCGAGGGGCCTTTTGGTGGTGGTTCAACAGCGACAAAGCGTCACTCGGGGCTCAAGAAGTAAGGAAGAGCCGAGTTGCAAAACCGATGAGCGTGAAGAATAAAATAGGAGATAATGCGGATTCATGTTTTGTGTTGAAAGAATAATTACTTACGTCATAAGAAACTTTTATTTATTTGTAACTATCAATGACACCAGTAGAAATTGTCATTCCAAACATTCTCATATATAAAAAAAAATTGATGTAGTATGTACATTACTTGATTTATAACATACAGACTAATCAAAATTCCTTTCAATGTGAACTCATTAAAGAACACAAATAAAATGAAACGCCCCTGATCGCTATCCTATTTCTGAATTTACCCTCAGTTCACTCTATGGAAAATTTGTGGAGAACAAATGGAACACTCATCAGACGTTTGAAGTATTCTTCCGTTTCCCCTGCTATTCATTTCTCACCACTGAGCATCAAATTTCACTTCACCATTAGCGCTATAATCACTTCATTGGATCAACTCGTATAGCTCTCAATGACCCCGTCTGCTAAGAGGCCTAGAGCCTATTAAGTATATTCGTCAGCTCTGGGGATTTTACTACAAAATGAAATTGTTTCTTGAGAATATAATTTACATAAATAAAGTATATTCAATTGCACGTTTAGGAATTGTTTAGTACATTGTACCAATTTCATCCTCATGAAAAATACTGGGAAATAAGACAAACACCCTTCGTGCTTTGTTGTAATACATTCTCGTCGGTGGCTGTGTTGGATGAAGGCAAAATGAGTGCGATTGCAAGCTGTAGTACCCACTCGATCTTCCTGCTCCAGTAAAGCTGGTATTACAAGGCCAAGATTAGTCCCTCAAATGAGGCCACACGTAAATCCTATTCATCGTCAAAATCACATCATAATTACACTTCTTAGGGGGTGTAATTTTAGCATTAAGAAAATACACCCTGTTTTGACAAGAGCCTAAAATTCGTTGTCGGCGTCTTGAAAATGAGAAAACCCGCAAACGCGGTTATCAAATTAAGGAACGTAATTCTCGTATATTTCACAGTCCTGAGTTATATGCGAGATAGCTCATTGTACAGCTCCCACGAGCCGCTTTGCAAGCGAGTGGTATAAAAGCACTCCTGCACCTTTTGCAGGCTGAAAGGAAGAAGCGTGGAAGTTCGTTTGTGTGTTTATCAGTAAAAGGCTCTAAAACACCTTTCAGCCAAGATTAATACTCTTGAAGATTGGGTAAATGCTGTATTTGCATGCACGTACATTTGTTGCAGACCGAGTTTCAACGCTTGCGAGACCCCGGGTCACTTGGAAACACGATAGTGCGTTTAAGCACGTAAACTACACCCAGGACTCGTGTTGTATAATGCGTCTTATTCACGAAGTGTGTTGAAGGCCACTCAAACACGAGAGAGCCAATGTTGACGGCAGTTGTGTTTACGAACAACGGAGAAGGTGTTGTTTGTGGACGCTAGTGTGAGAAGACACTGCATGCTAAACATGCTTCATCAGCTTTGATGTATTCATAGTGATAAGCAAACACAGTAAGTATTAGAAACGGGCGTGGATGGCGAATATTCCATTAGCGGCGATGAATGACATGTGTCAGAATATTTTAACAAAATCATTTATGCACTTCAAAATGCATCTGATAACACTAAAAAAATTGTTTGCATGTATGCTTCTGATTTTAGGCGAGATCGATCATTTCATGATTTTGTATTTGGATAAGAAATCTATATTCCTTGCGAAAAAAGTAATTTGTAAAGCATGATAATTAGATATTATTAAATAATCAATAATTGCATAATTTTAATACTATTAACAGGTAGAGAGACAGGTAGGGAGGTCGAGATGGTAGGTTGGGCAGGGACATAAAACGCCCTTTCGTGAACGATTTCTTGCAACGGAATCTGTCGTTTATAATCCTGGTATACAAAACAAATTAAGCATTATTGTCGTGGCAGTCACTAGACATCAATCATTGGTCCCAAGTGATCACGGGTTCCTTTCGTGTCAGCACCTGGTGTTGTCTCACACAACCCGTGTTTCTTTGATACCTGCGGAGCGTGAAACGGGTGTTACTTGCGTCTGTAGACGATTCTACGTACAAGCAGCAGCAGCAGCAGCAGCAGCGAACGAAGGCAGTGCCAGAGGACCTGGGTTTTCTGCAGGCGCGCCACACAAAGAGAGGTCGCCGCCGCCGCCGCCGCCGCCTTCGTCGTCCTTGTCATCGTCGTTGTCGTCGTCGCTCGCAAAGCAAAATTCGTGGATGGAGACCACATCGTCTCGTTATAAATTTCCTCTCTACTGAGTTCGGTTCCCTGTGCGCGAATTGGGATCGCAATGGCGCCGAGCCGCTTCCGGTGGGACGAGGAGACCTGAAGGTCTGAGACAACATTCGCATGGCTACTGAGCTGGCCATCGGTTAAAAACTTTCTCTTGTCACGTATAATTTTTTTGAAAATTTGTTCGACAGGACTCTCTGTACATTAGTTGAAAAGCGAGTGGTCTGCAGCAGCAAAAACAAGCTGTTGGACTAAACCACACACAATGGGTTTCGAAAATGGAGAACGATACTGCTCAAGAACAACTAATAACATACTGTCATATCACCCTGCAATAAATTAAATATATTAACGAAACTGTATTCAAGAATTCTGAAATAGCATAATTTATATAATATATTTAGTACAACAGTTCTTTAACACCAAGAATATCAAATAGTTGGTCTTTCAAAACACAGTGAACAGCAAATATTTAATCGGTGGCGGCCATGTTTTTGAAGCCTTTCTGTCGCATGAGTCAGCTGAGTCGTAAGCAGTTGATGAACAAAATATGAAAGTGAAATCGATACGCGCAGTTTGAGAATGGGTGGAATATTGTGAACAATAAATATTGACATTTCTCAATCATAATCGTAAATTTTATTGTTTGTATATTTGTCGAGATCCTGTGAATATATCAAACACACACACACACACACACACACACACACACTTGTCATCTAGCCAGAAGCTGCATTTTTTTTTCAATTTCTGCGCGATTTAGAAGTTTGTAATATTAATAAGGTTTGACTTTTACCACTATCCACTTTTTAATGCGAGCCAGTCAATAATAAAAGTTATCATATACACTTTTCTAGCACGTCTGTCAATACAGAGATAAATGGATTTTGTGTAGGATGCCTTTTCTCGTAAACTTTTGTCTATTTCGTTTTAAGGCACATTGCAAGCCTCATTCCTATCGTTGCTCTCATTCCAATTCATCAAACTTAGATTGCAATAAACGCCTCTCCCATTATAAAGTTGCTACTCTTATTTCTTTGTTTTTTAGTAGTGATTTGGGCGAGGATTTTTCACAACAGTTTTTTTGAAAATCAGATTCGAATTGCATACCAAATAGTGCAGAACATCCTTAGCTTATTCAAACTTTCACAAATCGCTTTGATCTCACAGACGTAAACCGGGAGCTCAGTGCATCAACTGATGTCACTGCAGCACCTCTGACTGGGACGTCTTAGGTTAGAGTCCTGACGGCGGCAGGATTTTCGACACTAGCTTTTCAGCTTCAGGAAGTTTTCCGTGGTTTCTCCGGTCAACACCAGGCGAATGCCGGAGCAGAACCATACCAAACGGGCCACGGACCCCGCGCGTTCTTCCCTTCTTCTTCCTTGTCCTATCCTCTCCCCTTACACACACACACTTACACTAACATTCACTACACTACCACATATTCCGGGAGACCGGTCGGGAGTTTAGATATTGTACCGGCTGGGGCGGTGACCCGCTGGTGGGAGAGTTCTGGTTAGGGGAATACCTGTTAGCCGACGGTAGGTCGGCACCGGATGTCTCCATCCAGCGTGGGAAGATTACTGCCACCTCGCGTGATAAAGTATGCACTACACTTACGGGTCCAATGACCATAATATTTCACACGCCCAGAAACTCGAAATAATAAATCAGTCCAGGTCTTCTATTTAACAGTAATAGGAGAGTTAAATAAAAGTGTATGGAACTACACAATTATTCAGTGCACAAGTACATATACATAAAAAATGCCATAACGCGGTGAAACCAAGAGAAAAACGAAACGGACAACAAATCCAGGCAATAATGTTCGAGAGTGGAAACCGACATCGGAAACAGCGGCATATACGCATGTGAGTGAGGAAATCCTGTTTTATTTTTATATTGAATCTTACAACCCCGTTTACGATCAACCAAACGAGAATACCATTGTCTTCGTCTTGCAGGCAATTTCTGAGCACTATACTTTGCAGCGACTTTCATAATATATTCCTGATTTACGACGAGCTTGCTCTGAGCGAATCGCTATATGGCTCAGGGACTCCTCTCCAACAATAAAACGCGACATAAAAATCACGACGATTCATCGAATCCTAAAAGCTATTGCTTCGGAGTGTCGCGCAGCGTTTTGAGTACTCTCGCAGGCCGGTGCAGTGCGGGCCCTCGTCGCTTTCCCGTCTCTTCGCTGCCATCTCGGAATCACAAACTGTAACGCAAACCGAAAATGTCGTGCCAGTTATGAATGTCTTGGAAATGTCATCTGAACGATCTAAAAGTGAATGAAGAAAATGGAGTATCAGAAGGTGCTACGGAGTTGCTCTCATTGCGGTTTTTTCGTTATGATCCACCACGTTTTCACGTGTATTTTACCGAGTCTTCAATTTTTTTCGAGACTCGAGCGCATTGATGAATGTGATTTTTTTTTATAGTTGCACTAAACCGAATTCGCAGTTAACTTTTTTCAGCTCCTTTACTTTGAAAAACGAAATATTTACATTTCGAGGAGAAATGTTGTTGAAAAAAAGGAATATTTTTAAGAATCTCTACCTCTAGTACTATTATTAATAGTTTTGTTCCTTCGTGTTTTGTTTTGTGACGTATGAGATACTAGTTACTACTTTTGATATGACAGTACCATTCTGCTGTGTTTCATCAATAGAATTTAATTCTTATTCGTTATGATTTGTATAGTATTTTATGTTTCATTTTCATTGATTTTTTGTATATACCGGTAATATGATAAGGAGAAAATATAGTTTAGTGTGATTTATATATCGCTTTTGGCCCACAACTCTGTAAATGTGGTACGTCTGGGTAAAGAATTACTCCTTTGGTGGTGAATTAAAGAAATTTCTGAAGAAAGTTGTAAAGTAAATTTCTATTGATTCAGTGGTGAGGTGTAGTTGACATTTACATAATTGGAATGATTGAAGGCGTTGACATTGTCAACAATAGTTAGCACTATAGCAATAGCACTATTGTTGACAATGACAACGCCTTCAATCATTCCAATTAAGTAAATTTCTGATTATGTAGCCAGAACCAGCGAAGCCGTATCTCTCAGAACGGTTCTTTCTTATAAAAATCCCTCAATAAAACTTTATTCAAAGTGAAGAGGTAGGTCTCCGCGGCCATAGTCATGTAAATGATCTTGACTGTCCGGGTGACGCCGCGTCGAATGCTGTGTTGCCGACGTTTCCACCATCTTGTTGTGGTCTTCCTCAGGGCTGGTCTGCCACTGGGGCATGGTCGAAACGTCGGCAACACAACCTTCGACGCGGCGCGGCGTTACCCAGCCAAGATCATTTATTGAAAGTGATTGAAAACGCGAGGACTAGGTATATTTTGTTTGTTTTCTGGTTTGGAGCTTACTGGCGGAGAGTTAATGCTCGTAAAACGTATCATCGTTTATAAAACGTCTGGGGCGAGCGCATCAAGTTGTAGCTGGCACGTCGCAGTCACTCTCAACAGAACTGTGAGCTGAGTGGAGACGATCCGAACAGCATTTCCTCTATTAAAAAATAATAATTCAAGTTTTGGAAGGAAATAGTTTTAGGAGTACTTAAGTAAATAATTTTAGAAGTTCGGGAGTAAGTATAGCCTGCAGCAGCAAAAACACTGTTGAACAAAAGCAAACGACATGGTTGTCTAAAAGGCTCAAGATCACTTCTCAAGAACCACAAACAAAATACTTTTAGAAATGCAATATAACAAATATTTTAACAAAACATCCTTCACAAGTACTGCAATAACATAATACAGTAATATAATAATGCCAAGCATATAGAATAAGTTGCTGTTTCATAACGCAAATCGTGAATAGAAAATATTTAATGGCAGGTGGATTCTTCTTTAAAGCCCTGCTGACACATGACGCCAGTTGACTCGTAAGCAGTAACCCTCTGAATATGAGAATTCAGTCGGTACTTGTAGTTTGATAATACGCGTTTTAACACAAATATTTGCATTTTGTATGTTTTGATAGTGAATATTTTTAACAGTAAATAATATAGGAAGTTAGTAAAGAATTTTAGTTTTTAGTACACAATTTTAGAAGTTAGTACATAGTTTTAGAAGTTAGTGGATCATTTTAAAAATTAGTACATAGTTTTAAAAGTTAGTACATAATTCTGAAAGTTAGTTCATAATTTTAAAAGTTAGTACATAATTTTAAAAGTTAGTACATAATTTTAGAAGTTAGTACATATTTTAGAAGTTAGTACATAATTTTAAAAGTTAGTACATAATTTTAAAAGTTAGTACATAAGTTTAAAAGTTAGTACATAAGTTTAAAAGTTAGTACATAAGTTTAAAAGTTAGTACATAAGTTTAAAAGTTAGTACATAAGTTTAAAAGTTAGTACATAAGTTTAAAAGTTAGTACATAATTTTCACAGTAAGATAACGTTTCTTTCAATAGAATTTATTATTTCAAAGAAGAGTTAATACTTTTAAATAAATACAATTTGAGAAATGCCAGAAAATGGCCAAAGGATATTTTGTTAGCCCTCTAGTTCCAGAGCCGTTGGCAAAGAGTGAATGCGGGGAAACAAATCAAATGAACCTGCATAAAAATTTGACTGCGCTCACCCCGACGCAACGCCCACATGCCAGTCCGTCGACTGCGAACCGCGCTGCTGCAGATCGGCATGCACGACGTGCGCCGCCTGCGCCGCATGCACCGGCATGGCAGGGCGAACCAGGCGCTCGTAATTGGCTGACGCAGTTAGAGGTGGCAGCGGACCCTGAGGAATTACACCGACGCTAGCCAATTACCCGCAGTGCAGTGTGAATTGTGTGTGTGTGTGTGTGTGAGTGTGTGAGAGTGTGTGTGTGTGTGTGTGTGTGTGAGAGAGAGAGAGAGAGAGAGAGAGAGAGAGAGAATGTTCAAGGCATTTCATGTGAGTAAGAGGAAGTGTGTGTGTATGAGAGGAAGTGTGTGTGTGAGAGGAAGCGTGGAAAGAGAGAAGGAGGGAAGAGAGATAGAGAAGAACAGAGAGATTGACAGAGATAGAGATAGAGACATAGATTGAGAGATATAGAGAGATGAGGAGGAGGGGAGGTTGAGAGAGAAATTGAGAGTGATTGAGTGATAGAGTGATAGAAGAATCTCTATAGATTGAGAGTGATTGAGAGAGATTGAAAGAGATTGAGAGAGAGGTTTTGCATCCGATGACACTTTCAGTTTTTGGACCCACGTAGCAGGGAACGGTCGTTAGGTCTCATCCAGTCGCCTTTGCCTTGAGGTACAACTAGGTCTAGCTCCGATTTGGTTGGCGATTTCCACCACGGACTGCGGCAGATTTGTGTGATGTCTGCCAATCAAACGTCCGATAATTCTCATATTACCCGCGAGTCATATCGCATATACTCGTATTCAGCGTCATATTTCACTAATTTCAATATCTACGGATTTTATGCATGCCGCTTCGAAATTCACATTCCTACGTTGTTGCACTCATGTTGCAGATATTAGTTATTATTAATAGAAGAATGTGAGGTATCTCGTATGCATAACCGACCATGATTTAATACGTCAGTATCTGTTTTTTGTCTTCAATTCTGATCTGAAAAACAGTGTTCTCACATTATATTAAACGACAATATTAATCAGATATATCGAGCCAGGCTAAAATAAAGGTTTTAAGAATATGACTTATTGAGTTATGCCTTTGAATAGCAAATAACACAAAAATATCAGAATTTTGTTGTTTAGTTGAGTTTGATTTTATTGAGGTAGCCATTCGTAACACAGATTTAAACTGTCAAGGAATACACGCTCAGCATTGCAATAACAAATTCGATGAAACATTGACCTCTTATTATTATTATGCAAATATCCCGTAATTAAACACGTGTAACGAATGATGTATTCCGCAATTTTAATGCTGTTTGTAATAAAAATTGTTTACGTTGGCGCTTCTGTAATAAAAAATCTAACGAGTGCAGTCAACTCGAATATTGTCCTTCTGTCATGTTGAATTCTGCACATTTTTTTCATAAAAAAGTAATTCTCTTCGACAATACAAATGTATTCAACCTATTGATTAGAATCCATTGTGTCTGCCTGTCTACCTGTATATGTATTACTTATATGTCTCGTGACGTTTATAATGGAGTACTTTTTATATTATTTCGACTTAAAAACGACTTCCTTTTTCTTCTCACTCATTACACTAATTTCGAACACTATTCGAAAACTCAATTCACACTCAATTTGAATATCTGGTAAATGTACTATTAATTGAAATTTTGTATTAATACAAAAATACGTACTCAAAAATGGGAATTTCAATAAATTTGCATTACATTAATAAATAATGAGGAGAGGCTTTTTAACAGTCTATGTTCCACTACATCTAAACCGTCACTAACTGTAATTATACTATATTCAACAAAATGTTCAAACTAACCCGCATCAAAGTGACACGAGTTGTGATGACCCAAACAATGATATAATGATGATGTCTAATATTTTAAAATACAAAAATGCTTTTCTTTTCTTCCGCTGTCATCTGTACCGCAGGTTGCGGGCTCTGGCCGTGGTCGCTGTAACGATGAGTCTCGGCCTTCTGCGAGTTCGCAATAGCGGAGCCCGGCCCGGGGCGATTGCCCCTAGAAAATAGCAAAATAGAGTCGCAAAGAAATGGGGGGACGCGCTCCGGTGCTGCAATCAGTGTGAATCACATTGAATTGTCGAATTCAATACGTTCTAATTGTGCTCGTGCACAATGCAGATCTATGCCGGATAAATGTATGATCACTATTTCTTGGACGACAATGGTGTTTTCAATATTTTCATTACGGTTTTACGCAAATGTTTCACACATTCCCTCATCATTATTATAAGAGGCATACGGTGCTCTCTTTTGGCCAGAGGTAAGTCTGGATAATCTGTACAATAGAATTAGATTATATAATATAATTTAAAACCATTAATTATTTTCCGAATTGAATATGTAAAACTTTGAAACAAAAATTTTAACTTCGGTTTAAATTTGAATTGACAAGGAGGAACGATTTGTGGTCCAAATATGCAATAAATGAATAATCCAAAATCGTATTTACCATTACCAACCATTACCATTTGTCGATATTTCGCGTGTACACCAGGACCGAAAATTATCGTACGCACAAGAAAGATCAGCGTTGAGGACAGTGTTGCCGAGAACGAGAGAAGGTCCGCCAATCGCAAGATGGCGTTGGTGATGAGGCGAGTGCGGGAGCACCTCAGCGAACTTCATTAGCGGCGTCGGCGACGGTCGCTCGCGAATATATTTGAATAGCCGATTAGCCCCTGATCGTGTCCCAGTATGCAGATGCCCGCTGAGAAGCGAGGAGCGGTCCGCAACCGGCTGGCCACTGGCCACCGGGCGCTGCGGAAGAGGAGTCTCGCAAGGTCCTAGATGCAGTTTCGGGAACATGGCGTACGTGAGGTTCATGAAAGGTTTGGATTGACCGGGAGCGGTAGCTCCGTGCATCAACTAATGTCACTGCAGCGCCTCTGTCTGGGAGGTTCTAGGTTCGAGTTCTGACGGCGGCAGGATTTTCGCGCGCGATCTTTCCTTCCTCTTCCTTGTCCTATCCTCTCCCCTTACACACACACAATTACACTAATATGCACTACACTACCACATATTCCGGGAGACCGGTCGGGAGCTTAGAACTTGTCCCGGCTGGGGTGGTGCCCGCTGGTGAGAGAGTCCTGGTGAGGGGGAAACCCCACTAGCCGACGGTAGGTCGGCACCGGATCTCGTCATCTACTTACGGCACTAATGACCAAATCAGTTGACGCGCCCGGAAACGCGAAAAAATCAATAAAATGGAGCTACAATAGACTGGAGCTACAATAGACTAAATGGTTGATTATTTTTTATTTACTAGGTGATGTTTGACAATTATGGGAATATTACACTTTATTTACGTTTCGTTTTATTCCTTGTGAGAAAGTGGTCATTTAGT
This sequence comes from Teleogryllus oceanicus, assembly GCA_964035755.1. NCBI lineage: Eukaryota > Metazoa > Arthropoda > Insecta > Orthoptera > Gryllidae > Teleogryllus > Teleogryllus oceanicus. Next base: position 129,057,284 of record CAXIVR010000003.1, on the reverse strand, counting down.
CATTTTCCGCACCCACATTTTGGACTCGGATTTGCTTTCAAATATACCCGAAGCTTGTGTTTAAGGGATGTTTCAAACTAGCGCATCGGTTAAGGTGGCTCAGTGCGTCAATTGATGTCACTGCGGTGCCTCTGATCAGGAGATCCTAGGATTGGATTTCCGAAGGTGGTGGGATTTTCGAAACTAGTCGTACATTACTAAGTTGAATTTTGCCGCTGTCTGGAGAGGAATTCTAGCGGGCGGCTGCTCTGGTCAGTAGTTTTTCGTAATTTCTTCGATCAACAACAGGCGAATGTCTGAGCAGTACCCTATTAAACGTGTCACGGACTATGTGCAATCTTCCGTTTCCCTTCCTTGTCCAATCCTCACTCTCTACTTACACACCATTACACATACTTACCCTACGCTACAAAAGATGTTGGGAGACGAGTCGTGAGCTTAGAAATTGTACTGGGTGGGACGGTGCCCGGCTTATTGGAGATACTTCGTTGGGGAAAGCCCCGCAAGCCTATGGATTGGTCGGCTCCGGATCTCGCCATTCAGCGGAAAGATCACCGCCACCTCTCGTGATAAAACATGCTCTACACTTACGGGATTATTGATATTATCAGTTGACGCGCCCGCAAACGCTAGCCAATCATGCAAGGACGCGTACCTCATGGAGGTATCTGATAGCGTCAGGTAGAGACTCACTTTCTCGGCAACTTATCGGTCTCAGTTAATCATGTTCGTAGGGAATATTGGTGAAGGAGGGGTGCAGTAGTCAGAACTCTAGCATTCCCTCTCTGGGTGCCGGATAACTCTCAAATCCCAGTCGATCCATAACTAACGCGAGGTGTACAAAACAGTTTAGTGGAAGGTTTACTCGGGGTTCTCTCGTTTCTTTTGCCTTTCCATCGTTGTTCCATCATCACTCAAATCACCCATCCATCATTCAACCTGGTATATCTGGTCATTCATCAAAATCATTCATTTCTGGTATGGCCGAAAAGGTCATAGTCTGAAGTTACATATTTCGTTAGACAAATTACCAGAGGTATATAATTTCTACCTCGATTTTTTCATGCCACATGCATGACATATACTGTTGACTTTTCGTCAGTTCGAAAATTCACCGTCATGAGGGCGGCATTGTACTTGCGACTTCGAATTTTTGAAGTCTTAGCTGGCCTTCAGTTCTCCGAAGACGGCAAAAAGCTGGAGGATCTTCAGATCTGATTTACACACTTCCTTTTGACGAAGGGTTCCGACATTTTAACTAATGCGTGCATGTTCCGTGTCGCTTTTGTGTTCCTTGAGAGATACCGCGCATGTGCGAGTTCGCTAAAAGTCCGGATTCCTTTGTCAAAAAGAAGTATGTAAATTGGGCTAAATGACAACTCGAAGAATTTAATGTCCTTACAATGTCTGCACTCAAAATTACTGTCTCTAAGAAGACACAGAAGAGTTATTGTTGAAAAAACTCAATGAGATTAGAGACTTTTCACTCGGGTGTCCTATAAGCTGATTAAAAATAAATGAACCGTAGAATAGTACAAATAAACAATGCGCCCAGTATATTATCCTAATAATACTGTTAATATAATATGACGTCAATCCAATGTTTTGACAACAGAAAACATGGCATCTCTAGTACTGAGAGCGTCCCTCAAAACCGCAGGGTATACGTAGTAATATTCAATCTCGTTGGTGCTGACAGTGTTAGCGAGCGTATCTGTCAGCTCACATTCCCTTTCGCAGATGTACTATTATTATTTTTCCCCACAACCCTACTTAATCATCCAACGCACTCTTTCTTCCCTCTGGCGTTTAGTAAATTTGTTGTTGATTTTTTTGTGTTTTATTTGATGACGTGCATGCATCTTGAATTGTGTATCTTGCGAAACACAAAACACTATCTTCATTACACTAGCAATCACGGCATCATCAAAAATGTTTTGTCAATGATCCAGTTCTAACAGCTCAGAAATGATATGTTTGCAACTGCTTAAATAGCTACCTCGACAAGGACTGAATGTTCCTAAGATACTCAAATAATACTATCCGTAGTGGCAAAAGAGATATTATGTTACTCCAGAAAGTAGGGGTATCAACAACAATAACCTTGTGGTTGATACCTCTGCTATACTGAATTAATAAAATAACACGTATTTGGTTATATAGTAGAAAAGAATGTCGTGAGATTTTATTTACTCAACAGAATGGAACTATGATAGGTTTCAATAACTCTAGATAACTCTCATAAATTAAGTCACAATTATGGATAAATCATTCATTTGTAAATATACAATGCTTATACGTATAAAAAATAACCGAAAATTTCTGGGTAATATGAAGTTAATGTTAATACCATTTCTTACCAGTTGTCATGAAGCAATTTACGAAAAGTGGTCCGTGGGATCACTTTTCTTAATTCCAAAGGAGAACTCTCTTCCCCCGATCGAGTGAAAAGCTCTTCATCTAAAGATGCAGTCCCCAGGGAGCGCAGGGGTCTGGCTCTGCAGACTGCCCGCCGCGCTGCGCCGCGTCGCCCCGAAACCCGGCGCGGCTCGCACTTGATTAACCGGTGCATTAATGCATTTTTCCAATCGCGGAGGCGCTCTCATCAATCACTCTTTGTTCAGCCACACTGCGCTAATCCCAGTTCGCTAGCGCACCCGCCCCGTCCCGCCTCGTCCCGCCCGCTCCGCCCCCGTTCCGCCCCGTTCCGCCCCGCTCTGCCCCGCTCCGCCCCGCTCCGCCCCGCTCCGCCCCGCTCCGCCCCGCCCGCCCGCCCCGCTCCGCCCCGCTCCGCCCCGCTCCGCCCCGCCCCGCCCCGCCCGCCCCGCTCCGCCCGCTCCGCCCCGCTCCGCCCCGCCCGTAACCTCCACCCCATAACCACCCCACCCGCCCCCGCTCGCTCCGCTCCGCGCCGCCCGCAGTCTCCGCGTCGAATTCAGTCGCTGTCTGGAGGAGAACTCCAGCGGCCGGCTGCCCGGATCGGTAGTTTTCCGTGCTTTCTCCAATCAATATCAGGCGAATGACAGCTCTTCTCACACCTTACTTATATAGTATACATTTGTATATGTACTACACACCCTACTTCTCGGGAGACCAGACGGGAACTTTAGTGTAGTAGAGTAGTCCCGCGAACCGACGTCCGGTTTCGGCGTCGCATCTCGCCATACAGCAGGAGAAGATCATCACCACCTCTCACGATAAAAATGCACTGTACTTACGGGACTCACTACAATATCAGTTGACTCGCTCGGAATCACCAATCAATCAATCCATTTCTTTCTCACTTGCCATTTCCCGTCGCGACCCTCTCTTCCCCAGCCCCCATTTCCCTAGTGAAATGAGGTCTGAGGCAGCGAAGGACGCGAGGGGAGACGGTGACCGTCGTCGCGGGCGTGTCGCTGGAGCGTTTTTCATTAACTAATGCGCTCCTTTTGTCCGCGGCGCGCGGGATGAAAAACGCGCGCTTTGGCAGGCGGCGAGTGACGTTCACGACTAATCCCCGGCCGCGCCGCCGCCGCTTTGTTCCGCCCCGATCGCTCGCCTTCCCACGCACGCGCCCGCGCCCGCTCCCGCGCCCGCGCGCGCTGATTGCCAGAGCAATCACGCGAGTGTTTAGTGTTCGAGAGGGTGCGCGCGGCGGATTAGTTATGGCTTTGCAACTGCTTCATTCCATGTTTAGTGTTCGAGTATTTTTTAGTTTAGAATGTTTGCTACACTCACGCGCGAATTCGTCAGGAGAGGAACGAGATTAAATAAGTAAGTAAGTTAATAAATAAATAAATAAATAAATAAATAAATAAATAAATAAATAAATAAATAAATAAATAAATAAATAAATAAATAAATAAATAAATAAATAAATAAATAAATAAATAAATAAATAAATAAATTTAGAATACGTTTTCATGTTTAGGATTGATAAAAATATACAATCAAATAAAAAAATTTACAAATGAACGAAAGTTGGTCAGTAAACGTACGTGTGAAATGTTTTTAAAACATGAATCTTCCTAATTAGCAAGTGCAAGTCCTACTCGAAGATGCGGGCGTAGGTTGACCAACACAGAAGATTATGACCTAAGTTGAATATTGCCTTGTCTTCGATCATTATTTTCATTAAGAAAGTATAGTTTAATCTGATCTATAATTCTAAGACAAAATATTAAATAAATCAGAGCTAACTATCTCTCGGGAAACAAAAATCACGAAATTCTTTGAAGAAGGCTGAAAATACATAGGAGTGCACGAAGAGTTGCAACATCCTTTGCAGAGGTGATTGATGAATTCCCTTCCTTGCAGAGGTGGATGACACTCAGTCAATGTTGCGTTAACTTTGCAACAACGTCATACTTCGCCTCTGACATTAAACTTTATAATTTATATCTGTATTTAATTTTTCAATGTATTTGTTTTTAATAGACTTTTTCCTTAAAGTTTGTTATTCATATGATATTCATATTTACTTTTCATATATTTTTCTTTTATAAACACCATCACAGGTATTCTATTGTGGTTTTAAAATTAAATTTTAAATAAGACTGTTTTAGGAATGAAATCAAATAATTAATTAGAATTAATATTGTATGCTTAATTTTTCATAAAAATACGTATACTGCTCTAGGTTATTTTAGTTTATATGAGAAACCATCACAAATTGTTAAAAGAAATACGTGAAAAGTACAAACGAAGTCAAAATTCACGCGAGAAATAAAATATAAATACTAGGCGAGAGCAGGAATTGACCGGCGTGAGAACTAATGAAAAACTAAGTGTACAAATTGGGACACATGAGAAATTTCCGTGCTTAAAAATACATAAAGTAAATAAAAAATGGCAAATATCAAAGAATAACCAATAAAATAAATTTACGAAATGACAGCCAATGGGAAAAGCGTGTGTGCTCGACGATTGAAGATAACGCGCAGTAGTTAGCGGACACGTAATTAAGGAGGAGAGGACGGTTAAGCTGGAGGGGACAATTCAAAGGCGGCCATTAAGATTTGCTTAGAACGTTCTTGGTGATGGTAAAGTTCGGACGTAGAGCCGGCTGCACAGTTCATTTGTGGAATAATTCGTGGTTGTTGTTAACAAATAGAAATAGCACCGGATGGAGTAATCAAGTACTCAAACCAGTAATTTGTTGAGTGAATGAATTTTTAAAGGTCAGAACTTTTTGGGGGGGGGATTTAAATTATAAAATTGAACGCATTGAAGCCACAAGACAGCATGGAATTAATACATGCGGGAAGGAACTTACTACGTGTTTTCGTCGCCGAAAATGCAGTGCGCACCGAAAGGAAAGTGTACAAACATTTAAAATTCATGTAGGAAGACCAAGTTATGTTAGTTGTAGATATAAGGAGTAATAATAAAAGAGGCTCGGAGTTAACATGGCTATGAGAAAGTGAAAGATACTGTGTCAATGTGCTGTAAATATTATATGAAGGTCACAATTTTTATTGTATTGTGGTATTTGTTATTTGTGTTTATTTGTAGCTGCGACAAGGGAGTTCCTGGATTGGATATTGTAAATTTATTAAAGCAAAATTATAATATTTCGGACGATTAACGTGTTTTTTATTCAAGTAGTTTAAAATTAGATAAGAAAAAGCCTACGTAAATTTTCATAACTTGGAATCCCGTATGTACACGTCTGTCGACTCGCATATTATACATTTTTCTAAAGCCCTTGAGCGATTCCGCACTGAAATGAGAGTAAGATTAAACCATGAATACTAGCAATAAATAATTCATTAAATCGGTCCAGGCAATAATAAATAGTTGGACTTTAAATACTGCAGTAAAATTGGAAGTAAGATAGGAATCGTAGGTTCCAATTCGATCTGTAACACTGTGATCACACAAGTGACCTTGAAACAAATCACAAAATAAGTAAAAATAAACTAGTTTTACGTTGTTAATTGATTTATCGAAAAATACAGCTATTAAGCCCAATTCTGAAAATCGTAACTCAATGGATCTTCATTTACTATGGTACTTGTTCAGATTGTAGTCGGTGCAGAAATTTATCTAAATGATTTTATAATTTCCTGTTTGTGTTCTTTGTGTACATGGTTCCTTGTACATGTGGCTTCAGAGATGAAGCATTGACATGTCCTGTAATTTTATTGATTGTTGCTCTTGTCACTGAACTTGATTAATTAGCGTTACAGCTGTAGTTCCTGTAGAATTAACCTTTTTTCAGTTTTGTCAGTTCTAGAAAATCAATTCAAACACAGTGCCCAAAATCTGAAAGAGCAAAAGAACGCATTCTCCGCAATTAGGTTCCCATAAATGTCAAGTAAAGAAGAGGTGAACGAGAAAAATGATAACCTCAAACTTATAATCTTCGTAGCAAATACATTTCGGAATGGTTGATTTTTGACTTCTGAAAGGCTATTAGTCTACAATCCACGTGTGAAGTAGTTGTATTAATCTCATCGTTCATAACTTGAATGGGAATCCTATTGAAATTCTATCCGTTCACGGCTTGAATCCTGTTGAAGAATGCTTGCCTTGATGTTTTATTAATACCAACTCCTTAATTGCATCTGTTGTTCACACAATCCTGTTTGCTCTTGTACTGGGGTTCTTGTCTCTTACAAGCTACACTCCTACGTCTTGGCTCTGTGCCGTATGTTTGCGCAAGGTGTACTTGTAGTTTGGATAAGAAAATGGTGGCTCTCGTGTTCCCGTCGGCATTCCAGGTCGCGCGGGAACATGTGCAAGCGGCAATTGCCCTGTTCCGGCGCCACAGCGAAAGCGACAGGGTACAGGAAACACGATGCCCCTCGGAGCAACCTACGGTTTCAGTGGCGTGTGTCCCGTAGAAGGTTTTGTTTCTCTCGCGTATCTTGTGAAATACCCTTAAAATGTTTTATTATACCGACAGTACATGAAAGCGTGGGTTAGTAAGTCATTACGATAACCTGTTTCAGTGTGCGAGAATTGTGTGTTGTGTAGCTAATTTTTTCCTCGGGCTTTTATTCAGTCGTCCGCCGGTTACCCTTTACATCCCGATGGGACGCATACTCGAAAATACACTTGCTCACTCCTCTGATCTGGAGTCAGCAGGTTTGAATGATTGATTGATTGATTTTTTCGTGTTTCCTGGCGCGTCAACTGCTTCGGTCATTAGTCCCGTTAGTGTAGTGCAAGTTTTTCTCTCGGGAGATTCGGTGATCTTCCCCCGCTGGATGGCGAGATCCGGCGCCGACCTTCCGTCGGCTAGTGGGGTTTCTCCCTAACCAGGACTCTCCCACCAGCGGGGCACCGCCCCAGTCGGGACAAGCTGTAAGCTCCCGACCAGTCTCCGGGAATATGTGGTAGTGTGGTGCATGTTAGTGTAAGTGTGTGTGTAAGAGGAGAGGATAGGTCAAGGAAGAGAAAGGACAGTTCGCGCGCGGTCCGTGGCCTGTTTGTACTGCTCCAGCATTCGCCTGGCGTTGAACGGAGAAACCACGGAAAACTACCGATCAGAGCAGCCGGCCGCTAGAATTCTCCTCCAGACAGTGACTGAATTCAACCTATCTGAAAAGCTAGTGTCGAAAATCCTGCCGCCATCAGGACTCGAAACTAGGACCTCCCGGACAGATGTGCTACAGTGACATCAGTTGATGCACTGAGCTACCGCTACGGGTTGGAGTCAGCAGGACGCGAGACCTTCCGCGACAACACATACATGAGAGTCAAGGGACAACCAGCCATGCCCAACGCGGGACTCGAACCCGCGTCCCTTTAGACAGAAGCGCTGAGTCAGTACACGCTCTTAGGAACCTCGACCAGCGTCAGCGGTCGGCATAGTGTAGATAACGCTACACATTAATAAAGTCGTCTCAATTTTGTATCGTGTATCACTGCAATCAACAGAAAATTAGTCAATATTGTCTGGGAGTTAATTACATGAATTTTGTGAATAGATTATTACACATTCTTCTTCTTAAATATATTATATTGGAGCACACACTTGAGATTTAAATACATATAATATAAAATGATAATGTTTTTCAATAATTTAAAGGGTTTTTATTCTTTTATTTGAATGCAAATTGTAGCTTCAAATGCACTTTGACAAAAAATTTACTTTAATTAGGATTAAATTTATTCCAAGAGACACGCGAAGCGCAACAAGTAATGAACGTTCTTGAAATGAAAACGGTTAGAAAACATACATTACGTAGCACGTTCATTTCGAGAGAAGCTGTGCTAGAACAAAGGAGATGTGGAATTAAAAGATGCAGGAAACACTATATAGGTTTGAGACTGACTTGATCCAATGCAACAATTCTCTTCTGACATGATTAGAAGTATGTTTATCTTTTAACATGAAACATGTTACAAATTAGTTCAAGAAGGAGTTTTTTTTGCCAAAACTCTACATAATCAAAACTTTTATACTAATTGTCTATATCTTGGTAATCGTAGATGAAAGGCGATTACTCGATTACGCAAGGTTCGAGTGTGTTTGATGTGAAACATCTTTAATTTGGGTCAGTGAGGGATAGTTTTCTCATTAGGCACTTCTTACATCACTCAAAAGACTATTTACGCAATTTACGCATTCACGATAAAACACACTCGATTTTTTTACACCATTTACAAAAGATATTTCGTGGCTATGAATGTATGCGATGTAATATTTTATTTTCATTTTTGTAATAGAATGAAAATATTGTTATAACCATTCACATTTTATTAACATATCCAAAATAATGAATATAGTAGTTTAATAACATAATTTAAATTTTCATTTGTCACTACTTCTTCATTAAAGTTTTCCTCTTTTTGAACGTAGTCACTCATTCACATGGCATGCTTCGTATTTTCTCAACGTTTTTCTCATTGCTGAAAAGTTGTGGAAGTGTCATGAGAAAAGGGAACTTATTATCTCTTGCAGATAAAATTTTGTCTCTTAGCGTCCTAAGAGAGATATGTCAAAAACTGGTAATAATTCCTCGTCATTTGACACGTGGCAACCGCCGTAGTGCCACCAGCCCTCTACACTGAGAGTTTGCACGAATCTTGACGATGGACGATACGTCGAACGTTAATGCCGCCCACTGATCAACCAAACTTCACGTTGACGCCACGGCGTTTGCAGAGAACTTGACGTGTTATCGACAGCAAATCCCGATTAATCGAAATCCGACCGGAAGAGGGCAACCGTGTGCAAGGCCTTGCTAATATCGGATGACTTTGCTAATGTTGGCTGACCTGAGAAATTTTACATTCATCTGACATCTGTGTAAGTAAAACTCATGGAAAGCATCTTTAAATCAGGAAGCTGCATTAAATTAGCTTCTACTTCTATTAATATAAAGAGAATATTGGACTTCTGTCTTCTTTTCTACAAAGTACAACATATAGGATAGGAACATATGAAAGAAAAGTACTAAAGCATAAAATTGAACTCCTCGTAAGCGATTAAAAATAAATAATTTGTTGTATACCGAATCGTGAAAAACTACCCAGAATAGAATAAGCTTCCATGTATAAACCTTCAAAACTTAATCGCTATTTTTCTTAGGTAATTTGTAAGAGTAATTTAGCTAAATGGGGTCAAAATATAATTTTATTGACGAGTGATCATATGCATTCTCGAAATTTCGGAGCCTAATTCTCATAAGCGAGTAAAATTAAAATTGTTGTTCTTTCCAGTGCCATAAATTGTTTTATGCATTGCTACGTAATTAAGCGATAACGTTTGTATGAAATATCGCAATATTACCTAGGATCACATGTTCCACTTTGTAAATGAAAACAAATAACTTTATTGTTTTAAAGGAGAATTGAGAAGAAGATAAATCGTCATATTGCAATTTATGTACGTTGTAGTAGTAGTAGTAGTAGTAGTGAAGCCGACCTGGATGGCCGAGGTGGCTAAGAGCGAGTACCGACTTAGCGCTTCGGTCCGAAGGGTCGCGGGTTCGAGTCCCGCCTTGGGCATGGTTGTTTGTCCCTTATCTTTGTATGTATGTGTTGTCGCGGAGGGCCTCGCGTTCTGCTGCCCCAGATCAGAGGAGCCCGCAAGTGTGTTGGTGTCTAGTGTATGGTCGAATATGCGTCCCATCGGGACGCAAAGGGTAACCGGCTGTCGGCCGGATAAAAACCCTAGAAAGAAAGAAGAAGAATAGTAGTGAAATTAAATGATAAGCCTTCTTAAAAATTTGTTATTAATTTCATTAAATCATTAATTCATTTCATTATTAATTTCATTAATTAGAAACCAGCAGAGAATCGTTGTGCCGACAAGGGTTTGGAACAGAAATTCATTAGTTTCAGGAAGGCTACGGTAGCAAGCAGCAGCTAAAAGTGCGACGCGACTTCCCGCTTGATAGACGGAACGAATCGAATTGCATCTTAAGAAATGAAGATCAATACTGCTGAAAAATAGAGCTGAATATAATCTGATCTAATGCGAAATATAATGTATGTTTCATTAATTAGAAATGTAGCAAGGATCGTAACTTGTATTGATATGAGTATAGAGGAGCATTTTATAATGAGAATACTACTTTTCTTTCAGCTCTTGTAATTGCTATTGAAAATTAAAATTGTAATTTGACTCTCATATCGTGTAAATATTTCAGATCTGTTGTAAATTTATGGATTGATATAAAATATGTGAGATGAGAATGGATGCGCATAGTTACTAAGAGGAATGATGCAGCAACGTCGAAATCTACGTTAGACAACAAAGAAAAGAACAACGCGCAAGTCACAGCATCATGACTCTTTTGAAGGTAAAAATACATTTCTCAGAAGCTTATATAAGCTCAATTTGTCTAAAGAAAGAGTAGGTGTTGCAGATCGGGAGCGTTACCAAATGGAAGAGACTCGAATTGCTGATCAATTGTTCTATAATCAAATGGGCCTGGAACTAGTAGAAATTATCATTCTTTGAAGTTACTTAAAATTTATAATAATAAAAAGGTATAAAGTCCTAACTACGTGTGGTAACTTTGCTGCCAGCTAACGTAGAATCGTCGAAGAACACTCGTACAGATGCAACGTAGAGGCAGGGGCTCAAGGTCACTTCACAGGGAGCGCTCACAGAGTTAACGAGATGTGATCGCTGGAGGAACGAGTCGCGTTAAGTTATTTTACTTCGATTTTCTATAGTGGCCGATAACACTAGGCCAGTTTAGAAAAATCAAAATATAAAGCTAAATTACTATCCTAAAAAACTGCGTTACTGATATCATTGTTTATCAGATTGTATGTATGTATTTGGCGTTTTGGGTCGGTAGTCCGATTCCGCCGGCCAGCTACCGTTGTCCCCGTTGCCTGGGCCTTGTTAAATTCCCATGCTTGTGGGTAAGAGCAACATGAAGTGAACATGACGTATTCTCTTCACCGTAACAAGCAAGATTCGCCTGCTTGAGCTTTTTCTTCGTCACACAGCTACAGAAACTGGGACGATCTTAAAGGAAAGCTACAACTATATTTTTGCCTTGTACGGGAAGCTACTACGCTACCCATGAGCCATCCCAGAGGACTCATTATGAGATACATTATAAAAATTAATATTTCCAATATTTACATCAGTGCTTTGGGGAATGTTGTAAATAACTAAAAGTAAAACTCTTTAACTTCTTTAATAACAAAACGTACACAGTGGCTAGTAAAATATTGTAAAAAATATTATGTAGATATCTTCTTAAATTCTATGAAATAGTTAAACATTTGTTTTAATCTATAAGAAAAATTCTGCACTATTAAAGTATGAAGGGAAAATAGTCTAAATAATAAGGTCTAAAGAACAAATTAGTATTTTTTTTTCATTTCCCCAATTTCCTATGTTACACCCATCAGTACAAGCAAAAGCACATGCTGTAGGTATAAACACTCACTACAAGTCTTGAAATCCGCATCGCTGTCACATTCTTCTTCTCTTCAACCTAATCGATGCTATCAAATAACATTTGTTAAACTCTTGCCACATCATTCGGGGATTTTAAGTCAAAAGATTGTTTCACAGATGCCATTCTATGCAATAATGGAAAAAGTACATAACCAATGTCGTATATGTGAGATACATGTGCCAGTATTCTTGAAGAGAACAACCGGGAGCAGTAGCTCAGTGCATCAACTGATGTCACTGCAGCAGCTCTGACCGGGAAGTCCTAGGCTCGAGTCCTGACCTCGACAGGATTTTCGACACTAGCTTTTCAGCTAGGTCGAATTCAGTCGCTGTCTGGAGGAGAATTCTTGCGGCCGGCTGCTCTGATCGGTAGTTTTCCGTGGTTTCTCCGATCAACACCAGGCGAATGCCGGAGCAATAAACCTACCAAACGAGCCAAGGACCGCGCGCGATCTTTCCTTCCTCTTTCTTGTCCTATCTTCTCCCCTTACATACACACTTACACTAACATGTACTACACTACCACATATTCCGGGAGACCGGTCGGGAGCTCTTGTCCTGGCTGGGGCGGTGCCCCGCTGGTGGGAGAGTCCTGGTTAGGGGGTAACCCCACTAGCCGACGGTACATCGGCGCCGGATCTCACCATCCAGCGGGGGTAGATCACCGCCATCTTTCGAAAAAAAAAACATGCACTACAAAAAACGGGATTAATGACCAAAGCAGTTGACGCGCCCGGAAACACGAAAAAATCAATCAATCAATCATTGAAGAGAACATGATTTAAAGCAAACCAGAAAAACAAGTAATTGCTTTACCATCTAGAATGAGAATAATTTGAGTAAAATCGCAAACTTAAGATTAAGAACGGAAAATATAGATTGATTAAACATTCTTAGGAATTTGCTATCGTCGTACCTGAGGGATACACTGACCGCTTACCACAATTACCTTCACTTCAAAAGGGCTGGCATTGTTTGATGTTTGGCTACCCGTTTTTTGGAAAATTGGTGAGAAGATAGAGCGTAGTTAGCCAAGCTTAAAGTTAAAGAAGTAAGTCGGTGCATATCACAAGGATACTAGGATATACTCGAGTGTTGGAAAAATGAATAAAAATCTGAAAGAAAAGATAGGAAAACAATGTTGTTCTGAAAGAAAAGCTGTAAACGCTTTGTAAATTTGCTAATGTAAATATTTTGACTGATTTTATTTAAAAAAATATTTTTGATGTAAAGCTTTGTATTGTATATTTTCTCACGGAACTAGTGTAAATAATTGTAAAATATTACAAGAATAATATAATACTTTTAGTTAAAACCTACATTCGTAGTTACCACTACAAACTAAGTGATTACTGTGAAGTCCTTGTTTGACCGTATAATCAGGTAAATTATCGTAATAAGATTAGGATTGAAAATTGTATTGAAAACCAAGCAGAAAATTTTAATTAAATTTGATATTTAGGTTCTGTATTAGTGTGGAGTTTAACTTAAGGGAGATTTTTCTATATACGACTTTTATTTCTTGGTTAACGTGCAAGATTAGGGTATATTTCTTTTATTTCTCTTGCAAGAGGCAAGTGTTTTCGTATGTAAATTGTTTGTGTGAGTGTGTATACGGGATAAAAATGCAGAATATGTTTCGTCTCAAATTATATAATTAAAATATTATCATATTATCATGTTATTCCTTCCCAAAATCTCAAAGTCAAACCCTAAGATCTTAAAATTCAATTCATAGGTTTTGTCAGAGAATAAAATCTAGCAAGGAGGAGCATTCCGCATTCTCAAATACAGTAAATATCTGGGCAGGGACAACATTATTATTAGGGAGCGAACATTTTTTGTCTTCAAATGTTTCTAATCTCACTGTCTTACCCCCATACGTCACATATGGTTTTGGCAGCTTTTTTGTGTGTAAATGAAATCAAATTAGTAACCACCGTAAATTGAAGAGACTTTCCCCAAAACAAGACTCATCTTAAATTCGAAAACTAGGTTAGGTGGAGAGAGGGAAGAGGTGGTAATATAAATCTGATAACTCTTTCGCATTGCCCGAAAAATCAACATTCATTTAAAACGCAATGTGACTAGGAAAATCATTAATACGTGACGATAAAGGGCGGTGACGACCAGGTCGGATGAACACCATGTGATTGTAACGACCGTGACGCATTATCGACACCGCAACGCGATTAATCGAGACTAGATCCCAGGCCGAGAGCGGTTCGCAGAGGTCGGATCCAGGGCTGAAGCTGGCATTAAAGTGATGTAGGTAGGTAACAGAAGTAGCGATGGGTGAAGCGATGCAAGCGGGGGACGAGAGAAGTTGCGAATGTGAGCGCAAGCACGAGGTCGAAGATGGGCGAATGGTTGGGCGTGGATGGTGATTGTTGGAGAGGTGTGTAGGTAGCGATGAAAAAAAAAATCTATATTTTTAAAACATCGATGTTTTCCACCAGAAACATCGATATATTAACATCGATATTTTGCTTTCGATGTTTTCTTCACATCGATATTTTGTTGCAAAAACATGGAACTTTTTAATTTTTAATTTATTTATATAAAGGGGTTTAAGCACTTGTAGAGTAGCTGCAATCCACAGTCATATCGGTGTTTTGGGCCATCCTCTTTATCACGCTGCATATTTCGTCTGTGCAATCCGAGGAAGTTTGGGAGCAAGGGGTAGTGGTGTAGGCTGGAACGAGCTTGTAGGCGGGAGAGCAAGGAGGCCAGCGCGGTAGCGGGATGGGTGCGCTTTTTGGTGCGAGAACCAGCGAACGTTGGGCAGGGCGGGAGCTGGTATGGTATTGGATCGGAGGTGAGGAAGGGGAGGGGCGGGGAGGGGGGGCTTGGAGAGGCAGTGAAGGAGACAGAAGCAGAGGAGGTGGGCGGGGCGGCTGCAGGGGCGGAGTTGGATGCGGGTGAGGATGTGGAGGAGGAGCAGAGGAGGTGGGCGGGGCCGGCAGCAGCGGTGGTGTTGGACGCGTGGGCAGGGGGCGGGCGTGAGGACATGCTCGGGGTGCGGGCGAGGACGCAGGGGCGGGTGCGTGAGGCCGCGCTGATGGCGGCTTAAAGCCTCAGCGATCGCGGCGTCATTAGTCCTCTCGTTAGCCCCGCGGCGCGGCGCCGGCCGGGGATCCGCTCAGGCAACGCGTCGCTGCTGTTGCCGCGTCCCACGCTGCGAGAGCGATGCGCATTGAAATATGTACGCTGGCGGACGGCGTCGCAGGTCAGGGAGGAATTGGGGAAGTATGATGATTACGGATGGAGACGTGTTGGAAAGTGCTAAATCTTATTTCAAGCGTTGAGAAACGCAATGAAATGTGTTCCCAATACCGAAATGATTGCAGTTGGAACGAAAGCTTCAAGATTTTTATCTTTTTGATCGTTCGTGTAATAAATAATAAGAATATTGGAGAGAATATAGTTACGTCGACACATTTTTAAGCTAGTCTGAGCGTCACTCAACCCTGGTTTCAGAAGCTAGGAAGAGAAGCTAGAGAGAATTTGTTATTCGACTACCGAATACAAAACACACTACTTGATTAAGAAAAAAATAATTCTCTTTCCCTTCTATTTTTTACTCTTTTTTGTTGCTGCTTTTCTTGTTCTGCTCCTAGACTTTCTTCTTCTCTTTAATGATATTGTCCTGCTTATACTTGTGTATGCCTTTCTGTGTGTGTTTTCTGTACATGTGTATTTGTACGTTCCTGTACATTGTACTTTCGAGTGTGCGTGGGCAATGTTATTGGCCAAACGCAGTCAGAACTTCCGATTTTCAAACATCTCTGCACACTTTATTCATTTCGTAATAGAATTTCACAGCCTATAAATTTCATAAACGAATTTACAAGTTGAACTCACAACGTTGGCTAGCACTGCGTGGCACATCATGCGTGTATTAGTAATTAATTACTTCTTACGTAGTGTTAGGTCTTTTCCTTCACTTTTTCACCACGGCTTCGCACATTCTGCAATCTTAAAGCCACCCAGTTCAAATCACTCAGAATCTGATTTGAACCACAAACCCAGATATCAGTATGATTTCTCAGTCAGAAAGATGTGCAGTGAAGAATGGCCAACACCATCAGTTCGTTAAAGTCAAACCGCATTAGTGCAGTGATTAAATATTTTTCTATTACCGGCTCGCTTCTTTGTTTCCGCTACCGTTCGAACACTGGGACCGCCCGGTCAGAAAGCACTGAAGTGACATTAATTGATGACCTGAGCCCCCTAAGCCGATACAACAGTTCGTTCAGATGGCAACGTGGGCAGGTTACTTCAGTCGCTCGTTGCAGAGACCTGAGCAAAAAGCCAATGCGCCCGTTCATGACGGTGCAGCACGAGCAATGCTTCTTGAGTAGTTTAGGTCTTTGATCGCAGAGAAAACGTTACACGACAGAAATTCTCATCATAATATTAGCGGTTAATTTCATCATGTATGACACGAATGGAATAACTTTAGTGGAGAGAGATGTACCGGATAGAGGAACTGCTGAAAAGAGATCTATCAGGAGCGCATCAGAACTATCAGGATCTATCGATCAGGAAAACTATCAGGATCTATCTATCAGGAGCGGAGGCGATGGAATGCAAACCAAATGCGCATTTTATGCCGCGCCGTGCGCCCAGAAGCTGGGAAGGAGATTAGCCGCGAGAATAGCTTGAAACTGCGTGATGTAGCAGGGGGGAAACAGGGTATAGTGGATGCATTCGTAAAGAGATTGTAAACAGGGTCGCGGAGTGGATTGCTAACGGATCAAGAGATCACGCAGAAGGAGTTGTTCACGGAGACCGCAGTGGTGCGTCCGGTTGGCGCCAGCGGTTGCGGCAGCAGCCGGCCAACGCCGATGCCCACGAGCGGGCGGTTGTACGCAGGGATCACTTGTGGCGTCATGGAGAAAAACACACAGATATTTACAAGTATGTACAAGTTTATTTACATGTATGTACAATAACCAACTTCTGCTCCGAAACTACACACTTGTGAGTATTTCCCTGTGGATACCCCACATAGCTAGGGAGGCCCCGCCTCCTCTGACGCTACTCCCGCGCCACTACCGTGACCTCGTCACCCGTGCACTAGGAACGACACGCTCCAGCCTGGGCGTAAAGGTTTGCGCATCGCGCTAGGTTTCCAGAATTAAAACCCCTCGTCTGAGCTCGTCGGCTCGAGTTTATACCAGAGTGTAGCCGTCACGTGACCGTCCTAGGTGTGGGAGGGAGGCTCGCGTCTACCACGTGACCTTCCCGGTCAAGCTGGCGTCCTCTTTGTCTAAATGTATCCCAACGCCGGGCGCCTAGCTATTCATGCCCGCAGGTATGCGATACTTCCGCTCCTCCTCCCACCCACAGCCGCCACCGTGACGCTACACATTCATAATGCACCGAGGAGCGGAGGCGATTCAATGCAAACCAAATGCGCGTTTTATGCCACGCCGTGCGCCCAGGAGTGAGCTGCCCGCGTACACCTGTGACGCTCGGCCGCTCGGGTGCGCCACCAGCCACGCGCTCAGACCACTGCGTTTGAAAAAGCGCGTTTTGTGTTGTTGTTTTTAGTTTAGAGTTGTTTTGTTCTGCCTTTTTTTCACCGCTCTGCTCTAGCCCTAGAATCCATACAGTTGCTGACTTTTCTCGTCTGTGTTTTTTTTTTTCAGATTTCCTTTCCCACTAGAGGATCGTTGTTGACGTGTGGTCTCTGTTGAGATATTTAACTGTGTTGTGCTTTATGACTTAAAAACTCTAAAGTACTGTCGCACTTTCTCTTGCACAAGATCACATTAGTACGGAATACTGTGTGTGTAAAAGCTCATTTTTGTTTAGCTTGTTTTATTTCTCAGAATTTTGTTTTATGTGTGTCTTTTGGACCGCTGTTCTCCAGCTTTAGAGTCAGCACAGTTTCTACTTTCTGTCGTGCAGCTCTTTCCAGCTTGCCTTTTCAACTAGGGGATCGTTCACGAGGTCCGGCATTGTTGATGAACGTGAAGTGTTATAAATATGTTCTCCGATATGGCCATACACTTTTCGGAGTTCTTTACGTACTCTTGTTACAGAAATCATGAATATACTGTTACGTTTCTAGGTGGTGAATTAAAAGTCTCGTATTGTTTTAACAAAAACGTTTATTTTGTTTCTTAACACCATCACTGAAAACACTTCATTGTTTATTTACACTACTCTTCTCTTGATTATTTATTTACACTACTCTTCTCTTACACACTCGCACTGGCCACAGTTCACTGCACTGATCACAGTTCGATTCACTGGTCACAGTTCGATTCACTGGTCACGTTCACGTCACTGACCACAGTACGTCACGGCCACGGTTCACGTCACTGAGCAGAATCACTGCACTGCTATTCACCGCGATGCACACACTTCACAGCTCAGCTTCCACTGCGGACTTAAGACTGACTCGCGGTCGCCGGCCGCCGCGTATTTATACTCGGCGAGACAATCGAGAACTTTCCGGACCCCTAAACCGTTCTGGAATAATCCGCCGGCAGATGATGTAACCCGCGCTCACAGGCAGCTCGTGGTGGCGCCGGCAGATGACGCAATCCACGCGTACAGGTAGTTTGTGGTGGTGCCGGTCGGTGACGCAATATTCGTTACAAGACTGATTTCGATAAGTTGCTTATTTCTTTCGCTTTTTTCTGTTGTTTTTTGTTTTGCTTTGCGATATTTGATTTCCTACTTCTTTCTCTACTCAAGCCATAAGAGTCTATAGACTTGTTGCTTTTACTTAGAGAACGTAGAATAAAGAAGTAACTTTCTTACCCTGACTCTGCTCTAATTCTCTCTTCAAATCCAAAAAGGGTGTACACGCGTAAGCTGTCGCGGTGCTTGGCGCCGAATAGTAGCTTCATACACAAGTATGTTTGTTCTACTAAACAATCGAGATTTGAATTATGTGTATATTATGGGTATAATGATGTATTATTTATTACCATTTTATGTTTGCTTTTTATTCTGACCTGTTATAACATTTCTGCAAGGGGTAAGAATATATTTGAATGGTGCATTCTTTTCTTGCTTTCGTTTTATATTGTTTTATTCAATTATCGAAATATTTGTTGCACATAGCAACAATGTGAAATCAATCAACAAGTCCATATCATTTAACATTTCTCTCTTACGGACGGAGAGTGCTTTTAATAGACAAGAATCTTTGTTAAATGTTGTAACCTGAACATGGAAAATTAATGCTTTTATATCACTCTTAGGTAAACATTACAAAATCAAGATAATTTTAATTCAAAATGTATAATTTTACTCTCAATTGAAATCTGACTGATGTATTATTTCATTTTAATGGATCATTACTTTGCTTTAAACAGAAAATATAAATTGTGACAATAATTGTCAATTAACTTCTCACAAAGACTGCCATGGGCCAGTTACCCAGTGACCAACTACTACAGTGACCAACCAACAGTTACCCAGTGACCAGATACTCCTAACCGATTTGTAAAATCCTTACTTTTAAATTTCGCGCCAATTTCTCTAGATGCAGTGCCCGCGAGCTCTAAGTTGTATGGTATTGTTTCCAGGCACGCCTACTAATGAGGTCATGAGTCCCGTAATTGTAGTGCATGTTTTCCAACGGGCGTTGGCGGTGATCTTCCCACGCTGGAGGGCACCGACCTACCGTCGGCTAGCGGGGTTTCCTCCAACCAGATATTTCCCACCAGCGGGGCACCGCCCCAGCCGGGACAAGCTTTATGCCTTCGACGTGTCCCGTATAAGTGTGTGTAAAGGGAGAGAATAGAACAAGAAAGACGTAAGAAAGAATGAGGTAGGAAAGATCGCGCGCGATCCGTTGCCCGCTTATTAGGGTATTGCTCCGGCATTCGCTTGGTGTTGACCGGAGAAACCACGGAAAACTACCAATCAGAGCAGCCGACCGCATCGGGCGTTGGCTGCTCTCCTCCAGACAGAGACTGAATTGGACCTACCTGACAAGCTACTGTCAAAACTCCTGCCACCGTCGGGATTTGAACCTACGTCAGAATGACAGCAGTGACATCAGTTGATGCCCTGAGCCATCTCTGCCGGTCCACGAGCTCTAGTATGCTTGTTACACGCTTATGCACGCGACTTTGACATGCCTGCTCTAGATACTGTTGATAATGAGACTGGTTTTGTTGTCCAAATGCTACTCCCCTCTTGAGAAGAAATTCAAATTTGAAACATTCAAACATTCAAATTCGAAACATTCAAATTTGAATCAAAACTTGATTTACTACATTTTGTCGTAAATCATGATAATTCGGAACCAAAATATTTACTAAGATTTGACTACTGAAACGTCACCTAAAATTTCACATTTTTTTCTGTTCATTTCTGTACTTTGCAATGCATTACCATATATTAGCTTACTCTTGCCTCATCAATTTCTGTTTAGAATTTAATCTTACATGCAGGAAGGGCGAAGCTATTTATTGTGTTTTTAGTATTAGATAGTGTAGTATTAGTTGGAATATTTTGTTGGCGTGCATAGTTTAATAGTAAGTGGGTAATGAAATTCTGTTCAAAAGTGATATCCGTTTTTCAGAGTATTTGAAGGGAAATTAAAACCATTGCTAAATTATAGTGAATTCCCAATAGTTCTCACATTTCGTAGATCCAGTTCGACACAAAGGCGTAATAATTTACAGACATTTAACTTCGACGGCACTTTCGTTTTCTCAGTTATCTACCAAATTTTCTATGCTCTTGGTCATTAAAGAAAAGTACTTGGATGAAGAAAACTTGCCAATCTTACTTTACTTACAAAATACAAAAATTAGAAATTTAAACTTTATTGAAAATTGTCTCTGCACAAATGCAGGATGAGTGATCTTACTTCAGTGCTCATCAGCAGATAATATATTTAATTCGTACAATGCTGTTTCAATTTATTCTCGACTAATCAACGAGTGTGCGATAGTCTAATTTAGAACATTCAGGAAATTGAAAATTGATTTCACTCCACGCACTCTTCTTTTTCTTTTGAATTATGTAATAAATAAGAAATACACTTAACAGAAAAAGTTTCGAGATGGCAGAATGCCTTTTTCAGTACATGCAAAAATTATTTGCTTTAAACAAATCGTGCAATTTTGATCACAACTTGTAACATTAATTCACTGACAATAACATACCACAAATTCCCACCTGACAAGAGTGATACATTTAACATCCCAATTTGCGAAGACAATATTGACATGGGGCAGAAGTATCGAATTAATTCGTGTTGAATACATTGTGTTCTACACATTTTCTTAAACTCCCCAGCGAAGTATATCTCATTTCAGTCTAAAATTCACTCGTTTATTTTGTGTAGTTTCTTTAGTAAAATGATATTACCACTCTTCAAATAATTTCCTGCCATCACCTTGCATTCCACTCCGTTCTCAGTATGTATGAAACCCTATGTGATCTACAACATCTCATGGTCTTTGTTTAATCAGGGGAAGTCCCCGGAGAGGGCACCTTGGCCTTTGCAGCTCTTTGCCTCAAACCCCACCGACGCGCAAGACGCCGACGGGATGATGTTCGGAACCTAGTTTACCTTCACGACAACCTCCCTATATAATGCCTAGGTAAGGACCGCCCTGCTAGCTCAGGGCTCCTAGCTTTCCAGGCTGGTACCGGAGTAAAAACAAAGCGTCACTCACATGCGCCGGGAACAATTCCCCTCCTCTATGCCCAGAGTATTGGGTCACCGCCACGACGAATGCAAGAGCCCAACTGAGGGCCACCTCAACTAAGGTCCAGGCGGCTCGTAACCCTCATCCCGTCTCCATTGCTTACCTCCAGCTATCGACGTGGGTAACGCCGGAATCTGGGCAACCTGACGGGTGGTATCTAGTTTCCCGCCGGACTTTAAAGTGGGTTCCGGAGTACTCCGAAAAGCATCATTCCCAAAGGTTCACGCGCCAAAGGCGCAACTGGTGGATAGCCAGACGCACCCGACTACAAGGAGCTTAGCATCGGTTTTCTCACTGCCTGCACCTTCAAGCTAACGACGTGAGCGGCGCCACCACACTTAAGGTACGGGTGTTCGTCGACGACACTCCACCAGAGACTACGACAACCGACAACAGACAACCGACTACCAACAACATTAGCATCCCGTTTGCTGCTTCTCTTCTGGAATGCATCACATTTCCAATTCAGCAGAGTCGCAGCTGTCGCCACTTCCACCCCACCCCCACCTCCAACAACCCAACGGGGTACTCACGGTCGCATATCACCTCTACAAGCGCAAGCATCCGCCTGCGCTATTCCGCTATTTAGGCCACGTCTGCCGTACACGACTCACCTCGTTTCTTCACCATCATCCTCCCCCTCTCCTCTCCCCCCACGCAACTTGCCTCGCAACTGTGGACCTCGCGCTTCCACACAGGAAATTGTCTCCTTGCGACTCTCGCTTGCGCGTAGTCCAGCGGAGTTGAGTGCAGTAGTGCGTCTCTAGGGATGCCCCAACTCGAAGCTGGAATTCCTTGAAGGGTGTAACCCTAATGCAAAGGTGGCCAATCCTTGGTCATACGCCAAACGTGGCGGTTTGAATGTTTACAATTAACTAGTTGCATGCTTATGTCTTCTGGCACTTTTAATGTAAGTATTTTGGAAATAGCAAGTCCATATTTATATTAATTCACAGTAGACTATTCTCTAGTAATTCATCACATTATCACAATCATAACTCCAAAGACTGTGAAATTTCCTTTCTCGAAAATAGATATTTTGTCAGCTTCAACATCATCCGGCTTGATTCCAGACACAAGTTATCTTTCCAGCCAACAGGTTGTACTATTGAAGACTCAATAGTACAACCTGTAGTACCACTATCGTAGAAGTGATCAATATGCATATTTTGCATATTGAGTTGTCTCGTTGAACTCATAAACAAAGTAGCCTCGACTACTGTTCCCATTTTTCACACGAACCACAAAATTTGTTTCATAAGAAGATCAGAAAAGTTCTATCGCGCACTTGAACTAGTGTGTGAAAAAATGCAGGTAGAAAGTAAAAGGTAAGTGATTCCTCTAGTCGAAGGTTACGGGCAGACAAGAAACGTTAGTTTCCCCTAACCACATTTCGAGTTTAATTAAATATTTTTAATCATGTCCGTGTTATTAGTATAAAATATTGTACACGTATTCAATCGTTTCACGTTTGTAATGTTTTGACGTTTGTAATCGTATTACTAAAACCTTACGTACAAGTGTGTGATTGTGAAATAAATAATTGAAAGTGGGATTGATAGTAGTGACACGTCGAAGATAGGAACCCTGGACCAGAGATTCGACCCAGGCGCGTCTATAGTTCTCCTCAATTAATAGTGTTTCGTAACACGTTGATGTCTAAAGGACTCATCCCTAAAGATAAAGAGAGACTTCTTTTGTGTGGACCGTTGAAATGCGAGCCACTGATGACTGGCTATTGGTTTCAGAATATTGAGTTTGTGGGAGGAGGCGTTCTTCAATGCAATAATAATAAAAATAATAATAATAATAATAATAATAATAATATATCTAGATATGTTATTTATTATTGTATGTTGAAGTAATTATCACACAGGTTGTCATGCTATGATAGAAATATCTCCATGTCACTTGAGAAATGTACCAGGGAGTTCTGAATAATATTATTTTTTATTATTATTAATGTTGCAGAGATTGAAGATCTGTGATAGTATCGATAAATGGGGTAGTCACGAAAGGTTGAGTGAAAAAAGTCTGCAATTGCGGCAAAAACACCCAAAAACTATGCTGAAGCCCGCTTTATTCGGTACGACAAGCATCACCAGAAAGGTTTTGTGTCTTCAATGAGGTAAATGTAGGGTAAAAAAGTTAAGACATCTTCACGATCATTATTGACGAATTACACAAAGAATGTTTAGAACATTATGTGGAACCTCTTCATTGTAGCAGCTCCATATATTTGTACAGACAAACTGTGTTGAGCAGGAATGCTCAGACATTTTTGTAGAGGATAAATAATAATAATAATAATAATAATAATAATAATAATAATAATAATAATAATAAAAAGTCGGCCACCAAAGCGCAGATGGTTGCGCCAGCCGTCACCTACACCGAGGAGGTTGCAGGTTCGAGTACTGTGTAGGCATGGTCATATTTGTGAGTGACACCCTTCAGCCCTTCATCTTCATCCTATCACCTCATAATACATAATTTAAGGCGTACATCTTTGTCTTACCAAGGGATACAGCCGAAAAGCTGATCCCCATAATGACACGTTAATCTCGTTAATTTCTCTGGGATAAATATGGCTAGGCCACAGAAGATAACGTGTGAATGCGTGGAGGAGCGTGGTCATGAATGGCCGATACGCAAATAATAATAATAATAATAATAATAATAATAATAATAATAATAATAATAATAATAATAATAATACTTGCCATATTGTGCGAAAATTTTTAAATTGAAGGACGGACAAAGATGAATTTCTTCTCCGTCTTTCCTCAGATCTGTCATTACCAGTTGGATTTGCTTGAGCCCAAGTCGTATGAATAGATGAATGGTTCTCAATGCTTACTGAGAAAAGTACAGAAATAATAATAATAATAATAATAATAATAATAATAATAATAATAATGTAATACGAACTTGAAAAAATAGTTCCTTTCTCATTTTTTGGATTGAAAGAATTTTCGTCTTTCCCATCTCCTCGTTCTACGAACATTGACATCCAGTTACCCGCGTGGGGTCGCTTCTTCCCTAATGCTATTGCGGTGGAAGCTGTTCTCTCACAGTTCTCTACTCTTTGCTCTAAGACTCGTGTCGCGACAGTTTCGACTCAGCTCGACCTCCTTCCGGGACGCTGTGCTTCTTTCTAGGAATTCGGGATGCACTTGGGGCTTGGGTACAATGTTACATTCCTTGCGGCAGAAGTTTCCTCCCGAGTTTGTCTTTTAAGCAGGTCTTATCTGAGTCGTATAGTTTCGTAGAACTAAAGAGCTGAGTAAGAAAAACTACCTCGGTCCGTGTTTCGCCAAGTGCGGTGATAGTGGAGGTTTGGAAAGTATGAACATCGTCGAAAGTTTTCCTGGAAATGGACACACACATCTTAAAGGATAGCTGTTCTGTGTCGTTTTTTCAACTACGAGAAAATTCCAGAAATATGTTGAAAACTGAAATATTCCCAGTCACGTTAGAAA
Source organism: Teleogryllus oceanicus (assembly GCA_964035755.1). Lineage (NCBI taxonomy): Eukaryota > Metazoa > Arthropoda > Insecta > Orthoptera > Gryllidae > Teleogryllus > Teleogryllus oceanicus. Next base: position 129,032,244 of record CAXIVR010000003.1, on the reverse strand, counting down.
TTGAATATGTTAAAAGTACAGGTTATTGCAAGTGTATACTTCGTATCTGAATTTTACATCTGAGATCCATGAATTGTACAGCTTTATTTCATTTTCTATCGCGGATTTATTATTATTATTATTATTTTATTATTATTATTATTATTATTATTCCGAACTCATTAATAATCATAATTACGTCTGTTTTTGGTGCGAAAGGAACTTCGCATGTTACCAACTGAGGATGCCACTTTACCATACCTTTTGCCACAAAATTGAGATATACATGACCAAGACAATGTCACGAGGTATTCTCTCTTACTGCGAAGAAAAGTGAAGAAAAAGTAATGTAATAAATCAAGAAAATTCCGAAAAGAGACCTTATTTTCAAATGAGTGACCCGTCGATGTGGGTTCGTCCACGTCGTGACGGTAGGATGCAGAGAAGGCTCTCAAGTGTTCCTTCCTTCATTTTTCATCTTCTTGCTTCTCATTTCATGTCACCACCTTTTTCACTCTTGTATCTTCCGCACAGGCCTTCTCTGTTTGCTGAACTCCCACCCATGTGTTTGCCGTGCATGGCGACCCGTGCCGAAGGGAATGGGTGACCAGATAGTTGTGGGGTTTGTGTATGCGTTCCCGACTGTCGGCTTGTCGTTGGTGTCTTGTGGGTAGACCAGGTCTAGCCATGTTTGCCACGCGAATATCTGTGAGCCCTGGTGACTGAGGGGAGGTCTCTGCTTCTTGTTGGATCTCATACACTTCTTTTGGCCTTGGACTCTTCTAGACAGGCGGTTGAGAGCTAACCCACTCCGATCAATCGGCTCGGACTCGGTCTTGCACTGAACTCCAGGGTGAGCGGGGTATCCACGGCTGTGCAGCGCTGTGATATGCCCCTACTATATCTCTGTGTCAAACCCGCCACCCCAGTGGGATGTCCCCTTGTGGAACTCCGTGGTGGGTGGGAGCTGGAGATTTTTTCCGTCCATCATGGTTTAACCCCCCGCCCTCTTCCGCAAGGAAGAAGCGATGTTTCTAGAATACCGTTGATTTGAGTTGTTTCTTCACTCGAGAAGAGTACAAACGTAAAAACTGCGGTTTCTTCTTATGTCTTGTGTTGAGGAGGACCTTAAAAATTTTGGAGCGCGACCATCTAGCGCGAGGTTGAAAAGATTCGGAAGCCCCAAGCGGTCGTGCGACGGGGGAAAGTCCCATTTTTTTGAAGCGCGCCCGACGGCAGATTGAAAAGTTACCCAAAAAATCAAGCATTTTGGTCTCCGGTGGCCCCCGGACCCCTTAACCCTCCGGGAGTGCAACCACGATGATTCTGGTCAAAACCCAAAGAGGAATCCTGTCTTTCCAGGTCAGGGGTAACGGATGTTCAGGATCAAGAGGAAGAGGGGGGAAGGGGAGGTAGATCCTCCTCCTCGGTGATTTTTTCTCTTCTCTCCCAAAAAAAGATTAATTTGGTTTTTTAATTCCACGTGCGACAGGGGTCCAATCCCGCGTTGTTCAATTTAGAGGTTTTCCATACTTAACAACGGTGCATGGCCGGGTCCTATTTGGCAAAACGGGAAAACCCACCCCGATATGAATCCCGCATACCCCCTTCTGTGTCAACTGAAGAGACCATGCGGCGAACTCAAACAGGGCCCCACCTATCTGGGGGAGGGGGATAAAATCGGATTACTGACGTGTCCTTTCCGAGGGAGTTTGGGATAACCAAAACCCCCTTGGGCATGGCCCCGGGTTCCCGGCACTGTGGGTCATAACAGAATCATTGTTATGACTCACTCTTCTCATAACAGTATCATTCTACTTTCAGCATATATTTCAAAAAATATTTGTAAATTTCTTTTTATTTCTATATCTACCTATATCATTTGAAGCGATGTTGTACACTTCGGTGATTCTTACATTTGCATGTAATCATGTTGTCTTACCTTAAAAAATTTAATGATAAGTGAAGTGCTTTCACCTCGTTTTAATTTTAAACAAAACTCAAGAACTTCTATGTTATATTGATTCTTTTAATCAACGAACATTAATAACAGTATTATAAATGTACTTTGTTGTCATAAACTTATGAGTTCCTCTTGCACACTTCAGTAACTTGTCCTATCTATAACTAGTAAACATTTTATTCGTTCATATGGCAATAAGTATTAATTATTGATGCAACGTAAATATTTATTAAAAAAGATCCATTGTACTGAAACATCAGTATAATCAACTTAAAAGGGTGACAATGAAAAAATATGATTGTGATTTTATACTTTGTTTTCCTGTTCTGACAAAATGTTGTTGGTAATTACTAATATTATACAAACCTCTTGTTTTGACATGACAATTTCTTCATTTTTAAACTACTATGAAGGTGAGATAATGACCATCATTATAAGAATCATAAATGAAAATAACATTTTTTAAAAGTTCGGGCACAAGCCGTTATGATTTATTTCTTTTTTCAGCTGCATCTCTCTGGACACCAATCGTGTATTCTCTGTTCAAAGAGTATTCTCCTGCTTTTTAATACCGGCTATTTATTCATATGCCCACGATACTTCTCTCCTTTGGGATTGGGGGAAAACGAAAAGTTTTTTAAATTTGATTAAACACTTTTGTTGTCATTTTTAGACACTTGTTTCATGCTTCCTCGTGCGACTAAGGCATCGCATCAATGTCAGTGAGGTTGATAAATGTACCGCCGCCATAGTCCTTTTTTGGGGCTTTGGGGACCCCCCACCAGCCCCCGGACGTTAAATTTTACCGAGTTGCGTCCGGGTTTTTGAGAGGAAATTTTTGCCCCAAACCCCTGGGTTTTGTGTTCTCATTTCGAGAACAGAATTTGAGAGTCTGTGACTAGGGGGGGGGGAGATTAACAGTAGCAGCAGCAGCAGCAGCACAGGGATAATGAAGATAAAGAATATATCTCCGTTCCCAAACCGCTCCATGGAAAGTAGTTAGTATATTTCCTATCTTTAGTATCTTTCCCGACAATGCAATGAATTGGTTTCTGTTGTTTTAAATGGAACGCTGGGGTACTCAAAAAAAGATCGAATTCTTGAAAGCGATTGAGATTAATAGAGGGGTTTGTGGGGTAAAATTGTTTTATTTTTATGAATTTTGCTGATTTTTCGTTCAGCCAAGATTCGTAACGTTGTATATTTAATTTATTTCTAATGTATTTCCAAATATCTTGAACTCTGTTGGTTTCGGATGGATGACTTTAGAGCTAATTTTTGTGGCTCTTTTACCTTCGAGATCAGCAAAATTTAAATTTTATCCTACTTACGTTTTACTTTCTCGCCTACTTCGAAACCTTTTAAAGATAATGTTTGTAGCCCTGTGGGTTTTGTTTTAAAAAAAAACTTGTCTTTTGGGGCCTAGATTCGAAAAAGTGGATAAATCTTCTACGAAAATACAGTAAATTACTGCCTCTAATTCGTTGTGTTGATTGTAAGATTCTATGTTTAATCCAATCGTTGGTACCGAAAAGTTGGTTTACGGCAAAACATCCGTCTGTCTACCCCTCTCACCCGTCTGTTCATCAGTCCGTCCGTTCGTCCGTCCGTCCATCCGTCCGCCTGTCCGTCCGCCAGTCCGTCCGCCAGTCCGTCCGCCAGTCCGTCCGCCAGTCCGTGCGCCAGTCCGTGCGCCAGTTCGTCCGCCATTTCGTTCGTCCATGAGGCAGTTCGTCGGTAGGTCCATTCGTCCGTCAATCAGTTCTTCTATCTGTCCCGTCCGTCCGTCCGTCCGTCCGTCCGTCCATCCATCCCTCCCTCCTCCTTCAGTTCTTCTATTTTTTTAAAATAAATTTGTAGCTAAATCCCAAAATCAAAAACTGGGGCTACAAAAATATAAAAATTATCAAACAAAAAAATAAATGCACAGAACTGTTGCAGTCATTTCCAAAGTATATTTATAGTCAAGGTGATTTAAAGACGGGAAAACGGTTTTTATTTTTTAACTGCAGCCTAGTTGTCGAAAAAAATCAGAAAAAATTCACAACAACTTGTGTTTTAAGATGCAGTATTGAGATTTTTTGAAGCCTTTTTTTTTTTAAAAATGTGTTTTTGTGTTTGAACTTGGGTCTGAGAAAATATCACATGTTTTATTAATAATATAAATTATTTGCTTATTTACCATATTTTTCAAATTTATTTTTTTATGTTAGAATTATAATGTTACCACTCACAAGTAATTTGTTTAAGAGGAACTTTCTACCATCTTATCTGGAGGTACCCTTTGATTAACTTACAAATAATGCGAGAAAGCACGCGCTGTTGTAGCACCAATACATTTAAATATGTGTTCATATGAACTTAAGATTTTTTTAAAAATGTATAAATAGTTAACCTAAAGTAGTGAACCTTTGGGTTTCTTTTTTAAAAAAAATGTGTTTTGTTTGGGGGGGGAAGAAGAGAAGAGGGGGAATGGGGTGGGGGTGTGGGGAGTGAATGGGGTGGAGTGGGGAGAGGGCGGGGAGTGAGAGAGGGGGGTGTGGGGGAGAGGGGTGTGGGTGGAGGGGGTGTGGGTGAGGGGGGTGGGTGAGAGGGGGTGTGGGTGAGAGGGCGTGTGTGTGAGAGGGCGTGGTGGTGAGGGGGGGAGTGAGAGGGGGTGTGTAGGGAGAGAGGGGGTGTGAGTAAAAGAGGGGGGGGGAGGAGAGAGAGGGCGGGGTGTATGTGGAAAGGGGTGTGAGGGGTGGGGAGAAGGGGGTTTTTTAAGTGGAGAGGGGTGTGGAGTGAGAGAGTGCGGGAGAGTGTCAGTGTTTGTGTGTTTGTGTGTGTATCCTGTCTGCCCTTTGCAGTATCGTAGAACAGTTTATAGAAATATTTTTTTACGCATGGACTAAACTGTTTAAGGTAACTGTCTATCCAAAATGATGAAAAATCGTGAAATTTCATTTGTTTGAATTTTATTGTCTTGTTTTTTATATTTTTAAATTATTCAAAATTTCTTTCATTTTTTATTATGGGAAAATTTTTTTTTGAAGCAGTGTCAACTTCAACCCATTGTGAGGAACAAAGATGCTTTTTTTCCAATTTGGGAAATTTTTCCAGACCTCTTTAACTCAAACATTATAATTTCATAAACCGTTAAAGAAAATGATGTAATTATTTTTGCAACATGCAACCCATGTTTTGCTGAAGAGAATGAACTAGAATAGTTAATGTGTCATTTAAAGTTTCAATCAAATGAACTGAAATTTTTAAACAATTATTTTGTTAAAATAATAAAACCTGACTGTTAGTTTTTACTGTCCTTTTCCATTTTTAGTTCCTCCCCCAGAACATACTTTGTGATTAATTTAAAAAAGGGAAATTTTCAAATGCATAAAATGTTTAATATAATGTGTGAAGTAAAAACCTACATTTTGGCCAAATATTTATAAACAAATAGATAAATTTGTTTGAAAAAATTATTTGATATCTAAGTGCATGTAGAAATCAAATGTACGAGGGGAAAAAATAGACACAATATTCTTAATTTTTTTCGGGTAGACAGCTACCTTAGGGATTTACAAATGAATCTATCACTTACATCTGGTTTTCTATCCTCTTGCAATCTTTTTAAAACCAGAGCATTTGTAAAAAAAAGAAATAATAAGAAATGCCGTTTATGGGTTTATTTTAACATTCCCAACTACATTATGGTCGTAATTTACAGTGGTTATAACCAAAAAGAATTGAAATGGCTGAGAATTGAAAATGACTAAGTGACGTCGATAAAATCTTCCCTCGTTAAAAAAAGGGGCGAGTTCCGGGGCGCCATTGGAGCCAAATGCGCCCGGGGTTTTTTTGGTAATAGGTTATTTGGGGCGGCAGCTGGGTGGCGGGCGGCGCACGCCTGCCCGCTGGCCCGTCCGGGCGGGTCAAACGGAGGCTCAGGCGCCACTCGGGGCACCCCGCACTGCCATGCCCCGCCCGGCCCCGCCCCGCCCCGCCCCGCCCGGCCCGGCCCTACCCCCCGCCCGGCCCGGCCCGGCCCCCCCCCCCCTCCCCTGACCCGTCCCCCCGCCTTTCCCGCCCCGCCCCGCCCCAATGCATTAATTTGTTGAAAAATCCTTTACTTTCATATAGCCAGCAAAATCCATAATCATACGAAATACAAGGAATAAACTCTACGAAAGAAACTCCCATTATATTGATAACTCAAGAAATGTATAAAATTCTAAACAAAACTTTTCTTCATTAATCTCCACCGCCGCATGTTCCCCGAGCGATATTTTCCTTTACAACGGCTATTCAATTCAAACTACTTCCGTCAGGATTCCCTTCTACGATATATTGATTTACAGTTTCATAACATAGTGCCATTAGCTGCAGAAAGTGATTTCAAATCGGGGGAACGAAGAACATTCCGCGATCTCTTCGAACTCCGCGCCCAAACGATAGCGCGCGGCGGGGCCGAGGAAAGGGACGGGCGCTCCATTAAAGAGGCCGTGCAAAATTTCCCTTTTTAAGAGCAAAGTTTTGATGCACACTTCCCTTGCGGGGATGCGGAGTTCTGCCTCAAAGTTCTCTCCCCCTCCCCGCCCTTTCCGGTGCGAGTCCTACCTATCCGCACAGAGTCCGCCTCCGCCTGCAGAAAAATGCGTAATTGTAACTTTTTCATCCGCGCGAGTAGCAAACAATTTGTATTCTTTAAGAAAATGGAAAAGTTTTTAATCCTGTCTGATCGTGGGGGACACGGGGGGGGAGGTCCGGAGGTGTGGGGAAAGAAAGGGAGAGATATAGGGAAGTGGAGGGGTGGATACGGATGTGGGATGAGTGCCGGAAATCTGACAAACTCTGCAGATCGATTAGTCCTACTCGACGTCTACTATCACTCGTCTTCAATCTTATTTCACTACATCTCTCTCTTTCCCTCTTTCTCTCTCTCTCTCTCTTTTTTTGTTTTTCGCACTGTTTCTTTTTTGTTCCCTCCCCCCTTTGAGCCCCTATCCTCCTTTTTGCTCTCTTCTCTCTCCTCTCTCTTTCTCTCTCTCTCTTTCTCTCTCTCTTTCGGTGACCATTCTCTCTCCTCTTTTCTTTCTTTGTTCCCTTTTTTCTCTCTCCCTTGCTCTCCTCCCTTCCTTATTTTCTTCCTCGCTGTTTTTCCTTTTTCTCCCTCTCCCTATTTTCCTTTCTTTTCCCGGGGAACTAGTACCAAAGTGTATGGTTTTTGGAAAAAAATGGGAAAAGGAAAAAAAAGGGGGAAAAAGGGACAGCGACATGTCGACATGAAGCGAGTGTTTTACCGAAAATTTGCCAAAAAAGCCCTGATAAAACAGACTTGTATCTTTGCCATTTCAGACGTCTTAGTTTTCATTTCACCTCTTTCTTTCTCTTTTTCAAATGACCTGTTCAGTCCATTCGGTCAAAATTTCCGGGATTTTTGATCCAGCGCATTATTGGATTATGTTCAGTCTTTTGTTAAGAAGAAATCGACAAAACCACCGTTGGAGAGACAAAGCGGGTGCTGAGAGATGACAGATGAAGAGATTTGCGCCTACAAGCAAAGTGCACACTTGCTTTCTGCCGCTGCTACTTCTGATGATTGTCGCAGGCGATCGAATTCGCGGCGCGACAAAGAAAGGACGAGTGGTATGTGTTTTTTGCGTGTCTTCCATTGATCGATTAGTGATTCCTGGTGCGTTAACTGCTAAGGTCATTGTCCTAAAGTGGGGGATTTTTTTTCACATGGGGAGATCTTCCCCCCGGGGGTTTTCGCCAACCAGATATCCCTCACTACCTGGGCATCACCCCAGTCAGGACAAACTCTATGCTCCTGACTGGTCTCCCGGCTTGTGTGATGATAGGATGTGGTGTATGGTAAGTGAGGAGGGGAAAAGGGAAAAAGGGGAAATATCGCGCGGGATCCTGGCCCGTTTGTTGTGTATGCCCAGTTCGCTTGGTGTTGATAAAAAAAAAACCGGGCTCCCGCCCGGACGAAGGGGCCCTAAATTCTCCCCAGACGGGGCTAATTGACCCAGCTACCACCCACGTGCCGGCGAGGGGCCCCCTTTAAGACCCCGAAAAAAAAGCCCATTCAACGGAGGGGTTTTAAATTGTTTTATCTTAGTGTATAGCGTTACTAAGTTTTGTTTATAAAAACAGGGAAATTTTTATTTTTTCAAAAATTTATTATTTCATTAAAAGTATTGCAAAAGAAAAAATGCAAAATTTGTTGGGGCATGGGTAGAAGATCAGTGAAAGGACGGGCTCTTCAAGGGACTGAAAAAACCAAAGACTCCGGAATGGAAAAAAAAAGTTCATTCTTTTCGGTCCCAAATTTTCTTTCATAAAATAAAAAACAAGTATAAAAATTTTAAAATTAAAAAAAAATCTTCGAAAATAATTTTTTATACACAAGCAAATAGGGTACTCGTGTCGAAAATCGTACCGTCTGGGCTCCCAACCCCCCGCCTCCCGAGTCCCGGCGGGGATTTTGACACTTTTTCCCTAGGTTAATTGGGCGCTGACTGGAGGAGAATTTGCGCCGACTGTCGATCGGAGTTTTTCCCTGGTTTCTCCATCAACACAAGGCGAATGCCGGGCACCCACCAAAACCGGGCCCTGCACAAATGCACACAAAAAAAAGATTCATAACGTTCTAAGAAAAAAAAGTTGACGCGCCCGGAAACACGAAAAAAACAATCAACAAAACCTAGCGCCCCCCCGATCAAACCGGCGACACTTTATCCCCTGAGCAAACTAAGCCGGCAATGTCTTCGATAATAATGCCCGAGGCACTCACGAGGATACAAATTATGAAACAAAATTTAAGAACATATATGTTCTGATTGCAGATATCCTTCTGCGAATACTTCGCAGTGAACAAATTGCTGGATACTGTTTCTCGTCGGGGTTTTTTTCTCTGTTGTGGGAAGCAATTGGCGTCCCCTTTTTAGATAAGTCGAAGATTGTGGTCCCCATAAAACCAGGACATAAGTCGACTTTGGAAAAAATTATTTATTTAACGAGTTGTAACGGTTAAATGACGCTAGAAACCGAGTTACAAGCATGAGTTAAGAAAATTAATTTCTAATACGGAATTTTTTAAAATTTCAAAATGGTTTGGGAAATTACAAATCGAAAGATAACCATGCTAATTCATGTCGCCGTTGTGTTTTGTTTACTTGGTATACCCGGGTATTATTAACGTTGTTTTAAATACATATTTATTTTTCATTCGGATGTACATTGTTGTCACATTCACTTTTACAGTATTTTCTTATTTCTTATCTAAAATTAATTTCTGGGAAGGGTGAAAACTACAATCTGCACCTATTGTTAACAATTATTTGAAACTATATTTAGGAAGGCGTTAAAAGGTTAACGTTATTTTATACGTGTAGGAGTATAATCTGTTGAGGGGAGGTTGTAGTGGATGGCGTGTGCTATAGAGCTGATATTTGAATACAAGGTATTGGAGAGATGGGTTATGTGTTTGGTGATGGATTATCGTTGTAGCGCGCGTCTAGCTAAATGCCACTTCGCCAAACGCGAGCTGCAAAGATCGCTTTCCAATCAATAAACAATGAACGGAAGGAGCTAAGCTAACATATTTGTCCTTCATTGTAGTATCGAACGTGATCATATATCTTGTACTGATGAATGTCAATCTGATAATAACAGATTACATATAGCATAAAATGTAAGTAAACAACACCAAATGGATGTTTTTTAAAAAGTTTTCTGTTGGTTTAAAAAGGACATGAAAACATTCATTGAATACGTCCGCAGCATAATGTTTCTGAGCTACATTATATATTATGCACAAGAGGTGAAGTGGAATAAAAATTGTGTTCAGACATGCTGGGACCACCCTCTTAAAAATTTCAGACATGTTGAGTCCACCCTCTTAACATTTTTAAAACCAGTAGCTGGAATGCTCATGAACAAAATGGGTACTAAAAGGGATCAGAATAAACATTTTTAGGTAATAAATTTTGGGGTTTCTTTAGAATTTTTCCAAGGAGACAGAGTAAGGTATACATTTGAAAAAAATAAAAAATGAATATTTAATCAATTTTTAGTTTTTGAAATTTCAGGTACTCCATGATTATAAAATTTAGGGTAGCGAGTTCAACCACAAGGAATAGACAATATGAATTTAAAATACAGAAAATTCAGCCATACATGTGTTTCGGGAAATTTTCCTCATCATCATTGGCTCCAAGTAACATAGATTAAACACCATTAAAACATGAGGTGGTCCTAGGGTGCCGCCATTTTGGGGTGTCACAGGGACGGAGATTGACAAATTTGATCTAAAAAAAAAGTACGGAAACCCATTAAAATTCCCCGGGATCTCACGAGCGGGGTACAGTTAAACCCGAACCCGAATTTAACAAAAAACCAAGTATAATATAGGGGGGAAAAATAAAATTAAGAATACAGAAAAACACTAAAAATACATACAAGGGGAAAATTTAAAACACTTAAAAATATCATGGGGACCTAAAGGGAAAATATCTGTTGGTCGACGAAAATGAGATGGGGACCAGCGTGAACAAAGTACGCCTTTCCCCCTGTTTGACACACTTCAATATATCATTTGGTAGTCTAAGAGGGAAATTTAAAACCTTCACTTAATTGAACCTTGGGAACAAAAGGTAATAAAATTACCACCACCGCTTTTTAGGTATATGAACAAAAATTTTTTTTTAAAAGTTAATCCTGTTTTAGTTCCCCAAAAACATCAATGATCCATTGGGATACAGATGGAAAAATAAAAATGGAATAAAATTTTACCGGAAAGCTGTCGGGAAATATTTTTTTTTCGACCTAAAAATGCGAAATAAAAACGAACTCCCCGGGTTTTGGGGAAAAAAAATTCTTCTGCATATTCCCGCTTCGCCTGAAAGCAAATATGTAATTTTTGAGGTACGCTTCTCTTGTCATTTATTTCGCTTTGTTCTGTCAACACATTTTTGTAATAAGGCTCGTTATATTCCCTTGAGGGCAAAATTTTTGAAAATTTTTGATGTCTCGGGGCGTTGGTTGGAAGCTATTTTTTTTTTTTGCGTGAAATAAAAATATCCTGCGTGAAACCATGAAAATGTGTTAAGAAACTTTTGGGGAATAGAAAATTTTCGGTAGTTAAAATACAAAGCAATTTTGAATCAACTCCCCCGACTAAAACGTGAGAACGACAGCGTCACTTCGATATGTTTAAAAACAAAAAAATCGGAAAAATCGCTGCTGGGATTGTTATTTGATTATTTTTTAAGGGGTTTTAAAAAGATTTTGTGACAGAATATGCTTTGGGCATTTTATCTTTTTAATCTCTATTCTGGAAAAACTTTTCGATTTTGCGTAGTCACTTCCTAGTTGCCATCTATTGCCGTCTAATGGACATTATTTTTTATTTAGTCCCTTTTTTCCTTAACAAACTGAAATATGAATTAGGAATATTATAGAATAGTAAAACGCGATCCCTTAGGAAAATTTTCATTGACAAATTTGGAACCAGTTCTTTTTAGTAAAAGTAGTTTGAATGTTTCTCAAATTGAACAAAAAATTTTGGATCAATTACACAGAAAAATTGGGTTTTGAGATTAATAAAAAACGACAGGTCGTTAATATATATATATATATATATATATATATATATATATATATATATATATATATATATATATATAACCACCTGAAATGGAAATAAATGAATTTGAGTACTTTCGGCCGATCTGGATGGCAGAGGGGGCTAGAACGTGTTCCGACTCAGCGCCTTGGTCCGAAGGGTCGCGGGTTCGAGTCCCGCCGTGGGCGTGGTTGTCTGTCCCTTGTTTTTCATGTATGTGTGCTGTTGCGGAAGACCTTGTGAGTCTGCGACCGAGGAGCCCGCAATTGTGTCAGTGTCTAATGATGTAAAGGTCAATATGTGAGCCCCATGAGGGACACAGTAGGTACCAGCGGCGGATAGACGAATCAGTATTCTCTGAAGCTGGAAAATTACCTCGGAAGAAAAACAAAATAAATTTTAAAAATGTGTTCTTTCGAAAAAATCTACAAAATAAATGGAAATTAATGCCATGTAATTCAGTGTATTTATCACTATCCTTACAAAATTTTCAACAAACAATTTGGAGCCTTTTTTTAAAAAAAAAAAGATGTTCGACCATTCCTGAAATTGCAAAATTTAGAACTCATTTACTCTGAAAAGTTTGGGGTTTCCGTGAAACTTTATAGGACATCATTTGAGACAATTGTATTAAAAAATGTAATAATAAATTGAAATTGTAGGTAATGCAAATGTTAACAAAAAAATAAATATAAAAAAATGTAATCATGTAATTTTTGAAATATTACATAATGTAGCACATAGGCGTTTATGTCATCTTATATGTATTTATCTCCATGCTCATAACAAGTTTAAAGAAAACAGATGTTTCGGCGCCGATTCGAGCCGCTTATGAAACAAATCTTCTTTTTAATTGTTTAAATATTGTCCGTACTTCACCATGCGGAATCTACTAATACTTTCAAAGCAGTGAACATTATATTAATTAAAGAACTAATTGTGGAGAACCAATTTAATTTGAAGAAGAAATTTCTTTCTTCAATATTGTAGATGTACGAATACGCTGTAAATCATCTATCATCAACTAGCAGCTGTAGAACATTTTAAGTGTTTAAAGTATGGACTCACGAAATGAAATAATGTATGAAGTTACGGTTTTTAAGAAATACAAGAGCGTAAGTCGTGGCAACTATTTTGTGTGAGTATGTGTACACGGATGTAAAATATGTAATATACACATGAAAGGAGAAGGTATAAAACAAATGCATGGATATTTAACGACACTCCAAGTTTGTGTTTCTGAAATTTATTAAGATATTTGAAACGACTGTACTGGTTTCGTGTTCTTCTTCTTCTTCTTCTTCTTCTTCTTCTTCTTCTTCTTCACTTCACGGATTAGGGAAATTCCCCGTTTGAAATATTACACTATCTCTGTCTGGACGGGCCCAAAGTCCCTTCTTCCTCGCGGTCTGTACAGAAAAGGGATGTCGGATCCTTTCGTGAGACATTCTTTCTAATTTACCCCCCGTGATCTGTATTCATTTACTTTTCATTGATAGAAAATATGTTAAGTTCCTTTCTTATATCTTCGTTTTTTATTTTGTCCATTAGAGTGGAGAGTTTTACTCTCCGGAGGAATTTCATTTCCGAGGCTTGTATCTTCATTTTATCTTGTTTTCTCAATGTTCATGATTCCCCCCTAAAGCAGTTGTGGTACTGCCATGACTTTATCAAATTTTAACAGTGTCTCTTCTCTAGTCTTATTGCGAAGATATTTGCTTATTGTTCCACAAGTATGTTGGAAACGTTGTAATTTTTATTTTCATATCATCACTGTAATCGTATGTAATATCACAGCCCAAATAATTAAAATGTTGTACTTGCTCTATTACTTTGTCTTCTATTATTATTTTAGTTCTGATAGGATACTTGCCTCTGAATGCCATCACTTTAGTTTTAGAGACAGATATTGATTTAGATACAGATATTGGTTTCATACTGCAAAGTATTTTACCATATACGAGTTCATAATAATCAGAAAGCATTACATACCCGTTCTAAAGGCCAGATTAGACAGGCACTTGATTACAGCACATGCCACATTGCCCAGTATAGCTCGTCACGTGCGTTGCCGAACACTGGTTTGCTACATGTTCTGGCAGAAACTCTGTCCCTGTCGCGACTGTCCGATACAGTATGGAAGGGCATTATTCTCAAGAGCTTCCACCACTTCCCTGTGACGTTCTCGCGCTTGTCCCCCATGGAGAAGGTCTGTCTTGGTAAATGAGCGCAGCTCAAAACGAGTTACGTTCACTTCACACGGAGGTAGTCAGATAACTGACTTCACATTGCTCTCTGCTGATAGAGGCACTTACAGAGCCTTCTGTTGTTGTGAGTACGCAGTAAGACAACCTTTCTTTTATGCGACAAATACAATATTGTGTGATCCAATAACATTTGTTTAAAAAAAATAGTTGCCATGACTTCTGTCCCAACCCTCATTATTTGTTTTGAAATGAATCAGGTTAAAAATTAATCCATTATTTTCGGTTTCACTTTAATTGATATAGATTAATTGAAACAAGAAATATCATTCAACTAATTCATTCTTTATCCATTTAATCAATTAATAAAAATTGATGAACAGCTCATTGTGGGCAAAACATTTTTTTTAGGGCCCCGCCTTTTAGTTTGAAATGAAATCGAAAAAATTTTTTTAAGGGAAACTTTTCCTTCGTATCAGTTGATACACAATTTATGAATTACTTAGTATAGTAATTTTCAGAGTATAATCATATTTATCAAGGCTCAGGTTACCTCTGTTTACTGCATATCTTCTGATTTTTTCTTCTTTTTCCCTTGAAGAATGTACGGGCAGAAAGAAATCAATGGCATTTTCTGAAGAATTCAGAAAAAATACTTTATATTCCTTCGAAATTATTTAATAATTTTCTTCTGTGCAATACATTTTTTATTCTAATAACTTTGCTGCTGCAATATCTATTTCTTCATTTGGACATTTCTTGATACCACTCTCTCTCTCCTATTCATGCATTATACTTATTCCTATACTAACTTCTGGGCTTACTCCCCCTTTTCCTTTTTTCCCTTCTTCTCCTCGAACTCTTTCTAGTCCCCGACGTCGAAATCGTCGTGCCTATTCGTACTCCTGAACTGACTTTCTCCTCGTCTTTCCCATTCCCTCCACACTCGTTCGTTTTCCCTCGCCAATCCTCCACATCCCGGCAATTCGGGGTGGCCCGTGCCTTGGGGACGACGGCGGAGGACGATTCGGGAGCCGTGAAGCCCCGACGCCAGCGACCGGACGCTCTCCTCGACGCCACGCCACTCAGACGCCAACGAGCAGCCCCCGGTTGAGGGGCCCGCCCCCCCTCGCAGGGCCGGGGCCCTTTCTCCTCGCGCCCCGCGGGCCTGGTGCCCCATCGTCGCGGGGGGGGGGGGAAGCGAAGAGTCCCTCCGCCGAGAGGGCAGCACCGTCGGCCTCGATTGTGTCCTCTTCCGCCGCGTTGAACACTGGGCCGAAATGGGACGGAAACGGACAGAGGGAAATTCGTTACTCAAGATAAAAACGTAAATGAATGAAATAATAAAGATTGTGAGAGTGTGGTTGTGAAGTACTTGAGAATAAATTGAATAGTGAAGGCGAAGTTGACCTAAACACTACATATTTATTAAGCAATTGAATTTTGACTTTAAGCCCCATGATTTAAAATATAGCATGGACACTTGTATAGCTTGTACAACTCCTGCGTTGACTGTAGATAGTTTGATTTTTTGATTAATGTAAATTAATTGTTTCGTTCGTACTTTGAGAAGGGGAAGACACTACAAAGTGCACAGTGAAAAACAGTTTTACAACGCTCAGCTTTGTAACATTTCATAAAGTCAAAGAAAAGGAAGGTAAAATGTGATAAAAATCCCAAGAAAGAACAGAAAATGCACATAGGAAACAGAAAATTCATGTCTGAGTCACATTAATGCAGTTGTGTTTTGCGTTTTGATTGGAGCTCACAAGATGGAGAGAGCGCTAAATAGAATAACGTAAAAGGCGTTAGTCGAGGATCTCAAGAAATACTGATAGCTTATTAGAAGAAACACTGGCTTACGGAGAAGATCAAGTAATTCCGTGGCAAATCTCTGTTTGTAGATGCTTAATTTGAAAGTATAAATTAATGCTCAAGTTTCACCCTCATGGCACCTTATTTCATTGGCAATTATATCGAAAATATGTTCCCCACAGTAATTATCTCCCATGATGTGACATTATTTTTATATATTAAATATATTTTAATTTCTTTCGTGTATTTATTATTAATGCATTTGTTCATTTAAATTATTTCATTAAAGAGTTAAAACGAATAAAAGTAAATATAATTTGCTAACCTGTGTAATATATACCACAATGGATCAAGCGTCCTTATTGCAGTGATTCGAAGAGACGTTGGTTCTTCACGCATTGTTGGTTCAATTTTCCAAAAACCCCCCTTTCTCGCAAACGAGAAAGCTTCCTCCGCCTCACGGCCCTCTCCGGCACCCGTTCTTCCTGCTCCCTACCTCCCGTTCCCCGCCTTCCGTCCTCACCACTCTTCTCGGCTTTCGATCGCCACTCTCCGCCTCTTACATCCCTCTCCCACTCCCATCTTCCCGCCTCCGGCTCCCAGCTCCTCGCCTCTCGCATCCCCCGCCTTTTTCATCCCTTCCGGGTTTTGTCCCTCCCCCCTCCCACACACCTCTTTTGGCGTCATACGGTTAATCAGTACACAACGAAATGGGGGTTGGGGTTTTTTCTCAATTTTGACCGTAGTCACAAATAACCAATGACTGTATAAATTAACAACTAAATAGACCCCTGGGGAATATTTCAACGGGCCACCGCAATACTACCTAATGTTTTGCCCGGGAAGCCTGCCCTGAGACGACTCATGTCTACTGTCCCCACAATAACGCCGGTTTCTTCGCCGTGGCTGCTCGCACCCTCACGGACGACCAACGCGCCGCTGCCAGGATCTCAAAGAAGGAAGAGCATTGTTCTCACGGCCCTAAATAGCCCTCGCGACGCTGCCCGCCGCCTCCATTGCCTCCGCCCTAGCGATGCGCACATCCTGTCAGAAAAACCCCGTGCGTCATCGCTTCTGCCTTTGTCTACGCAACCGGTGCACACCGCGCCGCGTGCCCACACTGTTTTTAGCGACACGACGCTACACTCTCCTTACCTCCCACTCCTGCTTCATTCTCCAACATCGGCCCCCGCCCCCGTTGTGGTCGCCGCCCAAGTTTCCGCCCCACACCCATCCGCTCCAATGTCCCATCCCATTGGCACATCCGCCCGTCCGCCCATTGCCAAGGGGTCACCCAAGGGACCCTGGCCGAGGTGCGGGGCGGAGGCGTCACTCCCTGATACGGACGGGGGAGGGTGGGGGTGGGGCGATGGAACGCCGCCGAGTCGCGCACGCCGCCTATCTGGCCTGCCCACGAACCTCTGGCCAGTTCTGTAATCACCAGATCGTCGGTCTCATTCTGAACGCAACGGAGGATGAGAATACAAAACGAATCCAAAATCCACTCCAACAGATTAGGTTAGATTATTCTCCGATCCTTCATGAACTTGCGTTTAAGTAAACAGTAGAGATATTTTCTAATTATTATGAAATTATTTTAAAAATTGGAAACTATTCACTGCACAATACATGGTATTACCCAGCAGATTTGTTTGTTATTTAACGACAAATTGTCTAAAACATATCTGTTGACATTATTTAATATTAAAACATGACCGTTCACAATAGTTTTTTTTAAAAATTTTAAAACCAGTATGTTTTTTTAAAGGGGTTAATTTATAGTTAATGTTTGAGTATAATGAATATTATACAACTGAAGATTGAGCTCAATTATCCTGCTCTGAGGTAGTGTCTGATTTGCATGTTCTAGTGAGATGGCTAGATTGTAACCATAAAATAATATGGTTTCGTTGAATACCAAGTGCTAAGATTTAAGTACCAAGTAAGATCTAAGTACCAAGCACTTAGATTCTCATCATAAATTCAAGAAATATAATAATATATCGTATATTTCTTCTCATTCTCCCGATAAGATTTATTAATCATGATCGCACTTTGCCGTTAGTTGTAAAATAAATGGCAGATAATAAGTTGATATTTTGCAAGTGAAATCTTTTCTATGCCAAATTGTCACATTTAGAACTACGTTTTTTAATAAATTACTCAAATTTTGTTCTTTGAATTATTACATACTGCAGTTCAGATGTTTACCCCATTGAATAAGCCTATCATAATTAAATTTGCATAGTAAGATAAGTCATTTTCGAAAGTAATCTATCTCTTAATAACACAGTATTATTAAGACATTCTGACAACAATTATATGACTCTATTTTTATCTATGCTTCCTTCAGTATTCCTCTAAACTATTCTCACTTTCTCTCTTACTATCTGAAAGTGGTACATAACTTTTCGAGGCAACGAAGAAATTAATTATAAATTAGGTGATGCGAAGCGGGAAATTTTAGCCTGCCACATACTCCACAACTACCACTTCAGAGTCACATTTTAGCAATTGCTTCATCAACATTCATCATTTCTACTTAGACACCAGCGCAATCAATATTCGTCTCATTCATCTGAGGGTAGGCCAAACGGCTTAATTGCAGGATTCACAATAAGTTAGTTGAAGTGACGTGCTTGTGGGTGATTGGGATTGTGCTGATTGCAATAGATCGCCTAGTGAAGACCGAACACGCTGTCGAGTCGTTCTTTGTGCCATCGCCAAGGCGCCTGCTGTCCGTCGCCGTTGCACTCGGAGAAATCCCCGGGCTCCCCTTCGTTAGCTTTATCTGGGCGCCGCGGGAGTCGAGGCCGGGCCTGCCCTGCCCTGGCCTGTTCAGGGCGGCCACTTGCTTCCTTTTATCGCAGGGCAGGGACAAACTTGTTTATGGGTCAGCAGAACGTGTATTGGCGCGGAAAATAGAGACGCGAGGCGCGCGGCTGCCTCCCTAGGGCCCACCGGCGCAGCGGGCCGCCCGCCCACGCGAGCGCTCTCCCCGGCCCCCTCTGCCGCTACTCCAGTTCTTGCCCCTCCCGCGCTCACCGCTCCCTCCTTCCTGTCTCCGTCCTTCCTGTTTCCGTCCCCGTCTCCGTCTCCGTCCTCCCGTCTCCGTCTCTACCGTCTCGTCCCGTCTCGTCCGTCTCCGTCCGTCCCGTCCCGTCCCCGTCCCCGTCTCGTCTCGTCTCCGTCCGTCCCGTCCCTCCCGTCTCCGTCCCGTCCGTCCCCATCCCGTCTCCGTCTCCGTCCGTCCCGTCCGTCCCTCGTCCCTCGTCCCCGTCCCGTCCCGTCCCCGTCTCCGTCTCCGTCCCGTCCCGTCCCCGTCTCCGTCCCCGTCTCCGTCCCGTCTCGTCTCGTCCCGTCCCCGTCCGTCTCCGTCCCGTCTCCGTCTGTCTCCGTCCCCGTCTCCGTCCCGTCTCGTCCCCGTCTCTCCCTCTCCGTCCGTCCCCGTCCCCGTCCCCGTCTCCGTCCCCTTCCGTCCCCGTCTCCTCCGCTCCGTCTCCGTCTCGTCTCCGTCCCGTCTCCGTCTCCGTCTCCGTCCCGTCTCCGTCCCCGTCTCCGTCCCCGTCTCCGTCCCCGTCTCCGTCTCCGTCTCCGTCTCCGTCCCCGTCCCCATCCCCATCCCCGTCTCCGTCCCCGTCCCCGTCTCCGTCTCCGTCTCCGTCCCCGTCCCCGTCTCCGTCCCCGTCTCCGTCTCCGTCCCCGTCACTGTCTCCGTCCGTGCCTCCGTTGCGTTCCAGTCTCCGTTCGTTTTTCCTTTTTCTGACCTCACCCCAGCCCTCTTCCAATCCTGCTCGTGTATCTGCCTATACTCTAGCCCCTTCCCCCTTCACGGTTTCCCCTGTCCACTCTCCCTCTCGGTTCTTCCCCGCTTCCACTCCTGACTCTTACTTTTACTCCGCTATTCAACCTAAAATTTCTCGATGCTCCTCGCATGTGCCTGTCCCCACTTCTATTCGCGTCCCTTTCCATATTCGTCTCTGTCTTCCTCTAGGCGCTCTTCATGTTCTCTCTCACAGTGGCATTGCAACAGAAAATCTCTTGCTTTTTTTCCCCCCACAATCCTCCTATCACCTGTTTTCGCCTCATTCCCGAAGTCAGCACTACCGTGGCCCCGGACTGCTTTCCTCCCATTCCCGCGTGAAACTTATCGTCGTCCATACCGACGCCCCGTTCCCGTCATTCACATCTTGCACCCCACCCCACCCCACCTCAAATATTTTCACTTGACGATGTCGTGCGACGACGTGCAACTACTATCCGGCATCGAAATTGTCTCTCGCTTCCCTGAATCCATTTCTCATTTCCTGTCTTACCCAAGAACCATTCATGCTTACCTTCCTCATCCCCTACTGGCGCCTTTGAATCCAATTCCACAGGGTCTCCCCTGCCGTCCTGCGCGCCACATCGCTATTTGCCTTTGATCGCTTCCTAGGGCGCTTGCCCACCAGTTACCCACGCCCTCGTTTTCGGGATCCATTTTTAATTTTGTGACTCTCAAAGAAATTTTCAATTTTCTCTCCAGAAAAGTCTCATTTGCCTTGAATTCTGTGTTATCTTCTAATGACTACGATTCTCTTACCCCTAGTCCCATCTGAGTCATTTTCCTTTCAGAAGATCTGAGTTCAACGTCATTCACTTCCGTCTTCATATTCAGACGCGACACTTGCCACCTAGCTTGATCTATCTCGCTCTATAGCTAGCCCCTTATTGCCCTTTATATCGTCCCGTTCCGTCTTCTAGCTCGACAGCTCCACCACCTATTTCCTAATGCGACTCAATCCGCCCTCACTCCACTCCGCTATCACCGTCGAACTCGTTCCCTCCAGCTCGTCCCTCGCTCCTCCCCCCTTACCTCTCCCCATCCCGTCCTGATTTTCTAGGCCCCACGTTCTCCGTCCATTCCCTTTCCCCCCTTTCCCTCGCCCCGCCCTCTAGCTGGACCTACTTCGGCCTCTCCATCCTTTTGGACGGCGGTACTCGCCTCCCGGGCGCACAGTGGGATAGAATGGCTGAAATAACTCGTTGGGTTATAGTCATAGTATGTCTTCTCTACTTCCTCCTTTGCATTTTACGAAACCTGCTAGAATAAAGCGTCATGACTAGATAAAGAACTTTTAGAGAAATGTGAAATCAGACACTGTGGTGTCCACAGAGTCACTTTCTCCGTTGTCGAAGGGTTAGACTCAAACCTGACCTGGTAATAAAAAGCCAGGAGGGAGTCCATGTGGTCGATGTGACTGTCCGCCACGAGGATGGGTCTAACCTTCTAAAAGCAGGGGAGGAAAAAGTGGTGAAGTACCAACCAGTCATTCCCCTGGCAGCCCAACTTCATGGAGTGCCCAACGCCAGAATCCTGCCTGTGGTGGTTGGAACCTCTGGGGCTATGCCACGATCAGCAGAGAGTGCCCTCAAGACATTAGGGATCATGTCTCCGGGAGATTTATTATCTCGTTAATTGCTCTTAGATGCTCTATTAAAATTTACACACAATTTGTAAATTACGATGGAGCAATTTAGCATTGCTGACAGTAAATGCAGAAAATGAACTTCTTGTTCCCGTGGGGAACCAAGGGGATCCGACAATGCCTAGAATATACTTAGTTACCACGGCTTTAAGTGGGAAGTGTATGCTATTTAATGTAGCATATAGAAAATTGTGCTAACAGAATCCATGTGGGCTCTTGATACCGAAAAATCGATTCAAGGCAAAACATCTGTCCGTCCATCTGATAATCCGTCTGATAATCCATCTGACAATCCATCTGACAATTCATCTGACAATCCATCTGACAATCCATCTGACAATCCATCTGACAATCCATCTGACAATCCATTTGACAATCCATTCGACAATCCATCTGTCCTTCCATCTGTTCGTCCATCTGTCCGTCCGTCTGTGGTCAAAGCAAGCGCCTAAATCGTTCAGCCGATTCTTTTTCAAAATTGATGTTCCCCGATGAATTTAAATGAACTCTAAGCCCTCCTAGTTTGAAACCGATATTTCGATTTTCGGGAGTACTTTATAAGAAGTCTCGACATTTTCAAAATTTTCTCAAAAATGGCCCCAATTTTTTTTATTAAACTTTGTCCTCGAATAGCGTAAAAGACGTTTATGTGGTGTAGATCTCATTTTTATTTATCTGAATTTTCGAAATCTGCAAATTTAGACTATTGCGAGAAAGTATTTGCAGTTGTAGCTCCATTAGTTCCTTCAGTGCGCGCTTTTCGCCCACTGTGCGGTGTCCCCCGAGAGGCGCTGGCGGGTCGACGGGCGCAGCAGCTGAGGAGGAATTACGTGCTGGCGGAATACAAAATGGGGCGTCGCCAGACACTGTCTCGCGGGTGTCCTTTGCGCGGGAGACTTGCACATTTGCAGCGACCCGCCGCCGCCGCCCCCGTCGCCACCGCCGCCGCCGCCCTTGCCGCCGCCGCCGCCGCCGCCGCCGCCGCCGCCCGCCGCCGCCTCCCCCGCCGCCCCAGCCGCCGCCACCCCCGCCGCCGCCGCCGCCGCCCCACCACCACCGCCGCGAAGCTGCCACCGAGGTGCGGGCGTGCTTGCGATTCAGGCTTCGGGCTCGCCGCCGATTCGGTCCACGGGCGGAATTTTAAATTCGAGCGCTCTCCGCGATTCCATATGCAATAGCCAATCCTCTGAAGTTGATACATGCTCGTTACGAGTAAATAAAGTAAAGCGAGTTGCATCTATAACGAAAATTGAAGTTTTTTTGAGACAACTCATTCAGTATTTAACTTTTCTGATTTTCACACTGTTCTGTTGTAAATAAATAAAAGATGTCATCTACGTCAAAAGATGTCATCATTCAGATAGTCGGCTTTCGACGGATTTGTTGTCATCGTTAGTCTCTCTGCTTTCGGCAAAAGTCGGTAGACTGTTGTAAGCACAGTCCACCGACTTTTGCCGAAAGTAACAAGACTGATGATGGCGCCAAAACCGTGGAGAGCCAGCTATCTGAATAAAAATACTATGTTGACGAAGATGTCCTCTTTTATTTCTTCGCAGGAGAACGGCAAGAACACCGAATCAGAATTCCCATAATATCCTATTGTAATTCTCACATTTAAAATTTCTATAAAATTTTTATCTAAACGTATATTCTCTATTTTATTGCGAGTGCTCCTCAAGTTGATAACACACATCATTACTCTTATACAAATTTCGTTCTTCTTAATAACAGTTTGAAGACGTCAAGTTGTGAAATTTTGTAGTCCTGATCCAGCATGTGGCGTGAGTAATTTTATTGAATACGAGTCTCATGAATTAGAAGAACAGTAGCTTTCTTACAACACACTATAACTTCTGCCAAGAAGCTTGCAGTGTTGAGGGTTGTCAATATTCTGAGCGCCCTCAACAAAATGTTTTATAGCACTAGCCTATTGGTACTGACTTAATTACAAACATGAAAATTGTCCATCTTACAGTTGCATCTCTTATTTCCATGTCGTAATTACAATGTAGTCATAATACAATGTTTCTACTTGTAGTGTACTTTTTCTCCAAAATGATTGTTTTAAACTCAGACTTTAATATAATTTTTTTATATTAAGTTTGTTAACATTTTTAAAATAAACTCTTTCTTTATGAAAAATATAATTAATAACAACTGTTTAAAACTATTTTTAATCTGTTTGCAGCCCTTTAATTGTATTTGCAATTTATTTCAAAAAAAATCAACATCTTTTTCACATCAAGAGTTCGTCACATCCGCCTCCTCCCACGTCTCCGTCATCTGCGGATGAACAAACTCTCCCCCCCCTCGCCTCTGGGCACGACTCCGCCCTCGAAACGATCTCGCCAAGTAGGTGAGTATTTACCTTCCAAATAACTTGTAAAACCAGTACTCGAGCACACGAGGGTCAAAGAGGTTGATTCCGGGGATTTTCCACGAAGACCTTTGCTTCTTCACGACCTCCTCCTCGCCCTCTCCGTCACGCGAACAATACAACAAAGACAAAGCCTGTGACGGCGGCGGCGACGACACATCTCGTCACGTGGTGTGCGAGCGACACTCGTGGCTCCGCCCGCGCACTCGCAGCTCCTCCAACTTCGCCCGGCGCGGCGGAGCGCGGGTAGAGGGGCCGCTGCAAATGTTTGGCCAAGTATTTTAAAGACTTCGCTCGCGAGGCACTTGAGCCACGCGACGCGCCCGCTCGGCCAACACGCGAATTAATGCACTGGCGCGGCAAGGGACTCGGAGAATGTGTGCTTTGTGTTGGGAGACATGCGAGTTCCTGTTTTGCGGTTCCGGCTGATTTGCATAGTTTAGTTAGAGTACTGGTTATTTGAACCAGGGTATTGATTTCTCTTTCCGTTTGCCAAGTAAATGGCACATACCGTTCTCCTGTTTTCCCCTGCTTGCTAGATCTGTATCCATGGGGAAAAGTAATATTTAAATATGAATATTAATTTAACATACGTCATATTAAAAATATCGAGTTACTTAATGAATTATTTACTGAATCTGCGGAACACAACATTACAGAAAGAATTGGGTGTTCATAAAGTAATAATTTTATGTTTGACCGTTAGGAAAATGAAAGGTAATGAAACAAACATTTTCCCTCACAAAAGTCAACAACTAGAAAAATGTTATTACAACCAAACAGGAAAACTCAAAAAAACTATTATTATTTTCCAGAACTATTATTGTTTATACTTTTTCTGAAACTATTATTACCTAAATTGTTGTTATTGCGGTTGTTGTCGACAGAAAACATTCAGCTTCTTCTACCTGCTGAATAATAGTGCATTATAAAATTAAATAAAAAATCATTCCCAGGTCGTCGTAGATAAAAAATTGAATTATACACGTCTGATGACATCGTGAAACTCGTATCGCTTTTGCATCCCTCTGCCTACGCTTCGTGGCGCAAAAGCGACTCTCATTTCATTTCGACGTTCATATCAAACTTGTTTCTTTAATAACTACTATACCGGCTGTCCCACCAACTACGGGCCACCCTCGTAACTCACTCACTTTCATTCACGATAAAGAAATGCAGTTTTTGGTCAACAATGTAGAATCATGGTGGCAAGTAATACGCCGAAGATACTCGTATATTGTTTGAAATATTTTTAGTTTTCGAGAAATTAAATTATTTTTTTATTTTTTTAAAAATAACTATATATTTTTCTAACTAGCAATAGGTAGATCATAAGAAGAGGAGCACAATAATGAAGCATTTGATAATCTTTTGATATTAATTTGAGTATAAAATTATACTCCCTGGCATGTGATTTGAAATTAAACGGACAGTATTTTCTTTAGTAACCCATGCAACTGTCACCTTTGGGGAAGGTGGCCTACCTGGCGCTGAGACTGTTTGGGGTTAAGGGACTGGGAGGGGTAGCAGTGAGGGATATAGGCGCAATTCCAGTAATCCATGGTCTGGACACGAAGGACACAAGAACAAACTTCAATATTAACGATCGAAATTAGATTTTTTCCCCATTGATTGGTCAGAATTGAACGTTTCTCCCTTTCATTGATATTCCGAAGCATCGATCATTAAAATCAACAATATAAAAAACTTGGTATTTTAAGGAAGATGATACGGTAATATTCAAACTCGCCAAGAATCGAGATCAATGGCTAACGGCTATAGGAAATAGCATTTAAAAAAATTCCAAATACAAGAGAAGGTTGAAATTTTCACTATAATACTTCGAAATAATTAATCAATTCATGGATATGTTGACACTCTCTGTTATTATTTACTGTTAGTCAATTTCTCACTTCGAACCACGTTAACAGGATTTAAAGCTGATTTATCCTAGTAACAAAAGTAGTGTATTTCAGTCATGAGAAACTTGAGGTTGCGTGTGTGTTTATTAAACATGCATCAAAAGCACTTAGGTCCTTTCGGATTTTATCACTCTTAATTGCGAGTGCACACAGTCATGCAATCAATCAGTGGCTGACATGGCCCCCGCCCCAGAGTCGAGATGGTGACCCTGTCAGGCAACGCCCAACCGCCAACGAGGTGAAAAAGGCAACGAACCGAGCACCCTGAAATAAGTATTCATGTAATTCATAATAAATAAAATGCATTTCTACTTAAAGTAATTCCTTCATTAATAGTGTTTTTATTGAAAGGACCATTTTAGAAGCTATCTTTTTCATTATATTTTTAATTATTTTAATATTTATTTTGTTCTAAGTCAGTGAAACGACACAACAGGGGTGGTTTGTGTGTGCTTCTGTTGTCACCAGATGTAGCTTGTATCGGCTTAGGTGTCTTTGAGCTTCGTTGATGTCACTGCAGTGCTTCTGATTGTGAGGTCCTGAGGTTCGAGTCGGCAGGATTTTCGACATTATCTAAATAGCTACGTCGAATTCAGCCGATGTCTCGAGGAGAATTCTAGCATCGAGCTCTAATCTGTAGTTTTCCATGGTTTCTCCGATCAACACCAACCGAACGCCGGAGCAGTACCCTAATAAACGGGCCAGGAGCCGCGCGCGATCTTTCCTTCCTCATATTTGCACCCCTTACTTACACACTCACGTACGTACACTACACCACCACTCATACCGGGAACCCAGTCGTGAGGTTAGAGCTTGGCCCAGTTGGGGCGGAGCTTCGGTGGTGGGAGATACCTGATTAAGGAAATCCCTGCAAGGTGACGCTACGTCGGGGCTGAATTTCCCCGTCCATCAGGGGAAGAAACCTCCACCTCCCGTGATAAAAAATGATAAAAAGCACTACAGTTACGGGACTAATTATCTTAGTTGTCGCTCCCGGAAACACCACCGTATATCACTGTTGTAGATTTAAAATGTAAGAAAAAGACGTTATTCCCGGTAAAATTGATTTGCTATTCCTGGCAAGATGTGCGATCTGTTATAAAGTCGAGATGTACAGTATGTGTCTAGACTCTCCATTGTAGGGGAGAAATCCAAGTTAAATCTCTGCACATACCATCCAAGGACAATTGAGGGTACTGAGCAAAAGCTCAGGAGTATATTGGTTCATTGGTAATTTGTTTGCAGTACAAATATGAGTCGTTGCCTTTAACAACATCTATATTTTAAACACTTAAGGGTTGTCGTTGAGAAAGAAAACTGAGCTTTCTACTCAATCAAGTTTTGTAATTTTTGCTTTAAATAAAAGGAAGTTGGTCCTAGATGTGTTCTCATTGCTCTTATTAACATATTTTATAGTAAAACAATAACTTTTAATAATATATTAAAATTAATTTAATGTAATCTAATCTGCCGTCAGTTGTCAATACGCCATTTTCAAGACCAAATATGTGGTGTAATTGGAATGTAGTTGGTCTGGGTGGTTTTGAGTTGCGGGTTGTAACTGATCTGTGAATGTTCATCAATTGCTTTTAAGCAAGTTATAGTTAGCGAAGGAAGAAAGAGAGCTTTTCGAGTTCGATGATTGAATTATTTTAATGCAAAGATTATTGAGTGTATGTCAATGTAATGCTCAACAACCATTTTGCATATGTGTTCCTTTACACTCTATTTTATTTTTTTTTATAATTCTGTGATAAGTAGATTACGTCTTAACAGTTAAGTAAAAGTTAAGGTGGATAACAGAATTTCCTGGTGTGGTTCAGTGCAACATACATGTACAGATATTGGTAAATATAAAACATTTTAATTTAAAAAAGTGTCTGCTCCATAACCCAACACGTGAATAGCGAATACTTAATGTAATGCGGTCTCTTCCTGCAATTCTTGCTGTCCTATGACGTCTGCTCTGTCGTAAACAATGAAGACTATGAGAATTGAGTCGCTACGCACAGTAAGACAAATAACGGAAAATCACCTTCAAATATATGCTCGTTTATCACCTATGTGCTTCGTATATCACCGTCAAATATACACTGATACTTTGTGTTCGTATTTTTCCAGAGTTCATGGGGTACCTAGTGACACCACAATCACCTCTCATGTGTCGGGGGATGTACAGTTTTCTTTCAATATCTGCGCCCATTGGAAATTAGTGTAATGTATTATTAAGTTCATTCGTGTAATGTATTATTGAATTTTGTGTTATCTTTAATTATATGTGTTACAAAAATGATAGTGTTATTGAAATTAGTGGTGGTAATTGTTATAATGTTCTGGTTTCTATACATAAATAATATTCAGTATTTTGTAAAGTAAATGTGTGTTTACAAAATGTTTGTTATGCAGTTTATCTACAAATTAACAGTACATTTCGCCTGCTAGAAGGATTTGCAGCCACTAAGTATTGATTTTGTGCAAGTACTACGTCGAATTAAAAGCACTCACGTTTATTTATATTATGCATAGAACTTCATCTAATTATCAAAAGGTCACTCTCCTGTTTCCACTACTCAACATCTCGTTTCAAAAACACATTCAATTTTCTGCAAGAGAAGTGCCCAGTTTAGTTGAATAATTTCTACCAGCTTAGCGTGTCGCCTCAGGCGGGTATTTTTATATTAAAATGTTTTATTTGTGCTTTGCAAGATACATAATAAAAATATCTTTTTAACATAGTTTCTCGAACAGTCCATTTTTGGGCATAGATAATTACATGAAAAATGTCGATTAATAGAATTGTTTCTTTCATTACAAAATTAGGTTCAATTATCATCGGATGAATTAAGTCGTAACGATTCACGAAAATACTCGAAAATTGTGCAGTATTTCACAGAATTCTACCAATGTACTCACAGGTGCATTGATACATCAAAACACTTGTTTTATTTGAAAATTCTTCAATATTATCGTAGATCAAACTGGCTAAAAATTGTGTCAATCGATTTATGTAGAAAGGAATAATCGTTAGGAGTCGTAAGTCACTCAAAACGCGTTTTAATAGTTCAAAACAACAGAAAATACATTTTTATAGCAGACTGAGACAAGTCGAATAACTTGACTTTATTGGTAGACTGAGGTCTGGCCGACAGAGACTGACGGACGGACGCACATTACTCGATGAGGATTTTGATAATCGTGCATTATATTTTGTACTTTCATTTTAATCGCTCCTGTGAGAGCTTTTTTTAAATACACAAATATAGCCTTATTATATTAAGATATTTGTATCCCCGGATTCTGAAACATGTATTTCTCTACATCATGCTTTTATGTGTATAGATGTTGGTTTCATGCAAGATTACGTTGTAAATTGTAGTTTACTTTTCTTTTCGAAGTTCGTTGCATATGAAATGTTGACTTCATTAATAATTGGCCGTGGTTCGTAATTTGAATGAACACCTATATGTCGGATGATTTAATCTGAATAAAAAGCAGCTAATTGCAATAAAGAAAACATTTTCGTTTTTCTTCAGTTTTCATAGCTTATGATGACGAACCAGACTTTAGCCTGGAGAAAATTGACTTTCGTTAAGATAGTGAGGACTACGTTCTCTGAGTACAAAAAAGGGACATTAAGTAGTACGTTGTGTTGAAGTTAAACAGGAAGAAGTGCATGATTACGAGAGACGTGAAACATTTGGACGGAGACTGGCTTATACAAAGAGTTAAATTCGCCAGAAAGGGAAAATCATTAAAGAGAGTGATAGGTAAAGTAGAAAACAAAAAAAATATACGTATATAATTAACAGTAGGAAAGATAACGTACTGTATTTGATAACGTACTATAACGCACATTTTGAAGTAAAAGAGGAAGTGATCTCCTTCATGAGTATCCCCTTACACAAAATTGTTTCTGTGGTTAACACATTTAGAAAGCTTGTTAAGCAAAACCTCCCATTGATCACGTCCCACTGACTTCGCTTTTGCTTAAGAGTGAGTCTTGGAGAATTCCGTTTCTACAAGAAGGAAAGTCCGGTCAGCTGGTGGAATCAACACACAACTCACCCTATACAATTCGTCTTACACTCATGGGAATTTCCCTTCCCCAGAGTTAATTTAATTTCGCAAATAATCGTCTCGAAGTCCGATTCTCTCTGCACTTGTTTTACTTGCATCGACTTAAAAGCTTTCCACTTAAAAAGTTTTTTTATTATTTCGGAAAGCCAAAAGTTCCTAAATAATCTATGAAAAGTAATCATTTTACTAAACAAAGGATGCATGTATTTATTTTGTTTATTTGAAAAATATTATCAACGAAGACATAATAATGAATTGTTTATGATTTTCGACTTGTTTTGATTGGGAGATGTCGAAACCTCGCTTTGTTTCAAGAGCAGCCACTACTAAAGTGAGAGGATTCCCAAAGTTTTTATCTGGCAGTATGATTGAAAAGCTTAATATTTAAAACGTTTTCGCATCATTTACGAAAAACAAAAAGTTCCTAAATTATCTGGGATAAACGAAACTCTTCTAAACAAAGAAGGCGTTGTTTGATTTCTTTCGTTTCGGTTCTGAATTCTTGATAACGTGCCTGCACCGAACTGAGGCTTTGTGATGAATTCAAAATGCGTTTTCGTCTTGTCGTTTTGATTTGCGAGATGAATAAGCCTCGTCCGTACTCCCCGGTCGCCTCTTTGGAGCTCGCCCACCGTCAACTCTCGAATTCAAGGGTTCCATTTTTTGCTCTCCGGGAACGTCCTCAAGACGATGGCCGAAGTCTCGAGAAGACAATGTCGAGTGCAAAAGTGAAGGACGAGCGGGATATTTCGGATGGAATGGCGCGGGCTCTCAGATCTTTTGCTCTTCTCCTCCTTTGTGCTTCTTTTTCGAAACATAGCGGCGTTTTTTGCCTTTGTCTTCCATCTCGAGTGTCGTTAGGCGAAGTAATATCGTAAACTCTTTGTCCGTTTAGCGGTTTTGAGACGTCGAAAGAAAAGTCGTTGCTGCTTTGGAAAACGCGGGGTTTTAACTTCCAACGATCTTCTAAACTGCTATCATCGATCGGCTGGCTTCTCATTACTCGTTGGCACAGAAATCGCGCGGGCATAAGAAATAAGTAGTTTGAAGTAAAAAAAAAAACTTTGAACTCAGAAGAAAGTCGTTCTGATTATTAGTATTATAGAAGCTTCTACGTAATTTTTCTATTAAATACCGTTAATTTTTCAGAAAATAACATTGATTTTAATTGTTTTTAAATTTCAAAGACGAATAACAATATGTATCGAATAATGTTCAGAATACGTTTTCAATTCTTGAAGAAAATCTTTGTGCAAGTAGAACTATAAAATTTGAAAATAAATATATATTGCACTGTGGAAATCTTTGATCTGACATTTGTATACCTCTTCTGCGTTTATAAATATTCATGTTTTTGTGAAGAACGGGATTTTGTATGAACAAACAATGGAAAAATCTTAAGAAGCGATGTTTTATAAATAAATGTTTCAAAATACAATGAAAATTGTGTTGATATATAAAAATACATATCACTTAAGTAAATTATTTCATCAATTCTAAATTATTACACTGATCTGCACATTTTAAGTACACTTCTCTTGTTTTTAGTTGAAAATATAAAACAAAAATACTCATATTGTGTAAATAAAATGTTAGGAGCAATAAATATAACGAAGTATTAGATCTTTTTAAAACGTTTTTGATGTTTTTTCATGTTTTCGTAGAAAACGTAAAACATATTTTTAGTGGATTTTGAAACTCGGTTTTCCAAATAATAAATAAGTTTTGAATAAAGAGTAAATAGACTACGGAAAAATAATTATAAAAAAAATGTACTAATACATTAATAATAAGTATGTAATAAGTAATAAATAAGCAGTGAATTATAGGTACAAAAGAAATACTTTACATTTGTGTGCCAATCTACATTTTCTTCGAGAAGTCCTTGGATTTTTTATTGATTGATTAGTGATTGCGGGCGCGTTGGGGGATTGTGGGGTTTCCTCAACCAGATACCTCCTCCTAACGGGGTGCCTTCCCAACCAGGACTAACTCTAAGCTACCGACTAGTCTCCCAGTATATGTGAGAGTGTAATGCATGCTAGTGTATGTGTATGCAAGTAAGAGGTGAAGATAGGAGGCAAGGAAGAGGAAAGAAATATCGCGCGTCGTCCGTGGCTTTTTTTAGGGTAGTAGACCGACATTCATCTGATATCGAAGGAAGAAACATCGTAAAATTACCGATCAGAGCATCCGGCCGCTAGAATTCTCCTCCAGACAGCGGCTGCATTCGACCTCGCTATGTAGCGAGTGTCGGGACTCGAACCTAGTACCTCGCGGTCAGAGAAGCCCTCGGAGCTACAGCGTCGCCGTCAGAGGCGGAGCAGCAGCCAGCAGCGCTGTGGGCCGCGTCACTCTCCGCCCCAGCGCTCGGGGCCGAGCGACCACCCACCGCCGGCGAGGGGGCGGGGAGGGTGGGCAGGGCGAGGGACAGGGCGGGAGAAGGCCGGGCACGGTGGACGAGGCTACGCACGGGAGGTAGACCTGGCCCGTGATGCCCCAAATAAACGAAAGCACCCTCCGGCACGATAACACGTTTGGGGCCCTCGGGGTTGATAAACTGGTTCCACCAAAGCAGAGCCACGTGAACGCAGGATCAACTTGCGCCGTTCTGTCATATTCATGGGGGAGGTTTTGGTGGCATCTAATACTGTGTTACTGTTTCGAATTTCATTGTATTACGATTTTATAGCACATTTATAAAATAACGACTCCTCCAATATTTCACACAATTGCGGATACGATAAAGAGATAAAATAAGTTATGCCTACAAAAGTTTGTAGTAAAGATCTGTTGTATCATTTATACATTTTAAGGGCCAACAGTGGCATCTGATTAACTTGCAAAATAGGATTGTTCACCATGTACTTTTACCCCTATTTGACTTTCAAGGTGAAGTGTTTTTGTAGTTAAAAGGAGGGTAAAATATGCTGACGTCATTGTCGTTGTGAAACCTGTTAATGGAATTAACGCTGGAGAAAGAAACAATGTAATACAAGTGTCGTACGATGAATGTAAAACGAATCGTACACATGAAGAAATGTAATATCTTGTTACTTTTAAATTCTCGGCAGCCCCTTTTCAAGTAGTACTACATTTAGAGCATTCTCCTGCTGAAACCAGATGTCACTAAGAGAGCTTCACATACAAGTTGATGTTATCTCTCCAAATAATGTAACTCATCCATTTTTTATTATCTTCTTTTTTGTTTGAGTAATACATATATATTTCAATTTAAACTTTTTCATACGTACAATACTTGCGATATTGTTCCTATTTAGCAATATTAAACTATTTCTGCAGAACTATAAGAACTTTTACGGTTACGGTCTGCAAATATGTTAATAAAGGCGTCGATCTGGAATGTTTTTGATTCGCGTTGGTAACTGGTTTGTTGAAGCGAGATTGTATTAGTCTGCATTTGATATTAAGTTGTTGGTGGATTAGAAATAGTTGAAAAAGTCGCCTATTGATAGTCGGCTACTGAAGAGTGATACAATTAGCTCTTTGCGTAATTGGTTGATATTAGCGAAGGTGCATGGGCATCTAATTGATGAAATCAATTTTGCATCATTTTGGAATTATTTAGTCACAGACCCTATTGCAAAACCGACACTTGTAAATATTCAAACCTGAATCTGTTATGAATAATTGAGATATTTCTAAAAATACAAGACGTATATCGAAAAATACACAAGTCATTAATTTCTAAAACAAGTTATCATCCTTATTATTCACTTTCCCCCTAAGGTTCCAAGGAATAGTCAGCTAATATTGTCTTTCATGAACAAGAGGCCATTCCAATTGTGTTGCTGAAATCGTGCTGGAAACCAGGAAACAATAAATTACTCGGCAGAACAATTATCAGAAACAAACCTGTTGGAGTAGGAGCTCTATCCTTTTGTGGACAATGAGAGAGAAGAAGCGGTTGTGTTTGCAGAACCCTTCAGACTTTCTGTTGTCTCGACCTGTAGGAACGAAACTCTATTGGTCAGGTGGAATTCGCCCGTTCATTGCGTTACGGAGAAAGGAAATCAAAAGGTCACTTTAAGCATTAATACGTGTTATTGAGTTAAAATTACTTTTCCTGTCGCCATTTCTTTATCATCGTAACTTTCACATTAGTACGATCAAATAATTGAGAAAAAATGTATTGCGTGAATTAATTGTTTCCCGTTTCCTCCTAATCGTTTCTGGAAATGTTAAGTATTAATTTGAACTGAAGGCATTAAAAGGAGGATGGAGTTTGTGCGTCTCCTCGGTGCCTTGTACATTACAATTCCACAATAGAATATCTACTACTTTTTGTGTGGCAGATTCTGCCCCAAACATTGTGGTGTTCATCTTCAACTAAAATGTCTATAATATGACAGATAATTTAGTAGGGGATTCTTAAGAATGCGCGAAGAAAAAAAATATTGCTAAAGTATTTACGAAAATTATTTTGAACGCAACCGCAAATTAAAGCACACAAATCTAAATATCGTTATATGCATATATTTTAAATAAATGCATATTTAATAATAGTATATGCATATTTCAATAGTAAAATTAATATAAAAAACTTAATATTATATGAATGATATTGAAATAAACTGAAATATATTTTAAACAAACTACCTGAGTCGAGGAACCTGAAAAGCAAATATCTTTCTATCTTGCTACTTCATTGCTAGAATTGGCTCAATGAAAAATCATATATTCATTTCACAAAAACATGCAAATTTATTAAACAATTTAAAACTATTTTAGTATTGTATAAATTTACCTAATATAAAATTAAATCTTTGTCATGACCGTTCCAACCTTGTAATGTCTTCGCGCGCTTTTGGACCATGTTTATCCATCTCCGACGCCGCCGTCCTCAGGTCCAGACACCATCTTCTCTCTTCTTTTCTCGGAAGCACACTTCAACCACCGTTCATCAGATCAATAAACTATTTGCTGCTAACATTCCAGTCCAATCACTGACAACTTCGCCGAAGCCCTCAATGTCCCTCCAACTCGTTCACATGAAATATTTTAAGCTCCACTGTCACACTTAGTGTTCAAATTTTTGACAACTTCCCGAAGCCCTAAGTCGCCAAAGAAAACTCTAACATTAATTGAGCACGATCCGTTCATGAGCACGACATCAGTCAGAATGAATGTCCCTCGTATTCTTTCAGCCCTGCAAAGCTCGGTCCATTTTTCGATTGTTTATTTGCAGATAACACTTCGTACCTAGCCAATCCCTAATTTTCTTGCAACACAAACTAGCCATCTTCACGACTGTCACTGCTTTTTCGGCCAATCCCTGAATTCTATACAAAATGAACTAGCCGTCTCCGCGATTGTCACTGCATGAATATCTTGACCTTGACGACGGCTCGCTTACCGTTGCTATGCTAGCATATTCACATAATTTATCCCCTTTAATTGACGCCATTTATAATAAATATTGTACAATATTCAGTGACATATTGGTATGTCACAATATATAAATATTAATTTAAAAGTTACCGTTATAATCCGCAACATTTAGAAAGATTAATCTAAAAAAATATGTTTTATCGGTCATGAAAAAGTGTTGATTTACATGTGACTCTTTGACTAACCTTTGAGAGAATACATCAGAATAAGTGGTTTGGGGGTAATATCGCAAATTCCAACTAATTTTTTAAAGATTTCTTTGTCATAATCTTTGATATTTTCTAAATAATATAATTTCATTTCATTATTTAGTTTTGCATTATTTAGGTGGCGTCACGTGTTCGGCAGATTAGTAAAATTTAGGAGAAATCGGTCGCTGTCTTCTTGAGAGCTTACGCAGTTGTTAAAGCAGCTCACAATGCCAGGGAGAACTCAGAGCTGAAACGAGATTCCGATAGAGAAAATATACGAATTTAAATAAATTCTGCGTTGTTGCTTACTATTCTGTATGATGAGATGCGATTGACGAAGGAGTGCAGAAGTGTGTACTGTTTGAGCGAGTGGTTGGTTTTTCTTGCCTCCATCCTAGTGCATAGTCTCACGGTTCTACAGGCCACGCATTGCACACCGCCTCCACCATCGCCCTCCAACCCCATCACCTCCACCACCGTCACCTCCATCCCAACTCTACCGCCCCCCCAATCGTCCCCTCCCACTCATCTCCAGCGTTAACACTTCCACTGCCCCCACCATCCAACATCTCCTCTGCTCCATCGACTACCTCCACCCAATCGTCACCACAACACAATCGCCAGATGACCCAATCACCCCCACGTCCCTATCACCCCATAGCGTTGACCCCCTATCATCCAATCGCCTTCACACACCGCTCCCAACGTTCCCTCTGCTCCAATCGCTTCCACTTCCCCCAACTGCCCATTTTGCGCCAGCACCTTTACCTTTCTCACCACCCAATCGCCCCATCGCCTCGACCACTTCCACCAACCAATCGCTTTCATCGGCCCCACCACCCAATCGTCCCATTTCCCAGTCACTCCATCACCCAAACACACCCACGTCACTATGGCGCCATCACCTTGACCTCCAATCGCCCAACTGTCTTAGGTTCGAGTCCTGACGTCGGCAGGATTTTCGACACTAGCTTTTCAGCTAGGTCGAATTCAGTCGCTGCCTGGAGGAGAATTCTAGCGAGAATTCCGGCTGCTCTGATCGGTAGTTTTCCGTGGTTTCTCCGATCAACACCAGGCGAATGCCGGAGCAGTACCCTACCAAACGGGCCACGGACCGCGCGTGATCTTTCCTTCCTCTTACTTGAACTATTCTCTCCCCCTTACACACACACACACACACTTACACTAACATGCACTACACTACCACATATTCCGGGAGACCGGTCGGGAGCTTAGAGCTTGTTTCAGCTGAGGCGGTGCCCCGCTGGTGGGAGAGTCCTGGTTAGGGGGAATCCGCACTAGTCGACGGTAGGTCGGTGCCGGATCTCACCATCCGGTGGGGGAAGATCACCGCCATCTCCCGAGAAAAACATGCACTACACTAACGGGACTAATGACCAACGCAGTTGACGCGCCCGGAAACACGAAAAAAAACAAACCAAACCCACCCAACAGTCTTCACCGTCCCCATTGCCCCAATCGCCTCCATGCCCTACCGCCCAATTCCAGCCAGTGCCATCAGCACCTTTACATTTGTCACCGCCCAATCGCCCCCATCGCCTCGACCGCCTTCACCAAACAATCGCCCTCACTGCTCC
Organism: Teleogryllus oceanicus; assembly: GCA_964035755.1. NCBI lineage: Eukaryota > Metazoa > Arthropoda > Insecta > Orthoptera > Gryllidae > Teleogryllus > Teleogryllus oceanicus. The sequence continues at coordinate 128,995,628 of CAXIVR010000003.1, read as the reverse complement.
TTGGGAGCCCTTTGTGCATCCTATCCTACTTCAGCTAAAGAGCTTCAGACAACAGTTTGCGTCACAAAATTAGCGGGAATTCCAAATGCAGCCAGATACCAAAATTGTCACCTCGTTTCAGAATTATGAAGCGTTTCTTTTAAATATTGCATCTTGTTCCCTTTTGTGTTAGTTTTGGTTGGTTACTGTTGAAAAATTTGTACCACTTTCAAAACGTTTCTCAACACTTCTCACTCTCCATGCAACATGGGGATGCGTCTGGTCTGGCTTTTCAAACCACGTGCCCATGCTGTTGTCACGTAGTTCGTGACGCATACTGGTGATGCGCAGATCTAGCTAAAATGGGTGCACCGGAGGAAGCCACCGATGTGTCTCCACCATGGCTGCTATCCCGCCGCTGCTTCCTCTCGTCACGCCGTCTCCAGCGCTGTCGGGCGCCCGCAGGGCCGGGGAGCGGGCGGGCGACCGGACCTGTTTGCGGGCACGTAAGCGAAGTCGTGCGCGGCCCGCATGAGCACGGGGAACCCGCACCGTACGTTCACCTCGACGCCGCCGCCGTCGCCACCGTCAGACGGCTGAAGCCCTTGGCCCGAGCTCGAATCCGGATGCGGTCTCGTTTCGAGCGCTCTATGTTTCCTGGATATGAGCACTTTCGTGTCTGGATTTTCACAAGGATGCTATCCACTAGCAAAAAGTAATAAAGCATCCAAAACGGCCTTGTTTTGTAGATTACGACTTATAAAACCTAACTCGTGTCTCGCATGGATCGTAAATATTAATTTAGGGTGCAACATTCGTTTCCGAAACTTGCCATAGAGTCGTTCTAATGTCGCATCTAATGTTGAGATGTACTCAGTTTCGCGTGTAGCTGTCCGACCTCGGCAGCCGGCCGTCAGAATTCCAATGAATTCTGTGTTTGAAAATGACCGGAGTCTTCAACAATGCTAGTCTTAGAAAAATCCCGAAGACACACTGGCTGACTGAATTGGAAAATTGCAAAAAACAGTCCGAGAAATTGTAAGAAAAGAAGGGACTAGGATTCTACGCCCAAAACGGTAAAATAGTTATTCTCATTTCTCGCTACTACTTACGCAGTACAGAGAAAGTTATGTAATGCAGCGCGAAAAAACGGCCAATTTTCGGGAGAAAAACTCTTAGCTTTGGTAACAAAAAAGTGGATAAATCCAGTTGCTAAATTTAGAAAAAACATCTTCTCACACGTCGAATAGCCAGACTCCGTGTTTTGTGGTCCTTGATACCGAAAAATCGAATAATGGCCGTTCGTCCGTCCGTGAACAACGCTTGCGGCTAAATCGTTCAGTCGACTTTCTTCAAAATTGATAATTCCTAATCATTCTAATTCATATCGCGGCCCCTTCAATTTGAAAACGATATTTTAATTTTGAGAGATACTTTTCATGAAGCCCTTGGAACATTTTAAAAATTTTCAAGAAAAAACCGGGAGCGGTAGCTCAGTGCATCAACTGATGTCACTGCAGCGCCTCTGATCGGGAGGTCCTAGGTTCGAGTCCTGATGGCGGAAGGATTTTCGACACTAGCTTTTCAGCTAGGTCGAATTCAGTCGCCGTCTGGAGGAGAATTCCAGCGGCTGGCTGCTCTGATCGGTAGTTTTCCGTGGTTTCTCCGATCAACACCAGGCGAATGCCGGAGCAGTACCCTACCAAACGAGCCACGGACCGCACGCGATCTTTTCTTCCTCTTCCTTGTCCTATCGTCTCCCCTTACAAACACACTTACACTTGCATGCACTGCACTACCACATATTCCGGGAGACCAGTCGGGAGCTTAGAGCTTGTCCCGGCTGGGGTGGTACCCGCTGGTGGGAGAGTCCTGGTTAGGGGGAAACCCCACTAGCCGACGGTAGGTTGGTGCCGGACCTCGCCATCCAGTGGGGGGAAGACTACCGCCTTCTCCCGAGAAAAAAACGTGCACTACGCTAGCGGGACTAATGACCAAAGCAGTTGACGCGCCTGGAAACACGAAAAACCAACCAACCAACCATTCAAGAAAAATGTCTTTATCGTTTTTGATTAAATTTTGTTGTTGGATAGTGTTAAGAACGTTTAAGAGAATGGGGTAGGTGCCAAGTTCATTGAAAACCGAAATGTTTCGAAAATTACAAAAATTTCGCATTTTTTCGGGATCTTCCTACAAGTAAAGTGTTAAAGACGGAGATTTTCCCTTAATGAAGTCTGTTCCTTAAAGATTTTGAAATAAGGTCATGTACAATTTTTCGAAAATGTGAGTACTTTTTGGGGTAATTTTGCGTGAAAATACGGGCGAGAAAATACATGCTGTTTTAGCACTACTAGTTTACTGATATTTTGAGAAAAAGGTGGTAGGTTTTTCCACCTGAAATGATATTGTATACAGAGAGGATCTTGAATTTGATATCAGTACATTGTATTAATGTGTTTATCCTTAAGTAAATTTGTAGTCTTAATACTTTATATGCAACAAAAACACCCTTCCTTGCTTCTTTTAATTCAGTTTTTCTTCTAAAAATTCATAAAATGAAAGTTGCGATTCTTAACATCTCTCTCAGGGATTTCGAGTTAACAACAATACTTCAAGCCATGTTTCACTAAAAGCCATATTTTGATCAAGGATAAATATTGATTTTTTAACATTGTTTGCATTATGTAATAAGGTATTCAGCTCCATGTTTTTCATCTTGAAAAGATTATTTTTTATTACTAAAAGAAACGAGAAGGTATTTCAGAGCAGAAGACTGGAACTCAAACACATTAGATTCAGACATCGCGTTATCTTAGCCTATAGATGTTGAAACGTTAAAATAATTTCTACAGCTTTGTAACACGGCATCTTAGGTAACCATTTCCACAGCTGATCCCCATTCGAATTCATGGTCGCACATTTCGAGACGTTTGTATTTATAGAATCCGTACAGAGCCGCGGGAAGTCGGTGATTCACGAAACCACTAAACAACCTTTCTTTTCCACGACATCACGATGATGGTACACGATCTCACAGTGTTGCCAAATGCATAATACTAATGTTCTTCCAGTATGAATTGACAAAAGAAAAAAATACTTCAAATTCAAAAATGTTCTTAATACAATATATGGGAAAAATTAATCAACGTAGCATTATACTATGAAGAAATAAGTATTTTCATGTGAACGTAAAAGCAGTTTTCGAAGGCCATTTAACATGCAAACAGATCGTCACCACGTATATCTCACCTTCGACTGTATTGTTAATTTCTTGTTTATCTTTCTCTGGACTCGCAACTAATTTTGGCTCCCCAATATTCGCCGCTAAGACTGACTCACTAACTGCCAATGAAATAAGTAAATGTCCGTCGTATTCCTTTTTAATAGCGCGACCCACTACGAATCTAGAGTCAACGTGGAAATGTAGTGAGCTTGTTTTCGTAAATTACTTTAATCTGCATCAATATTTGATTATGTTAGTCCGCAATTTCTCATACCACATATTAAGACTATATTTTCGTACTCATTGCATCTCTGCTGGTGACACAACTCACGACACATGATGAAGACGAAAGAAGCTTCAGTTTTCACATCTTGTTTTTCAGAGTTGCCAATATTTACTGCCCCAGGACCCCATGACTCGACAGCAGCAATTTTGCTGTTATAGATCTCTAATAATACAAATATTATAAAATCGATAATGGCTAATTGGGAAGGTTTACCCTCTTCGGGGAATACACATCGATGATAAAATGATCAATGTATCTGTACAAAAAAAATGAATAATGCACATTCACTAGTGCACTACAGTAGTACAGAGATATATCTGCAAGAAGTGACTCCTTTGATAACTACTGTTTGAGCATTGCTGGCAACATAACAAAACGTTATGACCATGCACTCATTTTGCCAGTGCGTTCGTTTACAAATAGCTCATTTGTAAATGACTTTATCACTATCTCTTCCAATTCCATCGCCATGCACGACATTCATTTGTTTCCTCACTAAATCCATCGCGGGTCCTCGGGGATATATGTGTATCACATAATAATGACACTGTGATTACGTTTACAAAATTAAAATGTTATGTGGGGTTCATTTTAGTGCCATATTCTTTTCGTAAGGCAAAATTCGAAAACCAACCAGTTGTAACCAATGCATTTTGACGCAAAGGGGACAGCGACCGCTACATACGTCGCTGCCCGACAGATCCAACTTGCTGCACTTGCGAGGGGCCTAGTTGGCGCGACCAGGTCAACCGGGAGAGATGGCTCAGGACATCAACTGATGTAACTGCAGTTCCTCTGACCGGGAGGTCCTAGGTCCGAGTCCTGACGGTGGCAGGATTTTCGACACTTAATTTCTCAGCTGGGCCGATTTCAGTAGTTTCCTGGAGGAGAATTGTAGCGGTCGGCTGCTCTGACTAGTTTTCCGTGGTGTCTTCAATCAACTCCAAGCGAATGGTGGAGCAGAACCCTACCAAATGGGACACGGACCTCGCGCGATCTTTCCTACCTCTTTCTTATCCTATCCTCACCCCTAACACACACACTTACACTTACATGCGCTACACTATCACACATGCCGGTAGACCGGTCGGGGGATTAGAGCTTCTCCCGGCTAGGGCGGTGCCCCGCTAGTGGGAGATACTTCGCGTTAGCCGAGAATCGCGTTAGCCGATGGATGGTGTTCGGCGTCGGATCTTCGTCGGACCCCGCCATCCGGCGGGGAAAGAACACCGCCACCTCTCGATGAAAAAGCATGCACTACACTTACGAGGCTAATGATCCTAGTAGTTGACGCGCGACGAATCACTAAAAATCATTGAGTCAGCCAGAAACCAGTTTAGGGACTATGCCAATCAATTTCTCAGCTCGCGTTGTTTTACAAAATACCGTGTTAATAACAGAATTTAACTTAAAGGACAGTGTACCCTATTGATGTCTGTATATCAAACCCGTGAACTTCCATTACCTCACTATTCTAACTAATCAACTCTTGAGTAAAGAAATACAATATGTGAAATGATTAAGATTCAATATTATTGGAGCACCATTGAGCATACCTCCTAACTCCAGGTAGTAATGATTCTTTCCGATCTCTAAATATGGTGACCAATCTCTACTGAATGTGTATGGTTTGGAAAACTCACGATGAAAATGAAACTGTGTTTCTCCACGTAAACATTCCACTTACCTTCAAACATAAATGCACAAATCAAAATGATACAACATTTTTATTAATAAAAACTATCGTAGGTATCGTTCATTTCTCGTATACATAAATGCACCAATTTTGATTGCAAGAAAAATTACTATTAATTGTAACCATACACTAACACACCAAAGTTAGGAATAGAAAAAACAATTTGGCAACAGTGTCGCAGTCCAGGCTCTGCTGGCTACCAGCGACGCTAAACGAGAATAAGTAGGGGGCGGTCGCGTTCTCTTTTTATGGCGCGAGTCGCGACGAAGCCCCGGTCTCAAAGTGGAGATTTACAACTTCCGAGCCGCTTGGAACGCCCTACCTCCCGCCGATGTGGACTCTCGCGTGACTCGGCGATATTTTGGCGTTTGTTTTCCTGAATTTTGCGGCTCAGAATGACTCCGACGATATTAAATTCTTACAGGAAGGCTACTTTTTGAAATATGTACACAGAGAAGAAGAAAATGCTTTGCGCATTAGCGAAGTCGTTACTGCCGGATTAAAGCAACGTGCATTGAGATTCAAGGAAAGAGGGTGAAATAGAGTGAGTTGAATGTACTGAGCCAACATGGTTTTCTCATCTCGTTTTTGACTTTTATGCTTGGATTACATTCCTTATGACGCTTTACTTTCACATTTCGTGTTTCTGTATAAACGATTCTCATGATGATTTTGCAATGTTTTGCTTCCAGTTAAAATATATTTTATTTGGTTAGTGAAATTTTGCGGGCACTTGAAAAACAACGCAATGAAAGAAGACATTTTTGTGAAGTGCTGCGGCTCGGACTGGTTTTATATTTCCATGCAAGTGTTGGGGTTTTATATATATATATATATATATATATATATATATATATATATATATATATAATGTGTGTGTGTATGTTGGAAGATGCAAGATTTTAGCGAATGTAGACAATACACCAGACATTAATATGCTCGAAAGTTGGATCAGGAGTAAGTAAGACGTGACCTCCTCCTTGAGATCACACACGAAAGAAACATACACCATACCCAGAGCCTGTAACGCATTTTATGCCAAAATATCAGAACGGTTTACCCCATCTCGCTTTACTCATGTAATTATAATGATAGTATTTCCTCTTTATTTACTATATTTCCTTGTTCCACTCATTCTTTTGATCTGATAGTTTGTTGGAAACATACTAACTCCCTGACCCTGCACTCTCTGCCTTGTCCCGTTCTATCCTGCTTCGATTCCCATAATTTTCTTGCCCAGGCCTGCCCCCTTACCTCGCCCAACCCCTAACCCTTACCCCCTCCTCTACCTCCCACATCGCTTCAGCCTCTTCCTGCTGTTGTATTGTAGACGCCACTTTACGAATTCCCACTGGGAGAGGTGCCACAAAGTGGACAGCGACCGCTACATAAGTCGCTGCTCGACAGATCCAACTTGCTGCACCTGCGAGGGGCCTAGATGGTACGACCAGGTTAACCGGGAGAGATGGCTTAGGTCATCAACTGATGTCACTGCAGACCCTCTCACCGGGAAGTCCTACGTTCGAGTCCCGACGGTGGCAGGATATTCGACCCGAGCTTGTCAGCTAGGTCGAATTCATTCGCTGTCTGGAGGAGAGTTCTAGCGAGCGGTTTCTCTAATCGGTAGTTTCCACTGGTTTCTCCAATCAACAGTAGACGAATGTCGGAGCAATACCCTAACAAACGGGCCACGGACCGTGCACTACCTTTCTTTCCCCTTCCATATCAGATCACCATCCCTTTCTTATACACACGTACACTTACATGCACTACACTTCCAAACATGCCGGGAGACCGGTCGGGGGATTAGTGTTTGTCTTGGCTGGGGCGGTGTTCCAATGGTAGAAGATAAATGGAATTCCCCAAATGGTTGGGAAAACCCGGCCAGACAACGGTACGTCGGCACCAGATCTCACCATCCATAGGGGAAAGATCGACGCCACTTCCCGATGAAAAACGTGCAGTACACTTACGGGACAAACGACCTTAGTATTTGGCGCGCCTGGAATCACTATCAATCATTTACCAATCCCCGCATACATCCGCACGCGCCAATTCCACACGACTTTCCTCCTCATACTCGCTCCGGGTCCTTTCAACTCCCCGTTGAAACAGTGGCCAAAGGCAGCAGGAGGAAAGGATAAGGGTTAGTGTCATCTTGTGTGGTGTTGCGTCACGTTCGTCAACTTTGCAACAACAAAAAATGGACCCCTACCTGTATTGTATGTATGAAAAACGTAGAATTTGATTGATGCTGGGCGCGTCAACAGCTAAGTCATTAATCCCGTAAGAGTAGTGCATATTTTTCATCGCCGGGGGTGACGGCAATCTTCCCCCACTGGATTGCAAGATCCGACGCCCACCTACACGTGGACGCCGCCCCAGCCGGGACACGCTCCAAGCTCCCGTGTGGTGTTCCCACTTGTGTGGTAGTGTGGTGCATGTAAGTGTAAGTAAGGATAGAGGATGCGACAGGGAAGAGGAAGGAAAGTTATCTCGCGGTCCATAGTCTGTTTGCTAGGGTAAAGTTCCGGCATTAGCCTGGTGTTGAACGAAGAAACCATGGAAAACTACTAATCGGAGAATCCGGTGGCTAGAATTCTCTTCCAGACCGCGGGTAAATTAAACCTAGTTTGCTCTCTGAATCTGAATCAGTGAAATTGTCGCTGATTCAATCAGTGAGCGCAAAGTCACTGATTTCTTCAGTCGAAACGTGTAGTTTCGCTGACAATCAGTGAATATGTGAACCTTAATCAGTGAGCGCAAAGTCACTGATTCTATCTGTTCAACAGTCTGTTGTGAAGCGTTGTGAAGCAAAATCCCACGAGTGGAATAGACGTTTCCTGTGAGAAAACTGACCTGTGTCTGAAGATTGTTTTAATTGCGTTAGGTAAGTATTTTTCGCTTTTCTGTGACTCGTCTTGTTGATAACTGTGAGACGTTTTATTTTATAGTGAACATTTAGCCAAACTAAGATATAGGTTATGAACACGTGGTAAATACCACGTATTTTTTTTTGTTATTAACTTAAAAACTTCTTATGTAACTTAAGAGTTTTAGTGTAACTGATTGGTGATACAGTGTGAAATATCTGACGTGCAATGTATAATTTCGTTTATGAAAGTTGTAAAAGTCCAAAATGCTCTCGATTACACCACAGCAGAGCCAGCAAACTATTAACTCTTTCTTTGGTTTTTCCAATTTAGTTTAATGACACCAGTCCAGGAATGGAGTTTTGAAGAAGTGTAAGAGAAAGTGCGGGAGCTAACTGAGGACTATAACACTGTGAATATTTTGAAAGGTATTTTAATTTGCCAAAGACTGCTGTAATACTGATTTATTTTGATCAGTGTTCCTTGCTTTCCTAGTCACTAAACACATTATATTTTACTCATTTACATGGCAGAGGCTAGTTTGGCAAAGTAGAGGGGGAGTGCAGATGGTACATCAAAGCCATTTGCCACTCCTGAGGTTCCCTATCCAGACCTCATAATTCTGCCAGTTAGTATGATTTTGTATGTAATCTGAAAATAAAGTAACCATTTTTACCTCACATAACTTCTTGACCTATCTATGTTTCTGTTTTAGGATGGCTCTAATTTGCATCTGGAGGAATTGGAAAGGAGAAAACCCTCAGAAAAATGTCAGCAATATTTGATATGGGTGAAAGGATAGAAAAATATTCTTGTTTTGTTCAGGTGATGGTTGGTTTTAACATCTGCCCTTTTAATAATAAAATATTCCTTCACCCATGGCAGCATTTGACTTACTTTTAAATTAATATTTACAACAAATTTGGCATACTCAACATTAGTAATTTTTTCATTTTAGCAGTATATAATGATTATATCCTTTGAGTATTTAATTTGAAATAAAACTCAGTTGGGTTTCTGTAATAAACCCTCCTCCTGGAAATGAACAATGCTTCTGCAATTGTTCAATTATCAAAACCTTCTACTATTGAGTTAAGTTTTGTTATATCATAGAAATTTGATTCTTTTGTTCTGTGTCTGGTATTGACTTCATAGATTGACTAAAGATTGTCCCAATATCAGTATGGCCCAATTCTCAATTCATCTAATTTCTTCATATTCAGGCGACTTTCATGTTCTATGTACACAAGATCTCCTTTTAATTCAATTTGTCTCCTGTGTAGGTCGAATATTTTTGTTGTCATTATGAGGTTTTATTGTATTCTTGAGTGCTATTTTCCTCTCTCTCTCTAAATCTTCGTCTGTGCATTTTATTTTTAATTCATGTGGTAGGTTATTTATGGTTTTACCCTCTAGAATGTATTTTGTTGAGACTTATGTCACTGTATGTTCTGTCTCATATTTCTCCACAGCTTTTTTCACAATAGTTGTCCATAGGAATAGCAGCCTTTTGTCAGTTTCATTCATAATACATCTTATTTTATTCACAAAGTCTGGTTTAATCTTTCATTGAGACCATTGCCGCATCTATGGCAGTAAAAAATCTATTTTTTTTTTATTTGGAATTGTTTTAATTCTTCTGAATTTATCCCTGGATATTGATCTGTTAGTACCATCTGGATATCATGGTTTTTTGTTACTTCCTCAGTTAGTTTTACAAAATCATCAGCGTTTTGATTTTTGATGTTAAAATATAAGCATATCTTGTGAAATGGTCGACCAGTAGGTGTGGGTATTTTTTTGTTGACCGGGATCCTCCGTAACCTCTGATGGTATCTATAGAAACTATCTTAAAAGGGTACGTTGCTTGACCTAGGTGTGACATTAATCCAAATTTTGATTTTCTTCATGATTTATTCTTTAAGCCGATGTCACAAGTTTCAAATCTTCTCTATGTTTATGTTTATATTTTGCCTGTAATTTACTTTATTTATCATCCGTTCTTCCCAAGTAACAATAAGTATTGTGTACATATTTTAGTAATATTTTACTAAATTCTTCTGATAATGAGTTTTCTCTTCTTTCAATTTTATAATAAATTTCATTTTAGAATATTAGTTTTTTTTTATTGTTTTGTAGTTCTGTGCATCTTCTTTGATCCTTTTTTATGTCTTCTAATTTCACTGGGTTTACAATTTTTAATATGTCATCTGAATTTTCATCAGGCTCTAGAACTGGATGCCTGTTTAAACAGTCTGCCTCTTGGTTTAATTTTCCAGCATTATATTTAACTTTAAAATTGTATAGGGACAGATAGTATGTCAAATCACCAGTTCTTAATGTGTTCTTGCTTTTATATTTAAATTTTTAAAAGTTTATAATTGAGTGTACCAAAAATTCTCTTCCAAGTAGCCAATGTTGCCAATATATCACAACCTCTTTTATTGTCAAGCACTCAAGGTAAATTGTTTGTTTTTTCCTTGTGAGCTTCACTCAATTTTCGAAAAAAATGCCGCTGGCTTATTATCCCCATTTTGTCGTTGTTTTAGAACAGCTCCGATTTCTTTTATGCGTGCGTTCTTTTTCCAATTGTTCCATTCTGATTCTACTGTATTTTTCAAAATCATACTTGAGTACCAGTCTGTCAAGGGAAAATTTTAGAATTTCTCTTCCACAAAACAGCGTTCACACTCATTTATCCATTGGCATGCGTTTGAGTTTATCCATTGAAATATATTGATAATAAAATCATTGGCAATTTTCTCAAATCTTTTACTTCAGATATTTGTTGTTTATCTTCTAAAACTTTCTTTAAAAGTTTCTCAATTGTTTCATCTGATGTACTCAGGTAGATTTTCAACTTTTCCTCTGTAGTCTCTTCTATGTAGTAGTTGTAAATTGCAAATTTTCCTTTATCCAAATATACTTTTGATAGATTTTCTGATAAAGAAATCAGATTTTTCGAAATTGATGTCTTTTTTTAAAGTATTTCTTACCCTACCAAATATTTGTGTTGTAATTAGCTCCTTGTGAAGGTTTGTGTTTTGGAGTTCATCTGGTAAGCCATTTAAAATTTTTACCTCAAGTGAATTAATAGCTTAGAACTTGCGCTTCTTGATCATAATTCATCAATTGTATTCCTGTCTTTGAAATCAGTAGCCAGGTGCCTCCATTGCGGTGTCAGGTATCAGTCATTTGTTCGGTACCATGGGAGATTCGAAATTTTAGAAACAATACACAATAGTCTTTGTTTTCTTTATACACATATGTGTATATATACATGTGTATACATATATATGTATATATGTACATAGAAACAAAGGCATGCAGTGCTGTTAGCATTTCAATTTTAAGCTTGCAATGCTGCTGATTTTAATTATGAAAATTATAATTAGCAGAGGAAGCTGATTAAGTTGCCCTAAAACTTGCCACATACTTGTAATAATACTAAATGTTTATTTGTATTTTTACTTTAAAATTTTGACAGATTTAATGTTTTATTTTATTATTTATTTATTTTATTTAAAATTCACATAAAATCCATTGAAATGTATTTATATATATTTAAATTATAAGAGTCCTTCCTTTCACTACTTTCTTCCCATCTTTCTTTTCAGAATTTGTTGTATTGTCACCGAAATTTCAATAATATGTACATAAAATGAAGAGTGTTAACTGCAGGCCAATTTTTCTCTGTAGTGAGTTTTGAAAAGTTCCTGAACATCGGTTTCTTCTCTGTTGTATGTTTTCATTGGTTTAAATAAAGACTTGTATTCTCCTATCTCACTTAAAAGGCAGTATTTTCCTTTAAAATTACCTTAATTCCAACATATCTCTTTACCAGTATTCCTTTCATTGAAAAGCCAATTGTTTGTAAGTAAATGATGTAACAAAACTCTTCCTACCCCAAGGATAATGTGACTTAGGAACTAAACCATAACATTGGACAATTTTTCTACGTGATAATGTTGAAGGCAATAAATGAACAGATATATGGATTGCTCATATGAAATAGAATACAGGTCTGTTATTACCTCAATTTTCAATTTTTTTTCTGAGTTAAGATATTGACTCAATATCTTTGCCATAATATGTATATTTCTATTGTATTTGTTTTGTAGTTAATATGTACAGTGCTGTTCAAGAAGATCATTTTCCATAAAATCTTTCAATAAATTTGTCCTAATTAACTTTGACTTACTTTACACTATATGTCGCTACCCCTGTACTATACTGCACAAACCCAAAATCCTACTATTGAGATATCAAGGGAAAAATACTTCAAATACAGATATAAATTATTATTATATTTATTGTATTTATTAAATTTTTATGTTTTTGAAGCATTTGTTTAAAGCGATACAGTGATTCTCAGTAGTAGGATTTTTGGGTTTGTGCATTACAGTACTGGAGAAGCGATGAAATATTTCACTGATTCAAATAAGTGAAGCCTTACTTTCACTGATTGCAACAGCTATTAATTCCACTGGTTCAATTAGTTGTCACAGATTTCACTGATTCAAAAAGTGGACCCGTTTTTCACTGATTCATTCAGTTCAGTTCACTGATTGCCGGTGGCAGATTTATAACTACACAATCAGTGAATAGTCACTGTCAATCAGTGGTTTTTCACTGATTCAGGCTGAGAGAGTGCAGCTTTTGTCATAGTACTCTTGCTACCGTCGGGACTCGAACCTCACGACCTACCAGTGAAAGGCACTGAGTCATTAATTGATGCCCTAAGCCGGTAAATAGGCAGGAATCAAGTGTTGGTAACGATAATACATTTCTGAAAAAGTATCAGTATAAAGAGCGATCTTCAATTGGTCGGCTGCTTGTGTTCCACGAGCTCATGCCAGGGCCAAGCGCTTTGCCAATAACGTTGGCAGCAGTTTAGCTTCCGCAAGGAAGGACAAGAGCCGATCGCGCCACTGTAAGAGACGCCGCTAGTTTAGGTAGGATTTCAAAGGCCCCGATGGACCCCGTTGAGCTCTGTTTCGTTCATCTCCAACCGCCCTCTGCACCCTCCGGGCCGCCGCCGCCGTCACTGCCACCCCCCTCCTCTGCCTCTGTCACCTGTCCCTGCGGCGCCACTTCAGCCTCCGCCACTGCAGCCTCCACCCCTCCACCCCTCCACCACCGCCCCGCCACCGCTACCGCCGCCGCCGCCGCCGCCGCCGCCGCCGCGGCTGCCACCGCCGCCGCCGCCGCCGCCGCCGCCGCCGCCGCCGCCGCCGCCGCCGCCGCCACCGCCTTCTGCACCACCGCCACCGCCTCGCTTCCGTCCCCACCGCCACGTCTACCACCGATGCCACCAGAACGCCGCCCTCTCCGCTGCCGCCTCCTCAACCTCCGCCTCCTCCAACAACTCCGCCCCCTCTATGGTTCGCCGCCGCCCCAGCACCAACACCGTTGCCGTCGCCGCCACCGCTTCCGCCACCGCCTCCGCCGCCAGCGGTGCCGCCGACGGCTGACGCTCCAATTTGACTCTCACGCGGACGCTCCATTTGCAGCGGCGGCGGGCGGGCGGGCGGGTGGTTCGCGAGAAATTAAAACAGGTCTCATTTCCAGCTGCAGGCGGCGGTGGTATTGATCAGCCGTCCCCACGTGGCGGGGCGGGCGGCGGGCGGGGGCGCGGGCGGGGCGCGGGATTTAATATAGAGCAGGTGGTAGTTCGCTGCGCGACGACCGCGCTTCGCGGGCGCCTGTCTTTCCCCCCTCCTCCCTCCGCCCCCGCGTTTCAGCGTTCGACGAGAGAGACACGCGCCTCCCGCCACTTGCCGCGTCACGTGTCGCACCCGCTCGCCTGCGATTTCCGTCCGCCCCCTCCCGCCGGTCGCGCCCCCACACGCGCGCTACGCTTTTTTTAATGCTCGCTAGTAGAAATGCTTTTGTCTAGATAGAAATTTTGAATTTTACCGTTAAAATAAGTGTTTAAATCAGTTTTATTTGCAATAATGTAAAACTTATTTTAGTGAGAATGGTGATCTTTTTACACTCCATATAATATAAACTTGAACGGGCACAATTTTTAAAGGGATCTGAAATTTAAATAATTTCCGAAGGGACTTTTTGGGGTTCTTTCCAAATCGGCCGTGAAAGATAATGTTACCATTATCTTTCGTCTCACATGTTCATAGTTATGACATTTGAGTACATTTTAAAAGTACACGAATGTAATAAATGTACAAAAAATAATTTGTAAAAATAATCATGTTTTAGTTTCTAGTTATTTGAAGTATCTAAAATTGGTATCTTAAATTTTGTAAACTGTTTCAGTCCACTTTAACCAGAATGCTTCCCCGCCCCATCATCACTGTGGCGTCATGGAGAAAAACAACCGTGGGAGCTCGTCGGCTTGATTTTATACCAGCGGGCAGCCGTCACGTGACCGTCCTAGGTGTGGGAGGGAGGCTCGCGTCTACCACGTTACCTTCCCGGTCAAGCCCTTTGTTTAAATGTATCCCAACGCCGGGCGCCTAGCTATTCATGCCCGCAGGTATGCGATACTTCCGCTCCTCCTCCCACTCACAGCCGCCAACGTGACGCTACAATCACACACAGAGCCACGGGCGCTGCCGCCCCGCCGCCTGGAAAGAGCACTTTGTATGCCCCACGCGTGGCGCGAGGTGGAGGCTGAGGTTGCTGCCTTTGTCTTGAACCAGAGGCCTTTGGGGGCGGCCGATATTTGAGACGGAATGCTAGAAGCTCGCGTTTAAGGAGACCACAATAAATCCGGACATTTATTTCTGTTTCTAAAAATCAATGGCGGGTCCTGCCTTGGTTGCTTGGTAGAACAGCAACCCCCCCCGATAATCCTAAAATGCTTATCATATGATAAGAATATGGGTTTTCTTTTTCACGTTATTCAGTAATCGAGGTATACTGCAAAAGTAATGTATGAAATAATTTTGAAAGCAAAGACCGTTCGTCATATGCTTACTTTTGCAGCTAGTTGCTCGCCAGAAAGCGCACTCATGTGTGACGTCACGTTTATTAGAGATTCTACATATAGTTATTTGCAATTTGTGTGGTATTGTTATTCGTGTTTCTTGCTAAGTTATCTATTTCGTTTTGACCAATTTCCCAGCATGAAGGGATTTAATGAAAGTGTATTTGTTTTTCATTTTATAGTTCACGTGATTTCCAAACTCTGATGATCGGAAACAAACACTATGATATGAATCTGTGAACTGCTAGGCTGTTTGTGTATCACATAAAATAAAGGAAAATAGAAATAAAATGTATTTAACTCAATAACAGAAAAAATATTACCTAATTCCTTCTTGAATGTTACTGTTCAAGATGTTCATTTTAATTTATTCTCTAATAATACATTTCCTTTGCAATATGTAGAAGATAAGATAAAGGTCTTTTGCAATAAAATTACGTTCAGTTTTAACTATTCTCTTATTTACGCAACTTTTTACGTAGTCGTTTCACTTATTTACGGCACGTTGATGACACAGACCAACAGTGGATCTTGGTGTTCCGCAGAAAAAGAGAATGTAAGTTCGTTGATGAAGTGACCATGAGTACCGGTAATGAAGTGACCTGTATCGTTCGCTCGCGCTTACCCTGTAAATTCAGTTACTTATATAAGGTTGTAGTTGGATCTGCAATATTCGAAACTTTTCTCGTGCCCCAAATTCAAAATGTTATAACGGAATGATATTAACGGTTTGAAGTAAATACGGGAAAATATTTTTGTGGAGGTGACAACACCTAGTAAATCTGTCTGAACGTAAAGAAAAGCACATGAAGTAAATCGACTGTCCACAAATCCGTCATGCCACAAAATGTTCTCATTACTATTCTAAACATATTTCTTAGGTCTTTTCCGCCTATTTTGGAACACGCATATTTTTTAATATAAGACGTAAGTTTTATGAGAAGTAGATTTTTATAATTTTAGTCCGGGAAGGTGGAGTGGATTTATTCAAACAAGCGTTTCGTTCAAGAAACATGCAACGGAAAATCATTTGTCATTTTTAAATATACGAGTGTATATGTAATGTCATAATTTTTTTGTTGCTCTGTCAATAGACAGACCAACAAAAGACATTAACATAGTTGATCTGCGAACTTCTGAAATTGTGGAATATACTCTACGGCATACATATGTTTGAGGCAATCATTTCGTGAGCAACTGATGAAGATGCAAGACGGTAAGTAGAGCTGCACCTATGTCCCACCCACTTTTAAAACCTACCAATAGATTTGGAGATCACAACATTGCTGGCACATTCCACTCCGATATGGTGTTCCATTTCCAATGTCGTCTCCCATTATTCATATTCCCAAATGTAAGGTTGATACGTATTTGAGCAAATGTAAGCGAATTCTTACTTTTAAAACTTTCTTATTTTTAATACGTAACATATCTCAATATTTTGTTTTTCTAATTTTATATTTGATCACGACAACTAACTACGAATTAAATTGTTCAAATGTGTACTTAATTGCACTGTTTCATTAAAAATTAACCAATTATTGCGTATTCAGCTATCTTAGTCTATAATTTTTCAGCAATGAATGTGTTTATCTTGGCATGTCTTTCAATATGTTGCCATTTCTAGCGAATAATCCGTCCTTGCTATTCATGATAAACGTATTGATTTGTCTAAATGATATAGTTTTGAATAAATGTATCGTAGATTCATGCTATTCTTAGTTTTTAATTCTATTTATTCATGCTATGAAGTAAAAAGGTAACTATAAATGGAAATTAAATGTAAAAATATAATTGATAATGTTAGAAAAGTTTATTTTTTAATTATGTATTAATGAAATATCCAACACAACAAACACTATATTTTTTCTTCTTACTCGGGGTCCCTAAGATCTTGAGCTCGGGACACTGTCCTGTTATTCTTCCGGTTCCCGGTATTTTTAAGGTCTTTCACCTGAACCAACATCAATTAAGTCTTGTCTGTTGGCAAGAAGTATACGCATCAAATCGTCGCACCTTTGTTTTAAATTCCGTATTCTCAAATAAATTCACAGGTATTCACGGGAAAGTTCAGTTCACATTAAAATTCAGTCTCTCTCAAATATAAGGTACGTGTTGAATTATATCTTAAAATAGAACTCGCCTACGTAATGAGATCTCCAAGAGAAAAATAATTTCCATAAATTTACAGAACACACGTCAGAATTCAACCTCTTTGTGAAGGGCGCAGAATAATTCACTTTGACTCACTCATATGCCTGCAGGCAATTGTATTCCAAACACAATGAATACATAATGTGAAATCATGACACAAAAGGCTATCACCCGCTGACACTCGCATTGCAAAACGCGCTAAAATCTGGGCGGCGCGGTCCCTGCTGGATCAATCCTGTAGGATGTCGCCTGGGAGATCCGTCATTGTTTTTATGACGTGGAACGGGGTGTGTTCATTCAGGCAGATGCGCGGCTCTGAAAGCGTGGCGGCTTACCCTGTCCACTATGCGTTTAGGAAATACGCGACGCGATTTCCAACTTCCATCCGATATAACGCTGTCGATGCCGCGTTTTCACCCAAGCACGCGTTTCTGAATCCACGGACTCGCCTGCTTCTCACCGCTCTCTTTCTCCCTCTCCCTCGCTCCTCTCCCTCTCTCCCTCTCTCCCCCCTTCTTCCAATGTTTTTCTCATTCATTCTCACACCCTTCCTTTTCTCTTTGGTCCCCCCCCCCTTTTTCTCTCTTTTCCGTATTTTTCTCTATTTTTCTTCCTTTTCTCTCCTTTTCTTTTTTCTTTTTCTTTCTTTATTTCTCTTTCTCTCTCTCTTTCACTCTCTCGTTCTCTCTCTCTTTCACTCTCTCGTTCTCTCTCTCTTTCTCTCTCTCTTTCTCTCTCTCTTTCTCGCTCTCTTTCTCGCTCTCTCGCTCTCTCCTTATTCTCTCCAGTTAAACATGCGTGCTTGGTTGAGAATGCTTCAATATACTGTGAAAAAGGTCTCTTCAGTCAGTTTAATTACACTTACTACAAAATGAAGCGATTTGCTTTGCGTATTGTAACACACGTCGACCTGTTGTTGCAATTAAACTGTAAAGTATGGAAAGCCATTGTGCAGATGCGTTTAATTAGATAGAAGCATGTAATGACAAATATTTTGTTTCAAATGCTATTCGTCAAATGATACTTAAGATAAAACTTAATGATTCAGATTTTGTATAGGAAAGGGTTCACATCGCAAAATCCGATGCTGAATCTAAGCGCATAATTTAAATCCTTTTAATATATAACTTCAAAAAAATACGAAAAAATGGAGAATGGTTTATGTAGTAACGCTGGAGAACCTAATTTCACATCAGAAACGTAATTGATATTTGTAGACAATGTGTCAGCATATTTGCATCTTTGATATACTGCATATTTTAATGCATGTATATCAACTTCATGTTTTCTTCATTTTATCTCTAACACAATTAGCTTTACGAATTATCAAAATTTATAGCAACGTCAATGCTTCTCTGTGCTTAAAACATTAGAACTGTGTATCCATAAACTGGCCTACACAATAGATGACGTCCTGACACAAATACTCTGAAATTGTAAGAGGTATTTCGGCTCAAAATTCATCACCTACGCCCTTCTGCAACAAGTCCTCTGATAGATCTCGCCATCCGTCCAGCCGATGCTCTCTCAGCTTCTCTGTCGGAGGCGTGCGCCCTCAAGCTTCGACTCCGCATCGGCTCTCCCGCAACTCACTGCGCCTCGTGCCCCAGCCCACTCCCCGACCCTCGCCCGTCTCCCCACTCGCTGCCCACGACGTCCCGAAATGGCACTCCCACGCTGCGAGGAACGCCCTCCTCTTCACCAGTCCTCGACGCCCAGGCACCCGCTAAACCCTACACACCCCTACCCCCATCGTCCCATGTTATTCTGAATCTCCTCGCCCCGCAAGTCCGTCGGCTCGAATTTCCGTTGTCTTGCTTCTCCACTACTTGCGTCTCTACCGCTTGCGTCTACACCGCTTGCATCTCCACCGCTTGCATCTCCACCGCTTGTATCTCCCCGCTTGCATCGCCACCACTTGCATCTCCACCGCTTGCGTCTCCACCCCTTGTATCTCCACCGCTTGCGTCTCCACCGCTTGTGTCCCCACCGATTGCGTCTCCACCGATTGGGTCTCCGCCGACTGCGTCTCCACCGATTGCGTCACTACCGCCCTGCATCCCAGCCGCCCTTAATTCCCGCTGTTCCACCTCTCCCACTCCCAATATCGGCCATTCCTCGGTTTCCTTGCGATTCGACCTTATTCCCCATCCGCTCCCCCGCCCTAAACCGCTCCGCCCCTTCACCACACCACTGTTGCCATCTCTTTCCCGCTTCCGTTCATGAACCCACCACCATTCTCTCCCTTCTCTTCGTCGTCACCGCCCCCCTCACAATCATACTCTGTCCAGGACAACGCACTCTGGCTGGTTCCATCTCCATCAGCAGCATCGCTGCTCCCTCGAATTCTCTCCCGCCGCCGCCCCGCCACCCGCCCACTTTCCCCCGCAGCTTCCGCGCGCTCTCCGCCCTCCGCCCTCCGCCCTCCGCCCTTCGCCCTCCGCCCGCCGCGCGCCGCGCGGACGGAGCTCCCGGGGGCACCGAGGGGCGCATCCCGGATTAATTCAAATCCGGCCGGGAAAAGGGCCTGCGCTGGAGGCCCGACCAGGGGCAGAATTAAAACGACTCCGAACACATGCTGCCCGGGGGCTTGCGGCGGCGGCGGCGAGGGCGGGGTCAGAGGGAGTAGTAGGCCCCGGCGTGCACAGGCGGGACGGGGCGGAGCGGGTGGGGGAGGAGCCGGTAGGGGGCGCGCCCGAAATGGGCCGGAAAATGAGGCGTCTGGGGACGAGGCGGGAATCGAGCGGCCGGCACGTGCGTCGCCGCCCCCGCCGCTGCCGTACGCCACCGCCGCCGCCGCCGCTGCCGCCGCCACCCCACCCCCACCCACGCCACATAACCCCACCCCCCACCGCCAACGCCACCGCCGCCGTTTCGCGGTCCGCCGGCCGACCGGTCGGGGGCTTCGCGGGTTAAAAATTGACACGCAGCGGTCCCGGCGCGGTTAAGGGCGCTTTCCATTATTCATCTGTTGAGCCGTGCCGGCGGCGGCGGCGGCGGTGCGGGCGCTCGCGTCGTGCAGACGCTTTCCGGGCGCTTACCGCGTTTTACTTACGAGCGCCCCCAATCGCGGTGCACGTCCCGCGTCCCAGCGGCCCGAGGTCTCCGCTTCGAGGCGGACGTGCGCCGCGAGTGTGAAACCTCCGCGACGGACGCGGAATGTTAACGGCGCCTTTTCGGAATTGACACGTAACGGACGAGTGAGGTGAGAAGCGAGCTGTTGCTTCGTTGCTGAAGGAGAAAGCTGATGACTTCGAAAACGGGAAGGAAATTTCGCAGAATTTACGTTGCTTAGATTTTGTAATAAATGTGTAAGGTTTGGAAAATTTATTTCTGCACGTGAGGGAAATAGATCAGATAGTTTTTAAACATTTTTTTCGAAGATTGAAATGCACAATATATCTATTCGATAAATACCTTCTGGTTCCTCGTGTCCTGAACTATGGAATTGTATAGAGAAATTGCTACGAGAACGCGACTACCTTACATATAAGACGAACTTTGATAAGTTTGTTATTTCTACTAAAAATAGGGATAATGATCACACTCTTGAGCTTTCCAAGCTCTGGCATGCTGTAGTAATGTCATGAAATCGTACTATACGATTGTGCTGTATCTAGTATTCAGCAGAGAGGTGACTGTACACGAAAAGTTTGCTTAGGTGAATACTTCACAATTTACGTAACTTGGAACCAAGCGCTGCAACAAGGACTTTATTGTCGACAAGGAACCCTGTCGAAGGAAATGTTCAAGAATATAAGTTTAATATTTTTTTTTATTTTTGCAATTCCTGTATTGATGTAATAAAGCGTCGTTAAAGTATTTTGCTTTAAAAAAATTGTACGTACTATCTCTATCATCCGACCTTGCAGAGTGTTACACATCGTCGACTCACTCGTCGTCGTCTCACATGAACGTCGTCTTACCCGACGAATTTCCGGTGAGAATCAACACTATGTTAAAATATACGTTCTTAGAAAACTGCTTTAAGCTTTTTCGGATTCCGAAATCATATGCATTTATTTTTAAGTTTTCATTTCTACTCTTCCAATCTACTACAAACAATTGACGCCTCCTATTTTTTTTAATCTTCTGTCTTCTTAATGCTCTGCAACTCCACACTCCCGCAGTACCGCATCTTGCTGGATGCTATGACTTCCATACTTCCCAATCAGTATTCCATACTACCCCTGGCTGAGTGCGCTCATGCGTTGTTCATGAAAATACTATGGCAGAATGGAGGAAATCCTTCTCAAAATAAGATGACACCGTCAAAATATTCATTAAGTTGTCAATCTGAGTCTGAAAGACTATAAGAAAATTTGAAATAGTGAGAGTTAGAGAAAATTAAAAATATTTGAGGGACTTCGAGAAAGTATGCGAAAGTGCGAAGAAATCTACTCGTAATATTGGCAACCTTTGCATCGACACAGTTGATCAAGGATTTGGTTCACAGTGGCAACATCATCCACCAGTTTTGACTTTTGATAACTCCTAGCATTTGACAGACTGAGCTGCGTACACCTTGCCAGCGTAATGCTGGCGCACGCATGGCTGTCTCCATCAATTCGTACATCTAATTCGTACCGCACCGCTCTGCACCACTCGTTACCACTCCCCGCACCGCTCGCAGCACGACTCGCCCCACCACTCACCGCATCATGCATTCCACCAAGCAGCGCACCACTCACCGCGCCACACACCGCGTCACTCCCAGCGTCATTCATCGCACACTCACTGCACCACGTACCGCATCATGTATTCCACCAAGCACCGCACCACTCAACGCACCACGCACCGCACCACTCATCCCACTACTTACCGCGCCACACACCGCATCACTCACAGCGTCATTCATCGCACACTCACCGCACCACTTAGCGCACCATGCATTCCACCAAGCAGCGCACCACTCAACGCACCACGCAGCACACCACTCATCCACTATCCGCGCCACACATCGGCATCACAGCGTCATTCATCGCACACTCGCCGCACCACTTACCGCACTACTGACCCATCAATCACCACACTCCTCAACGCACTACTCACCGCACCACTAACAGTATCAATCACAGCACTACTCAATGCACCGCTCACCCCACTACTAAGCGCACCATTCATCGCACTGCTCATCGCATCACGAACCCCACATCACACCACAGCGACATTCACAACGGATTTTCGTGAGAAGTTCAAGAAAAACGTGGATTGGCAACCACTGTCAAAGAAAAGAGACCGGTCTTCAAAAGACTGTTCAAAGTTTGAACTTCAAACAAAGGAGTCTTTCCATGATAAGAAAGTAACTGGTCAATGAAAGATGCATAAGTTTTGAAAAGATGAGTAAGGTGTTGATTTTCTACGCGATCGAGATTCAGATTTTTTGTCCAAGACCGATGAGTAAAAGAAAAAAGCAACAAAACAATGAAAATAGTGCAAGAAACAATCATTTCTCTCAGAAATTTAAACATTTTGTTTTACTATGGTATGCAATCATTTGTCGGCTCCTTTGATCTTCAGTGAGGCACCGCGCAGCGCGACCCACCATCTTAAAACTGTGTAAAGGAATAGCATAAGTCAGCTCAAACGCCATTTTCTCAAAAAACCTCCTCAAAGTTTTCCTCTAACTTTTCCAACAAGTAGTGCTAATTGCACCGTTTATTATGACATAAAATTCATTTTTGGGTATAATTTTTTTTCATAAATTACAGAAATGTAATATGTTTAAATATCTTTCAATCCGTTAATATGAACTTTTCCAGCGATTTCCAAACACTATTGCATTAATGAGTTAAAGTGATTCAAATGACTCAAAATTTTCTGTGAAAAAGAGCTTCAATTTCGTATTTTCAGTTTAACGCTTAAACGATATTTTCGTAAAAACAGATCTAAGTTTTTTAATGACAATTATCATTTAGGTCGAGGTTTTGTCCTTCTTTAATATTCTTAATGTAATATTTCGGTTCTACTATTAGGAAACCCAAGAACTGAGAAAAGTTTTAAAAAATGGATTTAGGTGGAGATAGATGATAACAGTCTAGAGTATGGGGCAAGTCCAATAAACTAGCCCAGACCAAAGAAAATAGAAAACTAATAGGAGAAAGCATGTGGCATTCTGTAGCGTTACTAGTTATGAATTTATAATTCTTTACCTTTTCATCTCTGTTTTTTTATTAATATTTGCCTATGTGCGATATTAATATTTGCCTATACGAAGCAAATGTCCCCTCGGGTTACGCATGTTTTTGCTAGTCACACACACACACACACCAAATACAACCAGTAAAACGGAAATAAAAGGCACCGTTACCACCGTTCACCACACAACAATTGTCAGGTCGAACAGCTGTTTACACACTTTCAATATAGCGACCATGCGCGCCATACCGACGCACGGATTGTCGGTAGCTTTCCTTTCTGTGTCGTACCTCTTCTGTGACCCCCACCGCCCCGCGCAACTCCCCAGGCCATGCCCCCTGTCCCCCGCCCTTCCGCGACTGTCTCGCGCGGTATGCCAGTGCACGTTTCGCGGTCTGCGCCCCGCCACCTCCCGCCGCGCCGCGCCGCGCCACATCGCGCCGCGCGTGAGTTGGGCGTGTTGACACGCGGCGGGGGAGGGGGGGGCAGGCGTGCGCGTTCGCACGCGTGCCCCGCCGGTGATTACGCCGACGCGAGGTATTATGCGCGCTGGCCACTGTGCTAATAGGCGGAAACGGTTGCGAAACTCCCGGCACAATGGCTGTGTTATGGACGCGCGATTAGTATGATAATGGCGGCGTGGTGGGTAGCCGCCACCCGCGCGCCCGGCGCCAGATTCGAACCGGAAACGGTTCCTGCGGCCCTGATCAATATTCAGAGCTTCCTTGGGGGCGTTTGGGCTGGCAGGGCGCCGCCCCCGCGGGGCGGACGCTGTGGGTGGGCGCACGGTGGGCGAACGGGCTCTTCGGGGCGGCTCAAAGGCCTCTTTGATTCCAAGTCCGTTGACCGGGAGAGGTCGATCAACTGTAGTACCTTTTATCGGAAGGCCCTAGGTTCGAGTCCCGATGACGGCTGGATTTTCGACACTAGCTTGTCAGGTAGGTCCAATCCAGTCACTGCCTGGAGAATTATAGCGGCCGGCTTCTCTGATCGATAGTTTTCTGTGGTTTCACCGATCAGCACCAGGCGAATACCGGAGTAGTACCGCACCAAATGGGCCACGGACCGCGCGCGATCTGTCCTTCGCATTCCTTGTCCTATCCTCTTCCGTTACACACACACACACTAACATGCACTACACTAACACATATCGGGGTAGACCTGTCGGGAGCTTAGAGCTTGT
This sequence comes from Teleogryllus oceanicus, assembly GCA_964035755.1. Classification (NCBI taxonomy): domain Eukaryota; kingdom Metazoa; phylum Arthropoda; class Insecta; order Orthoptera; family Gryllidae; genus Teleogryllus; species Teleogryllus oceanicus. The sequence goes on along the minus strand of CAXIVR010000003.1, from coordinate 128,971,144 downwards.
CGCGGCTGGGGCGGTGCCCCGCTGGTGGGATAGTCCTGGTTAGCGGGAAATCCCACTAGCCGACAGTAGGTCGGCGCCGGATCTCGCCATCCAGCGGGGGATGATCATCGCCATCTCCCGAGAAAATGCATGCACTACACTAACGAGACTAATGCCCAGAGCAGTTGACGCGTCCGGAAATACGAAAAAATCAATCAATCGAATTCAGTCGCTGTCTGGAGAAGAATTCTAGCGGACCGCTGCTCTGATGGGTTTTCCGTGGTTTCTCCGATCAACACTAGGCCAATGCTGGAGGAGCATTCTAACAAACGGTCCACGGACCGCGCTCCATCCATCCTTCCTCTTCCTTGTCCTGCCCTGATCTCTTAGACGCACACACACTAACGTGCACTACAGTCCCGCACATGCCGGGAGACCGGTCGGGGACTTCGAGCTTATCTCGGCTAGGGCGGGACCGCCACCTCCCGAGCAAAAATATGCACTGCACATACGGGACTAATGACCTCGGTAGTTGATGCGCCCTGAATCGCTAACATTGAATTTATGTATGTTCGAAAATCTTAATTAAAAATGCTTTAAAAAGGCATTGGTATAAATAAGAAATGGCGATTAGACATTTCATCCCACAAACGAATCTCCTCCATTCACCTCACTCCTCCTCCAATCGGAGCGTCTCAAATGGGCACTGGAAAACGAAAGGAATATTCTATAAAATAAAAATAGTGTCTGTAATTTGAAAGTAATAGTCTTTTTGTGGTCTTTATTATCTTTTCTGTAAAAACCATTATTGCTTTTACGAGTTTTGACCCTTTGACTGAGGTTGTCTCTGGACTGTCTGAACCGATTTTGAATCAGTTTTCCCTAAAAAATAGTGTTTGGTCGGGTAGAACTTAGGCGGGATGTTTGGATTTTTCATGGAAATTACAGTTTTATTTCGATCGTAATGAAACCTTGTACACGTGTCCTTCAAAAAGAGAGAAAAGTTACTGCCTGTATGAAATTGGTAAAAATTGCTTTTATACTCCCCTGCATATATTCTAACTTTACGTGTTCCCTATTTCCTAAATTTGTGTGTGCCTTCTTTTTGTTATTCGGCAATATCTCGAAAACAGTGACTAACATCGCTAATCTATATTAAACATTTCTGAAAGTCAAAAAGTTTTTAATAAGATAGTATATTGCTAGAATGTTCATTCATTACGAACTTTTCCCATTTTCATTCATCAGACCACCTGTGGTGTAATGGTTGCCTTCCATTGCACGAAAGGGATTCAAATTCCGGCCGATCCATGCAGAATTTGTGTTGGACAACTAGAATATCGTAATCATCCATTCATTTCAGGTAGGTGTATTCAAAAGACTCGGGCACTCGTATGTACTGCAGAATTTTCATTTATTCATGTCATAGCGGCAGCGGTAAAACGGTTAACGTATCAGGCGGCTGTGATATCCGAGATTGCGGGTTCAAACTGATCAAAACCGTGGATTTTCAAGTCCTTCTATTGGAGGGCAAGTAAAGCCAGATGTCCCATGTTGTAGAATCATGTAACAGATTCTCAAGCCTAAAAGGCGCCTCTGAACTTAATTCAAATCGCCTGCTTTGTCGCCCGAGTGATTCCTTCTTTCTCCGCTAGAAGGTGAAATGATGGTGAACATTTGCGTGGTGAGACGGAGGAGAGTAGGCCTGGTAGTCCTGAGTCCCGCCTCGTAAAGTCATCATTTAATTGAATTGAATCGAATCGAATCGAATCGAAAGGAATGGAATCGAATTGCATGGAATCGAATGGAATGGAATCGAATGGCATGGAATCGAATGGAATGGAATCGAATCGAATGAACGGAATGGAATGGAATCGAATGGAATGGAATGGAATGGAATCGAATGGAATGGAATGGAATCGAATGGAATGGAGTAGAATAGAATGGAATGGAGTGGAATCGAATGGAGTGGAATCGAATGGAATGGAAAAGAATGGAAGGAATGGAATGGAGTGGAATCGAATGGAATGGAATGGAATGGAATGGAATGGAATTGAATGGAATTGAAATAGAATGGAATGAAATCGAATGGAATAGAATCGAATGGAATGGAATCGAATGGAATGGAGGTAATCATGCCATTATATATCTTGTTTGCTTACTCTTCCATGTAGTACTTTCCCTGTCAAGTTGCTGCACTTTCCTCAAGCAGTCATAGAGCACTCTCGTGAATTCCTCTTACGCCACTTCCTTGAAATCCGCGTGGCGTGTGTGGTGGGTTGCCTTCGTCGGTGTCCCGGACGTGCTTTCAAATGCAACACTTTTACTGCCAAGATCTTTCTCTCACAATTGTAGTGAATACTTGATTATTCACGAACAGAATGCTCTTACGTAATATCACTTCTCATTTCGTTGGAAATGGGGAAATCTAGTCTCTCAGCCTATTGCTCCACAAATCTTTCAAACATTCTCCTCTTTGAATTTAAAATGCAAATGTGTATCATAAAAATTAGATTTTTTTACTAACTGCTGATTCTCGCATAATTCACGTTGATTTTTCATGTTCTTCCATACACTTGTCGCCTCGGTTCACAGGTGCACAGGTTCAGGAAACACGCAAACAATTAAATACATATAAATAGAATTCGTTATTCCAACGTTGTTAAAGGAAAGTATAACCTGTTTCTGCTTTAAACCTTCCATAACAGTTTTTCATCGATGAATCACCGTGGTAACATTGGCGCTAACATTGTAGAAGCGTCGTCTCATTCAATATCAAAATATCATGTATGTACATCCAGATTGTTGCATGGCTGTAACGACGTAAGACAGCTCGTCTTAGATAAATTCAAAGTTAAGAGATTATCACTTCTATCAAAATATAATTGAAAACGTACTTTGGAACTCTTCAATCATTGCAGCAGCAAAAAAGTGAAGGAGAAGCAGAAAGTTGTTGAATCACCTCACCTTCTCAAATATTACTCGATGGAGAAAACTGGACCATGGGCAATTGCATATTTTAATTTAATTTTATTTATTTTACGCCAAAAACAGTTAAAAACTGTGTGTGACGCACTATGGGGAGAAGTGAATTCTGTGCCCGTTTTCAAAATTCTGTGATCCCTACCTTAAGCGATATACTACTACTTGAATTTTGAATAGAGAAAAAAAGGAGCTTTTGTTTTGCAAGGATTGTTACCACAAGTATTCGCTCTGATGTAATAAAATATATTTTCGATCGTAAACCAGCAAAACATTTGTGCTCTTATCCCTCATCATATATAATACTACCCTTCAAAAAAACTGTTTTGAAGCTACTTGTGAACTACATCACAGAACTTTGCGCTACATAAGAGAACGCAAGCGGGTAATTCCTTTGATAATCAAATATTGTTATTTTTGTCTTTTCACGATACAATCTGGGAGCTGAAAAACAACCAAGAAAAGGTAATGTGTGTTTTTAATCGAGGTGCATTTAATTCTCTCACAATGTGTCAATGCAATAGAATCTGCAATGCAAAGCGGAAAGGGCTCAGTCAACAGCAATGTTTAAAAATCGACCAAAGTCATGCTTTTTTCAATATGTTATTTAAATACCTTGAAATACTTTTACTACCTTATTATTTACTATTTGACCTACAAGTTGCATAATGAAAAATACAAGGAAATGACATGGATAACCCTCAAAAGACAGGGAAATTTGTCCTAGAAAACAGTGTTATCTCTGATATTCTTGAAAGTGTGCAATATGATTTATCTTGTTCTTATATTTAGTAGTACTTGATAAATATTTTTTGTTGTACGATTCGATTGATTGATTGTTAGTGATTCCGGGCACGTCAACTACTAGGGTTATTAGTCCCGTAACTGTAGTGCGTGTTTTTGCTCAGGAGGTGGAGGTGATCTTTCCCCGCTGGATGGTCAGACCCGACGCCGAACAAACGTCGCCTAACGAGGTTTCCTCAAGCAGGTATCTCCCACCAGCGGGGCACCGCTCCAGCCGGGACAAGTTCTAAATCCCTGACCGGTCTCCGACATGTGTGGTAGTGTAGTGCATGTGTGTGTATAAGGAGTGAGGATGGAAGAAGGAAGGATCGCGCGCGGTCCGTGGCCCGTTTGTTAGGGTACTGCTCCGGCATTCGCCTGGTATTGATCGGAGAAACAACGGAAAACTACCGATCAGACCAGCCGGCCTTTAGAATTATCTTCCAGACAGCGACGTAAATCGATCTAGCCGACAAGCTAGTGTCGAAAATCCTGCCGCTGTCAGGACTCGAAGGACCTCCCGGTCAGAGGCGCTGCAGTGACATCAGTAGATCCACGGAGCCACCGCTCCCGGTTTGTTGCACGATTACTTGGTATTCTATTTAGTTGTATACGTAGAAACAAATTTGCTCCGAAATGCATTTCAGAAGAGCTGAATTCGTTTGCTACCCTCGCGGGGGCGGTGCAAAGAGAGTGTGTCGCGTGGCGAGTGGGCGGACGTTGCCACGTGGCACGTGGCTGAGCGACTGGGAGTGGGCGGGCGTGGGCCACACGGCGCGCGCCGCCCGCGTGGGCGCCCGCCCGAAAGCCTCGCCCCGAGCGCTCGCCCGCCTCGCGCGTGGGACGCGGAAACCAACGCCGTTTGCCACTGGCGCTTTCGGAGGAGCCCAAGGTTTTGTTTTGGGTCTGTTTCATATTTGCCGTATATGTACGGGGCACCATTGTCATAAGTTTGTACGTTGAGTCAGCAAGGTCATTTTAGGGCAGTCCCCTTCTAAGGCGAAGGGGGGGGGGGTGAGATGGATTTTCGAAGAAAAATATTCAGTGTGTCATTCTATGCTGATGGTAGGAAAAAGAAATTTTCGCATTGGTAATGTGAAATTAAATCCTCCGACAATTCGGTTTCTAATAAGTTCTTACATTCGCTTAGCTAGGGAAAGACAGGGGTAAAACGAACAATGATGGAGCTTGCTATTGATAGAGTCCTCATGGTATTAAATGTCTTTTGGAAATATTTTGCTAACTCTAACTCCTTATTACAATAATCTTCAATACTCTAAGTTATTTTTAAAATATGTTAATCTCTCTCTCTCGCTCGCTTGCGCGCGCACACACACCACACCCACACCAAATTAAAAGGTAAAAGGAAGAAAACATTCAGTAAATAGAAAATTTTGTCTAAAACCAAAAGTGATTAAACTAAAGTAGTGAGGAATAGAAATAGGATTTGGAACCAGTGAGGCAAGGTCAATCAGCAAAGATTGGCAAGGGTTAGTATGGAAGCGCAGCTGAATGGCAAATTCTGGAGTGGAAACTGTTGACGAGCAGAATAGGAAGGCCAAGAAAAAGCCAGTAGGGGAGGCGTGATGGACAGGGAATGAGAAGGAGGAGAAGTAGTCCCGGGCGGGGGCGGAGACGTGAGGCGGGCGGCGCGTTGATAGATATGCAAATTACGAATGTTGACAAGAGGTAACGAAGACGGCGGCGGCGGCAGCGGCACACGGCAGAGTCCGAAAGTCACCCGAGCCAGATGGCGGAGCGGCCAAACACGGTAATCAATCCACACAGCCAGCGCCGCCCAACACAGCCCCTCGCACCTCCCCTCCCACCCATCCCCCCGCCTCCGCCCTCCGCCGCTTCCTCTGCAGCTTTACGACGCCCAAAAATGTTATTTCATATTTAAAAGTGCCCATCCACCGCCTCCTCGTCGCCGTGCGGCCACACTCCAGCTTGAGCCGTCACATTGACCGCTCCGCCTCCTCACGACTCTCCCCCTTACACGTTCGGAATTCAATGATCTTCCCCTGGTCCTGCCTGCTGCTCTATACATATCCGTGCTCTTTGTAAGAAGCAAAATAACTATTATTTTTACGTTACACACATAGACACCTCTTTCCAAACCAGGATCCTTTAATACTATACAATTGTTTGTTCATCGTTGTTTTAATTATATGCTCGTCGAATTTTCGTTCCGCATCTCTTTCTTTTTTATATCGTATCAGTCTTTATCCAGCGTTTTACCACATCACTTATAAACACTCGTAGCATTCAGTTCTTTTGCGCAGTTTTCAAATGTTAGAACTCAGCAACTCGTCATCAAAAGTAACCGAGTCATGACATTATTTAATTTTACCCTTAATTGTTACTTTAAGCTATATCTCTCACATTACTTCATCATCGCCACTAATCCTTCCCTACCTTTCATTTTACCCCCAGGAAAAGTAGTACGGTTTTTTTTTTTTTATAACTACTCAGTTTCATCCACATTTTCATTTTTCATTTACAGCCATTTTTACTTCTTTCGTTTTTTATATAACTACAAATCCACTTCCACCCTACGATATCCTTTCGATACTATCAACCCGTCCCGCCAGTTACTCTCAATTACGCAGTCAGTGTCAACCGCAGCCTCGGCGACAACAAAATCCCGCCCTTCGGCCTTTGCGCTGCAATGGCCGCAGCAAACACCAACACTTTCAATCTCTTTCGAAAAAAAATAGCGGGTCACGCCGTCGGGGTGATTTACCGCTGCGGTAGCGGCGGCTGCGTCGGCGTCGGCGGCCGGCCCAGTGCGGGCCACGCCCGTCTCCGATGGCGCGTCTGCCTGTCCCCTCCCCCCCCCCCGATGATATACGGCGCCACGCTTTTATTATTCCATGCTTTTAAAATGAGGCCGTGTCTATAGACGCGGTGCGCCAGAACGCTATCATTAACCCACATTTTTCGGGTGTCTGCGGCGCCCGCCACCCTCACTCCCGTGTAATGACGCTCCATTTGGACGAGTGCAGTCCCCATGCACTGTGCATGAGGCCGCGTGCCGACTCGTCTTCCCCATCAACGCGGCCGCCCGCCTGCCCGCTCTCAATTCATGCGTCGCCCGTTGCAAGGGATGTGTATTTTACAGCGCAAATGCGGGGCTGCATATTCTAGTATTGTGTTTCGGCGCGAGAGTTATAGAATAAAGAACTGCCCGGTTTGGAGTTCCGCGCACATTTCACTGCGCCTTAGTGTAGAAGTGGATTGCTGCAATCGTGGCACTTGTGTTCTCGTAAGTTGATGATTAATACTCGCGATTAGGGGGGATTACTTGACTGGATTTTCATTTACTCATAGGTGGGTCAATGGGTGTTCATCATTGCACAAATCAAGTGATCATTTTGGATTTTGACAACATAGAATAGTTGCACGTACTTAGGTGCCCATTTTTTTATATTTTATAACACCGTAAAACAGAATACATTCCACATTCTTTTGTTGACTGTCATGCAAACACAACGTATGTTTTCATAACGAGACAAAACATTAGAGTGCAGTACTAAATATTGCGTTTCAGAAGGCTGAACTATCACACTGAACTTACAGCTGCATGAAGATGCGTTTTTGTTGCACTAACGCATTGCGTTTCGACGCGAGGGTTATAGACTTCAGTACGTTTTAGAATTCCACACACATTTCATTGTCACCTCGCGCAAAGTGGATTGCTGCAATCATCGCACTTGCGCTCTCGTAAGTACGGGCGGTGAATTAGGTGATTAATTCTCTCGCGATTTGGAGATATTAGTTGATGACTACATTAACAAACACTCGCAGTCTGCTAATGGGTGTTTATCGTAGTTCGAGTCAATTGATAATTTGGATTTTGGCAGCGTAATTGAATTATTAGTTTATAAATGAATGAACAAAATCCATAAGCTGTAGACATGGATCAAAAAGAAACTTCCGAAGAGATTCTATAAATATGATTCTAAGTATTTTGAAGCTGTATGAATGAAACGTTTTCGTAAAAGGAGAGCGTATCTCCAAATAGTTATACATTATTCAACATACAAGAATAAAAAGGCGCAGATGGCCTTGGAAGCGAACATACATGAAGCAACTTGGATCAATATAATTCGTGTAATAAGTAGAACAGAATTTTATTTACACTCGTAAATGATTGTCTCATTTAATTTCTATTACTTTGATCTCCGTTTGTTAGAACAAACATTTCACGAAAAATCCTTGTATTTTTGTTGATTGTATCCAAGGTGGAAGCATGAAAATAACGTTTCCACTTTTGAACATTATATTATATTGGCCTGTCAGTCAGACATTGTAAAGCGAAAAAAAAAAATTAATGAAAAAATACGTGAACATTAAATAGGACTTGATTGAAGTAATTAAACAATAAGGCAACCCAACGGACGGGCTCATGTTCCAGAACATCTTGGTTCCAATGAATAAAAAGCACGTTAGCAAAAGAGAAATCAATACAGAAGAACAATAAGGCACAGATGGCTGTGGAAGCGAATGGCTGCACAGCTTGCACCAGGCGCCGCATTCATTCGGCAGCGGCTGCCCGCACTTCTCGTGCTCGGTAATGAAGACGGAATAAGAGCCTCGAGAACCCTTCGCGAGCTCTCGTCGGGGATTCGCGTTTCTCTAGCGGGGACCCGGAGCGTTCTCGACGCCGCCCGCCCGCAACAACAACAGCAGCAGGAACAGCGCGAAGCCAGGCACAAGGGCGAACCTCTCGCGCTGACGGGCGATATCCCCCATGAGTCATCGTTCCGCCCGATTCGCCCCCGCCCATTATGGTCTCGTCTTCGCCCGACTGACGCATCTAGGGGTGCAATTCCCTCTGTTGTCGTTTTGTATGATGCGCTTCTGCTCACTCTCTGAGGCGATCATCTTTTCGTTGCCTCTAGAATTTGCGTATACTGCTATATTTGCTTTCGCACCACGAGGTATTTGAAAGAGTATCTTAGGTCAACAGATCACTGTCAAGCATGCATATATATATATATATATATATATAATATATCGTGTGGCCCACCTCAGATGTTCCCTTCAATTTTCTCCTGAACCGTTGCGGATACTGAGATGCGGTTTTCACTAAAATTACTATATGGAAGGGGGACATATGGTCATGCAGAATATTATTTTATTGCATTTTTATTGCAGTGTCAGTATTGCATATTGACACTGATAATGTTGGAGATAAAATAATGTAAATATTTATATTTACCACCTAACTTTCAAAACTTTGGAAGTGGATTAAAACGTCATCAGGAGCTTAAGAAGTCTGCACCCGAATAATAGCTCAACGCCGAGCTTCTCTGCGGATTCTACTAATAGAAGACACATTAGTGGACCACCAAACCCATTTAAAGTATTGAGTGTTTAAAAAGCGATGGAATAAATGCAGTCAGGCCCTACATTAAATTCTTCTAATAAAGCATAAACACGTAAAAAATCTTCATAGACAGATGTCTTGCCACGATTAGGCCTCCTGCCTCTAACCGGGAGGTCTGGTGAAGAATTCTATCAGCCGGCTGCTCTGATCGGTAATTTTCCACGTTTTCTCTGATCAACACCCTCCAGCGAATGCCGGAGCAGTACCCTAACAAACGGGCCACGGACTGCACGCGATTTTTCCTTCCTCTTCCTTGTCCAATCCTCACCCCTTACTTACTAACACGCACTATACTACCAAAAGGCGGGAGACCGGTCGGGAGTTTAGAGCTTGTCCCGGCTGGGGCGGCGCCGCGCTGATAGCCGGATAAAATAGAGATCGGCGCGGGATATCTCCATCCCGCAGGGGAATACCACCGCCACCTCCCGCTGTTAAACATGCACTACGCTTACGGGACTAGTAATCTTAACAATTTGCGCGAGCAGAATCACTAACAACCAATGAATTTGGTTGTCAATTGGATCGGTAATTTGAACGATTACAATTATTGGCATTAGGAAAATATTTTTCATCGACCTTGTTATTTCTTGTGAAAAACGACTGGATAGTGTACAACCAGCGATGGGCACATCGTAGTTGCAGAAAGAACAAACAAGAACGGGCGATCGCATCAAATGAACGATGGAGAAGAGGGAGCGACGGAGGTCTGGCGCACTTCCGGAAGTTCCGGGGGAACACCGGATGACGGCGGTGTGCGTCCGCCTTAGCTTCGGCTGAGTTGCTCTCAGCGCCCACTGCCCGTTGCCGGGGAGTGCGATCACCCCTCCAGAGGGCGCTGAACACTATGACGCGATTTTTATGAAGCTACCTCAGTCTTCATTATGTCACAGTGACGTCTTTTGTGTCTCTCGGTTATGCCGCTAGTTGCCGCATGATTAAGTAGTGTCGCATACGGTCGCGTTAATGCGACATTTAGCGACACAACCGATAAAGACGCGTAATGCAGTGACATAACGCCACTGTGAAGACAGGCTTTGAGAGGCAGTTATATAAAAATCGCGTTGTAGCGGCGAATAGAGTCCATAGATTCAGAGCATCGCCCTCCTTTGCGGTCCCGAATCCGCATTTCCATATCCCTTTGAACTATTTGGGGTGCGTTAGGGTCGAACAATCTTTAAAAAAAAATTATGATGTCCTCGCAACTCTCCATAACACCTCTGACTGTTTTCGTTTCTCCTTAACTTCTGAATGTTGCTCGGCGGGGCGGGATAAATCAGGTGAAAGGATAAATGGCGGCGGTCGTTCAGGTTCCTCTGCCCTCTGAATCCAGGGGATCCACCAGAGAAGTCCTCTCCCTCTCTCCGTCCCTGCCAACCGTTCTGTCCCACCCCAGTTGTTGGGGACAAAAATTGAAAAGGGAGTTTAGTTTTGTGTTTAGTTCTTGTCAGTATTTTGATGCTGTTCTCATGGTTTTAGTTGTTTCCGAACTGGTTTGTCGAGTTCTTAATTTTTATTTTCCAAATTTGTTGTTTCGTTTTAGTTCTTTGTCTTTCCTTCTCGTTTGCCTTCGTGACTGTGGTTCTTTCTGGTCTTGTTCAACCAAGTTTACTTTCCGCATTGGTACATATTCTCCTTATTACTTTTATTTTACTATTGGGAGCTAATGTTATTCACGGACGGACTGAGCGACAAACGGAGAAGACATAAGGTCAAAAAAGTGGGCAGGAAAGTGGAAAAACAAATGTATGTAAAAAACATCCGTTTTTGGTATTGGGGCTTCTCAAACGGGCATTTCTCTGAACTCTCGAGATCGATTTTTGTCGCGATTCACAAAAGAGCATAAAGTTAACAGGTCCTATTGACATTAATGAATGGCACGTTATGCAAGTTGTCATGGAATGAAAAGACCATGTCAGTACCGAGGAGTTCTACCATGGATCCTTGCGTGCCTCTGCCGGCTGGATGGGTGTATACAGCCTCTAACGGGATGTAAGGCAGTAAAGTAAGTGTGAGATACGATTAGGGATAGTGACAATTAGACTTAAAAGTACATGTGCGAACCCACCCACCTACCTACCTAAAATGACATTTTAATACAATTTCGTTAATATAGTAGCAATAGTAATATACAATTTGATGCTCCCGGAGACACAAGGTAAGACTGAAAAAAATGAATTAATGCTTCACTATGTATTCTAGATACAATCGAGAATTTTGCAGCCATTTTTTCTAAATTAAATGGGAGATTGTTGTCGGACCGCTAACTTTATTTTATGTTTTCAAATTAATAAAAAAGGTGAATGGCTCTGAAAAACGGTGTAATCTAGCTGAAACGTAACATGACTTCAAACGTAAATCTTGGTATTATGGATTATTACCTCCAGGGAACAACTCTTTTCCTGGTCCTTCCTGGGCGTTTCTTAGGGTCTCCTAAAAGACAGCCTCTCCTAAATTTAAGAGCGTATTTATTCTGAAAACGGGTCCCCTCCTCTTGAAATGAAGCCTCGTGGCAGGGCAGCTTTGGTCGTTAACTCATCCGGCCCGGACAAGAGGAGTGCCCTGTGCGCCGTGGCTGGTCCCGGTGGCCCAGTGCACAGTGGAGACACTCACAATCCGCGCAAGCGAAAGCCACATTGCCACATTGCGCCTGCAACTCCTAAAAGTACCAAACAAAGAAATGCACATAAATGATTCGAAGATAACACTTCCATCACCAATATTTTGTAAACATCTTGATTTGTATTATGGTAAACGCCTCTACTTCTAAGTGGCCGAGTTTTTAATCTTCATTGTTGTACAATTATTACAAAATATTGATGTTTAAATGTTTGCTCTAACATTTTTGCAGAGCGTATTGCGGATACTGGTTTACTTGGGCGACATATTAATGTTGTGAGTACATAGTTATCATTTCTTGACTTTTGTAATCATTCTAACAATAAATGATAAGTATCGAAGAAAAATGGGTATTTGTGTATTTTGTAATTTATCATTAAATGTTTTGTAGGGAAAAAATCGATTATCACCTTCATTAATTTTTGGTTGCAATCTTTGGATTTTGAAAATACGCATCAGTCGGCAGTTCAAATTACGCTATTGACCTTCAGTCCACCTCTTATTCTTCATTGACGCCCTTTAAAATTTCAGCAACCCCCTGATCGAGATTGTACCTAATAAATCTTCTCGTTCCAAACTGCGTAACAAATCCAATGGGACATTAAAGCATGCGGAAGAGTTCCATCAATTGCATCAGTTATTTCGAAAAGGCGACATTTCTAATATCTCCAAAAAGGAATTAAGCTCACCAATTTATTAAGAATAGGTATTTTAGTTTTCTTACATATGAAAGCACCATACATGCATTGAACGTTAATGGTACAACCTACTCTGGTGCGGTTTACTTCGAATATTGCACTTCTCCTGATATGTGCGTTTTCAACCACGTGCGCGCGACGAACTTCTGATAGAGAAATAGCCATTAAGGAATATCCAATTCAGTTGAGGATGGAAGTAGACGAAGCAGGCGAATTCTGTTCGTCCATCCAAAACCGTCAAATTCCGCACTGTGACGAGCGACGTTGGCGGCGGCGGCGGCGCTAGGCACTGGCCTGGCTGGGCCCGCACGCGACGGCACGCGCCCGCCGCGCGACGCACGCGACTTGCCCCCGCCACTCCCATGCGCAGACCGCGCCCCTCTTCCGGGACCGATGACCAGCGCCGCCCCCCCGGCGGCGGCGCGCGGAGTCCGTTCAGGCGAGACGCCCGGCGCCGCCGCGTCCGGGCCCTCGAACGCGACATCGCCCCCGCCCTCGCCCTCCCGTCCTGTTCTCGTCCTCGCTCCGCTCTCGCCCCCGCCTCGGACCCGCCCTTGCCCCTCCCTCACCCCCGCCCTCGCCCCGCCCTCGCCCCGTCCTCGCCCTCGCCCTCGCCCTCGCCCTCGCCCTCGCCTCGCCCTCGCCCTCGCCCTCGCCCTCGCCCCGCCCTCTTCCCCGTTATCGTCCCGCTCCGCTCTCGCCCCCGCTCGGAACAGCCCTTCCTCTCCTCGCCACCGCCCTCGCCCCGCTCTCGGACCCGCCCTTGCCCCTCCTCACCCCGCCCTCGCCCTGCCCTCGCCCCGTCCTCGCCCTCGCCCTCGCCTCGCCCTCGCCCCCGCCCTCGCCCTCGCCCTCGCCCTCGCCCTCGCCCTCGCCCTCGCCCCCTCGCCCTCGCCCCCGCCCTCTTCCCCGTTATCGTCCCCGCTCCGCTCTCGCCCCCGCTCTCGGAACAGCCCTTCCTCTCCCTCGCCACCGCCCTCGCCCCCGCTCTCGGACCCGCCCTTGCCCCTCCCTCCCCCCGCCCTCGCCCCCCCTCGCCCCCCCCCCCCCCCCCCCCCCCCCCCGCCCCCGCCCTCTTCCCCGTTATCGTCCCCGCTCCGCTCTCGCCCCCGCTCTCGGAACAGCCCTTCCTCTCCCTCGCCACCGCCCTCGCCCCCGCTCTCGCCACCGCTCTCGTTCCCGCCCTCGTCCTCGCCCCTGCCCTCGCCCTCGCCCACTCCCTGTTGCCCTCCCTCAAGCCCTGATCTGTCTCGATTTCTGTACCGCCTCCCTCTCCACTATCATTTACCACCTGCCTCAGGCTTCACCGCATACATCTCTACTTCCAGACATGTTGGCCCATTCTTCGCCCTTCGTCGTGCTGTTAACACGTTGACACCGGGAGCAGTAGCTCAGTGCATCAAGTGATGTCACTGCAGCGCCTCTGATCGGGAGGTTCTAGGTTCCCGCTCCCCTCGGTGGCAGGATTTTCGACACTAGCCTTTCAGCTAGGTCGAATTCAGTCGCTGCCTGGAGGAGAATTCAAGCGGCCGGCTGCTCTTATCGGTAGTTTTCCGTGGTTTCTCCGATCAACATCAGGCGAATGCCGGAGCAGTACCCTACCAAACGGGCCACGGACCGCGCGCGATTTATCCTTCCTCTTCCTTGTCCTATCCTCTCCCCTTACACACACACTTAAACTAACATGCACTACATTACCACGTATTCCGGGATATCAGTCGGGAGCTTAGAGCTTGTCCCGGCTGGGGCGGTGCCCCGCTGGTGGGAGAGTCCTGGTTAGGGGGAAACACCACTAGCCGACGGTAGGTCGGCGCCGGATCTAGCCATCCAGCGGGGGAAGATAACCGCCAACTCCCGCAAAAAACATGCACTACACTAATGGGACTAATGACCAAAGCAGTTGACGCGCCCGGAATCACGGAAAAATCAATCAATCAATCAACACGTTGACCAATCTAGGGATGGCAAAAAAGCATGTTTTGCACCTGAAACATCGATATTTTGTTAACAAAGGGCACGTTGTAGAGTAGCAGCAATTCTCAACAATACCCTTGTTTTGCGTCTTTCTCAAGCTGCACATTTCGCCTCTGCAATCTGAGGGAATTTTCGGTGGTTTTTCTTCGATGGTGTGTAAATGGAAGTGACTAACGGGTAAAGTAGCGAAACACGATGATCTTTGTTGTTGATAATATTCTTTACATTCAATAATAATTTTATTAACATATTACTAACATGCTGGTAACCAAACAGTAAAATATATCCCTATTACGTACTATAATTAAAAATGGAAAGGAAAATAGCATGTTTATGGGTTAAAACATCAATTATTTAATGCCGATCTATGTTTTTTCGTCGATGTTTTCTTTGACATCTAAAACCCTTTAGTGATGTATCAAAATATCGATGTATCGATCTTTTGGTAAAATCTTCCATCACTAGACCAATCCCATTGCCTCTGCCGTTTCCGCTCCCTTCTTTGTTTTACTAGTCTCGTCTTGTGAAACCACCACTTTCCTCATTGATCTCTTCGGGACTGTCATCATTTTTTGTTCCTTGTATATGGCTACTCGATCTCTTATTACGTTCGTCCTCTTATTCTTCCTTCTTACCCCAACTACCGTCTCCTTGATACTCTCCTCCTCCCTCTTCTCTCTCAATTATTTCCATTTTTCAAACTTTTTCTTTGCTTCTGCCACTGCCCTCACCGCTGTCTCTTGAACGTCATTGCCTCCACTGAACCTCCGCTACCGCCCCTCCATCATCTCTGCATCTACGCGTCCTCCTCTTCCTCCGCCCCATTCTTTGCCCCTCCTTCGCAGGCGCGGCGCGGCGCGGCGCGGCACCGCGCGCTGTTTCCGTGTGGTCTTGTTTGTCAAACGGCCGTCGCCGTTTCTCTGCTCAGTCATGTATCCTCTTGTTCCTGTCAATTAATTTTTTTTGCGCTCGACGCCCCGTGGTGTGACGGTCGACGCGCCCTCCCTCCTTCCTCGTCTGAACTCTGGGCTTCCATTGTCGGTCACTTGAAGTGGATTTTACGAGGTAATAAACTCTACAATTACTGAGTGTTCATGTTCATGTATATGGATTGGAAATAAATACCATATTTTTCCTTGCAAATGTTACAGAATTATATCGTTCTGTTGTCAGACAATGAATGTAACAACATTATAATATTTATAATATATCTCATACAAGCAACGGTAAATTAAGCAGTTCAAGAAGTTACTGCGCATCATGTTTTTCATATTAATGTGTCAACTAAAATTCTACAAATTTTAAAATGAGTAGGTTCTTCCTGTGCCATTTGAACCTGTTACATTTTGAACTCGCTTCCAGTGTTCAATAGAACTTAATTTTCATTTCATGGTGGAGGGATGGGTTGGGAGGAAATACAATTTATTCCTTTTCCTGTCTAATAGACAATTTTGATTAATAAATTCTCGAATAACGTAGTTCAGCTAGTAGCAGAAATGGACATGTTTATTCATAATTCTCGAAATATTTTTTTCTGAGGTCCTAAATTAACACATTTATTATCATAAAGGGCTGGGCAGTGTACATCTAAAGAAGCCGTGAGAACTTAAATATTCTGCTGCTTCACTCTCGATGCTAATGTACGAGACAGTCTGACACTAAGGAGAGGAGAAAGCTTGCTCTTATTTTCTTACATTGTTCGTCTGACAGTATCTCCGAAGAAGACTACCTTCGTGCCATGACACGCATCTCTACAATTACCTGCGGCGTTACGAAACAGCCAACTGTGAGTGAAACGAACGCGCTTGCTTTTCCGAATTCCCCCTTTTCAGTGAGTTGTTTTATCCTTCACGCAACTGCGTTACTTCTTGGATGACAAGACTGCTTAAAAAGTTTTAAGGCACGAGTTAGGATGAGATTGTACATGAGATTGGGTTTGTAGCATTCCTTAGTATTAACGTAGGGCGGCACGGTTCATTTCTTTATGTGTTCTTTACGTGCGTGCAGTGGCGTGTGTTGGCACAAAGACAATACACGTAGTAATAGTCAAGGTGTGTTCAGAAAGAAAATACGGATGCCGTGGGTCTTATAATGGGTTTGTTGACATACTACGTGATTATATGAAGGAGTTTTTGAGAAACTATTCCAACTTGAGAATCAAGATGACGCTATAGATAATTGATAGCTTACATTTTCCCTACATATTTTACAATTAGAATTAACATGAATCTCACTTCTGATTTAGCAAAAACTATTAATACTGAAGAATTCAAGGTAGTCAAATCCGAAATGTTAGTACGTTATGTATTAGATGTAGAAACGTCCTACATAAGTTCTATTCACTACGACCAGCAAGTCTTAGTAAGAAAATTATAATAATTTAATTTTGAGAGAACTGTAAAGAAATTTCGTAAAACAAGAGGTAAGAAAATACGTCTGTAATGACGTGTTGAAGCCACTATTAAAACCGTGTCGTAAAAACACAAATTGATAAGTACAAAAATCAAATCTTACTGGTAAATGAAACAGAAATGCTCTAGAGCTACTCATCACAAATATTAAATTTAATTCCTTTCAGACGGGTTTTGGAACTAACACAAATCTGACCGCTTTATAATGTAAGATTTTGAATTTGAAACAAAGAATGAGATCAATCTACTAACCTTAGAAAGAGGCAACCATTCTTTCTCTCAGCAAGTAAAAGCACTTACATTTTATGGCTTTCAATGGAGTTTGATAAAACGTCTGTTCCACTAACCTTCTAAACGAAGCTCACCAAAACAAGACGGTGAACGCAATCTACAACTTCAATCTAGCAGCGCAGAAAACTAGTCTGGCTGCCCGTCGAAGGATCGTAGATTCCAATCGAGACCCTCCCACCCGCTCCTCAGCGTCGAGCGCTCGTCGACCACGAGGAACAATCATGCGAACGCGTTTGAGGGCTATTACAACATCCACACATTTCATAACCGCCCGACGACTCCGCCGCAACGCAGCGGCTGCGTTGAGCGCTGAAAGGGAAATGGTGATGGTGACTTAAGTGATGTAGGGGAAATAGTGATGGAAATGAAAGTGGGGGGACGAGCAGGGGAATAAGTGATGGTGACTTAAGTGATGTAGGGGAAATAGTGATGGAAATGAAAGTGGGGGGACGAGCTGGGGAATTAGTGATGGGGACTTAAGTGATGTAGGACTTGTAGAAGAAATTTAAATTAAAAAAAAATTATCCCAAATTCAGTGGGAAGGTGAAGTGACGCAGGGGAGAGGGGCGCAGGCGATAGTAAACGAGCTAGTTTGGACAAATAACCTAGTGCAAATAGTAAAACAGCCAACAAGAGATAATGCCATTTTAGACATATTTTTAACGCGTCCGGAGGGATCCGTTACGAGTTGTGTCGTAATTCCAGGTATAAGCGACCACTAGGCTGTGTGTCCAAAAGTGAAAGGAAACTGTACATCGCATAGAACTAAGCGTAAGAAGATTTACTTGTACCGTAAGGCGGAAGTGGCCAATCTACAAAAGTATTTAGTCCATAATTATTCTAAATGGGCGGGAATTGGTAGTTCTGTAGAGGAAGTTTGGAATAATTTTAAGCAAATCGTTAATAAGTGTATGGATCTCTACGTACCGTAAAAAATCATAACAAAAAATCCCGATACAGAATATTATAATAATAATAAGAAGATACGAAAGTTAAAAAGCAAAGCAAGGCGGGCATATGGGAAAAGAAAAATCAGTGATCAATATTATAAGAAATTTAAGAAACTAACGAGAGAACTATTGGAGACGAAAGTATTAGCACAGGAAGGGCATTTGGAAACGATCCTTACTGATGAAAATAAAAATTGGAGCAATTTTTTTAAATACGTACGAAGGCGCAAAGGAAATCGCGAAGAAATCCCGTCGTTAAGAAACGGTAGTAATAACTTAGTGGTAGACAATAAACAAAAAGTAAATATATTTAACCAGTTTTTCGCGTCAGTTTTTACAGATAAAAGGAAGATCACCGTAAAAAAATGCGAAGGAGAAAATGTTGTACTAAATCCGAGAGCACTTAGGAAAATAATTGCCAAAATAGGTAATAATAAATCTACAAGACCGGTCGGAATTTTGGGAGAAATTCTCAAATTAGGAGGAGAAGCTATGTTATCGTTCTATTACGGCTTTTCGAGATATCACTGAACAATTCATGTATTCCTCGGGATTGCAAAGATGCCATAGTGGTCCCAATTTTCAAAGGAGGCTCGCGTCAAAATGTCGAAAATTATCGCCCAGTAAGTCTAACGTCTGTAGTGTGTAAGCAAATAGAACAAATGTTCTAGTGGCAGAATACTTACGCGAAATTTGGGATAAGAATAATATTATTTACGAAGGGCAACACTGTTTTAGAAAAGGATATTCATGCGAGAGTCAGGTAGTCACTGTCAGTCAGGACATTGCTGATTCTCTCGATAAAGGTTTAATTGTTCATGCATCTATTATAGATTTCACAAAAGCGTTCGGCCTCGTTCCCCATGATAAATTAAAAAAAATTAGTAAGCTTAACGTAGACAGAAGAATTGCTCATTGGATTCGAGAATTCCTCAGCTCGCGTACTCAGCGGGTGCGAATCGGGTCAAATTTCTCTTCGAGGGCAGAAGTAACGTCCGGAGTGCCACATGGAAGTGTTGTAGGTCCGTTGTTATTCATAGCGTATATTAATGATATTTGGCAGGGAATTGAATCAAAAATACGTCTTTTTGCAGATGATTGTATAATTTATCGGGAAATTAAGAACACAAGTGATACAGAAATATTGCAGGCTGATTTAGATAAGCTAGAATCACGGGCTATCACGAATGAAATATAATTAAATCCCAGCAAATGCAAGTTTATTAAATTCGCGTGTTCTAGAAGGACAGACGATATCAAATATAAATTAGAAAATCAGGATATTCCGAGGGCTAAATGCTGTAAATATTTGGGAATTGTACTAAATGAGGATCTGGGTTGGACAGAACACGTAAATTATGTAGTGAAAAGGGGTGGAAGGCATTCCACTTTGTAATTAGAATACTTAGAAAAGTAAGTGTAAAATCAAGAGAATTAGGGTACACGTCTCTAGTACGTCTGATATTAGAATTTGGCTCCATATTGTGGGACCCTTATCGTTTAGGGCAAATAAAATCTCTCGAGAAAGTACAAAAATATGCCGCAAAATTTGTTAGGAGAGGACGTTCAAATTCTGAATTTTTATCGTGGGAACCTTTGGAAAAACGCAGAGAGAAATCGCGTCTTGTGCATTATTCAAATCAATAAGAGGGGATCGTCCGTGGGGTGAAGTACGGGGAAGACTATCAAAACCAACTTACGTCGCGCGGAAGGATCATGGTTTCAAAATTCGGCAAAGAAAACAGAGAACAGATGTAGGTAAATTCTCATTTGTAAACCGGACGATACAAAATTGGAACAAATTACCTGCAGCAGTGCCGGAGACTTTCCCTCAGAATGTCAAAAATGTTAAAATTAGACTAAGTCAATATGGTTAATAGATTAATTTTGTAAAATTGTATTTGGTAAGATGTAAATATTTTAATGTTGTTTGATGTTTGTTTTGTGTATTTTTAGTAATTTCTTAGAAAACGCTACCACAGGAAGTATTCTATGTATTCCTAAGTAGCAAAATAAATATTATATTCTATTCTAAATGCTGGTGGGGCTTAACTGTGGAAGGACGTGTAAGAGAAATGGTGAAGGAGACATAAGTGAGGGAGGACATGCAGGAGAAATAGTGATGGAGATTTAAGTGCGGGAAGTGCTTGGGAAATAGTGAAGCGGAATAAAAGTGAGGGAGAAAATGGAGAAGAAATAGTAGTAGGACTTACGTAAGGGAGGACGTGCTGGGGAAGTACTGACGGAGACAAGTGAGGGAAATTGTGTAGGAGAAATGGTGATGGAGACTTAAGTGGGGATGGTCATGCAATGTAAGTGGTGCTGGACACCTAAGAGGGGATGATATTTAGGAGAAATAGTGATTGAGACTTAATTGTTGGGAAGGGAAGTAGTATATGGGAAAATGGTGGTAGAGTGTGTATGCGAGAAGCAAGTGTCGGGGAAAAAGGTGAAGACGACTAGGTGGGGGAGGATATGTATGCTGGAGACTATGAGTGAGACTATGGGGGAGGATTAATGCTGGAGGCTATGAGGGGACGAAGTACATGGGAAAATGGAGTCTATAAGCCTCGGAGGGAGACTAGAGGAAACTGTTGATTGACGTCAAGTAGGAAGTTTGAAGGTGAGAGCGATGATGGCTAAAGCAGTCATAGGAATGGTTACCAAGAGAAAATAATGAAGGGTAGTGGAGATGTCTGTGTACTGGTAGTTTGGCAGTATTCAATGACGACGAGATGTGGTGGTGGTAGGGTTGTTGCGTTTTTGGCGATCATATTAGTGGGGTAGTAGTGGTTAGAGTTCTTGTTTATCCAGCATTTGTTTTTGTTTTTTTCGTAGTTTTAGCAATGACACTGTTGGTGCCAGTTGTATTGATAGGATGTTCTATTAGTTGTGGGTGCTTTGGTTGTGGTAGTTTTCAATTTTGCAATGTTCGTGATGGTAGCGTTGACTGTTGTAGTGTTGTAGGGGTTGATTGCTGCAGTAATGTTGATGGTAGTAGTGATAGAGGTGGTGGTAATGCCAGTATGATGCGTTAGTAATTGTTGTGGAAATGGGGTTGGGATCTAATTGTATCGCTGAGAGTGGTGTAGCGTAAGATTTTAGTGCCGAAGCTAAGCCAATAGAATAAGAGCGCTATGACGATTAAATAGGTAACAGTGGTGATCATGAACTCTTGTTCTAGTACACAATTTGAATATGACGTTTTTGAAAATAATAATTATGGAGAATATATGTGGTTTCGATGGTTGAAACCATCGTTATTTTGAAGCTGATTTTTTTGATGATTTGATGATTATTGAACTATAATTAGTGGTATAATATTTCAAATCCATAGCTTCATTTCTAAAATACATTCAATTCTATTGTACTACCGCCCCATGCACATAACCAATTCTAATGCACCTTACTGACATGACACTACTTTCCATACCACTACCTTGAAGATTACTTTCTCCTTAAAGGATTTTACGTAAGGGGCGTATCCTAAAAAAGTTTACGAACTTCAATTCTGAAAACATGAACATCCAATCAACGCCTTTTCTACAGAATCCTTAATTGGGGGAGCCGTGTATATGTGGAGGAGGGATGGGGGCTGAGGCTGACGCGTGAACGAGAGCGAGCATCACTGAACCGTCGCTTCTGTCTTCCCCGCCCCTCCACCGCCCACGCCGCCGCTCCCTCCTCCTCCGCCGCCGCCGCCGCCGCCCCCGCCTCCTCCTCCACCACCACCTCCGCCACCGCCACCGCCACCGCCACCGCCACCGCCACCGCCACCGCCACCACCTCCGCCACCGCCACAGTCACAGCCGCCGTCACCGTCACCGCGACTGCCTCCACCTCACCACCGCGTCCGCTACCGCCTCTGCCGTCGCAACCGCCACCGCCACCGCCTCCGCCTCCGCCTCCGCCTCCGCCTCCGCCTCCGCCTCCGCCTCCGCCTCCGCCTCCGCCTCCGCCTCCGCCTCCGCCTCCGCCTCCGCCTCCTCATCCGCCTCCCGCCTCCGCCTCCGCCTCCGCCTCCGCCTCCGCCTCCGCCTCCGCCTCCGCCTCCGCCCCGCCTCCCCCCCCCCACCACCACCACCACCACCACCACCACCACCACCACCACCACCACCACCACCACCACCACCACCACCACCACCACTACCACCACTACCACCACACCACCACTACCACCACCACCGCCACCGCCACCGCCACCGCTTCGCTTCGCAGTCAAGGCCGCCCGTGTGTCAGAAGGCTTTGCGCCATACCGTCTGTGCCGGCGGCCCTCGTTCCCCGCCCCGCCCCCCGTCTCCCGCTGTGTGTGCTGCGCCCAGCAGGTGCCGGAGTCACTGGCCGACAGGCGCACTGCGTTGGGAAACGCAGGCCGTCCTTTCTGTGTGCGCGTGTCTTGTGGGCGTGTGCTGAGCTCTTTGGCTTTGGTACAGTTGTCTCCGATAATACTGTTTTCTGCTCGTGTAGAAATATTTGATAACTCTGAAGCTGCGGACATCGTGGTTTCCCCGTTCATTTTCTTTTAATCTTCGCTGATATGGCGTGTGGATAAGATTATTGAGTCAAATTTGTTTCCAAAATGATTCTGTTCATCCTCTCGTAGAAAATTTGGATATGCAAAGTGAAGCTGCAAAAGACTGAGCAGAGAAAAGACTACGATAATATTTAGAAATTCTAAAAATTAATTGGTAATTAATACATTCTTCTCTGTTTTCCATGACGTAAATATAAACAATAAACAAGTGACAAATGATCATCAATAAGATGTTACATTTATATCAAAGACTTACTAGACTCATGAAGAATCAGCAAAATTATATCTTCACATTAAACAACTACGAAGATCAGTACATGTACCTTTCTTTTAACTAGATACTGTAATTAATCTTAGAGTAATCTAAATGACGTACATTTTCAGTCACGACAAAAGGCTTGTTGCACAGTTCGCATTTTAAATCCTGTTACATGAATATTTACATTAAAAATTTCATTCATAGTTTAAGCACTTCATAAACTCTCGGAACACTGATTCATCGAGTGTTTTCAGTTTATGATTAATGATTCATTGTTCTCTGTTTTTAGGTGATACTTTTGTTTCCTTATGTTTGGGTCTTCACGCACTCTTTATTGTGTTTATTCATTCCTGATTGAAGTTAAAAAGTCAATTTTACGGATAGCCATCGTTTTGAGTAACTGGTCATAAATTTACACATACTGATATTTTCTCTATGAAAACAGAACTTCAGTGCTAAGACAAGTCATCTCTGGAACCACCACTACAAACACGAGCATCACTACTGCTGCCATCTGTGACGTACCGAAATATCTTTTTAAATATGCTCGACCATTTTACGATACATCAGCACAATAAAACACCAATTCTCAGGACATGGCCTCTCTAATATTTCCATACGGAAATCATTGGACGAATTGAATAAGAATATTTTGTATAATCAGCTATAATATTTTGTATTTGTATAATCTAATAATATTTTGTATAAATTACTATACTAAAAAATATTAGACGTTTCTATATTGAACAAATAAAATTATATTGATTGTTTATATACATGAACAGTAAAATTGAAGACATATTTGCACTAATAAAACTGTTTTATTACATCAGTGCATAAGTGTCTTAGCTTTCTCTCTTCTCGGTTGTTCTCGGTTTACATATCACGTAAGCTTCTTTCTCACATAACTTAAGCGCCCAGTTCAATTTGTCTAAGTTCTTGTCTCGCTTCCTTCAGCGAGTACCATTTTATTACAAAACCCCTCTTACTATTAAAACATTGATTTGTCTAAAACACAGCCAAAAACGTTTTTCTGTCATATAGCTTTTTCAAAGCCTCCCTTGTCTCTCCATTTTTCACATCCTCCTATAGTTCCACTTAAGTTCACAAGGTTTACATAAAATATCCACACGTGTTTCATCCACACATAATATATTACACATCACTATTATCACTACACTACTTCAAAAGGCCATTCACCCCTATTTTACCACCACTGCTACAACCAACACAATTCTTATTCTTACTCATCTCCACCACTATCAGTTCCATTCTCATAACTCTATTTCTCATTATGCAAGCTTTATCGAAAAAATAAATGTCAAGAAATTTTAATGAATAAATTAGAGTCTGTTATCTTGCTTATTTTATTGCAATGGTGTTTTGACCTTAAACGTAAAAATAAACTCAGTATTATTATAACAATTTATTATATTAATTTTTATTAAGGTCAAGAAACCATTGCAATAAAATGTTAAGAAAGAAAAAAAAACGTGTTACAAAACCAGTATCTGAAACAATGGTTTATTGAACGAATTACTGTGGGAATAAACAACGTTTAAACTTTGGCCATTGAAGTTGCCATAAAATTATACGTTGTTTGTTGTTCTCGAACTCTGCCGTGTTTCATCACTTTCTCGGTGCCCGTGCAACAGTCCTGGAATGTGCTTCGGTCACTCCTACACCAAACGGCGCATCGAAGCCCGCTCTCCCAGCGACAAATTACAGAGCAGGACGCGTCGTGCATGATATATTGCCGTCACCAAGCCCCCTGTCTGATCGAACCAGATACGGCAGAATCTTGGTGGGGATTCGTATACGGCCTCCCCATTAATGAACAGGCTATCAAGGCACTTAGATGAGTATAACTATTCGTCCTAACTACTGGAATCTCCGTGAGATCGGCCGCAATGTAATGATTATCATTTGAGGTCACTTTCGTCAGCGAGCTGTAATTATGGAGAGAATAGAGATTACGCCAACGCAGGAACGCGCTGGATCGGTGCATGTTCGCTTGGAAGAATCGAGCAGCCTGGATGGTAGGTTTAGAGTGCTCTACAAAATGGGATGAGTAAAATACCTAAGGGAGAAAAACAATAGAGGAGAAGGTACAGTAAAATAGTTTGGAAAAAAGAAAGTTGGTGCATTATTTTGAAGGAATGTCAAGAAATAAGAAGGGACGAACATTTCACTTATGATCGTATCACAAGACTTATGATCGTATCATAGAAAAAATAATCACTATGAATGCTTGTGAGTATGAAAGATGGCAAAAAAAAGACACAATTTCAAAGAGAAAAGAAATATCGAACAACAATTTTTAATTTTGCTAATTCTTCTGACAATTTATTTCATTGAAAAACCTCACTTGAATAGTATTATTCTCTCTCTGCAGGAGAGAGAATATTTTTAACAACGTGTCTGCATGTGAATATTTGTAGCAAGACAAACAACTTCTCACGTAAGAAAAGTGCTGCATATGTGGCATGAACATAATATTAATATCATACATCAAATTTAGTGAAAGAGCATTTTGAGACTGATTTTCTCTTCCATTATTGCTTCTAATTGCCTACTAAGGGATTTTATCAATAAAATGATTCTGGAAACCTCTATGAGAAAAATAATATTCAAAAGAACCATATCAGATAAGAAGTGGTTCTGAAGGTCGGAAGTATACGTTCGGAGTTCTACCTCGCAAATCGTAATTCGCACCTCGCAAATCGTAATAATCGTAACCTTTGTTTTAATGCTAAAGTTGACGCTGACGCAGAAGTTGACGCTGGCGCAGAAGTTGACGCTGGCGCAGAAGTTGACGCAGTTGACGCTGACGCAAAGTTGACGCTGACGCAAAGTTGACGCTGACGCAAAAGTTGACGCTGACGCACAAAGTGACGCTGACGCAAAAGTTGACGCTGACGCAAAAGTTGACGCTGACGCAAAGTTGACGCTGACGCAAAAGCTGACGCTGACGCAAAGTTGACGCTGACGCAAAAGTTGACGCTGACGCAAAAGTTGACGCTGACGCAAAAGTTGACGCTGACGCAAAAGTTGACGCTGACGCAAAAGTTGACGCTGACGCAAAAGTTGACGCTGACGCAAAAGTTGACGCTGACGCAAAAGTTGACGCTGACGCAAAAGTTGACGAAGTTGACGCTGACGCAAAAGTTGACGCTGACGCAAAAGTTGACGATGACGCAAAAGTTGACGATGACGCAAAAGTTGACGCTGACGCAAAAGTTGACGCTGACGCAAAAGTTGACGCTGACGCAAAAGTTGACGCTGACGCAAAGTTGACGCTGACGCAAAGTTGACGCTGACGCAGAATTGGACGCTGACGCAGAAGTTGACGCTGACGCAGAAGTTGACGCTGACGCAAAAGTTGACGCTTACGCAAAAGTTGACGCTTACGCAAAAGTTGACGCTGACGCAAAAGTTGACGCTGACGCAAAAGCTGACGCTTACGCAAAAGTTGACGCTTACGCAAATGTTGACGCTTACGCAAAAGTTGACGCTACGCAAAAGTTGACGCTTACGCAAAAGTTGACGCTTACGCAAAAGTTGACGCTGACGCAAAGTTGACGCTGACGCAAAAGTTGACGCTGACGCAAAAGTTGACGCTGACGCAAAAGTTGACGCTGACGCAAAAGTTGACGCTGACGCAGAAGTTGACGCTGACGCAGAAGTTGACGCTGACGCAGAAGTTGACGCTGACGCAGAAGTTGACGCTGACGCAGAAGTTGACGCTGACGCAAAAGTTGACGCTGACGCAAAAGTTGACGCTGACGCAAAAGTTGACGCTGACGCAAAAGTTTACGCTGACGCAAAAGATGACGCTGACGCAAAAGTTGACGCTGACGCAAAAGTTGACGCTGACGCAAAAGTTGACGCTGACGCAAAAGTTGACGCTGACGCAAAAGTTGACGCTGACGCAAAAGTTGACGCTGACGCAAAAGTTGACGCTGACGCAAAAGTTGACGCTGGCGCAGAAGTTGACGCTGGCGCAGAAGTTGACGCTGGCGCAGAAGTTGACGCTGGCGCAGAAGTTGACGCCGACGCAGAAGTTGACGCCGACGCAGAAGTTGACGCTGACGCCGTCAATAAGATATTGTGTTTTTCCGAAAGAATTGCTCCAGGGTCCACAGCAGAAAATACTCCAGCCCTTAGCGAAACATACCGAGCGCGCAACGCGCCTGTCTTGACTGCGGCGGCGGCGGCCGTGCGCGACGGTCGCTGCCACCCGCGCGGAAAAGAAGATTAGGAGCGCGCAGCCGTGTTCGCGTTCGCTTGCCCGCGCGCGTTCGCGTACGCCACGCGCGCATTCCCGTCACCGGGAGAGTGGGATGCGGCGGTTCCCTTGCGAGAGAACGCAGCTGCGCGGGACGTCGACGGCCAGCTATGCGGTCACCAGCTATGCTCCACTACACGTCACAGCCACCGTTTCCCTTTTCCTACACCCGCCTACGCCATCGCCACCACCACAACCACCGTCACCGCAAATGCCACCGCCACCATCATTCGTCACCGTCACCATCACCGCCACCGCCACCACTACCCTCCAGTCACCCGCCACCGACACTCCCATCCCGCACTCCCCCCCCCCTCGTCGCCGCCGCCATCGCAATCTTCCCCGCCGTCGCTCCTACCATTCTCATCGTCACAGCCGGAGCGGTGGCTCAGTGCATCAACTGATGTCAACTGCAGCGCGTCTGGCCGTCTGGAGGTCCTAGTTTCGTGTCGCGACGACGGCAGAATTTTCGACACTAGCTTTTCAGCTAGGTCGAATTCAGTCGCTGTCTGGAAGAGAATACTGGCAGCTGGCTAGATCGGTAGTTTTTCCGGTGTTTTCTTCGATCAACACCAGGTGAATGTCGGAGCAGTACCCTAACAAACGGGCCACGGACAGCGCAAGATCTTTCCTTGTTCTTCGAAGTTCTGTTCTCACCCCTTACACACACGCCTACACTACCATGCTCTACACTACCACACAAGCTGGGAGATCGGTCGGGGACTTAGAACTTGTCCCGTCTGGTGTGTGCCCCGCTGGTGTGAGATACCTGGTTAAGGAAAAACCCCGTTAGTCCACGGTAGGTCGGCGCCGGATCTGGACCACCATCCGCCTCCCTAGCAAAAACACGCACTAAACTTACGGGACTAATGACCGAATTAATCTCAGCTAGAACTCTTCCTCGGTTCATGATATGCTCTTTTAACCCTCTTTTCCAACATATCATGGTATGAATGAGTTGGCAGTACTGAAGTGACGGGTGGCTGGCGGATTGGCTGATATGAAATGACATGAAATGCGAAATATTTGATTGTTTCATGTGTTGGCTGGCTTGGCCGTTGATTCGCAGGTGAATTTTTTTATTGGTAGAAGGAAAACTACCGATCAGAGCAGCCGGCCGCTAGAATTCTCCAGATAGCGACTCAATTCGACCTAGCTGGAAAGCTAGTGTCGACAATCCTGCCGCAGTCAGGACTCAAACCTAGGACCTCCCGGTGAGAGGCGCTGCAGTGACATCAGTTCTACACTGTGCTACCGCTCCCGGTCATTTTTTGACAAGATACAAATATTATCTCATCTGCATGTTATGAAAGCCCTAAGGGTGGCTCACGGGCAGCGTACTAGCTTCCAGTGGTGCGATCCCAGGTTCTATTCCCACTCGGGGCAATAATAGTGTTGTAACTTTCCTTTAAAATCGCCTTAATTTATGTAACAGTGTGATGAAGAAACGCTCAGGCTGGCGGAGACTGATGGTTACGGTGAAGGGAAATTCGCTGCATCGCTTACCCTCCAAGCCTTGGAGTAAAATCATGTCCAAACATGGTGGACTCAGTTATCTAGCAGGCGAAGTCGGACTATCGATCCCAAATGCTAAATACATTCAACTTATGAAATCAACACACATCAAAGGAATATATTGTAGTCGACAAAATAAGTAACTGCATATATTGGGTGAAAATGGATAGTGGAATTGTGATAGCAATATTTTAAGTGAGAGATAGAATCATTCAGATCAATATATAATTCTTAATAAATGACAGTAAAATTTGAAATTATAAGCGCATTATTGATATAGGTATTAATATTGTTTCTAGAAGGCGGGATGTTTATTCAAAAAGATTAATACGTTCGTTATTAAGATTAGATATCCGTACGTTTCCTAACAGCGACGAACAATAGCCAGCACATACCACGGTGTCATCTCCAACAACTCCTTCGTCAGTTTCACTCGAGTACGAGTGGAGCGCTCGACTAGCCGGGCTGTCAGCGCTGGAGCGCTCAGAATGGAGGGCGGCACTTGCCCACTCGGGGCAGCACGCGGATAATGACAAGTGGAGCGGCGGCGTCGCGGCGCTGGGGCGCGGGGAACGCGGCCGGCGGCCGCCGCTTCGCGTGCCGAGCGCTCCCCGTCGCCTTCTTGGGCAGCGCCGGCTGCATTTGGAGCGGCGGGTTTCTTCGGCGCGGACACAACGCCTCGGCGGCTCAGGCGCTCCCAGAGGCGGGTTTCGAGTCGCGCGTCCCTCGCGGGATGGATAGATGGATAGGTAGATAGATAGATAGATAGATAGATAGATAGATAGATAGATAGATAGATAGATAGATAGATAGATAGATAGATAGATATTATTTCTGCAGGTAGTTATGTACAACCTGGTGGCAGAACACTACAATTAACATATTACAATTAGAAATATTAACTTTAAATTACTTAACAATGTTTTATATAAATTATTTAAAGACATAATAATATAATAATAGTAATAATAATAGTAATATAATAATAATAATAATAATAATAATAATAATAGCATTAACTACATTTAATGGCTGACCTGCACAGTTATTTTAAAGTATTAAATACAAGACTACACGACTTTTTAATTACACTTCACTTCACTTCCACCTTACTTCACTTCACTTCACATCATTTGCATTTCACTTCTCTTTCTACTTCTATATGGCACTACACTGCACAACACGTCACCACACTTCAATACAATATGGATCTACGGTCGTAGCGCTGCCGTTGGTAGAGGAAGGGATGGGAATGTGAGATACCCTTTGTGCTTTGGAACATACTAGGTGCCAGAATAATCGTAACTAAAAGAGTGATTTGCGGTTTCTGATAATGTTTAGTATAAAATGCGCTGTATTAACCTAAACGTTGTGGAACTAATAGGTTTTATGTAATATTTATTTTTTTCTAAATAGTGTCACTACCAGTGAATAAAAAAATCGGGTAATGATATGAGATGGTATTGTTTTATAGAGAAAAGAAAACTGGTGTTATTACAAAAAGTTACAAAGCGGCTTTATTGATGTACCCTATTGTGACGTCGTGGGAATACACAGTAATCACAGACACGAGCTTCAATGATAAATATGTACAGGTTTATTCACAATATGTACAGTAAATACTTAAAGTTACTCTTAGCTCTGGTAGACGTTTACTCCCCTGATCGCAGGAGCGATCCTTAAAAATGCAATGTTTGACTCGTGGCCCGCGCCACTCCTCAGCAAGCCTTATGCACACAGCATACAGCTCCGGCGACCTCGGTCACCCGTGGAAATAGTGTCCACAACGGCGTCCCAACACATGGGTTGCCGTACGAGCCTAGCTCGGCTCCGCACCGCCCTCGGCGCAAGTTTTGTCCGTTCGCACGAGGGTTCCACTCAGCTCGACAATCCCCGCCCCCGCGCTCTGCGTTCGCTCTTATATAGCTCTCACCCATGTGACCTGGACGTCACTGGGTTTTGCACACGGCCCGCGCTAGTCGCGTTGCCGGGCATTTTGGACGTCGCGTTGCCAGGCATTTTGCCCTAGCTCTTAGAATTCTCAAAATACCTCAGCGTGTCTCCGCTTCTGCCAGCTGCCTCATTGTTCTCACATCCTGCCTGGCCCCTGGCGTCTAATCCCTTGACGCAGCGACCTTGTGCCGCCCCGCTGGTCGCTCTGTGTAGCCCTACAATACGTTATAATATATACATTAAGTTGAAATTCATGTTTACAAATCACTTGGTTTTAAAATAATCACAAAAGAAGACTTCAATCTCTGGACCGGCACAGTCACTGGAAGCCCACTTTCTTCACAAGATACACTGATTTCAAAATTCACCCATACAATCTTAAGAAAATTTACAGTAATTACGTCTGGTACTAATAAGAGACGGTCTCATAATGCTACCAATCAAGTGTCTCATATTACAACCACCACGCAATCTTCGATTTTGCCAACATATCGTACCGAACATTGAACTTTATTTCAATTCCTTAGTGATATTAAAAAACTGCAATATTTGTATGTCAACTTTCCTCCTACATTTGTTGGAAAATCACAAGATATGTCGAAGAAAATTGCAATTGAGAGCAGAAATACAAAAACTTTTCACAGCACTACTAACTGTAAACGTTTGCCTCGGGAAACTGCGAAGACTGAAGTGACCGGCCGTTGAGGAAATGCGATTATGATGCTAGACTACGGAGTTCTCCAGTCACTCGACAATTGGCAACGCTACACAAAGGCGAAAACCTAGCTATCTCTTATTTCCATCCTGTCTCATATTCCTACCTCTTCCCGTACTAGTTTACTCTTGTATTGGTTCACGGGTTTTCAGAATCATCAATGAAAGTCTAAAAGTAAACGCTAAGTTTAACTAAAAGTGTACTAAAAATTTAAAGGATAAATTTGAGAATGTGGAAATTTCAAAGCTCTACTCGAAATATGTTGAGAAAATCAATTGTCAAAAATAGTCTCAAATGTTCTGTCCATAAACCTACGGGGCTAGACTTTGACACTTTGTCCACATTTATAACGGTAATGGGGTTTGCAAAACCATAAAAATATGTTTGAAAACAACGTTTAACTAAAAGTATAGAAATGATTTAAAAGAGAAATTTAAAAATGGGGAATTACAAATTTCTACTCTGTATCTGTTGAGGAATACAAATTGGCAACAATCCGCTCATATGCTTTATTCATAGAACCAGAATAAGAAAATTAGGTAGTGAACATGAATGGTCAAAATTATGTTGTTTAAGCAGAACTCTACAAAATTGAAAATTAATTCTACTGTTGTTGAAACATCTACTATTTTTAGAAGATGTAGTTCTTCTCGGTCACCCCACTCTACTCCAACAGTCAGAAAACCCGATATACTTGTGAAATTAAATTGAACGAAAAATAGAAATCATATTTCAAGATGAAATCGAGCGGACTGAAGTACGTTCCGGATCAT
Organism: Teleogryllus oceanicus; assembly: GCA_964035755.1. Lineage (NCBI taxonomy): Eukaryota > Metazoa > Arthropoda > Insecta > Orthoptera > Gryllidae > Teleogryllus > Teleogryllus oceanicus. The sequence continues at coordinate 128,939,028 of CAXIVR010000003.1, read as the reverse complement.
TGAATTTGGCCACAGTTTATACAAAACATTAACATGTTTCAATTTGTCAACGTTTCGAAATAATTTAATTCAATCTATAGAGCTAATACTACATCAAGAGCAACAAAATTGTTAGAACATTACACTTAGACACAACACACACGTTAATATACAAGTACAATGTAATTCAAAATGTAGGTGTGCTAACTTGAGTCGTGCCTATTGTACTGCTATCCATCGAACGTCAAAGGGTGGGGATCTATGAGGGGGCTCTATCGAGGCTGGGTCAATCAAGTGGGCGCGATCTGAGCTGCAATGTCCGGCTGGCGCCACGCGCTTCGCGAGAGGAACAGAGGGCGCGCGCCGCGGGAGGGAGACAGGGTGGGAGGGAGGGAGTGAGGGCGGGCGAGCGGCATTAGCGCCGATTTAATTAAATTTGAATAACAATCGCCTCGCGCCGCGCGCCGGCGGACGCGCGCCGCCTCACAATGGCGGCCAGCGGCGGATTGCCCGTCTGAAGATACGCTCCGCCCCCACCCACCACGCCGCCCCGTGCCCCTCCCCCTGTGCGCAGCGCGCGCACGCCCACGCCCGCTGGCGTGTTCATTTGCACACGAGATTGTCGGGCACTCGCCGCCCTCCTGGCTCCCACTCGCCCGGCTGCACTCTGGCCGTCAGCACGTCCACTTCGCCCTCTCGCTGCAAGCGCACTTGCCCCAATGCTCGCTCGACCACACGCCCGCTAGCTGCACCTCCCTCTCGCCTGACTACCTTTATGCCAACTACCCTCTGGTCTTATCTCCCTCTTACCCTACTGCCCTCTCACCCAACCACCCTCTCGCCCTACTTCCCCTTTACCCTACCTCCCCGTTGCCCTACTTCTCTCTCGTCTTAGCTCAAGTTACTGACATACTTACCTTATCTCTCCCCTTACCCGTCTTTCATGTGTGCGTTCGTGTTTTTTCTCACTGGCCGTTCTGTGGTCTTAATGTCGACCACACGACGCAATTATCCACTAGCACGTACTGCACTTTTAGTGGAAGGGTGGGCACGTAATGTTCAACCTATTAATTCCCGTCATTCATTACGACAAAATGTCAACAAAGCCTCCTATCGTGTACGTTCTCCATTATCTACGTCGTTAATGATCAAGTGCTCTATTCCTGTTCTCTGTTTTCATCTTCTGTTTATTCGCCCGTCTACATCACCACCGTCCTGGCCGCTAACGTACAGCTGTAGTCGTAAACCCCTTCTTCCGCATAATAATTTTTAATTCTCTTTCCAATCGTTTGCTTAGCCCAATATCTACAGATCTATACGACTGCTCATGAATTCGATAGGTGCACTATTCGCTCAGCTTGTCAACTCGCCCATCACCTATCCACCGTTCCACTCCCCTACACGTCCACTCTCCCACGCACACGTCCACAGGCCCTCAAAAAGCTTTTATTAAACTCCGATTGAAAGGCTAGGCGAGAGGAGGGTGAAACTGACACAAAAAGCTCTCATAAAATTCAAATAAACTGTAATTGTTATTGTGAAATCTGTAATAGAATACGCCGCCCATGCGGGGGAAGTCTGAAAGCGAACTATGCGCTTCGTTTTCGGAGTTTTAGCCTCTCTTTTTTTTTTTGTGCCGATCCGAAAACACAACGGGGTGAAATTGTGTATTGTATTCTCCGATGGAACTTTCATTTTTTGGGGAGACCCCGCATTTCAATTTTTTTTCGTTTGGTATCGCGTTGTGGAGAGCGACAGAGACGGTCGCACTGTGGAAGCTGATAATTAGAATTTAATATGTATCGACGCGTTTATACATAGCGAATGCGGCCCTCTTTTTTTAGCCCTGCTGCGCGTCGGACCCGTCAGCATTTGACACGCAAGATTACTGGACGTTCGCTCTCCATCGTCCCCGGCGTAGTGAGCGCCCTCTGGCCGTTTCCACGGCGTCTCAGTGGTGCTTACACCTGTCCAGTCGTTTCTCTGTTTCCTTTCCTGTTCCTTTCACCCTTCCAAACAGAATTCTTTCAGTTCCAGTTGTTTTTTCATGCTTGTATCTCACTATTTCATTTCTGTCTTTATTAATTATTTAATTTATTTATTTATTTATTTATTTATTTGTTTATTTATTTATTTGTTTATTTGTTTGTTTGTTTGTTTATTTGTTTATTTATTTATTCATGACGATGGTAGGAGTTTTGTTTCATATATTTTTTTCTGTTAAGATAAGCTGTTTTGAATGGAGTGGTTCATTATCTAACCTTATGTACATCAGTATATTACTCACATTTTAAATCAAATATATACTATAATTCTTCATGTACAGGTGAGTCACGTAACTTCAGCAGCTCGTGTAATTTTTGAACAGTAGAAGCAATGCAGTTTTCAATACAGTTTGCAATGCAGTTTTGACGGAACTACACGAGGAAATGGGGCCAATTGATGTACTCGTATGTACGCATTTCCATTTTATCTTACGAGATACTGAGGTAACTGTGTTATTGACGAATGCAGTGATATAGATATTTTCATTTGTTAGATAAGCATTTTTTGAGTAATTTTGATTTTTGCGTCAGGTACTTAACGGATATTCTGACTGTAACAGTGCATCACCTAAGGTCATCCAGCGCTCTTCCTGCTAACACGCGATCGAGGCGTTACAATGTCCCTTAAACACGAGTCACATAAAATCAAAACTACTCAAAAAGTGCTCTCTCTCTCCCACCAACTATGCACCATCCCCGTAACTTCTAAACGGTTCAGGATATCGAAATGCAGGTTTTGCTGAACAAATGCGGTAAAATGGGGCAAGTAACATGCCGTTGAGAAATTGTCTATAAAATTTTCAGTTTTTGAGAATCATATTCGATTTTTTAAATGCAAATATATACTTTTCTCATCAGCAATGAATAGACCTTGAAAAAAGAATTAAAATTATGTATCCTATGCTAATAGTGTGATAGAAGCTTGAGTAAAAGATTAGACTTTCTGACATGTGATTTTGAATTAAACGGGCAATCGTGTAGCAGCCCTTGCAACTCTGCGAGTTCCAGTTCCCATATTCACGGCGTGTAAGGTCTTCGTTCCATTATAGACCTTCCCCCTTGAAGTAGAAAACCCTCGAATGCACAGCGAGTTCGCGTGAGTAATAAGCGAGACAGTAATAAATTCTTTGTAGTCTTTTATCACATTTGGAAAGAGTACCTAGTGTTTTGAATGTGCCGTTTAATTCACATTTTGTTGCTACACACCACTAATCTATTATTAAAATCTATTGTGAGAATAAAAATCAAGTTGGAAATGCCATTGCCAGATCTTCCTGAGTTTCCGTTTTCTTGCTCGCATTCATGTCTGCTCTTCATGGCCTGCTGCTGTCTTTCTTGAATTGTTTTTCTAGGTGCATCGTATCTTATGTGCGTATGAACCGTACTATCGTAGCATTTTACTCCGTACGGTGTTATCCCTTTTCACGTACCAATGACCTCCGACACCAATGACCTTCATACATAATAATGTTTCCTACCTCTTTATTTTCACATATCATCGCTATCATCGACCCCTTATCATCGCTAATAGTCATTTTCGTCCACCCTATTGGCCAAACATCTACCTTTACCCTTGCGCAGTTCTTATTTTTCCTCTCCCACACTCATCGTCACATCCCTCCACTGTTCATAGTTTCATTCTAACTCCACCCGCCCGCCATCCAACATCTTCCCTTTCTATTGCTCATGTAGTACCACGCGAATGAGTAAGCAGTACTCTTATCATACGGGCCACGTTCCGCGTGCGATCTTTCGTTACTTTTCCTTGTCATACCCTTTCCTCTTACACACACACACACACACACACTTATATGCATACATTACCACACTGTCGGGAGACCAGTCGGTCGTTTCTTCCTGTAGGGTGGTGCCCCACTGAAGGAGATACCTGGAGGTTGAAATTCTCGTAAGCCAACATGTAGATAAGTGCCGGTTCTCACCATCAAGAGAGGGAGGAAAAAATTAACTATATTAACGGGACTAATGCCATAGCAGTTGACGTGTCCGGAAACATCAATCAATCCATCTTCATGTTCGCATCTTCATTTTCACTCGCAGCCTGCCGGCCTGCCATTCGCGCTCATCACTTCACGGCACCCGCCTCCGCTCTCCCGCCGGAGCGCGATCCCCTCCATCGGCCTGTCCGCCCTGCGGCGCGCGCGCGGCTCGAAGTCCTGCCACCCCACCCGCTCACCTCACGCGGCCCGCGCCCCCCTTCCCGCGCCCCCCGCCCCACCCGGCCCCCGCCCCCCGCCCCCCCCCCCCGCCCCCCCCCAGCCCCCACCGCCCCCGCCCGCTTCCCCCTCCGCCGTCCCCGTCCCGCCCTTCCCAACCCCGGCTCCGACCCTCGCCGCGCCTTCGTCCCGCCCCCACCCCCGCCAAGCCTCTTCCCCTCGCCGACCCTCTCGACCTCTCTCACCCCCCCCCGTCCCCCTCCGTCCCCCGCGTTCCTGCCGCCCCCTGCCCGCCCCTGCCCGCCCCTCCCGCCCCTCCCGCCCCCCCGCCCCTCCCGCCCCTGCCCGCCCCTGCCCGCCCCTGCCCGCCCCTGCCCGCCCCTGCCCGCCCCTGCCCGCTCCTGCCCGCCGCCAGTGCCAATCTTTCCCCTCCTGCCCCGCGAACTCGCTGCTTCCGCCCCATCCGCACCTCCTCGCCCAGCCCAACCTTCGTGATATTATCCTTCCCCATTGTGCACCACATGCACTGCATTATCCCTTTTCACCACAACGCTCCCCACCTCCACGCGCCCCCTCTCATTTCACCCTATTCCGTCCCGCCCCGCTTTGAGTCGCACCGCCTTGATGTGTTGAGCCTCGATCCGTCCCGTCCCTACCCGTCCCATTCCATCTCGTCCGTCCTGTCTCATCTTGTCTCATCTTGTGTTCCATCCCAGCATCTACCACTCCGTCTCGTGTCATCACGCCTGTGTCCATCCCACCTTGTTCCATGCTGCCTACATAGTACTGGAAAGACTCGAGATCGGGCGAAGGCATCTTAACCCTATAATGCCCCTTGTTACATATATGTAACAACATTTCTAGTCAACTCGTATTTGTACGTTCTTGCGCTAATTAGCAAATTTTATTTCTTCAATAGACAGAGACAACCTAAATGAAACATATAACCTTTTTCATTCCTGAATGCCAGACGTCGATTTACTGGTGACCGCCAAGGTCGCGGATACTCCTGGCCAGAGTATACATATGACTTGCGTCGGTTCGAATCTCAATCTAAAACAGTGCCTAAAATATGCCTGTGGTTAAGTCGGAGCGAGAGGCCGGTGTAAACCAAACGGTGGTTGGTCGGCACCGAAGTTGACGGGGCATATGCAGCTAAGGTCTAACGGTTTTGCTTCTTCTTATGGAACGCGGCAACAATGATCGAGCGCTATGCATACGAAATTACCTTAGGCATGAGGTTATGGCTGTGATCGGTCCAGATGGGTCTGTGATGTGTAGAGAAAGAGCAGCATGGTAATCCTCCCGGTAACGTGTTCTGCTCATTTGCGGTCGCACCCTCTTCCTTTGCTCACCACACGGTAGTGGAGAAAACAACTGAAAGATAAAAAAGGTGTGGTGAGCTGGAAGATAAACTATTGGAATTAATAGGAGTGTAATTGAGATACGTGCAAAATACTTCAAAATTTAGAAATGTCTCATTCATAGAATAATGTGAAAGAACATACTTTGCGTAAAAGTACAAGTATCAAATGCAGTACTTCTTATTACCCAATATTACCAAACATTTGTCTATTTTAGAGATTTCTATACACCAAACAGGTTTCAACAGTTTTTCCAAGTTATGAAAGACAGAAGGTAAAGGTATCCATGTGCAATTGCACACGGGCCGACAGGGCGTGATGTGGCTCACAGGGAAGGTGAAGGTAGGGCTCCACCTATTTGTCACCGTTGGCACAAGGAGGTTGTGTGAAAGACAGAAAGACACCTAAAATATTGCCTTCCTACATTGGATTTCATTTTTATGTTTTTCATGTCACATGCCGTTATATTCATAATACATTATTAACTCTCGAAGGAGGAAAATTATTTTCTCTTTCTGTTTCTCCTATTAAAATATTGTTTTCTTACTCTTATCTTTAATGACAGAAGTTCTGTAATCGAAATTCTTTCGTGAATTTGGAAACTACGTACTACATGAAAGACGAAAATTTCAAGTACATATTGAGAAATGAAAAATAGGCACATCTTATCGATATCTCAAACATTTTTCAACGGCAAAAGCCTCGATTGGTGATGATAAACTATATTAATTAGCGTGTTGGAGATTTTTTATCGTTGAGGGCAGGTATGCGAAAGAGCATCCGTCGGAAAAGTGTCCCCGGGCGGGTGCACTCGTGCGCCGCGCCGCCGGAGGTCCCGCCCACGGCCGCAGACCCTAGAGGGCGGCCCACGCTCCTTAGTATTCAGGGCGCGCCCTCAGGAGTGAATTTACAGGTCAGAAGTTCCCGCGGTGTCCATGCGTCCGCCCGCTCCCTCACACAATTACACGCCCGGTGACAATGCCGTGGCGCTGCGGGCGGGGTGCGGGGCGGAGGGGCTGGACGATGGTGGCGGCGACGGGGTCGGGTGCGGCGGTGGCGGTGGCGGCGGCGGCGGTGGCGCCCCGACGTGACCAGACCTCGGCAGCCCACGGTGCAATCCCGTTCGCTGCCCGCCACAGACTGTCGTCTTCCAGGGGCTGCCTTACAGTACAGCCAGCTGGTGGAGAGCCTTGCGGGAGTGGAATGCTATTTTGATGATCTCTGGAGCATTTTACTTGCTCGACACCGCTTACGAAGTAGAGAGAAAGTTATGTAATGCTGCGTGAAAAACCTGCGAATTTTCGGCAGAAAAACTCTTATTTCAGGGCCGTGGTTACGAAGAAGTGGATAAATCCTGTTGCTAAATTTAGAAATTCCTCTTAACAAGTGGTATAGCCGGAATTCTTGATAAAAAAAATCGAATGACGGCAAAACGACTGTCCGTCCGTCCGTCCGTCCGTCCGTCCGTCCGTCCGTCCGTCGTCCGTCCGTCCGTCCGTCCGTCCGTCCGTCCGTCCGTCCGTCCGTCCGTCTCGTCCGTCCGTCCGTCCTCCGTCCGTCAGTCCGTCAGCCCGTCAGTCCGTCAGTTCGTCCGTCAGTTCGTCCGTCAGTTCGTCCGTCAGTTCGTCCGTCAGTCCGTCCGTCCGTCCGTCCGTCCGTCCGTCTCCGTCAGTCCGTCCGTCAGTCCGTCCGTCAGTCCGTCAGTCCGTCGTCCGTCCGTCAGTCCGTGCGTCCGTCAGTCCGTCCGTCTGTCAGTCCGTCCGCCAGTCCGTCCGTCAGTCCGTCCGTCCGTCATTTTAATTGTTGGGGATACTTTAGATGGAGTCCATGGGTAAATTTCAAAATTGTAAAAAAATTCTCCATCGTTTTTTATTCCATTTTGTTCTCAGATAGTGGAAGGACGTTCAAGAGAATGATGTAGATCTCATTTTCGTTAAAAACCCTGATTTTTCGAGACTTACAAAAATTCAAAATTTGTTCGGGATCTTCCTACAACCACAACTATGAAGATAGAATTTTTCCCTTAATGAAATCTGTTACTTAAAGATAGATTTTGCAATAAGGTTAGGTGCAATTTTTAAAACAAATTGAGTACTTTGTGCATAATTTCGCGTGAAAATACGGGCAAGAAAGTACCGTAAAGTAGAGGTGCTATTTCAGCACCTCTACTTTACTTTTTCGTGGGTATAATAAATAAAAAGTTCAATAACCACGACGAAACTGCTCTTTTTGCGTTCGCCCACATACACCAATTGACGTAAGAGGTTGGAGATTGTCCTTCCTGTCAGAGCGGTTGCTGCCCACGGCTGTAAAATTATTAATTGTCTATTTGTTTATTTACGAAATTTTACCCTGTGACCGCAGAATTATTTCTTATCTCAGTGCTTCTTTTATTATTTCCACACTGAAATGTTCAAATCATAGAAAGTGGAAATGAAGACTTTCTTACCATTCATTCGTACTGTGTAAAAAGTCTGCTTTTTTTTCAATTCCTCTATTCGTCTTTGCCTGGAATTTTCAAAGTTAATCCTGGGGAAAATTGCCTAATCTCTTCCCTTCCCTTCCGATACATTCAAAAAGCACATAATTCCCCCTAACACCGAATATATTTTAAACTTTCATCCAAACAATTTCTCATATCTGTATTACTAATTTCCCATCCATACAGCAATTGAATGAAACACAACGGACTTTTGGGAGGTTCTTATGGTTTCGTTGGATACCCTAGAACACGATTACAATCCGAAAACAATGGGTTTGGATTTTGAGTGAAAATTGCAAATAGTGTTTTATTCCACCTATTCCGATACTGCACGTACCGAATGAATTATCGTACTCAGTGCATCACTGCTTACAACACAAGTCAAAAGATCCGACATCAGCACTCCAAGGAAGAGGTCGCCTGTCATTAAATATGTACTATTCAGGAATAAACTTTTGGAACAGCAACATTTTTTATATTCATAGAAGGTAAAAAAACGGTTGTGCTGTGTATCCTATAAATCCTGTGTATCCTGTAAATCTATACTACAGAATGTAATTATAGTATTCGTGAAGACTTTTTTTGTCAAAATATTAAATTTATGTGTTATACTAAATTATTCTATTTTTTGTTCTTGAGGCGTGTCAATGCGTTTTGGAAAAGCATTTTGTGTGGTTTTGTTCATCAGTAGTATGGAAAAAACTTTCGTACACCGTTTTAACATTCTAATATCTATGTGTTCATTCGTTCATCGCTCCTATATTATATTTTAAAAGAAATAAAAAAGTCCTTCGTTTTGCGTCTTTTTGGATCGATACCACTCTCACCACTTTCATCTGGCCATGATTGGGTTGCTCTTAACATCTTTTCAAGATATGAAGAACCCCTACGACACTTCCTTCTTATGGGCACGTTAGAATACTCACAGCACTTCGTTTCCATATGCTGCCTGCAATGATCTGGTAGGCATCTTTACAGCGTACTGTATGGGCGAGGTCTTGGTACGAGTCGCTCTCTCGTTGTACAGCCGAGAAAGTAAATCGCGACGCAATTTCCGCGACGCCCCACGCCAAAAGCGGCAGTCGCGTCTTTACGGCGCGCACCGTAAATTAGCATAGCGCAAGTCACCGCTTTGCTTTTTCCCAAGCGATCGTGTGAGGTGGCACAGAGCATCAGCTGATGTCACTGCAGTGCCTCTGACCTGGAGGTCCTGCGGTTCCAGTCCCGACGGTGGCAGGCTGACTAGCGCGTCAGCTCGGTCGAATTCGGCCGCTGTCTGGAGAAGAATTCTCGCCATGCGTTGGATGCTCTGATCGATAGGTTCCCGTGGTTTTGCCGATCAATACGAAACAGACGAAGGCAAGAACAATACCCTACCAAACAGGAAGGGATTGCGCGTTATCTTCCATAACTCGTCCTTGTTCCCATTTATGTCATTACTTCTTCCCAACTACATGAACTTTCCCATATCACTTATCGGGTTACTAGTCGGAAGCTCAGATCTCTTCCTGGCGAGGGTGGAGCGCCGCATCGGGAGATACTTGGATGGGAAAAACGCGGCATATCTACAAATAGATCGGTGCCAGATACCACATTCCAACGAGGGAGGGACTCCACCACCTCCCGGCTTTTAACATACTCTACACTTACGGGACTACTCTCATACATTCCAGGCGATCACTAACCCCATTTAGGAAATATTTTTCTATCGTTTTCTTTCAGGTAATCAAAATTACGGTATTACTTCACACAGTATGGATATTGAATCTCCTTTCATATCATCATCATCATCATCATCATCTCATTTATTCATATAATTACGACACTAAAAAAATTAATATATGTGTTCCATTTAATATTTTCCAGAGATCCTTCATTGATGGAGATCTTCATTTCTCTACCAACAATGCGATATCGTCATGACCGGTGAAAACGTCGCGACGTGGAGTTCCAACTGCTTCTTGAAAATGGTGAGTTCGTTATTTTATTTAAATAACTCTCTCCTTTGTTCTCATTACGAGGAGGTGTTTTCTGATAGTCACAAAAAGTTGAAAAATATACCAAACAGTGCGTTGCAAAATAACATCGGACGATTTTTCATTGAAATAGTACATCAAATGTCAACCATCCGTCAACCAACGCCTTGGTGAATTTCGTTAGCTTTCAATAACTTTTTGATAGTTAAATTACCAGTTGCATTTGTTAGAGTATTTTATCCAAAATGTCTAATAACAGGTGTGTGTTTGATGAAAATCATGAGAAATACACATTTTTCATTCAGAAAGTTTCGAAATTTGACTGTATTTTTTAATCATGCGTGTTAGGGGTGTTAGTGTTCAGGATACTGTGAAAGGGAAAGAAACATGCGTGCTCACTCGAATACGAGAATTTTCGAATTCTACGTATTGATAACTGCAGTCGAAATTTGTATTAAAGACCCCTTACTGAATCTCGTGTGCTGCTTACCTTCTATTGGTTAATCTACTGACCGGGTGGATCTTTTCGCATTCTATTATTCATTACTGCTGATCGCTTAGGCAACGAAATATTACTCCATAAAGATTGGTACTTTACCATTATTTTCATAATATGAGTAAAGTTAATCGAAAACAAATAATTTGGTAATACTTTGCCATTTTAATTTGGAGACCTCAAGAGTGAGGATCTCATTGGCAATACTATTCGTGAACTTCCAAATGAATTTCAAAGCAATTAAAAAACGCAAACGAAATAAATATTACCCTTTAGTGCAGTTTTAAAAATGAACTGAACACGTTACTTATTCCGTCAAGCTCCCCTCTCTTCTAAGGTGGAGCGGCTGTTATTGCCATTTTGTTTAGCGTCCCTGTTATGCCCTCTCTCTAAAGACAATCGAGGATGTGAATTTTATCATCAAATGTTCCATTCTCAGTACAAAGCAGTGCTAGAATTATGATTTTAATCTCACGTGGATCAACAACTCCACAAAACCTGAGACTTTTTCAACTTGGGGTGCTAGACGCGAATGAGATTATTCTTATACGTCACATTGGTTATTACCACTTCTCCCACGGATTCCTTCTCTGCGCTTAACCACTTCACTGCGCTTAAGTATACATGTTGTTTGTTTTCCGCCAGATATTTCGTTTTACCATTAGACATGATTAATACATACGTGGTTTTCTTAACAAGTCTTATTTACCCGATTTTAAAACGTTTACTACCGTCGCAGATCATACATGATACAACGATAATTTCAAACAGTCGCGCAATTATCTTACATAACGAGGCGATAAGAAACGTTAATAATTATCCGTAATGTATAAACGTTTATAATTAATAATTGCGAGAATTAAGAGCGCGATGGGCTATTATTAACTTTGTGTGTTTTTTTTCATTTATAGGGTATATCTCGAGTTGTTCATCTTTTTGTATAAATAATAATAATTATTATTTTATTATTATCTAAACAGTACTAAAAATGTCTGTAGAGGAAGCTCTCGTTTTAATTTTTTTGAATACATATCCTGCAATAAAAAAAGCACAAAAGTTCATGGAGATAAAATACAAAAACCATAGAAGAGCAGAACAATTTACGTTTTTATAATAATAATAATAATAATAATGATAATGATAATAATAATAATAATAATAATAATAATAATAATAATAATAATAATAATAATAATAAATGTTCAAAGAATAATTCTCGAGTTGTGTAATTCGATATTTTCGGACACACACTTTGCAACGAATCCACGCTGTCAGTGGTCTCTTTCCACCGCTTGTAGTCTGAACACTGGAACGTCATGTTCCCGCAGTTTCATCGTGTCCGCTGTTTCACCTCCCGCCTGCTTCGTTGCGTCCCTCCCCTCTCGCCCCTCCCCACGCACCCGCTCCGTGGGCCCACCCGCCGTCAAGGGCCTCCGCGCGCGCCACTCCAGCCGAGAGCCAGCTGTCACCGCAGCCTGGATCATCGCGGACTGTTCAGATCGTTGTACGCGGGGCGGCGTTGTCATCAGCAGCATGCAGAAGTCTTTGGCCACACTCCCTCCACTTCCCAGCCTGCCCGCCCGGCCGCCATCGCCGCCACTGCCTCCAACACCGCCGCCCCCGCGCACCCGCAGTCCCCGCCCCAGCCGCCCCGTCGCCCCGCCGCTCCCGCCGCCCCGCCGCCCCGCCGCCGCCGCCGCCCGCCGCCCCGCCGCCCCGCCGCCACCGCCGCCACCGCCGCCCCCGCCGCCGCCGCCCCGCCGCTCTGCCGCCCCGCCGCCCCCGCCGCCCCGCCGCCCCGCCCCCCGCCCCCGCCGCCCCGCCGCCCCCCGCCCCGCCGCCGCCGCCGCCCCCGCCGCCACCGCCGCCCCCGCCGCCGCCGCCGCCACCGCCGCCCCCGCCGCCCCCGCCGCCCCGCCCGCCCCGCCGCCCCGCTGCCGCCTTTACCGCCGTCGTTACCACCATCACCACTGCCGGTCACCCCCTCCCACGCGCTCGCGACGGGCGGGCCTCGCGCCCAATTGCCAGCATTGTTTCGGTTGAAGCGGCGGAGGAAACTGCGCTACTCGAAAACTTCCAACTCGATGTCTCTCCCCGCCCCACGTGCTCATGGGCCCCGTCGCCAACGATTCCGGTGCCTATCGTGCTGAGGTATTGTAGAAAGGGGCAGTCAGTGCTGGCCGGAATCGGTGCTTGGTTAATTAGTGACTATTTGCTGGGATGTGGCTGGTTCCTTAAAACCTATTTAGCCTGACTAAATTTCAGTTGAGAAGTCTTTAAAGTGCGATACTTTCCAGTGGAATGCAGTGAGTCCCAATCTTCGTGTTTGCGGAGAAGTACGTTTTGAAACCACTAATTACTTCTTCCCCAACATTATTATGTCGGGGAACTATTGGTCTTGATATATAATTATACCAAAAATAGACTTAACCTAAATTTTTTTGAATAAATTGATCACATTTCTTTACTTTAGGTTTATGTTGTCTATAATTCTACATTTTAGTCATAAATGTAATTTAATTGTACCTTTATAAAAATCTTTATTTTAAGGCACTTATCAGAGTTTATCAACAAAAGAAAATCCTTCACGCCTTTACCCTCTCTAAAGTTTTTCAATCTCTTTCTAAAAATATGTGAAAGGTGGTGGTTTCATTAGATACCCAGGAGCTCCAGAAAAATCAAATAATAACATTGAAATACATAGAAATTCTGCTTATTTATGTCTTTCATTCATTTATATTAATATTTTGTATATGAAATAATATTTTTTTTACTGTATTTTAGATTCGAATTGTACCTACCAAATTTGTACCTGTACCTAATGATACAGACGCATTTAATCTCTGAAACGTTTTACAAGTAAAATAGAACGAAAATAAAAAAAGCGATTGTCAAAAATTTGATTTGGAAGCTTTTATCAAGAAACTTAATACAATCTTATGTGACATAAATAATTTGTTGTTTTGAGCAGCGTGTATGCTGCTTTGGAAGAAGCTTTTTGTGTGGCTTTGCTCAAGAGGTTTTTGTTGCTGCATAAACTACCTAAATAACTATTATACATAACGACCCAAACAAACATTCACCCTCAAATTAAAATAATACTAAGCACTTGTGAAAAAAATTTTGACATTTTTTATGTTTAAATATTAACATTCATTTACTTGGATGTCATTCTATAGCTAATGTTTTTTTATTACTGTATTTTAGATGCGAATTGTACCTACCAATTCGTACCTATCGGTGGTAAAAAAATGTGCGTCTCAACACATTTCATATTTTGTTGCATAAGAACACGTTATAATTAGCTGTATGTATTATAACTTTGTGTCAATTGTAATGCTAATTTTACAACAAAACCTTTGTTTTTGTTCGTGACAAATAAACCATCCTTTCAGTTTGCATTTTGCCGATGTATCAGATTCGTCTTCTAATCCGTTCATGCACATATTAAGCAAATCCTCTCGCGATGAAAATTGGTCCTGGCGTCGCTGTTTATTGTTGTGAATCCTCAAACCTAGATGATGCTGTCCATTGCACTTGTACTATGAATGGCATAAATTTCATAATTCAGCCCGCTTCGTTAAAAATTGATTGTTGAATTCTCCAATCATCATAAGCGTGCGTATGGAAATGAAACAGTAGTACCCAATAATTATAATGTAGTTCCGTATATTTTTGGCAGATATCATTGTTTATAAAAGCATGCATAGAGCTCAAATTACCCCTCATAATTATAATTCCCCAGTAGGCATTGTGTTATCTCTAACTTATTCTCCACTTAAGTTTTCTTTTTCACACAGTTTTTCTGAGACTGCCCGATACTTTATTTGGCCAGCCTTTAATTGAGTTGATGTATCCACAAGTCATCCCTAATCGTACATTTATTTAAATAACAAATTACAATAATTATAAAATCAAATAATTAAGACTATTCCGCCGATTTTGCAATAAACTGCATTTTTGACAGGATAATTTACCACTAATATATTATTGAGAATAATTGAAATTCATTGGAAACTCTTGCGTTTTCTTACATTACCTAGGCCCTAGAGCAGGAGTTCCCCAAGGGGTAGCTATCGACATGGGGTAGCCGAATATGAATTGGGGATTGATAAGTATAATTAAGACGTCATTGATTAGAAAAGCATTAATCAAATAAATAATTATTTATTTTTTTATATAGAGCAAGAATCATATTATTATAAAATACTATTTCACTCCTCTTTCGTAACTGTTGTTCACCCTTAGGAGCAGGGGCATAGCTAGGTTAGTGCAGCCGGTCCATTGCACCGGTCACACGAAGAAAGGGGCTCTTAGTAAGGACACGCGGGGACGGATATCGACAAAGAATGCAAATCGCACTTCATGCTTATTATCTCTATTGCATCAGCCATACTCTTATACCAATCAGGTTTAACGCTCTTTCATTTTACGTTGTTTACAGTTAGGGCCTTTTCGACTTTCTTTACCGTGACATACGAGAATCTAGCTACTATTTAAGATGTTCAGAAAACTCAACAAATTATTACAATGAATTCACAGTGATATTCGATCGCGGATGAAAAAACACCTTTGAATACGCACTGGAGGAATGTTACGGCCAGTTGAAAAACGCTCAACATTTTGTAACTAAGGTTGGAAATTCAGTTATTCAGGGGTGGGAGGGTGGTCGATTATTAAAGATCTAGATATTTACTAAAATATTGGTGTAAGAAATTGTCATCTTTTAGTCATTTGTGTGCAATTCTTTGCGATATTCATGATTATGTAAGCTATCTATATTTCTAAGGAGAATAATCTGAAGGGTCGTTGGAGCAAGTGATTCTTTAAACGTGGTTGATGAAAAAGATTTTTAGCATACAGAAAGTAAAATACGGTACAATCTAATATCAGTTTGCTACCTAGAAGACAAAAATCCAGGCTGACTTACTTTTTATAATAATAATAATAATAATAATAATTATTATTATTATTATTACTATTATTATTATTATTATTATTAAAAAGAAGTTTACTACATGTCATCTATTAAAAATGGAAGAACAGTTGTTTGCCGATGACACGAATGTTCTTTGCAAAAAAGAAACAATAAATAGTACAATTTCAGAAGTTTCAAATTGGTTTTGTAACAACAAATTAATAGTTAACGAAGGAAAAACTATCTCAATGCAATTTTGCGTTTCAAATCGGCAATTGTATGCTCCACTGAAAATGAACAATATGCAATTAGCTGATGTTAAAGTTGCAAACTTTCTAGATCTCTCAATTTAGACAAACCTCGAATATAACAGAATTAAACACTAAATTAAGCTCATTATGTCACGAATTCAGAATTCTTTCAAGATCTGTCATCCTTCATGCAGCTCCTTGCGTATATTTTGCAAATGTACATTCCCGCCTGAGATATGGCATAATATTATGGGGAAGCTCATATTTTCGTGCCCAGGCATTTAGATTGCAAAAGAAAATTATCCGAATAATGAAAAAATTCCATCCACGTGATCCCTGCAAGCCTCTTTCCATTGAGCTTGGAATCTTACCATTGCCTTGCCTATTTATTTACGAATCTGTAGTATTTGTCAAAACTGACTTCCTTAGCGGTGGGAACATATTTTCATGTAATACTGATATTTATAGTTACAACACACGACGTAGAAATCATGTTCATCAAGTGTCAGTATCAACAAGTCACTACAAGAAATCCCCATATAATATATGTACGTTACGTTACAACGCATTGCCAGATGAAATTAAACAATTAAAATTGCTACACACATTTATGTTAAAAGTAAAATCTTTTCTGCTGCATAACTGTTTCTATACAATTAGAGACTATACTGATCGTCAAAAAGAAAAATAATGTTTACTTAAAACAATGGTATAGTATAATGAATTAGTTTGCAATGAATTAGTGTTGTATAATTTTTTAAAAAAAGACTTATATAAACTTATATAAGTCTTTTTTAAAATATGCCTGTAACAAGTAATGTATTTCAGCTTCCGGGTCATGACCCCCAACTCGATCGGGTTTATATCCAGTTTCCCTGACCCATTGAGCAAATGCTGAGATTGACCCTTGATTTGCTTCTGGACGTAAATGTAGCTTCATTATGCGCACGTTTTGTTGAGTTTTCCTTTTGTTTGTAGTGGTAGTAGAGCTTAGGGTGACTTTCTATTTAGCTAACAATACATAAAAATTAAATCTGCAGGTCGGTTACCGTTGCAAATAAGTTTTCTATAACTCGGAAACGAAAATATCTAGTTTTTGAAATGTTAATCTCTCGCTTTTTAAATGTATTATTATTATTATTATTATTATTATTATTATTATTATTATTATTATTATTTTCCCTCTTTCAACTATTAATAGTGAAATTGTTGGGAAGGGATTCTGAAAGTCAAGAAACCGTGCGCACATGATTTTCTCCCCATACGCCACATACAGTTTTTTACCGTTTTTTGACTAAGTAAATAAATATCTAAATATTTTCAGGAAAATTATCCCTACATCTTTTCATTCTGCCATTCTCTGACTCGTATTTCAGTATTCGTCTATAATCCGAGGATATTCTGATGATATCTTTATTAAAAACCGCAGGTGGAAGGTGATTGAGCCTAAAACGATTCTTCTCTCTACATCGTTCAGAAATAAACAATGTTTTCTCTCTTAGTATTTCGCATTTTACGTTTCCTCTTTTCAGTGCCGTTTATCAGAATCCTTTTCTGTTTTATTTTCCAGCATTTCAAAGGGTATATGTTATACTTCTCTTTATCTACGGATTACTCTTAAACATTTGCTCAAGTAATAATTTTAAGTTCTCATAATCATAAAAGAGATATGAAGAAATAGTGTCGATTCTGCAACTACCCATATTTCTTAATGCAGAATTGTTCTGTGACATTTCAATGAGACTTTTTTCCTTCATGAATTTTAACGTGATGCGTCCACTTTATTTCAATGTTAAAATATTCCGATCCGTTTTCATTCAAGACCAGTGTATTACCCTTCGTATCCTCGCAGACGCGTTTGGAATGTAGTCAAAACAAACGGACAGTTATTATAAACCACTCCATTTATTGCCATGTTTTTCGTTTATTGGGGGGCTGTCGTGTATCGTAATTACAATATGGGTTGATTTTTTTTGTACTGGTGAATGAATTTCGGATTTTGTTTACTTTTGGTTATGGGAACATACATATGACGATCTGTGGTAGAAAATTTCAGAACGATGCAATTAATGGAAACAATTCACTTGCGCTCCGGGCCGAGTGTCCGCGTAGAACACCAGCTGTTTGGTGTGCAGCTGGGATGTAATAGAAAAGTCTTAATAAATATAGTTTTGATGCCATTTCAAATAGTTTCAATATTTTTTTAGTTCAGTTCTAAAATCACCGGTTCAACTTCCAGAAAGAAACATATTGTTTACGCACATTTTCCTGAGCAAAGGAGTATTTTCCTCTTCTCCTTTCCAAAATAATTGTTAATGAATAAAAGATGACAAGGATTTTTGGCATTTGATGATAAGAAATGTTCGCTTTCGAGTAAGAGAAACTATTTTTATCGAACACGGAGCTGCATATTTTATTTGATAGCACTTCCGCGTGTCAACTTCATACTTCTGCTCACTTCTTACATCTAGTGGAATGAGAGCTCAAGAAGATGTGCGGATAGTAATACACATTTATTATGAAACAATTTTATTTATTATTTTATAGTCATCTACCATATTAGTCATCTATCTAAACTCTTTGACAGCTCAGTGTTTTCTCGTAAATATTCTCAGACAACTTCTGATATAACTCTTTATGAAAAATAAATTCAATTCCAACTGCACTTTTCTAAAATTTCTAGAAAGTTATAATACCGTGTCATAATGCTACAACTGATCATCGCAATGTTTTTGTGTAAAGTGTCCATCTTTAATTTTAATATTTTTCGTGTTGTAGTCGACAAGATAAGAGGTTGCGTTTAGTAATCATGTGTTTCTCTAACGGGATGTCATAATTTGTTTTATTAAAGCATTGCTAAATCAAATGTATGGTCACAATATTGATGCCATGGGTCCCCAAACCAAGCAATTCAAACATTCGCTTGAATCCGCTGAGAGAATAAGTCGTGGAATAAAAATCTTAAATGGATGTTGAAGAATTGAATTGCTTATGGAATATTTATTCAATTTTTAAAATTATATAATAATCTTTGCATTACGACTGTAGATATCTCCGCTACTCGTATGTTCCTCCGCAAAACTCGTTCTTGAAGCGTAGCTAGTTACGTGGTCTCTCTCTCTGCTTCAGTGCAAGGTGGGCACTGATGTCTTGCTTCATTAAACGTTCTAAATACTTTCGAAAGCCAAATATCTAGAGCTTTCGATCGTAATTGGGCTCTCAGGAAACGCGGAAAATTGAACCTCGCAACGCTGGAGCGCGCACGAGGACGCCCGCTTTTAATGAGATCCTTAGAAATTTTAATTACCTGCTCGGAGAAAAGTAATGTCCCCATTTCTGTTGACACTCGCGCCCCCGCAAAACTTTTTAAGGGAGCAGTAGAACATTGAACCGGAGGTTATAATGTGACAACTTTGTTACGGAGATGATTAGATGATTGTTCCCCTACTCATATTTTTAAAAAGTTCATTTTCTGCGAAATATTGATTTGTAAGTACATTGGTGTGCTTCTTTTCGTAATTATTTATTTCGAAGTGTCACTAGGTCAGAGCATTAACTTAAAGTTCCTGAATGATATATATATATATATATATATATATATATATATATATATATATATATATATATATATATATATATAGATATATTGGTTATGTATAATTGTACTTTTGATTTTTTTAAATGAGTTGCTTGGGGCCGTAACACGAGAAGAAACACCAACCACAGCAAGAGTCCTCCAGTCCATAAATGTTGACATTTCGATTTTGGTCCAAATGTGTCTCATCTCGTTGCTGTCCAAACTCCTCCAATGACGGGAATAAGACACATATAGTGAAAATATAACCCAAATTTTCTTCAAAGTCAAGATAGAAACATTAACGAACAGGCAATTACCGGCCCTATTCTTTCAAATGTTATTATTCTTCCTGACGTTCTACAACCGAAGTTGACTTAAACGTCACCCGCATTCTCGCAGTACTGCCGGAACCTTTCTAGATAACAGTGGATGTACCACTGAGGGATCCGTTACATAGTTTTTGGCGTATCCCTGCTTCCTGAGTATGACGATTCTAAAAAAATATAGAAATGATCAATCAGAGTGTTTGGACTACAAAGCACTCGCGGTTGAGATCGTTCAATCAAACTCGCTTCCTAACAGAACTTTTTGCAAGGTATAGCTATAGCCTACAGAAATTGAATACAATCTCGATCTTATGCGCAGATGCACGAAAGTGATGTGGAACTCGAACTGCGCATGCGCAGAGGATCGATAGGTCTGTCGACTGTTGCAACGCTTCGTCATGCAAGCTCTCGCTAGTGCCAAAAAGCCTCCATCATCGAAACACCAATCAAGACCTCACAGTCTAGAAATCTTCAGTTGGGAACTCAGCGTTGCAGACGTAAAGATCGGGAGCGGTGGCTCAGTGCATCAACTGACGCCACTGCAGTGCCTCTGACCGGGAGGTCCTACTTGCGAATTCCGACAGTGGTAAGATTTTCGACACTAGCATGTCAGCTAGATCGAATTCAGTCGCTGTCTGGAGGAGAATTCCAGCGGTCGGCTGCACTGATCGGTAGTTTTCCGTTGTTTCTCCGATCAACACCAGGTGAATGCCGGTAGCGCATCACCGCGAACTCATGAGATAAAAACGTGCACTAAACGTACGGGACTAACGACTATAGCAGATGGCGCGACCCGGAATTACTAATCAATAAAACCGGGAGCGGTAGCTCTGTGCATCAACTGATGTCACTGCAGCGCCTCTGACAAGGAGGTGCTAGGTTCGAGTCCTGACGGCGGCAGGATTTTCGACACTTAGCTTTTCACCTAGGTCGAAGTCAGTCGCTGTCTGGAGCAGAATTCTAGCGGTCGGCTGCTCTGATCGGTAGTTTTCTCGGTCAGATCGGTGGTTCCTCCGATCAACACCAGGCGAATGCCGAAGGAGTACCGTACCAACGGGACACGGACTGCGCGCGATCTTTTCTTCCTCTTCCTTGTTCTATCCTCTCCCCTTACACACACACTTACACTAAAATGTACTACACCACCACATATTTCGGGAGTCTGGTCGGGAGCTTAGAGCTTGTCCTGGCTGGGGCGGTGCCCCGCTAGTGGGTGTGTCCGCGTTAGGGGAAAACCCCACTTGCCGGCGGTAGGTCGACGCCGGATTTGGCCATCCGGCAGGGGAAGATCACTGCCCTCTTCTGAGGAACATGTGCACTATACATACGGGACTAATGAACAAAGCTGTTGACACGCCCTCAATCACCAACCAACCATCGAGCATTGGGTCGTGGTTTTGGATGTTCTGAAATAATTTACTATTTTTAACAAGTTTTCTTCTGGCAGTTGGTATTTTTCCAACTATAAACCAACTGGAAACCTATTGCCGTCTCTAAGCTCTTGCAAACGTTCGACTCTAGCCTCCGTGGAAGTTTCCAGGACACTTCCATTTGTATCCGTGTTCACTGGTGAGCTCACAAGGCATTCATTAGCCACAAGCGACAGGAGAAATATCGAATGTTTTAAAAAGTGCCCTTTAAGCGCGGCTTGCCGAGTCTCTCACCCAAGCCCATTTAGCTCTATTTCCTGCGGCGGATTACGTATGCACAGCCAGAAAAATGGGCTTTTAAAGGGAAATTCATTCTCCGCGCTCCGTGCAGTTTTCACGGCAGACTCGTCGTTTTTCAGGATAATACTCGGAGAGGTAGGCTCGTGCCTGGAATGGCCTCACATTTTATATATTACAATGTGAAACACGAATTAAGATGTTCTCCTTTAACTGACATCGTGTCACGACGTGAAGAAACGACTTGGGCCAGTGATCAAGGAAGTCTCTTGAACGCACTTAGCTGAGATAGTAGGGGTGCAGACAGAAGCACCTCAGAACAGGGAGTTTGGGTTCACCTGAGTTGGAGTTTTATTGTAAGAACGTTTTATTCTGAGATGTTTAATGGAGGGCAATGCCGTTTAATAAAATATGCTATAACGAATTCAGTCAAAGCTTTTAAAATTATCAAATGTTTAAAAATGTTTTAACGTGTTACTTGATTAATGCACCTTTAATCCGTTTTCAGAATTTGAGACATTCAACTGACAATTCATGAGGCTTTCAAGTATTTAGGACAATGTACTCATTGGATAATATGGATCAAATTTTCTGCAGGACTTATACATTATGCAGTTGTATTGAGTTTGATATATATTGTAATTAAAATAAAAACCTAATTATCCTTGGGTTCAGGTAAACTAAAGTTTCTTATTCTAAACGTAATTGAATATAATATCTTAATTTGACTTCACGAACAATTAATCAAATTATTTTTAGTTGTTACATTTCTCATACGAAAATTTTCAAACAAATCACACATGGGTTTTTGTTCTTTGTAAATGAACATAAAAATGCTTTAGAATAGCTTACGTTTTCCCAAAGGCAAGTTTTCCAACCACAGAAGTTTACCGAATATCTGTTGTACTTGAATTAAGCCTGCCTGCAAACGTTTGTATTAATCTGCTTTAATATTCCCATCTGTTTTCATAAGACGAACTACTATCATAATTTGAATTTTATGTCGGGATTACAACTGGTACTATGCTTGTAATTAATTCAGTAGAGAGTGAAATGGATTCAGTAGAGAGTGAATCATTTTTATCGGATATTTTAATTTTTTTTATTTAAATGCTTCATTTTCTAGATATTTCAAATCCTTGTTCATTCAGTATGGTTTTCATAAGTCACAATTTATATACACGAGTATTTTATATCATAACAGAAAAAAGATGAAGAAACATAGAGGGAGAAATGAAAAATGACAAAAAAATGCAAGAATAATGAGAACATAATGAGGAAAGAGGTATTAAAAGATTATAATTGCCGTTGCCAATTTTCACATCACCATTCTTTGTGTATTTATATACGATTTGTACAAGAGTAAATTGCGCAATAAAGATTTATTATTATGAATAGAAGAAAGAATGAGAAATGAAGGAAAGAGAGAAGAGGAAATAATAGATGGTGAAGGTGTGGAGATTTTTGGTGATGAGGGTGAATGTGAGGGCAAGGTTGAAGTTTAGGATGACGATGATAATGATAATGATAGTAAGAATGGGGATAAATAAAGGGCGTTTTTAAAAGAAATACTGTTTTGGGAAAAATCTCATAAAAATTGTTTTTCAAACAAGATTCTCTTCTAAACATCGTTTTTACTTTCTCGCTACGGATTAGGGAGTAGAAAGAGATTTATGTAATGCTGGGCAAGAAAACTGCTATTTTCAGGAGAAAATCTCTTATTAGGGCCCAGATAATGAAAATCCTCTAACACGTTGTGTAGCGAGAACCCATGTTTTGTGGATCCTTGAAACCGAAAAATAGAATGACGGCAAAACGTATGTCTGTCTGTCTGTCTATCCGTCAGTCTGTCTATCTGTCTGTCTGTCTGTCTGTCTGTCTGTCTGTCTGTCTGTCTGTCTGTCTGTCTGTCTGCCTGTCTGTCTGTCTGTCTGTTTGTCTGTCTGTCTGTCTGTCTGCCTGTCTGTCTGTCTGTCTGTCTGTCTGCCTGCCTTCTGTCTGTTGTCTGCCTGTCTGTCTATCTGTCTGTCTGTCTGTCTGTCTGTCTGTCTGCCTGTCTGTCTGTCTGTCTGTCTGTCTGTCTGTCTGTCTGTCTGTATTGAGATATACCAAATTTTTCCTCCCTCTCTACATCTATATCTGCCAAAGATCTTAGCGTCCGGCTTGCTGGGTCAATGGGTCACGATATAATTATAATCCTTATTACCTCTATAATGGATTATAGGATCCGCCGACTATACAGCGCAGCTGGGAATCTGAAATAGAATGTTTCTATTCCTAGTTCATTACTGTTTGGATTGACTAAATGAAAAATCACTTTCTTTTCTATAGAACAAAATTTAACAAAGTTTATTTTTACTTTTTTTTTATCAAACAATTTAATGAATTTAAGTTAGGCCTTTGATCATGATCTCTTTCAATTTACAATTTTACACCGCGGTTAACTTATCTTTTCTTCGTTGATGTCCCTCGTAGACTTCTCAGTCGAAATATCTTGCGATCTTGCCGTAGTCCAAAATTCCAACGAAATCCTCTTCTGCCCTATCCAAGCTGGTCTCAAACTATCAAAATTACCAGTCCCGATTACGTCCTATGACATAGTCCCGAACTTGATTACCACTCCCGACAAAGTTCCTATTTATACTTCAATATTGCTTCCACATGAAAATATCTACGATCAGTTCAGAAGCGCCTTTCAGAGCAGAATGAAATCTTCCTGCATGATTCATCCCTCGAAGACTTCGTATTAAACTACCTTCATTTTTTTCATAACATTTGACCGTCTAAACTTCTCCGCCCAATCCCAAAGTTTCTACTTTCGGCATCAACCCATCTCTTAATGCATTTAGAAAAAACAAAAACTACATTGTTTATTCACGGTCGTTGCTATGCTCTAGCTCTCGTGATATTTCGTAATGCATGTTCCACCATATTGTCTCCAAATAAATGTTAATTTATTTTAACGTGACATATCGGTATGTCACAGTATGCCTGTCTGTCTGTCTGTCTGCCTGCCTGTCTGTCTGTCTGTCTGTCTGTCTGTATGCCTGCCTGTCTGTCTGTCTGTCTGCCTGCCTGCCTGTCTGTCTGTTTGTCTGTCCGTCTGTCTATCTGTCTGTCTGTCTGTCTGTCTGTCTGTCTGCCTGTCTGTCTGTTGTCTGTCTGTGTCTGTATGCCTGTCTGTCTGTCTGCCTGCCTGTCTGTCTGTCTGTCTGTCTGTCTGTCTGTATGCCTGTCTGTCTGTTGTGTCTGTCCGTCTGTGAACAACGCTAGCAGCTAAACCTTCAGCGGATTTTCTTCAAAATTGATATTCTCCAATCGATCTGACTGATGTCGCGCCTTGAAACCGATATTGCAATTTGAACGGGGGGGACTTTATATAAAACCCTTGGGACATTTTCCAAGTTTTCAAAATAATGTCTCCATCGTTTTTGATTAAATTTTGTTGGTGGAGAGTGTGAAGAACGTTTAAGAGAATGGTGTAGTTCTCCTGTTCGTCGAAACTCTTGATTTTTCGAAAATTGCAAAAGTTGAATTTTAGTCGGAGGCTTCTTACAACTAAAATATTAAGATACAAAAGATAGAGACTATTTCCCTTTAATGAAATATATTCTTTAAAGATAGATTTTGAAATATGGTCATGTACAATTTTTTGTACTTTTCGAGTAGTTTTGCATGAAAATACGGGAGAGAAAGTACATGCTACTTTAGCACCAGTTTGAGAAAACGGTGCTGCAATTTACGAAAAACTCATCACAAAGCATTCTTTTTGCGAACCAGCTATTTTTACGATATTTTTGCGTTCACTGTTCAAGCAACCATTGACAACTAGGGTCGCCCACTCTGAGCTTCGTCATAAAAATTGGTTCTTCGATCTTTGAATTTTCAAACCTAATTTCTCACCATTTCATCGCTCATTACATTTTCACCATAAATATCTACAAGTTGGTGAAGAATTTCTGCTCACTTAACATTCTCTGCATTCATAAACGGATATTGGAGGCTGCCTTCACTGGTAGCACCTTTCTAGGAAGATGAAACAGAAAAGTTGGGTTTGTGCTGTGACAGACACCTGAACAATGGTGATAACTATGTAGAAAAGGCGTTTAAAAATGCTCTTTCCCGTACAAATAAATTTTATTTCGAAAAACAAATTTTCATTATTTTTTTTTTCAAAACGGTGCTTACTTTTAAAATACGGCATTTCCCATCAGTTGTCCCCCTAACGTAACATTTTGATCGCATAGAGTGCGGACTGCGCCCAGCGTGTCGTGCTCGATCTCGGGCCCACCGCCCCCGCAGCCGCGAACACGGCTCGCCCATTACCTGTGGCCCGGCCACCGCCGCCGCGACAGCCGCCGCCAAATGAAACGCTCGCTCGTAGGTCAACACCTCAGGGCCCAGCCGCCTGCGCCGCAGCCCTCGCACCGCGACTGAAGGCGCTCGTCTGCATCTCGAGAGGCGAGAGATCGGTTGGCCGGGCGTATACCGACTGCATCCCGCGGTCAACCTTCCCTAAGATACATGATTGCGTAGGCGTCTGCGGCGGAGTTTGTATGATCTAGGCTATCCAAGGCGAGTCGTGTGTATCCTGCAGTATGTGTGGTGGGTTCTATAAGTTTCTGGACTCAATAATTTCTATCTTGGATAGAAAGAAAAAATTACGCAAGTTTTCAACTTAATCAGCCTTTATTCCAACCCACTCTTCACAAGATAATATTAATATGCCCAGACCTCTGAAAAGGTCTAGAAGAAAATACTCCGAATTTTTGTTAACAAAATGGTGAAAAATTGCTACTTTCGCCTCACTCTCGTCTGAAATTCTTCTTTCTCGAAGATTTTTCTTCAGTTTTGAGAAGAAGTAAAAGTCGTAGGACTGCACTGTGAATGCTCCAACTCCTTGAAGCCACGGTCCTTCAGAACATTCCTTGTAATCTGAATCGTAAGTATAGGTGCATTATCATGAAGAAGCAAAATACCTGTAGATTTCACGCTCCGCACTCAACTCACGTACCTCTCTCCACAAAATTGAGTGAGATGTCGGCTGCAAACTTACATCATTGCAACAATTAAATATAAGACTATGAAGGTTTTCTCATAGATGAGCGTTATCTTGGTCAGACCGGAAACTTATGGAACCATCTATGAAGCTCTGAGGAAGACCACACTTTGTTGGCCAAAATGTCAGACACCACGACAAAGTCGAGGCTAGTCCCGGATACCCTAGATTATATTACTTTTCGTATGTCTCCCCCAAAAGGCATAGTCCGACCGCCTTCCTTTACGGTTTCCTCTTTAGTGTAACGATTGATTTATGTTACCTTGTTATGCTTAGTATTAAATTGACTGCTTATAATTTATCCACTTTATCTATTATTAAAAAAAACTTTTGCACTTCGTTTTAGAGCTCTGACAATGATGAAAACCACATAAAAACCCCCTCTCACGGACATCTTCTGACTTAACATATACAATTCCAGAGATTAGGCCATGTTCACTTGTATTCAAAGTCTTTCTCTGGGCTGGACGAGAACATATATTTGCGTTACTTATGAATGGAAAGTTAACTGAAATATTTACTCCTTCCATAACACCGAATGAACGAACCGGGATGGAATTGGATTGTGCTTTCTCAGATAACGAAAAGTGAAAGAGAATTAGCTGGGATGCGGAAATGAGGGAAAACTGACCGCCGGATGCAGTTGGGCGACTCTCGGTTGGCACCTTCAGACAGCGCGGGGTAAAATCACCCTCATTACACCAGGAAGAAAATGATTGGAAAATCTTTTGATTAAATCCAGTCAGTTATGCAAGTTGCCTCGTTTTATTACACTCACGTCTATTAACCCATTATGTTTGAAGAGTGTTTTTAACCCGCAGTCCTTAGAATGTACAATACGTTTTGGCCAATACACTACTTAGTGTAAAAATTGTATTATTCTTCAAAACATTTTGAGCTGAAAGTAATACACATTTTCGTCTTATTTCTAGTATAAATTTACTCGAACTATGTAGTAGAATCAACACCGTAACCACCTCCACATTGTAGCTTAATCCGCGCCAAAACGTATTTCTTTAAGACTTCTGGCTCGTTGAAACATAATCGGAAACATAATTCTTTTTTAAACGGAAATATATTACAGGAAAGAAAATAACTAAAACTTCTCCATAAAGAATATCTTTGCTACCAAACACGGAACATAAAAATAACTATAAAAATTCCACAATGTCAGGATTTTTGAATTATGTTATTAGCAAGTTCATTTGACCACTGAAAGCTCGCATTGCAACTGAAATTGGATTATTCACTACATTACAAAATGCATCAATTTTAATTATTAACCCCACAAATTTGCATGCATTAAAGCATTGTAAGTTCCATTTAAATTATTATGAAATTAGCGATACACTGACTGCAGTCACGCGGTATTAAATCATTATTTCAATTCATAGCATTTCGAATTCTTTTTCAATAGTTACTATAACAATGTCAAATGTGTGCAGAGGTTGAATTTCCTCGCCCCGTTACAAATGCACACCGTATATATTATTGTACTTCCACCTAACGATATTCTCATATAATAAATGTAAATGGAGTTTGGTTTTTTTGACATACAGTATAAATGTCGGTGCGGTGTAACTGTTTGATTTCGTTGGTCGCCAGATAGCAGACTACCGACATTCTTTGTTAATATTGAGTTTTGATGGTTACCAATAAGGTGACCAGTTTTTATACTTAAATTTACCTCTTTGAAATGAAGTATATTTTCTTTCCCATTTATTTAAAATAAGCAAGTTTTCTTTAAGATCATTGTTGCGACTTTTTCCTTTACTATGTTATTTACTTTAGTGCTTATACATTAGACGTCATGTGAGCAATGAAAACAATATCAAATATCTGTTTGAATTAGTTCAAATTTATTTTGATAATGTTTGTACTTCTATTATAAAAGAAATGTTTAAAATTGTGAAGCAACTGTGATGACCTGAGAAAAAATTGGATTCGTCTGCTTAAACCCCAAAACTTGTTTGAAGACAATAGTTATTTATGTATCAAGGTCGAAAAATGAATGATTTTGGATGAAGTGTTTACCAACCGAAGCGGAGCTAAAGTTGGTAAACTAACGGAGTTCAAAATCTTTCAGTTCCGACCGAGATGCATACAACTATTTTTCGTATACTCTTGTCCCAATATTAGGTTTGAATTTTTATAGAGATCTCATTTATACCATGCGGTTTTGTCGTATGGATGCAGTTGTTCTCCTACATTATCGCCTCTGAATTTATCAGAACTGCCACAATATTAAACCGTGTAGAATTTGCAGCTAGTTTTGGCGATTTGTTTCGTAAGTATGGAGTGCGATATTCCAGAAATTATAATTGAGAAAGCTGAAGCTACTACTAAGAGTTTACTCCTCAAAAATCAAAGGTTTCATACGAAAGAGCGAAGAGAAATAATAAATATCCTTTGCCAATGTGTCAACAGTCATTTGTAGATTTTGTTTACTTGACGTTGCCATGGTAATCGTCGTCTAAAATGCATTCTTGGCCTACACCGCCAAAGCTCACTTTTGTGGCGTATTTGGCTCTGCCATTTCGAATTTTAAAGTGAGGATACGAAAAAATAATTTAAACACAAACTCTGTTCTAAAAAAGCGAAAATGAAAGGGATTTAAAATTATTTTATACTCTTAATTGCATGATGTAACTATTTGAGATTGTATTAAAATATCACAACAATTATTTCACTTTACAACAACGTTCTTAAAAAAATCAATAAACTTCTTGCATTCATACGACTTTTTAAAAAGAAGGACAAGCAATATCAGTTATTGGCTTGTTTTACAAGAGAAATTTTGAGGAATGGTTTTGACAGCTTTTCTTCATTCTGAAAGAACATTCCTCGTACAGTTGCGTCTCAAATCTATGAATTAAAGATTTTTGTAATCCCGCGCGTACAGTGAAAAGCTGTAGCACATCGACATGTCCATTAAACGGCAGCGCGAGGCGGCATAACTTGGAGCCTTAAAAGTTTTTACCATTCGCAATTACCGACTGGGAAGAATCTTGGATAAACTTTTTTCTTACGACGATCCGTTAAAACGTAAACGGGCTATTTGAAAGTTAAGTGTTTCGTTTTTGTGAGGCATAACCAGGGAAAACAAATCACGTATTTTCTAAGCTTCTCATTTCCTTTTATATCTCATCTACAAAGACTATCAACGCAGCGTAGAAAGCTGCGAAGTATTTCAATGATCCATCCCTTGGAACTGGTCCAAGACAGCGTTATGAATATACCGAGAAGATTCTAAAGCAGTGTCTAAAATATCAAAAATACCGTATTTGTGAATATGTTTTGTTGAGAGTATGTACTTGAAGATGGAATACTGGAAGCCTCAGTTATAAACTTTAATCGTTTTCAGTCGATTGAGTTCTATATCTTTATTGATTGTGGGATGTGAGCGAATATTTCTTCATTCATTAAAATCTTTTAACGAAAATCCTTTAACTCGCAGAATACCGATCTCCTAATCTGATATTTAAAAAGTGATACTTTGAAAAGAAATTGTCATATTTGTTCAGAAAGAAAAATTAACCCAGAAATAAAAAGCTCCCAATTTCCACAATTCGACTGCTTTTTTATTTCTCGGTTAATATTTCTTTCTGAACAAATATATTCATTTCTTTTGTAAATAATAAACAATTTACATGTTTCTGGGGTATTTCTATGTTTATGCAACGCAAATTTGTGCCTAGAAAGCATTTTTTCAAACGAAAATTTGAGTGCCTATTGCACCTCAGCCATTTAGAATTTTCAACTAGTTTATTCGACAAAATATCGTTAAAATTGCCTTAAGAGCTTATTTCCGAAATTTTGACGTTCCCTTCCCGAATAGTCTGTATAATACAACTCCCTTCAAGTTTCCGCTATCATCACATCGGATATTCGACGTATGTTAAAGTCGTTGAAAGGCGTCTGCGTAGACTTACTAGAACGTGAGGAATTGGTACCTTTTTTAAAATTATTGTATAATTTTGAATATGATACATGGTTCATTTTAACATTACACACTCTTTCACATGTTTTCGATGCTTATGATCTGTTTTTAAAAAAACTAAACTATACCTTCTTTAGAACTATTTCTTAGGGAGAATAACCCACCGAGCACCTCACAAAGAATCATCCAAATTTGCAAATTGTATGTAAAATAACATGTTTGGAAAATCAATTTTTACTTTCTCGAATACATACGAGAGTACATATACGAGAGATACAGCGTACATTAGTCCCGTACAAATACGGGAGTAATATACGTAGTATAGAGAAACTTATGTAATGCTTCGGAAAATCGATTTCGAGATTTCAACGGAAATACACGTTTTGGGGTCCCCCGATACGGAAAAAGGTTTTTTTTTTTTTCAAAACGTCCGTCCGTCTGTGAACACTACTAGCACCTAAGCCATTGGTACTATCTCTTCCAAATTGAAAAATCCTTTGTTGATACGGCTCTAGTTAAAGCTTTGAGATTTTGAGAAACATTTTTTTAAAATTTGGGGGTACTTCGCATCAAGCGACATTTTCAAAATTTTCTCAAAAGTGGCTGTAAGTTTTCCTTTAAACTTTTGGTTGGGTTATTGCCAAACGAACCCTATACCATGACATAAACGCCATATTGCTCTATTCTTTCGTTTTTCCAAAAAATTCAAAAATGAAATGTTTTTGACTTGTCTCTCACATCGGTAATATTGACATTAAATGCGATTAATTCACATGATTATTTTTATGAGTACATGTGCTTTAAATAATATCAAATAAAGTTTCTCGGAAACTCAACAGTTTTCTTCAAAACTTAGCTCAAAATTCCGCCTTTTTCTGAGTTCATTTCATGGTGTACTGTGGAGAATAAAACTTTTGTTGCATATTTGTTATTCTTGTGTCCAATAGGTCTGGGTTCCTAGAGTGATCATATGGGCAGTACGTTGCTTCATTGGGGGTTATAAAACTTAGTTGGCTGTTGTTTATAAACCGCAGTAATTGTGTCCCAGCTGAGTTATTGTTTTAACATCCCCACTGTACATATTTTGCGTTAAGATCACCTAGGATTATTGTTGGGATGTGTTGATCCCAATGATATTGGTATGCTGTATTTTTACATTGGGAGGCTTATATGCTACGATGAGTGTAGTTTCCAGATTGTTGTTATTAATAAACTTAATTGCTGATGTTTCGGTACCAGGTAATATTGTTTGGTGGTAGTATTATTTGATAACATGGTATTGTGCTCTTTATTCGTATCATTACTCCATCTCCATTATAATTTGATATGTCTGCTCTGTTTACTGTATAATCTGGTATGCTGAATTTTGCACTATTGTTTAAATGTGTTTCAGTTAAAGATGCAAAGTTAATTTTCTTATCTTACATGAAAAATTTCAGTTCATTAATTTAAATTTTATTAATTGTATTGAATTTATTTATTATAAATGAGGTAACTGAGTTGATTATATTGATTATGTGAGTAGCTACTGTATTAATCAGGGAGTTGAGAAAGTTATTTCGTTCGAGTGTGCATGAGGGTTTAGAATATTGGGAATTATTATATTGATTATTATTTTGTGCTTTTTTGTGTGGTTTGTGTGTGTAGAGTTTGGGATGTTTTGAGCGTTTTACAGTCTGGTGTAGTTAGACATTCGGACAAATGGACGGACGTTGACAGATGGACGGACAGTCGGACTTAGGGACAGATAGACGAACAGCTGTTTTGCTGTAAACCACTTTTTCAAAGATCCACAGAACGTGGATTCTGATTAAATAACGCGTTAGAGGAGAATTTACTACCTATATAGGAACAAGAATTATCCACTTTTCGGGTATTAGGTATCTACAATACCAATTGTTCTACCGATGAATTGCCGATTTCACTGCAGCATTACATATGTTTCATTATACTACTTAAGTACTATACGAGACAGTTGAAATATCAAAGCATTATAAAAGAAAATGTTATTCGCCAAAACTCCGTAACACACCGTAAGTTAAATTTATCACGAACCTTTCTTTTTAACAGTAGTATTATATTGGATAAAGAACCAAGGAAATTTAGTTTATAGTCAAAATCCTTTGTATAAAGAATCAAAATAAAACTCCCTACACATTTACAAGTATATACGAAAAGCTTTAATGTCACTCAAAAATTATATAATACTCAATTAGTTACGTGACCTAGAAGTTAATAATATTTAATGTTCCTGGTTAAAACAATCATTATTACATTTCTTTCCATTCCTTTTGTTTTGGTTTTTAATATTATTTCGTTATTATTTACCCCTTCTCCCTCTTCCAACTCTCGTCTCAATACCCCTCCATTGGTGCCATGTCACTGCAATCGGTTGGTTTCGAATTCTAACGGCAAGGAGAGTTTTTGTTATATGCAATCTTGTGTCTCTGGTACCACGATGAAACAATTTTTGGGGGACGAAGAATTTGGTAAAGGGATTCATTCTGCATTCATCATATAAAAAACTATAATTTTATTGTTCTATTTAAACACATTATCTTATTATATTTACCCTTTGGAAGGGTATTTTATTAATGCAGCTGTTCGAACGACATCTGAGGAGTTGTGCAAAGTGTTCACAAGAGAAATCTTGGGCTACTTCTAATTGTGTAAATAGATTATGGTTACTGGTTTTCCATCGGCCTTGATTTTCTATAATTAAAAAATACCATGTAATTTAATCTTAAGATTAGAACAATGATTACTAGTTATTATTATAACGAGAACTCTTCTGTATAATGATGATGATAATAATAATTATAATAATAAGAACAACAGCAACAGCAACAGCAACAACAGCAACAACACCAGCAACAGCAACATCATCAACAGCAACAGCAACAACAACAACAACAACAACATCAACATCAACATCAACATCAACATCAACACAACAACAGCAACAACAACAACAGCAACATCAACAGCAACACAACAACACAAAACAACAACATCAACAACAACAACAACAACAACAGCAACAACAACAACAGCAACAGCAACAGCAACAGCAACAGCAACAGCAACAGCAACAGCAACAACAACAACAACAACAACAGCAACAACAGCAAGAAGAAGAAGAAGAAGAAGAAGAAGAAGAAGAAGAAGAGAACGATAAGAACTAGTAAAAATCCCCAGGTCAAGACCACTGTAGGTTGTAGCTCCAGGCTGGTCTTTCTCCTCGAACCGCCACTTCCAGCAGCGAAGCGAATGCACCGGAGAGGAAGGCGAGGCGGCGCCGCCAGTCCACGGCGAGACGGACAGTATCTTGCGGGCCTGGGGTTATCGCAGCGGCCCGTTGCAGCTGCTCCGCAGAGCGGGACGGCGCGGCGCGAGAGCTGGCGCTCAGCCGGCAGAGGGAGAGATTGTCGCGCCGGGATTCGAGGAACAGCTCTGACGGGGGCGCGCGACCTTTCGGCTCCGCCGGCTCCGACGCCTGGATTTGCGAGGGAATGATGCAAAAGGCTCTTCGTCCCGCGCGCGGCGACTGAGATAGCAGCCGATCCTGCGTCGCTGCCCACTTGTTTAAAGCGAGGCTTGTCATGTGGTTGGTCGTACCGCGCACTAGTCCGCTTTTTGGCAGGTGGTTCAGGGCATCAACTGCAGTGCCTCTGGTCGAGAGGTTCCGGTTCCGAGAGACGGTGGTAGGATTTTCGACACTAGCTTGTCAGCTAGGTCGAAGTCAGCCCGTATCTGGGGGAAATTCTTGCGGTTGGCTGCACTGATCGCCAGTTTTCCCTGCTTTCTCCGGTCAACTAGGGTAATGCCGGAGCTGTACCCTAACAAACGGATCGTGCGCGTTCTTTCCTTCCTCTTCCTTGTCCTATCCTCACCTCTTATCTACACCCACGTACTTACACATGCAGTTCACTGCCAAATAGACCAGTCGGGATCTTAGAGCTTCACACGGATGGCGCGCCCCCTTGCTGGTGGGAGATACCTGGTTGTGGGAAACCCCGCTTCCCGACGTGTAGTTCGACGCTGGATTGCACCATTCAGTTGGGGAAGACCACTGCCACTTTATGAAGAAAGAAACATCCATGACACTTACGGGACTCGTGATATTAGCATGATCTTGGTGCATCCGGAAATGAAGTAATTAATAATAAAGCTTCTTGCCGATCACACCTTCACAGAGCTCCGCCTCGGTGAAGCCACTGCAGGGTACGTGTGTGCTCTTAACAACTTGCTGCCTTAATTTCAAACATCGAAAAGCTTTAGAGGTTTCATGTAAAGTTCCCACAAAAAATTAAATAATCCCCTTCAATAATTCAAGGAGCTGCGGTGTCATCCAAATCTGTCGAGGAATATCATTTTTGCTGAAGAACATATGTTCAGTTGACAATGTTGTTCAGAGTCGGACTGTCCTTTTGAGGAGAAAACAACAACACTGTTTCGATACAAAGGAGTCACAAAATGTTATTTTTGATCATACTGCGTCTAAGGGAACGTCATGTTCTTCGTATGTGAACATTAAAAATTCCCTTCTTCGGCCAAAATTCCCTCCAGGGTCCAATAAAACAGTTTTTCTGTCAAAAAATTGGCTTATTTTTTTAGTAGCATTATATAAATTTCTCTTGCTATAGAATATTCCAGAAATTCGAAGTGTTGAATGCGGATGTTCTCTCTAAGAATATGAATATGCAATGGCGTGTTGTGCGAAGTTAGGTTCTATCTCTTTTGACCTCACATTGTATTTTCATTGTAACAGAACTTTTTCTTTAAATGAAAACACTATCATTTATAGATGAGAGAGTGCATACGTAATGAATGAATACCTTTTATATAATTACTTTTATAAATTCTGTAGTGGCAACAGAGATTTTGTGCTACTCCATGTTTATTGATTCAGGATATTCTGAATCAATTATTACTTTTATATATTATTTTGAAAAATATAACAACACAATTAATTTAGATTTAATTAATCTGAAAGTAAAGAATTAACAGAAATATTGACTATATTATTCCTCGTGTGCAGCTCCTAATGAATCTGGCGGCATGAAAGTGAGCTGTCTCTCGAAAACCGTCTCTCACCTTTGGCGAGAATCTGTGCACCGCAATGTCACTTGGAGTTTGCATCCCATTACAAACTAGAAACATTCAGGATAGATGGAACGCAGTGGATTCTTTTCGAAATGACTTCGCTACTCTGAACTGTGAATCATTCAGGGTTAACGATATCCGTTACCACTCCCCGTCAAACAATCGGACACAATTTACTCCACCGCGCGCCGCCCTAGTGTTTAAGATAGCGCCGTGGCATCCACATGAAATGCAGTTTTCTATCTGAAGGAAGAGAATCATGAAAGTTGGGTGTATTTTGTTTTCCATTGTACATTGGATTTCTTTGTGCTTTAAGATATAAAATAATTTTAATTTTTCTCTCTATTTGTTTATAAGTAACTGGCCAAACTGCAGGTTTTTACTTAAGACGTTTTAACTCCACATCAAATTGATATATTTTGATAATCTTTTTCTTAAATTAATCACAATTCTTTATTCTAGAGAATGAACTAGAATGCTGAAGATACTGTGAAAACTAATATGTAAGGTTTTTAATATTTGAGAAACATAATTGTTTATACATTTATTCAAAACATTTCAATTCATAAACCACAAAATTTTAGTGGTTTTTCACTTTAGCAAACTATAAAATTTTTTGATGTTTGCATGAATGTGCTGAAAATTCTCAATTCGGGAAAATACATATAAAGTTCACTCACTAAGGGCTTGACATTCGCTTCGAAAAAATGATTTGCTCAAAACCAAAGACAAGTAGCAAGAAACGATTTGAAGCATTTAAAAGACAATAAACCAGAGCATACGACCTAATAAAATTTGAAAAACCTGAAATTTCACGATTTTCGGAGGAAACAACGAAAATTGTAGGAACAACTAGGAGCGCAACCATTTAGCTACTTCGCTGCCATCGGGAATTCGCTCCCGCATATTTGAATTCACAAGTATATTCGCTAACGAACCGTGAGATGTACTCACTAGAAAATCATAATACCTATGGAAAGCCATTGACACCGCCAGCTACTATCTTCATTGTAGTACAGACCGACTGATGTTAGATGATGCACGTCAAAGCCGACGGAAGTGCAAGTTAATTGCTGCTTGAATAGAAAGCTTTAGAATCCAAAGTTCTACTTGTAATATTGTGAAACGAATGTAATGTCAATTTTTAACGGTAAGAAGACTGACGATTTGTGAATAAAAAAAAACTTTTTCATATTTGGAAAACAAAGTTAAATGGTGTAAAAAGAAAGAGGCAGCAAGGAGAATAAAATGCTTGATCGTATGTGAAATAAAAGAACGAAAAAACTATTGGGAGAGGCAGCACAATATTGAGAATGGCAAATATCCAGTCCATACAAAAGGAAGAAGAGAAAAGGAGAAGTAGTAAAGGAGGAGAAGAAGAAGAAACGGAGGAGCTGAAAAAAGGAGAAGAAGAAGAAAAGGAGGAGACGAAGAAGAAACGGAGGAGCTGAAGAGGAAAAGGAGAAGAAGAAGAAGTAGAAGTAGAAGAAGAAGGAGGAAAGGAGGAGGAGAAGAGGTAGATGAGAGGAGGAAAAGGAGAAGATGAAGGAGAAGACGAAGAAGAAGAAGAGGAAAGGAGGAGAGAAGAAGAAAGGAGGGGAAGAGGAAAAGGAGAAGAAGAGAGAAGAAGAAGAAGAAGAAGAAGAGGAGGAGAGAAGAAGAAAAGGAGGGAAGAAGAAGAAAAGGAGAAGAAGAAGAAGAAAAGGAAGAAAAGAAGAAGAAAAGGAAGAAAAGAAGAAGAAAAGGAGGAGAAGAAACTATTGAACGTCCCGCACACACGTGGACTGCGAATTTGGGTTTCGCTTGAGAGCACTGTGGCGTCGCGTCGCCGCGCTGCGCGGCGCCCGCAAACATCCTGCGCTCTGATTGGGTGAACGCCGCAGGGGCGGCCCCGCGGCCTCGTTTCCGGTTTCCGCCTGCGATTCGCGCCTCCACCAGGGAAATCTGCTTTGGACGCAGGCCGCCCGCTCGGCCAACTTCCCGCCCGGAATCAAAAATCCTCCGTGTGTACTCGCCGGGTCTAGGGTAAGGTCGGAATTTGAGTAGTCGAATGCGATTGTGAAGTAACTCCGTATTGTTAATTTCCCATTTTGCATGTTCCCTTACATGGGAAACACACATTGCTCGTTTTTGTAATATTAAGTTGAATTAGAACGTACAAATGATTGTACTAAGTGTTTACAACTAGTCTCTACTTACAATTAATTCCTAATTTTCCTTATGCTGTCAGAGTGCTTTGAATAATTGTAAATTTGTTCAAGATAATTAAAGAGAATATCTTAATTTCTACGTGTAAGATGATTTTTAATATTTCTTACTTTATAATGATGATATGGAATCAGACTGAATTTAATGTGTCACCAAGCTCACAAGGATATTCCAAAATATAAAGTTTGTTCAGTCATAGAAATTCATATTTAATTATAGCGAATTAACGCTCCCTCTTTCCCAGGTTTCTTAGACTATTATTAATTCTATACTGTGACAGACGCTAACCAATTTTTCATTTACGTCTACCATATATCATAATTCGGGCTTCAATCCTTACCTGTACTTCATTAGTTGTGACAAAAACTACAGCAGGTGAAATTTTTCTAAATAAGTAAATAAAAGTAATATGTAATTAATACGAAAAGTGCTTAATATATTAATGTATCAATATATAAACCGTTCGTTTCTGTCCCGTTTATTTCGTATCTGTAATGTAATAAACTTTGTAAAATTCAATACATAGAAAATTCATTTAAAAACAATAAGTCTTAATAAGAAATAAATGGTATCATTTTTTTTATTCTTAAACAAAAAAGTAATCTGTCATTTTTTAGAGTCGCTTCGCTGTTGAAGTCCGCTGAATACTTCATTTCCGTAGCTCATCTTAATTTGTGTTTGTGTCTCTGCCTCAAACAAATAAACGAGATCACCCCCACATGGGACGTAACCTCACCAGCAACTTCTCAAAGGAAAAGCTTCTCGAAGTTAAACGCAAAAAGAAACGCTATACATTTTTTATGCTATTCAGAGCTAATGAAATATGAAATCAGTTCTTGTTTCTCAGTAAGCAGGATGTAAACATTTTAATATTTAATTATTATTACCCTCTTACGCTTCATTGAGTTAGTTAATGCACGCATCAAAAGGACGTTTATGAACGCGGTAATTAGAAACCAAGCAGAGACTATTTTCCTGCTAGTCTGTATTTGCTTGTTTGTTTCACTTAGTATGTCATATGTTCATTCGTGACGCGTTATGTTCAGCCGCAGTTCGGAGATGAATGCTAACGGCCAGCTGCTCTGATCGGTAGTTTTCCATGCTTTCTCCGATCAACACAAGACAAATGCTTACGCAGTATCATATCAAATGGGCAAATAACCGCCCGCGATATGACATTCCTATTGCTAATCCTATCATCTCTCTTATACACACTTTCACCTACCTAGTGTAGCGTCGTGTCGCTAAAACAGCGTGGGCACGTGGCGCGTTGTGGGCACCGGATGCGTAGACAAAGGCAGAAGCTATGACGCACGGGGTTTTTCTGACAGGGTGTGCGCATCGCTAGTGTGGAGGCAATGGAGGTGGCGGGCAGCGTCGCGAGGGCTATTTAAGGGCCGTGAGAACAATAGCTTTTTCTTCTTGTTGTGATACTGGCAGCGGCAGCGTAGGTCGTCCGTGAGAGGTGCGAGCGTGCACGCGGCGCAAGAAGCTGGCAGTTATTGTCGTGACTAGTGAGACATGTAGTCGGCCTCAGGGCAGGCGGTACTACGCACGGCAAAACATTAGGTAGTATGTTGCGGTGTGGTAGCCGTTGTAAATGTCTCTCCTAGCAGTGGGGTATATTTAGTTAATTGTATACAGTGCATTGGTTATTTGTGACTACGGTGTAAATTGTGAATAAACCTGCTGTTATTGCAACCCACTCTCGTCTGTGTACTGATTACACCCGTATGACGCCGCACTACACTACACACCGCCACCTCGCCGAGGAGAGCAGATGGGAGCTTAGAGCGTAGAGCTTTCTGCTAGGGTGGTGCCTCGCTGATGGGTGATACCTGATTAGGGATAAACCGGCGGGTAGTTTGAGGTTGAATTTCACCATCCAGCGAAGGAAGATAACCACCAACTCCCGTGATAAGAACTTGCACTACCTTTACTGGACTAATGACCTTAGCCGTTGACGCGCCAGCAATCACTCGTACATCAATCACTTAATGTTACGTGTTGTGGTGTACGTTCTGCTCATCCGATGGCAATGCAGCTTGGGTTGGACCCTTCCGCGCGCTTCTCCACTTCCACAATTGCCACTTTCCGGAGATGCTCCAATAGGGACGCGGGATCAGCGTCTGTCGGCGGCTCGGAGAACGGGAGTTGGGACAGGATAGGGAAGGAAGGATCGCACGTTGTCAGTGATCAGTTAGTTGCTTTTCCGGGATACGGTTGTAACTCAACAAAAAAAAACGAGGATATTTCAATGATTAGCATGAAAATATTACAAATAACATTGCAGTCATTGCGTGTGAATTACAGCACCTTACAGTTAGAAGTGAATTCCAGTAGCACACACTAGAATTTGTCTTCGAGGATATTTGAATGATTAGTGTATGCAATAAACTTCCACACATTCGTGAAAATATTACAAATAACATTGCAGCCGATGCGAATGGATTACAGCACTTTTTGTAGCGAATGTAAGAAGCGACCGCACAGCTTCGTGGCAATGCATGGGAGCTTCGGAAGGGCTTTCCGGGCGGCCACTGTTCGTCGCCCGAGAGATGCGTACGACATCCAGTGAATTGAAATCCGCATTCTTCTACGTACTCCTCCTTTTCTCCTTCCTTTTCCTGCTTTATCTTCTTATCACTTTTCGTTATCATCTTCTTTTCCTAGACCCTCTTCGTCGTCTTCTTTTTCACTCAATGATTTCTCATGAATGCCAATATTATGGGATCAGATGTGAAATTTCATTTTACTCGTCTTCAGTTTGTTTTTTCCTTAACGAAATGTATCTTTTAAGCAGTGGTAAACCCAGGATTTTTTTTTGCAGAAAGAATTTTTGACTTCATAAGTTGAGTATAAAATAGTTTTCTTTGTTGACTTATAGTTAATACTTACAATGATAATGATTGAATACCTCTGTTTAGTATAGAAAATTATCGAAGGCTATATTTTAAAAATATAAATATTGGCTTCTGAGTTGGAGGGGAATGAAGTTCCATGAGCCCTCTCCCTTCCCCCCTCCCTTGGGTGCGCCTCTGCCACTAAGATTTGGGGATATTTCGCTTCTCTATCATCCTACCATTGTGCATACAGGGACAAATTTGCTTATGCTTTCTTGTATTGTCCTGAGTTCTTTTTAGAGAGAATATTGCTAGTTTAATGCTAATAACTTCATAACTTTCTGGGACTTCTCGAGGATCGCAATACTTCACTTCGCAAGCATACATCCTGCTTCGAACACATACAAAGTAAAAGCAAATTATTTATTTTCATGAGAAATATAATCACAAAATATTTAGTGCATTTTTTATTCAGCTAATAACCCTCCCCTTTAGTATTGACAGAGTAGTACTGTTGGTAATGAAACTTTCTTTCATTGTAACCACCATAACTGATCACGTTCCATATAAAATTCCAATTTAATAAACCCTGTCACTAAAGCACTTTATCTCCAACACAAAGTAATAATGCTATGCAGCAGCATTCTTATAGTGAAAATACAGAACCTCTATTTACCCCTATATTCTTAGCTTTTAGAATATTAATGTTAAAACGTGCTCAGTTCAAGGAAAAATTTAAATAATGACACGAAGAGTGCTTTTAACAAAGGCTCAGCTATTAAAAAGGAATGAAATTAACAATGAAACAAATTCCTCACCATGGCAAATGTACAGCCATAGGAATTTCAATATGATTGATACTTCGATGTTTTTCTGTTCACTATTAAGGGTTTCCTTGAGTAACATTTAGTGTCCCATGTTCAAAGAACATAATTTCGATTTATGAGGTGTATCATTTTGGTTAGAATATAATTCGCAGACCCCGTTAAACAACAACGTGTTGTTTATTATAAATGTATTCCTCTCTAAAAACGCCTAAATTGAAGCAAATAATATCTAGCGTAAGAGGAACAAAGCAATGAAACACCACAAACTACCACAAAACCGTTTAGGAACGACAGCTCGGCGGTACGACGATCGTGCCCTTACTCTTCCTTTCCCCGCAATTCCATTGCTTAGAGGGTCCGCCCTCCTCCGCAACGCTCGCCCCCCATCCCAACTGCATAATAGACAGCTCGCCTCATTACTCTGGTGAAGCGCCTCTGCCGTCGCCGCGGCGGCGCCACGCGCGCTGTATGCGGCGCGGATAGGAAGCGGTCGCTGTAATTGCGCGGGGCTCATCCGGCGCCTGCCGACGCCGCGGCCACGCGCCAATCCCGCGGCTCCCCCGGCGACAGCCGCCGCCCTCCGCCCTCCGCCCTCCGCCCTCCGCCCTCCGCCCTCCGCCCTCCGCCCTCCGCCCTCGGCCCTCCGCCCTCCGCCCTCCGCCCTCCGCCCTCCGCCCTCCGCCCTCCGCCCTCCGCCCTCCGCCCTCCGCCCTCCGCCCTCCGCCCTCCGCCCTCCGCCCACCGCCCTCCGCCCTCCGCCCTCCGCCCTCCGCCCTCCGCCCTCCGCCCTCCGCCCTCTGCCCTCTGCCCTCTGCCCTCCGCCCCCCCGCCCCCGCCCACCGCCCTCCGCCCACCGCCCTCCGCCTTCCGCCCTCCGCCCTCCGCTTGTCGCGCCCCACCTCTATGCCGCCGCCCTGCTCCCTCCGCTCTGCCGCTTTCCACACTGCAATGCCTCTGGCCGGGAGGTCAGGTGTTCCAGTCCAGACTGTGCCAGGATTTTCAACACTAGCTCGGTTGAATTCAGTCACTGTCCGGAGGAGAATTCTAGCGGCTGGTTGCTCTGATCGATATTTTCCGTGCTTTCTCCGATCAACACCTGGCGAATGCCGGAGTAGTACCTTAACAAACGGGCCACGGACGGCGTGCAATCTTTCCTTCCTCTTCCTTGTCCTATCCTCACCTCTTACTTACACACACTTACACTTACATGTACAACACTACCACACATGCCGGGAAACCAGAAGGGAGCTTGAAGATTGTCCTGACTGCCTGCAACCAGACGTGTAGGTCAGCGCCAGATCTTGTCATCCAGCAGGGGAAGATCACCGCCACAAACCGCGATAGCTAACGCTCTGCACATACTTACGGAACTAATAATATTAGCAGTTGACGCACCCGGATCACTAATGAATCAGTCATTACTAACACGCCATTTCCACAACTGCCACCACCACTTTTATCACGATCGACAGCGTCATCACTGTTTCTAGAATCACCACCATCAACACCGACACCACCGTCGTCACCCATACCGCTCTAACTCTCAACAGATAGGTCACATCATCTATAACAACCGTCACCAATATCGGCGCTCCTCTTTCCCTTCCATTTCCACCTCCTGCTCTATCCCATTCAGCACTGAAATTATCTTTATCATATCCTCATCGGTACTTTTATCCACCCCTGCACAGGATCGGCGAGTCAGTTCAGAGCCAACATTACAGTTGACTCTGAAGTAACTTTGTTCGAAAAGTCCGAGATCTCGCGTGCGGACAGCTGGAGACTTTCCATGCTAACAAACATACGTAATTAGATCGAATTCAGGCATTGTCTGGAGGCGAATTGTAGAGATGGTGAATACCTGGTAAATGAGTGAACAAACCTTAATCGATGGGTTACAGACCGCTCTCGATCATTTTCTTCCCATTCTGTTTCCCTCCTCTCTTCTTCCACACAAACACACACTGCAATGCGCTACACATATTCGGTGTCCGGTAGGAGCGATTCCGTTTTGAGAGAGTATCTGCAGGGAAAACTTCCGCAATCTGACGTGTAGGTCGGCTCCGGATCTGCCTCTCCAGCGAGGAGGTATACCGCCACCTCGAGATAAACCATTTACTACAACAACGTGGCTAATGAATACGGCAGTTGCCTGAAAACATCAATCAATCAAAATCCTACACCTCCGACGCCGCAATCGCCCACTTCCACATTCATCCCTCCTCGCCCTCAGCCGGCTGAGCGTGTGCGGGCGCGGCTGAGCGCCGGTGGTTGGCCTCGGGGCTCGGCCGCCGTCCGCACGGATCATCTCACAGCGCCAACCCCAAGCCCGCCGCGCCCCCCGCCCTGCGCCCCCCGCCGCCGCGCCCCGCCGCCCCGCCGCCCCGCCGCCCCCGCCGCCCCGCCGCCCCCGGCCGCCCCCGCCGCCCCGCCGCCCCCGCCGCCCCCGCCGCCCCGCCGCCCCGCCGCCCCCGCCGCCCCCGCCGCCCCGCCGCCCCCGCCGCCCGCCGCTCCTGCCGCCACTGCCGCTCCT
Organism: Teleogryllus oceanicus; assembly: GCA_964035755.1. Lineage (NCBI taxonomy): Eukaryota > Metazoa > Arthropoda > Insecta > Orthoptera > Gryllidae > Teleogryllus > Teleogryllus oceanicus. Next base: position 128,895,257 of record CAXIVR010000003.1, on the reverse strand, counting down.
GCCGCCACTGCGCACCTGCCGCCCGCCACCCCGCCGCCCCTGCCCCCCCCGCCGCTCCTGCGCGCCCCTGCCACCCCTGACTCCGCTGCCGCCACCGGAGCCGCCGCTGCCACCACCGCCGCCGCCTCCGCCACCGCCGCCGCTGCCACCTCCGCAGTCGCCGACGATGATGATGAACCGCTCCAAATGCAAATGCAAGCCGCCACACGCGCTTGTGGCCCGGCTCTACCTCGTCCGCCCGCATGCTGACGGTTAACGCCCGCGTCAGCCCTACACCGCCGCTAATGTCTTGCTGCGCGCCACAAACGCTGCGCTCCTGCCGACTTCTAACATCTCCGTTATTCTAATTAAGCTGTGGCGCAATCGGAATTTATTCTGTCTCGCATATTACTTATGAAACATAGAGGAAAGTATGTAATTTTGCGGCGAAAAACGCACATATTTTGGAACAAAATGTCGTATTGTAGGGTCCCTGATACCGATAACGTGTTCCTATACGATCATTCTTGTTCCTATATGTAGTAAATTACTTCCTCTAACACGTGGTGTAGTCAGAATACACGTTGTGTGAGTCCTTGAAACCGTAAAATTTACTTATGGCAAAACGTCCTCTGTCGGCCGTCTACCAGATCGCCCTCTCTTTGAGGTCAACACTAATTCAGACGATTTTCTCCAATATTGACATTCGTGATCAATCTGGCTAATGTCCCAGAACATTCAATTCGAAACGGATATTCTTGTTTCTACTGATATTGAGCACGTTAATTTTTTTCTCGAATAGAGAAAGTACACTTACAAAAATGGCTCAGATTCCATTTTCCTTGAGCTCTGAATTTTCGAAAGTTGCACAAGTTACATATCTTCCCGTGATTTCCCTTAACTACATTGTTGAAGGGAACAAAAAAGTACATCCTTAAATAATCTCACGTATAATGTTTACAGAATGTGGGTTGTTTTTGCATACTCTTGGGTACAATAAAGGGGAAATTTTTCTCTACAATATTTCTAAGTTGTTTTTTTTTCAACTTTTTGAATGGTTAGAGCTAAATGCACTGAATAACATGACTTGAATATTATTTTGATGGAACTTTTTAATTTTTTAAAACTTATATAAATATATGTTCAAGTTAAATTGTAATATTCCGTAACCGCTACAGACGATGTGAGAAAGTAATGGTGTTTTAGCACCACTATTTGCTCGCGATAGTGTAAGGTCGAATCGACTTGATTGTTTCTTCTTGAGAATGTTTCATTTGTTCTGAATTTAAAATTTGTTTTTATGTGTTAATTTATAGTTTTTGCCGTCATCCTCAATCTACAATTTACAAAATTACAAATAAAATATAAAATAAGATAGAAAATTAAATTATAATTAATATATACATTTAAATCTGTAACTAAAATTTAAATGTATTTATTAATTGTAATTTCATTTTCTATCCTATTTTGTATTTTATTTGTAATTTTGTTATTATTTTCTGAACCTTGTAGACTGAGGATGACGGCAAAGCCGTCAAAAGCTGGATATCTTAATAAAAATAATATGTTGACGAAGATGACCTCTTTTATTTCTTCTCTTAAAGTAACTGTGCATGTCAGCCATAATATGTAGAGTTAATGCTATTATTGTTATTATTGTTCCTATTGTTAACATTTTTATCATATTATTATTATTATTATTATTATTATTGCCTTAAAATAATTTAAAGTATTAACATTCCTGATTGTAATATGTAAATTGTAGTGGTATGCCACCTGGTTGTATAAACCTACCTGCAGAAACTAAATATCTACTGAATATCTATCTATCTAAATACTTCAGATCAACGTCCTAGTAATACAGATGAGCTCTACACTCCAACTTCCATTTACAAACCTCTGTAAATAGCATTACATTCGTCTTCTCATTGATCGCAGTCTTCGAAATGCAATTGCCATTTTGTGGTTGTTATTTCGTGATGGAATCTCCCCGGAGATTTACGGCTTGAGGGCACTCGCGCTAACCTCGACTTGGCCCGTTATCGTACATCACCGAATGGATCTCATCACCACAAATCACCGGCAAAGATATTCATGAATGATAAAACATTTGCAGGTGTACGAACGTATATACGGACGGGCTTGATTTCCTAGAATATATCAGGAAATATACTTACACTTTTATTATTGTTAATAGGTCGATAATTTGGTGTAATGCAAGGTACATTTCATGAATCTAAGAATATTATATTGAAATTGTATTGTATGGAATGGATAAGTTGAGTTTCAATCGAATTTCCTTGATTCGATTGTATATTTATGAGATAATTTTAAGTAATAGTTTTTTCAATTTTTATTTTTTATTCAATTGGAACGACAGTTCGACTGTCACGATCGTTTCGTTAAGCTGTTGTGGGAAGTCAGTTGCACTTCAATTCACGGACAAGAGGCCATCTTGTCTTGTTGCCGAAACATTGCTCAATTACCGACAATGCTCCAACAGAATGTATACCAAAATTAGCGTGAATACTAAATATTAGCGTGAAAATTATTAGGCTCAATTAATCAGTTGAGAAAAAAATGTTCGAAAATTAATTAGCTAAGGTGGCTCAGGGAAACAGCCGTTACTAATGCAGTGTCTCTGACGGGAAGGTTTCAGGCTTCAAACCCCGACAGTGGCAGATTTTCGACACTAGTTGTCTGTCCGTCTGCCCGTGCGTTCGTCTGTCTATGTGTCTGTGGTCAACGATAGCGCCTAAACCATTCAGACGATTTTCTCTAAAATTGATGTTCTCTGGTCTAAACCATTCAGACGATTCAGATGTTCTCTGGTTGATGTGAACTATCTCAAGGCCCTCGGTGTGTGAAACGAATATTTTGGATTTTGGGGGTACTGTATATGAAGCCTCAAAATTTTCACAATATTTTCAAAAATGGCTGCAATTTTGTTTATTAAACGTTGTCCCTAGATTTTCGTAAATATCTCTTGTAGAAAGACGTCGGACTAATTTTCGTTGAAATCTCTGATTTTTCTAAATTGTAAAAATTCAAAATATTTTTGGTGTCTTCCCACAACTGCAATATTGAAGACAGAGATATTTTTCGTATTAATTTATTTAATATCATTTAATAAAATATATTATGCAAAGACAGATATCTAAATTATTATTATTATTATTATTATTATTATTATTATTATTATTATTATTATTATTATTATTATTATTATTATTATTATTATTATTATTTCATCTTATTGGTACATTTGAATGAATTGCACAGATATACAAAATCGAAGCACAAGACATCTATTTTTTAAAAAGCATTTATAATACATTGTTTCCCATGAATTATTATTATTATTATTATTATTATTATTATTATTATTATCATTATCATTATCATTATGTCTATTTCTCTCGAGGCTCAGGCCGTAAGACTTACTCTTCCAACTGACCACTTTAATATATTTACATTTTCATAATTACAATTGATGGGTTGAATTAGGTCTTGTACAATTTTTTCCAAAATAGTAGTTTTCACAAAAGTTTGCGAGAAATATTTCCCATTTTCGACGAACTTTGTATTTTAAAAATATGCAAAAAAATTAAAATTACAATATTGAAGATACAGGTTTTTGTCTTGAAAGAAACGTGTTCTACAAATTAGATCTATAAAAATATCATGAACATTTAAAAAAAAGTAGTTATGGTGTAATTTCTGCTTAAAGTTAACTCAATTTGTAAAAAAACATTTCATCAGAAGAGGGTCCAATGTTTTTGAAAATTTCCTTCTCATACGTATCAAAGAACGGAAAGATTGGTCTCATTTTCGGCGATCTCAATGTACTTAGGTAATTTAAAAAAGTTTTATGAGGTATTTCCCATTCTCGACGAACTCTGTATTTTCTAGAATTTGCAAAAAATTAACATTGCAAGAGTACAATATTGGGGATAGCGATTTTTTTGTTACATTAAATCTGTTCTAAAAAATCAATCCTTTAGAAAGTAACATGTACATATTTTTAAAAAGCTAGTAGTTTACCGTAATTTTGATAATTTTTGGAAATTTTCAGATTCAACTTTCCGCGTACTTAGTTTGCTTGAATCTTTCAGGAGTTACCACGTGGCCAAGCAAAAAAGGAAAATCGTGACACGGCTGTTTGAAACACTCAGAATATTTCTCATTATCGGATGATGTTTCTGGGTGTATGGAACTAAGCTTTGCATTGACGAGTTTGTTTTGATGTATTAACCCTAAATGAATTAATTTTTCTCGCCTAATTCGCTTCTATTGGTAAGATATTTTACAAGTGGTGTCTGAGATATGTAAATATGGATACAAATTGCAATACATTGCACAAATTGCAGTTATACTCGTAAGTTTTAGTAATCGTTACTGATGCGAGAAAGTACGTGCTGTTAGAGCTCCAGTAGTTGTTCTTGATTCTGCACCATTAAATGGTGCTTCATAGTACGTAATAAGTGTAGATATGTGTTTTCTACATAAACGATGTTCCCAGCGCACTGTTTACCCACGTAAAAAATACGCATACCAGTAAAAGTAAAACATCTTTAATTAAAAGTACATATGAGTATCAATTTGTTGTCAATAAACTCTCTACCATTATGTTACGTTTGTTAATTTAATTTTGTACTGAATGTTGCAGATATTTTCCAAGTACTCCTATGAGTTTGCTAGTCGTGCCGAGTTAATGGACGCTTCGCGATCTGTCAACGCGGAATCATCGCTGCACTAAACGTAATCCTTTTCGTTCACTAATGGAGAGACATAATGGTCGGGTTTGAGTGCTAAAACTAATCCGCTCCTAAATAGCGCGATTCATATCCGGCGCAGCGCCGGCGGCGTCGCCAATTGAAGTGGAGAGGCGTCCTGGCGACGACGGCGACGGCCGGCCGCCGCCCCGCCCCGCCCCGCCCCGCCCCGCCCTCCGTCCCACCCCGCCCCGCCCTGAGTCGTACCCCGGCGCCGAGGCGCCGCCTCCGCGCTAATTCAGTTAGCAAACGTAAACTTGGTTGTAAGGTTACCGGAGAACCTTGTCATGAATAGAGGCTGGCACACGGACTGTGACGGCGGCGGCGGCGGTTGCGGTGGCGGTGCCTGTGGCGGGGGCCGGAGCTGCGAAGGAGTAGCGGCAATCGTGGCAACGCTGGAAGTGGAGACACTAGGGATAGAGGTGTTGAAGGTGGTAGGGGGATTAGGGAAGAGGGGAATTTGAAAATGGTGAAGGTTTGGGGGTTTGAGGGCGGTAGTGTTTAAGAGTACGCGGGGAGTTGAGGACTACGGGAGTTGAGGACTACGGGGTTGAGGACTACGGGGCTGAGGACTACGGGGGTTGAGGACTACGGGGTTGAGGACTACGGAGGTTGAGGACTCGGGGTTGAGGACAACAGGGGGTTGAGGACTACGGGGTTGAGGACTACGGGGGTTGAGGACTACGGGGGTTGAGGACTACGGGGGTTGAGGACTACGGGGGTTGAGGACTACGGGGGTTGAGGACTACGGGGGTTGAGGACTACGGGGGTTGAGGACTCCGGGGTTGAGGACAACAGGGGGTTGAGGACTACGGGGTTGAGGGAACGATGTCAAGAAGACTGATGGACGATGGCGAGACTGTGGAATTTTCACAACGGTGGTGGATTTGAGCACAGTGGGGGATTTGAAGACATTGGGGGACTTGAGGGCAGTCAGGATTTGCGGACGGTGGAGAATTTGAGGCCGGGGAGGATTTGAGGACCGTGGGGGATTAGGGAATGGTTTAGGCGCTGAGCCCGGTTGCGGAATCGCAGAGGGCGAAGGGGGTGTGGCTTGGTGGATGAAGGAGCTGGCAGTGGGTATAGTGGAGCAGTTGACGAAGAGGTTGGGATGACAGTAGCAGTGGTGGCGGCGTTAGGACGGTTGTGCGATTGTTCTGCAAGAAGCGGCGGCATTGCCTTTGGCAACGGGGTCGAAGGACTGGCTCTGAGCTGTCGCAAGGACTGGAGGTCGTGGAAGTTGTAGAAGAAATGGAGGACTGTGCACAGTGGTGGAAAATTATAATTTAGTCTGTCATTTTACTCCAATATAATTTGTGACATCGTTAAGTGTGAGTAGTATTTTTCTTGAAATAAAGTAAACATTAACGTTAATATTATTTGATTCAAATATTTCTAATCAATTTGATGTCTGCAAAATTTGTTGCAATGAAACTCAAAGTAGATAATTGTTCTTTCTCTTACTGTTAAGCAATCGCATGACGCACATTTTATCCCAGTTTATTTACAATTAATACTATACCGTTATTCGAATTATATTTTCTCTCCGTAGTTTTCTTTCTCGAATGTGTTCTTATGCGTAGAGTAATACACGTATCGTAGAGAAAGCTATGTAATGCTGCGGAAAATTCATTTCTAGACTTTAACGGGAAAACACGTTTTGAGGTCTTCTGATGCCGAAAAAATGTTTTACCCCCTTTTACGACCCCCTAAACTACTCCTAGAATTTTTTTCAAAATCTTGCGAAGAATCTGCGATTTTGCAAAGAATTCTGTGAATCTTGAGGGTATTCTACATGAAGCCCCAGAAACATTCTCAAAACTTTCTCAAAAAAGACACCAGCCTCTTTGTTTAAATATCTTGTAAGAATAAAGTATAATACATTTATTAAGGCAGTGATTCGAATTTTACTGTTAACTGTCAATGTTCAAATATGGCAAAAATTAGAAAAACAATATTTAAAATTTATTTTAAAAATGGCCTCAAATTATTCTTTTATATTTTGAACGGATAGTGCTAAATGTACTGAGTAACATGATGAAACGTCAATTTGATGAATTCTTTTCTTCTCAAAATCACACAAATTTTCTCTGAAAATTATCTTAAAATTGTGTATTTTCAGAAACGTTCGAAGACATTTTATCAAAAATATCTCTCATGTTTTTTAAGAAAATTGGCTTACATGACCAGATTCAATTCAAAGTTCAATTTTACCACAAGGTGAACGAAAATGTGAAAAAAGGTTTTTTAGATACCAATAGGTAGCAGTTGGGGAGGAGATGGGTGGTATGTTGCGTCATTGGATTGTTTTACTGTGTATCTTCTCTTGATTTAACTTTAAAATGTCTAAGATAACTAAGTGTTTTAATAATATTGGTTTGTATTGGTCAGCTTAATAAAATAAAGATAGTGTTGTCCACTTTTGATGGTTTAAGCTAACATAGCTTTATCAATTTGTTGAAAAATAAAATCATTTGAACGTAGTCTCGTTTACGGTTATAATGCCTGTGATTTGACTTTCTTAAAAATAATCGTGTTTTCTGAGCAAACTTCAGAAAAAACACATAGCATTATTCAGGCTGCTATTATCGTTCACTTCACTCTATTATGCATGGACCCGGGAGACTACATCAATGCGTATGCAGAACCCTGCGCAATTCACTTTCGAAAAATGCACATAATTTGTTCTTAATAACTTCATTTCGTAATAATTTCATTAAAAATCAACTCTTAATATTAAACATTATTCTATGCTTAGATGGCAAAATGATATGTCATATTTTTATTCTACACAAAATGACATGAGTTACTCTGGTTTGTTATAGTATAGGAGGTAAAAGGTAAATTTATCTTCTTTAGTAAAAAAAGACAACAATGGTGGCAAATTGCAGTAAGACAAAAGCCATAGCCTAATTTTTCATGGCATCTTGATGCTTAAAATTGTTGTAATAGAAATTCTTTTTAAAGTGTCTTATAACATTTTACCATCTTAACACATCTTAACACTTATACTATTATATTATACTATTACTATATATTATACTATTACTATATCTATTATACTATTATATTATTTATTATTTATAACACAGAATTATTTATTATTTATTATAACTACCAAATAGAACAAACGAAGGGTACATTAGTACCTCTTGCTCTATTCCAACCGTCCACTGTTCTCAGTGATTCGAAGGTCGTGCACCGCACAGGGCTGAGGCGGCGGCGAAGCGGGGGCAGCGAGGGCGGCGACAGGGCAGAGAGCCCAAGTAGGCGCCGGAGTGCCGCGAGCCCTCCCCCCACCCCCACTTGCCCCTCTCCCGCGACACCGCGCCGCCGCAGCGGCCCCTGAATCTTAATTACCAAGCCCTCTAGCACCGGCTGGCGTAACTCGATGACTGCCGCGCACTCATTCTTCTCCCAGCGAGACGCAACTTCGTCCTGGATCACACGCAGAGGACGCGGGGAACTACCGCCGAGGACCCAAAGGCAGGGGGCTCTTCAGTAATCTACGAACGTCTTGTCTAACTTGAAGATACCTGCTCAGACGGAGATACTAAGGCAAACTTCGAGAGAAGCAGGTTGTGAATGGTAGGTCTAAGGACTAGTATGAAATAATCATAAGGTGCATTGTTGAGATGACGGGTTGTGAATTCTAAGTACTACTGAATGTCACTGAAATTAATAGTTCAGTTACAAAGTGTAATACCAATCTATTGTTTGACGACTATTTTGTATGCGTAAAATATTAAATTATATCAATCGTTGTTTAACTTTGCAAATACATTATTTTTAGACGAAGTTCATTCCTCTTGTAGGAGGGCATAAGTAAAGACATTGTCTTTTTCTTCCAGTTTTCTTTGTATCATGTTCCTTTTTGTTATGCACTTCACATCTCGTATTTTTCTTCCACTCCAATCCTGCTGCAAATATCAATTTCATAGCCTCCCTGTTGAGGTTGCAAAATAGCTTCATCAGAGTTTTGGGAGAGCAACAGACCATAATTCGAGCTGACAACAAGCGTCTTGCCGCAACTCCTCTCTCACCACAAGGGAAAATTCTGAAAGACGAGTATTAAGAACTATTAATTTACCTCGGCGTAAGAAATACTGAGTATTGAAGAAGCTGTTAGTATTATCCCGTCTTAGGCGAAAAGAAGATCATTTTTTTTCGTAATTCGGGCGTAATACAATGTCCCGCAAGGTCCGCACCAAAACACCTCTGTGCACGGAGTCTGCACTGTGGTTACCAATCTTCCGAATCTAATTTTTCAATGCAGCCAAGAATTACTAAGCCATTTTACGGAGGCGATCCTTTGTGAAATCGCTCGGTTGGAGGTTCTCAAACAATTGACTCTCGTGACGTCTTATTCGGAAATCCATCTGATTCTCAAAAGTTGTCAACAATACGATGTGTTTTCACTCGCTGGTTCCCAGTAGCTGGTGCAATCTCGCGAGCGTCTATGAAAGCAGTTCAAACTTTTCAAAGCATTTTGTCCTTCCGAAGATTTTCATACGAAACACGTCTTTGCCTTTCTCTCTGGAAGCCAGCCTGCAGTTTTTACAGAAAAAATATTATAAGTCCAATGCGGGACGTTTAAAATGTATGCCCTCTGCTCTTAATTAGCTCCAAGGAATTGTTATAAATGTTGGAATTCCAAGTATGGCGCCAAATTTGAATTAATTTTGGTCGGCTACATGCCAACACTCAATCATGATACAAAGATTTGATTCGGCCTTGTATTTTCATTCTATTAACGGGTCGAAACCGCTTCTTTTGTCTTTTGTCGTTTTAAAGAACATTGACAACAAGAACATATATTAAAAATTGGTGTTATGTAGAAGGTGCTCGTCGAAACGATTTTAAATAATCGAATCATATTTAAGCCACAAATATAATATGAGATACAATCGATTCAAATATTTTAATTTGCATCCAAAATTAATATGCGAAACAATAAATAAAATAAAATGAATAATGAAAGGTATAAATACTGAAACACTGTACAGAAAAAAACTATACACTGAAAAATGAGATTTCTCCTTATGCGCTGTCTGGCATACTTCGTTGACGACTGCCGTGAATATTTTTCCTTAAGATCTGGAACTTTCAACGATGCAAGGGATTAGTCCCAGATCAGGCTACATCGGGAACTGTAGCAGGATAGGCGGGTGCAATGAGATCTTCGGTATTCTAAGATCGATTCGAAATTCTTTGACGATAATTGTGCCAACTGACCTAGTTTGAAGTATAAGAGAAGCAGGACGTCACTGACAGATCTAAGACGTTGAAAAAAATGTGCTATCATAAAAGCTGCTGATTGGAATGCTGATTTCACATTTAAAGAAGGAAAATTCGATATATTTTCCATACATTTATAAACAATACTTTGTTTCATTAAACGTAAATCTATATTCAGTGTTTGTTGGAAGTTAATAAATACAAAGTCAAAGTCTATAGGCATAATATTTCCCTAGTAGAAATGCAAATTCAAGAACAGATGAATTTTTCTATAAATACACTTACATAGATATATGCACGTGGATATGAACGTGAAATTTAAAATAATTTCTGCAAATAAATAAAAATAGATCCGATATCAAGCAGAGTTGTAGAAAACTATACTGAAAGCTGTCTTTCTTAATCAGGAGTAGATTTCAAGGGCTTTCCACATTTTTCCTCTAGCAAAAAAGCGCATTGAAAGTAGCCAAAGAAACACGAATATAACAGTCGCGCTTCTTTATTCCGCCACCCGAGTTTCTCCAAGCTTCCCAAAGTTTTCGTATCTCTTTGCGCCTGCGTGGCTGCGTATTCGCGCGAGTGCGAGAAACGAAGTCAGTGGGTTGGGAATTGTTTCAACTACATTAATTACGGTAACGTTTCACACTAAGCGAGTCGGTTACCCGGCCTTGCGTCCCGAGCCGGGGCGGCAAGAGCCCGGCTGTGAGAACGCGCCCTGGAGAGCAGAGGAAACCGGAATAAAACGATAATCTCTGGAGCAGAATCGGTGGCAAGCGCGTTGTTTTTGACGTATTACTCCCGAGGACATTGTAAAGAAAACGAAAAAGATCTGTATGCTTTCGTAGTGCATAAAACTATGTTACGTCAAGGAGAATGAACAATTTTCTATTAAGTTGTTCCGGGATTTCTTAAATATATATTTTACTGCAGGATACTTGTTTTGAAATAATCCGTGCAATAATAGCCATATTATGAATACATTTTGCACAGGAATATAAATTAGGTATCGTTTCTTGACGGGGAAAATAAAATTTTTAATTATCTTTGGTCTAACAAAAAAGCAGAAATTACCATTTATATGTTCTATATTGGGTGAGAAATTTTATATAAAATAGTTGCAAATATTTTTGTGCTGGCTGTCAAGAAAGATTTGATGTATATATTTTTCGAAACATATTATAATGTAGCAACCCCTAAAACGAAGAAACGCACAATCTTTACGTAAATGCAACCGCCTTCAATATTAATGGAGGAAAATAATTCTTCACATCTTATTATTGTTCGTACTTTAAGCATTATAATCGTTTCATGAGAGGGCATTAAGAGAAAAATACTTCATAAATTGAATTAAATAAGATAACATAATGTTAATATCACATATACATATATACGTTTTTATCTTTATGAGCAGAGTCTAATGCTTCCTAACGAAATATTGCATTTGCTTCAAAAGTATAAACTCATACTGTCACAAATTCAAATTGCGAAGTTGTTGTAAGAAACTTAAGAAATCTGGCATACACTGTCTTCATATTAAACTTCTCTTGCAGATGCGCCACATTGTAATTTGGAGAGCTCTTGTCTTCAAGATAGAAGTTTCGAGTAAGTCCAAAACTTTGTGACATTACACACCTTGCAGCTGCTAACCAGGCTGCCTTGTTCTTATCTGTTCCATGTTCTAAGGCGTTCTTTCTACATGTTTCTGCACCGCGATGTCTGCAGAGATTTCTCATGTTCGCATTGCTCGTTATACACTATATTTATGACATTGTGATAGACCAAAAAATATGGTTCAATAGTTAACGAACGTGCCTTTACTCTTCATCTTACGAAAATTAAACTTGAAATAACATTGTTCGTGAATTATTTTTGTTCAACCATATTGCGATATGTTTAAACATTAAGGTAAACCGATTTCCCCAGTAGAGTCATGTGATATTTGTGAAGGGTAAAGAAAGTTGAGGTCAGGTTTTCTCGATGTTTACACGTTTCACCAATCTGCCCTTTCACCATTCCTCTATCTTCATTCATATGGCAAGTTCTTAATTGCCTAACTATCCGCTTACTCATCAATTCCAAATGCGGAGATAAGGCTTAGACAATGACTTAGACGGTGAGAGGGAGACAGTGAGAGGGAGACAGTGAGAGGGAGACAGTGAGAGGGAGACAGTGAGAGGGAGACGGTGAGAGGGAGACGGTGAGAGGGACACGGTGAGACGGAGACGGAGAGAGAAACGAAGAGGAAAGGAGAAAGAGGGAGATGAAGAGCAGAACAACATCTTCCAGGTTCCGTTACTATATTATAAGAATTATTTTAATATTGTTTGTTAGGTATTGTTCAATTTTGTACCGATGCCCAATTCTGTCAGACCCTCCCGAACTCCTCCTTAATTACCCGCTTGGTCTGTTAGCGTCCACTAAAAGGAGCCCCGAAAACCGTCTCGGAAGGGCAGGGGGAGTGCGTGAGCGAGACGACCGGCATCATCCCCGCTCAACTGCCCGTCCACACGGACGGCTCTAACAGCTTAATGAACGCGCATCGGAAGCTTCCACCGGCGGAAGACGCTCTCTCTCTCTCACTCGGCCCGAGAACCCCGCCCCCGCCCCCTCCTTCGCTCTTTGACCTGCCTGCTGCTAAAGCCGGAGCAGTACCCTAACAAACGGGCCACAGACCGCGCGCGATCTCTATTTCACCTTTCCTTTCCTATCCTATCCCTTTACACATACACATTTACACTCACATGCACTACACTACCACACCGGGAGCGGTGGCTCAGTGCATCAACTGATGTCACTGCAGCGCCTCTGACCGGGAGGTCCTAGGTTCGAGTCCTGACGGCGGCGACAGGATTTTCGACACTAGCTTTTCTGTTAGGTCGAATTCAGTCGCTGTCTGGAGGAGAATTCTTGCGGCCGGCTGCTCTGATCGGTAGTTTTCCGTGGTTTCTCTGATCGACACCAGGCGAATGCCGGAGCAGTACCTTACCAAACGGGCCACGAACCGCTCGCGATATGTCCTTCCTCTTCCTTGTCCTATCCTCTTACACACGCACTTACACTAACATGCACTACACTACTACATATTCCGGGAGACCGGTCGGGAGCTTAGAGCTTGTCCCGACTGGGGCGGTGCCCCGCTGGTGGGAGAGTCCTGGTTGAGGGAAACCCCACTAGCCGACGGTAGGTTGGCGCCGGATCTCGCCATCCAGTGGGGAAGATCACCGCATTCTCCCAAGAAAAAACATGCACTACACTAACGGGACTAATTACCACAGTAGTTGACGCGCCCGGAAACATGAAAAAATCAATCAATCAAGAAACTACACTACCACACATGCTGGGGGACATGGTAGGGAGCTTAGAACGTGTCCCTGCTGGAGCGGTGACACGCTACTGGGAGATCCTAAGTGAGAGAAAAACCCCACTAGCCGACGTGTAGGTCGGCGCCCGATCTCACCGTCCACTGTTATTCGTGACATCAATCTCCCCAAATCATGATGTTCCCAAAACACTGCCACCACTCCAAGAAAATTTTATGTACCATGCGCGCACCTTTTCTTGACCGATGACCTTGCTTCCCCCTCCCTGGAGCCATAAACAGCTGAAGGCAAAAGATCGCAGCGAGCACTGATGACAACATTCCCAGCATTAAAACTTCGTTTGCACGAAACAGAAGCTAGTTGCTTTCATAGTCAAGAACTTCTGTTCAGCTTTATTACCATTATCTAAAGAAATATCTGAGGCAGGTCCAGGACCTTCAAGGAAGGCACCTAAAACTCCTATGTACTGTCCCTGCTGTTGCCTACCCAGAGCGATGACCTGCCCGCACACATAGCGAGTTTGAGTTTCATCAACCAAAGGTTGGCATTACTGAAAATACTCTAGTGGCTGTCTTTGTAACTAATACCCCCACTCCACCCGCATTTCGTCAATCTATCGGTCAAGAAAAGTTGCGCGAGTGGTACTACAGTTGCCTGACTAATCACAGCCGTTTACGCGCCCGGAATTACTAATCAATCAGTCAGATTGCGCAGCCGCCTCCATTGTTTCATGCAAGGTGGACTTCGCAGCTGCCAAATATAATATTGATTATGAATAATCTTGAGGTCGTGTGTATTTCCATGTGTCTTAAATGAGAGATTTTTACCTTAATGAAATCACTCGTTCTACGACAGATCATTACCTATAGTCATGAATAGGGAACGGACTTTATTGTAATAAAAAAAGCAAAATATGTACATATATATGTACTTATTTTTTCAAAAATATGTGAGAAAAAATAGAAAATATGTTGTGGTACTGGTTCCATTTTGGGGAAAAATTCTAAGTTTTTGAAAACTGCCAAAAATTAGCATGCCAAAAAGACAGAATTCCAGAGAAATGTTTAAAAATAAAATCTCTTCTAAGAAAATTACATCTTAAAAAAGGTATTTTACAATGTTTTGAAAAAGCTAGTAGATTTCCCGTAACTCTTGCTCTAACTTAATACTAGTTATTTTTCAAGAACATCTCCACTTTTTTCCTCGGATCAAGTAAGGGACGTTAAGAAAGGCGCATGTCTCTTTTTCATTGAAATTTCTGAATTTTCGAAAATTGCAAGTAAGATGTTATGGGGGAAATTGTATGCTATTGCCGTTCCACTTGATTGAGTGTATTTTACATTCTCACCCTTACGAACGTAAGAAGAGAAATTATTGTAATCGTGCGCAGGAAAACGGCGAATTTTTGACACTACAATTCTTCTTGCCGGGCTCTGGTAACGAAAAAAATGGATAAATCTGCTTAGTATAGCTTTGTACCGTAGGTCCTGTAATACCTATCCCTCTCTGGTGCCACCGGGACCGGTAGCTCAGTGCATCAACCGATGTCACTGCAGCGCCTCTGACCGGGAGGTCCTAGGTTCGAGTCCTGACGGCGGCGACAGGATTTTCGACACTAGCTTTTCTGTTAGGTCGAATTCAGTCGCTGTCTGGAGGAGAATTCTTGCGGCCGGCTGCTCTGATCGGTAGTTTTCCGTGGTTTCTCTGATCGACACCAGGCGAATGCCGGAGCCAGTACCTTACCAAACGGGCCACGAACCGCTCGCGATATGTCCTTCCTCTTCCTTGTCCTATCCTCTTACATACGCACTTACACTAACATGCACTACACTACCACATATCCGGGAGACCGGTCGGGAGCTTAGAGCTTGTCCCGACTGGGGCGGTGTCCCGCTGGTGGGAGAGTCCTGGTTAGGGGGAAACCCCACTAGCCGACGGTAGGTCGGTGCCGGATCTCGCCATCCAGCGAGGGAAGATCACCGCCATCTCCCGAGAAAAAACATGCGCTACACTAACGGGACTAATGACCAGAGCAGTTGACGCGCCCGGAAACATGAATCAATCAATCAATGTCTGGTGCTTCATGACTAAGTTCCAGTAATGCGTATTTACTTATTTTTTGATTCATTGTAAACTAATCAGAAAACGTGTTACTAACTCTAATTTTCTGTATCCTTGACCTTTTGGTGCCATCACCTCCTCATCCATATCCGCGTGTTTTGACTTCCTTTTTTGCTCACCTCCTCCGCATCTCTGCCGGAAATTCCTGCTTCCTTCCATCTCCCAGTTCTCACCCAATCACACATTCACTAGAGCAACTCTCTCAACGGTGAAGCAAAATGTGAAGCAAAAATTGTAGAAATACCAAATCATAGCAAGCGAACTAGTTGAGATACTTAACGAAATGAAGCATAATTTGGTACGTAATGTAGCACCTTTTTTTTTTCAAGAATGTCCGATTCTCAGAAAAAGTATGACAAAATGTTTAGAATATATAGTGGAAGGGATGTGCACAGAAAGTTTGTATTATTAGCACAAATAACACATAAATGTGACATTCAGATGATAAATCATTTATCACACGTTCAGGTCACTTATTCAGATAACAAAATATATTTTTTCTTACTTGGAATATTTTCGATGCTAACCATTTTCACACTTTTCCTGTACGTCAATCATCCTCTCACTACTCTTCGCGTTTTGGGTCAGAGGACTAAATCTTGACAGTGATATCCTTCTGTGTTTGCGGTATCCCATTATTCCCGTTAACATTCTTCCCTCTCAAGTGCCTCCTCCATTCCAGAATGATCCAAATTGTCAGTCAGCAGTATTATTATCTCTAAGGCTGTCGTGTACTCTACAATTTTGTTTACTTTTGTTTGAGAAAATTATGTTGTCTAGTATTCATAATTTTAATTTTTAATATCTTTTCGAACGCATGGCGATAATGAGGTGGCCAGAATGTTGATGAGGGTAAAAAACGATGTTCGAATATTATTAATTCTGTTCACATTGTCTTTCGTCACATCAACCCTGCAACTCCTCATAATTTCAAAACCGTGTCCATCACCTTTATCAAAGCCACTTCCAAAATCCCCAACTACCATTACCGGGAGAAGTGGCTCAGGGCATAAACTGATGACACTGTAGTGCCTTTGACCGGGAGGTTCGAGTAGTTTCGAGGTTCGAGTGCAGACGGTGGTAGAATTTTGGACTCTAGCTAGATAGCTAGGGCGAATTCAGTCGCTGTGTGGAGGAGAATTCTTGCGTCTGGATTCTCCGATCGGTAGTTTTCCGTGGTTTCTCCGATCAACACCAGATAAATGCTAGACCAATAGCCTAAGAAACGGGCCATGGATCACGCGAAATCTCTATTGTTCCTTGTCTTATCCTCGCCTCTTACAGTATATGCCCTACACTACCACACAAACCGGGAGATCGGTAGCTTAGAGTTTGTCCCGGCTGGGGCGGTGCTCCGCTGGTGGGAGAGTCCTGGTTAGGGTGTAACCCCACTAGCCGACGTTAGGTCGGCGCCAGATCTCGCCATCCGGCGGGGGAAGATCACCGCCATATCCCGAGAAAAAAACATGCAGTACACTAACGCGACTACTGACCGAAGCAGTTGACGCGCCGGGAAACACGAAAAACTCAATCAATCCAGGGTTATAAGCATGTCCTACACTTATGGGAATCGACCTTAGCAGTCCACACACCCAGAATCACTGATCAATCAATAAAAAAGCCACATTTTTCTTCGCAGAACACACCCAGCCATTCATCTCCCCACGCACCGGGCCAACTCCGTCGGCGGGCAGCGGCCCCAAATTTGACAGTTAAATATAACGCCCCGCCGCACGCGAGGCGCGGAGGGCGAGGCCAGGCCAGGCCAAGCGGCTGGTCGGACGCAGCAGGGCGCTTGAGAACCGCCGTCGTTCGGAAGCGGCGCGGCCATTTTGAATAAGAAGCAGCGACTCTGTGTTATTCATCGGCCGATGGGGAGTGGCTGCAACACCCCATCCCGCGTCAGGGCATTACGGAGAGTCACGGAACGAACGAAGCATGTTGAGGTGTAGCGTTAACTCGGTTTGAGGGGAGACTGGTGAGATCTGATACGCCTTGTTGATAGACGAGAAGCCGTTTACGTGGAAAGTCGGAAGAATCGTGAAATTTGTAAAGTTGGAGATCAATAAGGAGATATGTATAACGTGGAGGATGAGATGGCAATCCAGGTTGGAAGTCAGTTCTCATGTCAAGCAAGATTTTCGTCGAGTTGTTTTTGTCAGGCGCTGTGTTTTTCGTCGGCCGATGGGGTACGGGAGCGACATACAATTTTGTAAGAATAGAGAGACGCGGCACGGATAAAGGCCAAGATGTAACGTTAACTAATAATGTTTTATTTATAGGATGCTACTTTTACTATAGACGATTCTTATTGACGCGGAGTCGAACATAACTTAGAGTTATTAAAGACATTACTCCGATTTTAGAGTAAACGAGTTCATTATTTGTGATGTCGGTCGTTGAATAATTTTTGTAATACTACCTTCTTGTAAGAATAATCTTGTAAATAAGGCATATCACATTTCCTTGGAATAGGGGAACTCTTATACCATCTTTTGATAGAGTTCATTTTTTCCAATTGTTCTTAGCAGATAGTGCACTGTTAAACGACACCGGTAGCTCAGAGTAGATTATCAATCTTCTCTTTGGTGGCGTTAAGTCATAACTATACAGTATTACCAAATATATCATTCTAATAGGTTTGCATTGTGTTCGGAGGTGGTAAGGGGTAAATGTGCACGACCAGACGCCGATTTAGACTGGATAGCATAAAAATTGGAGATACGGAATCAAAGCCTACGTTCGATAAGCTTTTTGCGTACACATATTGTAAAGGCGCTGTGTAATAATATCCATCTGCTGATGGGAACATTTTATCCAGGAAGAATGGAGAGTCATGGAACTCCCGTACAGGGAAGCAACCGGGGCAGTCGCTTGCTAGCAACATCACGCTGTGCTTCACCGTCACTGACAAACAGTCGTCATATTCATCATTACCGTCGTTATCTTATCATCACCATGAACGTCATGTTCCCCATCAATGCCCTAATCACCGCCGCGATCACCGTCACCGCCGTAATCACCGTCACAATCATTGGCTCTGCCTCTATCATTGGCACCGTCATAATCAATGGCACCGTCCTAGTTATCATCACCGTCGTAGTTATCAACACCGTCGTAATCATCGACACCGTCACAATCATTGGCACCGTCATAATCATTGGCACCATCTTAATCATTGCACCGTCATAGTTATCATCACCGTCGTAGTTATCAACACCGTCGTAATCATTGGCACCGTCATAATCATTGGCACCGTCTTAATCATTGGCACCGTCGTAATCATTGGCACCGTCATAATCATCGGCAGTCATAATCATTGGCACCGTCTTAATCATTAGCATCGTCATAATCATTGGCACCGTCACAATCATTGGCACTGCCTCTATCATTGGCACCGTCATAAGGCACCTCATTGGCACCGTCGTAATCATCGGCACCGTCATAATCATTGGCACCGTCATAATCATCACACCGTCATAATCATTGGCACCGTCATAATCATGCACCGTCATAATCATCACCGTCATAATCATGCACCGTCTATGCCGAGAACTCCACCGTCGTCGCTGCTGCCGCCGTCGTCTGAGAGGCTGTCCGGAGCACATCCAGGAGTTCCAAGAGTTCCAGGTGCTGGCCTGGAGAGCTCAGCCAGGAGGCTCCGTGGATCGTAAACTCGTCAGTTTGTCGAAGCTCGAGGGGGGGGCGGACGTGATGAGAGAATGTTCTTAGTAGTTCTGTATCTCGAGTTGCGCTTCGGAGATTCGGGCTCATTTCAAACATGCCGCGTCGAGAACGGAACCGCGAGCAGGTTGTTACCAAAGGATCTACGTACCTTGGATTTGTCGATATTTTTAGTCACAAAACCCTTGAAAGTATTCCATTCAGAGAAGATTTTGTTTGCTTTCAAATCACTAATGCATGGTCTTCTCCTTTTGATATTTACCTCAGTGAATTTCGTCGATTTGTTGTTATTTGTTCTTCCGAACTGTATTTGAAGCTAGGTGTGATGTAATAGGAGAAAAATTGGCTTAGTATTCTTATCAAATTGAATTTTTTAATCTTATTCATGTACAGTCATGAGAATGGAAATAAGTTTTCCAAAAGAATGAAAAACAATGGAATTTATTCCACTGACCACGTACCATGTACTAACTATTACTATAAGGTTAATTATGGCAATCAGGAATAGAACTACGTAACGTTTTGATATATTTGCAAATAATATGAAACTAGTTTACATGAATTTATTAGGCATGCGAGAAGTATAAGATAGAGAAGAGTTTGTCAAGGGACACCACTGTTACGACCCCTTAATCACACTTCGATACCAGCGGTAGGTTTCCATCGAATTCTGAAATATAAAATGTAAATTCTGTGCATTTTAATAAAATAACATTTCCATCTTAGTAAATTCTTTTAAAAATAGTTGAAAGGAACAACATGGACGAGATGCAAACCGCAAAGCATTCATCTATAACAAATTTCAAAGAAGCATAATGAAATTAACTTGCAATAAAAGATGCACATTACATTTGACTTTTTTTACCATTAACGAATTTTACTAGAACAAAACACTTTTATTTAAATATTCGTGGTTTAATTTTCTTCCTCTAGGTATTTGTTTCGCAACAACTTTCTTTTCCGCTTCTCAATAAACATTTCTATTGGAGACCAGCTATAATTTTAATAATTAATTTTTATTTTTTTCTAAACAGTGCACATCTCGCTTCCGTATGTTTTATTTTATTTGCCGAGGCCTGTTTAGGAATTGTTTTAATGTATATTTATGCAGTATTATTTTATTTTTTATTTTTAAAAATTATGAGTTGTTGGTAACAATGATGAAATTAAAACACACAAACTCAGCTCCAAGTTTACACAGCGAATATCTTAACGATAATAGTTATTTATGACACAAATTGAAAAAGTGATATTTTATTTTGCGAATATGAAAGCAGAGGCTAGTCAGCCTGACATGCCTAGCATTCTGTCGGCTTCGTGTCGCAATTCTATGAGAAAAATAAAATCACTTTTACCAGCATATTGAGACAGTTTTCTTGACTTTTATTTTAATTCAAGTTTACAAATCACTTAAATATATATTGAGGTTAGTAGTAGCTGATTCTCACAGGCGACAGTTATTAGCTTTCTAAGTTGCATTAACAAATTTATCTGAACACTTATCGTCTCACTTTTAGTTATAGTGGTAAAAAGTGAACTTTAACTACGCTGTGCATGCCCTGAGGGAAGCTTTCTGCCAGCGACAGTCTAAAATACATAGTTTTTTTCTCTGTGATATTAAACATTCGAAATACAAAGGTATTTCAATAATCAAATTCGTCTTAATTTTAAATCATTTAATTTTATTAAATATCTTTCCTTTAATTTGTAACAAAATGATCTAAAAAAGTAGCCTCGAAATTTTAAAATTTATTTCTAGTGAGTTCATTATCCAAACATTGTTCTGTTCTACAGAAACCATCTGAAGTGTGACAGTGAAACAGGTCTTGAGGGGCAAACAGTGAAACAAGTGGTAAGGGGCAGCTTGCATTCTTTCTTTGGCAGGGACAGCTCCATCGCCACTGCCCATGTCCTCCCTGACGTAACCGTTCCAACTCACTGTCACCACCACCACCTCCGCCGCTGGGGCAACCTGCCAACAGAGAGCGCTGCCAAATTCAATTAACCTGACCCTCGGCGGCGACGTCGCCTTGTGCCTTGTGTCTTGCCACTACCCCGCCGGCGGAGCGCGCGGGGGCGTTGGCGGCGCCGGCGCCGTCGGGGACGGCGGCGGGGGCAGCGGCGGGGGCGGCGGCGGGGGCGGCGGCGGGGGCGGCGGCGGGGCGGGGCGGAGACGGGGCGGCGGGGAGGCGGTGGGGGCGGTGGTGGGGCGGAGACGGGGCGGAGACGGGGCGTTGGCTGCGGCGGCGGGGCGGCGGCGGGCGGCGGCGGGGCGGAGACGGGGCGGCGGCGGGGCGGAGACGGGAGCGGGGCGGAGACGGGGCGGCGGCGGGGCGGCGGCGGCGGCGGCGGCGGTGGCGGCGGGGGCGGCGGAAGGGGCGGCGGCGTGGGCGGAGACGGGGGCGGCGGGGGCGGCGCTGGTGCTGTCGATGGCGAGGGTAGTGGCGCTGGCAGCGGCGGCGAAGTCCGGCCGGGTCAGTTCGCCCACGACCTAACTTCCCCTAGCAGGAGCCTGGGCACGGATACCGAGGACAATGACGATGACTCGGACAGCAGAATTATGAGGACAAAGGATGAGGGAAAACTTGCGTCACTCACTCGGCATTGGACGAGATGGACACACTCAATTCAAAAATAGTAGTGTTTTCGAGGTGGCATCCAATGGAAGAAAGATAAGGAATGGAGAATAAATGGGTGAAAGATAAGAATATTGAAAATTGCCTAAAAGGAATTCAACCACTGGTGATTGCTTAATAGTATTTCATCAACTGGCACAATTTCTTAGCATTTCGATAAAAGGCGTTGGTCATTGCAAGAATTTTTCTTTATTACATTAGCAGCTTTCGATGGCTTAATCATCATCATCATCATCATCATCATCAGTTCTTAAGTCTTGGAACCAGAAAACCACTACTAATACAACTACTAGTCGAATGCCATGCTTCCAAACGGTAGATTTAATGATGTCGGTCATGCCATCGAAAGCTTCTAATGCAATAAAGGGAAATGTTAATTATGGATAACGTCTTTTATTAAAATATTTGCAACGTCAACTATGTATCACTAATAAATAAAAAAGAGTCTTAGCCTTATGTTGTTAGGCATGTCAGCGCGCGCATTTCATTATTTGAGACTCATGGCTCTAGTTCTCGGAATTTCTTCTGATTGCGAAGCGTAAGTTTAATAAAGAGAGAGATGTACAAAAAAATTCAGTTGTAACTCGAAAGTGAAATGTTCAAGTCAGAAGTATTAAAAAAAATAACAGGTAAATTTTACTGGCCGAAGGGAAACACTTTATTACTACCTGAGATTTATTCACAAGACAGCCACAAGTGTTTCATTGTAATTAACAACAAACAGAAAGTGCATTCCCTTGATTTCTACACGTGTTCCACTGCAAAGCCGCTAGACACCCGCTGCTTGATATATGCTGTACATTCATTTCTCTATTCTGCATCTAGACATTTGTATTCCCAGAAGCTCTATAGATTGAGATCACGAACATTGTCCTGTCTGTTTATGCACCATTCTCTATACATAAATGAATAAATAAATTAAATTAATAACTAATGTTTATATTCGCTTAAGTAAGAAAATATATTTTATAAAAGCTGTTAATCCAATGAAACATGAGAGAAACTTAAACTTAATACCTTTTATAAATATCCATTTCTTCCTTCTCGTACATGGCGAGTAAGTACCTTATATTCAGTCGTGTCAATTACTGGGAGAGTGCCTATGTGACCTCGGTGATAGAAATTTATTTATTGTGTTAAACATCAAGCTTTTGGCACTTGCAGGTATAGAGTTCTCATTTTGACTGCTCTGCTCTGATTGATGGTTTATACGATTTTTCAGATAATTTTGCGACGAATACTTAGTCAGCATTCTGTGCAACAGACCAGAGACCGTATGTGAACTTTCCTTTCCATTAAGGCGATGAAACCAGTTTTTATTTGAGATCCAGGTATTCCTGTGAACTAGGAATGTGAGCCTAATAATAAAAGCCGTTGATCGAATCGTCTCAGCTTGTCCCATTCTAACAAAGTCGGAATATTTAAAACGGAACATTAGGGACTGTAATTACTTTCATTGGCAGATCTGTAAAATCCTCAAAGTTCTAAACCCATACTCCCAGTGGTGTAAATACTCCCAGTGCTGTGAAATCTCTGATGTCTATAGCTAGTACAATCAGGGTGGATCTAGGAGGGGGGAATGGTCCCTCCCTAAAGGCCTAGTGTTTTCGTGTGTTACCTTTCTTTATTTCGCAAAGTTAATTTAAATATTTATTTATGTTATAATTATGTATATATTTAAAAATAATATTGTTTAATATCGTATATATCGGAGCTCTGAGATTCGTTCTGCGAAATGTATGTGACGGGTCTCCCAGGTCATTCAGAAGACTTGAGGGAACTTGAGACTGATTGGACCTAATTCAGAGACCTTGAGAAGAGGTTACAACCTGAAGTAGATTTTACATTTGACCGTCAGATAAAATTTGAGACAGGAATTAAGGTGATAATAATAAATAATAATACTAAAAAATTATAATAATATAAAAAGAAAGAAATTCTTTAAAAGAGACAATTCGTTAGCAAAAAGCACTTCGTCCTACATCTTCAAACAAACACTATTATTCTAATTGAAAGCACGCCTCCAAGAGTTCTTTTGCTGGCTATTTGCAAATGTCCGATGGCAACTCGTCAAGATTCCCATTATGTAAACATGTCGCATTCCGCTTTGGAGGCACTTGTATACCCTATTGAGCGTACGAGCGTTCTCAGAAGGCGGCCGACAACATTGGTCTGGTCACGATCGCTCTCGGCATGCAATTGCCGTGCCCAACAGCTTTTGAGCGCGCGCCTCATGGCTATAAATATGTGGGAGAAATTACAGGGCGAACGACTCATGCTGCCGGAAGACAGCGCTAAGTGTGTTATCTGAACGAACACAAAGGGGAAATGACCTGCGAAATAAGGCGTCCACTCCACGGACATTCGGAATGGTCCAATTATTGAGACCTCAGTGGGTGTGACGAGTATGACTTGAATTATGCGATTCTTGCATATGGGAACTATTAATTGATTTGTAGTGTTATTTCACCACTGGAACTACTGTAAAATAGTAAACTGTACCCGATGTTTGAAACGAAAGAAAAACTTAAAGAAAGAACACCCTTAAATAAAGTTAGTAAGCTATAAAGTTAGTTGCATGATTAGTGTATAATTTGTGGGAACACAAAGAGGAAAGGGCATGCGAAATAAGGTACACCATGCTGCCAATACAAGTGATCCAATATTTCACATATTGTGACTTCAGCGCGAGGAGTGTTGTGTTACAACTTGCAAATGGAATGTATGGTTTGGTTTGAAATGAACCTTTATGAAATAGATTTTTGCCTTGGGTACTTAAAACTTGGGGGCTCAAATAAAACTACAATTTTTCTATTCTGAGGAAAACCTGCGATATATCCCCAGTCATTACGTATTCAGATCGTGGCGTGAGCAGCTTCAGCTTTAAATGATTATGAAACAATTTTGTGATGGTCGAGAACAACTGTTGTAAGTAATAAATTTTTTTATGCGGTTTGATAAATGGCCTTAAACTAAGTACGGTCAGTGAAGCAAGTTATATTTCTGATAATCCTTACCACAATGCGATTCGTAATACAAGATGAATAATGTGACAGTATTGTATTCTAAGTACGTAATGATAAGTTTTAAATTGTTTCGAAATGTTTAAATTCGTACAAATTTGAATTTCAATTAAATTTTTTTAACCCACAGCAGATTATTAAAAAAAAAAAAATGTTATGAAGACATTCATCCATCTCTTTTAAACAAATTTCATTAATACATATTGTGATGTACCAATTATATGCAGAGTTTCAGCTCGTCATGAACCATTATTTTACCGCAAGTACTAAGTCTCAAAAGATAAGGTGGTATGTTGTAATTTCTCAAAGAATCTCTTCATCGAAAAAAATTTTGAATTCAAAAAGAAGAATGTAAATGTTGTGCCACGTACTCTAGTTTGTGGAGGTCAATATCTCTTCAGTATTTCAAACGTATTAGACGTATGGGTTTAAAACTACAGATGGTAGAATCGTAAAAAGTCAATTCACAAACGCCATTTGTACATTTTATTGGATTTGTTGGTGATCGTGTATCATCTTATGCGATATGTTTCGTGTGGCACGTTAATGAAATATACAAAAGGAGTGTTGTAGTTGTTGAAAGTAACTAAGTTGTAGTTTGCTGACTGAAATAAAACGGAGTATCTCCACAGAAAAATGTATTACATTTATTGGATCAGAGCTTCAGTATATTGCCGTAGATTGATAAACTGAGCTTATTATCCAACACATTTAAACATAGTTTGTACTTCTAAATGTATGTCAATGTAAGCATATATGACTGTTTGTGGTTGCATACAAAATTATAATAAACAGTTTGGTACAAAAATATAATTTTCTAAAATTGCTATAACGGTCGTTACAGCACATCTTTTTAATGAACATACGCTAAAAGACATTTTTTTATCCTTCATCGACTCGGAGAACTAGTGCAGTTGACCTTTCCCTGCTGGATCCATTACTTCTACTCGTTAAGCAGACATAATACACAGCAATCTGGTGCAAAATTTTGGATTCTCAGTCGTGTGCTTTAGTAGTCTTAAACTTTTAACAGAAACTGTAGTAGCATCTAGGAATCTTAAACATAACATAAAGTGACGGCGGCCACCTTGTTATGAAGAGCATTACCAGAAATACCTAAGTACATATTTTAGACTTAACCTTTGATTTACCGCGACCGACCGGCAGAGGCATTCTTGGTGTCGCCAGCGACATCAAGAATGCATGAATCTTTCGGCATCGGTGTCACGCGGAGCCTTTAACTCCTAGACTCTGTTTCTAATACTTATGTGGACTCTATTTGGGGTCATTTTTTACCCCAAACGTTTTACACAATAGTTAACAAGCATTTGATGCCCGAATATTATTTGGAATTATTAATTGAGAAAGTTCTGTTATTTATTTGTTTTATTTACTATTGAAATATACCCATCCATATACTCGTCTTGCTGCCCTCAAATTCCTGTAACCTGTTTCCGAATTTCTAATAAATATATGGGCGCCAGGAAATGGTTACGAGAATGAGCTCCCAAATTATATTTAATCATAATACCGTTGCTGACTCAGTCGGCGGGTTCTTTACCGAAATAATTGTGATTACGTAATTCGCCCCCCCTTACGGAGAAGCGTGGAATCTGAAATGCAAAATTTAAATATCCTACTGAATTGCACAAGACGGCAAATGATATTCAGCTTTCATCAACAGAAAATAACAAATTTATTTATAAATTTTAGCACAGGATTCTTTTTGGTCATGACCTTTACTATAGCGCTATAGAACCTGTTATCCATGAGAATCTTGGGCGCTGTCCTGGTAAAGGATGTCTCCCCGTAGATTTCAGCAATGGACCTCGTCCAATCTTCTTTCTTACTACCGACCAAATTTGTATCTTGTCGTTTCTTCTCATAAACCACTATGTATACTGTTTATCCATTGGTTTTCCATCTCCATTCGCCTGCTTGAATTGCTACAAGTTTTAATACTCCTTATTGTTCATTACCTAAGCAAAATCTTAAGTGATATTAAAATATTAACATATAAGTTCACCAAGTTAAAATTTTTTTTTTTTTTTTAAAATTTACTAAACAAATCATACGTCCGACTTGCGTAAATTTTTTATGTTCAAGTAAACTGCTATATAACTAACACCCTGATCCGATCGCTATCGTGTCGAGAGCTCAAATTAATCTTCTTGTATCCTTCTTCAACATGTCAACTTTTTTTATCCTTTACTCTCTTGTTTAAAACAAAATTATGCGACCTACCTCGCGGCGTCATCTATGTCATTATTTATTACCAATAACTCACGGATGCTACTTATCGTCCACTTTGAACTAATGGCCATTGTTTATATGTTGCACTCTGCTACATTGGAAATTTTCTGAATTTCATATTGGTGACAATCTGGTGTGTCACTCTATATTGTACTAAATAACGAAGAATAATGTTGTTTCCAGAAAAACTTTCTTGCAACTGTACTTGTTTTTCTATCTTACCAGCATGAGAATGTTTGAAACAGAGCTACCAAATCGTAATAGACAAGTATCCCAAATTATCACTCAAAAACCGCAACATGATACTACACAACGGAAATGGACACTTCTTAAAAAATAATTTTTCTCTTGAAATTTAGATATCAAAAGTGGCATTTCTAATCCCAGACGCATAAAATCAAATTATTTCCAACCCAAAAAGAACTTTAAAAACTGACAAGTTTACAACACATATAAAACTGGACAAAAAGAGCAAATCTAAAAGGAGAAGTTCATATGAATAATTTTCAGTGTTGCAAATCATTATTGACCCCGGGAGTCAGAAAAGACACTGGGGGTCAAAAACGACCCCAGAGTCTAAGGATTAAAAGCGTCGCGCCGCGCCCAGTCCTTCTCCGGTTGACGCGACGCGAACTTACATTTTACTTAAACGAGGGCCCACTCGCGCAGCAAGTGTAACGGCGCCGTAATCCTCGATTACGCGGAGGAAGGCCGTTCCTCCATAAATTTCATAAATCGTGCGGCCTACGACCATTAGAATTGTAAATGCGCCCGCGACACACACTCGACGCACGACCGCCAAGAGCGGAGCGGAGCGAAGAGGAGCTAGAGGGCGACGCCGCGGTGGGCGATCGCGGGCGGTGGGTGGGCGAGAAGCGGGGGGGGCGAGGGGGGCCGAGGTCCACGTGGAGTGGGTGGCGGAACGCGGTGGTTAATGGGGAACATGTAGAATGGGTGGATAGATTGTGTGAGGGGTGTATACCGACTGCATCCCGCGGTCGCCTTTACATAAGTCCTTTATCTACCTCCCCGCAAGGGCATAGCCCGACTGCCCCCATTCCGTTTCCCTCCTTAGTATAAGGACGTCTACGTTTGCACTACATTACATTGTATGATTGGTATTCTATTGCTCGATTACTGTTGATCCACTTACATCTGTTTTCAAGAAACCTGTCCTTTTATAGAGCACTACCGTCGTTGGAAAACACACTTTAAAGTTTGTAGAAACAAAACTTGAAACCTCCTATCACGAGTATTTTCTTACCTGCAGTCTAAATATACGCAAATCCGAAGATTCTGCCCCTTTGACGAGTGTTCGATTTTTTCTCTGGACTGGTTTGAGAACATCGGAGGTAGTGAACTAAGAATATTGTTACGTTTTTAGGTGGTGAATTAAAAGTCTCGTGTTATTTTAACAAAAACGTTTATTTTGTTTCTTGACACAATCACTGAAAACACTTGATTATTTATGTACACTACACTTCTCTTGATTTATTTACACTGCACTTCTCTTGATTATTTATTTACACTACTCTTCTCTTCTCTTACACACTCGCACAGCCCTAAGCTCTGTCCGCAGTTCACTGCACTGATCACAGTTCGATGGCACAGTTCACGTCTCTGACCACAGTACGATGCACTAACCACGGTTCACGTCACTGAGCACAATCACTGCTGTTATTCACCGCGATGCACACACTTCACAGTTCAGCTTCCACTGCGGACTTAAGACTGACTCGCGGTCGCCGGCCGCCGCGTTTTTATATTCGTCGAGTACCGTCAAGAACCCGCGAACGTTCTGGAATAATCTGCCGGCAGATGACGCAACCCGCAATCACAGGCAGCTCGTGGTGGCACCGGCAGATGACGCAATCTGCGCGTACAGGTAGTTCGTGGTGGTGCCGGTCGGTGACGCAATATTCGTTACAATACTAAGTTATAGAGTGAAGTGAGGTGTCGTGCAGTGTAGAGCAGTGAAGGAAATGTTCTTAGTGTTTTAGTGAAGTGAAATGAGGTGAAGAGAGGTGCAGTGAATTGAAGTGAAGTGCAGTGAATTGAAGTGAAGTGCAGTGAAGTGAAGCGAAGTACAGTGAAGTGCGGTCTTTATTATATAAACACTGAGTGCGGTTTTAGATGATAGACGTTTCTTTTGTTTTCCATGTAATTTAATGTTTTAAGAATCAGCAATTTTTATATTATTATTCCTGTTATTGTTATTGTCATTTTAGCATTATTATTACCATTATTATATTACATGCATGACATTTATTATTTTATGTATGTAATTAACTGCCACCGAGCTACACCCAATTACAGTGTAAATAAATTTTATCTTATCTTTAATACCTTTTCGTGATACTTATCAGTACAAACTTAACAACAACCATTTTTGCTTCTTGTAAACATCGGATGAACGATACGAAATGTAGTCAGTCAAAGCCTTCTCGGGTAATGAAAAGTAAAAAGATATTAGGCGGAAATCGGAGCTCTGTGATAATAAATGCGATCGATACCCAAGCGAGAAGTGTCAAAAAACTATTGTCTATGAAAGACTATGCGCAAATAAACAACAGAAACTTAACAAAGTTGTATTTCTTCGTGTACGTTAGTATGCTTTACAGCAAATAATAAAACTGAGACACGCACAAAACTAAGACTCGCTCATTTCTGAGACTCACTCATTTCTGAGACTCGCTCATTAAGACTCGCTCGTTTGAGACTCGCTCGTTAATGAGACTCGCTCGTTAATGAGATTCGCTCGTTTATGAGACTCGCTCGTTTATGAGACTCGCTCGTTTATGAGACCTCGCCGTTTATGAGACTCGCTCGTTTATGAGACTCGCTCGTTTGGAGACTCGCTCGTTTATGAGCTCGCTCGTTTATGAGACTCGCTCGTTTATGAGACTCGCTCGTTTATGAGACTCGCTCGTTTATGAGACTCGCTCGTTTATGAGACTCGCTCGTTTATGAGACTCGCTCGTTTATAAGACTCGCTCATTTATGAGACTCGCTCATTTATGAGACTCGCTCATTTATGAGACTCGCACAGTTCTGATTCTCGCAGACATTAGAAATCACAGTTAAACGAGTATCCGAAGCGAGCTGGAAGGACCGCTCTGCGAGTGTTCGAAGCGAGGAGATGGGTTGCGGGTGGTCGTTGACGGTGGTGGGCGACCGCAGGTGATCGGCGCGCCGACACGCGCCAATGCTTCGGCTGCCGCGTAATTCATCAAAGACGCTCGCGGGTGGTCGCAGACCGATACGTTGCAATTACATGCGGCGCCCGCAAAGATGGACGACGACTCATGCGACTCCAGGGGGTGGTCGGTGCCGCGGAGCGCTGGGTCGGCGGACGAAAGCCGAGGGAGATATAGGAGCGAAGAGATATGTTCTGTATCTTGAAATGCGCTTGCTGGTGGAGCGCTGTGTGACCTTCTGTGTCGGGCTGTTACATTCAAAATATCCGTTAAGAGCTGGTCGCAAAAGAATCAAAATTTCTCAAAAAAATCAGTATCTAACATATGACAATATGTATATCATTGGATTTGTCTTTTGATATATTTTGATATATAAAAAAATATGTATAGTTTCATTTGAAAAAAACAAAGTGACCTCAAATATCTCGTAAAATACACGTGATAATATAGAAATAAATACACGTATCAGTTATCCCTATTTTCTCATGCACTTCCGTGAAAACTGCATTTCAATATCTTCAACCGTTTAAAAGTTACAGGAGGTGCTAAAGTTACGTGACTCACCTGTGTGTGTGTTATATATATATATATATATATATATATATATATATATATTGTGTGTGTGGAGAGAGGGAGTGAGAGAGAGATAAAGCAATGTTTTATTCAAGTTTGGATATTTGTAAAAGAAAAATGTCAAAATTGTATGTGAGAACCACCAACGTTTCGCCAGTAATAGGTTGGCGAGCTTGTCTTTCAGCGCCTCATCCAGGAAGGCGGCCAAAGGCGTCGTAGCGTGGTGAGGCGGGGCGTGGTTGTACGGGCGCCGTCGAGGTGTCCGCGCGCGCTGACGGAAACACGCTGAGAGCAAGGAGCTTGCTCCGGGTCTGCCATGTCGCCACACCGCGCCCCGCTCGGGAGCACTCGTCGCCTATCCCCCCGTGACAGCGACGACGCCCCGGACTGCACAGCCACCGTGGCGCCCAGCCATCGTTGCGATTAGCGTGCGCGATAGGGAACTCGTTCCTGAACGACGCGTGGTTGCCTGGTGAAGTGTTGGATCGGTGATGTGCCTCAGGTGGGAGAAGTTGGCTAGTTCTGAGCGTAGTGTTTGGGAGAAGGAATGCAATGTAGTTCTCTTTAAAGGGCAGAGTCTACATTGCAGTGTAGATTTTAGGGTATTTCGTTTAAGCTATAGTCGACGACGCCCCGGACTGCACAGTGGCGCCCAGCCATTGTTGCGATTAGCGTGCGCGATAGGGAACTCGTTCCTGAACGACGCGTGGTTGCCTGGTGAAGTGTTGGATCGGTGATGTGCCTCAGGTGGAAGACGTTGGCTAGTTCTGAGCGTAGTGTTTGGGAGAAGGAATGCAATTCTTTTGGTGCGCGTGGTTGCCCGGTGAAGTGTTGGATCGGTGATGTGCCTCGGGTGGAAGAAGTTGGCTTGTTTTGAGCGTAGTGTTTGGGAGAAGGAATGCAATGTAGTTCTCTTTAAAGGATAGAGCCTTCATTACAATTTTAATTTTTAAAGTATTTCGGCGAACCTGTAATCGATGACACTCCGGACTGCACAGTGGCGATGAGCTATCGCTGCCAGTAGTGTTTGCGGTAGGGAACTCGTTTCTGGACCGCACGCGGTCGCGAGAGGAAGTGGAGATCATTGAAGTGACAAAAATGACAAGAGTGACACAAATATGACTCTTCATGACTGTTTTGAAGAAAGACGAAAGTAAATGGAGAGTTTAAGGTGTGGAATCTAGAATAAAATGTTTTTGTTACAGTATTTCGCCTATCCTCTTGTCACGGCGATGACGTCCCGAACTGAGCATTGCAAATTGGCCATTGACTTAAGTTTGTGGTAGACAACGTGATAGTTAACGGAATTCTGGGTGAATTGTTGTTAGCTGAAATGGCTCAGGTGTTAGGTGCGTTTTTTCTTGGCTGTGTGTCTAGATGAATGAATAATACGTGTTGAGTATAAGATGCAGAGTTTGTTTAATTCTTATTTATGTGACTGGAAAGTTTAAAATGTAATGTTTTGTTAAATGTTCAATCATGTAAAACAAATTTAAAGCAAAGAGAGTATGTAATAATACATATAACTTCAGCGATTGATCATTACATAAGTCTTTTCTCTCTCAGAATTACCTTAACTCATTAGCCCCATTAGAAGTTTTTCTGAACTTTTACTTGCAAATCAACAGAAGAATATTAAATATATTATTGTTTATTTCCTTACTTTCAGACTGAAATATTATATTTTTGTAGGGGGTACGAAGAAAACTGCACTGATAAAACCAGCTTTTCAACGAAACAAAGAAGCTTTTTTTATATTTTAAAAACTACATTTCAGATTTATCAAATTACAATAGTGGAATCCTTTAAATTTGTAGGTGCGGTGAAACTTTTGTTATAATCAGTGTCCTGAAACATACAACTTAGGATTTATAATTTAGAGTCTCCAACTCTCCAAATACGTCACCATTGGAAGAGGAATAATAAATTATAATATCATTTCAACAACATAGGTATAATGACTTTTTTTATTCTTACAATTTCAGGTTCACTGTGACAAATAATTGGTGGCTTGTAATTAATGTCTTCAGAGAAATGACTTCTGTGGAACATTTCATTATTAACAAGTGCATGAATGAAATAATATTCTACAGTAAGTGATGACTTATGAAATGTAATAAAAACTCACTATCCTTTTTGAAATCCATAAAGCACATATTATCTCGTAAGCTCTTTTACGTTTTGTCTTGTCAGCGTTCATTCAACTTATGAAGGTTTCTTTGTTAACATAACTTTCCCTGAAAAACAGCTCATCAATTGATGAATGACACAGAACGTCCATTATTCGCTCCAATTGATGGATGGGATCAATAGCGTATGCGGTAAACAAGCACTCTATGATTAAATAGTTATTTTGCGCCGTGATGGATGACTGGGTCATTAGGATTTCCCCCTCGCATCGAACTCTACTTGCAGCATAAACTAATCACACTTTCGATTTTCCTTATTCTGTTGAGTGCGCTGTTTTAGAGCGCCTTTCTTGCTGCAAGCAGTTAAACGAGGACTCAAAGCAGCCTTGTTCTGCAGATTTGTTTCATTCTGATTAAACATTTTGGATTGAGAACAATGTTTTGAAACGAATGATGTAAGGATAAAATGAAAGTAAACTGCAATCTAATGAAAAAATCGACATTCGTTCATTTCCGACCACTGTGAGTGACGTCACACATTCAGTGCAAAGACGTTACAATTATTTTTGGATAGAAATAATAGACAGAAACTTCATTACAATATTTTGAAACAACATTATGAAACAAACTTCAAACAACATTAGTGACAACTTGAAGGTAACGAATGAATATCACACTCAGTTTGTCGTAAATTTTTCCAATTCAACTTACAAATTTATTGCAAAAGCATACTTACGCAACGTCGAGTCCATTGAAATCCTACCAGCAATAATTTTATGATCCCTAAATCTAGCAAGGGTGCTCCTTTTTGTCGTTTATTAACTCTATTAAACGAGGGATGAAAACTGCTGCTATGATCTGCAATTTTTTTCCATTCTGTCTTGCGTTGGTGAGAAGTGTTTTCATATTAATAGTTAAAAGATTATAGAATACAAAATTATTTTATGGCATATTCAACGTCCGGTCCGCCGGTTCAACATGTATTTTATCCACACTTCTTCGTGTTCAAACCTTTCCTGTATCAATTCTACGACAAGTTTTATTTGTTATAAAAAGTATGTCGAGATTCCTCACTGATGACTAAACTATCAGTTACGAGCAAGTAGACATAATCATCGCTTTGAAGTATGAAATCGCGTAATATTAATTTCTCAATATATCAGTTAAAATTAAATAGATTTTAGTGCGAAGAACCCATGTGTTTTATAGAATCGGAAAAATCAGATCCCGAAATCGGAAAATCGCATTTCGAAAAGTCAAGACCACAATCCACTCCATATTCTTCCCATTGCATTCTTAGAACATACAATGTCAATCATGGTTCAATTTGTCCTGCATTACTCCCAAAGGGAGTACTAACTGATTAATGGTAATATATTACTAATTATTACGCATTGATTTGTCCTGGCAAATTTTCCTTTTCATTTTATTATTAATAAAAGATTACACATACGTAGTAACTACAATAGGAACAAACCATAAAAAGGTAATTTTTCGAAATGTTAGTAGTCAGTTCTACAAATGAATATTTAACACCACTTTGTACAGTAGGTTTCCGAGGATCCATTTCTGTCAGTAAAACCACAGCTCAAATTTCAAAATGTGAAGCAATAATTACATCATCTTGTTCTAAAGAAAACATTACTAATATACTGTTACAATAAACTTTTACAATTACAATATTTTAATACTTTGGTTGTATATGTTTGTTTTGTTACTTTCTTCAGTTCGTCTCTTTCGTTAACTCATCGCGCGTGCAATCTTGCAAATAAAAAATAATATTATTTTAGTCGTTTTCTTCCTCAAAACAACAGACACACACATTATCTAAAAAAACTTCCAGTCGTTCCTTGTTCAACAGAGTTGCTATCCTCTGCAAAACAACACACTACACAAAGGTATCAAAAAAGTATTAGCATTATCAAGACGAGACAAACATAAAAAAAAGCATTATCAGACGAACAAACATTATCGAGAAAATCCAACTTCCTTGAGCAACATCGTTGCTCGCCAAGTTCATCATTGACGCATATGAGTATTATCTAAAACAACAGCGACACTAATATTATCAAAAAAATTATTAACATTGTCGAGAGCATTATCGAGACGACACAAACATTATCGAGAAAATCCAGACGTTCCTTGAGCAACATCGTTGCTCGCCAAGTTCATCATTGACGCATATGAGCAGTACTAGCAACACCCGCGTCCCGCAACCCAATTTCCACCCGGCCCTCCTCTTCCTCATCACATATCGGTCGCGCGCACGGCACGTCGCGTATTGACTGACTGGCCTGCCCGCGCGGGGGGGGGGGAGCGCATTTCCATAATGAACTCCCCATTTGCGGGCAGGAATGCGCAGACAGCTTGTCCCGCCTTATTTGCGAGTCGCCATTCAACTGTTGCCTGCGCACGCGCAGTGCCGCTCGGGCCGCGGCGGCGGCGGCGGCCGGGCGTACGATACGTGTGGTACAATTTATCCCGTATTTGTCTCCATTAAATGTAAATTCAGAGCCCGGGGTAGTAGTCATAACGCTGTAATTGGCGATACCTATCCGCTCGCGCTCCCCGCGGCGGATGCGGGAACTCGTGAGGTCGAGATGGTATCGCGCGGGGTCAAAGTGATTGTCTGTTGCGGTGTAGTACACGCTGGATTGGGTTCTTGGGTTTCATCTGATATTGACCTCTTGAGGTCTTAACGTCGGCGAGGACTGTGATAAGCGTCAGTGCGGATTCGTGACAGAAGTACTTTGCGGCTGCTTCAAAGGCGATGGGCCGCTGAGGAGCTGGGATTGATGTGGTTGGTGGATGGGGTGCTTTAGGATACCGGATGCACGTTAAGAGGGTGTTCAGAGAACACAGCAGGCTGGAGCTCGAAGTTTGGTTCACCTATTGCAAGAAGATGAAATTGTGGTATTTTTCGTAGTCTCAGAATTGCCACAGAAAATTAGATATACGTTAAGAAATATATGTTCGGGTAAAATACATACAGAATTCGCAAACAGTACATGAACTTTATTTTACAACTCATTGCCAGATGACGTTAAACGATTAAAATCGATGCAGAACTTTTAGTGTCAAGTAAAATCTTTTCTGTTGCATAATTATTTCTAAACAATTAAAGACTATACTAAGAATCAAAAAATAAAATAAAATTGAGTTTAAAAGTGATACTTAATGTATTAGTTGCCATTTAGACCGTATAATAATTATACAAGATTATATAAAATTATTCGAAATAACTAAAGCTGCCGACCTGGATGGCCGAGGTGGCTAAGAGCGTGTCGGTTCGAAAGGTCACGGGTTCCAACCCGGCCTTGGGCATGGTTCCATGGTTGTCCTTTGTGTCTCGTGTTTGTGTCGCGGGGGGCATCGCGTTCTGCTGACCCCAGATTCGAAGAGCCCGCAAGTGTGTTTGTTCGGGCCCACATGCAAAAGCAGAAAAGGGAGGTATAAATAAAACACTTGCTACGCCATAGGCGGCAACACCGGAAGCGCGGCATGGAAAGTTCCATAAGCCGAGCGGCACCACCGCGCCGCGCACG
Source organism: Teleogryllus oceanicus (assembly GCA_964035755.1). Taxonomy (NCBI): domain Eukaryota; kingdom Metazoa; phylum Arthropoda; class Insecta; order Orthoptera; family Gryllidae; genus Teleogryllus; species Teleogryllus oceanicus. Next base: position 128,858,784 of record CAXIVR010000003.1, on the reverse strand, counting down.
CGGTACAGATAATTCGCCTCGGCTACCCGAACCTTCTAAAGCCTTCCAGAACATTTCAAAATTCCAGCAGTTGTCAATTGGACTGTTTGATTGGCCAGTTCAAATCAGTTCAAATCCCCTCTTCGCGTACCCGCAACCGAAAAGAAATCAGTTGCTGAGATGCAGCCTTGCGAGAAGCATGTCTCGGGCTCCGTGTTAAAATCACATAAATTCTTATACAGAAAGTAACATTCTGTGCTTATGTTGTAGCCAAGTGAAAAGCCACATTGTTTCAATTTGTTGTAGTTCAGCATTGTGTATAAATTGAACTAATCAATGTATTTCACACGAAGTTGCAAGTAAGTTGCCAGGCGAGCATATGTCCTCGCACTTCGTGATCCAAGATGGAAGGTTCCTGTATTCTCACATTGAGAACAGTAACTTAGTGTATTTTAATTGTGAAGAACAATTGTGACAACTCAAAGGTTATGAAACATCATTCTGCAAGGTGAGAATTGTTTTTCCATGATAGCCCACATCATTACAAAATTCCTAACGAGCGTCGAAAGGGACTGTGTGGATTGCCTCCTAACGTTCAACAACCAATATAATACAGTCCACTCTAAGTACAGGCAACCGCCCCGTCCAGTGTTGGTGTCTAGTGTGTAGTCGAATACGCTTCCCATCGGGACGTAAAGGGTAACCAGCTGTCGGTTAGATAAAATCCCTAGTAAAAAAAGACTGAATAACCTTGGAACAAGTATTGTACTTAAGGTTCTGGGTCAATGATCACATGTCGATTACGCTTTTCATTTAGTTTCCTTGATCACGTGAGAAAATGCTGAGATGGTCCCTTGTTTTACTTCTGGTCATAAATCTAGCTTCATCCTTTTTTTATCTCAGTGGGGAACGTAGTTATTCAAATAATCGTTCACCATATTCTCGCGGCAGTAGGCCAATTCCGCCATAAAGGACATGAAAAGGCCAAAACAGCCAAAATACATAGCTGATGTGCATATTGTTTAGCCCACTTCCTGTTATTACCTACCTACCTACCTACCTACCTAACTACCTACCTATTGTTTAGCACATCAGAGCGAATATTTTCATGCCAAATCTTACAAAAACGCCCGTTGCTGCCTGTACTAATAATTCCACTTAGTAATGTGTATATGAGTTAGGGCAGAGACTCCAGAAGTCAAGAAGCTCTGTAATGATTGCACTTATCCCCACAGTAATTTATTATTGTTTATGTTAAATAAATAAAAATACATAATATCACGTTTTATTGTTTCCTACGTAAAGTAATTAATGCTATATTCTAGATATTGTACATTATTGTTGATGATATTCTTACTTCTTTTCAAAAGACTGCTGGTGACTACAAAACCTTAACTATCACGAATTTTTTCATCTGCACTTTGACATCACGTTATCGGATAAGACCATATTAAAAAAAATAACTTGTCAGATTAAATTGAAAAAAAACAACATATTTTTTTACTGGGCGTTAACACTGATCATGAATCAACCCTTCTCAACAGATGTAACATTTCATATAGATACACGCAGGCGCAGATATTTTATGCCAATGAGTTCATCAAGAAGTACCTTGTAGAATTTAGATTTTTTAGTACAATGTTGTTCTTACAAACTCATTTTATAAGGCATGTATTTGATTTCGGCGAATCATAAATAAGTAGCATTGGAATCAACCTACAAGTATGTTCGTTTTCCTTCTACCAATTATTTATCAAGATTGTTAATAACATTGAAAATTTTAAATTTCGAAACTCCGATAATAAAATCTTCTCGTGACATGCTTCATTTTATTTAAAATAGCACACTGTTTCCAATATTGAAAGGGAAAACTTAATTTACTGGATAGAAAGTAGTTCTGTTATTAAGAAAGAGACGTCTTAAATATAAAATATGACATGTTGAGAAACACTATAGTCTGAAGTAAAAAGATATAATTCAATTCCACTTTAATTAGCAAGTCCATAAATGACTATTACCATTTATCACAGTTCATAGAGAAATTGATTACTGTTACATATCTGACACTGACAGCAGCACGAAGAAACAGAGAAACTATAGTGAATCATCAATATCTCCCTTTATTCTCACTTGTGAATAAGTAGTGTCATTTCATTAATGTTTAACGCACCGTGTTTCTCTTAATCAGGAATCAAAAAATTAATCCGTGATTATTGCTCATGTTTATGGGATGAGAAGAGAAATAACCTCCACAAATAATTTAACTGCAATAATAAAATACTTGTCTTAGTGGTGCACGAGTAGGAGTTACACCCTAGTAAAATTTTCAAGAAAATGGAGCAAAGGGATAATAATTCGAGTGTAACATAATGCACAGCTGTTTCCTCCGCAAGAATGACCGACTACGATATCTCAGTGGCAGCATTACAGTTGCTTCTGCAGCGCCTCTAACAGGGAATTTCTAAGATTCGAGTACCGACGTTGTGATATTTTTGAAACTCGCTACACAGGTGGATCGAATTCAACCACTATCTGGAGAAGAATTCTAGCAGCCGCCTGCTCTGATCGGGAGTCCTCCGATCAATACCAGACGAATTTCGGGGAAGTTCATCAGGACATCAACTGATGTCATTGCGTGGCCTCTCTCCGGGAGGAACTGGCGTACGAGTCCCGATGGGGGCTGGATTTTTGACGCTAGGTGCATAGCTCGGACGAGTTCAGCTGCTTCCTTTGATGAATGTGGACCGATGAGCCCGATCCATTCTTTCCGCCGCCATACATCCAATGGGGCGGGAGGGGCGCGTTAGGGCCAAGTCGCTCCAAAGCCACCTCCTGCTCGGACTGGCACGACGGCGTGGTCGGGGCGCGTGGAAATCTGTCCCGGGAGCCCGCGTCGGCGGCGGCGCCCGACCGGTGATTGGTGTCCTCGGAGAAGCGCTTAAGAGCTCCCCGAGAGGAGCGGCGAGCCTGTTCTTGCCCCCATTGTGCCGGGCTGTCCGGCGGGCCGCCCGTCAAAGGGCTTAATGAGACGGGCGCAGCGCCGAGGGTCGGCAGTTACTTGGAGACCCCCCCCCGCCCCGCCGCCCCACCCCGCCCCGCTTCGCCAAGCCTCGCTCCGCCCCCGGCCTCCCACGCTTCGCATTATCCTGCCCCGCCCCGCCCCACCCTGCTCCTTTCCGCCCCCTCTCTACCTCGCCTCACGATGCCTCGTGCCACCTCGTCTTGCTCTACCCCCTCCGCCCCCCCCCCCCCGCCGCCACGCCCATGCCCCCCCGCCCCGCCCCGCCACGCCACGCCATGCCACGCCATGCCACGCCTCCCCGCATGCCCCGCCCGCCCGTTCCGCCCCCCCGCCCTGCCTCTTCACGCTCTGCTCCCCTGCATCACCCGCTCCTCCCCCCCCCCCCCCGGTTCCCCCGCCCTAACCCCCCGCTCCTTCCTTCCCCGCCCTTTATCTCGCCCCGATCTGGCTAGCTCCTCCTCCTGTCACTCCACTCCACTCCAATGTTGACTGCCTCCCGCCCCTCTTCATTGCACTCCACACCACCCTCGCCCCTGCCCCCTTCCTCACCCGCACCCACACACTCTCTTGGCCCCGTCCTCTGAGCGGGAGGTCCTAGGTTCGAGTCCTGACGGCGGCAAGATTTTCGACACTAGCTTTCCAGCTGGGTCGAATTCAGTCGCTGTCTGGAGGAGAATTCTAGCGGCAGGCTGCTTTGATCGGTAGTTTTCTGTGGTTTCTCCGATCAACACCAGGCGAATGCCGGAGCAGTACCTTAACAAACGGGCGACGGACCGCGCGCGATCTGTCCTTCCTCTTCCTTGTCCTATCCTCTCCCCCTTACACACACACTTACACTAACATGCACTACACTACCACATATCCCGGGAGACCGGTCGGGAGCTTAGAACTTGTCCCGACTGGGGCGGTGCCCCGCTGGTGGGGAGACTCCTGGTTAGGGGGAAACCCCAGTAGCCGACGGTAGGTCGGCGCCAGATCTCGCCAGCCAGCGGGGGAAGATCACAGCCATCTCCCGAGAAAGAAACATGCACTAAACTAACGGGACTAACGACCAAAGCAGTTGACGGGCCCCGAAACAAAAAAACCAATCAATCAATCAATCTTCCCCATCCACCCACGCTGGCACTGCTTCGTCCGTTCGACATGCATCACCTTCCATCCCGCCTCTCTCCCCAGCGCCGCCCGCCCCACCCCCGCCATTCCCGCCCCCGCTGTCACCTCCCTCACTTTCCCCCAAACCTGACTGTCCTCTCTCCTGGCTGCGCCTGACTACCAACCCCCACTGCCCCCGCCGCCCAGTCACTGTATCCCTTACCCCACGCCCATATCCCCCATCCTCAACCGCGCTGTCACCGTCTCTGGATTCCCTATAGCTGCTTCCCCCAACAGCTTACCACGACTCTCTCTCTCTTTCTCTTTCTTTCTCTCTCTTTCTCTCTCTCTCTCTCTTTTCACTCTTTAATTCTCTGTATTTCATCAGCCTCGTCTCTTTATCCTTTCCCATGCCGTATCCGCGCCCATTTTCGCATTCTTAGAATATGCAGTCATCGACACATTCCCATTCACTTACTTTGTATTTGATTGAATACTCTACTTATGCTCTCTCTTTCCTCCTGTTGCTAATTGCATGTATAATCGAAACTTTTTCAAATCATCACATGATATGCACCTCTCCGTTACTCAGCCTCGTCGTGAGCAGTTTAATACATTCTATTATCCCTTCTCTACCATTTGCCTGGTCTACTACACCATCACCGTTAAAGTAATTGGGCCTTTGCTCATTCCACTAAACTATGCAATATTTTTCTTTTTCAATCTCACGTGATTACAGCCGTTTACGAAAATATAAATAATAGGATATATGTGTAGTAAGGTTTTTCCTTTATTTTCTTCCTCTTGATCATTTCGGCCCAAAAGCACTCCCCTTTATCTTCATTTGCTTAATACTGTCAATGTCATAGTGAACTTTCGAGAGACATTTACCGATCTTTTTATTAAAGAACGATTATAAAATCTTCATCCTGACATTACTCATCTACATGTTTCACCTAAGACTTGGAGGAAAACGGTTCTGACAAGTTGAATTTTTTTTCAATGTTTTCCAATTTGTTTTTTTAATTGAATGTGTAAATTTTTTGGTTAAACTCGAGTAAAAATGTAAGTTGGACACCAAGCATTTCACACTAGTCATCTCTTTAATTAGTTGTCTCACTCTCAAGACACATTCACAAAGAAAATCTTTATGCAACCCGCAATACATATGCAGTATCAAATACGCACAGCACTACAGAACTATGTTTGCCTAGAGAAGTGCACTTGAGTCCAATATTGTTTAGTTTTCGCACACGAATGTGGTCGCCGATTGCGATGATATATTGGCCTCGAAGAATAATATTGGTTGGAAATGTTCCGTCCTTGAGAAACACGAACGTCTGCCGCAGTTCTGGAACATGTCACGATCATGCTCTACCAATCACCGCAGCAACAGCCAGCTCTGAGAAAATCTCGTCTGGACACCGCTGCTCTTCGTCTCGTCAGCGCGGAGCCGGCGCCGGACGGGGTAATGCCAGCTGTCACGGCCACTTCGCGCTCGGATGTCTGGGTTCAAATCCCGGCGCGTGCGAAGCGTCTCCGCCGGAGGGCGCGGGCAAAAACCAGGGCGCAGACCGCCCGACGCCCGACTCCCTGCAAGTGACAAATCGAATTCCAATGTTACGAGGCCAACGAGATGTTACTTCTGACAGGGATGTGTGCGCGTTTATTTTTCATCGGTTGCAACATATCCAGTTGTCAAATTCCGACGCCAAGTTTATTCGTAGAAATTCAATTTGTTAAGTAGGTTACTTCGCTCTCTCTGAAATTGACAAATGGTGGTGACATGTTAGGAAGAATGTGAAATGTATACATTTCGTGGCGGACATAAAATATAGTGTTGATCAAATGATGCGTTCCGAGGAAAGAAATTCAGACACAAGTAGGAGATGAGGAGAGGTCGTGCAGAAGTCAATAAATATAACATCGAAAATAAATAAGTTAGCAGAATTTGACAATTTAAGTTATTTCAATGTAATTATAAGTAAAATTAAAATATAGGGAGTTATTTCGTATTAAAAAAGACTGAAGTAAAGTTTCTTTCAGTTAATATATTAAGTAATGAATAAAGTTTACGTAGTACACCTTTCTGTTTCAAAATATATGCAAAGTGTATTTGCGATGATCTTACCTAATTTTCATAAATATTCGAGTTTTTATTGCCTTTCATAGACGATCGTATTGTATTGGTGTAGTATTATTCTGTGTACAGTAAAGTAAAGCGAGATTTGTGTAAAGGGCTTCCTTCTAGTGTTTTTCTACGAAATTGTCTGGATTGTCTACTCTATTTCTTCCGCTAAATATGAGGTAAAAATATAGGAAAGAAATATAGGATGAACTGCAAACGAGCTATCTTGATTGTAGTATTAAATATTAAAATATAACAAATTTAAGTAAAAATACTTTTTAGTACAACAAAATCCACAAAATTATGTTGATGGTGAATGGTATACTTACTTTTAGAAGAGGAAGGATGCTTACGTTTTAGGTGCTTCCTTTTCTTATATAGGTGGACATATGAGTGATTTTCCATATCCTTGCTATCCATAAAAGATAGTGGATATACCTAGATGTAAATGATGATGATAAGATGATTTTAGATGAGTATAACAAATGGTAGAAAGGTGCTTCGGATCGGACATGCGTAATGGGGAGAATCCAACACAATATTTCATATCGTACGTGTGATTTTAACAAGAATTCAAAGCTCTAATTTTCTACACCACCAAAACCGGCAATTAAGTTATTGAATTACAATTATAACTAGTGGAACTTCAGAATGGTACAAATTTTCTGCTTTTCGGCATGCAAAAGACCACCATCACCTCTGGCGATGATCTGCCGAATTTCTAGTGTGTAATGAAGAGCACTTAGCCAACTCCAAAATATAGACAGACATATCTCGGTCCTATTCCTTTCAATTTATTAGCCCGTCGTACTCTATGTCGGTACTCGTGCCATTATACTGTTAATCGTATTCGGTTCTTCAATTAACCACACAGTTGCAGTTGCCTGTCACGCCTAGTTTACAGACGGATTATACTACTATAGATTTAAAAAACATGAGGTTCTCAGAATATCCATTTCGATTCACATACAACTGAAAACATTCATATCTTACGTACCCAAAACTTTGCATGTCCATGCACACTGGCTCAGCAGTCCCAAACTACTGTCTAACAAGATGAATCACTTGACCAAACTAACTATTCTGGCTTGGTAACATAATAAATTAAAAGCAATAATGTAACTTAAGCTGACCTTTTTACGCACACACAGCTTCATTCTACTTCGATTCTCCACTAACCCCACACGCAGTTAGTAAAAACCTTCACGCAGTGAGCGCCTGCCTTCATTTGCAGCGCTTAGTGGCGCACGCGCTGCTCTCAGCCTCCACCTGTGCGCTCGCCCCCGCGCGCGCCTTCAATTAATCTTCACGCGACGGTTGGGGCGCGCGGCACCCACCGGCTCACGGGCGTTGCCTCCGCTGCCGCCCCCGACGCCAACTCCACATCCTCCGCCCACGCCACTGCCCCGCCTCCTCATCACCAGCACTTCCACCACCGCCACCGCCATCGCACAGCCTCCGCCATTGCCACCTGCGGATTCGGTGGTAAACGGTCAGAGTAGTTTGCGGGTTGAAACCCAATCGAAGCCGTGGATATTTAAGGGCGAAAAAATCCTTCGTACGCCTTCCTTCGGAGGGGAAGTAAAGCCGGCTGTCCCATGTTAGTAGATTTACTGCATGTAAAAGATCCTCAAGCCTAAAAGAAGCCTCTGAGCAAAATTGAGATCCGCCTGTTTCGTCCACCAAGATAATACCTCCTTTCTGCGCTAGGTGGTGAAAGAAGTGTAACGAAATTTGCGTAGTTAGACGGAAGAGCGGGCCTGATGGCCCGAGTGTCGCCACGTAAAATAAGGCACTAACTAACTAACCAACTAACCTCCACTGCACTACTCTGCTTCTCACATCGCCACCACCCCATCAGCAACTCGTCCGCCAAACCCTAGACCACTGCCATCGCTACTATTTCCGCCTCCATCCCCATTTTCACTATCACCGCCACTGCCCTCCCTGTCTCCGCTTCCGCCTCCTCCTTTGCCTCCCCCTTCGCCTCCGCCTTTGCTTCCTTCCTCCCCTTCACCTTCGCCTCCACCACCGCCTTAGCCTACGTCTTTGAATCCGCCTCCATCACCGCCTCTGCCTTCGCCTCCACGCCCAACGCCAATCATCAACGCCACTCGCTTCTGGTTCGAAGATTTACCTTGTGGTAGCAATTGCAGTCCTTGCAACTGCCCTAACCAAGTTTTTGGGAGGTATTCTATTCGTTTCAGACTTCGTAGTTCTTTCCATCTTCTTTCTTCCAAACATCATAAGTTTCCCAGCCATCCCAATCATTACTGATGTCCCATATTTATCCTAGTAACTTTAATACCACATTCATCACCTGTTTATATTCTCAAAGGCCAACTCAGCTAACCTAACTGATTCAATCACATTATTTTATACTCATTTTAACTCCTGTTGTATCCCTCACATTATGCTTCGTCATCTCCTCGTCTCGATCGTCGCTCCCTTCCCAACCAGTTCTTTCAACTGTTCCAAGAGTTTGGCCTAAAGAATTGTAACTTTAGCCGTCCAATAGTTGCCTCTTGTATTGTTTCTGTCAGTTTATCAACAACTTATTTTCAATTCTTTGCTTGAAGTCATCCACACAACCTGTTCTCCTGGTGGGTAGTTTTCCTTCAACCGACCTGCCGATACGTCTGCCTTCATCTGTGATGTCATGTGACCATCAGGGTCGCTTCCTCGCTCCTCGGCCGTTGGAGACGGGTGTCGTCGCCACCCGGCCGGGAACAATGGGCGAGGGCGGGGGCCTGCCCTTGAATGCACTTGCGGCGATGGTTTTGCCAGTCGAGGTGGATACAAGTTGGAACAATAGGCGGGCGCCCTGTTTTGTTTCCCGGCCACCCGCCCCGCCCCCGCTGCGCCCGCCCCGCCCATCCTCGCCCTGCTCCCGCCCCGCCCTGCCTTTCAACGCCGCCCGCGTCGCTTCGCCTCTCTTCCAGCGGTCCTTCCCCTCTCAACCCCCTCTACCCTTGCTTTTCGCCTGGTCACTCACTTCCTCACTACCGACAACACCCTGGCCCTTGTTTAACACTTTCTGCGCTCCCCTCGCTTCCACTTTGCACTTTCGTGAACTCATTACAGATTGCTGAGAAGTGAGCGGTTAGAGCGAAAAACTTTTAAGTGTGCCAATTCGGAACCATTCATGAACGTTCTCATAATTTTTTGTAGTGAATCTTAAGAGTTTTGCAATGTGTTGATTCCTTCTAACCATGGAGTGTGCAATTGCTAAAAAAACCGCTTTCTGGGTGAGAAGAGAATAAATTTCCAACATTCCTTGGGAGAGGTCGTGTTTGAAAAACGTCATTGCGCTCGCTACTTGTCTTCAGGTGATATTCCTTCCTCGCGCTCCCAAAACGTCGTTACTCTGCTGGTGCGCTCACTTCATCTGCTCGACCTTTGCTACAAATTTTCTGCATTCCCCTTTCTTCACTTTCCTTGCTTGTAAACTCTTTATTGACCGCTGCGGAGGGCAGAACTGATGAGACCGTAAACTTGCTCGCAGTTAGAGCCCCTCTGTGCGAAGGGTCATGGGTTCAATCCCCCAGTCTCGCGGAAAGGATTACCTGAACTACTCGTGTGTCGCTGAGTGTTGGCCTTGTGTATTCCCCCAATAACCCGAAATCGTCAGTTTCATCTCCGAGAGATTAAGTGAAAAATTTCTAATTGAAATATCTTTATTATCGTTTTGTTATCTTTTGATTGTATCGTATTCTTTAATTTTTTTTTTAAAGACATTTTTGAAGAGAATAAGAAATTATATATATATATATATATATATATATATATATATATATATATATAATAATATTACGTGAAATATTATTTAATTTCCCACCGTCCTTTTTTAACTGCTCCTGTCGTACTTGTAGCGTACAATTCATAAAATCCCTTCAACTATTTATCACATTGTAGAATGTTTTTAGATAGTAGAATTAATATAGTTTTCTTCTTTTCATACTCTCCTTTAACTTTAACTTTCTGCGTTTCCTCCTCTCTTGTCTGTTGTGCGTTCGGTCACTGATTTCTTTGTGGTTCTTTACGTGTTTACTTTTACGTGTTTTTAAGTTGCGTGCAATATCTACCTTTATTTTTATTATCTCGTATATGGACGTACATATGTAGTAATAAACATAGTATAGAAAGGCGCATTTCATGATATGGAAAACTGATTTCGAGATTTTAACGCAAATACACGTTTTGGGGTCCTTCAGACCGAAAACCTGTCTTTTAAACGCCTGACCGTCTGTGAACAACACTAACATCTTAACTATTCGTTCAATTTTTCCAAAATGAATATGCCCCGGTCGTTTTTGACCAACTTTAAGTCTTGCAATTTTGAAAATAATTCTTTAAATTTTGGGGTTGACATGAAGTCCCTGAGACATTTTCAAAATTTTCTCAAAAATTGTTCCAAGAATTTTTGAGATAGTACGAGAAAGTCTGTGGCACCGTTAGTTATTTTCTCGTATATATACCTATATTCAGAGTATATCAAAAAGTTAAGTAATGCCGCGGAAAACAGATTTAGACATTTCAACATCGTCCGCGTGTCCGTCTTTCTGCCTCTCCGTCCATCTGTCTGTCCGTGAGTGAACAACACTAGCACCTAAAAGATCGATAGGAATTTTCCCAAAATGAATATTTCCGGGTCGATGTGACCTAACACTAAGCTCTGCGAAACAATAAAATAGTCTTTAAATTTTGGGAAAACTTTACATGATTTTCAAAATGTTCTAAAAAATGTTCCAATTCCAAGAACGTTGTTACAAGTACAAACAGAAAATAAAATAATAATTTAACTCCAATTTTTGTTTTAATTTCTTAACACAATAGACCTCTGAATAGTTCTTATGAATTTTTGAAAATGATAAAAGTTTCAATATTTTTCAGCGTTTTCCTTCAACTACAATATTGAAGATAGCTATTCTTTCTTCAAATGAAATTTGTCATCTATAATTTGATATTTCATGAATGTCATATTCGTTGTTTTGAGAGTATTATTAGTTTTCGTGCATTTTTGAGTGAAATAAGCACGATTTTGAAAAATATTTAAAAACAAATTTTCTCAAAAATGGTTTGAATATTTTTTCTTTAGACTAATTCTACTGTATGTGCAAATTATTGTAAAGGCACCGACAGCTCAATAGAATGGATCAGCTCAATAGGAAACTGATTGCATCTCGGTGTAAATTTTGAATTCAACTGACTCATAGCATTTTTAGTTGTGAATTAGAGGAATAATTAAACAAAATATGAACAAATGTTAAAGCTAATAAATAGTACAAATTAACTAGTAAAAATAATATAAAATAAAATTACAAATAGACGAGTATAAAAAATAGATTAAAAGTGCCCACCTCTACTCCATATTCATCTCTTTCCTTCACGCCGTAGCTTAGACTAAGGAGATAAGAGAACTAGCTATTACGAGAAAACCTGTGCCATTCTGTTGCACTAATAGTTTTAATTTTTTGCATTTATCTCCGTTCCTATTTCGTTTCTTTGTTTTTTGACTTCAAAAATCCTTGACTCCGTTGAGCTCAACTCCTTGTCTTGTATTGCCTGCTCCACTGCCGCCGCCCTCAGACCTTGCCGTCCCTCCTCTTTCAGCGCCGTTGCCTCCCGTCGCAGCCGCAGCCCGGGCCGGCGGTCGCAGAAAAACAGTGCTCCCGAACGTGGCGGCTAAATTACTTGCCGGGTGCGGTTCGCCGCGGTTGGGCTTCGCGCTCCTCCGCGTTCTTGCGGCGTCTCACGGGCGCCCCGCCATCTCGCCCCCACGCGTCTCGTCTGCTTGCCATCTCCGTTGCAGAGACTCACCCCCACGATCGCACTCCATTCCTCTTTAGCATCTCCTCTCAGCCTCTAGGATGGCTCACGGGCTGAGAAGCTTCCCGTAGTGTGGTTCCGGGTATTGTAGCGTCATAGACTTGACTCCCTGCTCCTGAGTTGCAAGGTATGGGGATGAGGGAGCTAAATGTAGGCTCCCGAACAAAGGCCACCCCTCACGGAAGTCCCAGAGGGTAGGGGGCTGGTTCGTAGACGCCGGGCACAAAATGCGGCGTCGGTGGCACTCGCTTCAAGACGAGTGCGTGGAGGGCAGGTGACGGAGGAGGTCATGTGACTCGGGCCTATATTAAGGTGCGTCGCAGAATCCTTCGGGGGTAACGATTCTGGTTTCCTCGCGGCAAACACCGCAAATCTTGTCCGGCCAAGTCTGGCGCGGAAGTGTTGAAGGCACGAGTAGGTGTTCCAGGTTCGGACACGGTGAAGTATGCCTTATACTTCAGGGCAGATGGTCTGCCGTGCCACATGAGGTGCCCAGTTGCGAATCGTCCGAGTTGGCTACTCGCAGGCGCGGCCGCAAGGCGCGTGTTGGGAGAGGAGGGCTGCGGCAGGTAGCTCCGACAAACGCCTTAGAGTAAGGTTTTAGTTACTGTAACTAATTTATTGTAAATAAATTGTAAATACCCACTCGTGTCTGATTCTTTGTGGCGTAGATCCCTACCCACGACGTTACAGTATGATACCCGCTCGAGGCCAAAATAGAGTTGTAGCTTTCGTTTAAAAATCGTCTCATTTTCTGTCCCTGCAGCGCCTCTGACCGGGAGGTTCTAGGTTCGAGTCTCGGGCAGGACATTTGGCACTAGCTTTTCAGCTACATCGAAGTCTGGAGGAAAATTCTAGCGGCCGGCTGCTCTGGACGAGGTGTGCCGTGGTTTTTCCGATCAACACCGGGCGAATGCTGGAGCAGTACCCTAACAAAACGGGCCAAGGACCGCGCGCGATCTTTCCTTCCTCTTCCTTGTCATATCCTCACCCCTTACACACACTTACACTAACACGCACTACACTATCACACATGCCGGGAGATCGGTCGGGCACTTAGAACTTGGGAGATCGGTGTCCCGCTGGTGGGAGTTACCTGCTTGAGGAAAACTCCGTTAGCAGACTGTAGGTCGCCACCGGATCTGGCCATCCAGAGGATCAAGACCACCGCCACCTCCCGAGGAAAACACGCACTACACTTTTGGGACGAATGACCATAGTAGTTGACGCGCTCAGAATCACAATCAATTAATCGTCCCATTTTCTGCACCTGTGTGATGGAGAAAAGCTCAAAACGGTGGAATTATCTAGTTACGACTAAAGGAATACATCATGTTCGCCATATGTCTGTCTTAGTCTCCAAACGGGGAAATTGATCTAGACCCAGGCAGAGAAGCCACTGTTAGCTGGCTGCAAAACGGACAGTCGATCCAAAATGCCAAATACATACATTCCATCTCCAGTCCGCCTTGGTACGTATCAAACAAGTAACTCCACAGAGTTAGTTCTTGACACGATTCATCAATATATCAGTCAACAATCAATTTTTTTCTTTCCTTATAACCCCCCTCCCTGATATCTCCCTTTCAACCTCTGAAACACCTATAACCAATGCCGAAGAATAAAATGTAGATTCCGAAAAGATACATTTTAACCGCCCTAAAGGGAAACGCATGATTTTCCAAACATACTTTCTGTAACTTTTTTCTTTCTGGAATTGTAACATACATCCCTATTTTCCCATTTTCATCCCATACAATAGCTTCTGGTTATTGGGGTCTACAGTGGGAGTAGCCTTACTCTCCAGTTTGTGACTATTAGTGCTACGCGTGCTACGTTGCAGTTCTATTCACTCTTATAAATCCTCGCTATATGAGGAAATGTAAAACAAAAAGAAACAAAAAATTAAAAAATAAAAGATATCTTCACACAGGCACGCCCGCTTCGCCGTCATAGTCCTCAAATCTTGGGTTTCCTCCCTCTGCTCCGCCACCTCCTCCCCCTCCTCCCCGTAGTTGCAATGCAAAGGTTCCTCCTTCCCGCTACCTCCCACCCAACCACCTCATACCCCGCAACCTCCAACCAGACTGCAGTAAAATATGTCTAAACCGAAACCTGTGCAGGGTGGAAACCTACCTTAACCGGAAAACTTCTCCGGCCCGTGAAGTTCAATGTCTTTTTACATAGCATAAAACGGAACCTCTCCAATGCGGAAACGGAACGGTTTTTCATGTCCTGAGGAAACAGAATTCCTGTGAATTTAATGCAACTGGCAGGGAGATGCGCGCCACGCGTTAATGAAACGAATGCATCTGCAAGCCTGTATTAAATTCTTTATGCATATGACTCGTGATTTAGACTGGGCAGCTAGACATTGAAGGAGATGCGCTTCAGCCGTCAGTGTAGAATTCGATCTTGGAGTCACTCGTCTCTCTGAAGGCGTAGCCCATTGTAGGGAAATTCCCTTTCTCCCAACTGAGGACGTGGGAAAGTGTGCGGACTTCTATTCACGCGTCTTCCTGCCCCGCGTGGAAAATCATAACCCCTCGCCCCGATACGCATTACTCAAGGCTACGGGAGAGTATCAGAAAGATAGTGCTGGGTTGGGACGCATCGTACGTTAAAAGACTCATGAAGCAGTCCGAATACAGCCATAGTCAATAAGGTGGTGTGTATTTTTCAACTCAGAATCTGTCAATGAAGTGTTTAATATTCATTTATTGGTGATTTCTTCCATAAATACGTTGTAGCTAATGTATTTTGGTAGCTCCCTAAACCTGAATTTTTTGTCCCGATCGATTCCGGCTTAGATTTTACTGTACCTTCACAACACTTCAATCACCACTTCACTTCTTTACTTCCATCTCGCTATCTCTACCTCCTCCATCACCGCAAGGAGTTGATATTCTACGCTCGCAGTACAATAATGATTTTATATATCTTTGTTTGTTCGTTTTGATCATTCTGACTACAGATATTTTTAAGGAGGAAAAGTAGAATATAATGTAGGTAATGTATTGAGCATACAACTTAATATCATTGTCACATCACGTCACAAGTAACACCAAAAACACTTATCTTTTGCATTACTGTTGTCGTGGTCATTACATTAGATAACTCTGTTCCCTCAATCCTCATTTAGAGGTAAGCAATACTGAAGTACTCTTATCTCAACTAGAGATGTTTCTACTATCGACATGGTTCTCTGCGTTTCGTCATCATTTTTTCACAGCCTACTTTGATATATGCCTCCCTGATCGAAGAGTCTTTTGTAACTGGTTCTGATGTGTTCCGTGCTGATAGACGCTCTCTGTCGTACGGCTATCATATCGCTCGTGAGTCACCCACCTTTCGACTTCTAGTTCAACTTTAATGCACACTCTTGCTACACGACACCCCCACCTAAATCTTCCCGTTTATCTTAGAGTGAATTTCGCATTCTCATGTTACACGAATTTTGTCGCCTGCTTTATCGTCTCTCTCGAGTACCATGCAAAATGCTTTCTCCTGTCTTCTGTTTTATTTAATTTGTTGCTGTCAAATTCTGATATGGCTAGCGCGCAGACGTCCCCGATTCGGAACAATGGCTAGATTAAAAAAATGTGGACAACCAAGCTCGAAGAAACGTCCAGAATCAGAGGCGACAAAACAAGGAAGAGGAGGAGAATCCGTTGAAATTCTGCCGCGCAGGGGCCCTCTGGCCAGAGCTCTGTCCTCTGGAATTATTTGCCGCTGGCGCATGGCGTACCAGATCCGAGGCATACGCTTTGGGGCCGTTGGAGGGCGGGGCGGTCGGCCCCGGGGTGCCGGCAAGAAGAGCAGGTCGCCCCCGGGGGCGGTGCCGGCGGGCTGAGTGTCGATACGTCGCGCGCTCTCGATATCCATTCGGGATATCCTGGTTCGCGCGCTGTGACCCAGAGGAAACCTCTCGCTGGAGAGAAAATTGTGATGGGGAAGAAATGGGAAATAAGTGGTTTAGTTACTTTAATTTTTTTGATTTTTTTCGTGTTTCCGGGCGCGTCAACTGCTTCGGACATTATTCCCGTTAGTGTAGTGCATGTTTTTCTCTCGGGAGATTAGTTAGATTAGATCACTTCCTTAATCCTCTAATTTTTCCTTTCATTTCTGTGAATCATGAAAAGTATTTAAGAATATTTTCTTGAATGTTGTGCTGTTGAAGCTCTACGAAGTAGTGAGAAATTTATGTAATGCTGCACGGAAAAACGGCAAATTTTTGGAAGAATAACTCTTATTACAACCTGGCCATGGAAATGTGGATAAATCCAGTTGCAAAATTAGAAAAAAATCACGTGGTTTAGAATCCATGTTTTGTGGGTCCGTGATAGTGAAAAATCGATTGAAGGCAAAACGTCTCTGCGTCTGTGAACAAAGCTAGCGGTTAAACCGTTTAGTCGATTTTCTCCAATTAATTAATCTGGCTGATGTCGTAGCCCCTTGGATTTTAAACCGATATTTTCATTTTAGAGGGTACGCTACATGACGCGCCTGGGTCATTTTCAAAATTTACAAATAATAGCTCCATCATTTTTGATTAACTTTTGTTGATGAAGAAGTTTGAAGAACGTTTAAGATGATAGTGTGAAGAACATGATGCAGGTCTCATGTTCGTTGAAAACCCTGATATTTGGAAAATTGCAAACGTTCAAAATTTTTTCGGAGTCTTTCTTCAACTAAAATATTAAAAATAGAGAATTTCCCCTTAATAAATTCTGTTCCTTAAATATATATTTTCAAATGAAGTCATGGATGATTTTTCGAAAATTTTAGTACTCTTCTCATAATTTTGCATGAAAATACGCAGGGGAAATGTGCTGTTTTAGCACCACTAGTTTTCTTTTGCATTCTCTTTGTTATCCCATTCTCATTCTTCTGTTCAGTTAGACCCTTTCACAGCATTTATAAGGTTCTATTCAAATGAGATTTCACTTGCTTTCATGTAGTAGTTCACGACGGTTCAGACTCGACACAATCGCCACGGATTAGTTGAAACTATTTCCTTAGTGCTATGTTCCCGCAGTTTTTCGGTTTCCCGCACTTTCACACACAGGAGTTTACATTGTTTCATTCGCTGTAAATTCAACAAAAGTAATTCATGAGACCTACAAACGTTTAATATTACTGGGTTTAACATTTCTGAGGCGAAATGTTCTTTCCTGGAAATTGGTTCTATAATCAGTGTAGCTGATGTGGACAGTTCACTACCCTTGTGTCACTTATTTATAATAGTTGTGGATAGGGACCAGTGATTTTAGTTCACTATAACGGAATCCACTGTATTCAAAGTCGACTGTAATTCGCTAAGAAAAGACGATAGTTTCGTTCTATTTAAACTACGTCGTAATTGCACTGCGCTTAGTCTTTGTATTTGGCACCAAACGCGTAGCAATTTTACAATACTCACCCATGCACAGCACCGCGATTATGTACTACCTACGTTATAAAAGTGACCATTTTTACAACCGCATGTGCCACAAAAAAAACTAGTACTACTGGAGTGGTACCAATGAAAATAATGCATTTCATTATTTAAATAATGAGAAAAATTATAACGAAAATAAATAATAACTATTTTCCCCAAAAAAATAATTTCTTATTTAATGAAGACATGTCAATATTTTAAGAAGGATGTCGAAATCATTCCCATTAAAATACAGATATGCAATAAAAGAACTGTTTGTAATAAAGTATGCACTGAAGCGTACAATACACGCACAAAAACATATTACAAAATAAGGAAATCACAAGTATAATGTACGAAATATGCGATTTTGTTTACTTTGTAATTTTCTAAACATTGTTATCTTTTACGTTTTCCCTGCAGATATTTGTCGCATTGATATTTGAAAGTATAAAAGAAATTGTCGTTCTTATTAATGCCAACTAGGAAAATGTATTAATGCAAACGAATTTTGTGTAAATAGTAATTTCATGTACAATAAACATCAACCATAACCTATTCAGTAATGATTATCTGAACTTTGTTACAACAGTAGCTGGACGCTGATGAATGAATTTGAAAAACTATATTTGAAATTTAATGTCATTTTTTTTACAAACTGATTTTTGCTAATCGCGTACGAGTAGTTTTCCTTTCAGTACTTTATAAATTTTTAAAAATTGTTTCACTTAGCTTATCATAACTTCCTTTAACTTTAATTTCCTTTCCTAAACCTTTATCAGGCAACTCCTCCAACCTCTCTAACTTTCCTACAGTTAAAAACAAACAATTTTACATAATTGTCGATTCTCGGACGATAATTATGTAAAATAGAAATATGACAATATGAAAATTCTTTCAACTAATTTATTACAATGTTTTTACAAAATTGTGTGTTAATTTTTCTAGCCACAACGCTGCTTTGTTTGTTAAACATATTGGAGCATATCGCATTATTGTGAGTCTCCTCTATATGCAAATGATCTTTCGATAAGACGTCCCTCAGTCGCAAAATGTCACCAACAGATCGGTACATTACCATCAAATGTGTCAAGCTAGCCCTGTACAATGGTATGAGCTGTCTCGTTCAGGTTCATAAATTTCTTGTTTACGCCAGAGAGATAATCAAGACCGCGAGTAGAATTGTTATTGGCAGTCATCTGGTCTGTTACAAGAGATCGGTATACCATTGCTCAGATTCCAGAAAATCAACCAATAGGGCTAGAAAAATAACCAAAAAGGCTCACAAGATGCATCATGACCTAAAGTGCGGGAGAATTTTAAAAATAGTAAGAACTCATAGTATTCAATTATGAAGTAAATGTAATATAGAATTATCGCCCCTCCTCGCCTCCACCCGCCCCGCTGGCAGACTTCGATCTGCCCATCTCCGCCAACCACCAATCTACTCATCGCTCCCACTGATCCTCTCAATGTCTGCCTCCCGTGGTTTTTCCGGTACCTCTCCGACCACCCGCTCTACTCACTTGTAATGCAAGTCGCTAATCCCTGAATGTATTAAACCAAATTTAGCAAAATCAACCCGTTATTTACCCTTTCGGTGTATTCATTTTGAGACATTCTTCTTAGATTTAGATTCATTCATTCATTCATTTAGATTGAGATTGATTGATTATCTGCATTGATGAGACAGTTTTCCCTTTCATACAAATAGATTATCTGGAGAATAACCTGGCAAGTTGAGACTGTTGCAGGTATTTTCGTAGTTGACTTTGTTCAAAAATATGTCGCGATATGGTATTCCGGCCCTCGCGACACGCGGCCGCGTGTGAATGGTTCCCCTCGTCACTTGCCAACGGCGGCTGACCGAGGGTATAAAACGCGAGCGTCTGGTAGCTCACGCCCCCTCTATTTCGATATCAACTGAGGTGTCGGAGGTACCCGTCGCACCCCCACCCTCTCTCAGTACGAAGGACGGGTAAGTGTAATACATTCTATGTACCACACGTTGTTTCTCTTTTCCATGCACGAGTTGCTGGGTTCTCCATCTCCCCCGCATCTCGCGACAATGCCTAAGCAGAAATTATAATAGACAATAGTCTTCGGGCAACTCCGTTTCATCATTGTCTCCTGTATTATTTCAGTAGTACACATACCATTTGCGGCTCTCACACGCAACCAATCTTTATAAATGAGGTCTCTAAAGAAAGAGAATTTCACGGAGGCATGACGAATTGCACTTGGACTTTAAAAATATATCTAAATAATCATATAAAATGCAATCACTCGACCGCATTTCCAGAATCTGTATCATTAAATAACTCCTAAACAAAGCGTTCTGGGGCCTTGAAAACTAAAATTTTGAGGCCACAAAGATACGTTCATCTCATCGTAATGTGTAGATGTTCTTAAACATTCTATTACATTTTTATTGGCTCGAGTCTTCTCGATTCTTGCCCACCTGTTTAGAGACCGTAGAATCTGCAACTGTATGTGGAATTAAATTAATTACTTGATATTCTACGTGATTGAATTACATGGGTGTGTCTCTCTGCTTGGTGTAAACATTAAATAGGGATATTTTGTAATGACAAGGGTGTATTGTATTGTTATCAATTACCAGGAGACATCTAGAACAAGTGACGGAGGATAATTGAAAAAAAATTACAGGCTTAATATGGAAAAATAATACGGAAGGGGGGGTTTAACATGCGTGTAATTCTTACAAGGTCCTTTGATTTCTTAGGCAGACATTTATATTGTATCACTGTTTATTATGATTTTGTTTTCTTGAGTTTCTAGAGGTGAGATGAAACCTGATGCAATGGAAATTCTGCTAACTTGAAATTGCATCATGTTGTTCATATCTTGAGGTGAGGTTTCCTTATATTATTTTCAACACAATAAAACTTAAAAATATTTTATACTATAATATTTCTTTATGTTGTACACAACTTATGGACCTTGTGGGTTATCATTTTCTTTACGAAGATTATTCGTAAAGAAAATTTAACATGCGTGAGTTCTCGCACGGGTACGCTACGTTCTGACATGAAAAATTTACTCTGGGACGAGCACTCCAAAAATACCCGAAGGAAAATAATAACATGTCCATTCTTCGGGCCACGCCCACTCGGTTCCGCGGTCGCCGAGCACGCGGGCGCATGCAAATGCGCGGCCCGGGGCGGCGGGCGGCGCCAGGCAGAGAGGCGGCGCGGTCTGCTGTTGGCGGCAATTAAGACGTCGCCGGCTGCTCCTCGACGCGCGAATCCCTCCTCGCCCGCATCGCCCGCGGGCGACTGCCCGTCCGCGCCCGCCACGCCCCATTTTCCCCTCGCCAGTTGCCCTGGCAAGGCGGGAATTTATTCATATGTACGGGATACATTTCCGCTCCAACCGTGAGGTTTGTGGAGCTGCGGGAGGGGTATGACTTAAATAAACTACTTATAATTAATCTTAACCTAACTAAAACTATACATGGCCTCTTTGGGCTATTTCTTTTATATAAATAATATTGATATTGAAAATAAGTTCTTTGTAAATTGTTGGGGCTGCGGGAGGGAGGAAATTGGAGCTGCAGGAGGGCTATGATTAAATAAACTACTTATAATTAATCTTAACCTAACTAAAACTATACATGGCCTCTTTGGGCTATTTCTTTTATATAAATAATATTGATATTGAAAATAAGTTCTTTGTAAATTGTTCTTTTTCTCTTCTTTTTTTTATTCATTCACTCACTCATTCATGCTTATTCTATATTTACAAACACATTCATTCACACACTCATTCACACTCCACGCCCACCACGTCCGGTCGCATCTCCCCGCGGCTTGCTGACGGCCGCCTGTCGCCGCCGCTTGGCGCGCGGTGAGGCATATGCAGCCTACGTATTCATTCCCACTCCGGTCTTAAATGGTGGAACTGTCAGAGAGCGCAAATAGGGAACCCAAAGGGCTAGAGCTGGGGAAAAGAAATCAGCCACCCGGTTGATGTAACTCCGTCGTTGGAGATAGTGGCCAATGATTTTACCATCGGATGCCGAGACTGGATTAATATATGTATAGATATTAACATACCCAGAAATGTTATACCAGCCGAGGTCAATAGTTAAAAATCGAGGAGGAGCGTAGCGGAGCCGAGATTTTTAATTTGGACGAGGCAGTAAGATTTCTAGGTATGTTCAGCATTTTATCAGTCACCATGAAATCTCGCGAATTATGCGAAAAATCACATTACTGCGATACTAAACACATGAATTCTGTTGCTAGGGCACGTTAGTACGGTATTGTGGGGCGATGTATCTATAAAAAACAATATTCGTGTACCGTGGTTCGAGAAAGATGCAAATAATTCTCCTGAACGTAAAGATACCTAAAGAAACAACGTTCGGCTCGGAAATTGGCGAGTTGATTTCCAGTGGAGACACCTTCATATCCTCAGTAAAGACTATTACCGGAGTAGTTTCATTTCGTGGAATGTGAGGAAAATGAGGTTAATTTACTTAATATACATTTTTCTAATTGTAATATTAATAATATTGGAATTAAGAATAATTATTTTCCAAACCAATGTGAATTACTTCTGAATCGTTTGAATTTGATTTGTTTTGTACATCGACATGTTTTTTCCTTAACTGATATTTGATGCGATGAATCGATGGTTGTTTACGTTGCTAAGGATGTTAAAAATCGTTGCTAAGTATGTTAAATTTCTTAACATACAGGTAGGTACAAGTGCACTTAACAAACCTGCAGGGTTGCATGTTAACAGAGGTTAAAGACGCATGTGGCCGATATGTGGCTGATAAAATAAATAACCTTTTCACCAATGATGCAAGGAAACTAAGACTTAACTTAACTGTTTATTCATTGGAAAATGTTACTCTGCTTGGGACAAGACTACTTTGCTGAACGAGTACTGCAAAGAATTCATGGCCATATAAAACAACAATAAACAATATATGCCACTATTTTAGTTTTCTCTCCGTGAGTTTCAATGTCTGCAGGTATAATAAAACCACTATTAATTCCTACATTCTCTATTTATCTTTTCATTTCGATTCATACTTTGGTATCTCAGAAGTGTTATTTACACATTTGAAATCTCAGAGAGAGAAATACTATCGTTTCATGGTAACTGATTGCTCATGGATTTTGAGAGCGTTTTACAGGTGCTGCGACTTTTTGAATGTAGCGTTCAGAAGCTTCAAAGACATCACAACACTAATTCTAGGTCTCCTTCCCACAAGACAAACACAAATGAAGGGGCATGACGTGCTCCGAAGATCTTATTGTCGCCTTATCCGATTATCGCGCGCGATTATTGCGATTTTTGCGATTATTGCGCGATTATTGCGATTGCGCGATTATTGCGATTATTGCGCCTTTCTAAAACACACGAGAGATGGACAAGCCTCAGAAACTGTTTCTGCCGTACGTTGATCAACTTTCTGTTGTGTCCCAAGTTTTTGAGATAATAACTATATGATTTGGACATTATCCCCTGAGAAGAACTCATTATTGCATACATACTGTTATTATTTTCTGATAACATTTTTTAATTGAAATAATAAGTATTTTACTTTAATTTCGAAAAACTTTTCGAAAACTTAGTAGGGGACACATTTCTTCCCTAAAACTTTTAAATATAAAAATATTCAGATTTTGTAAAAATATTACTTATCTTTCACTGTTACATTATAGCTTGTTATTGTCTTGTATACGGAGCTCGATATACGAGTACACATCATACCTTGCCTGGATCGAAAGGATCGTGCTTACGAGGGAAACATGAAAACAGTTCAATGATGAAACATGTTCTCTTACGGCGGGAAAATGTAAGACTCAGTTACGAGAGTGAAATATGAAATGACAACCCGAGTCAAGTTAACACCTAGTTAATTAGTATATAAATAAATGTGAATTAATAAATGAAGGTAAAAAATAAAATTATATATGTAGCACGGGCGTTAACTGGTTCTAATGATCGAGCGCTCGGGCCAAAGACCCCTCGGGCTTTTTCTCCCCGCTCCCCGCACTGTTCGTTGACGACTTTGCAATTTTTTTGCTCCTCTAAGAGTGTGTAAGTTATTGAGAGACGACTACAACTAGTGCTCAACAAACTGCAGGAATGGAGGGAAGAAACAGGATTCAAGTTTTCTACCTCCAAAAACCATTTGCATGTACTTTTGCAGAAACCATCACCTCCATAATCACCCCGACCTTTCTCTTGGAGGACAGCAGTTTCCATTCGTTGAATCCACAACCTTCCAAGGGCTCAAATTCGACAAGAGCATAACCTGGCGAAAACACATCCGTAAACTAGAGGGCCTAGAACCCTCCGGCCACTAAATACCATACACAATGCCGGCATAAGGATTAGTACAGGCGCCTACCGCACGAGTCGCATCGAATGCCTCTTGGCCGAGACTGGAGAACCATCGCTGAGCCGAAGGCGGGATATTCTGATTGCCTCATATGGCGCAAAATTATCCAATGTACAACTCCCTCGCGCCAAGCAGTCCTCCAACCCACTTGACTTCATATGCACTTAGACCATCGTTACCCCATCCCCTGGCAACTACTTCATTTACACCGATGGCTCCTCTCAAAACGGCAAAGTCGGATGTGCCTTCTACTGCAGTAGAGCCACGCAAGTTTTTCGATTAGACTCTTCGTGCAGCATCTATACCGCAGAGACGTATGCGCTCTTGGAGGCACTTAAATTTTCTGAATCGATGTCATTAAAAAAAGTAGTGATCTGCAGTGATTCCAAAAGCTCTCTTGAATCCATCTCCTCGTTCTCGTCTTGTGACCCACTGGCAATGACCATCCAACACCAAATCCATCATCTATTAGTTCGTCACTGTATTTTAGTCTTTTGTTGGGTCCCTGGACACGTGGGAATAAGAGGAAATGAAATAGCTGACCAGGCCGCATAGTCTGTCTCGAAGAAAAGAGAATTAGACATCTTCACAGTCCCCACGGAAGACACTAAGCTCTTTATAAAACGCTCTATCCGCAGTGAATGGCAAATAGAGTGGCATAACTCAGATCTTAAGCTCACGAGAATCAAGGATTCCATAAATCCTTGGTCATCCTCATCTCGTGATGCTCGGCGCGAGGAGGTCATTTGAACACGCCTCCGGATCGGTCACTGCCATTTCTCCCACGGTTATCTCCTCCACGGAGACCCACCCCCTATATGCAAGTACTGCAATATAGATCTTACCGTGGAGCATGTACTCTTGCACTGTGTTAAGAAAAGAGATAGCCGTCGAAGGCACGACCTTGCTAGCTCCCTAGCGGAGATTCTTAGAAATGACGAATCTTCTCTCTGCAAGCTTTTTGGCTTTTTGCGAGAGACTGACTTGTACAGCCTTATCTGAGAGAAGATGATAATGCCAATTATTGGCTTTTAGACCGAGATTTAAAAAAAACAGGCATTTTTCTGCCAAACCTTTTTATTAGGATACGTTCCTTTTCAGTTTTACTTTGCTTTCTATTTAAAGATTTTAATTGTTTTGTTAGATTGGCACTGCAATATTGTGCACTGGTCTTAAAATAATTTGACACGGGCGCAAATGACCTTCGCCGTTGAAGCGCCCTTAAACTCAATCAAATCAAATCAAATCGACCTAGCTGTTAAGCTAGTGTCAAACATAGGACTCGAATCTAGGACCTCCTGGTCAGAGGCGCTGCAGTGACATCAGTGGATGCACTGAGCTCCCGCTCCCGGTGACGCGTCGTTGGGATGCACGCGATATCGGCGGAGCGCGCGGATGCTCCGCGGCGCCCGCATCCGGGTTTTTGCGCGCGACGGAGCGCCAACGCTCCGCGACCGATGAGGCGTGCGGCGGCCGCGTGCGCCGCTTTGCCTCGCAGCGCAGCGCAGCATAGCGCGCGCTAACGCACGCGTGACTCACGCGCGCAAAGGGTCGGCTCGCTTCGGGGACTCCTCGGGTATTCGTCATTGCGTGAGCGGCGATTACGGGAGTGTCATTGGATGAGGGAGCTTGTCGGAGTGTACACGTGCAAAGGGGAGGTGTACCTTACATTTCTAATGGTTTTGTGATGTTTAATTACGCGTGTGTTTATCTGATCTGAGACGAGGCGTTTTGTCGCCGAGTAATGGAGCTTCAAGTGCAATGCTGTGTACAGCAAGGTATAGAGCAATGGAAACTCTTGAAGGAGTAGGATAGGTTCAATATAGAAAATACTGTAGTTCAGAGTAGAAAACTGAACAATAAAATCTATTAAAATCGACAACATTTTGGTACATCTTACTTCTTATAAATATTTATGTGAAATATTATATTATTCTGCTTCTGTTTTTTTATACAACATATATTTACTGATATACTTCATTTAACTTTTGAAGGGGACTGAGAGCTACATGAAGTACATCAGATTACAAAAAGACAAAATCATTCTAAAATGTGGAGTGTGTAGTTTTGGTTATCACTTTCATATCAACACATTTCAATATAAGACCAGTTGAATCTGAGAAGAAATGTTAACAAAATTGTTGATTCACAATACTGTTAATCACGTAATCCTGAGAATGGCAAAAGGGGTAAGGTCAATAATAGAAGAGGAAGGTGTTGGAAGAGAAAGACAGTAGATGTAAAGAATGCTGTATAGAGTCAGAAAGTATAAGTAGTTGAAATTTATAATAGATGTAATGCTAACATGCGTCCGGATGAATGAAAACTGCCCAATTCTTTTGGACATAAGAGAGATAGAAATCAATAAAAGACAAGGATATTTTCATTACAAAGAAATCAAATTATTTACATATCTTAGTCTGGTTATCGAGAGGACGTCTGAAGAAACTGTAGATTCAAAACCATACAAATGTTTTCTTTACTAAATAAAAAAAATTGCTTTTCTTTTCTAATTAAAAAACTATTTCAGTGAAGAAAGGTTCAATGATGTCGTGCACAAAACAATGTTGCACACACTAGATTGTCTACGGACTTTCATTTATGTCCAGAACACTTTTCAGATAGTTTGATGCCATTATCACTAATCACTCCAATTGCTCAGAATATATGTAATGTGTTTAAATAATTCAGAAAGTGGACTCTATTGCAACCAGAAAATATACCAATCTTGTTCCTAAAATAATTTTCCCATTCACGTGATATAAATTCTCCGATTTGTCACGTGCGGAGGGCTAGCAAATTGTGAAAGTTGCTTAGCACGTATATCGCTCACAATAACTATTATTACATTGAAACGATAAGTAGCATTTTCTTGTGCAACTATCACAGTAATTCCTTATCCAAGAACACACGACCAGGCTCGCTCCAATTTCTCCATTCGATCGGCACCTTCCAATAGGGTTGCATCACTGATATCAACCCCCGGGGCTTGCGACATAGCAACTCCATTACGAAGAGGCAGGCGTGCGCGCGGATCGCTGCCAAATACGACCGAGGCACGCGCCGGCCGTGCTGACAAGCGCTGCGCAATAATAGGCAGCCACTCGGCCACTTGACGTCCCGGACAAATCACCGGGTGGCGCCCATTGTCTGGCAGGGCGAGGGTCGAGCCCCGGCCCCGGCACGGGCAGGGCACGTGGCGACTGGGGCGGAGGTGAAGGCGGAGACGGCGGTGGGGGTGGAGACGGAGGGGGAAACAGGGACAGTACTTAGGCGGAGGTGGTGACGGAAATGCGAGTCGGAGGCCGAGGCGGAGCAAGAGGTGGATTGATTTCTGATTCCAGGAGTGTTAACTGCCTAGGTCCGTACGTGTAGTGCATGTTGTCGGGTGGAGACGGAGGGGGAAAAGGGACAGTACTTAGGCGGAGGTGTGACGGAAATGCGAGTCGGAGGCCGAGGCGGAGCAAGAGGTGGATTGATTTGTGATTCCAGGAGTGTTAACTGCCTAGGTCCGTACGTGTAGTGCATGTTATCGTGGAAGGTAGCGGTAGCATTCCCCCACTGGATAGCGAGATCCGGCGCCGACCTATCCGTCAGCACGTGTTGTTTTAACAATATATCTCCCACCAGCGAGACACCGCCACAGCCGGGGTTAGCTCTAAGGTCCCGAAGCTTAGAGCTTGTCCCTGCTGGGACGGTGCCCCGCTGGTGGGAGAGTCCTGGTTAGGGGAAACCCCACTAGCCGACGGTAGGTCGGCACCGGATCTCGCCATCCAGCGGGGGAAGATCACTGCCATCTCCCGGAAAAAACATGCACTACATTAACGGGCCTAATGACTGAAGCAGTTGACGCGCCCGGAAACACGAAAAAATCAATCAATCAAAATCTACGGTCCCGACTGCTCACCCGTTATGATTGTCAGTGTAAGGAATGTGAATATAAGTATGGGTGTGTGGCAGGACAAGGAAGAGGAAGGAAAGATCGTGCGCGGTCGTGGCCTGTTTGTTAAGGTACAGCTCTGGCATTTGCGTGATTTGAACGGAGAAACCACGGTAAACTATCAATCAGAGCAGCTGGCCGATGGAATTCACTTCCAAACAGAGGTTGTAATCGACCTAACTGTGTAACTGGCGTCGAAAATCCTGCCGTCAAGACTGGAAACGTACAGCCTCTCGGTCAGAGGCACTACAGTGATATCAGTTGATGCCCCGGCGCCGGTAGGAAGAGGCGAAGGTGGGGGTGAGGGCAGGGGGAGAGAGGTGGAAGCGGAAGGAAAAAGGTGATAGTGTGGAAAGAGAATGGAAGAGGAGGGAAAAGTAGGGCGCAGATTGAAGCGGAAGTGAAGGCGAGGTGCAGGTGGATGTGAAGATCAGGGTAAAGTGGAAGCGAAGGCGATGGCGATGAATGTAGCAGAGACAACTGCAGCCAGAGACGGCAGCAGAGGCGGTGGCACTGGTGGCAGAAGAGGCGGTGGCACTGGAAAGGGATGTCGCGGTGATTGATTCATTGATTGTTAGAGATTCCGGGCGCATCAACATCATTCATCAACATCAACATCATTAGCCCGTATGTATACTGTTTGTTTTTTCATCGGAAAGATGCGGTGATCTTCCTCCACTGGATGGTGAGATCCGGCGCCGACCTACCGTCGACTAGCGGGGTTTCCACAACCAGTTATCTCCCACTAGCGGGGCACCGCCCAAGTTGGGACAAGTTCTAAGTCCCCGACAGGTCTCCTGGCATGTGTGGTAGTGTAGTGCATGTTAGTGTAAGTGTGTGTGTGTGTATGTAAGGGGTGAGGATAGGGCAAGGAAGAGGAAGGAAAGATCGCGCGCAATCCGTGGCCCGTTTGTTAGGTACTGCTTCGGCATTCGCATGGTTTTGATCGGATACACCACAGAAAACTACCGAATAGAGCAGCCGTCCGCTATAATTCTCCTCGAGACAGCGACTTAATTCGACATTGCTGAAAAGTGAGTGGCGTAGTGGCAATTGGCGATGGTTGCACAGTGGAGGAGGCGTGCGGGCGTTCGGGCGGGCGGGCGGGCGTGCGGGCGGGCAGGGTGGCTTGCGCGTAATATATTACGGTGACGCGGCCGCCGAGGCAGCCGGGTCGGCAAACCTCAACAAAAGATTGAGAAGCATCGGGGAAAGGAAGGTCGCAGAGCAGGTGAGGACGTGTGATCTGCCAGAGGTCAACGGCAAGGAGAAAACGGAAGGAAACTGAGAACGAGAAGAGGAGGGGCATTGAAAAAGATGGTGAAAAAGACAGCGAAAAGAGAAAAACGTGACTAAAACTAACATTTTTGCTGCTTACGAGTTTCACATATTCGTTTTAGTTGCTTATTGTTCCTCTGTGCGTCTTCTCAGAAATCTTTTCTCTTCATTTCAAATACTTCTCAGAAGAAACACTTTATAGGAAGCACATTCTACGTCCCATTTTGTTTTGTTCAGCGAGGTATTCTGAAAAGCGGCATGACTCATGAATAAGAATCTCATAGAGGGAAAATAAGTTTACTGACGAAGGAGAATGAAAAATGTAACATGGTTCCGCCGCTGTTCCAAGCAGAGAAGCATTTTGCAATCCACGTCAATGCTTAAGCGGTAATGTAGTGTTTTTTATTTGTTTTTGCGCAGAGATAAAAATATTTTCATTGCAATGAAAGCATAGATCACCTCTCAGAAACTGTTTCCTCTCTTTATTTCACGACCTTTCTGAAAAAGTATGAAAAATGTAGTCATTCATTACGATAACGAAAGAATAGATAATTAGAGTGTGATGAATCTCTGAAATTCAATCCTATTTTATTTCATTTTATTCACAATTCAAAGTAAACGGAGAGAGAACTTCCTTTGTCCGCCTGTAAATTCGAAAAGCAAAGAAAATGAATAGGGAAAGGTTGCAATAAGATATGTAGGATGAAATTAGCGATCACTATATGCTCTTTCAGAAAATAGAAGCATTTCTCTTTCAGAAAATAAATATTATACTACGATATCCAAAATAATTTTGAACTTGTTAATTTAGTCTTAGGTAATTTACGTTGCTTTTAGAGCGATTTAAACCGCGAAAAAATGCAAATGTGACGAACACGCCGAGCGGCACGTAGCAGTTAGGGCAGTGATAGATAGGCCCTGTTCGCGGAAGGGATGAGCGTAAGGCAAAGGGGGCACTACCTAGGGCGGGCGGCGAGGGGCGGGGGTCGATAGCAGGGCATGTCGGAGGGGGCACTGCCAGGGGCGTTAGCGCACCCTCCGGAAGGAAGGAGGGGCGGGCGGGCGGGCGGGCAGACCCGCGGGCCAGCGGCGCGACACGGGGCGATCTCCGGCGCCCGCCCGTGCGACAGGGGCGTTCCCCTGCCGCCTAAATGGGAGCAAGTGCGCGCAATAAAGCCCCCGCGCACCCGCCTCCCACGCCGCTGATCCAAGCAGAGGAGCGTTTTGCAATCCACGTCAGGTGATTCATTCATTGATTAGTTGATTAATTGATTTTTCGTGTTTTCGGGCGCGTCAACTGCTACGGTCATTAGTCCCGTGAGTGTAGTGCATGTTTTTTTTCTCGGGAGATTGCGGTGATGTTCCCCCGCCGGATGGCGAGATCCGGCGCCGACCTACCGTCGGCTAGTGGGGTTTCCTCCAAACCAGGACTCTCCCACCAGCGGAGCACCGCCCCAGCCGGGATAAGCTCTAAGTTTCCGACCGGTCATCCGGAATATGTGTTAGTGTAGTGCATGTGAGTGTAAGTGTGTGTGTGTAAGGGGAGAGGATAGGACAAGGAAGAGGAAGGAAAAATCGCGCGCGGTCCGTGGCCCGTTTGATATGATAAAGATCCGGCATTCGCCTGGAATTGATCGGAGAAACTATGGAAAACTACAGATCAAAATAGCCGGCCGCTAGAATTCTCCTCCGGACAGCGAGTAAATTCGACCTAGCTGAAAATTTAGTGTTGAAAATCCTGTCGCCGTCAGGACTCGAACCTAGGACCTCCCGGGCAAAGGTGCTGCAGTGACATCAGATGATAGCTACCGCTCCCGGTTTCAATGATTAGTAATTCCGGGCAAGTCAACTGCTAAAGTCATTAGTCCCGTACGTTTAGTGCATGTTTTTATCTCATGAATTGGCGGTGATCACCTTCCGATGGATGGTGGGATCGGATGCCGACGTACGTTGACTTGCAGAGATTTTCCCCAACTACAGTTCTCCAGCTAATGGGACACCGCCCAAGTCGGGACAACCTTGTGTGGGATCCAATGCCGACGTACGTTGACTTGTAGAGATTTTCCCAATAGGTTTCTCCCGGAAATGGGACACCGCCCAAGTCGGCACTAACTTGTGTGGGATCCGGTGCCGACGTACGTTGACTTGCAGAGATTTTCCCCAACCAGGCTTCTCCCACTAATGGAATACCACCCAAGTCGGGACAAACTTGTGTAATGTCATAAGGTTTAGGCTTCCTGTATCCGAGAAACCCTTTGCGAGGTATGGGCATGAGGGTAGCTAAAAATAGCTATCCGAACAATGAGCGCCACACCGGACCAGAGGGATTTCCAGTGGGGACCGGGCGCCAAAGTGCCGTGTATTGTGACAGCTCGCTTCCTCGCGTCTCAGCATGCCAGGGTGGCGCGGGGGGGGGCAGATGACGTACGAGGTCACACCGCGACGCCACACGTGGGGAACTTGGTGAGTTTTCTTGGTTCCTCACAGAAAGGCTGCAAAAAATTGTCCGCCCAGGCTAGCGCGTAGTGATGTGTGCACGAGGTGCGGCCTCGTTGGCTTGCGCTGGCGCCGCCGCAAGGGGCGTGTAGAGAGGGAGGCTGACGGTAGATAGTGCCGACCAACGTTCTAGAGTGAGGACCTGTACATACGTAAATATGTAAAAAGAATTGTATTTGGTCCACAGGTGGCAGAATCACAATGTAGTAATTCACAGTGTTTTTTTTTCGCTGTAAATGCCTTGACAACCTCATACCCGCCCACAAAGACAGATTGTTTAAGGAATCCTTTCAAAATATTATTTAAGGATTCACCTAAAAATAGGGCCAATCGTAATTCTCATAAAAGTGTGCAGTAGGATTCGAAAATTCGGTTTAATTCCTCGCCAGTAGTAAGACAGGTCGCGTCAAATAATACCCCTTTTACCCTGAATAGTCCACCGGGAGAGGTTTAACATGAATGTAAATTTGGCGACGGGAATTCAATGTTATATCTTAGTCTAATGTCCTAACTGATCTTTTAGTCCTCGGAAATAATGAGAATTTTACGTTCTCACAGAGTACAGAAATGTAATGCTGCGATAGAAACGGCGATTTTTTGATAAAAAAAATCGTATTGTGACACCCTGATACCAAAATAGAGGATTCCTAATAAAAATCCCCCCATTTGTTTTGGAGTCATAGCCCCCGCTTTGTGGGTTCTTAATACCAAAAATGGTTGTCAAGTAAGATATCTGTCCGTCTGTTTGTGGTTAACGCATTCAGAAGAATTTCTTCAAAACTGATATTCCCCAATCAGTCTAGTAGAACTGAAGATCCCGAGAATTTGAAATGGATATTTTGGGTATTGAGCACACTTTACATGAAGACCTAATACGAAGATTCCCTTGTTATTTTTTTCAATATTTCCTCACAAATGGAGCCTTTTTTATCATTTTGTTTCCTCGAACAGAGCAAAGGTTCGTATGTAAAAATAAGGCCGCAGGACTCATTTTCATTGACCTCCACAATTGCCGAAGTTCAATTTTCTTTCGGCGCCTTCCTATAACTACACTATTGAAGAATGCGATTTTTTCTCAAAAAAATTAAAATCTATTCTTCAAATATACAAAAATATTAGATTTTTGTGTTGATCGATGGATACTCAGCTTTTCGAGGTTCAGATTACTACTATTCTTTTATCTGTATTCTCATTCAATCTTTTACGAGAGGAAGCTTGAATCTTTTAAATCATATTATATTTCAAATATTATTATGAAGAATTAGGTATAAAACGTACTTGTGTTCTTTTTGCAGAACCAACCCAAACGGAGTACATGTCATTCATATCTAAACGAATAATAACGGAAAATTTTTGAAATCAATACGAAACCGACGAAATATGTAATAATTTGCAATAATGAACAAAATATACGTAGAGTGAGCAATTACTTATTCCAACCTTCTTAACTTCACTTATCATTTGAAATCGTAGTACAATCATAATGCAAATTCCACCTACTTAAAGAAGAATTAATTAAAAGAATTTGATTTATTCTCTTATTTGATGCTTCTGGAAAAACGAATAAGTGGCCTGAACCAAACATGTCCATTAGAAATTAGAAACACAAATTCACAATGTAAGTAAGAGTATTGACGAATGAGTATTAAGTGCGCCTTCTCCTTGAGAAGTGCGCATTTCTTGCGGTTCCACTGCAACCCGCGAACGCGAACAACGGAAAGCACTGGCCAAGCCCTCATGGAGGCGAAGGGCCGGCTGGACCCTCGCCCCTCGCCGCGGGTCGCGTTTTCCACTCTGCCTCGCTAATTACAGCGACTGCGGCGGCGGCGGCGGCGGCGGCGGCGGCGGCGGCGGCGGCGCGGCGCGGCGTACACGCTGGGGTGTTCTGGCGTGGGATTCGCGCTTAAGTTGTTGGGATTTTGGTCAGACGGCTAGACAGTCCACTTAATGACACTCGAGACACATCAAAGGGAGGGCATGGCGGCAGGGGGGAGTGGATGCGAAGGGAATGCTGGCGGGGCGGAGGGCAGGAAGTAGCAGTGGGGTTGGAAAAATTAGGAGTTGGAGTGGGAGCAGCGTGGTGGAGGGTGTGTCGGGCCGGCGGCGAGGGTAGGGCCGGATGCGAACGAGGTGGTAGGCACGGGAGTGGCGAAAGTGACGGGGGGCGACCGGGTGAGAGGTAGGTTGGGGAATGGAGGGAGAAGGGGGGGCGAGGGGGTGGGGGGGGCGGGGGGGGGAGGTGTCGAGGGCGGTGGCGAGAGCGGTGGCGAGGCCGGTGGCGAGGGTGGTGGCGAGGGCGGTGGCGGTGGCGAGGGCGGTGGTGAGGGCGAGGGCGGTGGCGAGGGCGGTGGCGAGGGCGGTAGCGAGGGCGGTGGCGAGGGCGGTGGCGGAGCGGTGTCGAGGGCGATGTCGAGGGCGGTGGTGAGGGCGATGGCGGGGCGGTGGCGAGGGGCGAGGGCGGTGGCGAGGGCGAGGCGGCGGCGAGGGCGGCGGCGAGGGCGAGGCGGGGCAGGGCGAGGCGGGGAAGGCGTTCAGGAGGGGGAGTCTGTGGAGGAGGCGATGGACTTCGGTGTGGATGGCAGTCCCGGCCCCACTTTTATGCAGTGTTATAGCAGACGCTTTGCTGGGCGGTGCCAAGCGAGCTTCTCTAATTTGAGGTGTTGGTCCGCGCAACCCAAATAACGAATAGGGTTTAGCGAAAAAGCTTGCTGAGTTGGTCGGGGTGGGTTGTTTAATCTAAGAACCTACAGAATCTACAAAGAAGCCTTAAAAACAATAGAATTAGTCTGACAGTAAGTAGAATAATATATTGACAAATTTCGTACAATGAGAAAAATAATTAATATTTTTATTTCAAAATGTGTTTGTTTTTGAATAGATGTATGTTAGTTCTAACTGCGATGTCTGCGAGAGAAGAAGGCAATGAAAAGAGACAGAAATTTTATATTGTGAGAATATTGAAGATAGTAAAGTCTAAATCATTGATTTTTTAAAATAGTTCACTTCAGAGGAAACAAAGAAAGTTAGAATGTGAATACGTAGAAAACAACACGACCGTGCTCACGGCCATTATAAATAAGGTATCTGAAATGGCAATCAAAGCAAGACAGCGGCAATCTTATTGGGATAGTCTGTTTGAGAACTAAAGCTGTTCCTTCAGCAGAATTCTCTGAAGGTTCCTTGCTGTTTGTTAAATGTCAATACAAAATGAATTTTTAATCCAAAATCAACGAATAACACTAAAGATAAATGCAATGATAAAAATGTTTGTGCTTGATATTTTCATAGTCAACTTACTCGTAAAATACATCATCAATTCTCAAAAGTTTGGAAATACATTAAACATGTTTGTTTAACATTCAGCAAAAAATATATGCACATTGTGAAACGGAGCTCAAGCTTTTAAACAAGTAAGTCTGAAATAGGAAAGAAGTCAGATGTTCAAAACTTGATTGTTTTTCATATTTTGCATAACGTTACATGTGTCAATAAAGTAATATATATATATATATATATATATATATATATATATTATACACAATAATACTCATACAAAAATTATGAACAACAATTTCTTTTTATAAACGTTACTGTACCAATTAGCATTAACGAGCTGGCCAAAGCACGAACAAGAACATGTCACAAGCACGTGACCGCAAGGCAAAATTGAACGAAGTTAAATAATAAATTAAAAAGTTTTATAAATTTAATTTATAATCCATGATAGAATGTTTCACCGCTGTTATATTTGCTGGGCAAAATTGAGCCTTCTGACGCAATTGGTAGGGAAAAAAACTTCTTGACAGATTAGCTTTTGCAGTGATCAAATTGCAATGTCACAAAACTTAAAACTAAAGCAAATAACAATAAAATTGAAGATGTGTAATTAATACTATGAAACAAAAGTCTGTTTTGAAATATGTCATCCAATAACGTTTTATAAATCATACAAATGACAGATACACTTGCAGAACGAGCCAGAGAAGATCTGCGTATTCTTTTTCTGTATTTTGCGTCGTGATGTAGAGAAAATATAAATTTGAGAATAGAAATTTGGGAAATTTCCATATATATTTGAGAATAGAACAGAAATATTACGATGCACGCCTTTTACTATACATTCATAAGTTCAAGTGAGCCTAACAAATATTAGACGGCGAGATGTTGGTGACTCCAATCAACCTGGTCAGATTGGCAAACGCGACGCATGAAAGCGTTCTCTACGCCGTAGGGACACGAATATTATTGTACAGTGTTGTACCTCTTCAATAAATTGAACTATTTTTTAAGGATTTTGTTTATTGGCCCTATCACAAAAGTATATTATTTCCATATCAATATGGAGGATATATTAAGACAAAAGAGTACAGAGCATGTTTGTGGTTTGCTTAGCCAGTTCCTATGATAAGTACAATCAATAAATATTGCAATGATTGGCAGACTTAAGGAGCATTTTTTGTATTTCTTTCCGGTTTAAAGTAACAGCTGCTGGCATATTTTAGTCAATGAGACTAACGCGTGTAGAATTTCCAACACAGGAACATTCTTAAGAAGGCAACGCAGAAAAAACGCATCTCCATGTGTTACCCATTCTCGGTCGAGTTGAGATGGCCATGTGGCCTCCTCAAAAAAAAAAATTTAGAGGATTTCAGGTCAACGGACGGACTGTGATGAAACAAAAATCCCACTCAACAGGAAGTAGAGTGAAATGTTTGACTAGTATGTATAAATTTGACTATTTTGTTGTTTTATACTTAATCAAAATTACTCAAAAAATGCTCATCTAACATATGAGAATACGTTTTTCATGGTATTCGTCTTTTTACTCTAGTCAAGATAGACTAAACAAATATGTATATTTTCGTTTGAAAAACAAATTTACCTCAATATCTCTTTAAACACAAATAATAAAATCGAAACTAATACATGCATCAATTAGCCCCATTACTTCATGCACCTATGGGAAAATTGCATTGCAATAACTTCAGCCGTAAAATATTGCAGTAGGTAAAAATTGCGTAAGTTCGGTGACTCACCTAGAGCGATTTTTATAAGAAAGGACCGTTTCACAGCTAGTGCTGGCAATTTAACTGAAGGTTCTGTGGTCTTTGTGTCCTTGAGCTCATTAGATTTTCCTTGCTCCATTCGTTCGTTTGCACTTCGCGGACTTGTAATTGGCTTCGACGCTTCCTTTTGTGATGTCCTCGTCCGGCAAAAATATAGTGCGCCCCAAGAAATAATTGAAATTAGGAAGTGCAGTGCTATGAGCTCTTCTGTACAAAGTATTTTTTACAAACATTGCATTGAATTTACTTTTTGTATGATAAGTATTATGCTTACGTTAAAACCGAGTCTTGAATGTGAGATGCATACTGGTTCACGTGTTTTCGGCGCCTGTACTGTCAGGTGGCAAACTGTATTAACATTCTTGGCATTTTTTAATGAATATAAGAGCATGTTAGAGATTTTTCCACATACATAATTAAGTTCCAACATTTCTCGAACTCCCGTACGTGCATGTACCTCAGCTAAACTCTTAGACTTCTGTAGTGATGTCTTCAAGGGAGTCCTAACCAAACACTTTAGGAAGAGGCGTGACTGAACAGGTGTTGTGGCGGAGGGGTACTTCTCTGAATTACATGTGATGTTCACTTGTTTAGCGAACTGTCATTTTGGCTCATTCTACGCGGATTCTTCTATATCTTTAACCGGGAGCGGTAGCTCAGTGCATCAACTCATGTCACTGTAGCGCCTCTGACCGGGAGGTCTTAGATTGGAGTCCTGCGGCGGCAGGATTTTCAACACTAGCTTTTCAGCTAGGTCGAATTCAGTCGCTGTCTGGAGGAGAATTCTAGCGGCCGGCTGCTCTGATCGGTAGTTTTCCGTGGTTTCTCCGATCAACACAAGGCGAATGCCGGAGCAGTACACTACTAAACGGGCCACGGACCGCGCGCGATTTTTCCTTCCTCTTCCTTGTTTATATCCTCTCCCCTTACACACACACACACACACACGTACACTAACATGCACTACACTACCCCATATCCCGGGAGACCAGTCGGGAGCTTAGAGCTTGTCCCGGCTGGGGCGGTGCCCCGCTGGTGGGAGAATCCTGGTTAGGGGGAAACCCCACCAGCCGACGGTAGGTCGGCGTCGGATCTCGCCATCCAGCGGGGAGATCACCGCCATTTCCCTAGAAAAAAACATGCACGACACTTACAGGACTAATAACCAACGCAGTTGACGCGCTTGGAAACACGAAAAAAATCAATCAACCAGTGGTTTAAAGGAAGGCGCAGGCAGTGGGGAGCGCGTTGTGACGCGCAGCCACCGCTCCCAACCGCCGCCGCACGCCCCGGAAAAGCAAAGCCCCCGGGCGCAAAGAGCGCTGCACCGTGGGCGCCCGCGAATGGGATGGGGAGGGAGGCGTGGGACGGCGCGGCGCAGGTGCGGAGGGACAGTGAAGTGGAGTGGACAGGCGGCGGCGGCTGCGCAAACAGGCAGGTGGGCGGCGGAGGTCGCGAGCGCTTATGCGCACACACGCCCCCCACAGCGCACACGCGAGATGGCGACACCAGTCTTTTGTTTTTTCAAAAAATTCAAAAATTTGTTTTTTGGGCTCCTCACATCATTAATATTTATATTAGCGACAATTTTTTCACAACATTGTATGTATGATTCCATGTGTTATGTAAAGATTCTTGAAAACTCAACAGATTTCTGAAAAATGAACTCATAATTTCAATAATTGTAACCATAAAATAGCATGCGTTTATTGTTCCAAAAATCATTATTCTGCAACTTTCCCCCATAAAAATGAACCATTTAAATGTTATAACTGTCAAGGAAACCACAGAGCAGACCTCAGAACAGTGGAAGCCCCTATTAAAAATAACCAAAAAATAACCAAACTAACCTCTCCAGACTGTCTAACATTCAATCGATCCCAAACTTTATACCCACTAGCAACACACAGAACAACATAATAATCAATTCTATAACTCTCAAAATCGAAATCTCAAACATACTCGAACTCACATAATTAATATAATCAACTCAATTATCCCAACCATAATAAATAACATCCATTCATCTGGAAAATATTTCATGCAAGATAAGAAAATTACTTTCATGTATAACTGAAACACATTAAACAATAGTACAAAATTCAGCATACCAAATTATAAAGTAATCAGAGCAGACAGACCAAACTCTAATGGAGGAGGAGTAATGATACTAATAAAGAGCACAATACCATTTTATACAATAATGCTACCACGAACCCCAGGTATCGAAACAGCAGCAATTAAGTTTATTAATAACAACTATCTGGAAACTACACTCATAAATAGCATATAACCCCCCCAATGTGAAAATTCAACATACCAATATCATTGGTATTATTGATCAACACACCCCAACAATAGTCCTAGGTGATCTTAATGCAAAACATAAAGTGGGGATGTAAAAACAATAACTCAGCTTTGACACAACTTCTACGGTTAACAAACAACAACAAATGAAGTTTCATAACCGCTAATGACCCAACCTACTACCCGTTTGATCACTCTAGGAACCCTGCCTGTTAGACATAGGCATAACAAATATTCAACAAAAGGTTTTCTCCACAGTACACCACTAAATGGACTCAGACCATCTACCAGTAATAATCACTACACAACAGTCACTCCCCACACACTCACCCACTTCACAACTCAATACTCACACAATTAATTGGCAAATATTTAAAAATAATGTTAAAACAAACATCCCAAAGTTCAAAATATTAAATACCCTTTTAGAAATAGATCAAGCAATCACAATACTCAATATAAGAAAAAAATAAATAAAAAATTAAAAAGGAACTAAATCTATTAACATATATTACCAAAAAAACACTTTTCACTCACAAACAGCAACAATACAACACCATGATTCAAAC
Organism: Teleogryllus oceanicus; assembly: GCA_964035755.1. NCBI lineage: Eukaryota > Metazoa > Arthropoda > Insecta > Orthoptera > Gryllidae > Teleogryllus > Teleogryllus oceanicus. Next base: position 128,819,271 of record CAXIVR010000003.1, on the reverse strand, counting down.
ATTAAGCTCAAGTAATAATACACTGTGGCAATGTAAAAATAAAATACTAAAGAAAAAAATACCATTCCTCCACTTAATACCAACACAGGGAAAAAATTCTCACCCTTTGAAAAACCGGAAACCCTAGGAAATCATTTTGCAAATACATTTAAACCAAACGACTCACTTCCACATATTCAACACCAAACAATCACACAGATAGCAACAGCTCCTAAGAATAATGTACCCTCCAGAATGAGATTCATATCTCCCCAGGAAATAACAAACATACTAAAAACACTCCCTAAAAAGAAGGCTCCAGAATATGACAGAATAAACAACAAAATCCTAAAAAATCTGCCACATCAAGCCATAACATTCTTAAATAATATTTATAACTCTTCATTAAGAACAGGTTACTTGCCACTATTATGGAAACACTCCATAGTAATACCCATTCCAAAACCTAACAAACTTCCATCGAATGTTGAAAATTGTCGACCAATCAGTCTGTTACCCTCCCTATCAAACATTCTTGAGAAACTTATTTAGAAAAGTTATCAACCACACATCAATTATTAAGAATCACAGAACATATCCATACAGCATTCCAAAGAAAACTACATACTATATCAACATTTCTAGATATTTCCCAAGCATACGACAGAGTATGGCATCAAGGTCTCATGTACAAACTAAGAATCAATAGCACACCCAAATACCTAACCAACATCATCATTAGCTTCATAAGCAATAGAACCTTTTCAGTCAGTAGATAATCATCTCTCAAACCCCAAACCAATATATGCTGGACTTCCTCAGGGTTCCTCATTGTCACCTGTATTATTTAATATTTACACAGCTGATATCCCTACATCCGACACAGTCAAAACAGCACAATTTGCAGATGATACAGCATTGTATTGTTCAAACATATCACTTGACACAATAAGAAACACACTACAGCAACGTTTAGATCAAATTGATTCTTGGTCAAACAAATGGAAAATTAAATTAAACCCATCTAAATCAACAGCAAACATATTTTCATTAAAAACAATTTCAACACCACCATCTCTCACACTGAACAAACATCATTCCCTGGACTCCACAAAACAAAACAGTGAAAGGCTGCATCTAGACACTAAACTCAACTGGAAAGAACATATAAACATTAAAGCACAACAAACAAACGTCAAACTATTTCAATTAACGCCATTCATAAACAATCGGTTGATCCCGGGTTTAGGGTGGCACAGTTCCTTTGGTTCCTTTTATGATTCATTATTTCTCGCGATTCCTATTTTTATAGTTGCGCGGTTCACTATAACAACTGAATTATTTATGTTCAATGTTAAACGAGAAGAAGTCACCTGATAATTTGTTGGCGTGGAATTGTGTGTATTTTCGCATTTCAAGTCTTCTTCAAATCGGTTTGTGTGTCTACTGAGATGGAAGGTATGAATTTTCTTAAAAGTGAGTGTTCCCTTTAAAATAAATTCTCTTAAAAGTGAGAGAGGTATATAATACAGCGTGAGCGCCGGAGCGTCAGCAGAGGCGTGAACCAGGTCTCGAGAGCGAGGGCCGGAAGGCCCTCGTGAACGTAGCATGTTGGATCCGTCGGGTAGCGACGTGCGGTAGCACGTCGCGGACCACTTGGTGAAAAAAATGCGTTGGTTAAAGAATTGTGTAGATTATAAAATTAAATTTGTAGCGTGAAAAATACGAATAATCAGTTCACTTAATGAGAGTACGTTGCTACGGAGATTTATACGTACAGGGGGCTTTGGAGCAGGGGGGTAGCTATTCTCCCGATCTACCTTTATTTTAAATAATATATTTATTGCTGTAACGTCATGAACTTAACTACATGCGACTACTAGGATTCAGTTCATGTAGTCGATTCTCTTCTAATGAACCGAATCAGTGAATCAAAGGAACCGTGCCACCCTAAACTCGGGATTTACCAAACAATCACAGTAAAATAACAATAGAAAATGCCAAACTCATATATACAGCCATAATTAGAACCTTAATGCTCTGTGCTTGCCCTGTCTGGACCAATGCAGCAAAAACCAATATACATAAAATACAGGTCATACAAAACAAATTCCTGCGAACAATAACCAAAGCACCCTGGTTCATTTCAAACAAACAGCTTCATAAAGAAATTCAAATAAAACCTATCATACACACATCACTAAGTTATACCATAATTTTTACAATAATATGTCAACAATTACACAACTATCCCATTACAATCTAGACAAAGCACCCATAAACCTCACCAGAATAAAAAATAGATTTCCCACATATGTATTTTACATTCAATTTGCAGATTTAGATGATTATTTGTGAGGTGCTCAGTGGGTTTCCTCTCCCTAAGTAATAGCTGTAAAGTAATAATAGTTTTGCTTTTTTAAAATAGATGATAAGCATAAAAAAATTGTGAACAAGTTTGTATTGTAAAACTGAACCATGTATCCCATTCAAAATAATAAAATAATTGAAAAAAAAACAAGCGTGTGCAAGTTTTGTTGAGCTGAGAAATTATCAGTGTTCAGTATCATTGATAATTTCGTTGCCTGAGTTTTTGCGGTAGTGAGTCACTTCCTTTTCACGGAGCACGATAATGGGCAACAGCGAAACAATGTAGTTCAATTACTGGTTGAAGTTTTTATTACACGGAGCGAATATTTCTTGTCGAGTTTCGCCAAACAGTGACCTTGCTACCTTTATGCAGAATTCTATTTAAAACGTTTAAGAAGTAGGATAGAATTCAGAAGCTTTTTTGTTAACCAGTTGAGTTTGTTTTTAAGAAAATTATAAAAGAAAGGAAATCTTCACTGTCGGTTAAAATGTGAGGAAACTGTCGAATTCAACCATAGTATCCCCTGGAATTAAATTAGAAGATAGTATATCCATTGTTCAAGACAAAGAAAGAAATATAAATTTTAGTTATCTTATTATTATTATTATTATTATTATTTATATCTTAGAATATTTTAGTAATATAAATATAAAATGTAAAAGAGTATTCGACGATTGAAATGCCGAACATTAAAGTAGAATTTAAAGCAAACTTAAACATGAACAAGAACATAACATGACGCGGCCCTCCATGCACACACTCTACAGAAACCAGTACAGCGTAAGTTTATTACGCCGTAAGCGTACATGAAGACAGACAAAAAATTGAGTAGAACATGAGGTACAGATAGTAAACAACATGTTTTTAGGAACCAACAGCATCCCAGTGCTCTAAACATTCATGTCTAACAAACGATCGACAACAAACCTCTGAAAATGGAACTAATTATTTATCAACAACCGGTTACAAACTTCCTACATCTCTCATGGCGTGAAATATCCAGAAATCTCGCGACGTTAACTACCCTTATAACCCACGACACCGAATAACCGCATATTCTGCGATGTGATACACCCACATGGTACTCGACGTGAAAGCCCCAAATATTCCACGAAAAATAGCCACATGTACCGCAAGGTGAAGTGGCCTCTTTCCACATGAAACAACCTCATATCCTACGGCGTGAAATACCCGAACAAGCTACGACGCGAAGATTTTAAGCGCCCGCATTTGCGTGGAGTCTGTCGCCGCGGGCGACGTCAGACGGGAACTTGCATGATTGACAACTCTGCGCTCCTCTCCGTTTCCGCTGTCGCTACGTCAGAGTGACACTGAGTGAGCGATCGTGTGTGAATGAGAAAGGACGTGAGCAGCGCCCGACCGCCCCGTCATCACGAGACAGCTCACACGCCCACGTGGGTGCCAGAAGATCAAAAGGACGCACGCGGAAGAAAGCAACCAAGCATATAATAGTTTTAATTGTTCTTATCATTACGAATACAATATGACTTTGAAGAAGGAGTAGATGGTAAAAACGTATGGTAGGCTCAAATGTAGATATTGGTTTAGTGGTGAGTTATAGTTGACATTTACATAATTGAAATGATTGAAGGCGTTGTCATTGTCAACAATATTATTTATTTCAATAATGTGGAACCAAAAGTTTCTAATAATTTCATATTTTTTGTTAGAATACTCTCCATACGAGTAGGAAACACTAAATGTTTCAAAATGTTGGCAGACTAAAATAAAAAGTTTGAAGTTTCAAATGCCACCAAAACCTGATTAATTAACATAAAAATTAAACTTATTTTAGAGTTCCGGAATCTCCGTGCCAACAATGCTTTAGCAGAATATATATAGGAATTGCAGTTTTTAACACTTGTTAGAATTGGAATAAATGTGACAGTAGTATAACAAATAAAATGTTCTAAGAAAAACTCAAGATTATTTCAGTGATTGATATAGACCTTCAGAAATGTCGGGCTAATTGTTGCATGTTTCGTTGTAAAACATCTCCAGGAATTCTATGATTTCTTAACATTTATTGCTTGTGAGCAGTTTTCCTTACATAAGGTACAACAAATTCATTATATTTTGTTAATTAACAAACTATCAATTACTATATTTACCAATTACTACACATTTACTATATTTTGTTAGCACGAAAAGTTCGTGAGACATTAGACATGTGAGAAGGATGGGCAGAGAAAAGAAGTGAAGTTAATGGGAATGAAAGAGATAATCGTGCATGTTTCGTGGCCCATTTTTGTATATTGGTGATATTCATCTGGAAGTGATCAGGAAAACAATGAAAACTACCGAATAAGGGTGACATGCTGGATCGGCTGGAGTTGTTAACGATCTCAGTTAGCGATACTTCATAATTTAGACTACAGGTTTCTTGGTTAATATTAATCGGCGAAAATACTGTTGTTGGAATCAAAATTAAAAGCATACTAGTTGAACCCCTCCGATTACATCGCAGGAAAACGGAAGAACACTAGAAAAGTTACTACCGAAAAGTACTACATGTGTATGTGCTATACAGAAAATTGATTATCCTCAAAATATTATTTCATGTTGTTCCTATTCTCTTAAATTGTTGAAATGAATAATGTTTACAAATTCTAGAAAAGTATAATCAATATTCTTTGTTTATACAGATTTACAGTTAAACAGATTTCTAAAAATGAAATTAATTTATATCTTTACCTAGATCACTACATGTATGTTGTAGTGGAATGTTGTAGGATATTTTACAGCCAACTTAACTTAAAACGTAATGCATAACTTGTAATTACACCCACTGTAAAGGTACACATGTGACAGGCAATTACTTGACATTTTATTTGTTTAGACCTCACTAATTTTTGCATTTAAAAACAGGATATTTTCGAACTTAAAACACCCGCAACCTTCGCTTTGCCAACTTTAACCTCGTAGAAGGATACGCTTATAGTGTTTTGTAGTTTACTTCGAAAAAGATGGAATGAAAACAAATAAAATTAAAGATGACACAGCGTTATTTCTGCTCATTTTAACATACGAGTAATATTAAAATGTAGTGTTAATACTATGAAACCGGTAAAAGCAAGTAATAGTGCATCTAGCGCATACCACTTTTGAATTAAAGGAAAAAACAACAAAATTTGTTTGAGAAGAAAGCTCAAATTCCTTCGTAAACGAAAACACTTAGTATTTTAAATATATAAATTTTAGAAACTATATCAAAGAGGTCAGCATTGTTTGCCGTATAATTTTAATTATTTTCCCAAGTAATAAATCTGCTTCTCTTGACGAGAAAGAATGCCTTTCCTTTGCCTTTTGGGTGTAATCCATTTGTGATTTTCAAAGCGGTAATATTTTCGTTCACTCTTTCTAGAATCAGGAAAAACTTTTATTTAAAACAACTACTTACATTTACAACATTTATTAAAACAACTATTTACATTCTCTTAAAACTTGAAAGAAAATTTTTGTGCACTAACTAAAACGAAATTCAAATGACTCAGTAAGAGATTTTGTTGGTTGAAAACTAGTAGGCGTGTCCAAAAGACGTGTCTCTGAATATGGCATTATTGTGATGTCATCATACCCATTCGCATGTTAATGCAACATTTAAAATCTTCAGGTTGAGCCGTCGTAATAATTTTAAACATTCCTGACAGTAGTACTGGATCGCAACTGTGTGCACTTCCCACTCGTCGCATTGTAAACAAACAAACATATTGTACTTGAGAGTTGCGGGGTCCGGCGTCTCCAATGCCCGTCTGCTTTTGCGCCGCGAGCACAATAGTTAAGGCGACACCCGCGACGAGCGTTGCATGCGGTACACCTGCAGGGCGTGCCGATGGGCGAACGTGCCAAGAGGCCCGCGCGAGCCCGGTGGCCCAGGGTAGTCGCAGGGAAGCAGGTGGACTGCGGTGCGCAGCTGCCGGTTGGCATTGAGACGAAAGAAAGAAAAGGTTTGCTGGGAAGGGACATGCGCATAAGTAGGTGATGAATGATTACCTGGTCGAGGGAATGACCGGGACCGGTAGCTCAGTCATCAACTGATGTCACGCAGCGCCTCTGACTGAGAGGTCCTAGGTTCGAACCTTGACGGCGGCAGGATTTTCGACATTAGCTTTTCAGCTAGGTCGAATTCAGTTACTGTCTGGAAGAGAAGTCTAGTTGCAGGCTGCTCTGATCGGTTGTTTTCTGTGGTTTATACGATCAACACCATGTGAATGCCGGAGCAGTACCCTAACAAACAGGCCACGGACCGCGCGCGCTCTTTCCTTCCTCTTCCTTGGCCTATCCTCTCCGCTTACACACACACACGCCCTACACTTCCACATATTCCGCGAGACCGGTGGGGAGAAGGGGAAACCCCGCTAGCCGACGGTAGATCGGCGCCATTCAGCGGGGGAAGATTACCGCCATCTTCTGAGGAAACATGCACTACACTTATGGGACGAATTACCTAAGCTGTTGTCGCGTCCGGAATCACTAAGCAGCCAACCAACCAGTCGAGGTAATGAAACTAATACCAAAGCAGGAATTACAGTAGAACTCAATTATTCGGGGTAATTAGGGGAAGAGATCAAACGGTTAATGGAGACTTTTATTTATCAAATCACATAATATGTGTCAAAATGTAATGTTATAACATTAGAAGTGCTTAAAATATGAAGCAATCAATCTTCTTTTCATTTTGAAGTTATTTTTCTTCAGTTCATTTTTTTCTCAAATTCGTGACATCATGGAATGTTTCCTATGCGGAGTAACCCAGGAGAAAAGCAACTGCTTCCATTGCTTGACACATCTGATTTTTGTTTTTCTAGACCAAAAACTGTCATCACTAAACAACCGGTCTGAATCATCCGGTCGTGAGGAGGATGGAGTAGTCTTTTGCTACCATAATGTTCTGCCACTTAGAAGTTCATGTTCACTGTCACTTAGAAGTTCAAATTCCTCTTCATTAACAGTTACCAGTATTTGCAGACAATCAACAATATCACCTTTACCGACGTTAATTAAATATGAAATTCATATGGCCAATTGAAGACAGTCTTCTATATTTTCTTCATCACAGTCTTGATCTAATCTTATCGTACCCAAGAATATCTTAACGTTCTTGCAGGTATGTTTCCAGAGGATCTTATATAGCGAAAATGGCATGTGTTGTGGCCCACAAGTTCTTGCATTGAATCAAAACACTTTTCTTGTAAAATAAAATAAAGTATTTTTGTACCTTCGTTTCAAATAGGACATCACACACTGATACATGTTTCTAATAAGGAAGAAACGTTAGGTAGTAAATAGTAGACAAATTTGAGCATAATTTATTTTTAGGGTAGATCTTGACAAGTGTGTCGAAGAAATAACAAGGAAAAGACAAGCTGTTTAGTTGTCATTTTTTCTCATCCTGAAATTTTGTTACAGATGGTACGAAATCATTAAAGAACCATTCACGAAAAATTATCTGTTTCATGGAAAAGTTTGAGTGTTTTTCATTGTCACATGAAAACATGTTCTTTCCGCTTCTTTTTTTCAAGCTCATTTTTTTCTAAGCTCATTTTTTTCTGTATTCCAAATTCAATTAATATATGGCTTAGGAATAGATCACAGAATTTTGAAAACCTGCACAGAACTCACTTCTCCTCCTAGCACGTCACTCACAGTTTTTAACTGTTTTTTAAGTAAAAATAAATAAATAAATAAAATTAAAGGATTTAACAGCCCCTTGGTATTTTTTTCGGAGGAGTGGGCACGCTTAATCGCGGACACGAATAATTGAGACAGGTTAATCGAGATTCGACTGTAAAACCTCCGAGGACTATGCTTGACGGGGTAAAACAGGTTTTGCGAAAAAATTCGGAAGAGGGCGCAACTTGGATGATTTGGCTGGAGCTTCCGATCGTGCGCCGCGCGGCCGGCGGGCGTCTGGGTCGTTGGGCCAGTGGGGCGGCGGGGCCCCGGCGCCGGCGCGGGGCGGCTCCGGCCCTGAAAGCGGGCATTGTTCCCGCGGGCCCAGGGCCAGGGCTGGACGGCGACGCCGCAGCGCCCGCGCGGACTGCGAATGGCCCAACCTCCCACCCGCCCGCTCGCCGCACACACTCGTATGCAAATCACGGCGCTACTGGCCTCGGGAGGTTCCTCCGCCGCTGCCCTGCCATCACCACCAACAGCAGCAATACCACCACCATCGTCGTCATCAACAATAAGCAGAACATCTCCTCCGCAGCTGCCGCCATCTCCGGCCCCTCTCCCTCCAGCCGTTAACTTGTCGGCTGCTTACCCCATCCTGTTGCCACCGCTCCGCCACCACCACCGACTGTCAACCACCGGCAGTCTACCACCGATAGTCGGTTGCAATGCGTCCAAAGCCATACCACTCATACACTAGAGGCCGAATTTGTATGTAATTACATACTTTTTAATTATCGTTCTCAAATTTGTAATCTTGGCAAATTTGTAATCGTTGCCGTGCTAACACAATACCCAAATTTTTCATTACATATTTTTACATATTTAGTACTATTTTACATGTTTTTAAAATTTTTAATGAAAAGAAGTATTTTTTTTAATATTGGCAGTTTTTCCTTACTGGGGGTACCCTATGCGAAGTCTGAAGTTCTCACAGTCCGGCGCGCCTGCTTCAGTTATCTCAGTGGCGGGATGTGGGCGTCAGCGACTGAGATCATTTTTACCTTTAGGTGTGAAAAGTATCTCTGACGCCACGGTTCGTGACCTTTAACCTTAATTTCGGAAAAACATTGGCAACGAGTAACATTTCAATGAGAGTGCTTCACGTTGTAGTGATTGTTTGCTGGTTGTAGATATCGCTAGTTTGTACGTTGTCTTCTATTGCGTTCAGTCTGGCTGCACAACTACGGTTTTGGATAGCTATTTCCATCCATGTTGTTTATTACTGATGAGAAAGTTGTGCATTAACTTGTGCTCTCCAAATGGTTTTTAAGACGTTTGTCTTTTTTAAAATTTGTTTATGAAATTAATTATTAATGTAATTTCGTATTATGTCATAGTCAAAGTCAATGTCAAAGTCAAAAAGTATTTATTATTCTGTGTTATTTTGCCAATAACATAGAACTTACAGTATTACATTTAAACATGATGGGTAAAATAATTAGAGATCCCCTAGAAAAAACTGTGAGAGATCTCCATCACCTTTGTACGCCAAAACAAAATTGTCAGCAGCGAGAGGCAGGTCGCTCACTCGAATTAACATGCAAGAATAACAATACAAAGTTTTTAAACATAATACTTCTGTGCACTAACAATATAACAAAAAACATTCAAATCTAAACATATAACATGTATGTCTAAACATAGACATATAACATATAAATGTGTTTTAATAATATTAATTTATCCTTTTACATATTTATTACTAGGGAACGGACTTTATTGTAATAAAAAAGCAAAATATGTACATATATATGTACTAATTTTTTCAAAAATTTGTAAGAATAAATAGGAAATGTGTGAAATAAATATTCGTTACAATGTTCACAATTCTATTCTTCAAGCGTTTTCCGAGCAGAGTACGTTGTCGATCAGAAATTTACATGGATTCAGAGAGGCTGAATGAAAGTTTTACATCTACAGAAGCAATTATTCGCTAGTTTCTTCCGAAACATAATACTTTCGTACTATATTCAATGTTGAATACGAGGAGCCGGAGCTCATGCGAATAGTATCGTGTAGCCTGTGATAGAAAGGGGGGGGGTAAAGGGAGCATACTCCCACCCCAACTCCAGAAACGGGATAAGACAATGATCTGATTTTTAATCGAGTTATGAATGCGGTCTATGAAACACGAGTAAGCACGTGGTTGAAGTTCCTTCTGCTTCACATACTACATCCGCCCATCGTTGCTCCCGACCATGCTGTTTCCAAGATGCAGTGGGGCGGGGAGAGATACGGTTGGCAATTAATAGCGATTGTCCGGCGTTAATACAAGCGCTTTGAGTATTTTTTAAGTTTTTCAGTAACTAAGTTAGTTTTCTAGTATATTTCGAACATCACAAGTGAAATGTTCATTTTCGACCTATAAATATATTAAAATGTAACGAAATATGTAGCTATAGAAAAAAATATGTAAAATATGTAATTATACCGAAATATGTAAAAATATGTAAAATAAAAATGGTTCCAATTAGTTCAGAATGTCGTGTTAAGTGTAAAAAATATTAGAGAATGCAGGTATCTTGTCCCTGTAAAAATATGTTTTTACATGAAAATCCGTTCCCTATTTATTACATATTCGTACTGTTTTCATTACATATTTATGTTCATACTTTTCCGGTCTCTACTCATGACCGCCACCACTAATCGTTTCAATGTTACCGCATTCGTCACGTAAGCCGTCCTATGTCGTCTCGTGTCCACCGCCGCTGCCACCTCTACAATCGGCGCCTCAATCGCCTCCGATGCCGCCCCTGCCGTCGCCGTTGCGTTCGCTTACCTTCTCTAGTTCATTAGCGCAGCCACCTCACGTATATCAGAGCTGCCGACGCCTTCGTCATTAAATCGACACCTCTGACTGCTTTCATCGGCACCGTCACATCCGATGCTTCAACAACTCAATAGTATATTGCATGCGCACATTGTCAATTCCATGCCTGTGATCTGCGTCATTCGTTTATCTGAAGTAATTTATTAAGCTTGTATTGTACACAAGTTACATGAATACTTTCCCAATTGTTCTTTTTCAGTCGTCTCTTATCTTATTTCAGTAGTATACATACCTTTTGCGGCTCTAACAGGTAAACAATCTTTATAAATGAGGTCTCTAAAGAAAGAGAATTTCACGGAGACGTGACGAATTTCACTTTCATTTTAAAAATATGAAGGATTTGTTTAAAAAATCGCAACTAAATATTCATGTTAAACGCAACCCGCAACATACTGTCAGATACATTGTTAAATAATTCCTAAACTAAGTGTTCTAGGGCCTTAAAACTAAAATTGAGGCGCAAGGTCTCAAATAAACGTTTCGCGCACCGTAAAATACAGGACAAGCTATTTATTTTGGACATTCTATTACATTTTGCTAGTCCGGTACTTCTCGATACTACCCACCTGTTCAGAGACGTACATAATCTGCAACTGTATGGGTAAGGAAACTAATTACTTGATATTCTAGGCGATTAAATTGCATGGGTGTACCTCTCAATTCGGTAATAAAGTTAAATAATATTCCAAAGAGTAGGGTTATGCTTGCCCGATTCCTTATTTTCGCAGAGACAAATTTAAGTAGCTTTCTCGGGAGTGAAAAGCTTTTGTAATCTTTTTGTAATAGTCAAGGAAAGCGAAAAGCTAACTGTCTAGGAAGATTGTATAATCACTTCAAATGTTTTTAAGAAATTTAGGCAAAATTTATTTCAAACATCAATTTCATTTTTTCTTATTTTTATTTTAAATTCAGTAAGTACATTGGAAGTTACCTTATTTTTTTAAAACAAATAAACACGTTTCGTTATCAACTTCCTCTCTTAATAAGGAAAAAGAAAGATATGGAAGAGTGTGGAATTTGGAACCTATGCAAAAATTCTCGCATGGGTACGCTAGTTGTTTTTCTTATTTATCGGGAACGTTTTGGGGTCAATGTTTTTTTCGATTTCTTTGACTTCGGTTTCTTCTTATCATAGATGTAAATATATCGTTCCGCTACGAAATGATATTGGAGGTGTCTTTTATCGGATCAATCTTGTAAAAATAATTGAGAATTAACGATCAAGTTAACGGGAGATCAGTGGTGTATAATCAGTATCAAAACATATTGTCCTGACATTTTGAGAACAAACAAAGCGTGGAAGGTGTTCTAAACTCCACAACGAGGATCTTTCCAAAGAAAAGTGAAGGCTGTGGCGTGTGGAGGGGAACGAAACGAAGCAGCGGGGGCGACGTGGAGGCGACGCTCCTCAAGGCAAAAGAAGCCGCATCCGTCACTCACTCAGCGCCGCCTGCATTAGCAGCGCCCACCGCACCGCGGGGAGACTGCGCCGCCCCGCCGCCGCCACCACCGACGCCACCGCCTCCGCCACTGCCAACATCACCGCCACCACGCCACCGTAACCGCCACCGTAACGGCCACCGAACCGCCACCGTAACCGCCACCGCCACCGTAACCGCCTCCGCCACCGCCACCGCCACCGCCATGGCCCCCGTAACGGCCACCGTAACCGCCACCGTAACCGCCACCGCCACCGTAACCGCCTCCGCCACCGCCACCGCCACCGCCAGGCCCCCCCACCCCCCGCCGCCGACGGCGCCGCCGCCGGCACTGCCGTCGACTGTCGCCTCTTCCGCCGCCAACGCGACTGCCTCCACGCCTCCGCTGACGCCGCTGCTGAAGGTACAGTCTGTTCGCGTAAACACGTCGGCGATTTGCAAGTCGAATCATAACTGAGAAAGTGATATGTTTCTGTCCATTCCACGCCAGCTGCCTGAGGATTTTTCTACTTCCATTGCATAATCCCAGCATTTGTTGGCTCCAACCAGATCCATAATGGTACTCATTATGATACAGATTTCATTGTGATACAGGTTCTTGATAAATAATAGAGACGTTTACAAACCATGTATAAATGAAGTCGTTGGCTTCCGCGACCAGAATCATGAAGATCTATCTCGAAAAAGATGATCGAAACGTCGGCAATATAGCCTTCAACGCGGCGTCGCCGGGACAGCCAAGATAAACCAAGTATAGACAATTAATCATTGAGAATCGTTCTACTGAATGTGTGGTTCGATTGTGTTCATTAAAATTAAATTTTATACTTTATTATGCTTGTCTGTTTTAATTTATTTTATTATTAGTCATTCTTTTGTGAAATATTATTTAAACTAAATTAGATCGTAATTTCACTTTGATCCTATTAGACTGGAGCAGTACTCCCTCGCAGGCGGACTGATGACCACAGCCACCTGCGGCAACATGCGATGATAGAGTTAGGTGGCCCTGGCTGAATCCTACATGTCAACTGCCACGAAACGATTCTATGTAATAGTTTAACTTATAAAAGTCGTAGAAAAAGTACCGCATGGAACTTGATCTAATAGGTATTAATACACTCGTGTGAAGTTTACGATACTCGCTCGTAACGTAATATCACACTCGTGTATTATTACCTATCATTACATCATCGTTTCATAATGTACAATTATAACTCTCATTCTGTAGATAAGACATCTTTAGGGTGAAATTGAATTTTTTTAACTATATCGTCGCTCTCTCCCACCGGTTCTCGTTCTGCTATGTCTAGATGCATTATGGGTTGCGTTTTGTATTGGATTACCATGCCATTGATAGCTGCCCAATAAAGTTACTATGAGATCCAGATCCTTGATTAACCTGTCTGAAAAACGATTGAGTTTCTTTGTGCTGTCCAAGAAGGGATAGTTTCTTCGAACTTGATGCACAGAGATTACTATAAGGTGAGCATTTTTCGGCAAATAGTCGCAAGTATAGTTGCTCCAATAAGCGTCCTCACCCAATGTCACATGTTTTCAAGATTGAACATTGGAACATCCTTACTTGACCTGAAATATTACCATTCCTGAGTTGTAATAATAACTTTAACTGACAATGTGTGTGGAGTGTCGGCAGGAACGGATTATTATTTTTTGCGGAAAAGAATAATCAAAGTGTAAGGTCATAAACACAGGTTTACTCCGTGTATTCATTAATCCTCCCTTGAAATGAGTCAAATCAAAATTTAATCTCAACAATTTTAAGTGCTTGTATTCACAAAATATCAAAATGAATTTGAAAGAAATTACTTCTTCACATTTTTATTATTTAAACACACCTGTTTTCACTGAAACTAAAGGTACATTCACGGTGAACACGTGCGGACATGTTGACTAGGTCATGACTTCCATGTGAGGCAGATATAACATTCAGAGAAATAATGTCTGCCTACTAGAACCTTGCATATGAAGGAGTTTTTCTCCAAAGAAGTCAGTTTTTTTTTTCAAATAACCGAATGATATTGAATTATGTTACGTAATAATATGCGATAAAATGTTTCATTTTTAATCCATTAACACGTCATAAATTCTGCATCATACAGATACAGCAGTATTCCGAGCAGATATAATCCCTTTTAAATTATGTGGCGTAAACAGAATGAAATATTCATGAACGTATTTATTACATTTACAATTCTAGTATCACGCAATTTGGAATGTATTCCTAATAATTTTTTGCTTATACCTTGATTAATTCAACCACATATTTCTAGAGCTTCTGTGCCTTGTGCGACGTTCAAAGACGGCACCTTTACCTGATGACAAACTACGGGACTTAAAAGCGGCGGAGCAGCCGCGTCGCGTCGCGCTGGAGACCGCCGCCCCACTCGTTTGGCCTTGAGCGAGATGATCAGACAAAACGAGCACGTCCCCAAGCCCGCGTCGCCGACGCCACCGCCGTGTCCTCTGCCGCCATCGCCCCCGCCACTTGGTACACACGCTGCCAACGCCCCCCTTGATAGGGATGAGAATGACCTTCCGGTTATAACTGAGAACATTTTCTTTTTCGTATATGTAATATGCTAAAGGCCTAGGGATGAGAATGACCTTCCAGTTAAAACTGAGAACATTTTCTTTTTCGTATATGTAATATGCTAAAGGCCTAGGGATGAGAATGACCTTCCAGTTAAAACTGAGAACATTTTCTTTTTCGTAAATGTAATATGCTAAAGGCCTACGGATGAGAATGACCTTCCGGTTAAAACTGAGAACATTTTCTTTTTCGTAAATGTAATATGCTAAAGGCCTAGGGATGAGAATGACCTTCCGGTTAAAACTGAGAACATTTTCTTTTAAATGTAATATGCTAAGGCCTAGGGATGAGAATGACCTTCCGGTTAAAACTGAGAACATTTTCTTTTTCGTATATGTAATATGCTAAAGGCCTAGGGATGAGAATGACCTTCCGGTTATAACTGAGAACATTTTCTTTTTCGTATATGTAATATGCTAAAGACATATTTAGATTAGATTTTATTGTTAATTCTGCAATTAAGTGTAGTAACTTGGTGGCAGAATATCTTAACCTTACATACATTAAACTTACATTCACTAACAAAAAGTTACAAAAAAGGAGTTAATTAAAAATAATAATAAATATTACATAAAATCACCACGCAAACCTTACTCCACTTCACTTCACTGCACAACACTTAACTGTGACGCATTTCTTTCACACTTGCTTCTTCTTCTCGCATTCCTTTCCCTCCACTTCACTTCATAACACTACACTGCGCTGCACTACACTGCACTGCCCTGCACTGCACTACATGAATAATAATAAAATGATAACAATAATAATAAAGATAATAATAACAATACTACTACAACTGATATTTATACTAACAATTAAACAACTTACTTTGTAGGAAATACTACTAATCTAACAGTGGAAACTTAACATTGATACAATAACCTAATGTATAATTAACTAGAAAACCCCGTCTCGGCCCCGCGGCCATGGGTTACGGGGGTACGTGTGGTTAGCACGAAGACATCCCCACGCCGTATTCTGGTTTTCTGAACCTGAGAAGTGAGTTTTCTCTTTGTCACTCAGGAACATATACTGGAACATCGCAAGGAAAACGCACAATCATCTTGCACGACCGGGAATCGAACCCGGGGTTGCTTCATGGAAAGTGAACACGCTGACTAATGAACTAAATCGCGAGGGCCCTTGATGCAATAAAAATGAATATTACAAAATATATCTCGTTTAAAGAGAGTACAGTAATGCTGAAAGAATCAATTATTTTAATGAAATACACGTTTTGGTAGTCCCTGATGACGTAAAAAGATTACTATTTTATGGTGGGGTCCCTGTTAGCTTATAAGTGACCATTGCTTTCTCGTATAAGTGTACGAAAGTACTGATTTTTTTGGCAGAAAAATACTCTATTAGACTTATGTTGAATATCCTGCTATTTGATCCTTTCCATAAACATTGTATTCTGCAGCCGTTCTCATTAATATTTCATATCCTGTGTGTCTACATCCTGTGCATTTTAATGTTCCTTATTCACTGAATTATTAATGTTTGCAAAATTTGCTGTAGCATGAAATTTGTGAAATAAATATGACGCTATTTAGACGAAATATGTACTGTTTTTGGAAAACGGATTCGCAGTGCAATATTCTAAGAATTGCTCTCTAATTTAGCTCTTTATTTTAAAACAATCAATAGTCGACAGGCTGAGACGCCATGGAAAGCCGTATCTTCACGAGGTAGTGGTGTACATATAAGCATGTTTAAGTTTGCGTATGGTAATTCTAGATTATGACACCGCCTTTCATGCTATGGGCAAATAACTCCACTCCATATAATTTTATATTTATGTATATTTTATATTTTGTTTATTTTAACAAAACAATGATACAGTGTAATGAATTAGTTTTCATTTGTATTGTATAATCTTTTAAAAAGTAATGTTCTTAACAAGTAATGTTCTTCAGCTTCCGAGTCAATGACACCTATCTCGATCGGGATTTTGTCCAGTTTCCCTGATCCATGGAGCAAATGCTGAGATCGCCTCTTGATTTGCTTCTGGACGTAAATGTAGCTTTACTATGCGCACGTTTCGTTCAGCTCTTTCTTTGCTTATAGCGGTAATAGAGCTTAGGGTGGGTTGTTGGCAATTGAGAAGAATCAAATCTGCAGTTTGTTTAACTTTACAAATATTATAAAAGTTGTTTAAAAGTTTTCTATAACTCGGAAACGAAAATGTCTAGTTTTTGAAATGTTAAACTCGCGCTTTTTTAAATCTTATTATAATTATTAATAATCTTTTAAACCTTTTTTTCATATTTCAACTATTAATTGTTAAATTGTTCGGAAGGGATTCAAGAAAGCGAGCGCAGATAATTTTCTCCCTCATACATCACATACAGTTTTTTACTGTTTTTTGACCAAACAAATAAATCATACATCAGTAAAAGTACTCAAGCCGTTTTACATTTAATTTAAACTGCTAAGAAAGATGCTGAAAATATAGGCAATGCGTAACAAATATAAAAAGAAAAAACAAGTAAACTAAATACACTCATGCTCATTGTTTGTTATTTTCACAAATATTCTTTGTGGGTGAACGTAATATAATTCAGTTGTATAAATTTATTATAACATCATTATCTCATTATCCAATGTGTATTCACGTGCGTAATTTAGTTAGAAAATTGTTTAATCGAATTAGGTATCTATTCATTTGACCTCAAAATGAGTGCCGGTAGAGGAAGGCCAGCAAAAGAATATCAAAATGCTCATCAGAAGTTTTAAAATGTTACCCAATGAACGAACAGCTTTTACGTATACAGGCCACTTGCATTGAAACAACACTCTCTTCGAACATATTAAATAATCCGCAAACGTGTTGTACGTATAGTCTCTTAGTATTCATTGGGGAGTGCGTTTTACGACTGCACACAAACTACGACTTGGCAAGATGCTATATAAGTGAAGATACTACTTCTGTTTTCACATCTTCACTTTTAGGTACTTATACTTCGCAAATATAGCAATTCTCTAATACGTTTGTAAGGTGAATCGTATTCTATTGTGACTCCTGCGTGTATTGTGCCATTCGCCACTGTTACTATGGAATGTGCAATGAATAATGTAATGTGGATGTTTTTGTCGACACACGCTGTTGTCTGCTTGTCGTTTTTATTTCTAGATATCCTGCTATGGAATTCGTAATATAAAATACAATTTAGAAAATCAGAGTTCGCATACGAAATGAATGTATGTTTCAATTTAATGACGTTTTATTAATAGAGTGGTGCATGCAAATATTACACGGTACGCATACGAGTAAGTTTTCGAAAATTCTTTGAGGAATAATGCTAGGCATAAGCTCTCGTATTTCTATCTTCTGATTTACTGTTATATTAAGTTCACACTATGACAGTTGTATGTAAACATATACACTAATAGATAAATCAACTCTTTTGTCTCGTCTTTCGAATTTTGAAAGGTTATGGAAAAGATATTACGATTTTACATGGTTGTTTTTAAAGTTTAAACTATAAAAATTATTTTTACAATTTTACTTTATTATAATATTTACATATTTTTAAAATATAAAAACATTCTTTTAATGTGACAAGCTTGAAATGTTTTAAATTGTATGTAATGCGATTTTAACGATTTTTCCTTCAAGGTATACGTGAATAATCTCTTGTGCTTCATATCTTTCAACAGATATCTTTCTACTTGTGTTCAACACATATCTTTCAATTTGGGCTTCATTACTTTCATGAGACACAATGCCGTTCTTTTCCAATTAATCAATAAAGAACTGGAGAATCAACCGCAAACTGCTGAGATACTCGCCTTTAACGAAAGTGTTCATTCTCCGATTTGTTTGCAATCAAACTGCTCATTATTTGGTCATGTATTGTGCTAACATTTCCAGTTATTCTATATTTGAGCAGTGTTACTGTAGTTTTATGTTACGGTTTGGTTCATTATCCTGGAATTCACATTTTGAAAAGACAATGTTTTTGGAAAGTGATCTCCAAGGAGACGTGACAAGAATTAACAATTCAGCCTGGAAAGTGGTACATTTCAGTGGTGTTTGGATACTCTTTGACAAAGGAGGTACGCATTTTTTTAACACAATATTTGGCAGTTTGGTAGAGAAGCGTGTGAAGTCATAAAACTACAAAACAATCGGAAATGCAAATACTTCACTTTAGGAGTAATTTCTTCAATAATCTACCAGGTGAATGCATAAGTTTTTGCCATTTTTTGTGGTAAAGAAAATACGTAATTTTCAAAGGGAATTCATTTTTTTTGTTAATTCAAAATATTTTCCGTCGGCTTCTACTCACTTCGTCCATCTTTCAGTTAAACGATGCCAAAAAAAACAAAACTGGTCGTCTTTTGCGGCAAACTATTCGTCGAGCCATTTTCTAACTTCCTGAAAATAGTTGAAGTGCTGCTCTGCAAGCGCGTGGCCCATTGATGCGAAGAGGTGATAGTCAGTTGGCGCCAGGTCAGGGCAGTACAGCGGGTGTGGAAGGATGTCCCATCCAAGCGATATCAAGGTGCCTTTCACTATTTTTGCTGTGAGACGGCGTAGTGTCGTGCATTTGCTGTTCATTCAAATCGCGTGGGGCCCATTTACCAAATTTATTGATCTTCCCCATTCCTCGTAAACTCTGCTGATTGTTTAATGTGACATATTCAATGCTTTTGACAATTGAGTTGAGTTTGAGTTGGATCATCATCCGGTAACGCCTGCAATTGTTCATCTTCGCACTTTTGTGGTCTACCAGAGCGCGCAGTGACTTTCATATTGAAATCACCACATGTAAATTCCCGAAACCATGACTTACTTGTTATAATCGCGCGATCACCATAGGATTCTATCAGCAAACGATTACTTTCCAGTCTTTTTCTTTTGATTTAATAAGAAAAGAAATGCGTGCCGCAAATGTTCTTTTTCAGGCGTAGAAGTCGTCATGATCACTGAACGAAACGACACAGATGCCAGTATTTGGCAGACTCAACATGTGTGAGTTCGTGGGTTACGGTCAGACGAACAGACTGATGTAGTGTCAAATTCATACGCTGCATAATGTTCGTTGGTGCAACCTCTTAGTGAAACCGGCCAAGACTTATGCATATACCTAGTAATTGGAGTACCGAATTCTTGCCAAAAGGACAGATCAGCAGTATTTGGAAGACTACAGCTTGAGAAACACTGTTCCCAAAACAGGAAATAAGCTTAAATCTCTTGCTGGAAGGACACACATCTCATTGAAGAGTTTCGTCAGCCAAGCGGGCGCGTCCATCCACAGCAACTGGGCGCAGCGGCGGGGCCCATTAGGAGCAGGAACCGAAGCGGAGCGGAGCGGCCGCGGTGGACGCCGCGGGCGGCAGGGCGCGAGCTGCCGCCGCCTGCGGGCGCTATCGGACGTTGGCCCCCGCCCACGGCCGCCGCCCGCCCCCCCCGCCCTCCCGCCCGGCCGCTCCGCTGGCCGCGACGCACGGCACGGTAGCCCGCTCCCGCCATCTCGACGAGCCAAATGCCGGCCCCGGCACCGGTAGCGGTAGCTCAGTGCATGAACTGATGTCACTGCAGCGCCTCTAAGCGGGAGGTCCTAGGTTCCCACTCCCCACGGCGGCAGGATTTTCGACACTAGCTTTTCAGCTAGGTTGAATTCAGCTGCTGTCTGGAGGAGAATTCTAGCGGCCGACTGCTCTGATCGGTAGTTTTCCGAGGTTTCTCCGATCAACACTAGGCGAATGCCGGAGCAGTACCCTACCAAACGGGCCACGGACCGCGCGCGATCTGTCCTTCC
Organism: Teleogryllus oceanicus; assembly: GCA_964035755.1. NCBI lineage: Eukaryota > Metazoa > Arthropoda > Insecta > Orthoptera > Gryllidae > Teleogryllus > Teleogryllus oceanicus. The sequence goes on along the minus strand of CAXIVR010000003.1, from coordinate 128,798,570 downwards.
TCTTCCTTATCCTTCCTCTTCCCCTTACACACACACTTACACTAACATGCACTACACTACCATATATTCCGGGAGACCGGTCGGGAGCTTAGAGCTTGTCCCGGCTGGGGCGGTGCACTGCTGGTGGGAGAGTCTTGGTTAGGGGGAAACCCCACTAGCCGACGGTAGGTCGGCTCCGGAGCTCGCCATCCAGCGGGAGAAGATGACCGCCATCTCCCGAGAAAACACATGCACTTCACTACCGGGACTAATGACCGAAGCAGTTGACGCGCCCGGAAACACGAAAAAATCAAAAACTCAATCAACAATCAACCGTCCCCGGCAGCGGAGAGAGATCGGAGCAAGTGAGGCAACTGCGGAATCATTGTCCAGGTCCAATACTAGGATTTATTTAGAGCTGCACTTGACCTAAATCAGCTGCTACGGTGTCATCCAATCGGGAGTTTGAGCGTCGCCATAGAGACGTCGCTGTAGTGACGTTAAGCCCCGATTGGATGACCAGAACAGCTGATTTGCGCCAAGTGCTACTCTGGATAAATCGAAGTATATAGTTGGAGTTGCGATATCGGATCGTCCGTAGGAGGATTCTAAAACATGGCTGTTCCGATTGAACATTTTTCCTGGATTTATGGGTCTAAAATGCCGGATTATTACCTTCACCAAAGGGCACGAATCATGCGCGGTGTTTCCTTCCTTATCCTCCACCCTACCTCTTCTCTTAAGTACATACTCATTTTGTTACATAAGTACACTATCACACATGTCGGAGAACAGTCGAGAGCGTAGAGCGTGTCAAGGCTGCGGTGGTGTCCCGCTGTGGGGAGATAATCAACCTCGCGATTCGACATGCAGTTCGGCTCCGCATCTCAGGATCCAGGGCGAGACGGACACCGTCCCTTCCGGCTATACTCCACACTACGGACGTGGGACTACTGACCAAAATAGTTGACTTACCCGGAACAGGAAATACGCGGGCCCCATCACTGCTTTTGTCCCGGGAGTCTCGCGAGCGCCACTGTCCGCGGCGCCGCGCTGGGGCCAGGCGGTCTGGCGGCGACCCTGCTGCGCGTTACGAAACCTCCGCTCCGGTCACAGTCTCGCGGACCACGCGCCGCGCCTCCGGACCCCGCCCCCCAGCCCAGCCTCCCCGGCAAGTCCGCCCGCTCCGCCCGCTCCGCCCCTGCTCCGCTCCGCCCCGCTCCGCCCCGCTCCGCCCCGCTCCGCCCGCTCCGCCCCGCTCCGCCCCGCTCCGCCCCGCTCCGCCCCGCTCCGCCCCGCCAGCTCTGTCCGCCGCGCCGTGCTCGCTCCGCCTTGCCCCGCCTGCCCCCGCCCCACCTTTCTCCTCCTCCCCGCGAAACCCAACCCATCCCGCACGCCCCCGCCTCGCACGCCTCGGCCGCTCCACCTTTCATAGTCTGCTCCGCCCGCCCCCCCGGTCATCCCGCCCCCGCCGTGCCCGTCGCAACGAGGAGTCGTGGGAGCCGCGCGGCGCTCGGGTCACGCATTCGCCACGCACGCACGCACGCAGCACGTGCCATGTCACGAGCGCGAGGCCACACCCCGAGCGGGAGTATCTTGTTGACGAACAGCTAAAGCACGTGGAGAAATGGAGCACGTGTGGAATGCGTTGTTGGTTGATTGATTGTTGGTTATTTTGTTTCTGGACGCGTCAAATACTTGAGACGTTGGTCCTAGAAGTGTTGGGCTTTACGGCGTTATATGTGTTGAAGTGGAGGATGAGGTGGTGCCGGAAGTGCTGAGCACCGTGGCCGGGAGTTGACGGTACTCCTACCGCGCTAAAAGATGAGATCAGGAGCCCGCACACACATCGGCATTCTGCCTGCCGTCTCTCCAGGTATCTCCACCAGCCGGGCACCCCCCCCAGCTGGAATAAGCTCTAAACTCTTGACTGGTCTCGCAATATGTGGATTAGGTGGCCAAATTATTAGGGACAGTGCTGGTGCTTGTATATATTCGAGTTTAAATCGTGTTTTTGAGCAAAGGATTTAGTTTCGATAATATTTACTGTATTCCTCTTATCATTGCTATTGTTTATAATAAGAGGAAACACTGAATGTCATTGTTAATTAAGAAATAAGTGTTGTTACTTCTCATTCAGTTGAAGTTTATTGAAAATTGCTGCTGTAATGAAGCAATTTCATTTATGAGTGAATTTTATTTTAGTTCACAAAATAACGTGACAATCTCGATGTTTTCATTTTTTAGTAAGGTAAGGCTTCAGACACGACCCGTACTAAAATTACAGAAATAAAAACACTATTACTTCACTGCACACAATGACAGAGATGTATAGCAACTGCTGCAAGTGTTTCGAAAACTGAAAAAATAAAAATTGATCAGAGCAGACTTCTGGAATCAGGCCGTGTGAATAAATGTGGCAGGAAAAGGATCACCAGTCTTCGTATCGATTGTAGAATTAGGTCTACCTGGCTAGAAAATTGTAAAAGTGTTATTCGACTGACTAAGATGATAAACACCGAGGAAGTAACAATTTCCAAAAGGACGACTGGAGACGGTTAGCAGAAAAGAACTTTATCGGTCATTGCCCTATCGAAACACCACGTCTGAAACAGACTGAATTCGAGTAATACAATATTTTTATATATTTAAAACACTAGTGCATTTCATCAATAATTATTTTTTGTAATATTTTACAGGTGTGCTTCTCTAACGAATCGACGTTGCATATTTTGTTCGTCTTAAGAACATTTGTGCGACGACACCCTGAGAAAAAAGCTCCATGCAGAATACCTAGTTGAGAATGTTAAACACCCAGTTACTGTCGTGGCGTGGTCTATGATTTCAGCGAAGGGTGAATAGGGCACCTATATGAGACCATGAGGCAAGACCAGTGCAAGCGAGTGCTAGAAACTCTGCCACTGACACAGCTCCACACTCGAAAAATGGTGATTAAGCATACTGATTAGGCCCTAGTAGTTAAGACTACATTTTAATGCACAATTCAGCACTGTGCCATGAAGCCAGGAAGTATTACTGCATTCATAACCGAAAAATATTACTGGTTCGCCCTGGCCGGGAAATTTACCAGACATGAACGCTATATAGATACGTCGGAACTCGCCAAACGGCCATCACCAAGCATGTGACTACCACTAAGAGCCAGTTAATTGAAATTCTTCACAAACAATGGCATGACACTACATTGAACTGCAACAAAATGCAAAACGCGTGTATAGAGGACGTGCCGCGACTTATTGAAGCTATAATTGCATCAAATGGTGGCGTCACGAAAAATTAGTATTTTACTTTAAATAACTTTACCTAAATATCTTATTGTTATTATGTTCTTAATAATACACTCTTATGAATAAACCTCTGAAAGCAAAAAACAATAATTTGTTTGGAAAATGCAGTTAAACTACAAAACGCAAAAATATGAGACGTGTCTCTAATAATTTGGCAACTTACTGTGTTATCGTGTGTGTAAGAGTAGAGAAGAGGTCAGGGATGAATAGTGCAAGATCGCGCGTGCTCTGTAACCAATTTTGTAGGTATTGTTCCGACATTCGCCTGGTATTGACAGAAGAAACCACGGACTACTGGCCACAGCAGCTGGCCGTATTCTCCTCCAGACAGCGCAGCAGCTAAATTCGTCCTAACTATCTACCTAGTGTCCAAATTCCACGACAGGTGCTCGAACCCTAGAACCTCCTGCCCTCCTGGACCTCCTGGACGTTGCAGCTGTAACCATTGTTGACCTGAGTCATCTCTGCCGGTTGGATAATTTAATCACGAGTTGTTTGCGCTGAATTATGGATGGTGATTCAAATAGTACGTGATATGGTAGTTGGTTTTTGTTGGCATAGTAAAACAATTATCAATGTTATACGGTCAATTTAACTCGCTTCTCTCAGATATTTCCAAGTGGATGGAGATGCACTGTTTTTCGCCTTCCTCGATTAACGTAAAACTTCCTCGAGACCAGTCATCGCGAAATTTTCCTGTGCATTTGAGGCCTACGCCATGGTATCTTCACTCCCTTTTCTCGTTACCCTACCACAAGAGTATTTCTAGTTAATTAAATATTCACAATCTACATGCCCTCCATTCATCCACACGATTTCATTGTTTTTGTATTTATTGTTACCACGGAGAGACTCCTGACATGACATAACAGACATACCTGATAATGTCATTGCTCAATGGTAGTACTTTTCTTGTTCTACATAAATTACAATAGAACAATGGAAATATAAATAAATGTAACATGGAAAAAAAATGTAAGGGCAAATGTAAGTAGGATTATGATACATCATAATGTAAACCATAGCAAAGGATTTAATAATACAATTTAATAATTCGAAAACACAATGATGATGAAACGGAAGTGAGCTGTTGTACATCTCCGACGTCGCTTAAAAAAAAGAACGAAAAAAAAAAAGAAAAAAGAAAGCTGCGCAGCGTCGCGATGTTCACTGCGCGACACTGCACAAAGCGCATAGCACAAGAAGCCAACTGACCGGAAGTGTTGGCTGGAACATTAAGGATTTGTGGCTCATCATCCGTTGGAAGACGGTTATGCGCTTTCTTCGCGGATTGACACTGGCGCTTATCTACATGCGCAAAGGCAGCATGACATTCAAAGAAAAGATCTCTGTTTGCTTTGTTGTTTACTGTGCCCTGTGAGTCTTGCGATTTGCTTCTTAAGTCATTTAAGTTCAGTCGTAGTTGAGGTAAGCAGTAGCAAAAACGTTTGGCGTCTCTATGGCGTATTCTTTACTCAGATTATAATGTAATTACATACACATCTCACGCACACACAAAACATCCGTAGTCCCCACGCACTTAAAACACACGGAAGATACACTTACCACAATATTTGCTCTACCCAAAACATCGTCACGTGGTCTCTGTCCAGTGGAGCAGCAATGAACGGTGAAATGGGTTCACGCGCTTAGCTTAGGAAGGAGGAAGAAGATCGCAAAAGAAAGAGATACATCAGGAGGAATTTTCTGTTTATTTGATGTCTGTGTCATCCTGCAGAGTAATTCTATGCTTATCTCGTTAATTCCACCGAAAACCGTCAGAACAGCCACACCGTTTCATACACGACACATTCTGTGAATTTTTGTGTGTTGTGTTTGCTTAAAAATGTTTAATTATTTGAATTATATATCGTTTTTGATAAAATTTTATTATGTAAATTTATATGTTTTACATCTAAATTTATTAACAGTTAAAATCGTTAAAGTTTTGGCAAAATTCTATAAATGTTGGTTTATTTCGTGTTTACATATTTCATTACATAGCAACTTACGTCACGAAATTAGGAGCGATTAAAGACTTTAATGCGAGAGTTGGAAAAACTAACATTGCTATCAGATAAACAGTGATGGAGAAGCAGAAAAACCCATTTTCATTAAATTGTGAGTCAACTGTGCAGTTTGTGATGTTTGCGTCATTTTGACTAAAATTATTCAGTTAATTTACATTGGAATTATGTACTTTGTGAATGGCGTAAGGAATTACGGAGACATTAATTCGCGATTCGTTAAATAAAACATCAACGGAATTTGGTACAAAACATGTTTCGTCGAACAAAATATCGAAGCAATGCAAGTCAGTACTTAATGAACTTGCTACATTGATGTTGATACGGCCTCAAAGAACGTCATTCAAACCTATTTTGAGATTCCTCCTCAAACTCATTTGACCTCCTTCCGCTATCGAAACTCTTTCTTTTATAATATCTTGAAACTGTATGACTCATTTTATGCTTTATCCTGAAATGAAACATATTCATAATAGTTATAGCTGTTGATGGTTGTGATAATAAATAGATTTTTGGTTACAAATTCGTACATTTAAGTTCCGTATTGTTCCAATAACATCACTATTGTCTTTGAAAATGGACAAAATATTTATGGCAAGGGTTTTTGTTCCGTTTGAAGTGCAATTCAAAAACAGAAAATTTATTTGAACTTTCTTAAATATTCCCATTCATATTTCATTCATTCGGTCATTCATGTCATCGTTCGTTCATCCATCGAAACACTTTTACTCAACGGGAGAACCGAGGTAAAAGTTAACTACCTTCGGGATTTTGAGCATGTAAATGTATGAAAGATTTCAAAACGTGTTTCCCTGTGTGAACATGGATGCAAAGTGTTAACACAGAAAATGCGGGGTGTTTGCACGTGCCGTTTTACGTGCGCCCGGGAGAAGAGCGAAACACGCACGTGCGTGACAACGCAACGACACGGGGCCGCTAGGGGCCGCTCCCCCACCCCTCAACACGCCCTTTTCAACTCTCGTGACTGCCCCTCTGCCCTGCCCTGCCCCGCCCCGCCCCGCCCCGCTTTCGTCGAGGCACCCGTCCACGCACAAGCCCGCTTCTGAAACCTGGCTTTCGCCGCGCCGGTCTGTAATGCCTGACTTGTATGTAGGCCGTTTACTAATTTAAGTAATGAACCAAATTTAATAAATCATGTATTCATTCATGGTCATGATTGCCTCTCGAAACAATGTTTGCAACCGGTCTTTCTTTTAGTCTGTCTAGTGCTCTGAATTTTCAACAACTTCCAGCATAAGCAGTTGATAAAGCATTCTGTTCCATTGTTGAGTGCCCGTGAACTACTGCGGCGACACACTGATAGAGGAAACGCCGCAGGTGCAACGCCCTCTGTAAGATTATATTGATATGTTATCTGGTTGATTGATGCTCCCGGGTAGTCACGGGTGCTTGATTGATATCACTGGTATTGATTGATGCTCCCGAGCACGTCAACAGCTGTGTTCATTAGCCCCCGATAGTGTGGTGAATGTTTTCCCGGGAGCTGTCGGTGTTTCATTCTCACTGGAAGGTATCATGCGTGTCTTACATATCGGCTTGTTAAGAGTTTTCTCCCTCCAGACATCTCCCATCAGCGGACCGGGAGCGGTAGCTCAGTGCATCAACTGATGTCACTGCAGCGCCTCTGACCGGGAGGTCCTAGGTTCGAGTCCTGATGGCGGCGGGATTTTCTGCACTAGCTTTTCAGCTAGGTCGAATTCAGCTGCTGCTTGGAGGAGAATTCTAGCGGCCGGCTGCTCTGATCGGTAGTTTTCCGTGGTTTCTCCGATCAACACCAGGCGAATGCCGCAGCAGTACCCTACGAAACGGGCCACGAACCGCGCGCGATCTGTCCTTCCTCTTCGCTGTCCTATTCTCTCCCCTTAAACACACACTTACACTAACATGCACTACACTACCTCATATTCCGGGAGACCGGTCGGGAGCTTAGAGCTTGTCCCGGCTGGGGCGGTGCCCCGCTGGTGGGAGAGTCCTGGTTAGGAGGAACCCCACTAGCCGACGGTAGGTCGGCGCCGGATCTCGCCATCCAGCTGGGAATGTCCACCGACATCTCCCGAGAAACAAATATGCACTAAACTAACGGGACTAATGACCAAAGCAGTTGATGCGCCCGGAATCACGAAAAAACCAAACCAAACCAAACCAACCCATCAGCAGGGTACCGCACCGACCGAGACGAGCTCTAAGCCCCCGACTGGACTACCGTTATGTGTGATAGTGTAGTGCATGTAAGTATAAGTGTATGTATGGGTAGAGAATAGGACAAGGAAGAGAGAGGAAAGATCGTGCGCGGTCCGTTTGTAAGGGTTCTTCTTTTGTACCCGCCTGGTATTGATGTGGGAAACGGCGGAAAACTGCCTATCAGTAGACACACACCGGGGTTGACTTCGACCCACCTGGTGTCGAAAACCCTCCGCTATCGGGACTCGAACCCTAGAATTTCCCGATCAGAGTTTCTGCAGACTCAACGGCAAAGCTTGCTCTGGCCTAAACATATCCGTTGTAATATATTATGAAAACTGTAAAACATTTGTTGTTAGGAAACTATTACCCATGCCATTTTACTTGAATACGCGTTGAAGAGAGAAATGAATATTATTTTGTGAGGTTTGATTTTGGTTGCATGTGACGACAGGGATTTGAACCCGGGTGCTTAGAGGTGAAATATGACTGGTGTGACAGGGTTGTTTGATTGATTGTTTTTTTCGTGTTTCCGGGCGCGTCAATTACTTCAGTCATTAGTCCCGTTAGTGTAGTGCATGTTTTTTTCTTGGGAGATGGAGGTGATCTTATCCCGCTGGATGGCGAGATCCGGCGCCGACCTACCGTCGGCTAGTGGGATTTCCTCCTAACCAGGACTCTCCCACCAACGGGGCATCGCCCCAGTCCCGACAAGCTCTAAACTCCCGACCGGTCTTCCGGAATATGTGGTAGTGTAGTGCATGTTAGTGTAAGTGTGTGTGTGTAAGGGGAGAGGATAGGACAAGGAAGAAGAAGAACAGATTGCGCGCGATCCGTGGCCCGTTTGTTAGGGTACTGCTCCGTCATTCGCCTGGTGTTGATCGGAGAAACCACGGAAAACTACCGATCAGAGCAGCCGGCCGCTAGAATTCTCCTCCAGACAGCTGGTGTGACAGGTATTTGAACCCTGGTACCCGCAGATGAAAAGTGAGCTTTTTGAGTGAGATTTGTACCAGGTACCAAGAGGTGAAGGGGAGCGCTCTAATTTGTAGGCCACGGGTCGCCCTCTAAACATCTGCCGGCTGTTGCGCAACCACTTCCACTACGCTCAACTGTACGCTCGCGCTTCCCTCCACACCTCTCCATCGTCTCCATCTCGTTTTCACCTCCTTCTTTCGTGCTCGCGTAACCTTACCCTTCGCCTCACACGCTCGCTCTCACCATCGCTTTCCCGCTCAAACTTTCTCCCGCTTTTTCCTCTCTTTCCCTCTCCCTTCCTCTCTTTTTCTCTCTCTTTTTCTCTCTCTTTTACTCTCTCTTCTTCTCTCTTTTCTTCTCCTCTCTTCGTCCCTTTTCTTCCTCCATATCTCCTTTCCCTCCTCTCTTCCTCTCCCTCTCTTTTCTTTCTCTCTGTTCCTCTCTCTCTCTTCCCCCCTCTCTCTCTTCCTCTCACTCTCTCTTCAATCACTGACTTTCTTTCTCGCCTTCGACCGAATTGTTACCGCAGCCTCACCCTTTTACATCCACACTTTTACATCTCTATCACTTTCTCACAGCCTTTCGGGAACTTCGCGCTTGGGCGGAGTCTCGCTGGTGGGAGATTCCTGGTTGGGAAAAACCTCGCAAGTGGATGGGTAGGTCTGCCCTGATCTCGATGAAGATCACCGCCTCCTCTCGCCACACAAAAAACATGCACTAGACTTACTGGACTTGTGACCTTAGCAGTTGACGCACCAGGAATCTCTTAACCGTCTTTCTTTGATTCTCTTTCATGATCCCGACCATTCTTGTCGCCACTCGGCTCCGCCCCTCTTCGCCCCCACCTCCCTCCCTCCTCCTCCCCCAGCCCACCCGACACGTCGTGCCCTGGCTGCGACCCCGCCCGCACCGCGCCACGTGCGTGACGCCCTCCGAATCGAACATGAGCACGTCCGGCCTCTGTTAACCCCCCTGGCCCTGCTCAGGGTGGTGTATGTTACACGGAGGGGGAGGTACAGGGCATTCGTGCACCCACATCCTAGCCTCGTCGTTTTCTGGATGAGAACGTGGCATATCTGTCCTATTGCTGGGCTTTCGAGAAAAAGGTTTCGTTAAAAACATCGCTCCCTAGGGATTTACCCATGCTTTTTGGTCCTCAGAGCTTTTGTACGAAGTTTCAGTCCTCTAGTTTAACAGGAAACTAGAGGTGCTGCAGATGGCACAGACTTTTTCGTAGTAAAGTTTTCTAATTTTTTGGTATGGACTGGCTTTACGGACTTGCCCCATCCTCTTGCTAGCTGCCATCTATCGTCGCCCAAAGTACATTTTTTTAAAAATGTTTGTCAACTTTTCAGTTTCCCAATAGTAGAACCAAAATTTGGCATTAATGTTCTCTTCGTTCTCCAGACTTTTCCCACTTCCAAGCACCCGTCACCGCCCCCCTAAACGCCGCACATTCCTCACTCTTTTAAATTCAAAATTCCACCCCATACCTCATTGCTCTATTCTCGTTTTCCATTCCCTCTCACACCATCTAAATTATTAACAACCACATCTTTTTCTGTGTATCCTAATGAAATTGTTCAAATAAAATATTTAAAAGTGATTAGCCACGCTCCAAATAAAATGCTGAAATACTTATAGCTATCTTTGTACTGACAAACATAACATCATTAAACAATTGATATTTATGTCCTATTGTACTTTTACATTGTTTCTTAATACTGTCAATATTATATTTTAAATTACTGGTACTATTAACTTACAGCCTAATGTGCTTCCCTAGTGTTACAAATGTTTGTATATTTATGTTAAGTGATAATGTATACCAAACGTAGCATTTCTGTACCGCTTCTGGAAAAGTTCTACTTTTCCACCTACTTCTTCTTCCTCCTTTTCTTCGCTTTTCTTCCTTCCCTTTCCTTCACCAACTTCCCTATTTATGTCTTTACGACCCTTTCCCCTAAACGCCTCTTCTCTTCACCTTCACTATTATGCATACCATTTTCTTCTATATTAATGTTCGGCCCTAAGCCACCATCCTGATTGGGGTTTTCTGGGTTTACTCAATCGCTTAAGGCGTATTCCGGGACGGTCCTTAGTTTTGCACTCCCAGACGTAAATGTACAGATTTCCCTCCCCTCGTATATGTTACTACCCAGTATCAAGGTAGACTCAGTGGTAGGCGAAAGAGCAGGCCCTATGGCCTGAGCCACGCCATTAATAGACATTATTATTATTATTATTCACGATTATTCCCATTTAAAGAGACCGTTTGAACTTGAATTCCTTTATGATGATTGTTTGTGTTTTCTCTTGGCCCATATTTTCTTCATGTGTTCACTATGTTGTTTCTTCCGCTCTGCTGTCCATTTACATCCTGGCCTCTTCTTGCTTTCGGTTTCAAATGTATGTTTTTTGATGGTGTTCCTGAATTCTTTTCTATTTTCTGCATCATTTATTGTAATGTGTGCTTGTCTGAGATCCTCCTCGACTTCTTTAATTCATTTTGTATTTCCCCTGCCGGAGTTGATGACTATGAGAATCCGTTTTGAAATTCTGTTTTCATTCATCCTATGAATATGTCCGTAGAACTGCATTCTTCTTTTTCTGAATGTGTCCGTAATCTTATCAGTGTGCTTATAAATTTCTAATGTGGGCCTCTTCATCCAAATCCCTTGCTCTTGTACCGATCCAAAAATTTTTCTGAGAATTTTCCTTTCTTGTTTCTTCTTCTTCTGCGGGGGTCCTACAGCTGTCGCCGCTTCCCGCACCTCCGATGCCACAGGACTCGGTCTCGCCATGCTTCTTCCTCCTCTTCAATATTCCTTGCACGCATGGCTTCTTGTACTCCTGCATACCACGATGTTCTAGGTCTTCCTCTTTTCCTTCCTGTAGGTTGATATAGCATAATTTTCTTTGGCCATCTATCTTCTCCCATTCTTAATACATGCCCGAGCCAGAGAAGCTGCCTTTCTTGGATTCTGTCAACGATGTTATACTGAGACTGCGCCCTTTCCCTTATTTCTTCATTGCTTACATGTTCTCGACGTGAGATTCTCAAAGATCTTCTGAGATGGTCCATTTCTATTGCTTTCAATTTTTCTTTGTTCTTTTGAGTTAATTCCCAACTTTCACTTCCATATGTTGTTATAGGTTCTATAATGGACTTGTACATCATCAATTTAACTTTCCATCCTATTTTTGGGGACCAAAGTATCGCGTTTAATTTTGAGATTGCCGTTCTTCCTTTAGTTGCTTGATGCTGGATTTCTCGATCACATTTTCCATCCTGTGTTAAGTTGCTGCCCAGATACTTAAACTCTTTACAAACCTTGATCTGATGGCCCTCAATATTAAGATTTCCGGCATCTTCTCCACAGCTCAAGTATTCTGATTTTTCAAAATTTATTTTTAAATCCCATTTTGTATATTCTTCGAATAATTTTCTAGTCATGAAGGAAATATCTTCCTCATCTCTAGCTATGAGCACCTGATCATCAGCAAACAAAAGTGTATATATACATTTTCTTTCTATCTCAATACCCATACCTGCACATTTCCTGCACCACAACTTCAGTGCTTTCTGAATATAAATCTTAAATAATGTTGGAGAAAGGCAGCAACCTTGTCTCAAACCTTTCGTAATTCTGAAAGGTTCCATTGTGATCTCTTTCCCCACTTTAATCAAACATTCCGATGGTTTATATATATTAAATATACTTCTCACGTATATTTTGTTAATTGTGCTTTGGTACAATACTTCAAATAATTTCTTATGTGGGACCGTGTCATAAGCTTTTTCTAGATCAATAAACACTAAGTGGCTATTCATATTTTTTTCCAATCTCTTTCCAACCTTCTGTCTTAAAGAAAAAATGTTGTCATTGCATGACCTCCCTTTACAGAAGCCGCTTTGTTCTTCCATATCAATTATAGTCTCCTCTATTCTTGATTTCAGAATTCGACCATACAACCTACCAATAGAGCATATAACACTTATTCCACGATAGTTGCCACATAGTTTCTTACTCCCTTTCTTATGAATAGGACTGAGATATGCTATGTTCCATTCATATGGAACTTCTTCACCGCCGAGCATACATTTATTGAACAGTTTGCTCAGCCACTCCCACAGAACAGTTGGCCCATATTTCACCAATTCTATCGGTATGTTTCCAGGTCCTGGAGATTTTCCATTTTTCATATCTATAACGGCTCTTCGTACTTCTTCGACGGTTATTGGGTTGGTATGTCCTATATCGACCTCTCCTTGAAACTCATAATCTGTTCTTTCTTGTTTCTCTATTTCTTTTATTTTTGATTGACCATTAATATACATTATTATTATTATTATTATTATTATTATTATTATTATTATTATTATTATTATTATTATTATTATTATGAACCGAAGTATTATTTTAAGAATATTAAAGAAGTAAATCTTCCTAAATGGCAATTTTCCTTGAAAAATTTGGAGAGGTTTTTAAGAAAATGAGGATTAAGTATTACTGTAAATGCGGAATTTGAAGCTCCTTATTACAGGAATATATTGAGTTTTCGAAAACCTTCATTGGAAGTCATTTGAAGCACTTTCACTCATCAATTTAATAATGTATACAAATCAATGGAAATGTGCATATAAACGGCATGAGAGATACTTAAAAAAATAAATTTTTGTAACTTTGGAAAAGCAAAATGAACTTAACGTCATATTAAACAGTGAAATTAGAAGTATCCATTTGAAAACTTTGAAGAAAAACTTTTGAGTTATTTTTGAGAAAATTATGTTTGAGCGTATCTGAAAATGCGAAATTTTGAGTTCGTTTTAAAAAGAAAACTCTTGAGTTTTCGAAAAGCTTTGTTTTACATTATTTAAAGCACATTTACTCAGAAACATAATAATGTATAGAAATCGCCTCAAATGTAAATATTACCGACATGAGAGACAAGTCAAAAGAATTACATTTTGTAATTAAAAAAAACAAAAGAATAGATTAATATGGCGCTTATGTCATCGTATAAAGTACATTTGGTTTTACACCAACAAAAAATTTAAAGAAAAAATTTGGAGTCGTTTTTGAGAAATTCTTGTTTGTGTTTTTTTTTAAATTGCAAATATTGCTCGCACTATTGCACGAAAGCTACTAAAATATTCAAGAAAATCTACATGACCTTACTGAAAGAAATATTTATGGATAACAAATTTCATTTGAAGGAAAAATCCCTTCAATTTTATAGTTGTAGGAAGACGCCGAAAAACATTCAAACTTCTGCAACTTTTGAAAATTCAGAGTTAATCCTGGAAATCGGACATAAGTCACCTAAATAAATGTACCTTCCTCTATTATTACAATAAATTTAAAGAAAAATTTGGTTTTTAAATTTAAAATTCATGAAAGTACCCCCCAAATTTTAAAGAATGATTTTCAAAGTTTCAAAGCTTCAACTAGAGCCAGATGGACAAGTGTTTCTTCACTTTTTCCATTGTCCATCCTGGATACCAGATGCATTTATTAACTTGGCTATCCGGGAGACGCCGCGTCCAGGGCACAGGTGCCAACGTTTCGGTCGCCATTCTGCGACCTTCCTCAGGGCGTAGTACTGCGCCCTGAGGAAGGTCGCAGAATGGCGACCGAAACGTTGGCACCTGTGCCCTGGACGCGGCGTCTCCCGGATAGCCAAGTTAATCATGACTCCGGCCGCGGAAGCCTACGCTCTCAGATGCATTTATTTATTTGTTGTCAAATACAGGTACAAATTTATTGCGACGTACGGGATAAGTATATAGACTGTGCCCTTTTTTGAGCTCTGTAACACTGTTTCACACAAAGTATAATAGAACTCATCGGCAAAACAAGATTGTATTATTCTTTCAGAGATAAGAAAATTCATTGCAATATGAGTCCGTGAATAATTACAGTGTCAACTGAGCTTGTATAAATGTTAATGCATGGCCTAATCACAGGTCAAAAATTCCAAACTTTGAATTGTTATTCTAGTAATCACGTTACGAGGAAAATGCGTCTTGTCCCAGATGCCTCTAAGCGCTAGCAAATGATTTCCCGCATGCTGCAGACGTAGTCTTATACGTTAGGTTTGTTTGCTTTTTGTGGTTATGCATTCTCAACAGTTTCCGAGCACTCATTGTGTCAACCTGTCAAGCAACTGTCGCTACAGCAGGCATTATTGAACATTCCCAGTACTCAGTGCGAACACGAGGAGAGGTATATTTTTAGACACGTGGAGATCATTTATTATGGTATGTGAACAGAGTACTGAAACTTCTGATAACTCTTAATTAAGCATTTTTGGACCGACATTACAAAAACTTTCATCTTTGTGTGTATGGAATCTACGCGTGAAGATTTGCCTTTGAGTTTTTACAACCTGTATTGAGCTGAAATTGAAACATTTTCGAATTTCGCAGCACAGTCACCTACGCTGCCAACTGATTATTGCTTCCCATGTTTGCCAACACGGACCGGTCGAAGAACGTTGTGCAATATTTAGCCATTACTTGTATCTATACATCTCTCGGTGGCTGAGTGAATACGTTATTGATGAGTGAGGGGTTTGGGTAGAATTTATTTTTATAGGGCATTTAGTCATAAATATTTTACAAGCCACAATTGCGACATAATCACTCAAGATATTCCGCCCTTCCAAATTTCAACGCCCTCAGTCTATTCAATTCACGAACTAGGAAGTGAGAAGCCAGTATTCTACCCCCCCCCATCTCTGGAGCCGCCACTATGAAATAAATTACACGTTTGTTATGAATGAAATGTATTGTGATAGTATAATTTTCTTCCTTGTCAGTATACCCTATGAAGTCTCTGTTGATTATACAGAAAAATAATCTATTACCATTCGTTTTTCTTTTTCAAACGTCACTGTACATGAAATTTACATCCACCTAAAGAATTGTAAAATTTCATTCATTTTATTGATTTTGTTTTAAAATACCGCGAAACGATTTCCTTTGCAGACCCATTAGAGATTTGCAATATGTGTAGTTAGTGTTTTAATTAAATTCTTCCTTCTTCGGCAAAACAACAAGCCATTTCCTCCTTGTTAATATGCGACAGAGAAAACGTTTACCACGTAAAATAAAGCAGAGCATCATTTTTATCACTTCCATTGTCGCAAAACATCAAGATCTACGAGCACAGAACGTCCAAAAGAACATTTCTATCACCCACAAAAATCACGTTTTACTCATACACGTTCCGCGTACAGAATATTCGCTCCGGGACTACATCGACGAGTCCCCAGAGAGGGACAGGGGGGAGGGAAACATAATTCAGTTATGTGTTTACCTCAACGAGAGGCAAGTCAACAGCGCTTCTTCTTTTGATTTAGAATTCTCTCACGCGAGCGCGCTGGCGGAACGGAAACATCCCCCGCGTCCTGCCGTCCAGAATGTTTTCTGAATTTATAATAATGCATCATTTACTAATTGAAACTGAGAATGGCAATTAATGTTCCGCCATCTCCACCGGACGCGGTCGGCCGGTGGCGCCATCTCGCTGAGGAGAGCGACGAGGAAATGCGCGGCGCGCGCGGCCATTATCTTTTGAACGACCAGCGCGGAAACCGGCGTGTAGGGCCGGCGCGGGCGAGTCTACGTCCGTTGGGTGGCACGTCTCAAATATAACGCGACCACACTCTTCGGTCCCGTTCTCAACACAAGAGTTGATTGATTAGTGGTTCCGGGCGCGTGAACTGTTAAGGTCATGAGCCCAGTGGTATAGTGGATCAGTGGAGCCTGCATCAACTGTGACAGAGGCGATGTCACTATAGCGCCTCTGGCCGGGAGGTCCTAGGTTCGAGTCCTGACGGCGACAGGATTTTCGACACTAGCTTTTCAGTCGCTGTCTGGAGGAGTATTCTAGCGACCGGTTGCTCTCGGTAGTTTTCCGTGGTTTCTCCGATCAACACCAGACGAATGCCAGAGCAGTACCCTACCAAACGGGCCACGGACCGCGCGCGATCTGTCCTTCCTCTTGCTGTCCTATCCTCTCCCCTTACACACACACACACACACACACACACACACACACTTACACTAACATGCACTACACTCCCACCCATTCCGGGAGAGCGGTCGGGAGCTTAGAGCTTGTCTCGGTTGCGGCGGTGCCGCGCTTGTGGGAGAGTCCTGGTTAGGGGTAACCCCACTAACTGGCGCGGTAGGTCGGCGCCGAATCTCGCCATCCAGCAGGGGAAGATCACCGCCATATCCCGAGAAAAACAGGCACTATACTAACGGGACTAATGACCGAAGCAGTTGACGCGCCCGGAAACACGAAAAAAATCAATCAATCAATCAGTGGCGTCTCCTGCTCAGTGATCATGGGGATGCGATCAGTTTTACGAATTAAACAATGTAGAGCAATTAACGTGTCTATACATATTACAACGAAATACCTACTCTGCCTTCGTTGAGATTGTTTGAGAATTGCTAATTGTGCTAATTGTGTGCTTGCTCTGACAATAATAAACAAAACAATAATACGCGCATTCATGTGTAGTGCGGTCAAACTGCTCCTCCCCCTACCCGCTATGGAGGCCACAGTCGGGAGTACGTGACCACTGGGAGGCGTTGGCGAAGCTTTGGGAGGGGCAATACAGAAGCGCCAATGAGAAGTCCGAGATGCGACACTCAGCGTCGCATCACCGCCAGCCAAAACCTCGCTTCTTGCACACAGCCAGCACACAGCACATGGTTGATTGATTGATTTTTTCGTGTTTCCGGGCGCATCAACTGCTTCGGTCACTAGTCCCGTTAGTGTAGTGCATGTTTTTTTCTCGGGAGATCTATTTCGATGAGACGTCGCAACACAGCTGAAAGATAAGGAAGAGTGTAGTGTAATTGATAGTTTAGTTACAGTGTATAGAATATAGTGTATTCGTAAATTCCAATATATAAATACTCTTGCTGCACGAACTCGCATAACAGGCCGTAACACGAAGAAAATTCGTATCCCGGCAAGGAAACCTAGGCATACAGATCTATGTAATCTGATAACACGCATTTTAATAACATGAACATCAATTGTTTTGGTACCTTAGTAATACCTACGGCTTCCGCCATATTTAAATTCTGCAAATCCTTGTCTCCTCCGTATCTGTTCTGCCCAAGTGTACGCTCGCAGTTCGTTGATTGGGTCTGCTTTTTTTTCACCCCTGTTCCTCAGGACTCTCAAATATTGGTCGAGCGCTACACGAGACCAGTTAATTCGCTATGCGGAAAGAGAGAGAAAAAACAGAAGTGAAGGTCCGGCGGACTCCGTATCGCTTCGTTTCAAAATATTGTGATTCTCCGTTTAATGTGATCACGTGATCGACCGGCGAAGCGCTTCCCCGGCGACCGGACCGGAAGTGAGCTTAATGCTACGCACCGCTCCCCATTTCCGCTCCCGCATCCATAACGAAGGTATTAATCTGTATTCCGCGCAAATATTGCCATTAATTTGCTCTCGTGTAATTTATCAAGTCATATCCAATGCGCGTTACATGTAAAAACTGTCCAAATGGCTCCGATATAAATTAAATAGAGCGGCGTGGCGCTAATATTGCAGAAATAGGATTGTGATGCGCTATTGTGTAATTTTTTAATGCGCCTATCTGATTGAGTCGTGCATTCTCTCTGGTTGTTTCATTTAATCCTATTTCAATTTTATTTCCTTTTCGAGGGTGTATTCATCGTTGTATCATCTTTCATTCCGTTTATTATAATCTGCGTAAAGGTTTATGGTATTAAAATGCAATATGATCCTTCTATATTAAAATGGTTGTGAAGAAATTAAATCAATGTTTTCATTAACGTAGCCCACATCTTAAAATCTATTTATTGTGACTTTTAAACTTTTCCAGGTATTTTGTTTTCTTTGTTATTTAATTTCATTTATTTTGTTCTACTTTTTCAATTAAATTACATTATTTTTAGAATCTAAATCAAATTATTTTCTAAATGTCTTAGTGTAAAACATTGATTTTTGTAGTAAACCGATGTTACCCATTGGTCATGAAAAAGTATTTATGTAAATACATATTAATTGTAAATGCACAAAGTATCGCAGCACATATGCACAGTGTTTAATAATCCTATTTTTACGTGTACATTAATAACCCTCGCCATTTCAAGGCATCGATTTTACAGTGCTTTGATGAAGAGGAATACGGAGATGTTCTGACCTGTAATTGCGACGCTTGCAGTTAAAAACAATATCAAATCATACCCTAATCACATTATTTTTCACAGTAGCCCTTTTCGAAGAGCGCAAAGGACCGGGCAATTGGATTTCCGAAGCAAATTAGTTCTGGATATTAAATTTTCAGGTGAGCGTTGTAAATTAATTGTTCATGAATATGCGCCGGGTAAAAATCAACAGCTAACTCGGTTACAGGCGTATTTGACTTACATTATGGGAGGCTACTTGGGCTCTGATGGGCCACTAACCGTATTCGCCGAACGCTCATCACCGCCACGCTGCGCTGCGGTCGCTGGTTGCATCGCAGCGAGATTTTCGTCGCAATCGTGCGTTGCATGAGCGAAAGGCATCACTGACTGCTCAGCTCCCTCCTTCGAAACCCTTGACGCACACTGAAAATTGTAGTTTTTTCTGATTTTAAAAAAAGGCATCCTATATCAGTACATACCTGCGCATGTCATTTGTAATCATTAGGTAATTATATGCTCTCACTATAACATAACCTGATATAATAATAATAATAATAATAATAATAATAATAATAGCAATAATAATAATAATAATAATAATAATACCCCGTGTACAAATTTCCCACATTTCAACTCTATTGCGAATGTCTTCAATGCCTGCGACGGGTTACTTCAGTTGGGAATTTTCTCATTCATCCAACACATGTTTCTTCCAGTATTTTGAACTCGCAATAATCATTACCTTAGTTGGAAATTTAACTACAACGCGTAAGCTTGCTAGTCTCATTTTTATCCTTCTCTTCCATCCTTTTGGACCAGACATGTACACATTCGGCATGTTAGTAAAACTTTTTCCACGTATTAATACTAGATACTATTTCCTCTTTAGTTATCCTAAATCCTCCATTTATCTGCTTGCAGTATATGGATTTTTCGGCAGAAAAACTCTTATTGCTGAGATCCGGTAACGCAAAAGAAGATAAATCTTGTTTATTTAACATTTTTAGTTAATTATAAATATTTACTGAAGGATCTTTCGTGTTTTTTCAGTATCTAATTTCTATGTATTTATATTTTAAACATTTAGTTTGTTGTTCTTAATATAAGTACTCAAATGTGTTAATAAAAATATGTTGATGAATCACTTGAAAGGCAAAAGATGTCGAACAATGAAATGCTTAAAAACGAGTGGCCTCAACGACACATATTTCTCGTATTACTTGCAACTTTTGCATTTATCGAAAATTCGAGAAATGGAAATTGCAAATAAAATAGATTTTGCGTCATTTTTATTTGCGTACTTCGCTCTCTTTAAGAAAAAAGTTATGATAAAAATTGCAGTCGTTTTTTAAGAAATTGTGTGAGGAAAAATTGTCAATATTTTACGTGAAATAACTGGAAAACTAATATTTTCTAAAAATTGAACATATTGCACTTTTGCAATTTTTTAAACAATAGGGAGTTTATTGAAAATGTTGCTTGGGCTGTTTTAAGAGACCTGTGCCCTAACGGAGAAAGAAAAATTAATCCAGAAACTTGGCGTCACTTTTGAGAAAATTTGAAAAATGTTGAGGTTTCATGTGTAGTATTCCACAAATTAAACTATTTATTTCAAATTCGTAGGGCCTTAAATTCGGACTGATCGGCAAAGATCATCAATTTTAAGAAAATGGCCTGAATGGTTTACGCGTTAGCGTTGACCACAGTTTAAGTCAGACAGACGGGTAGACGGACTGACAGTCGTCTTGCCGTCAATCAATTTTTCAGTATCAAGACACAC
Source organism: Teleogryllus oceanicus (assembly GCA_964035755.1). Classification (NCBI taxonomy): domain Eukaryota; kingdom Metazoa; phylum Arthropoda; class Insecta; order Orthoptera; family Gryllidae; genus Teleogryllus; species Teleogryllus oceanicus. The sequence continues at coordinate 128,778,104 of CAXIVR010000003.1, read as the reverse complement.
TTCATATTTATTATTACTACACAAGAAGTTAGGAGAAACAATTTACTACAAAAACAATATGTATGCAATTTTTTAAAATTCGGAAAACAAATCAGAAAAAAATAGAAAAAAATACAATAATTTGTGTTTTAAGAGGAATATTTTTTCGAACCTGTTCCATGGTTCTAAGAAACAATAAAACTATTTTTTGGTGCTGTTGCAAAAAAAATTGTTTAAATTTGGGTCAGAGAAAATATCAAAAATCACTTTTCTGATAGTATAAATTGTTTTCTTATTTATCATTTTTTCAGTCAGATAAAATAGTATTAATTTGCCGAAATAAAATAGAGTTAAACTAGAGGTGTTACAGAATGGCACAGACTTTCTCGTAGTCAAGTTTTCTAATTTCCTTTTTGTGGACATGAGTCCACAAATATAAAATCCACATACTAAACAGTCTTGCCCCTCCTTGCCTGCTGCCATCTATCGCCGCCCAAATTACATTTTCTTGAATTTTTTTCAACTTTTCGGTTTCCAAGTGGTAGAATCCAAATATTCATTTAAGAATATTAAAAAATACTAAAACATCCTAAATAGCAATTTTTATTGAAAAATTTGGACCCGTTTTTAAGAAAATGGCGTTAAGCGTTGCTGTAAATGCGAAATTTGAAGCTCTTTTTCACAAAAATATGTTGAGTTTTCGAGAAACTTCATTTGAAGTCATTTGAAGCACATTCACTCGCAAATGCAATAATGTAAACAAATTATTCAAATGGGAGTATTAACGGCGTGAGAGATATAAAAAGAAAATTACATTTGTGTAATTTTTGAAAAACCCACCAAGAGTACACCAAAATGAATTTGACGTCACATTAAACAGTGTCATTACCACTATCCCTTTCAAAAGTTAGAAGAAAAAAATTAGGGTCATTTTTGAGAAAATGGCGTTTGAGCGTTTCTGAAAATGCGGGATTCTCAGTTAATTGTTACATAAAGCTGTTGTGTGTTTGAGAAACGTTGTTTGACATTATTTAAAGCATATATATATATATATATATATATATATATATATATATATATAATACTGTGAATAAATCGCCTCTAAAGTAAGTATTACCGACGAGAGAGATAAGTAACAAAAATTACATTTTGTAATTTTTGAAGAAAAAAAAAAGAATAGAGAAATATAGCGTTTATGTTTCCGTATAGGGTTTTTTAACCGTCCAAAAAATTTAAAGTAAAAATATGGAGCCGTTTTTGAGAAAATCTTGTTTATGTATTTTTTTTATATTGTAAATATTGCACGCATATTGCATGAAAACTACTATTTTTTTAAAAAAAGTGACATGACCGTTATGAAAGAAATATTTATAAAATTAATTTTGTAGGAAAATTCCGAAAAAAATTCAAATTTTGGCAATTTTCGAAAATTCAGAGTTAACCGTGAAAATCGGACCTATGCCATATTTATAAGTGTATTTTACTCTATTCTAACAAGAAATTTAAAGAAAACATTTAGAGCCCTTTTTGAGAAAATCACAGACGGACGGGCAGTCAGACGGATATTTTAAAAAAACACTTTTTCGGTCTCAGGAGACTCCAAAACGTGTATTTTCGTTGAAATCTCGAAATCTATTTTCCGCAGCATTACATAACTTTCTCTATACATCGTATGTTACTCTCTATATACGTATGTATACGGGAAAGTAAAAAACACGTTTTTGGCTGTAGAGGAGTGTAGGTGGTGGGACGGGGACTAAGAAACCTTTCAAAAATATTGTTAGAATTATAATGTAACCACTCACATGTCATTTGGTTTAGGGGAACGTTTTACCATCTTACCCGGGGTACCCTTTTTATCGAAATTTAATAAACAGAAAATAATTTAATTTGTTTCGGTATAACTTCATAAATATTTAAATATAAAAATTTGAACCCTTTTTGAACAAATCTTGTTTTCGATTTTCCGGAAAATTGTCTCGATTTAACACAGACTTGTGCAACAAATATTAATGTTTTGAACCAGCTGTTCAAGATAATAAGAACACAATATTAAAGAAACCATCATGTTAAGAAATAAACTTTTAGCTTCGTTAATGATGTGAAAGATTTTGTTGAATTTTTCCCATTTTCGAAATTTTAGACGTTTTAATGAAAATAGGATACATGTCAAACTGTCTTTTACTTATGTTAATATTTGTTTTCACTTTATTTATACATTTTCTATTTAAAATAACATATTATTCAGTATTGCAAACGTAAGATGAAAATATCCAACACATTTCTGAAACATATTTTAAAATGTCATATGAACGGTGCTTACGTTAGTATTTTCATTTATTTTCCCCTTTCTATTAACAACATGAGTTTCTCTGGGTATTACATTTCTCAAAGCACAAACTACGTTAGCGCAAAACAAAATTTAAAAAACATCCAATACATTGACTGCAGAAATATACTCTCCGAAAATGGAAGTTTCTCGTTAGAGATCTTTTTGACTGCAGGATATATCACATTGTCCTCTTTGAAAAAAAATGCGTGACATCTCGTCTGCGGAGGTGGGCGTGGCGGACGAGGTAGAAAATCACAGGGGACGCCACCGCAGACACAAAAGTCGCAAACCGCGACGGTGCATCGCCTCGACGCTGGGGCCGCCATGCTTTAGTTTATTCATTTGGTGGTGTGACGAGAGCAGATCGGGCGTCGTCGGGTGCTGTGTTGTAGGAGAGAAACATGTACGTGGGTAGTAGTAAAAATGCTCCGTTCACGACTGGAAAAAGGGTAAAGACAAAATGTCGTACTGCATTTTATATTGTGCTGACCTGTAATGACCTGATTTACTTTGCAACGCGAATAATATGGTGCGTCATTCCTTTGTTTGATATTTCGATATAACAGAACAATATTCGTTTCTTTACATTTTCGTAAATTTGTAAATTGATTGATTGTAATCCTATACCTTATGTGACATTTTTGGCGTTGATGCTCATTCTGAATTCAAGACCACTTACCGTCTTTAGTAGCGATTTTGGATACACTAATATTAGTCTTCAGTTCAGGGAAGTAAAACTTTCTGTGAAGGAGAGAGAATTAATTCAAAGTTGATGGTCGAGATTAGTCATACATTATTACATTTGCGTTCATGTTTATCGCCAAGATCACGAACATATCTTAAAATTTTCATTTAGACAAACATTAAAATGTATAATGTTTAGTGTTGTGAATCTTTGACGAAACATTTTGTGGGTTCTTCTGCCTGGTGAAATATGTCCATTCATTGCAACTGCAGCAGCAAAATACTTTTTCACGAGAAATCTGTTAATATTGCGAGCCACAGTCGTGTGCGGTACAAGCCGTAAGGCCAGCACCCGACCTGAGACGTCTTGGGGGGGTGGCGAACACAATTCACCAGATGGTCGACTAGCTCTGTATAGACGTCCCAGTGTGGACACAATAAATAAAAAAAATAGGGGGGGGCAGGGTCGTGAAGATCGTTTATGGATTGGATGCAAAAATTACAAACAACTCGGGTGAGAATCACTTTTCACTAAATTCAGAATATATTCTAAAAATATTGGCTGCTTTGACAAATACATACAATGGCACACAGAAAAAAAATCAAATACAGAATACTCTTGACTGAAAAAAAAACAACACTAATAACACAATACACAATTTCCTACTTTCATCTACAACCCAATTGTTTAACAAACACACTTTCGAAATCGAAAATTTACTTTACAATATTTGATCTTGAAACCCTTTTTAAAAAAATTGATTTGTTCTCACTTTTAAATCGAAACAAATGTATTTTCTTTTCTTTTTTTTTGTGTAAATTTTACCCTCCCTTTTTCTTTCTAAATGTAGATACAAAGACTTTCTTATTAAAAACATCCTATCCTTACAAAATTTTTATTTGGGAAACCATGTGTTCGGCCGCGAAGCATCCATTTGTTCCTTTACCCCTTCCCCCGGTGCTTGGGCCTTTTGAACGTCGTTCGGTTGAAAACCCTTGTCCTAGAAATCGCCTTCTTCTCGTTGTTTTATGCTTGAATCTCCAATAATTTTCTTTATTTTCTTACGAGCCAACTATTTTTTAGATAAAATAAATCCAGAGATACCTTTTTAATGGACCAATGAGATATTTTTCCATGTTGGAAAAAAAAAAAAATGAAGGAAAAAATGGGTTTATTAATTATCCATTATTTAAAATTTTTCTTCCCCTAATTCCCAATAAATTCATAACTTTTATTTTTTTTCTTCAAGTTATTTTAAATAATTTTATAATGATAATTACCTCTTCTCTTCTAGAAGATTTTCCTTCCAAAAAATTTTAAAATTGAATCCGCGAATGTATTTTGGGTCCTTTTTCCCAACCCCAACCTCTATTAAAAGAATTTTTCTTTCATCCCCCCGGGTCCGCCCTTGTCTAAGGGGGTTTCTTGTTTTAAATTCTTTTTCTTCCAATTATCCCTTTGGGCCGGTTCTTTTCTTTTTCTGCTTAGTTTTGGGCCTTTTTGGAACTAAAAAAGGGGCGGTACTTCCCTTCTTTAAAAAAAAGATTTTAGGAATTTATTTCAAAAAAATTTTTACAAAATTTTTCTTCTTTTTCTTGATTCTAGAAAAAAAGCAATTTGTTTTCCCCTCTACCCCTCCCTTTTTCTTCCCTCATCTTCCTTCTTTTTTTTTTCTTTTCCTTTGTTTTTTCTTTTCATGTTTTGGGACTTTACTTTTGCATCATTTTGCCATTTATTTCATTTTTTTAAAATGTCGAAACTTAGAAATTTTATTTTCATTTTTTCCATTTATCTATGTGTTTGAGAACGGAAGAAACAAGTGGGCGAAATTTAAACTGGGGTAATAATTGACCAACCTAAAACTTTTTTGTTTTTGTTTTTTTGGGGAAAATTTTATCTATCTTAATTTTTTTATATTCTTTTGACTCTTAACTTCCATCACCCAAATTTCGTTTATGCGAAATTCTTTTTTCCCCAAATTCAGTTTAAATTTTTTCAATCAATTTTTCAACAAAATATTAAAGGTCTTGTTTTTTAATGTCTAAATCACCACGTCCCAATTAGAAAAAAAATTTTAATCTTCTCAATATATTTCTAGCATTGTACAAGAGCGATATTTTCTTGGTCCAAATATTTTTTTGAAGACCAAATTCCCCAAAAAAACCTGTTTATTGTCAAATTCGGTTATCCTATTTGCCAATACATATGGTCGGTTGAACCCAACCACTTATGGGATTTGATTAGTTAAATCCTCTACGCCTCTGTCTCTGTGGGTGGGTAACCCATTCAATCGCCCTTGCATCTAAACCCAAAAATTTTCTTCCCCATTCCTTTTGGGCCATCGGGATTTTAAGGGGTTTTTTATTCAGTGAATTTTTTCCAGGGTAGAAGGTTATACTCTTTTTTTTTTCGAATGAAAATTTTGGTCCCCCGAATGTGAAACAATTTATTTCCCAATTGGAAAATTTTTATGATTTTTCTTTTCAAACACCTTTGTTTAAGAATATTCAGAACTTTTTTTTCGTATGCTTTGGGATTATGTTCAAGTTCATCAAAAAAATTGGTTAAATTGTTGAAATGTCCCCCCCTTTTTCACTAGATAGTTCTTTTGGTTTGGGCGGGAAGCGTGTCAAAACAAACCTTCAAAAACCCACCCCCCAAAATTCCCCCGGTCCTTTTTTCAAAAACCCTCCCATCAATAGAATTTTTCTTTTCATCCCAGACGGGGTCCCATTAGCATTTTGTTTTTTGGTGATGTTTCGGTTTGAAGTTTCCCCCTTTTTCTTTGCTTACTTTTGGTTGCTTTTTCGTATCTTGACCATTTAGGACCATTAAATTTTGCCCTTGCTTTCTGTAACCTTTCATTATAAAAAAAAAGTATTAAACTTAGCTTTTATTAATTTTTCGTGAATTGGTAAGAGATTTTTAAAAAATTTTGTCGGGGAAGGAAAATGACGTTTAAAAAACAGAAATTTCTTCACCCGGTATCGTCGGAGAAATAATTTGCGCAATTTCTCCGTTGCTATTCCGCATGGACATCTTTTCTTCCACGTACCATACATTACATTAATTTTAAAATGTTTGGTTTCTTTTTCCCAATATCTCGAATAAAATTTTCTTTGAGTTCCCCATATTTTTGGGGAAAACCCCCAAACATCCCCCCAGATTCGTGAACCCCTCAAATCTGATAAACGATTCTATTTTTCTTACTGCCCGAAAAAATTTTAAAAAGAAAAGAAATTATCATTTTTCATAAAAACATGGATTTTCATCCCCCATGCACTGAAATTGGGAGTACACGGCAATGAAACATCTGGGCTGAAACCCCCTCCCTGGGGTAAATTTTCTAATTGTTTTTTAAATTTCACTTTTTTTATATGCATTAATTTGATGTTGTAGAACGCCATCCGTTCAAAAAGACCTTTATTCCACTATCTAATTTATTAGCTTGAACTGAACTTGTTCATCAATTTTTTGGAACTTTTCTACCCTTTTCTCCTAATTTTCTGCCTGTCGGATACGGGGGTTAAAGATCCGTTTGTTTCAATCCTAGTTTCAAATTCTTTCGTTACATCAACCCTTTTTCTTCTAAAAAGCCCCAGCTCCGTAATTTTTTCTTTCCTGTTCCTGTGCAATTTTCTAAACCCTCGCTTTAAATTCGCCCTTTCCCCTCCCCCCTAATTCAGAAAACTGTGCTTTTAAATTTTCTTCAATCCCTTATTTTTTTTAATTTCTTGTCAAATTTCCCTGAATTTTGTTTCCAATGCATTTATTGCCAGTTATTTCCTCTAATTTTGGTTTTCCCAAATTATTTATTCCCGGTTTTTTTCCTCAATTTTTTTCCAAAATTTGTTCTCCCAATTTTGGGTTTTCCCAAAGTTTTATTGCCGAGTTATTCACCTCAGTTTATTTTCCCAAAGAAACCCCCTAATTTTTTATGGTTTCTTTTTTTGATCCGTGAAACCCACATCTAATTGTTGATAAATTGACCTATTAATCGGATTTGAATTGCCCCCCGAGGTTTCGTTTTTCCCTCATCCTGACCCGTGTTGGGTTGGCTGTGATTTTTCCCGGGACGTCTCACTGTTTCCCCGTTCCTAGTTTCCCCTGTCTTCCCCGATCATCATACCTGGGTTTGTCCCCAGTTTCCCTATCGCTATCTGATTCCTAGCCCTTCCACGGTAGGTAAATTCCAGCCACTTTATACTTATCTGCCATTTTGAATCTATTAACTCCCTAGAATCAATCAATTTTTTTCCCAGCCCCTTTCCTCTCCAAAAAAAATTTTTACACAGAAATACCCGACACAATTTGAAACATAAAACTCTATATAATAAATATCCTTTTTGAAAAAACCCTCCTGAAATAACACACTTTACTCAACACCGTACTGCAACCGTCAGAAAAATTTGTGAACTGTGTTCAATTGTACTAGTAATTTTAGTTACCCAAATTTTTTGGGCTCAGTTATTCAAATCAGTTTGTCGTAAATGCATCCAAAATCGGCCCCCCTTATGGGGGGCCTTTTCGAGCCAGTCGTGGGGCGGCGCCGTAAGGCCAGCCCCGACCTGGGGACGTCTTGGGGGGGGCGCACAACCCCCATGGTCGGGTAGCTCTGTATAGACGTCCCGGTGGGCAAATAAATAAAAAAAAGGGGCGGGGGCGTGAAGATTTTATGGATTGATGCAAAATTAAAACAAATCGTAAATCATTACTAAATTGAAAAATTTCTAAAATATTGGTCTTTTCAAATACATACAATGGCCCCAGAAAAATCAAATACAGAATATTTTGACTGAAAAAAAAACCTAAAAACAAAACACAATTTCCTCTTTCATCTACAACCCCTTGTTTAACAAACACCTCAGAAAATTGAAAGAATCGTTAAATTTACTTTTTAAAATTTTAAAAAAACCACATTGAAAATCAAAAAATTTAAAACTTTCCCAACATTACTTTTCAACAAAAAAGGGAAAATCTTTCTCTCTCTAAAAACCAGAGAATTACTTTTTTATAATTATACCTTTCACAAACCTTAATCACTATATTACAATTTTGATCTTTAAATCCTTTTTTAAAGAAAAGATTGATTTTGTTTTACGATTTGAAGTCGGAAAAAAATGTACTTTTACTTTTTTTATCTTTTTAAACGTTAAAAACTTTACCCCCCCCCTTTTTTTTCTACGGTAGATACAGAATGACTTTTATTAAAAAGAATCCCCTATCCTACAAAAAAATTTTTTTGGAACGACCTTACTGTGTTCCCGCGTAAGATCCACTTTGCTTCCTTTAAACCCTTTCCCCGAGCTGCCCCGGGCCCTTGAAGCGTCGTGGCCCGGTTTAGAACGCCGTTTTCCCCCGAAAAACGCCTTCTTTTCCGTTCAAGTTTTTATGGAATACCCCAATTTAATTTTACTTTATTTTTGATTACAGTTAATGACCCCTGGGTATTCAGGTGAAATGAATCCAGAGATCACCCCATATGACCCAAAATTCAAAAATATTTAAATTACGGCATGTGATAGAGAAAAAAAAATGGGAAAAAGAAATGAATGCAAGCTATTAATTACTGCCCTCTTTCAAAATTTCTCTCCCCAATTCTTCCATTATAAATTCATAAAATTTTTATTATCTTTCTTCTAAGATTAGTTTAAATCAATTTATAAAGAATAATTTCTTCTGGGCTTCTAGAAAGTTTCAAAAGTTAAATCTGAAGTCCGCTGCAATGTCCTTCCTGGCTACGTTTTCCATGTCCGCCCAGTTAGCTCTACCTTCGAAAGAACTTTTTTTTTCATCCATTTCCCGGTTTGCCCTTGGTCGGTGGCGGTTTTTTGTTTTAAATTTAATTATCATTCCAAATATCCATCCGCGTTGGCCCGTTCAAAATATTTTTTTCCTTCCTTTTTTATGGCCTTTTCGGGAAACTAAAAAACGGGGGACAATAGAAAAATTTTTCATTTTCCTGCTAAAACTCACAATAGTGATTTTTAAAATTTTATTAGAATTCCCAAATGCGTCTGTTACTCAAGCTCCTAATTCCCAGCAGTGATGTGCCGAGATTTCTGAAACGCTGCAGTGTGAATTTTAGCTACATCCTGCTGGTAATTTTTTGGGGTTAACGTCCTGATGGTACAGTGAAGGTCCACTTTTTTCTGTTAATGATACATTGAATAATGTAGGTTTCCTTTTTTATTTAAACGATTGACTGATTCAGTGATATTGTTTGATGAAAAAATTTTATTACCTTCCAGATCAAACTCAATATAAAATCTGAAGACCATATGACTTTTTGGAAATAAACCCCCAATTTTATAGAAAACCGGATATAACCAACAGCTAAGGAAAAAAAGAACGTTTTTTAGAGAAACATTTCATTTTTTAGACAAAGTTGGAATTAAGGGAATGAAACTTTTTAACAGTGCCGAAAGCCACAAATATCCTCACGGATTTTTGGACGTAAAAGGGTCTTTACTTGTAGATTTTAATTTTTCTGTCACAATTTTTTCACTCGTTAGTAACTAATGAACTAGCATTTTTGAACTATCCTGTTAAGGCATTAGTTCGTGATGGTTTAGTATTGACAAAAAACCAAAAAATTTGGGTTTCAGCAGAGACATTATTTACCATCGCCAAACTGCAAACCTTATTGAAAGAAAGCTATGATTCCACATTTCATCTTACTGAAAATTTTCACTTCCCACGAACACTCACATCATTTAAAATAAAAACACTGACTTTCTAACGCTGGTTACAAAACAACAGCCTCTAAACAACCCCCAAAAAAAGCTGTCTATATCATGTTACATTGTTTGAAAGCAAGATTATCAAACCAGTTGTCAAAAAGGACGTCTTTGGGGGCGTTGTTGTGATGTTTGAGCCTTTTTTGTTCCCCCGGCGTTCTATAAATTGCTCTCTGGCCACCAACGCGAAACAGGGCTTTATTCCGGGGTTTGAGCTGAAAAAAAAAATCAAAAATCTTTCTATATAACAATTTTCGACGAAACGCTTGACATGCTTTATCACTCCCCACCCTTTTCTTAACCCTAAACAGAAAATCAAACACCCGTCTCATCGTTGTAATGAACCCCCTCGAGAACATATTCAAAACACCCCGAATCATATCATAACTGACTAAAATGCTTCCCCAATTTCACTTTTTTAATTGGGGCAAAAGGGAAGGAGCTTCATCAAAACAATTATCGAATTTCTCCTTTCATTTTTGGGGAATTTATGATAATAAAAGAATTTTTTTTTAGCAAGGCGAAAACATTTGATCGAAAGATCCATCAAACAAAAAGCATTTTTCTTTGAGTACGATCTGTTTGTTGATCACGCAGGGAAATCGTGTCCCAAAGCGTTAGTAAAGAACCTCATTTTCGATCTTATAAACTGCGAAATTTTATCCGAGCGATTTGAAAACACCGCTAACGCAAACCTTAACCGAGGAAGTCAAACCCCTTATCCCTTCGTAACGACGGTCTTTAAAACAGCAGCCGAAACACTCAGCGTTCAAAACAGGACGCTTCAGATCTCTAAGAAAGGGGGAATGTTTTGCGGCGGAGGGCTTTTCGTTTCCCCGGCGTCGCATTTCGGCGCCAACGAGAGCGGCGCCAAACGAAATAGCGAGCGTGGGGCAGGGCGGTTTCGTTTTTTAAAACGGTCGTTGGCCCCAAAAACGACGATCATCGCTCCCTTGCCTCTTTTCCCAAAAAGCCCCATTCCGATTCACTCTGCGCGCTCCCCGCGATCATCGAAACTACCCGTGAATTTCATGTGTATGTATGTATATGCCATGTTTGAACCAGTGGAGTTATTGCTCTCAAATTTTGCATTAATGTTTTCCGAAAAATGTCATAGTGTGGGTTGCAATTCAGAATGTTACCCCCAAATGTGTTGTTTTTTTTAATACAGTTTAGTTCAATGCAATCCCTAAGGATCTAGGCCACGGTTGTGCTACAGGCGGCCCGCGCTGCCATTTATTGTGGCCCGCCGAAGGTCAGTCCGGTGGCGGCTGGTGCGCCAACAAACTGCGGATTGCATAGAATGACGGGAATATAACTTCCAAAATTCAGAATACTAATGTATACCGTAATAAAACGTAAGCAATCATGTGAATAAATAGAAAATAAATTAACATTTACGTCTGTTATTTTGTTTATTTAATTGTTATGATCATATGTAAATGTTGTTTGTATATGATGCGGATTCAACAAACCTGGACAATAGAATGTTGACAAATACCCCAAATAGGATCGAAACGTTAAAAAAGAAATAAATTTCTATAAATATATTCTATAGTCCGTTTTATGAAGGTCAGAAAATCATTACAATTAATGAAAACTATATTACAGTAAAATTAGAGTTAAATAAATCTATATTCAAACATTACTTACATAATTGTCGGGTATGTTCTCCTCCCGAAGACATGATACTTGCTTTTATTTCCAGTAACCACACGATTGTTTGTATTAGTTGTACATTGAGGCAATTGCCGGAAATAATATTCGCACAATTCAAAAATTAACTATTTTCGAAAATGCAGTGATCGCACTCCGCATGCACTTACGCAGTGCGGTGAGCGCACTCCGCAACAAGCACTATTTTTTGGACTCGTTATCCCCTATTCATTTCATGATCTTAGTTGTTATTGCTGCTACTAGTGGTGATAACGAAATAAAATTATTGTATTCAGAAAATGTCATTACCTTAGAATACATTGCAATAATGGAAAATATGTTTTTCATGAATGTGTTCTATCCTGTGAATTCAGTTCTATAAATTGATATTCTTATTGGCTTATTTAAAACTACACTTCTTATAGAGATATACAATAATTATTTTTTCAAAATGTGAAGTACGTTTTTGATCTAATTTAAACATTAAAACACCATTTTTACACAACTACCACCAAACTACTGGATTTGTGGACTTTTTAGTTTCATTGTGACCCCTTAAAAAAAAGCTAACTCAAAAGCACCACAGAAACGAATATAATTAATTATTGTGCTCAAAACATATCTATTTTGTTTCACTTGTTCATTGTGAATTGCAATATTTTTCCTGTATTCATTATCTAATTGTTTTGCAATATTGGTAGTTTCTAATAGCGCTAACTGAAAACTGTTTTTTACGTGAATTCCTGAAGATTCATGTTTTTTTCATTTGATCTATAAAGTGGTTTAAATCTTTAAACCACGTTTTTGTTCACGTATCTTTATCCCCAAAGAATATACAAGGAAAGCAAAACAGAGCTACCGTCGAATCTCACCAACATAACCATTTTGAATTTTTTAATTTTCGATTGAATTCTCTTTTTACTGATTTTATCGTTTGAATAAAATTTTGCAAACTTGGATTAGGCCTTCCGAGTCTCTTAATTTCTAGTTTTTCCTCAATAGGGCGTGAACCGAAAGGAATTTTTTGTAAAATTTTCATTGTATTCATTGTCAGAAAAATAAAACACTCATGCAGAAAACTCAGACTTACGTACGTCCTTTACCGTCCGCAACAACAAAAGCAACAACAAAAGCAACAACGAAACCAACAACAAAGGCAACAACAAAGGCAACAACAAAGGCAACAACAAAGGCAACAACAAAAGCAACAACAAAAGCAACAGCAAAAGCAACAGAAAAGCAACAACAAAAGCAACAACACTTAAATAATAAAATATCCATCACACACTTTTTGTTCTTACTACACACAATGTATCTTCCGAAATGACCGGGAAATGACTGTCCTGGACTGTCAGGTTGGCGGAAGAGTATTGCGTGCGAAGGGGGATTTCACCAAACAAAATGCACTCTTCAAATGAACGTTTTTAATCAACAAACCTTTCATCGATGAAAATAATTTATCCAAATAGGTATAAATAATGAATTCAATACCTGTAAGTACTGACTTAACTTGTGAACTCGCAATAATAAGCGAAATTTACGTTGCAGCGAGTCAGACGATAGAATATGGGTATTCTCATGAGACTCACTCCGTCGCAGCGCAGCGCGACAGCGCTAGTAGTCTGGTTGTGCTACCAAAAAGCCATATCTTCCCCATATTAAATTGAAGGACCAAAGAGAAAACGCAGAAAAGCAAGGAATACAGCCAAAAGCCAAGGGCGTGATACACTACTTGGTGCAGACGTCTGAGAGCATCAGTTGAACTCTCTTTGGTTTACAAATGATTTCACATACATCAGTACTGCTGCAATATCTTGAATATGAAATGTCATAAAAGGAAAATGTGTATTCCTAAGATATTATAAGATATTTTTCGATTATCTGGAGGTTGTGCAACCTAAGCACGAGCCGGTACTGGGTCAGTCAAAAGTAAATGTCCCGTGCAACCATGTCGTGCGAGAACATTGTTCTTCCATTGCGCCCGGCTAGGGTCAACACTCCCCCCCCCTTTAAGGTAGAAATAGGTGAAGTTTAGATTTAAGGAATTTTGTTTCTATTAAATTCAGAAATTAAAAATTATCCCTATTTGATTCATTGCGTTATGCATGGCACGGCCTGATATCACACATGGTTCAATCCCTTCAACCCCCGACTCTCCAGTTTCAGAGGAGCCGGGTAAAATACTGATATACTTTACGGTGTCAGGATGGACTGAGTAAAGGAAAATACGGCCCGCAACCATATTAAAGGTTTTGGTTGTGGCCTTGGAGGCCTTGCAAGTTGGACACCCCTGTTCTAGGCTATTGCCGGATGACGTGGGGCGGTGCAGGTCGGGGTGTGGCAGGCGACAGGGGCGGGACGGGTAGATCGGTCTAGCGGCGGGGAGAAGGTGAAAAGTGGGTGAAGTGAGGGGGCGGGAAGGCGGATCAGGCGCAGTGGGTGGGGTTGGAAGAGTGGACGGGACGGTAAATAAATGCCAGGGTAACATCAATTAATATACTTGCAATGCTATGAAGCAGATGACCTCCGATGTTTTGGAGGGTACCTACTGACCCCAGAAGCCAAGTTGACGGATTCAATCCTGGCTGGGGCAATGGATTGATTGTTAGATTGATTAGAGATTCCGTGCGTGTTACATGCATAGGTCATTAGTCCTTTTTAGCGCGGGAGATGGAGGTGATCTTCCCCCGCTGGATGGCGAGAGACGGCGCAGACCTACACGTCGCCTATCGAGTTTTCCCCAACCAGGTACCTCCCACTAGTGGGTCACTGCGCTAGCCGGCCTAGGTCTGTGGGATTTCGAAGAGAAGAAGACCTCTCAGAGTAACGATTATGCTGTGAAAAAGATCACTGGCAACTTACCGGGACAGTTCAATCCCTTCGTCAATGATCATCTCACTTTCGCCCGATACACATTTTTGGTATTATTATCGGCCAACATGGCGCCTGGCGACAATTGTGGCCACCGCAGAATTCTGGCCGAAGGGTTCTAGGGTTAGAGTCCTAGGATTTGAGTCGATAGTTTTCGCGCGCAATCCTTCTTCTTCCTACTTCTATTGTAGCGTCATAGACTTGACTCCCTGCTCCTGAGTTGCAAGGTATGGGGATGAGGGAGCCAAATATAGGCTCCCGAACAAAGGCCAGAAGGCTGAGAAGAATGGTCAAAACATATTATTGTACATTTGGAAACGTGAAGCAGGTAGCAGATGGGGCGCTCGGCTGGGCTTCGCTGTCTGGAGGTCGCGGGGTGCGGATATTCCTTGTTGATGTTTCTAATGGAATACATAACTCACGCGTTGCTCCACATCTTCCAGAATTTGCGAGCTGATGAGAACAGATGAATATTGTCAGTGGATTTTAATTTCCCAGCCTTTTAGCGAGGGTTTTCTCACGTATCGTGTGACGTAGCACCACGGAGAATATTCTGCCTGCCGGTTACCAACAGCCCACGCGAGGATTGATCCACATTGCAAAAAAAAGATCATGAGAGGGCGAACAACGAGAAATTCACAGCTCAAATTATGGGTCATTGGATATGGGTATGGGGCCCCAAATTCTCGGAGTGAACAACTGGTTGCTGAGAAACGCAGACATAAAAAATATAGAAACATCCAAAATGTCAAGTATTTAAATATCGCAGAAATGAAATAATTAATAACAACTGAGGTTGCAAACAATATCGGAAAAGGTGAGAATAATACATTACAAAGAAAAATGGGAGATCATGTATAACGTATACTGTTTCAAAGAATTCCCTGGAAAGTATTCAATAACAGTCAGTTCAACCTAAAAATGAAGTTCAGAATTCCAAATATATTATAATTATGGAGCGGATTTCCATGATTTTGCTTCTTCTTGTCCGTTGTTTCAGGGCATAGCTAAGTGAAATTCCTTGACATTTGGTTAGAATTGGATGCTATTAGATTAATATGTTAGTGAATATAATTAATATATTAGTGAAAGAGCTTGTCCCAATTTGCGTTTTTTCTTGTTTTCTATAGATAATAAAATACTTGTGCAAATGTAGGATTTTTCGTCATATCATATTTTTTAAACCAAGCAGAAGAAATATAAGACATACAGTATTCTTCACTAAGAAGCATATTTACTTCAGTTATTTCTCCGGGGATTTATTCCAAGCATGCTTCTCCTGAATTTTATCAAGAAATGTTTTTAGAGGAAATGAAATATTGTTAATTTTAAGTGCATATTTCTGAACTTTTAGGTCATAAATGTATATTTTAAAAAGCATATTTCCAGATTTTTTGGCACAAAAATCTTCTCCCTAATTATATTTATATAATAATCATTATAATTTAATAATCACTACATTAATCAACCTGCACGTCGGCTCTCCTTTCAGCGTTCCGACGGGCAGCGGCAGCTCATGCATCAACTGATGTCACTGCAGCGCCTTTGACCGGGAGGTCCTAGGTTCGAGTCCTGACGGCGGCAGGATTTTCGACACTAGCTTTTCAGCTAGGTCGAGTTCAGTTGCTGTCTGGAGGAGAATTCTAGCGGCCGGCTATTCAGATCGGTAGTTTTCCGTAGTTTCTCCGATCAACACCAGGCGAATGCCGGAGCAGTACCTTTGCAAACGGGCCACGCACCGTGCGCGATCTGTCCTTCCTCTTCCTTGATCTATCCTATTCCCATTCACACACACTTACACTAACATGCACTACACTACCACATATTACGGGAGACCGGTCGGGAGCTTAGAGCTTGTCCCGGCTGGGGCGGTGCCTCCACTGGTGGGAGAGTCCTGTTTAGGAGGAAACCCCGCTAGCCGACGGTGGGTCGACGCCGGATCTCACTATCCAGCGGGGGAAGATCACCGCTATCTACAGAGCATGCATTACACTTATGGGACTAATGACCTAAGCTGTTGACGCGCCCGGAATCACCAACCAACCAATCCTGCGTTCCGCCCCTCTCCCACCTCCTCCTCTTTCGCGAATGCCCCTTGTGGCTCGTCTCTCTCCCTCCGCCCCTCCCGCTCTGACGCAGACGACCTTCCGACACCACGCGCCCCCCTCCCCCGCCCCTGCGGGTCGTTAGGCCGCGCCTCCGCGATAAATAGACGCGATCGCTCATTTCGCCGCGCGCGGGCGATAAATCCGACGCCCCCGCCCGCCCCGCCCTTTCTTGCTCTCGCGCCTCGCTCCGGCGCTTCCGTAGTGAGTGTCGTTAGCCGCTAGAGGCGCCACTGCGCGACCGAGAGGCTGCCGGTGGTGGAATAGATTTTTTCCCCCTTCTCCCTGGCCTTTGGAGCGTGCTGTGAAGAAATTTTGCGGTGAAGCTGAAATGTGTGCTTTTATCTGAATAATACTGTTTTG
The DNA here is from genome assembly GCA_964035755.1 of Teleogryllus oceanicus. Classification (NCBI taxonomy): domain Eukaryota; kingdom Metazoa; phylum Arthropoda; class Insecta; order Orthoptera; family Gryllidae; genus Teleogryllus; species Teleogryllus oceanicus. Next base: position 128,761,373 of record CAXIVR010000003.1, on the reverse strand, counting down.
TGATGGTATGGTTAGACGCTTTTAGGTTATCTCCATTAATATTACTCGTAGTTGTGTAAGCACAGCTACATGTGATAATTCATTACTCTCGAGATCGTTTCGAGAGTTCTTATGACATAAACACCAAACTGATAAAATGTTTTGAATAATAAAAAAATGGAAATTATCCGTACTACCTGGGAGGTAGTTACAAGGTAAGTTTCCTAAACTATTTTTTTGTTAGTCGTCGAATACAAGTTAACATTGCACTAGTATTTATTTCAAGCATAAAAAAATTGTTAATCACCTGATGAAGAAACCGAAAATGAAATTCTAAACGTTGTGCGTGTAATTTTAAAAAGGAATTAACAAAATAAACACCACTAACATTATAATTTTCCTTTATTCTCAGTTCCCAGGAATAAGGTTCATTTTATTCGTAACATAACATGAACACTCATTTGAAACAGCTGTTTTGAAACCATCGCTTTTCTGTCTGAACATCTCTGAAGGCTTGTGAGGTGACCCAGTGCTCGGGGGACGTTCCTGGGCGCAGCTGCGCGTCGTCACCTGGGGACGCCGCTAATATTCTGCGACGCGGGCGGCGGCGGGGGTGGGGCGTTGGCAGGGCGGCGGCGGCGGTGGGGTGGAGGCGGGGAGAGGCTGTGGAGCGGCGGCGGAACCCAGGGCGGAGCGGCGGCGGTGGCTCCGGGGGGCGGCGGCGGCCGAGGGGACGGGGGCGGCGGCCGGGGGGGCGGGGGCGGGGCGGCGGCGGAGGCGGTGGGGGCTGCGGAGGCGGCGGCGGCCGGGGCAGCAGAGGCGGCAGCGGCGCATAGTTTCCGAGGTGCGCGGCGCAGCTTCGCTCGCCTGTTAAGAAGGAGGGATCCGCCGCCGCGCGCCTCCGCCACCGTCCCCGCCGCGTCAGCTTATTCCAACAATGTAACTGTAAAGAGGATGTCCCTGTATCCGTCGCCGCCCCTCCCCCGCTGCTCCAGAAACCTCCCCTACGTGTTTGTTGGATCCGCCGGGAGAGGTGGCTCAGTGCATTAGCTGATATCAATGCAGTGCCCCTGACCGGGAGGTCCTAAGTTCCATTCCAGACAATGGCAATATTTACGACACTAGTTGTTTGTATTAGTTGTACATTGAGGCAATTGCCGGTAATAATATTCGCACAATTCAAAAATTAACTAGTTGACGAAAATACGTCCGGTAGCGGTAGCTCAGTACATCAACTGATGTCACTGCAGCACCTCTGACCGGGATGTCCTAGGTTCGAGTCCTGACGGCGGCAGGATTTTCGACACTAGCTTTTCAGCTAGGTCGAATTCATTCGCTGTCTGGAGGAGAATTCTAGAGGCCGGCTGCTCTGATCGGTAGTTTTCCGTGGTTTCTCTGATCAATAACAGGCGAATGACGAAGCAGTATCCTAACAAACGGTCCACGGACCGCGCACGATGTTTCGTTCCTCTTCCTCTTCCTTGTCCCATCCTCACCCCTTGCACACACACTTACATGCACTACACTACCACATATGCCGGGGGACCAGTCGGGCAGCTTAGAGCTTGTTTCGCCCGGGGCGGTGTCCTGCTGGTGGGAGATACCTGATTGGGAGAAACCCCGCTAGCCGACGGTAGGTCGGCGCCGGTACTCACCATCCAGCGGGGGAAGATCACCGCAATCTCTATATGAAACACGCATTACGCTTACGGGATTAATGACCTCGGCTGTTGACGTGCTGAGAGTCAAAAACAAGCAACAAGCCTACCTTTGTTAAATCCGCCGCCTACGCCGCCCCCAGCCGGGAATAAATCCAGCCGATCATTGGGGGAGAGCGATCATCATTTTTGTTAATTTTGTCAAATTTACCAAAGAAAAGGAAATAAACGAAAACTCTGTACCTTGGGGGCGGGGGTATGGCCTGGCACCCCATCCCCCTGGATCCCCTATCGACGCCAGTCTAATACCATTTAGCCCGAAAGCGAATTCTGAATGGTGAAATTCATGGAGATCTGTTAGGAAATCGCAGGATAATTCTGTGTTTGTTGCGTTGAGATTGTTACATCCAAATGAATACTCTGATGCCATAACTGATGCCAAGACTGATTATCTCTAAGAGATCACTTGTCCTCTTGGGAATACAAAATCGAAAACCACCTCCCTTGCCTATGACAAACATGGATACGGGACTCATCAAATCATATATCAAGAAGAACAAATTAATTAATCAATCAATTAATTAATTAATTAATTAATCAGTCTCCCCACATATATACCATATTTTTAAAAAAGGGAGGATTGTAAGAATCTATCTTCTTTTCCCGGCGGTGTTGCTTGGGTAGGATAGTGCATGCAGGTGTGTGTGTGTGTGTGTGTGTGTGTGTGTGTGTGTGTGTGTGAGAAAGAGAGACAGAGAGAGAGAGAGAAGAGAGAGGGAGAGAGAGTAAACGAAGCGAAAGAGATAAGGAGGTGGAAGGAGAAATAGTACGCGGTGTGTGACCCGTTTGTTAAGGTACTGCTTCGGCATTTGCTTGGTATTGATAGGCGAAACCACGAAAAACTACCGAAGAGAGCATCTGCTTGCTAGAATTCTTCACAGATACACACGCACACACAACACACAGTGGTTCATGGCAGTGTTTTGAATAAGGGAATTCTAGGTCGAGACAGTGAGGGATTCTAGGTTGAGAGGGCGATTGCGCAATGGTGCATGATGCAGCGGCGAGAAATACGCATTTGTCTGATGGCTCTTTCGCAAACTGCTTCACTCCTGAAATACTGCATCATTTTCTAAATAATTAGTGGTGGACTAAACTTCAGCATCTCCAGCATTTTTATAATGTCATAACTTCAATTCTTTAATACTATGAGGTGTCAGAGAACCAAAGTTGTAATTATTACTCTCTCATCCAACTAAAATGGCCATAACATTTCTCAGGTTGGTATTTTCCCACGGATTTTGTTTTCGTTTTACCTTTCAGATGTCAAAAACGTGATTTAAGCTACTTACTTTTTTCACATTTCCTTGCCTATACTTCATCTTTTTAATCACGATTCTTGTCTTTAATCTAATCGAGTTCAGAATGCAGACATGCTCTGATCTCCCTCCCTTATCTTTTCAATGCCCTTCTTCCAATGAGAGCCAAGCCAACAACAAGAACAAAAAATATAACACAACAAAGTAATAGAAAGGCCGACCAAGACCTATTTTCTTCTCGGGAGCTCTCTGGCCGATTGGCTTTTATTATTTACTCTGGCCGTAATTCGAGACGACAGGTCCCGCCCCGAAGGGACAAGGCCCTATTCCGCCAGGGCCCAGGGCGGCCGCCGTGTTTCATCTCCTCGATAAATAAAAGCGCGCTAATTGAATTGATTTGTACGTGTCAGGCGGCATTGTTTATAGCCGCCGCCGACGCGTCTGCGCAGCGGCGGAAAAACACAGTGGGCCTAATGGGACAAAAGTAGGAAGACACATTTTTTTCAAAAACTATATTCTAAAAAGGTCGATATAATCTCAGCTTCATTAAAAAAATCTACTAGAAGTAAACATACCAAGTTCTGCGAAGATGGTTGCTGTGGTCCTGAGATATTACTTATACCCGAAACGAAAAAAATGACTGAACCATGCGGGCTACAAGCTGATTGCTTCAGGTTTGCATAGCAGCTGGATTTGGTCACACCAGGTACGCGTAACTAGGTTTCTAGCCAATGTTGAAAATCCGTCAGCATTGGGACCCGAGCCATAACAGCCAATGGCACCGGCTTAGGTGGCTCAGAGCATCAATTGATGTCACTGCAGTCCTTCTGAACTAAGTCAAGTTCAGCCTGTCTGAAGGAGACTTCTAGCGGCCACGTGCTCTCATCGGTAGTTTTCCATGATTTCTCCGATCAACTCCAAGCGAATGTTGAAGCAGTACCCTATTAAACGGGCCACGGACCGCGCGCGATCTTTCCTTCCTCTTTCTTGTACTCACCTTACACAAACTTACATTTACAAGCACTACACTACCACTTTTGTCTGGAGCTTAGCGGCCTGCTGGAAGCCCGTCTGTGGAGTTGTGCCGTCTGGGGCCTTGTCTCGTCTGGGGCCTTGTCACGCTGATGGGAGATATCTGGTTGAGGAAAATCCCTTCAAGCCGGCTTAGGTCGGCCCCGAATCTCGCCAACCAACGGGGAAAATCACCGTTACCTACCGCGATGAAAACATGCACTGCACTTACGGAACTAGTGCCCTTAGCAGTGGCCGAATCTATAATCAATCAAACAAAGGCCGATGTGACATTCCGCGATGGAAACATGCACTATACTTTCGGAACTATTGACCTTAGCAGTGGACGCGCCCCGAATCTGTAACCAATCAAACAGCCGATAATGACCTTCCGCGATGGAAACATGTACTATACTTTCGGAACTATTGACCTTAGCGGTGGACGCGCCCCGAATCTATAACCAATCAAACAGCCGATGATGAGTTCAGTGGCCGATTCGCCCCACTGTGCCCCACGACAGTCGGGGGCGCTGCCGCCGCACACAATCCGGGCTCCCCCGAGGGACCCGGCGGGCGGGCGGGCGCTGGGAGCCAGATGGAGCGATAGCACAGCGCGCGGCATCAGATGCGCTTCCCTTCCCCGCCCTGCCCTGCCCAGCACCGCGGCTGGGCGGCGGCGAAGGGCCCGGGCGGCGGCGGCGCGGAAAAGGGGTTTCGGGAATTTTGGGGGCGGGGCGCGTCGGGGGAGAAGACGCGCTTCCGGGGACCGCAGAATGGGGTTTCTCCGAAGCGCAGGGCGTGGACAGGAGCGGAAGCAAGGAATGGGGAATTGTGCTGCAGGAGGGAATGAGTCAATTTTCTTTTAATTTCTTTGGTATTGATTCGGCTCTGCCGCGTCGGATATGTAGGGAACAACAAGGGTTAGTGAAGGAGGTGTAATGAAACTTCGAAACGAGTTTGGCGGAACTATGTTTTCTTCTTGTTAGAGAAGATGTGGAAGTTTGAATAAGGTGGGAAGCAAACGATGGACATAGTAAATGAAACGCCTCACTGACGTTTCGATATGATGCCCTCCCAGGTACTAATACTTCGAAATGAGTCACTATTCCATATTATTCTAATCAATAATTCCCTTGTGATATCTGGGTGTGTCTCAATAAGTTCAGTGAACATTTTAGACCATTGAGAACATCCTCTATAAATATATTAGAATTAATGCATTGTTTGCGCATGGAATTAATTTATTAATATCAAGTTTCAATACTGTGGGAGTTATCTGATTTAGAAATCTTTAATTTGCATATCATCATTTAATTTAGGTCACAACTTATTACTCGGTAACAAGATTAAATAAATGAAATTAGCTTCATCAAAACGAAGAACACGCTGAACGGCAATGAAATGAACCGCTAGCAAATAGATTATAATTTATATTTGTATAACACAAGAATTAATGTTCATCTGTTCCTCGGAGAGGGAAGAAAGAGATGAGATATATATTCAAAAACAGCGTTGTTCACTTAGTTCAAAGCAGAATAAACACATAATTCTACTGACAAGATACACATTCTGTTACAAACGTCCCGATATCGTCTGCACCACCTCGTATCTCCTGCAACCTGGCGGGTTACTATTGTCATTTTGTCTCCACCTAGCAAGGGATTATCGTGTTAGAAGAAGAATAAATAAGCAGAATGGCAAATTTAAACGCGAAAAAATAAACAATACGCTAAATTTATTTATTTGTTATCTTTTATAAACTATTTTTTTTGTACAATTATTATTTATGTATCTTTTATAAACTATTTACTATATGTACAATTTTCAGATTTTTATTTAGTACCCCAACAGATATTACTGTTGAAAATTTGGGAAAAATCGAAAATTCCAATTTTTAAGAGGGTGTAAATTGCAAGGGGTACGTTACTTACCGATGATATTTTACGAAAAGTAACTATACTGTTATGTGTAAAGGCACAGAAAAAATTAAGGCTGAGAAAATTAACGCTATTCCTTCTTTGAGAATTTACTCTTTGAAAATCGAACTTGATTCATTTGTGTTCCATAGATTTAGTTGCAAATATTTCTCAAATAAAAACATAGAAGGTAGGTAAATAATATTTAGATTTGTAGGCCGACGTATACTTATTCCAATGCATTTTATTCTAGAATGCTAGAACAACCCAGAGCTGAATAATTTTGAAAAGAGTAAACCTCTACAAACGCGAAAACAAAAATAGGGTAAAACAAAAATGGCCGCCATTTGTAAATCAGATGCAATAAAAATAAATCAAAGATGTTTTTGAACAGTCAAAACTTAACGAAACGTGTGTACAAAATATGAATTTTTTTCGAGATGGTCGAGAGACCATTGCTGGACCATTTAAAATGGATTGACCCTGTTGAGAAAGACCTTCATTTCTGTTACGAAGACGCATTCGGTGGGAAATCGAATGCGTTATCTCCGACTCTCTGGCGATTGGGACGCTACACTCCTAATGCAACCACAATAATCACCTCTCGCCTGTTTCACCCTCCTGCATCTATGATCCAATCAATATGATTCTTTCTCCCTCAAACCGTTCCTTTGACTCCCTCTTGCTTCCTCATTCCGTATTTCTGGCACCGCTTTGTACTGCAAAGCTCTTGCACACCCCAACATCACCACCATCATCAACCTTAACACCCACCCACCAACCGGTAGCGGTAGCTCAGTGCATCAACTGATGTCACTGCAGCGCTTCTGACCGGGAGGTCCTAGGTTCGAGTCCTGACGGCGGCAGGATTTTCGACACTAGCTTTTCAGCTATGTCGAATTCAGTCGCTGTCTGGACGAGAATTCTAGCTGCCGGCTGCTCTGATCGGTAGTTATCCGTGGTTTCTCCGATCAACACCAGGCGAATGCCGGAGAAGTACCCTAACAGACAGGCCACGGACCGCGCGCGATCTGTCCTTCCTCTTCCTTGTCCTATCCTCTCCCCTTACACTTACACAAACATTCACTACACTACCACATATTCCATATACAGCTCGGTCGGGAGCTTAGAGCTTGTCCCGGCTGGGGCGGTGACCCGCTGGTGGGAGAGTCTGGTTAGGGGGAAACCCCACTAGCCGACGGTAGGTTGGCGCCGGATCTCGCCATCCAGCGGGGGAAGATAACCGCTATCTCCAGAGAAAAAACATGCACTACACTAACGGGGCTAATGACCGAAGCAGTGGACGCGCCCGGAAACACGAAAAAATCAATCAATCAAAACCCACCCACCAACAACCCACTCCACTAACTCATACCACCACAACGTTCTGTACATCTAATACATCAAGGGAAGTGGAGAGTTTCCATCTACAGGAAGACTCCATCTGTACAAAACTCAGTATAATTGATATTACTAGAAAGGTTGTTGTTGCTAGGAAGCTCCAAACTGAATTAAGGCAAATGATTGCAAATTTTGTGAATCTAGCATGAAACTCGCATGCAAATTGGAACACTGGTGACGCTGTACCATCGTAAATAAGTGAATCGTTGAGAATGATAAGAGCTAAGCAATTTTTTTTAATCATATTCTTTTTTTTCGTAATTATTTTAGAAACAGCATATTGCAGCTTCTCTGCACATAGCATATCTGCACTCTGCACAAAACTTCTCTGCATCAGTAGTAACAGATGGCAATGCAAAGACTAACATTAGCGACCCTAGGTTCAGACAGTAGGATATTCCTTTCCGTTCCCGATTCCGTCATTTTATATCAAGCTGTGAGACGGATGGTACCTGTGCAGAATTGAATATGGTGAACAACCAATCTACACAAAACGAATGTTAATGTATTGGAAAATCATAATACATTCATTTGTTATCATTTCTCCTTATCTACTGAATTGTTCCTTGCGAGGCTATCCGGTAGAAGGACATTAAATGGCGAAAAATGCGGAACTTTATATAACGTATGCCGTAACGTTTCCAAGAAACTTTGTTTTAAATTATTAAAATAACCCCGTTCTTTCAAACTCGAGTCATTTCTACGACTGTCATCAACAAAATGAGACCTTTTTGGACGGCTTCGGTCCTTGGGATGGGGGTTAGCTCTTTTCAGAACCACCACTTCATTGCACGGGTAGTCTAAAATCTGCAGAATCCCGAAATCTTGTTACAGTTAATTAGATTATTTTAGTTTCTGTGCAATTTAATTGCACGAATCTAACTACTTTAACTATGTCGTGTGTACAATCAATCAATTCTTATCATCACCACTTCTGATATACCAACTCTACCTCACGATTACCATCTCTCACGCAATCTTCGTTACTATTCTACTGCCACAACCCCTTTGCCGTCTCTGCCTCCCCTCTCGCCGCTTCTGTTGCGCACCCCCTCCTCCTTTTCTTCAGGCTATTTCTCACTCTCCCTACGGCAACCCCTCTGCCGGGCCCGCCATCGCCGCACCCGCAAACGCCGCCACCGCAACCGTCACAGTGCCTCTGCCATCATCGCTATCGCCGCCATTTCCTCGCATCCGCCACCCCCGTACAACCATCCCGTCGCCCCAAAGCCACCCATGCGACTGCTGCCCTATCACCATCAGCGTTGCCAGATGCCTAACCCGCTAGGTGTCACTCGATTTCCAAATCCGCTAAATTCAAATTATATTTTCCGGTTTTCCATTATATATGTATTATATAATATACTGTATAGAAAATTTGCTACAGAATAATTTTCAATAAAAAGTTTATTTATGTAATGCACATTACATGTCACAAATAATAATTAAGATATATTTAAACTACAGGCGAGTAATATTAAAATCTGATATTGTTGTTTTTAACATATTAAAATAAAAAATTTCTCAGAATAACAAATCTATACATATTTTCCTACTTAGTTATCTGCGTTTAAAGTTACGACAATTTGGTTCACGATATCATCTGATTAATTTCAATACGTTAATTACCTGTTATTCCCCGTACTTCTGTGGAAAACTATTGCATCATCTATTGTACACGAAAACACAAAGAAATTGCTTGCTTATGTTAACTTTCTGAGTTTCGGTTAAACATTTTTCATTGGTTCAGACTAGTAGAGCTTATTTTTTGATTGGTTAAGAATGTTGAGGCGAATCACTAACAGATCTCCGGTATCAGCATCTCATATGCCATCTAGGTAGGTATTTAATAACTAATCTAGTTTATTATTTTATTTACATTATTAAATTAACATTTGATTTGTCGTTTTTTAGAGTTTTGCACACTTTTTTATTCATGCTAGATTCATGCTCAAAAAGTGAAATTTCCGCTAAATTTTCCGCTAACCGCTAAACCAATTTTCTTCTCCGCTGACTACATTCAAAATCCGCTAAATTTGGCGGGAATTCCGCTGATATGGCAACAGTGACCGCTTCTGCAGCCGCCACCATCCTCACAACTGCCGCCATCTCAGACATTTTCGTCGCACCGCAAACACCGCCACTGCCGTCAGCACTACCATCAGCACTTCCACCTCCACTTGCTTTTCTACCTTCGCCATCATCATCACCATCACCACTAAGACCAACAAAATTACCGCCACCGCTGCCATCACTGCTATCACCGCCATTCTCCCCACCGCCGCTTCCCCGTCATTCAACGACCGCTGTCACCATCGGTGCCACCCAACCATCTCCCGACGCCACCCCCTCCAACCGCCCCCCAACGCCCCTCACAGACAGTATCGTCACCACCGCCTTCACCGCTACTGCCGTCAGCACCGTCAGTACTTCTTCAACCAACGTCATCATCACTTTCACTTCCACCTCTACTTCAACATACACCACCACTATCGTCATCATCGCCACCACAATGACCATCCTCGCTGCCACCACCGCCACCAGCCATGCCGCTGCTATCGCCACTGCCGCTAGTTGATTTACCGAGAGCGGCTCGATCACCGCCCCGCCCCCTAACCGCACGAGGCGCTACCCTCATCACCCCGCGCGGGTCCACGTGACGCACTCGTCCCCCCTCCCCAGGGGGAGCGCGATCTGAATTTCATGAAAAAGAAATAATAAATTATGCCTTTTCCGCTACTCTCTTTAACGAAAAGAATCTCTCGCCCGATGGGACATTCTGTAAGCGGTTTTTTTCGATCGCCTCTCCGCAGATGATCGATGAGTAGGGTCGATAATGAGCCTCGATATAGGGTAGGGGCCCTAGCAAGAAAAATGAAACTATGGGGAAGGAGGAGAAATCGGAGATTCCTACTCCTTTTTCATCGAAAATGCACGCGGAGAGGTTTGGAAAATATCAGTGCGTTAAAGCTAGTGCAGGAGGTGATTATTTATTGTTTCTGGCATTTGAAAACTGACTCTTGTTGATTTTTCATTTATTTTGATTCTTCCTCTCTCTGATGTCAGCCAATATCGCTTCTGAACGTTATCCGAGCGGCCAGGCCCGGGTATTATCGTCTAAAACACTGTTGGCCGGAAATGTTCATCGAGAATGACGCGTCTGCTCGCATCTGCTCATCATAGAAACGTTTATTCCGCATGGAAACAGTTGCGCGCATTCACAGTTAAAGATAGACGCAACGGGTCGCTTCGGGCGCTTTTCTCTGTTGCAAAACGTTTATACGTCCTCCTGTTGTAAACTAGTCGCCTGCCGCTGATTAAACGGCAGTTGCCCGTACAAAAGGTTTTACGCGGGATTTAGCGTAATGGTCGGACTTAGTCTTGGAAACAATAGCGACGAACGCTGGCGCTGAAAATGCTCATTATCGTTGAAAGGTAAACGGCCGTCACAACGGGATTTACAGTCCATACAACATTATCACTCAAACTCAAATGACTGTTTGTCTGTTGCGTTTATGATTCTGAAATAGTAGCCGCAGTGCTTGTTGCAGGAGATGTGCCGAAAGCGCGACGAAATGTGAATATTTCTGGAAAAAAAGTAAACGTGCAATAATATCACGATAGGTATTGATGCAACATGTATTGATATTTCTGCCACTCTTACTACTCGTACTCACAAATTGGCAATTTTTATGTTGGTGGTTAACGCTTGTTTAAACTTGAGATAAGGGCTGTCTGCTGTTAAGTTAGTATTTAGTAAATGGTTCCAATACTTTTTTAAAGACAGTCGACATTTCTTTTATTTCAAATGCAACAATCATTGTAACATTACACCTAGTATGAAATACTACGTGCAAGAAACAATGATTGTTGTGTTTTAAATAAAATAATTTTTCACTGTCTTTAAATAAGTATTGGAATCTTTTACTAAAAATTAACGCTTATACATTTTAAAAATAGAATAATTATTGGTATATCAATATTTTCTAGTGTAGATAATATATTTGAAAGTCTTTTGTCGTGTTTAGCAGAGTGCAGTGGTTGCTATAGAAGAAGAAATTGTTTTGTTTCTTGAGGGGTCCGGTTTCATTTTGTTGTACTGAATAACGGCTAAAGTTTAACGAAAGGTATCATAAAAATGTCTTTATAACTTTTCTAAACTTACTAGGACGTATGAATTGTATTATTGTCAAGAGTGATCATCAGTAGGTTAAGCTCAACATTGTTGAGCGAAGATAAAAATTAATAAGCTCGATACTGAGACTTTTGTTGTATAATTTATATATTGGAGATTCACCACTACGGAACCGCCTTTTCGTTCTAGAGAACGGGAATATATTGTCAATTTATTGTAATTTCGTATAACATTCTCTTCATGGTTTTCAAGATGACAACGGACAAAATAAAGATCCAAACCTAAGAGAAAGAAGGTATTATTAACTTTTAAGAAGTAGTTCCCTCGGCTCGCATTGTCACCCAAGTTTAACTTTTCTCATTGAGTTAAATGCATTTCTATTTTTATACTTTGCCCTCTGCTGTACCGCCGAAGTGAAGAAAATTGTGTGGTAACATTTTTGTTTGAGACTTAGGTCTTACTGACTATGTCATACTCAAAGAAGAAATGAAATAAGTTTTTAAATAATTAGTTCCAGACAATGCTAAAATTCTAAGTAACGGAATGTTGATTTCACATGTCAAAGTGGCTTTTCATTTTTTGATTTTGACGCTTGTTTTATATGTAAGTTGGTCATCTGAATAAAAAAATGACCTTATTTTGACCTAAAACATATCGTTTTTTTAATTCTGTAATTATATTTTCAAAAAAAATATTTTCCTATATTTGTGGACATTTAATGATTGCAAAACAGAGCTAGATCATAACTTCCTTTGTTAAAAGTGTTTATAACGATTTATTTTGTAATGAAACTGGGTAATCACGATCAACCCCGGCACCTCATTAAGTGTACAGTATTTGTGTTGCAGAGTTAAAACTGATGAAAGGGAGAAAGAAAAGCATTGTGTTTTGTATTTCTTTTCGTTCTTTGGCCCGAGCCGATTCCTTTCTAGAGGATTTTTTTTATTTGCAAAGTAAAAGGATTCATTGCAAAGAACAATCATGGAATGATTTATCCTGATTTGGAATCTGCTTGAAGAGTTAAACCACGTAGTATTGACGATCCTCTACCACAAATTCCTTGAACTTCGAGATACTGCATTCTGATTAAAGTTCAACGGCGGTCGACACAGCTGAATTATCTGATTAAAGGAGCACCGAAGACAACCCAAACCATTGATACAAAATTAACTGAATGATTTGGTCAGATATTAAAATCTCTCTAAGGATGCATCTACAGTTCTAGCTTCACCACCGAAAAACAAACAAAAAACAATATCCCATATCCAGGAATGTATGTGATTCTTTATAGTCATCGCGAATAAGACAGAAAATTTTTTATTAGGAAAACTTCTGATAAATTGAATTCACATTTCAAAGCTCACAAAAAACGTAGGAGGAGAGTATAAAACAGATGAATGAAGACATTTCATTGATTGAAGCCAGAGAAGTTAATGTTCCTGCACAACGCTAGCATTCTAGCATCAGACCTAGGAGCATATACCGTCCTTTTTAAAAACTTATATTAAAATCTTGAACTGCTACTCGAGAAATTAAAATAAAAGTAACATAAATTGGTGATGTGCGGTGATGAAAGGGTTTTGGGCATGTCGATACATCAACAACACGGTTACTCGGAGTTCCCATGTTACATTTGTGAAAGGGTCAGCTGAAATATAGAATCATTGGACAACACGAGAAAGATTAGAATAAAATACACTGATAGCGGTTTCCCGGTACTTATAAGAGACAACTTATTGGATTCTAACAAAATTCTTTTACGTCCGTGATATATTAATTTGATTATTTTTTATTATGATTTGATTATTTAATTATGCAATTTTCTAAGATTTTAGATAAAAATGGAATTTTTAAGTGCCTAACTAACACGTTTCCTGCACTCTCAGAAGTAAAAGTCAAAGAAGGCATCCTCGTATGACCGCAGATCAGGGAACTAACTAGAAATAAACATTTTGAAGTAAGTATCAGACTCCACAAAGGTAAGTTTGGATTCATTTCGGAGAAGAAGTTCTTGGGAGATTATCAAGATCCAAACTATGTGCATCATATAATATGCTGTAAATATGAAACGTTAGATTGTAACATGAATCTGTAAGTGCACTTCTTCACTCACAAGTAGACTGCTTTCCAGAAACTCTTGGAGTCGTGAGTGAAGAACAGGATTAGAGGTTTCATCAAGATATTAAGGACACAGAGAGGCGATATCAGGGGCATTGAAATACATCCCTAATAAATGAATAATTTTAATTACCACATCGTAATTACAATGCTGGAGTGCACAACAGAATAAACAGAACAATAAGATATTTATGCAAGCGACAATACTGCTAGAGACTGATCATACGCATGAACACAGTGATTTTATTTCTTTTATATGTATTAGTTACATTAACTTCAGTTAATGTAATAAAATATTTTCAGAAAATGCCGATGTCTATTATTATAACACTCGACGTAGAAATCATATTCATCAGGTGACAGTATCAACAGCTCATTACAAAAAATTCACATACAATACATGTTCATTATTTTACAACACTTTGCATTAAACGATTAAATTCAATAGAAAAGTTTAAATCCCAAGTGAAATCGTTTCTGCTGCATAACTGTTTCTATACAATTAGAGACTATACTGAGCATCACAAGAAAAGTAATATTAATTTTAACAATGATACATAATGCATTATTTACTATTTGAACTGTATAAATGTGTATAAACAACCTGTAACAAGTATTGTATTGCAGCCTCCGGGTCAATGACCCCCATCTCGATCAGGTTTTTCGTCCAGTTTCCCTGATCCATTGAGCAAATGCTGAGATGGCCCCTTGTTTTGCTTGTGGACATAAATGTAACTTCATTTTCTGTGCACGTCTTCTAGAATTCAGTGGGAAATACAATTACTCAAATTATCGTTTCCATGTTGTCACGGCAGGAAGTATTATTCCGAAGGACAACATGGATAAGAGTCAAAATTTATTGCCTTTTTATCCTTGAAAATAGATTTTATTACATGGGAGCTTTTTTTTCCAAAATTTAAGTAGTAAATTACTTAGTGTAGGGATCACAGAATTTTGAAAATGTGCACACAATTCACTTTTCCCCATAGCACGTCGTACGCAGTTTTTAACTGTTTTTTGACGTAAAATAAATAAATAAATAAAGTTAATGAGTTTAATTTTTATATACTTAACTCTGTTCTGTCTGTTACAAAGATACAATATAATGCAAACTTTATTTGATTACTTTTTAACTTTATTATGTCAATCAAACGGTGTTTGCTGACTTTTCAAGACAAAGTATTACGAAGATTGTTAAATTTTTTTTTCAAACCTGAGGTGATACAGGAAAACGGAAGTCATTTACATATTCTCTGCACTTTAAATATATAAAAATTGTTATTGGATCTGAAAAAAAATGAAAGAAAACTTTTTGAACCGCTGTTATTTATTCAACGTCATTTTTCGATTGATTTCGGCTACTTACAAAGAATTTGCACTACAAATAATGCTGACAAGAAAAAAACCACCTTCGGGAGGTATCGTTGTGGCAAATAATAAGATAGGCCTTCAATTTTTAGTGGTGCCAACCCTCACTCATACACTTAAGGCACATTGACAAATAAATTACAATATGTACTTCAGATGAATTATGAAGTACAGAACGACCCCCCTCATGGAGATACGAAGGGTGATCCTGATATGGAATAGGTTATAATGTCTTCTGAAGCGGAGTAGGTTGTTAAGGTCTATCTTAAAAAAAGATATTTTACATAAAAAACTGAGGAAGTATGCGTTTTTGGAATAAATGAAATTAATGTAGAACCTCATGCTAATAATAATTATGTATTGTATTTTGAGCACGTTTTTCATGGGTTTCTTCTTTAACTTCTCAGGGGCTCCAACGTGAGCGAAGGAGTGTTTCTGAGTTCAAAGGTTTTACAAGTTTAATTTCACAGTTTTCGTGCTGCTATTTCAGAGCTCGTCGTGAGCGCACGCCGGAATTTTTAGCAGCCTTAGACGGAGCAGGATTTTGTGTGCGTTTCACAGATTCCCCTTCGCAATTCTCTCCACTCTGCAGCGTAGGAAGCGGCGGTTACGGCGGCGTGCTGTGGTCCGATTTGGAAAAGAAAGCGGACAAAAAAATCTTCCTTCAAAAATCTTCCAAACTGTTTAGTATGTAACAATGTTCTATTATAACCACTTACTGGCGTCGAACGTGCAGTGGAGTAATTCTCCTTTAATTTAGAGAGTCATCTTCAGTCGCAGTCAGTAATTGCCTTTTACTTTCTCGCTGAGGAGTAGAGAGAAAGTTAAGTAAACTGCGCGAAAAAACGGCGAATTTTGGACTGAAAAACTCTTACTACAGAGCCCCGGTAACAAAAAAAATCGATAAATATAGTTGTTAAATTGAGACAAAAATCTTGTAACAAGTAGTGCAGCCAGAATCAATGTTTTGTGGGCCCTTGATAGCGAAAAATGGAATGACGGCAAAACGTCTGTCTGTACGTCCGTCTGTGAACAACGCTAGCAGCTAAACCGATCAGGCGATTTTCTCCGAAACTGACATTCCTCAATCGATCTGTCTGATGTGACGACCTCTTGAATTTGAAGCCGATATTTTAATTTTGGGGGGTTCTTTACACGAAGCCCCTGGGACATTTTCCAAATTTTCAAGAAAATGGCTCCATCGTTTTTTGATTACATTTTTCTCGAATAGTGTAAAGGACGTTTAAGAAAATGAAGCAGATCTCACGTTCTTTAAACACCCCAATTTTGGAAAAATTTCAAAAGTTCAAAATTTTTTCAAAGTCTTTCTACAACTGAAATATTAAAGATGGAGATTTTTTTCTCTAAAGATACATATTGAAATAAGATTATGTACAAATTTTTCGAAAAATGGAGTACTTTTCGGGTGATTTTTCGTGAATTTTACGGACGAGAAAGTAAGTGCTGTTGTATCAGCACTAGTTGTCCTTTCGGCCAAGGACTCGACACCGTTAGGGCTTTCCAGACGGTCACCCACCCAGGAAATTGCGATATCTCGAACTGCTTAACCTTCGTGACTTCGCGGAGTATAGTTAAGCAATTCGACTAGCGACGCCGACTATTTAAATACAACTTTTAGACGTGGGATCATACATAAAAAAAAACCGACAGTGGAGAATATTCGACCCTATATATAAGCCGGGCAGACAATAACGCGGTGGAGAATATCTGTCGTGGCAATTGTTACAGACGTTCACACCAGGCTCCCTGGAAAAGTGAACAAATGAAACTCCTTTGGACAGGTTCACGCTGCCACGCACTTAGTGTCGTATGTGTGTGACACAGTCGGTGTCGACTGTCTCCAGTGCACTTTACCGTTAGTGTTGAAATGTGCCACAACTTTACTGATCATTATCATCATGAACACCTACCGATCGTGTGGCGACAACACGTTGCGTGACGAAAGATATGTTTCCCAACAACAGCTGATTGTTGTAGTGGAGACAAAATTTGCAAAATTTCATCAATCAAAATTTAACCCATGCGCCATGAAGTATTTTTATATGCTTTTCCCCCAATGGATGGTGCTTTTCGACTACTTTTATTTGGAAATTTTCTTGATTTCCCTCTCTCCTTAGTCATTTCTTTAGTAAACTATCAGCGGATTTAGGATCCATATTTTAAGGAACGCGATATTCCCTCCTCCTTACCCAATTTTATAATTTTACATTGAAAATTAATGTGAAGTCACATAGTTGTTAGGAGTTGAAAATAAGATCAAGAACATCGTATTTTTCTTTTGTTATTGTAGTGAAATTTACGCAATAAACGTACTAATTTTACAATAACGGACAGAAATTTGAAAACATAGTACAGAATACGAAACACTGGATATTTTTTATCATGTGCGACTGATTCATGTAAATCGGATTCTGTTGAAAGAAATAATAACTTTGCCCATATTTTGAGTCTTTCGAACCACCGTCTGGCGAGGGCAACTGTTGCAAAGAGTCTTACGGACGGCAGCAAGCGTCGAGGGAAGAGTGATATGTAAACGCAATCGCGGTAAGCGCAGTGCTGCCACCTGGCGGGCTTTGCCCTCAAAGGTAGCGGGCTTTGCGCCTACCCGGATCCGCGCTGCTCCCCGTTCTGCCGCCGCTGCCTCGTTTCTGAACACGCCTTCGCGTCCGTGTCTTCGCCCAGCAGAGCAGAGAGCAGGGAAAGGGGGGGCTTACATGTTTTCGCTAAGGCGGAATCTCGATGAGAATGAGGGAAGTCCAGGAACAGGGATAGGAAAGATGTGAAACTCCTTTTGTAGTTTATTCTCCCAGCTCTCTTCTTTCTGTTGTGTTTTTTTCTGACCTTAATTCTTATTCCATGTGTTTTCTTGTACTTTTGCCTTTTCTCCCTTAGTTTTTTTTTTACATTTATATTTTTTAATCATGTAATATTCCTCCACTTTAGTAATTTCTTGTTACAGGAAGAGTATATTTCTTCCTTCACATTTTCCTTTTATTATTTTCTGATAATAATTTTCAACATCTATGGCTCCAATTTATTTTGTAACTCGTTATTTCTCAGCCTCTGTTCTTGAATTGTATTAAATTAATGTTCATTAATATTTTTTAATCTGGTCTGGTGTTCCAGTAACGAGTGAAGTTATCTAAACAAGGATTTGAATTGGCGGCCGTACCGGCTGATCAGTAGATTCTTATATACTCGTATTTCTTTACATTCAATATATACTTAATGAATTTATAGGTAGCATATTTTGCATTTAGAAATCGTCTGATTTACCTTCTGGCCAAGTTTTAATCTACCTTGACCCATTTATATAACATATATAGGCGTACTTGAGGAGCAAGTGAATGTAAATGTTTGGAATGTATTATCTTTCATATAAAATGTACCATAACACACCTACACTTCACATGTTGTTTAAAACTTAAATAATCAAAAACTCTACTTAAGGCAACATTTACCTTGTTTTTCCCTGTGTCACTTGTGCTGTGGAGTGGTCACAACACCACATGGTATAGGATAAAATCTTAGTGAGGTCAACAACAATATGGGAACGAGTCAATAGATCAAGCTTTGTATATAGCGAAAATAAAAAAGTTTATAAATATGTGACGATTCATTCAGTTTGAGGAGATTAAATTTATTTTTGTGAGTTTCATGTTCGTGATAAGTATTACCTTTAGAAAAGTTAATTTCATTTCCATGAGTCCTTCATTATTTGTTTCATTTGATAAATTTAAATTTTTTTTTATTATTATTATTAATTGTGTAATAATTTATCTGCAAATTTTGCAATGTCTTCCTTTTCCCTGATGAAATCCTGGTTACACGAATGCTTATCTTTCATCTAACAAAAATGTGATCAACCACTCTTTGATATGCATTTTCTAAAGTCGAAACAATAAAAATAACGAACATTTACAGACTGTAATCGAAAGAATCAGATATCGAAACAGCGGCGAAGCAACATCCTGACAAGACTGGTAATTGTAACGCAGGACGACGATTCATGTACCTGACTTTCAGCGTGGCAACCAAAGAAGGCGCGGTACTATTTCAAGCCAAACACATAGCGTAGGTTGAGTTACTTCTTCATGAGGACAAGGTGCACAGCTCGGAAAAATTGTGAAGGTGTGTGTTGAGAATTATTACTCCTCTCGTTCAGATAATTGAAAGAAGTGGGGGGTAAGCTGACAACCCACATTGTGGTTACAAATGAATTTTCTGCAGAACAGAACTCAGTTATACTGATTAGAAACAAGAAAAACCAAATATCTTACTAAACCACTTCTGAACGAACTTGTATGTGTCACAATAAAGTTGTAGATTCTCAACAAGTTATTCCACAATAATAAATAGTTCTTAAGTTTTAATTTTACTACGCATCGAGGTAGAGACATTACTTTGTTTGGCTGTTTCGTCAATGTATTTTTTGCTCCCGAAGATTTGTTTCTTGTAATTTCCGATAAACTCAAATTAATTTCCAATAATATTTTCTTAAAACGTGTATGATTAAAATGATCTTATGTAAAGAGTTTTACATAAAAGTTTGAAAACAAACTGTGGTGGTTTCTACAATGCAAATTGTATAACAACGTACTCAATGATTACGCAGGAACCCGTCTTTAAAGCTGTTTTTACAGGATATTGTTTGCATGTATACATGTGGAAGTAAGACACATAATAAATTTATTTAACATACTATTATTTCAATCACTGAAATAATATATATTTTCTTGACCATTGCGTGTCGAACATGGCTTTCATCCACATCATAATTTTTGTCATTGTCGTCGTTCATTTGCCTCAATTTTTGAAAATTTTAATAAAACATGGCTACAACTTGACCTTTCAAGATAATAATGTCACCCAAAAGATAGGATCCACTTACACCACATACTAACAACTTGTATCACGGAACTTAACTGAAAATTTGTCAAATGGCGGGAATTAACCACATATTTAGTAGCTTTTAGTTGAAACTTCGCAAGGTTTCTTTCTCTCTTCTGGAAAGTTGCAATTTTTGTTATGTGTTGATATGTGTTGTTAATTTACCTTCATAATCCTCGTTTCTCATCATATCGTCGGTACTGTCCTCTATTGTTTCTCCTCTTCATTTTCAGCATAATTACCTCATTATCAGTTCCCTCGTTTCTGACTTTCGACTGACTATTGTTGATTGATTGATTTTTTTGTGTTTCCGGGCGCGTCAACTGTTTCGGTCATAAGTCCCGTTAGTGTAGTGCATGTTTTTTTCTCGGGAGATGGCGATGATTTTCCCCTCGCTGGATGGCGAGATCCGGCGCTGACCTACCGTCGGCTAGTGGGGTTTCCCCCTAACCAGGACTCTCCCACCAGCGGGGCACCGCCCCACCCGGGACAAACTCTAAACTCCCGACCAGACTCCCGGAATATGTGGTAGTGCAGTGTATGTTAGTGTAAGTGAGTGTGTAAGGGAAGAGGATAGGACAAGGAAGAGGAAGGACAGATCGCGCGCGGTCCGTGGCCCGTTTGGTAGGGTACTGCTCCGGCATTTGCCTGGTGTTGATCGGAGAAACCACGGAAAACTACCGATCAGAGCAGCCGGCCGCTAGAATTCTCCTTCAGACAGCGACTGAATTCGACATAGCCAAAGCTAGTGTCGAAAATCCTGCCGCCGTCAGGACTCGAACCTGGAACCTCCCGGTCAGAGGCGCTGTGGCGCAGTGGCATCAGTTTATGCACTGAGCTACTGCTCCCGGTACTAACTATTGTCTTCACCGTTGCCGTCTCTCTCTTCTTCTCGACATTGTCGTTGAAACTCGTCACATTCTCGCCATCGTCGTCATTGCCTGGGTAGTTGTCGAAACATTTGACAAGTTCGTTGTTCTCAGTGTCACGTGCGCATAGTCTTCACCATCGCGGCCCCAACTCTTTGTTCCTCTTCTTTTTCATGTATCATCCGTAACTACTTAGCTCTCATCTTAACCTTCTTCCTCACCCTTGACTCTTCGTCCTCGAAGCTCTTCTCTATTATTCATACTCATGGTAGTGGCCCTTGCCTTCGACTTTTTTTTAAAGTCTCTGACAATTTTTCTCTTGTTCCTGGCCCTATTTCCTATCCTCGCCCTATTTCAGTCATTGTAGTCGTCAGCGGCTTCAATATTTTCGTTGTTTTCCTTCCTTAGTTTCGAGTCAACTTCATCTTCACTATTAATTTCTTAGCAACTTTTCCGTAACCGTCCCCTTTACGTCTTCGTTTTTGCTCTTCTTTATCTTCATTCTTTCCCCCACATCCTCCTCTCTTCGTGGCAGGGAGCGACGCCGACTATTGCTCCTCATAATCATCAGACATCGTCGTCCTCATCTTATTGTCTTTATTATCCTCGACTTATTTTCCTCGTTTATTAGCTTCTCGCCGAACAACCTATTCCTTGCTCCTCGTCAACAGCCATGCCTCCAAGTCTTGGCAGTTGTCTTCTCTGTTACCACGACGCTGGATGTTGCTCCTCCTAATCGTCAACAGTTCCATAGTCGTTCTCACCCTATTCTCGTCGTAATTGTTATCACCTATACCTTCTTTATTTTTCTCGTTTCTCAGCTTTGAGTCATATATTGTCTTCACCGGCGAGGTAAGTCACTTGCTCCTCTTCTTTGCCTCCCGGTTCTCTCCTTGTTGTGTCAGATGACAGTCACCGTTTACGCAACGTCGACAGTTTCCCGTTCTAGTCATCATCACCATCGTCTTTTAGTCCTATTTTTGTAGCTATTGTTATCATCATACACCACATTGGTTTCCTCGTTTCTCGTCTTGAAGTCAAACGTCATCGTCGCTCACCAACTCTTGCTTGTCTTCTTTGTCATCTTTGCTTATTCAACCTCTCCTCGTCATCGCTGTCGTCACCACCGTCACCATTACCATCGTCGTCTTTGTTCTTTTCTCGTAGCCATCCTAGACCACTTTATTGTCCTCGTTTATAATTTTGAAGTCTAACGCCGTCTTCTTCGTCGCGCACCAACTCTTGATTGTCTTCCTCGTCCTCGCCTTACTGTCGCTGTCGTCACCACCGCCATCGTCGTCAATATTACCAGCGTCAGCATTGTCCTATTCTCGTAGCTTTCATTGTCATCCTAGACCAAATTGTTTTCCTCGTTTCTTAACTTGAAGTCAAACGCCATCTTCATCGTCGCTCACCAATTTTTGCTTGTCTTCCTCGTCCTCTCCTCATTGTCTCTGTCGTCACCACCGCCACCGTCGTCAGTATTACCACCGTCATCCTAGTCCTATTCTCATAGCTTTCATTGCCATCCTAGACCGTTTTCCTCGTTTCTAACTTGAAGTAAACCCTCTTCATCGTCGCTCACCAATTTGCTTGTCTCCTCGTCCTTTCCTCTGTCTCGTCGTCACCGCCGTTGTCGCGGCGGTCGCGCACAATGCTGCGGATGCCGTCTCGGGCGCGGAGTTCCCGCAGACGCGCGTCCTGCGCGTCGCTGGCGCGCACGGGCCGCGGGGTTACGACGCGGCGGCGGCGGCGGACGCCCCTTCGCGACGCCCAAGCGGACGGCGCGGCGACGCCACGCGACGCGCCCTGCACAGTGCGGGGCGCGCTCTGGCTGCGAGGACGTAAGGAAGCGAGGGAAAAGTGAAAGAATAAAGTTTCTGCTAAAGAGTCATCGAGGCAACAGCTAACAGAAAAATTGATAATAGGTAGTCATAAAGATCATCTATACTAATAAAAGTAAATTCAACATGTAACCGACATCGATACCACAAAAAGTAGACTTTTCAGCTAGGTCGAATTTCAGCTGCTTTCTGGAGGAGAATTCTAGCGGCCGGATGCTCTGATCAGTAGTTTTCCGTGGTTCCTCCGATCAACACCAGGCGAATGCCGGAGCAGTACCCTACCAAACGGGCCACGGACCGCGCGCGATCTGTCCTTCCTCTTCCTTGTC
This sequence comes from Teleogryllus oceanicus, assembly GCA_964035755.1. Classification (NCBI taxonomy): domain Eukaryota; kingdom Metazoa; phylum Arthropoda; class Insecta; order Orthoptera; family Gryllidae; genus Teleogryllus; species Teleogryllus oceanicus. The sequence goes on along the minus strand of CAXIVR010000003.1, from coordinate 128,738,515 downwards.
CTATCCTCTCCCGTTACACACACACTTACACTAACATGCACTACACTACCACATATTCCGGGAGACCGGTCGGGAATTTACAGCTTATCCCGACTGGGGCGGTGCCTCGCTGGTGGGAGAGTCCTGGTTAGGGGGAAACCCCACTAGCCGACGGTATGTCGGCGCCGGATCTTGCCATCCAGCGGGGGAAGATCACTGTCATCTCCCGAGAGAAAAACATGCACTACAGTAAAGGGACTAATGACCAAAACAGTTGATGCGCCCGGAAACACGAAAAAACGAAACCAAACAAAAAGTAGACTTATCATCTACCGACGAAAAGCATGCACTACACTTACGGGACTAATGACCTAAGCTGTTGACGCGCATGGAATCACTAACCAACCAACAACAAAGAGTGTACGATTAGATATGAAATTTTTATACGCTCGTCTTCAGGATTGTCGCAATGTCCTTGAAAAGTTTGGTAGTGATTAATACAACAAAAATTCGGAAAATAAATATTTTAATTAATGTTAGTAGATGCACTACAATAATTATTTTTCGTCTGTCGCTAAGAGCAGGTTGGTGGAATATATTAGGAATCAGAGGCCGGTAGCGGTGCGGCAGAACTGCGACATAATAGTTGGTTCCTAATGTATCCCGCCAGACGCCAGTAGCAGTGCAGCAGAATTGATACCTTATATATTCTTTAGAAACCAGTAGCAGTGCTTAAGATAAAAAAATTATCTAATATTAATTTAATGTAAAATAAAATGAAAGAAAATTATAGTATTGTATTAAAATTTGAACCATTTACAATAAAAATAACATAAAACACTGCGGTTTATATAACATTTATCTTTTTACACTTTCATAAGGAAAGGGTATGAAGAAAGCCGGGCGTCGACAGGTATTTTGCTAGTCTCTTATGGCAGTATATGTTAAAAGAGACCAGCATGACTAGTAGAATAGCAAAAACAATGTCCTACAATGTTTTGATTTCTCAATTTCATATCTGTATACTTTTACTTTTGCAATTCAACTTAGTTTATGTGAAGATACATGATCTTGTGTATTAAAGAAACGTCCATTATTTTTTAATATGAGACAAATACAGTATCTTGTTGATCATTTGAAATAATTGTTAACCGTTTGTTATTCAATTGAACATGTATCTGACCTTGATGAACACCTACAATTAAAGATCGAAACGTTGGAGGAATAAAAATGCGTATAAGTAAATTTTAATTTAGTTTATTAAGATAGTTATGAATATGAGAAAAAAATTCTAGAATTTTCGATTTATTTTCTTCTCTCTTGTACATTTCATTTCCTTATGCTTTTAGAGATTAAATAATTACTTTTCTCTATTTATTTATAAGTAATTTTAGCAAAATTGAAATTTTACTTCAAACATCATAACTCTACAATAAATTGATATATTCTGATAATTATTTTTTTAATTAGCCACAATTGAATATGCTAGTGAATGAACTAGAATGGTGAAGGTACTGCGAAAACTAAGGAGTCAGGATTTTATTATCTGAGAAAAATAATTGTTAAAAAATGTATTCTGGACATTTCAGCTCATAAAACTGGAACTTTTAGTGACAGATTAACTATTCTAGTTCATTCACTAGGGCAAATAATAGGGTTATGTGCTGCAAACAAAAAATTATATTATTATAGTTTATGATTTATGATGTTTGACATGCATGAATGGGCCAAAATTTCCCAATTCGGGAAAATGCATCTGAAGGGAGGAAGGGGGTTTCAGGCTTCTCCCATTTCTTCTATTTCACTCTTCTCTGTTACACATCTATTCTTCTGTCACATTTACCCGCATCGCCGTTCATTCACTCACTCACTCACGTTCCTTATATATTCAAACAGCGGTCTCCATTATCTTTAACGTCCTTCCGGATCATTGTTGCACTGACGCAATATAGCAGAGACCCTTTTCATCACAATGATTAGCTTAGCATGTTATTTGGACTAATAAGTTTTACGACATGGTTATTTCACCGCCTTCCGCAGTACAAATTGCAAGTGGAGTTTTATTCATATACCTACTCAGTTCGTAATCCTCAAACGTCCTCTATGAATATCAATGTAATTTTTGGAGTCAAGAATTCGCTGTTGCTAGATCTCGCCTTAGATTGAGGTTCTGTTGCATTACAAACATCTCGTCCGAATCGCTTTAAACTCTCGGAAAGACACCGGTAGCGGTAGCTCAGTGCATCAACTGATGTCACTGCCACGCCTCTGACCGGGAGGTCCTAGGTTCGAGTCCTGACGGCGACAGGATTTTCGACACTAGCTCTTCAGCTACGTCGAATTCAGTCGCTGTCTGGAGGAGAATTCTATCGGCCGGCTGCTGTGATCGGTAGTTTTCCGTTGTTTCTCCGATCAACACCAGGCGAATGCCAGAGCAGTACCCCAACAAACGGGCCATGGACCGCGCGCGATCTGTCCTTCCGCTTCCTTGTCCTCTCCTCTCCCCTTACACACACACACAAACACACACACACACACACACTAACATGCACTACACTACCACATATTCCGGGACACCGGTCGGGAGTTTAGAGCTTGTCCCGGCTAGGGCGGTGCCCCGCTGGTGGGAGAGTCCTGGTTAGGAGGAAACCCCACTAGCCGACTGTAGGTCGGCGCCTCGCCATCCAGCGGGGGAATATCACCGCCATCTCCCGAGAAAAAATATGCATTAGACTAGATGCACTTGACCACGGAAAAAAAATCAATCAATCAATCTCGGAAAGGCTCGGCTCTTATTGAATGTCCAGCAGAGACAGGAACCTAGCGCATGGAACACTGAGATTGGCTAGAATGTTAAGAAACCTTTTATTTACTCTTTTCTTCAACCATAATTCCAAACTCCGACTTCTCTGATGCATGGTTTGATACTTCACCACTCAAGTATTTACGATCTTGTCGGGGTATTTCGAGCTGCTTCATGATCTGTTACATTTCCACATATGCTACTTGATTCGTTTTGTCTACGTGGTTAGGGTTCCTCAAAATATAGTTCCTTTCCGTTTGTTGTTCTGAGAATACGTTACAATACATACGATACGTTACATACGATACAATGTAATTCCTTGCTAAACGGTGATCCAACGGGAGTGATTATACTTGAAATTAGCCCATGTGCATTAATTTTGAACGCGGAAATAATTTCTAGAAGCGAGAAAATTATCTCTTAATTCAGAAACGTCCCATTCTCTAAAGTAATCCTATTTACAAAAATGTCCAGAGAAATTATGAAATTGCAACCAGTGTCTAGTTAGTCTGAAAAACACTTTAAGCTCTGAAAATTCGCATTATAAATTAAAATTCAAGATAAGCTACTTGAATTAAGTTTACGATAAAGAATTATTATTATTATTATTATTATTATTATTATTGTTATTATTATTATTATTATTATTATTATTATTATTATTTTATCTATGTCACTAATTTTCAAGGCGCACAGAAACTGAAAGCAAACCACGCAGCTTCCAGCAATTTAAGGGGTGTCTATGGTTTCGTCGAATATACAGGAACTCGGAAAAAAATGAAAGTTTCAATTTTGACTGAAAATGGAGTTTCTCATGGTTTTCTGTATCTTTTTTAAAAAATTTTAAAACAATCAGACAAATATATTTTTTAATAATCAATAAATTATATTTTATTGAAATAACTTGTTTTGTATCTCAAGCTCAAGCATTTCTATAAATATAATTTACTGATTATAAAAAAATATTTAACTGATTGCCTTAAAATTTAAGATACTGAAAACCAACAGGATTTACTAACAGACAATCAACATACTAGCAAACAATATAATGAAAATAGAAATTCTTGGCTGGGTTATTCCATCTATTCTCATACTTGGCATACTGATTGACTTCTCATGCCCAGTTCCTCAATGCACGACACAGTTGAAGTCATGCGACAGCTAGAAATATGACACGCGCCGTTAAATTAGAATTGCTACTCACGTCTTGCGTTATGGAACAGCAACTTTTTTTTTAATTAGTGGTTTGTAAAGAACTGTTGTACTGTGTATCCATACATATTGTGCAGAATTCACAAAAGCTGTTTTGATTTGAATAGTTCACTTGTTGCAGTTCATTTATTGTTCTTAAGCAGTGAGCTCTTTTTGTGCTACATTTTGGTAAACAATTTCGTGTGAGTACATTTGGCTAAGCATTGTGCATGCTACATTTTAGAAAATAATTCAGCTGCAATTTTGCGCTAGTTGTTATTTCTATTAATAATACTAGTATTACTATTATTATTACTATTGTTCCTAAAATTTACGATTAAATATGTTATGAGTCGATTGAATCTACTATGGGTTGCAACCTCACGGTGCCTCTTCAACACTTCGCGGAAAATGTAGGATGTTCTAAACAAAGCAATATCTTACACTTCCCAGTCTTTTGAATGACCTGGGAATTTAGCCAAGTTCTAACACAAATTTTGCGAAGAAATCCTACAGCTCCGATAATTATTGAGACGAACTCAGCTTTTACGCCCTTCATTCGGCTGATCTCGATTTCCAAACTCTTGTATTTAAGACGTTTCTGCGCCTCACTGGTTACGACGTTTTGATCGCATGGCACAGCAACATCTACAAGTAGACACGATTTTTTTTTTCCAAATCTGGGGTAACAATATCTGGTTTAGAGTCGTAGGCTTCCGCGGCCGGAGTCATTAAATTCTTGGCTGTCCGGAATTAGCCGCGTCATGGTCGATGGAGCTGACGTTTCGGCCATCTTGTTTTGGGCTTCTTCAGAGCTATACTGCTAGCAGTATACGGCTAGCAGAACAGCCAAGAATTCAATATCTGGTTTGTTTGCCGCTATCGTGCGATAGTTTGAATTAGCTCGGCGTACATTATTGTACAGAGTCCAACAGACGTGACAAGTTTTGGTAAGTATTCGTAACATTTGGCACATTTTGGAACTTCGAGGGCAGTCCAGATCTTCCAGTGGAGGTAATTACACTCCCTTTCGTGTCCTTCCATTTATTCGGTCTTTGCTAGAATTGGACAAGATGAGACGATATGGCGAATGATTTTCACTTGTTCTTCGCAAATGCGGCATTAATCATCTTGGGAAATTTTGAGAACCATTCTATCATAATGTCGTATTCTCAACTTCTGATCTGGGGTAGATATTAAAACTGCTTCCGATTCTGACTTCATTTTTCCCTTTTTAAGCCACATAAATGATTGATCTTTACTGATCTGCACCATGTCCCTTCTTTTAGATACTGTGTATGAAGTGGTTTGTCTCTCCACGATTTCTTTAATATCGTCTTTATTATTATTATTATTATTATTATTATTATTATTTTTATTATTATTCACGATTATTCCCATTTAAAGAGAGCGTTTGAACTTGAATTCCTTTATGATGATTGTTTGTGTTTTCTCTGGGCCCATATTTTCTTCATGTGTTCACTATGTTGTTTCTTCCGCTCTGCTGTCCATTTACATCCTGGCCTCTTCTTGCTTTCGGTTTCAAATGTATGTTTTTTGATGGTGTTCCTGAATTCTTTTCTATTTTCTGCATCATTTATTGTAATGTGTGCTTGTCTGAGATCCTCCTCGACTTCTTTAATCCATTTTGTTTTTCCCCATTATTATTATTATTATTATTATTATTATTATTATTATTATTATTGCTATGCTGCGTCTCGTTGTGCCCGCGTGCTGGGGCCAACCGCCCAGTGCGCACATGGCCGCTGATAGAGCGCGATAAGCCGCGCCCAGCGGCCGCTGTCGGGCGCGCCCCGTGGACGAGCGCGGAAGGTATAATGTTCCCTTAACAAGTGCGCATGTTCTCCGCGGGTTCGCTGCTGTTATCCAGGCCCCTTGGCGTCGTGGGAGAGGTTTGCAAAGGGCGGACGCTTCGTCGACTAAGAAAGTAGTCGGGTAAAACAGGAAACCCGATTCCGTTAACGCTGGTCACGAGAAGCGTTCATTTTGTTTCTTACTTCAAAGAAGGCTCGGCAGTTAGCTTTTTTTTATCGTTCTCTAGCAGAAGTGGACAGAGTGGTCTTGACGGTAAATCCGAGATACTTGTCACCTTACGGAGATACTGCTGATTTTATTTGTTTCTGAGTTCACCCAGCTGCAATAGTGTCAGGGATTGAATTGGAGTTTTAGTTGTCTCTTTCTGGATCCTTAAAGGTATAGTGGCCGAGCAGCCAACGCTAGGAAAATAGAAAAGAAACTTGAGGCGAACTGATCGCACTACTCGTTTTGTAAAGGAATAATTTATGTTGCTAGTAACTGCGGTGATATTAAAAGGAAATGTGAAACTCTAACAGAGACGGTGTTTGTTTTTTCAGTTTGTGATTAAAACAACTATTAAAACCATGTAAAAATTATATTACATATTATGTATAAACCTGAAACCTGTACTCTGTGACCTGTCCTCTTAAACTTGAACTGTACTTACGTAATGGCACATATTTGGTAATAATTGCATAGACGATTTCTCACGTGCTCGATAGAAACATTATTTGAGGGAATAATAGTGCAGTATCTCAACTCTTGACCATTTAAGAAGTACGTGAATCTTGTAGTATTCAGATGCAGCCTAAGTTTGCACAGGTGATAGCCGAATACTTAATGTAAGAATCTCGTGTAAATTTAATTTGAAACTCAAAAAAATCACTGCTTACAGAGTGATGCAGACAATTGTAAATGTGTATAGAATATCACTTTAATCTGTCAGGTTGAAACAGTTTGTGATAATGTCACTCTGATACATGAACTAACCTTGGAAAGAGAAGAGGTTATTTCTATTTTGTGGACAATGTTTAGTCTCACCTCCGCAGTGTAAAAACATTTGCCGAATCATCGTTTATTCACCAATTAAAACAATACTCACCTTTCGTGTTGAGTAAAGCTGCTTCCATTCAGAAGTAACCTACATATTTACGGCTGACAAACGAATACACAATGGAAGAATCTCGTGTATATTCATTTTGAATTTGAAACTGAAAGCATAACACTGCGTTCGGAGTACTACAGCTGTATGTAACTGTGTATCATTGTAATGTGTCAGCGGCGAACAGTAAGTGATGTGTTTTATCTGATATTTAAACCAACCCGGCAAAAAGGAGTATATTTTCATTTTGTTGACAATATTTGGTCTCACCTTCAGAGAGTAAAAACATTTTCCGAATCATCGTTTACCCACTAATTAAAACCAGGCTCACCTTTCGTGTTGGGTGAAGCAACTTGCATTCAGAAGCAGCCTGCATCTGTGCAGTCCATCGCCGAATACACAATACAAGAATCTCGTGTAAATTACCTTGTAAACATCACACTTCGAAAAGAACCTTCTGAAAGTGGACCCCGCTTAACCTTCGCCGGTTGTCCAGGACGCACGTACCTTCAGCCAGATGCATGCGTTAGGCGCGACGGCGTTCATTCACACGTAGGTACGAAATTCTTAGTTTTCTCAGGACGTTTACTCAGTACCTGAGTGTCTTGGCGGAGCCCCTATTGGACTTCTCGCCAACCAATACTGACGGAAAAAGGCAGGATTAAACTGAGAAATCGTCGGGATGCTTTAAAGTAAAAGTGCATAAATGTAACTAACGGAAATTATATTTAGTAAACAAATTGGGACTCTAACAATCTTCGGTCCGCGTGTTCAAAAAGTAAGTATCACGCTCTGACAATTTATCGTTGAGAGAGAACAGTACGTTAAATGTAAATGCAGATAGAGTAGGATTTTTCCTATGCTTCATGTGTCACTTAAAAACTTGTCAATGCCTGATGGAAGACTCGATCGAAACTCGGATATCAAGCGATTTAGTCCCATTAAGATCACTTTGGCGTATTGTTTCATTATGTAGAGGCCACGATATTTTAAATGCAATTATTGCTGACCGCCTTAGTCACAATTTCAGAAGTGGTATCGATTTTCTTTTTACAAATTGAAAAGAATGCATTTGCCTTTGCATATATGCATGGTTTAATTCAATTCAATGAAAAAAAAGGAATATTTCATTTACGTTGAAATCAGTCGTACCATTTTTCTGTCATCACTGACAGACCTTAATTTTCCATGGCTGTAAAGACGGCACGGTCCAATGAAACAATTGTTACGATTTGCTACAATTTTGTGATGTCGAGGACGACGGAGCAGTCATGAATGGGCGCTGAGGCCGGTAGTGCGTAGAAGCTGTAAAAGGAAAGGGAACACATTAATTACTGTATGAAATTTACTTGAGTTAACCTTAAAGTACGTTAAAAAACAACAAAATAAGTTCATTAAAAAAGAAATTTTATTGAATAACTACAAGTTGAAATATAATTACAAGGAAATTCTCAACGGAAATTCAAATCTGCGAAAATAATTAACTGAGAAGGAAAATGATTTGTTTTCACAGAAAGAAGTCTTACGATTTGCGATAAATTTTGTTATGTAACATTATATTGTCCTTGTTAATAAATACAATGTATTCCGTTCAAAATTGGCTTTGGGAATATCTTGAAAATACGTATTGGATCAAGAAAACAGACTAATGAAATTTGTTCGAATTGACAGGGCACATACAATGATACCAAACGTGGCAGTGAGCCTTGTTCCATAGGACAACTCCCCTTTCTCTCTCCAAGATGGAACAATGAGAGGCGCCGACAGCAGTGCTATTCTGGCCGATTGATGAACTACAGAGTTTTATAAAAGTGAGTGCAGCCTGTTTAGTTGTCACTTTACTATCGTAATTCAAACTAGCAACATTATACATAACATACGTAAGATGTTGACAATTACAGAAAGAATTTATATCGTTACTTTGTTCGAGTCAATATAAAAGTAGTTTTTTGAATTTTTTGATAAGCATTTGGTATCATGGTTCTTCTTGCAAATTATTGAACATGTATTTTTTTATTTTGTTCGACTTGATGTATAATTGTCGAAAAAAATCTCATTTTTAACATTTTTTTATTATTTTTCGATTACATCACGAATCGGAAGAAATGTTAAATACAAAAGTTTTGTATTGTTTCCCGGTGAACCTGAACCAAAACAAAATGGATGTTCTTATTTACCTTTTTTTAAATTTTTTCTCGCCCCCACCCCGGGAATAGGGGTGGGGGATCGAGTTATCATTGGATGGGCCCCGTCGGTGCAAACAACTTTCATTACCTACTTTTGAGGGTTTTCATTACCCAACTTTCATTACCCACTTGATCCGATGTGTATTGTTTTTTCGAGATATTCTCAAAACCAGTTTTAAATGAAACACCCGGTAAAACAACTGTATACATTTATATTAAAATACCTCAATCTCCTTATGTCCGCCCGGTGCATGGTTGCCGCCTCGGGCATGGTTGTATTTGTGTTCGTCCTTTCACCCCTTATCATCACCATATCGTTTCGTTCTCATAGTTAGCATACCGTTGACAGCAATAGTGGTCGCTAATGACATAAGATGTTGATGCGACCTTAAATAACCAATTAAAAAAAATCTCCCAATCTACCTCTTTAATTAGTTTTTAATAACAAATACCCACTTTAATTTAATGTTATATTTCAATTATATATTACATTGACTAGCGAAGTTTTTTAATTTTATTTTCAACAATACAATTTAATCCGTGCTTGCTATATTCTTATATGATCTCAGGGCTTCTTTATTACACTTTTAATTTGTGGACCTGAAAATTCACCGCTCGTACGAGAATTTGGCTGGTGGAATTGCGGTGGAATTATATTACGGAATTTAGATTGATGGCCAGATCTTAAGAAGTATAAATAAAAAACGAAAAAATTAATTAGTTTCAGTAGTGCATCAATGACTACTGTTGTTTAATTAGGAAACTTTTCATATTTGAACTTTTAATTCATAAAACAACTATTATTTATTGCAAACCACATTGTAAAATTACATAAACAAATACAAATACATATCACATTCACATGAATATTCACAATTCTCATCATTCATACGTGCTTAGATCCAGTGCTTGGATACTTGGATCAAATGCTATGGCATTCTCGGCCTTTGAACATTGACTACGAAAGTTCTTTATATTTCCTGTAATGTATGTCCCTTCTAAGTCACTTTTTGAAGTTATATCTGCAAGCTTGGCTGTCGTAGTCATTGATCCTCGAATACTTTGCTCTTCTCTTGGAGCACAAATCATTCTTCTACACACCACGAAGTTTTAATGTCCTGTTTCTCCCATCTGAACTAAAGTGGGGTTAATTATCTACGATCGTATCACAATCAATATTTAGACTAGAATTCATTTTGATTACTTAATTTTACATTAGGCAGGTCTTTTCTTTCTACGCGGTAAAACTATCAAGATTCTTCGCGATCTCCATGCATGTCTGCTTGTCACTACGGCGGACATCAATCTGCCAATTTTCCGTCCTCAATAATAACTTGTAACTGATCGTCTCTTGTGCCAATTGTTTTTGTACCACTTCCAGTTATTCTGTCCTTTCATTTAGCATCGTGCTATGTTGTTATGATCTAATAATATTTGATTATTAAATATAATTTAATTCTAAATTAACTTTTCATACAATATTTTTTAAATAAATCAATTAATGTGTTTGAAATGGCACGTCTTATCTCATTTCCTTCAACCAGATTAATTTATTGCTGAACTTTGCTTTCTGTTTGTGAAATAACTAAAATCAACGTTATTGAGATGACATGGCTCATTTCAATATTAAAGGTTCACTTCGGCCCCAAAAAATACCAATATATAATGGTCGAAACGTAGCCAATATTGCCCTTGACGCAGCGTCATCCGGACAGCCCAGAGCTTTAATGTATAGTTTGAGTTGGCTGTTTTCTTAGTTAGAGAGAGTGAATTTAAGTTTTGTATCGGGCTCAAAACTGCTTAGACTCAGCATTGCCGTGCATTGATTCTGCTCGTGTCCCTCTTCACTGAACGTTAGGAAGCACTCTCCCTGTTGACACCCAAGTTAAGTGTGCATGCCTTCTGCTTGCGAGGAAATGCTACTGAGGTTCAGTAAGATGAGAAGTAACTGGAGAGTGTTTAATATGAGTAAACAGTGGCGGCTGGTCATAAGGGGCCTCTGGAGCCGGGCCCCAACAAATTTCATAAATATTGTTATACATTTATAGTATGCTTTGAGTGACAAAAATAATATATTATTGAATGTTTTAAATCGTAATTAAAAATGATTATTCACTAATATCTATATTGTAATTTTATTTCACAGACATTGAAATAAAAGCAACCCTTTGTGAGAGGCGTCTATGCTTTCCTTAGATACCAAGAAAGTCCTTTATATTCGAAAATAATTAATTTTGAGTGAAAATGCAAATATTTGATATTTAAATTATTTGGTTATTCCCCGTTTTATCACACTGCGTGTGCCGACTTAGATTCATAGTTAATAGTTGTTGCTGTGACATAGAAATGACAGAGGAGACGTTACGAGACAGCACAGATCCAAGGAAGAGACCATCCGGTGTTAAGGAACAGCAACTTCTTTTAATTTTCTTGGTATATAAAGAAGAGTTGTTTATTACAATATTAATATTATTATTATTCTTCTTTCAGTATCCGTGAAGATTGTTGTATTAAAATATTTAATTTATTTCATTGTTTTACGAAAGCATTTCATTTGTTATTGTTGAGGAATGTCCGTGCTACTTTTTGGAAAACCATTTTCTGTAGTTTTTCAGCAGTATTAGTGCTCCTGCAGGCCACTAGTTCACTAAATTTTGTTTTTCCATTTGAATGAAATGTTTTGCAGTTAGGCATTTTATTTGATAAATGAATTCCCAATATTTCGAATCTATTTCGTTCCCATTCATTGTAAGCTTTAAGCAACGTACATTTCTTTGCATTTCAACTGGTTATACGATTTCATTAATACATGCCACACACTTATAACGGGAAATATTAAAATAATTTCAATTTTGACTTTGAAATATATATTATTTTACATGTGAAAATAGATTGTAATAATATTTTTCCATTCACGTGAGATATCAGATTTCAAACACCCTTGCCTATTTTATCATCATTCAAACGTATTTCTAATTTCGTTTATTATAATATTCCCATTTAATTTTTCGATGTTGTTACTACTTATCTTATTGTTACTACTTATCTGTGTTGTTATTGAACATAGAATTGCATAGAATTAAAGCATGGAAACCGAAATTGAGAATAATAGCACTATATCTACAATGGAAATGGTGGAATTTTTCTGAAATTGTGTAATTCAACCATTGTTCCAATAGTGCTTATTGCTGAAAAATCTGCATTTTTGAGACCCATAGTTGCGATGTATGTTTATGTATTCCTATAACTTTTTATAATAGTTTTAATAGTAATGTCCTGGCTTTCTATAATTATACTATACTACATAGAAAACTTCTACATCTTCAATCTTCTTCCATGGTTATTTACTTAAGTTCTTCCTCAGAAAAATAAACGATTGAAAGTGAATCCATTTACAGCATTTCAACTACTGAAAGTTTTCCCCTGTAAGCCGATACTTCACTAATGAGGTTGCACTCTTCATCAGTACACAATTTTCATTAGCCCTCTTGAAACATGACCGTTCATTCAACACACCCTCCCCCTCACTCACTCGCATTGCACCGTCATCGTTCCATTGGACCGACGAAGTCACCATATGGCAATGTTGACACACGTTTCCTGCCATTGTCGCCGTATGATTTAGAACACTCACGGAGGCAGTTCGTGCCACCATCAGCAGGTCGCTAAAAATTTATGATCCCTTGCCTTCATAAGCGGCGACCACTTCCATCAAATTAGCGAAGTCGCTTCGTCCGTTGGTACAACAGCGCGAGCCCTCGGGCGTGTCAGGGTTGCCAACCTGCCGACGCACACTGGCACAGAGAGCGTGGATATTGGGCGAAAATTGTTTCAAAAAGATTACTTTACGCCTTCTTTCGGAAGAGATATAAAACCTGTTAACTTGTGTTGTGTGTTTGGGCATGCAGAAGAGTCTCAGGCATATATAATATTGCTAAAACTGTGCTCTGTGCTAAAATGTTAATCATTGTCATAATCAGCAACAGCAAGAACATTGCCATCATGGATTAATATGTGGATTATTCCGAGGAAATCTGACGATCCTCTATTGTCATCCATTAATAGACCTTCTCCACTTTCGTATATACTAACCATTAACCCAATCGTAAATAATACCCTTAATTTACTCTGAATTAGTTTCAAGATTTTTAACACTCTGTTTGAATTTAATTTTATATTTCAATGTAATGTCCTATGACCCAACCTCGTTTATTACATTATGTTCATTGTTCAAGTACACTAATTAGTTGAAATATTTTTTCAATTTAAAAAATATGTATCTCCGTAATATTTCCAAATAATAATACTTCTAGAAATGAATGAAATGCACATTTTATCAAAAAGAAGTAGTTTCGTTTGCGCCAAAAATTCTCCGCGCCAGCCTCAACCCGAGTTTTTTTAGAATATTAGTCGCATTGCGTGCGTTTCCGCGTCCTGGAGGACTTACATGGCGCCATATGTCGCGCGGCGGGCCGAAAGCCGGTTAGTTAATGGGCGCAGGGCGTGGAGCGTAGGGAGAATTCGTCATCGCTTGTTAGCAGAGTTGCCCGGCCCTTGAGAAATAACGCACGCAGTTTACGCTCAATCGGGACAAAAGCTGCAACTGCGCGATCGCAGGATCCACCATTTCAACTGATTATCGACGTTGGGAAAACGTTTATACGATGTGCCATGTCGGCAAAATACGTTGTTTCTAGGGTATGATTTAGGTCCCTTTTTGGGAAATAGGGAAGAATGAGACATCTTGGAAACTCGAAGAAATTGCAGGGACTTAAACAGGCTGAGTCATTTCGTGCAGTAAAAGGCACACCATGTTTTTATAATGTTAGCAATAAATAATTTCCTTTCCGTTTCTGGTTCAGAAGCTTAAATTTCCGTAGAGAGTGACGTTTTTATTTTTATAATTTTTCAATTTCGTCGCAGTTTGAATATCATCACAACTTCATACACATATTCCAACACTCAAAGGGATGTAGATTTGGCAAGTCATTAGTGTTATTTGTGAACAGCAATTGCACTACAATTGTAATAGACAACTGGCAGGTTAAGGTTCTGACGACGTAATACCGAGCATCAGAAGGAGAAGCAATACAGGACTATCGTAAATTGCATCCCAATTCCTTCAGATCACAAATATTCGTTTTTGTTTGTTTTTTTTTTTTTGTCGTTTGGTTACGAAAGAAGTGGTATTTTCTTGGACAGTTCTTTGAACTACCGTCAGAGCTTCGACTCACACTATTTGCATAATCTTATGGATTTAATAGAAGAAGAGAAGTCATAAAGAAACTGCTGTGTAACAGGAAACGAAGCGTTTATCAGCAAATGCCATTTGAAACATTTGTTCATCAACCTGAAGAGAAGACGGTAGTATTTCTTTCCCACTTGAAATTACTCTTCTCACTCATTATTGAATCTTAAACCATTTTCTTTAATTTGTGAGCATATAGCCTATAAATGTAACGCAGAGAATACCACTTTTGTGATAAATATGAATGTTTTTTTGTTGATCACTTTTTGAAATGTAGAGGAGAGATTACATTGCATTTAGTGTTTAAATAATCTGTATATAATCTGTAGTGAGGGTTTAGGTTCTATATTTCATTTTCATTACCATGTGCGAATCATTTGAATTTCAAATACATTTGAATTTTGGGTTGTGCAAGTGGAAGTGCATTACACATTAAAAGTGAGTTGAATTTTAAGCTTGAGTTTCAATTAAGTCAGATTGCTTCTATTTATAGTATTTTGAATGGTTGTATGACACATCAGTTTCCGTCAACAGTAAAATTTTAAATATTGAATTGTTTCTTTCTGATTCATTTTAATATGAAATCTGCAAATACAGTTTTATCTACGTTTTAATACAAACAAAAATATGTACTCTTCTGTATGATTTAACTTAAATCACCCGGCGTTTGTTACACATCTTCCTCGAATATTCAATTGCGAATATTTCAAAAAGTTAATATTTGGTAACGCAAATGTCGTTTAGTTAATTTCATTAACGTACGTCTAAAAAAGAAAAAAAATCTAGTAACCGTATTAATAGAGCAACCGTATTTTACAAAAAAACTTCAAATACCTCTATGATAACAATATATTATTATTAATTTTGGTTTATGAATGTCCGAAAATTACACTATTTAAAAAAATATTTTTAAAGGTTATAGGATCAGGCCTCCGAATATGATATTGTTTCGCAATATGAGATCCTAGCTGTATGGTCTAATAAGTGGTGCAGCATAGCAGACTCTTTCGTAATTAGTGAAGTGTTCCACCCTGATTCACCAGAGTTTGTGATTGCTGAGAGAGTGATGTGAAAAGTTTCAGGCAGGTTTTGTGGAAATTTCCCCCTGGGTGTTTTGCACCACGTCCTTCGTTCGGAGTTTCTGAAGTTATGGTAGGAGATGATGGTCTTTTCATAGTGGTTATAGGAAAGGCTATAACTTTATTTGTAGGCATATATTTACAATGCAGCATGAAGTGAATATGTCCTCAAACATTTGCTTTGAATTCAACCACGTGCTACGAATTCGAGAACTCCAAGGGACCTGGTAGTTCTTCTTCTTCTTCTTCCTTTCACGGATTAGGGAAATTCCCTGTTCCGGCTTCGTTACACCATCTCTGTCGTGGACGGCCAATGTCCCTTCTTCCTCGTGGTCTGTACAGAAAGGCATGTCGGGGGATCCTTTCGTGAAACATTCTTCCTAAGTGCTGTACCCACCGTGATCTGTATTCATTTACTTTTTCATTGATAGAAAATATATTAAGTTCCTTTCTTATATCTTCGTTTTTCATTTTGTCCAATAGGGTGCAGCGTTTCATTTCCGAGGCTTGTATCTTCATTTTATCTTGTTTTCTTAATGTCCATGATTCACACCCGTAAAGCAGTTGTGGTACTGCTATGACTTTATAAAATTTTAACAGTGTCTCTTTTCTAGCCTTATTGCGAAGATATTTGTTTATTCTTCCACAAGTATGTTAGAAACGTTGTAATTTTGTTTTTATATCATCACTGTAATCGTATGTGATATCACAGCCCAAATAATTAAAATGTTTCACTTGCTCTATTACTTTGTCTTCTATTATTATTTTAGTTCTGATAGGATACTTGCCTCTGAATGCCATCACTTTAGTTTTAGAGACAGATATTGAGAGACAATGTGGTTTGCATATTCTATTTAGCTGGTACAAGGACTTTTGCAGATTTTTTTCGTTTTCTTCTATAATTATATGATCGTCAGCATACAGAAGTGATTGTAGAGGTGTATTTGGATTTATCCAAATACTTGGTTTAATTAAACTTTTCCATTCTCTTAGAATGTTGTCAATATAAATATTAAACAATGTGGGGGACAAGCTACACCCTTGTCTTACATCTCTGTTTACTTCTGGTAGTTGGATAAGGAATTTAGTGAAGTGAACACTGGCGACTGTAACAAAAGCTACAGGTGGGCGCACCAAGATTGTTGAGTATATTAGTTATGTATTTTCAAATAGTGCACCAAGAAAATGAAACAAAAACACAAAAGATAGCAATGATATTACTGTTTTATTAAGGAGATGAAATAAATTGAAATATGACAGCCATTTATTTTATTCAAAACAATAATACAAACATTTATGTACTTATTATGACAAAATCAATTTCAGGATCAATTAAGTTAACTTCGTAATAGGGTCTCATATTGTAAACCTTTTTAATTATAAAAGTTACGTTTCGGCTGCTCAAATATGTATTATTTGATTTACAAATATTGTTAATATTAGAGCCCGAATTTTCTTTGAATTGATCGTAAATATTTGAATTAATTTCAAGTGTTTCCCAAATTGTGTCCAAATTAAAAACGGGATCTCATATTTAGGTAACTGACATATTACTCCTTACAGTGTCAAGTGCATGCTTTTCAAATATCGTTTTCTCAAGCACAATACAACTCAGAATAAAGATCGAAGTTTTGAGCCCCAGACTCAAATAACCATTTTTAATGAATTTCAAAAGTAATCGAATTTTTAAAAAAATTATCGTGAAAAACTGATATTACTTTTGGCATGTCCTAAGTATTTTCCCAGTTTGAATAATCAATTTTTGTTTGGGTGTTTGTGAAACTCAAAATAGTGAAAAGAATCCTCGAATAAAATACGAAGCTCAAATACATTTGTCTTGCGAAAGCTAGTGTGACCACGCCAATTTGTTCAGCTGCATCCCACAATTTCACGGACAGTCCCCTGAGACAGCGGAAGCTAATAAACGTTTTTCTTCTTCTCTGCGCTTCACGCGGCCGGGCGGTGGGGCAGTGAAGCAGAGTTACTGCTTCCCATTAGCGCAGAGCTCAAAGTATCTTCGGTAATAGATTCGCACGAGGCGTCCGGGCATGGTAGCGTTGGGGTCTTGCGGAGAGACATTCCGCGACTCCGGGACGCAGAGCAACCGGGCAGAAGTGTGAGCTCAGGGCGGCGAAGGATGTGGCACGGAGTGGTATTTACAACCCCGGCATTGAAACCGCAACTGGCCTCCCGAAGCCAAGGGGAAATTGTTATGTTGTCTCGCCATTACAGTCGCATTTCCGCTCTTTAGATAAATACGTGGATGGTGGTGGTGGTGGTGGTGGTGGTGGTGGTGGTGGTGGTGACGGAGGTGGTGGTGGTGGTGATGGTGGTGGTGGTGGTGGTGGTGGTGGTGGTGGTGGAGGTGGTGGTGGTGACGGAGGTGGTGGTGGTGGTGGTGGTGGTGGTGGTGGTGGTGGTGGTGGTGGAGGTATTAATGGTGGTGGAGGTGGTGATGGTGGTGGTGAATGTGGTGGTGGAGGTGGGGGGTGGTGCTGGGGAGGGGTGGTGTGGCGGTGGGGGTGGAGGAGGTGGTGAGCTGATGGTTGTGGTGGATGTGGTGGTGGTGATGATGTGTATGTATGTGTGTGTGTGTGTGAAAGAGAGAGAGAGAGAGAGAGAGAGACAGAGACAGAGACAGAGACAGAGAGGGAGAGAGACGCGAGAAGAGATGAAGTGTGATAACTATCGGATCCGCCTCCTGATCATTATTGTCAAATTTCCGCCCATACTTTTATCGCAATGGGATAAAGATGAATCCTGTGAAAGGTAGTCTGAACGGAATGAAAGCGCTTCTGAATATTGTTAATGTTGTGTGAGAGATGTTAAAATGAGTTTTACGAATTTCCAAGAATATAGACAACAATATTATAAAACACTGAACGAATCAAGAAGTTTTGCAGAAGACCCAGCAATCGACGGATGAATGATGACGCGAGAATGTCTGTGAATGTTCCTGAAATTGCGAAAATAACGTATCACTACATTACTTTGTGTATTAAGTAGAGTTCAAGTCTCTGGGATGTCTCATGGACAGCGTGCTCTATGCCCGGTTTGCAAGTAGAGTTCAAAATTGCAACGAGAGCTATGCGATGTTGCCTGCGAGTACGTATCTACCTTGTCAGTCTTGCAGGAACTCCTAGGACTGAACACCAAGTTGACGCGCGGAGTGTTCTTGAGATTTCAAGCGATTGCTTTGCCTAATGATGTCTTGTAAGTGTATTCTGCGGTACGAACGTATCAACAACATTTTCAATTTAGATGTTCTGTGTCGTTACTGTTTCTTGTTTTTTCTTTTGCAGTTCTAAGTCTTGATGTTAGTTGTCATGAGTGGTCATCAAACTGTCTTGGCGGCAACAATGACTGTTATAGATGTGACCCTTCATATCACAAATTTGGATTTGCGAGGCAGATAAAACTGTAAATTCAAGCATTCGTGTCGCTATTGAGTTAATATGAAGTGTCCTAATTGAGTGAAGCAAAAATCATTTGATTTGTCTGAATTAGAAATAAATATATGTTACAACAACAAAAAAGCGGAACGATTAAAGTCTGTAGATTTATGAAATTAGTGAGCTTAGTTAACGTATATGATACAGGTTGATATTTTACTGTTTAATATATTAATTATGTATAACTATTTTTGGACTATCTCAAGGAGGATTATCATTGGGTGATATCTTCACTGACGTCCTTCTAAACTAATGAATTAATTTCTAGTCCTAGCGGACAGTACCTTACTAACAAATTAAAAATACTCATTGTGAATTGAAGATGAGGATCCCCAGATACCTACACATGTGTTCCTGAAGCAATGGCGATTCCCATGTCGGGGGTGTGAATGTCGCGGGCGGAGTCGCATTATTCCGGGGCCATTATCCGGGGCAATAACGATTAGGAGAGCGTCGCGCGGTGATCCCTCGACGGCCAGCGTCCCTCGGCCTGCCCTACCCGGCCCCGCCCCGCCCAGCTACCGCCCCCCCCCCCCCAACGCGCTGTCTCGCCGGTGTTTACGGAGTTTTATGGCGGCGCGGCGGCGCCTCAGCAGATGGCAGCGCCGCCCAGGAGGGGGCGGAGACCTGCGAAACTAGCGGCAATCCAACAGCTTTGATCTGTAACGTTCGTGGGTTTTTAGCATAGAGTAAAGAATTATACCTCTTTAGTCCATGGTTTTAGGTCGGACATAGTAGGCAGAACTATGACCTTCGTTTATCTATAGTACTAACTTCTAACATAAACATAAATTGGCGGAAAACATTGTCAGTGGTTTCGTTAGATAACCCAGAGAGTCGGGAAAATTCAAAAGCAATGGAACAGTTTCAGTTTAGACTAAGAAATACAACTTTTTGATTGTGTTATTCCCCCTATTCCAATTCTCATGTGCATACTGAATGGATTCTCATTATGAGTGCGCCATTAAATATTTGCGACTGTGTTGCGTTATTAAACAGTAACTCTTTTCTGATATTGTTTGCATGTAAAGAACTATTGCACTGTTTATGTACTATACTATGTTATTGCAGTATCCGTTAACTTTTTTGTTAATATTGTGAGCTTCTGCCCTGTCCAACGTGGGCTGACTGCTTGCCCGGCTGCCAGTGGTAGTGAGAACTCACCTGCGTAGCCACTTATAGACGCTGGCAGAGGATTCGGGAGACATGCATGACTGGATTCTGGTTTTCAGTCATTAAACGAGCTGATTATATAATAAATATTACTTTAATTACTAATACCCACCCAAGATAAACAATTATGCCCCATACATCATATCAGTATTAAATTATAAGTTACGCCTACTGCGCTCTGACGATCTATTCCTCTCTCTCTCTCTCAACCGTCCTTCTCTCCACTTTTAAATGTTCGTGGGCGGTTGCCCTATTTGGCGATCTCACCCGAATGCTCCGTGATCGGCGCTGGTAGGTGGTGGTCTCCGGTGGCAGCGAGGCTCAGTCAGCTCCAGTCTCCCTCGCAACTCGCTGAAGTGGCGGCGTGGTGAGAGCGATGCCTCAGGGAAGGCGCCTTCCGTCTTCCGTTTCTTCGGGTGGTGCCCGCACATGTGGGGCGGACACGATTGCGTGCGTACACGCGGTAACGTCCACGCTTGCACCAGTTCACGTTCGGCGGCTAACGCCTCAGCGCGAGACACTGATAGCGGCACTCGGCAGCCATACGGCGACGCGATACCCAGAGGAGCCGAGCCAGTTCCGACTCAGAAATAGCAGAAGCTCGCTCACCGAAGATTTTCAAATAAGAAGAAGGTGGAAGCTCCTCTCTCCCTATTTATTGCACGCGCCATTCCCTCTCCCGTCATGATGATGCCAGAGCAATTTTTGTATATCACGCAGATGTTGCGAATATATAGCAAAGAACTCTAATGTTCAGTTTTATGTTCAGTCCTATCTTCACTATTTTCTATTCATTTTAAATGGAAATGTGATGCGTATTGGTTTAGGGACTTCAGAAATAAAGTATAAATATACTATTTACACACAATCTATATATATATATATATATATATATATATATATATATATATAAACTTGGACAGTATTCATTGAATATTAAATTTATGTGAATGTAAGTTGCACAAAGGTTGGCATCAATTCAGGTAAAGTCTAAAAATAAAATGAAAGGAACATTGAACACTTTAAAATAAACAGCTATTTTCAACAAAATGTAACAATAAGAATAAGAAAACCTCTGAGTTTCAGTGTCACTTGTTCAGCCATGCTTTGCTGGCCATCATGGCGCACGCAGTTATTACCATACCAGACCTAAACCAATATACCTATACTTTTACCAAACTAACATAATTTTACATACCAGCGAAATAAAGATCGATGTGTCTCATAGCTTACGTCTTAAATTTTCACTTACATGTTAACAATTTTAATAATTTTGCAAAGGAATTTCAATGTCTTTTCCCAAAACATTGATACGAGTTCGAATTTGAACAACAGGACAGAAGCATTTGCAGAGAATGGAATGTCAGCACTCGAGACGACGTTGCAACATTGAGCTTGTAATACTCTCTACGTACCAAGTGGTTCTCTGAAGAAAGAAATGTGTTGTTGATGCCGGTGCACGATCGTGTAGTTCCTCGAATGACTGCCGATCTCAAGGTGTGCGACCGTCTAAAGACGCGACTTGGAGAAAAAGTGTTGGAGCTGGACGGATAGCGAGTAACCGGAACCCATTGGCGTCGTCCACCTGCAGCCGTGTGCAATGTGTAGCAACCACGTGCTGGTCGTCTGGAACACTACTTGCTGCCAGGCGGCCGTTGTAGCCATTGCAATATTGAGCGCGTCCTGTTTCTGAGTTGGCCCTCCCCCATCCCGGCGTCGTCGGCCGTACCTTCCACCTGCACTCACCCCTTCCATTCTACTCCTCCTCCTCCTGTGCCCATTTGGCTCTCACACACCTCTGCCGCTCTCGCGTCCTCTGCCGCTCTCGCCGCCGCAACAAAGCCAGCTCCACCTCCGTCCACGGCCCTCACCTCCGTCCACGGCCACGCCCCACTCATCCCCCGCTGTTGCCAATCTTTTGCCTACTTTCCCACCCTCATTCCCCCTTCTCTCTCTCTCTCTCTCTCTCTCTCTCTCGTGCGCCATCTCTAAACACACGCCTACTTTCTCGCCACTGCTCAGTCCCCCGCCCTCTCGCACACACTCTCTCCCTATCAACATCTCTTACCCCCACCGATGCTCCCTCTCTCCTCCCTCTCTCTCTCCCCTCCTCTCTCTCTCCCCTCCCTCTCTCTCTCCCCTCCCTCTCTCTGCACTCCTCTATTTCTCTCTGTTCAACGCTCGTTCTCGCTCCATCCCTCTCACACTCACCTCTCTCGCCTTCCCCCTCTATCGCCCTCGCCCTCTATCGCCTCTCTGTCTGTCTCTCTCTCTCACTCTCTCTTTCTCTCTCTCCTATCGTACTCCTCCATCCCCATCTTCGCCATCCTCCTCGACTTCGCACTTGCAACATTCGTTTGGTGTTACAGATGTTACATCCAATTTTATATTAATACTGTATTTCTAAATACAAAATGCCAAACAAAAATACATTTCATTTTTAACCGTACTATAATTAAGATGAAATGGGAAATAGATTGATATTATGTACAAAATCCTGATGATTATAATTTAGACAGATAATTGAGGAGACATCAATTGAATGACAGTAACATTAGGATTCAACATTCGGGTATAAAAACAAAAACCGTATTAAAAACAAAATTCAAATAATATTACATTTTATCATAAAGTTTTGTGGTATTAAAAATCCCAAAATAATAATGTGAATAAAACATATAATAAAACTAAATGTTATTAATTTATTTAAAAACAATTTTATGCAAAGGGAAGGCGTGGCTTCCAGCAACAATCTTGAACCTATCTGTTCACAAATGGTTACTTTGTTATTTGTATTTTTAAAATAGCGAACCAATACTCTAAATAGTGAACAGTGTACTCAAATATCCATATACATTTTGCATCTCTAGTGGTCACCATCGCTGCGTCTCGTGCCATTGCTCCTGTCGCTGGCCGCGACCCGCCCCTCCGCAGAGCGACTCGCATGCAGTTCGCACAGCGACACGGCTAATCGATGCCATTACGTGACGCGGGGCAATTATCGCGGCCGTCGCACGTTTTAATGATTAGCTGCGCAGAGGCATTATTCCGAACGGAACTTATTAGGTGCGTGGACGCTACCTCTCGGCGGCCGCTGGGCGCGCTCTGCGCTGCGCTGTTTTCTCTTTATTGCTTCAATTCCCGTTCGTTCGTTTCCTCGCAACTCTGTCTGATTGATTGATTTTGTCGTGTTTCCGGGCGCGTCAACTGCTTCGGTCATTAGTCCCGTTAGTGTAGTGCATGTTTTTCTCGGGAGATGGCGGTGATCTTCCCCCACTGGATGGCGAGATCCGGCGCCGACCTACCGTCGGTTAGTGGGGTTTCCCCCTAACCAGGGCTCTCCCACCAGCGGGGCACCGCCCCAGTCGGGACGAGCTCTATGCTTCTGACCGGTCTCTCGGAATATGTGGTAGTGTAGTGCATGTTAGTGTAATTGTGTGTGTGTGTGTAACAGGAGAGGATAGGACAAGGAAGAGCGAGGACAGATCGCGCGCGGTCCGTGGCCCGTTTGGCAGGGTACTGCTCTGGCATACGCCTGGTGTTGATCGGGGAAACCACAGAAAACTACCGATCAGAGCAGTCGGCCGCTAGAATTCTCCTCCAGACAGCGTCTGAATTCGACCTAGCTGAAAAGTTAGTGTCGAAAATCCTGCCGCCGTCAGGACTCGAACCTAGGACCTCCCGGTCAGAGGCGCTGCAGTGACATCAGTTGATGCACTGATCTACCGCTACCGGTACCTCTGTCTGTTACTCTTGTGTTTTGAACTTGTCTAATATCTACGTTACTGATTTCCGATGCACACCGAAATAGGAAGGAAACTAAACAGCCTCCGGTCGTGTGAGACATGTCTACAGGTTTGTTAGGTAACCCAGGATTCTTGAAAAATCTAACTTGTGGTGCTACAAATGCCACAGACTTTTTCATACTGTCTAGTGTTCTAGTTTCTTTAGTCAGGAATAGTTTTTGGGTCTTGCCTCATTCTCTTGCTAGCTGTCATCTGTCGCCACCAAAAGTACATTTTTTCCAATTTTGCAGTTTCCTAAGGATAGAACCGAAATATAACTTTATGAATATTGTCGAAGGGTAAAATCTCGTCCTATGTGGAAATGTTTGTTGAAAAAATTGGAGCTATCTTAACGGAAATGTCGTTTAAGCGTTACTTATGCGAAATTTCTCTTGTTCACAGAAATCTGTTGAGATTCCACTATCCTTATAAAAAGTGTAAAAAAAACCTTTTTTGTTATTTTTTAATAATGCAAATATTTCACCTAATGTGCGCAAACTACAAACATTTTCAAAAATTGTGCTTGGCCTTCATAAAAGAACTAATAAGCCAGAATAAAATTTTCTTTAAGGAATAATCTCTATCTTCAATTTTGTTTGAGTTGTAGAAAAACGCGATGACAGATTCAAACTTTTGCAATTTTGAAATTTCAGGGTTAACAGTGAAAATCGGATATAAGTGCATTTCAGTCCATTCTTACAAGAAATTTAAAAAAATTGGAGCCATTTTTGAGAAATTTTTGAAAATATCCTAGGGGCTTCATGTAAAGTACACCGAAAAATTAATGAATGTTTTTAAAAATCACAGAGCTTCCAGTGAGGCCAGATCGACAGGGGTTTTATTCAGCTTGGAAAAAATCCTACGTATAATTTCGGCGCTAGTGCACACAGACGGAGAGACAGGCGGGCGGACATTTTAAAAAACAACTTTTTTTGGGTGTCAGGAGAATCCAAAACTTGTATTTCCGTTGAAATCTCGAAATCGATTTTCCGCTCTGAATTAATCTTCTAATCTATATTACGTATATTACTCCGTATACACACACAAACAGAGAGAGGCAGAGAGAGATAGATATAGAGATAGAGATAGAGATCGGTTTTGACTGAAAAGTGCAAATATTTTATTGTGTTATTTTGCCTATTCTCATACTGCACATACCGTCTGACTTGTATATTTTGAGATTACCGCTGAAATGATTTGTCACTACTTTGACATCATATTGACGTCAGGTTGCAGCAAATCTTCAAGGAGATGATAGCTCGCCATTAAATATTTGTTACTGTTTTGCATTATTGAATAGCAGCATTTTTCATACTCGTAAAAATATTATTATCATTTTAACAATTTTTGTTTGTGTGTAGAATTTTTACCAATGCTACTGTTTTTGCTATATTTAATATTTTACTGACAGAACAAATATGATTTTGAAATTGCAATATTTAAATTAATAATTTAAAATGTCACGCTCACTAATTATTACCCATTTATTACTACTTTTTGTTGCACCCACTTTTTGTGTATTATTTAGAACAAAATATGTTTAATTTAAAACTTCTAGTTTTGTAAGTTGCAAGATTTTGTACATGTTCGAATACAGTTTATGTCTTTGCAGAAATAACTCGGGAGGAATAATATATTTTCACGCTGTCGTATGTCGTCTCATTATTTTTGTGTAATCTTAATCTGTATAAATAAATAACTAAATAAATCATACGTCATTCCATCGCATGTAATGATTTCAGGGTAGAAATGTTAAATTTAATGCTTTCCTTGACGATAATGGACTGGTCTATAAACATAGCTTCATGAAAATACAACCACCGATGGCTGCCAGCTCAAACTGCAACTAACAATTTTCCATCTTGTTTCGCAATGTATTATTAAAAATGAAGTTTTTTTATAATAGAATTATAGTGTTAAATAGCTCATTCAGAATTAAATTATTAAAGGTACTGTTGTTTCGTTGTATGGAATGGAGAACTTTTTAATTTACATATGTGGTGTAATTTGTAACGTCCATTGTACACTTCATTTGAATCAGTTGAAATAAAAAAAATACTGTGTATTATTGTCACGTACCTCCAAATTGTTGATGAGGTTCGCGCTATTCAACCCGAGTTAAAAGTTTTTCCCTTGACGAGATGCATTAAAGGTTCGAATGGCTTACCTCAGTCAAACAGAAGCGAAAGATTCGTATTTTAGTAAATTTATAAATACAATTTGTGTATGTAAACGTGGATATGTATATGTTAGTACGTATGTAATGGAAACTAAGCTTTGGTTAATATCTTTCTATATTCGAAGTTAACATATTCAATAAAATTGACTTTTTTGTTGGCCCCCGTTTGTTAGAAGTTTTTATGTAAGTAGGCCAATAGTGTTTGTCCATTTTAGGTCGTATTTATGTATCGAATCGAATAAATGATAGTATGTTCAGTGTAATTGAATCGTTGCCTTCGCTTACAAAATTATAATTTTTGTAATTTAGAAGCATTCTGTAGAATTAAGTGGAATATCTTCCAAATTACTGGTATGGCTACAACGGCCTCGCTTGATCTTAATAATTACACTTTATGATGTCCTATTTCACTAACATTCATTGAATATTAAAAACTGCAACATTGTCTTAATGTAGTTTGAGAAGTAGACAAATTATAGCTACTGATGCTTACGTTTTTTTCATTTTTCAGGTTTGTAAATACAGAAAATTAATGTAGAAATAGTTATATAACTATTTCGTCATTAAATTGGGCTTATCACAATACTTCGGTCAGTGACTTTACCATTTTGAAAAATCAAAATGCGTGCGGTTATTCCATTGCTTTACATACTTCATTAGCTGGCAGGCAATTCGTTTGGTACCGAATTCTCGATTGTTAAATTTAACGAATATCTTTTCCTAGAAATTAATATTTCTTCTCCCTTCAGTTACTGGCAGATGATTTTTCCCCTTCCCTCCGCAATAGCCTCTGTTTAGTTCTCACTATTCTTTAACTGCATTCATCGACGACCTGTTTTCTATTGTGGCCGCTTGCGCTCTCTTCCTTATCACGACTCCCCTGCCACCCCTTCTGCACTCACAGCCAACCCGCCCCCACCACCCTCGCCCCCCCCGTTGCCCTCACCCCCCTACTCATCGATGGCACGTCCCTACCCAAATAAAAACGCTCCCAACCAGGAAGAGTAATGCAACGGAAATATTTTTCGTCAGAGGCGAACGGCCGTATTTCCATTAAAAATAACTGCCGAATGCAGATATTTTTTATCCCCGGACCCCTCCGCAAAACAGTTTATTGTCCACCGCGGTACCCAACACGACAATGATGATTCCGAGTAATGTTCGGCCATTGATTCACGTCGATATTGCGAAGAGTAACGATATTGAAATGGCGCCGAGGACTGGGGTTTACAGAATAAATGACGCCAAATGAAACGAGGCGAAGTGAGGGCGGTTTATCAAAACGCCGACGATTGTGGTTTGTCTCTCTCCCTCAGCCCGCTAGAGTGTGTTGCGGTGCCGTCCGCTTTCCTGGAATTCGGAGATCAGCACTTCCAATCTTGCACGAAATTTTTGTCAGGTGATTAAGTGTCATACTTCTTACTGTAGATGAGTGAGCAGGCGTACGTCTTTATGCCCTCCCCGTGTGTAAATAGTTGGTTTATCTTTGCCTTCCTCTAAATGAAGGAGGATCCGGAAATCTTTAGGGTGAGTGAGTGTGGACTGGCTATAGATCACATGACAAAAGTGGGTGTGAAAAAAGCCTACCATGCCATAATCATACAGTCAACGTACCTTGTTTGAAAATCCAGCACATGAAATCAAGGCACAACGCTAATTATGAAAAATCCAGTCCAACCGAAAGCGAAAGATTCCGCAGCCGGATTCAATAGATATTTGGTTGCCATGGCATTTCGACTTAAGAAATATCGCAATATGGGGGCCGAAACGTTGGCAGCTGTACGTGGATGCAGCGTCCTCCTATTGGTCAAGTAACCATCCATTGCAACAGTTTTCAAATAACGTAATTAAAGACATAGTTTTCAAGTGATAATTGTACAAAATTCCGAGTCTTAGAACGGAAAATAGAATTTTGTGTTTCATGTCCTAGATTTATTGACGTACCTTTGCCTTTCACTCACAATGGTGCGTTATTCTTGTAATTCTTGGATCACATATTTTTGTTGAGTATCTCAATCTTTTGTTACGGCCGCTTTCCATATAAATATCAACATTCGAATGTAAAGTTGCATCCCAATTTAATTGTCCTAATTAATAAAAAATCCATTTTTACTTTCTCGCCTTATTACGTACTTTCGTAGTAAAGATAAATTATTGCAATTCTGCGGCAGAAATAGGCGATTTTTCGACAGAAAAACTGGAAGTTGTGGAACCCTCGAATTCAAAAAGTGGATAAATGTTTTTCCTTAATGTAGTAACTTACTTCCCCTACCATGTAGAATATCAGTATTCACGTTTTGTGGGTTCTTGATACCGAAAGTAAAAATTCCGTCGGTCGGCCGATCCGTCCGTCCGTCTGTGTGTCTGTCCGTCCGTTCGTCCGTTCGTCAGTCCATTCCTCATTCATTCAGTCGTCTGTCAGTCTGTCAGTCTGTCTGTCAGTCAGTCAGTCAGTCAGTCAGCGGGCAGTCAGTCAGTCAGTCAGTCAGTCAGTCAGTCGTCAGTCGTCAGCGTCAGTCGGGCGTCAGTCAGTCAGTCAGTCAGTCAGCCGTCGTCGTCAGTCCGTCAGTCGCGTCAGTCAGTCGTCAGGTCGTCAGTCAGTCAGTCGCCAGTCAGTCGTCCGTCAGTGTCGTCGTCAGTCAGTCAGTCGCGTCAGTCAGTCAGTCGCGTCGTGCGTCGTCAGTCAGTAGTGTCAGTCAGTCAGTCAGCTCGCGTCGTCAGTCAGTCAGTCAGTCAGTCAGTCGTCAGTCAGTCAGTCATCGTCAGTCGTCAGTCAGTCGTCGTCAGTCAGTCAGTCAGTCAGTCAGTCAGTCGTCAGTCTCGTCAGTTCAGTCCGTCAGTCAGTCAGTCGTCAGTCAGTCAGTCGGGTCATCGTCTGCGTCAGTCAGTCAGTCTGTCAGGTCCGTCAGTCAGTCAGTCAGTCAGTCAGTCAGTCAGTCAGTCAGTCAGTCAGTCAGTCAGTCAGTCAGTCAGTCAGTCAGTCAGTCAGTCAGTCAGTCAGTCAGTCAGTCAGTCAGTCAGTCAGTCAGTCAGTCAGTCAGTCTGTTCGAGATCAATATTAGCGTTTAAACCGTTCTGATGATTTCTTCCAAAGTTGATATTTACCCATTGACCAGTTCCACCAGGGCCTCGACCAGTTTGTTAGGGCAATGCTCCAGAATTTGCCTGGTGTTGATCGGAGAAACTGATCAGAGCAGTCAACTGCTAAAATTCTCCCTCAGACAGCGGTGAGCTCGACCTAGCTATGAAGATAGTGTTGAAAATTCTGCCACCGTCGATTGTCGAACTCTAGAACCTCCAGGTCATAGGCACTACGGTGACATCACTTGATGCCCTGAGCTACCTTAGCCGAGACATCCCTTCTGCATCCCTTCCCTCGCTAATGCCCCTCTCCGGTGTCCTTCTAGCCATATCGCAATGATATGTCGGAAACGTTCGGTTCTCCTCTGTTCGGAAACACTGTGCGATAATTTCATTTCAATTTATTATGTGTGTTTTCCTAAAAATGGCAGCGACAAATCATTCCATGTCGACAACCGGCGCTCGTGGGACAGGAGGAAGCTACAGATGGCGATTGCATTGAACAGCGCTCGGTTGGGGAATGAACTGCGTATTTTTTGTATCGAATGATTTGGAGCCACGTTCTAGCCATGATTCAATGGCCTCTATTACGCATTACCTCTGTAAAAAACTATCCCGACAAACAGTTTGTGTAGAGTTGAGTACATTGTTATGACATTTTTGTTTGAAAATAAAATATTTATAAGAAATTATCTTTTTTTCTGTTGGTTAAAAATTCGTGAATTTGGACGTGTTGTTTTATTTTTGGAATTAAAGAAATATATTTTTAGCTAATTTAACGCGCAGCTTCTCAGATTCGATCAAACTGTTTCAATTTCACAAAAGTAACGTAATTAATATATGTCAAAAGTTCCAAGAAAATTTTCCTGACAAAGAATACTATGAATGAGGAATAACAGAAATTTCTGATTTAATAACAGAGAAAAAATACATCGCTCATCCAATGGAATGGTGACGTAACTGAAGAAAATAGAATTGACAAGAGAACCAAAATTCTGAAATTAAATACTTTGAACCAACATTCTATCCACATTAATAGTCATGTCTTGTGTGTGGCTCAAATGTTTCTTCTTACTATGATTTTCAAATGTTTCTTTTTACCATGATCTTGTTAAGTGTTACATTTAACATAATTTTCTGGCATTAACCTTTGCATTCATCCTTTTCTTACAATTGTGTCATGCTTTCCCTGAAATTGATGAATCTTTTGTCATAACAATTACACAGGCACACGCAAAAAAGTTGTCAGGCCTCAACTTGACACCTATTTCTCCTTGTATTTCGACAAATCCGAATCTGAAGCCAAAATTGCGCCATCATCCTCGTTTTTTTAAAATCGCTTAAAACAACAATGAAATTATATTATTACTTTCTCGTATAGGTACGAATATACGGAGTATAGAGACAGTTATGTAATGCTACGCGAAAAAACACCGAAGTTTCGGCAGAAAAAATTCATTGCGGATATGGATTAATAACGAAGAGGTGAATAAATCCTGTTTTTAAATTTAGAGAAAAAATCCTCTAACGCGTGGTGTAGTCAGAATCCCTGTTTTCTAGGTCTTTGATGCCTGAAAACCAACTGAAAGCAAAACGTCCGTCCGTCCGTCAATCTGTCCGTCTGACCGTGTGATTTTTTCAAAATTGAAGAAACCCGTGTCCATCTGGCTCTAGTTGGACCTTTGAAATTTTGAAAAATATTCTTTAAAATTTGGGGGTACTTTACATGAAGCCTTTCGGACATTTTTAAAATTTTCCCAAAAGCGGCTTCCAATTTTTTCTTTAAATTTCTTGCAAGAATAGAGTAAAGTGCTCTTATAAAAGTGGCATTGCTCCGATTTTCGCGGTTAACTCTGATTTTTCGAAAGTTGCAAAAGTTTGATTTTTTCGGCGTCTTCCTACAACTATAAAATTGAAGATAGATATGTTCCCTTGATATGAAATAAGATATAACAAAGATATGAAATTTGTTGTTCGTAAATAGTTCGTTCATTAAAGTAATGTAGTTTTTTGAAAAGCTTAGTAGTTTTTGTACAATAGTGCGTGCAATATTTTCAATTTTAAACAATTACAAAAACAAGATTTCCTCAAAAACAGCTCTAATTTTTTTTCAATTTGTGGTAGGGGTAGAGTCAAATGTTCCCTATATGATGACATAAACGCCATATTGCTCTCTTCTTTTGTTTTTTCAAAAGTTACAAAAATGTATTTTTTAACTTGCCTCTCCAGGTGCTAATTGCGTGCCAATTGCACTGTTTACTATGACAAAGTTTTTTTTTATACTAAATTGGGAAATTTAAATGAATTAAATAATTTTTTCGAAAACTCAATAGATTCTTGTAAAAACGAGCTTCAAATTTCGCATTTACAATAATGCTTAATTGCCATTTTCTTAATTAAATTTTACTCTTCTTTAATATTCTTAAAGTAATATTTCGTTTCTACTATTACGAAAACAGAAAATTTGAGAAAATGTCAAAAAAGGGCGGCGATAGATTGCAGCTGGCAGGTGGCAGCACTTTGGGCGGCGATAGAAGGCAGCTGGCTACAGGATGGGACAAGACAGTAAATACAGCCCCCACCAAGGAATCTAAGGAACTTTACTACGAGAAAGCCTGTGCCATCCTGTAGCACCACTAGTTTGTTTTCTGAACTTGTTCCAGCCTCGAAGACATGTCACAAGTTTCTCCCTGAAAACTCACTTATCTAAATGTACACAATACATGAGACAACGTAACCCAAATTAAATATTCAACTTGATAAATTGATAATGAAGATCTTACGCATATACGGGATACACTTATACGCCTTAAACATCGTATTTTTTAATTTGATACATTATCAATCTAATTTTCAAAAATTATGATCATTCTCTATTTTAAAAAATTATGAACTAGCAATTTATCAGCAAAACACTGTTTGAAATTTTGAAATCTTACAAAACATGCATCAAGTAACCGAGAGAAAGTTCATAGTAGTACAAAGTCTTAGTAAAACTCTCTTGGAAGCTAACTAATAGACACGTCTCATGTTGATAAAGTACCAGTTTACGAAGCAATTGCTTACGCCCGGTTGGCGCATAAAGTTTCGCCGACACTTGTTTAACCTAGCACAGATCCATTGTTTACCCTGCAGGGATGTGTGTAAAAGCGGCCTTGCCATGTAACGGCGTAGGCGAGGCGCTTATGTATATTTGGTCGTAATAACTTTCCCCTGCAGGTCCATTGTGCGGGTTTCGCGCTTCCGTTTCGGAGTGAAGGTGGGCTCTCGGTCCCAGCATTCATCGTACGAAAGGACGAGGCGGCGGGTGTTGAGTGAACCATTAATATTCTCAATCGAGATCTTCTTTTCGATTTAGTACTCTTGCAAGTTTTCTCCGGATACCTTGGAGTAGAAAAAAAACTCGTGCCCTGTCCAGATTTCACTGATTATGAAAAGCAGATTTCTTCTTTCATTTGCACCGACTGAGGTAGCTCAGGCAATTAACTGGTGTCTTTGCAGTGCCTCTGACCGGGAAGTTCTAGGAAACAAATCCAGACAATGGCAGGATTTTCGACACTAGCTTCATAGCTAGATCGAATTGAATGTTGTTTTTTTTATCAATACCAGGCGAATGCCGGAGCAATACCCTCATAAACGGGCCATGGATCGGGCGCAATCTTAACTTCCTCTTCCTGCCATCGCTCCTTCCCCGCCCATAGTTACACTTACATGCACCACACTACCATGCATCGGGAGACCCGTCGGGAGCTTAGAGCTTGTCCTCGCTGGGGTGGTGCCCACGTTTGGGAGATACCTTTTTGGAAAACCCCCGCAAGCTTACGTGTAGGTTGGCGCCAGATCTCACCATCCAGCGGTGAAGATCGCCACCACCTCCCGCAATAAAAAACATACATTCCACGTATGGGGCTAATGATCAAGGCAGTTGACGCCCACGGAAACACTAATGAATCAAATGAAAAACCTTTTTACTTGACTTTGTTCAATTAAAAATTGTTAAAATTTACTCCAATAAATTTACTAGCGTAAATAAAATTAACATACTTAAGATTCATGGGAGAAATAAAAAATGAAATAAAATGCTCGGCCCGGTGGCCGAGATCGCTAAGGCAGTAGTGTCGTAGTGATCTCGGACCGAAGGGTCGCGGGTCCGAGTCCCACCTCGGGCATGGTTGTGTTTGAGTTCGTCCTTTCACCCCTTATCACCACCATTTCGTTTCACCTTCATAGTTACCGTAACGTTAATGCCAATAGTGGTCGCTAATGGTCTAGATGTTAAACAGAAAAAAGTAAAATTCACTTACATAGATTTCCATGGATAAGCGTTCATTTTTCTCTTTTATCATGGTAATCCTCAACTTTGAGAACCCACGGAAGTCCTGTGAACCATCAGCCTTCATGGTTCGCTGACCATCATCTCCTCCTCGGTCATCACTTTCAGGTCTCAGTCTACAGTCTCGTTATAATCCCAGGAACTCGGGAGCCAAAATGTCTAGATTTCAAAAGTTGCTAACATCGCTTTGTTAGTACTTTTATTCATCATTCATCCATGTAAAATAAAAGAGTGAGAAAGAGATTTTGGAGCACGAGTAAACCTGAAAAGTGCAAATATATTTCATGTGTTATTCCTACCATTCTCACTATGCACGTACTTCCAGAATTCTCATTCTCAGTCAACACGTTCCACCTACGCACTATATATATATATATATATATATATATATATATATAATAATAGATATATATATATATCTATATATATATATATATATATATATATATATATATATATATATATTCTCCCTGCCGGAGAACCCACGCAATCGATGAAAGTTCCATAAAGTGACACTAGGGGCACCGTAGTCAAACTGGATGAAATCTGTACGGAAAAATGAAGCATGCATCATTTTTTCGTACAAATTACCTCCAGTCTGCTCAATAACGTGTCTGTACCGACGGGGAATGATGAAAAATGTTTCATGTTCCGAGTAGTACGTGTGCTACTTTTTGAAAAACCATTTTACGTAGACTTGTCCAGCAGCGTTCTTGGTGCCGCAGGCCACTAGTCGCTTAATATTTCCCCATTTCCGCCTCACCTTCTCCTCGTGTCCTCCGCGCCCCCTCCCTTGGGGGGCCTCGCGGGCGGCAGATGCGCAGTGAAAGTCCAGCGGAGGCTTCCGGGTCTCCATTGCAGGGGCCATCACCGGCGGAGATGCGCCGCCGCGAGGAAAGGAAAGAAAACAAAACAAAACCGCCGCAGCAGAGAGAAGCCGCTACTCGTCATGTAGAGGATTCTTTGGCTTCTGCGAACCCCGCGATTGCCTCTTCGTCGGAAATAGATTCTTCCCGGCAAAGGAATAAATAGCATAGAGACAATTATCGAAAGGCGAACGTATTTTTAATATTGATCACGAGGAAAAAAATCGGTTAGAAACGCGATGGTTACATTATTATTTGAATAATGTTCTGTTAAATTTTGTGTTTGCCAAAATCAAAATTAATTACAAAATATATGGTCAAAAGATGAAGGTTTAATTCATAGAGACAACATTAGGAAGAAGTAGCTGTTATCATAACTTTGCTCTATCGAAGAGGAAACTATGATCACTATATTCTGCACAACTCTCCTCACTTCATTGATAATCCTGTATTTTGTCGTTAAAGTTGCTTCACCATTACTCGCTAACATTTCGAAATTTAGTCATAAATTTTTAATAAAAAAAAGTAACGGCTTCTCATTGTCTGATAACAATTTTCGGGAAATTTTATTAGTATTTAAAATATTCGTTTTTGCAGAGTGAGAATAATATAAATACATTATTCTCAGACGAAGATTAATTTCAATACGCTGTGTATTTTAATCTTTTTAAATGAATGCTTATAATATCGACATGTGTTTCCTTTCTCTGAAGCGATAATAATGATGAAAATACGAGGGAGAGCATGAATTATTTCTAAGCACCTTAACCCCCTGTAAAGCTTGGTATACATTTCAGTGAAATGTGATGAACGTTCCCTTAAGTTTCTACTGGTTTTTAATTTTTAAAAATTACAAAAATAAATGTAGTTTTTACAGCAACAGACTGGCAATAATATCCCAAGCTATCGACTTCTTATCCTTTTTCCTCTGAATTCCTCTTTCATGTCATATAGTGTGAACCCAGAACAGTTTTTGTGAATATCTTCAGCTATTTCCCACTAGAATCCTCTTTTGTAATGTAATGTCATGATAACCTTTCAGTGTTGAATGCTCCTTCTGGAATTCAAAAATGTATGTTTCTATGAAAAGCTACCCTACCAGTTTAAGAATAAAGAATGCATGTCGTATTGTTTTGTCGTATCTAATTATTTTGTCGTATTTTGCATCGTCCGTATTTGCTTTCTGCTATTTCTGATACAAAGGTAAGCTTATTCAAGCTGCAATATCATTTTCTTCTCGATTGTGCTTTATTTTTAATAAATAATAAATGATCCATCCGATATTAAATGTCTCGCAATTATGAAAACTGATTTTACAATTAACTCTCATGCAATAAAATAATCTTAGGTAGAATAAGCGTCACTATAAAATTTAAAGATCTATTCGGAAACCAGCCATGGGACTGTGAAAAGTCTCCGATGCCACAAATACAATTGAAAATATCCATACCATACACGAGATTCGAACGCACAGCCTCAGATGAACAGTGCACTCAGTACAAGTGCCCTTCCCTGCTCGACTCGGCCAAGTTCTTATTTTACTGGTCGTTAAAATCATGTAAAATGGCCGACTCTTCTGGATCAGGCCTTGAACTGGAGTCACTGCAGTGCCTCTGATTGGGAGGTACGAGGGTTCGAATCACGAAGAGAAATAGCTGGTTGGGAAAAAACCCACAATACGACTTATAAATCGGCACTGGGTCTCAAAATCCAGCTGGGGAAGTTCTCACCCTCCGTGATGAAAACCATGCACATCACTTACGGAACTAATGACTTTAGCAGATTATGTGATCGAGAACACGAAATAATCAATCAATCGATCATGATGTAAAATGTTTATTAAAGATGAAATAATTAGAGAAATGTTTACAATCAGCAATTACGACTATGAAAATCATTTCTTGTGTGTTTCAAAATCAAGAATTCATTCTTAAGTATGAATTTGTGAACTCCTTCTTTCATAATTAACGTAACTGAAAGTTAGAATAAATTTGAAAAATAAGAATATATAAAACTATTTCTGAAAACATGTGAGGACGTTAACTAAAAAGAATCCGGGATATTGATGTCAGAAGTCTATTACAGCGCAAAAGCAAATACATCTGCATTGACGTCACACTAACGCGCTGTAGGGAAATACTGTAGGAGACAAATTTCATTAAATCTAGCATATGCGTGCGATAGGAAAAACGTATTTGGTCTCTAAAAAGTTTGCCTGTAATTTGAAACCTTTCGTATTACCCCCATCGTAGTTTATTTTTAACAACTATTTTGTATATTGGGTTGCAAAAATGATACTAGATAGTAATACTACATGTTTTAGCATTTATATGCAACGAAGTTAAAAAACATATTATACCAACGATACCCTATATAAACACTAGGATAAATAGATGAAAATCATGCTAACATTTCATCAATCACTAACATTTCTGAATGCGATTCAAACATGACAGTTAATACAAACAATCAATTGAGGACAGAATGTATATGCAACTCACCAGGCCAAGTATTGCCTGTAAAAAGCAATAATTTTGTTTCGAAGCATTTCGTGTTGAAATGTTGAATATAGCAATAGAAAAATATAAACCAATTACTTACCTCTGTCAAATAAGCAGAATTACAAATGTCATCATAGATGTGGCATTTAGAGCACTAGAATAGAAACACGTGACGTAATTTGGAGGGCCCGTCCCCACTAACGGGGTGTCTAGCTTTTGACAGCAATTGGCTGAAGCCACTCCCTTCCTAGCCGGGGGGGGGTGCGTGACAAGCCGAGGGCAGAATGTCAGTCATAGCGCTGCCTACGTCAACCGCGAGAAGCCCCTGCGGGGCGCCACCTGTGTGACTGGCCCCTGCGGGTTGCCACGATCGCAATCAGCCCTGGGTTCATAGGTGGCATTCAACTCCCATGTGCGCGCGGCCGCCTTGTCGACCCCGCCCTGTGCTAACATTAATCGCCTCCATTTCCCTCGCAAGTCCCACCGTCCTCCTAGCTTTCTCGGGGATATGTTGCCTGGTTCCTGGTAATTGTCCAAGTGAAGACATTTATCTTCTTCATAGTGTCATCATTTCTAACTTTTCGCCTTGGATACGAATGCGAATTAGAAAAATGAATCCAAAGTTGTCCATAGAAACGTCGTTTAGCGATTTTTGCACTTCACTCATTGTTCTTGTTTCCAATTTTGCTCAACTTCATGCTTTTCTTTATACCCCCTTTTTTCTGTTATAGTTCAGTTTCCTGTCCACATATTGCAGATTCTACGGTATCTCCTAACTTTCTTTATTATTTTTATATCTCCTTTCCTATACTAGCCACACCCTATCGCCAGTTCGTAGCTTTTTACTTTTCGCGTTTCCCCCACCACCACCATTCCACAATTACTTTCTTCCGTATGGTCCCATCCTCGTCCATTTTCTATTTTCCTTTGGACTATGTTTCTGCGACACCGTATTTTTTCCACCCCAATCCCTTTTTTTATTACCCTTTCCCTTCTCTCTTATTTAGCTCAATTTCAACTATCACAGGATAAAAAAACAAATACAAGTATTCTTGTGCTAAACGTTCGTTGTGGTTCTCTCCATGTAATGAAATCTCACAGACACAGCGACACTGACTAATTTCGAGTCCCGATTGTAACGTATTTTCGACACTAGCTACCTTACATAGCTAGGTCGATTTCAGCCCCTGTCAAAAAGAGAATTTTCGCGGACGGGTGCTCTGATCGGTAGTTTTTCATGATTTCTCCGACCAATACTATGTGAAAGCCGGAACAGAATCCTAACAAACAGGCCATGGACTGCCCTTTCCCCTTCCTTCTCGTATCTTCACCTCTTAATGACACACACACACACACACACACACACACCAACACACACACACACACACACACACACATACATACATACACTACACTATCGCACAATTCAGGAGTCCAGCCTGCCCCGGCTGGAACCGTTCCTCGATGGAGGGACATATCTAGAGAGGTAATATTCTCCCTTAATCAATGTCTGTCGGCATCAGATCTCACCATCCAGGGGGGGAGGAAAACTGACACCTTTCTGAATTATATATTGACCATGGAGAATATTGGCTAAGGGAACTTACGACCACAGCAGTTGACGTACCCGGAAATATTCGTAAATCAGTCGATAGCAAATCCTTTCTCCAGCCTGTTACGTGAGAACCTTTGAATCTACGTACTCCGCCATTTGCGCAGCATCTGCCTGACTCTGAACGCGACGGAAGCGTCCGAGAGTCCTCTCTTTCACGGGCGCGCGCCGCCAACGGCCACAAGGCCCTTGTGGCCTGTGGCCCCTCGCCGCTCGGCGCGTTTCGCCGGCTCACGTGCGCGCGCGCGCGCGTGCGTTTTCACGCTTTCGCGGCGCCTCCCCCTCCGCCAGCGCCGTTTTTTCGCCCTTGCCATCCCTCCTACCGGGAGCGGGTAGCTCAGTGCATTAACTGGTGTCACTGACCGTGAGGTCCTAGGTTCGAGACCGGACGGCGGCAGGATTTTCGACACTAGCTTTTCAGCTAGGTCGAATTCAGTCGCGGTCTGGAGGAGAATTCTAACAGCCGGCTGCTCTGATCGGTAGTTTTCCGTGGTTTCTCCGATCAACATCAGGCGAATGCCGGAGCAGTACCCTACCAAACGGGCCACGGACCGCGCGCGATCTGTCTTTCCTCTTGCTGTCCTAACCTCTCCCCTTACACACACTAACATGCATTATTGGTTTGGTTTGATTTTTTCGTGTTTCCGGGCGCGTCAACTGCATTGATCATTAGTCCCGTTAGTGTAAGGAGAGGGTGGGTATTGAGAAAATAGGTGCAGGAAGGAACATGGCGTAATGCAGCGAGATGAGGGATGAGGGGAAAACGGTTGTACTGACGCTGAGAGGTAACAGGAGCGGCTGGATTGAGAATGTTGATGTGTGCAGAGGTATGACTGTAAATAATGCGATACAGATACAATTGCTGAGGGCACAACACAAATGTATTTTATATAAGTGATGTTTCCATGGCCATTGTAGAGTATATTTTGCATATCAAATTAGCCAATCTACGTAAATTTAAAGTATTGCGTACACATAAGAATCGCCAAATGTGAGAAGAATATGTAAGAGTTGTTCGGCTATGATGTTTAATGGTAATGACGCAGTGATATACGTGACAAAAGTGTACATTGTAAACGTTCGCTAAGATAGTTTGGCCAAACGTATCACTAGAATCTTCAGAAATGCTTTAATATAGATTTTTTCTGAAGTCCTGGATTTTGTGAACAGTATTCTGAAAGTTGTAAGAGAATATAACTTCGTATCTCGATTATGAATGACATAAGGAAAATTGGATATGATTATTTCTTAAAGTTGACGCCTCCTTCAAATTTAAGTGTTTGGAGTATGTCAGATAATGTCAGATTTGCAATCCATCCTAGAAATTTGTTCTAGTTGCCTACATAAAAATCTCTCATTGATAAATTTCATTGAGTTTCATGATCAGATCGACCATTCAATGCCTTAGAATTCCATGAGTGAATTTTCATTCTCAAAAGAATCCATGTATCATCCATGCACCCGCAGGTTACACGAATCTCGAATTTGAGGGCGTATCCAAAGCAGAAGAAAATAACATACCAAATACTCGTCAGCAGCTCCTAAATAAACAGAGGTGACAACGTTTTACAGATATAGGAATTCAGGGGAAAAATCAGCTTAACAACAAATCCTAGAGTT
This sequence comes from Teleogryllus oceanicus, assembly GCA_964035755.1. Lineage (NCBI taxonomy): Eukaryota > Metazoa > Arthropoda > Insecta > Orthoptera > Gryllidae > Teleogryllus > Teleogryllus oceanicus. Next base: position 128,698,507 of record CAXIVR010000003.1, on the reverse strand, counting down.
ACAAATATCATAGTGCATCGATTGGTTTCCCAGAAATAAATGTTTTGGAGATTAGAGATGCGGAGATAGCTCTGCCAGTGATGGTTTCTGCCGAGCGTAATGAGGTCAGCATACCGAGCGCTTTAGAGAATATCTTGAAATTCATATAAAAATACAACATATCCCGAAGCTACAGCGAAAATTGAGATCCTGTTGTATATTGAAAGAGAGCGTGTTAAATCATGAAAACTAGTGACTTCAACAGCATTTTACGAGTAGAATAAAAATTGTGTCTCCGGGCGATTCTGTTAGTTTAGAACATTTTCTAGTGAATAATAATTCCTTATGGAATAAAAGATAACAAAAACTGTATTTTTGATCGTAATACAGGAAGTTTGTAAGTGGTTATTGATCGATTGATTGATTTTTTCGTGTTTCCGGGCGCGTCAACTGCTTTGGTCATTAGTCCCGTTAGTGAGGTGCATGTTTTTTCTCGGGAGATGGCGGTGATCTTCCCCCGCTGGATGTCGAGATCCGGCGCCGACCTACCGTCCGCTAGTGGGGTTTCCCCCTAACCAGGACTCTCCCAGCAACGGGGCACCGCCCCAGCCTGGACAAGCTCTAAGCTCCCGACCGGTCGCCCGGGATATGTGGTAGTGTAGTGCATGTTAGTGTGTGTGTGTGTGTGTGTGTGTGTAAGAGGAGAGGATAGGACAAGGAAGAGGAAGGACAGATCGCGCGCGGTCCGTGGCCCGTTTGGTAGGGTGCTGCTCCGGCATTCGCCTGGTGTTGATCGGAGAAACCACGGAAAACTACCGATCAGAGCAGCCGGCCGCTCGAATTCTCCTCCCGACAGCGACTGAATTCCACCTAGCTGAAAAGCTAGTGTCGAAAATCCTGCCGTCGTCAGGACTCGAACCTAGGACCTCCCGGTCAGAGGCGCTGCAGTGACATTGTAAGTGGTTAGTTAAGCCGAGCAACATGCACGTGTTTACCACTTCGCGTTTATCGCAGAAATACACGACGTTTCAACACCGCATTTTCGTTTCCATTAAACTTCATACAGCTACCTCTTGTCACAAAGCCGCGTATTCACCTAAAAGCGTCTACACAAACATCGAAAGCCACTGTGCTGCACCAACGGCGTGAAAACACCGTGCGTTGCACTTGGCCGACGGCGCTGCTAGCGGTGTCGCGTCTCCTGGCGGGCGGGAGTTTGCGCCCGCGTCGCCGCGCAACTTGGGCCGTCCGCAGGTGAGATACGAAGCTGCAGAAGCCGCGGCGCCGGAAGAGGGGCGGGCGCGGGTCCATTTCCTCGGGCGACAGCAGAACATCCGCCGCGCGGCGGTCGCACAACTTGGCGAGTTGCGAGGTCAGCGCGGAGAGCCCCGGTGCCAAGCCAACGTCGCTGCTGCAACAGCAACCCGGCCACGGGGGGGGGGGTGGGGTGAGGGAGGCGGTGGCAGAGGTGCGAGGGGGAGGTGGAGGATGTGGAGTCGGTGGGGGTGGAGCTGGGGTGGAAGCGAGGGAGGTAGGGGACAGGCGGAGACAGAAGTGTGAAAGAAAAATGGAGGAAGAGTTGGTGGAGTTGGTGGGAGTGAGGGGGCTTGGGGGCAGAGGTGGCAAGCGGAGACGGAGGTAGTGAAGGTGGAAGTGGTGGCGAGGGCGGGGCGCCGGTAGTGGGTGGAATGTGTCGCTGGGAGACGCGGAAAAGGCCGAAGGTTGAGGGGGAAGGCGAGGATGGAGGGAAGGCGGTGAGGGTAAGAGGAGAACTGGTTCGGGTGTGTCTGAAGGGATAAGGAATTAATTTGGGGGGAAGGCGTTGTGGAGGAGAGAAGGAGAGTGGTATTGGGGATGTTGGTGGTGGGCAGCTCTGTAGTTAGCTGTGACCCTGGTGAGGCGGCAGCAACGAGGATAATGTGGATGAGACGCTCGTGGAGAGTGTGGCATCGGTTTGTCGGTAGCGGGAACGATAGCGATCAGCTGGATGTGAATGAAGAATAGAAGACGAATAAAATTCTCGTCTGTATAATGCCATTAATGAAAAGAATTCGGGAAAGAAATTGATAAATAGTTTTATTGGTGGTGAGCTGATCTATGATTCTGAATTTTGGCTGATAATTAAATATCATTAATTGAAATAGAAGCGTTCGAAACGGGAAATATTCTTTGGATACACAATTAGACAAACGAAAAAATGGTAATAGTAGTGAAAAGTGAAAAATAGATGATACCATCTGAAACTGAAAAAGTCTTAATCGGAAAACTGTTCACTTCAAGATGAAAATTTGATGCTACAAAGTAACAATCGAACATTTCCTGTGAACAATTACCATTGGGTACAGACTACATGGTGCGGGTGATGATTATGGCGACAACAATGGCAGAGGAAGCAGTGATTAGTAATTCGGGGCACGTCAACTGTTAAGGTAATTACGAAGTCCCGTAAATTTAGTGCATGCTTTATCACAGAAGGTGGCGATGACTTTCCCCGTTGGGTGACGCATTCAATCTATCCGTCGGCTTAAGCGATTTTTCACTTCCAGGTATCTCCACCAGCGGAGGACAGCCCTAGTAGCGACAAATTAAACTCCCGATAGAGCAGCTGGCTTTTGTAGTAATGTGCACGTAAATATAAGTGTGTGTTAGAGGGGAGAGTATAGGGCAAGGAACAGGTAGGAAAAATCGCGCGCGTGTTAGTGGCCCATTTGTGAGGGTACTGCTCCGGCATTTGTCTGTTGCTGATGAAGAAAGGAAAACTGCCGATCAGAGCAGCCGGTCCCCAGAATGCTTCTTTAGCATTCCGTCATCGCGCCGCCATTCGTAACACCAGTACTCGCGCGTTTGACTCCGTCCAACACTACTATTAAGGAGTTTATTTTTATCATTAACATCATTTATACATTTTTCTTATATATCTGTGCTTATATTATAATTGAATATACCATGGAAAGATACGTAAATAATTAGTTGCAAACCATTTTGAAGATTTTATTATACTTCCGTCAATCGCGCGGCCATTCGTAGCACGAGTACTCGCGCGTTGAACTACGTCCAACGCCCGCATTGTTTACTTATAATATTTATGTTTTTGCACACTAACGAAAAAATGCATAAAAGCAACACTTAAAATACTAAACATTCGCATATTACAGAAAAAATATCATTTTTATCAATTACACAAAAGCACCGTTCTATACGTCAGTACGCGCATGTTGGATTCTATCAAACAGGCACTAAGATTTTACTTCAGGGTATGGCGACACTTCGCATAATAGAGATAAGAAGTTTATCGACATCCTTCCCAGATACCATTCGTGGAATAGAAGCATTGTTTTTGTACGTGGAAGGCTAACATTCCTTTCTGAACAAGAAAATAAACTTCTGTTTGACTGTATCCAACAGCGCGAGTGACGGAGTGTTAGACAGCGGGTGAATTCGATCCCGCTACGAGGCTAGTGTAGAAAATTCTGCCACCGACTCGAACCCTAGGACCTCCCAGTCAGAGATCAGAGGCATTGCAGTGACATCATTTGACGCTCTGAGACACCTCAACCGTGGATGTGATGTGGAAGTCGTGGATGTGGCGTGGGCGGCGACGGATGCTAGAGAGGACGGCGGCTGCAAGCGACAGAGCTAAGGCTCGGATGCGGCAGACGAGATTTATGTTGGCAAAATAGGTGGCGACGGCTCTTTGCTGGTTGCAACTGTACGTAACTTTTTCGCAGAAGCAGTTCTATCTTCTCTGGCACCCGTCCTTTCCTAAATGGAAATATGCCTTTGCTAGAGATTCTGAGTCCGAATCCTCTGTATTGATCTTAAAAGAGAGAAACCCGCTTGTCAACTTAAATCTTCGTCTCCAAACTGCGTTACGAGTTATATCTGAAGACTAATATTGATTCCTCGAAGAACGAATGCACAAACTTCCTTTTTTCTTCATACCTTTACCATTTATAAAACATGTACTAATAACTTGAACTTTTAGCTTCTTGTTTCAACCTTGACTGGTGATCAATGTTGAGACAACTTCCGTGAACATCCTCATATATTATCATTGGAAAATGTACGTTTCGTCAATTTCGATTTTTTTCTTTTGTATTCTGAGACAATTTTCTTTTAGTAAAACGAATAGTATGCTGTCAATTAATAACACATCAGCGGAAAAGAGAATAAACAAAAGAATCAAACGTTCACGTAACAACAGCTTTCTCCGATGCTTACATCAAAAGATTAGAGAGATGTTTCACGGTAAAAAATAAATTCTCTATTCTTGGCATTACACGCAAGGATATCACAGGCTAAACATTTAGACTAATCGTAAATTGTTAGCTGAATGGTTTTGTTATTAAAGGCACACATGCAATTTGAAAATGAAACGTAGTTAAAATCAGCACCTCAAAGTAACCGTCCCTGAATCATTATTGTTCTGAAATGAATTACTTTTCCAGGGTAAAAAACAAAGCATTATTATTATTATTATTATTATTATTATTATTATTATTATTATTATTATTATTATTATAGCACAACAGATGGCTCATGGGCAGCGTACCAGCTGTGGTACCACCATCCCATGCTGTGGTCCCGGGTTCTATTCTCGATCGAGGCAAAACTAGAGTTGTAGCTTTCCTTTAAAATGGTCTCAGTTTCTGTAGGTGTGTGACGACGAAAAGCTCAAGCACGCGATTCTTCTTAGTGTCGGTGAAGAGAATACGTCATGTTCGCCTCAATTCGCTCTTTCCCCCAAGCATGGGAATTTAACTATGCCCAGGCATAGGGGACACCGGTAGCTGGCCGGCGAAGAAGTATTATTATTATTATTAGTATTATTATTAGTATTATCATTATTATTATTATTATTATTATTATTATTATTATTATTTTATCATCATCATCATCATCATCAGACATGGGTTTGCTTAACTTTTCAGCTATCAGCTAACACTCCCTGCCCACAGTTTAATGATTCCACTTTTTATACCCTATAGAGAACGTAGATTCTAGTATCAACCACCGTAACTCCGCTTTTGCTCATAAGCCCACTGCGGCCCAGAACATCTCCTGCCGCTAGCTGCTCGTTAGCCTGTGGCAGCGCTTCAGCCTTGCTTTAGATGGAGCGGTTTGGTGACGCTTATGTAACGACTCCCTACAGCAGAGCCCTTGTGCGAAAGCTGTTACAATCGTTCCACATGCACACAAATAATCGCACAGGGAGAGGACTGATAAGGCAAAGGGATATGAAAGTTTACATGATGGTTGGCATAAGCCCCAATACGTCACTACATTGTTGCAAACATCCACCCCACAAGGCGGAATTCAATTCACAGGCTCGTGGCTGCGGTCGCAGCACTACGGGACCTGCGCAAACGGGGCATTCATCTCTACAAGGATTAAATAATGAAGGACATCTTTGTCGACTTAAAGTTATTAAGATAGAAGGCTTTGATGGCTTTGCCATCATCATAAATCTAAACAAGTACAAAATAAATAAAATATAATACAGTTAATAATATTTAACTAAAATAAGTCAAATATTGATCTGCAATTTTTTGGACAGAGAGAATAGAGTTTGTCAGATGCGCTAGATTTACATTCATGAATTGTCGAAATGCTGATGTGGAATTGTTGAAATTATTCAGGAATGAAATAGTGGAAGGCATCATTGTCAACTTAAATTTATAAAGAGAGCTGACTTTCTTTTCAACACACTTTTTGAAATTTTGTATCTTTGTCCGCGGTAGTCTCGAGAATGGTTGAGCCGATGTTGCTGGCGTTTTCACTGAAATGTAAATTATTTGGTCAGTCATATTTTGGGCTACTATTTTTCAAATTATTATATTCTATTTTATTTAAAAAATGTTTGATTTATATACAAACAGACAGCTTTGTTTCTGTGTTAATGAACTTTTGTACATGCGATATCAAAACAAGAAAAATTGTATTGTCGCAATATTGATTTCTTAAAATCTATCTCATCACACTTTCGTAGGCTTTAAAGCAAACTTTAAGAGCACGCTCTTTCAATTATCCGTGTATTTCTCGAAAAATGCTGGGAAATTCAGCAAAGTGTATCAGCTAGTTTTGAAAACCCATATACAAATTACTACGAAATCCATTTTGATTCATTATGGTAACGCAATTAGGCTTTCAGTTATTGAACCTCAAAAGTGTTACTGGAAGTTCTCTGGGAGTATGCATCGGTTTACAGCTGCCAATGACGACGATGGTGGTGACAACGATATTCAAGGCAAACATGGCAGGACGGGGTGAGGGTAACTGATGCAGAGTGGGACAGGATAGAGAGAGGTGGGACCTGGGTGGGTGGAACGGGGGGGGAGTGAGATCGGTCAGGGGAAGGGCGGCGGGGCAGGCCAGGGACAGAGCAGAGCTTGGCTGTGGGGGGGGGGAGAGCAGAGCAGGGTACGGCGGCCAGGGCAGGAAAGGGTAGGGCATGGCATGGCATCAAAGGGCAGGGTAGAACGGTTGGGTACATTATACATCGTAGTCATTCTTTTTCCTGAAAATAAATGTTTGTGATTAATAAATACCTGGGCAACGCAGGGTACTTAAGCTGACCTGTTTATATAATTGGAAAGTAATTATTTACAAAGTCTAAAATAATTCATGTAATTCTGTTTAAGGTTGTTTTTTCACTCTTATTGTGAAAATGTTCCTTTTGTAAAATGCGTATGAATCATTGAAATATAACTCCACATCCCAGTTGTCTCCTTTTTCAAAGTTATGAGTACTATTCCCAGGAATGTTAACTGTTGTCTGAAAAATGATGCAAATTACACCGACAGAAATATATAGCAAATGCAATATGAATCCGACTGCTACGTCTGTTGAAAATAACTCTACACTATAAACTATTTTAAAGCTTCTTTATGTCGGGATAAACTGACATATAAAAACTGGAGAGTACAATAAGTTGCAGAAATAATCACTATTGGTCCCTAGCACCTGTATTTCTTCTGCACAAAAAATATGTATTTACACAACTGATATTAACATAAAAGTAATAACTAATATTTATTTAAAGAATTAATAATACATAAAAAATGATAAATGCCATTATTTAGCTGTATCTGCGGAATAATGAAATTAACAAACGCTTTTTTAACCGTTTAAAACATCTGCGCTATCTGCAGATTTCTTTTACATTTGTAATTACATAATGTATTGTTAGATTTTACTTTCACAGTCTTTCCTGATTTTCTTGCAAGCAAGAGGTAGAGTATTTAAGAATAATAACATTATATTACTTTTTAATGTGAAAATTATAATGTATGATAATTTCAGTTCTTATTTACTTACGTCAAAATATTACTTACTTTCAAAATATTAACCACAGTTTAAGACTTTCTCAAGAGGGGGTTTGCATTTCTTGCCACCCTCCAAAAAAGGGGAGAGTCGCCGCTTTTTCAATGTTAATTGTCGAGTAATTTGATAGAAACCCCCGATTGAGAAGAAAAGAGTAAACCAAATGTACAGGAATTGCAATAATGGCACTGAGTTTTTAAAAAAATTTGCAAAGTGAAGCTAATATATCGTTACTTTCTTGCCCTACTACGTACTAACGTGACAAAGAGAAAGCATTAGAATTACATTCAGCAGAAACTGGGGAATTTTCGACAGAGACACTAAAATTTTGATTTTTGGGCTACTTTACGGGAAGTCTCAACAACTTTTCGGAATTTTTTAAAAAATAGCTCCAAATTTTTTATTAAACTTTTAACTCAAATAATGTAAAGGACGTTTAAAATGGCGTAGATTTCATTTTCATTTTAAGAAAATTAGTTTTTAAAATCTCAAAGATCAAATCTTTATGCCGTTTTCCTACAACTCTAGTATTGAAGAGAACTTTTCCTTAATAAAATATTTTCTTCAACATCGATCTTGAAATTGGCCCACCTACAATTTTTACAAAAGTATCAGTATTTTTTCAGTAATTTGGGGTGAAATATACTCAATATTTGAACAATTATTTTCTGAAAAACGGCTCCAAATTTTTTCTTCAAATTTTTCCCTTTTTTAATTTTTCCCCGGTTGAGGACGTTTAAAAAGGTCTTGTTTTCGTTGAATGTTTTTCGAAGACTGCAAGAGTTAGAAATAATTAAAGTATGTGCTGTTGTAGCACCATCAGTTTAGATTTTATAAATCAGGTTTAAAAGCTTGCTTCTTTTCTAAACGCTTGCTTCTTTTTCTCCACAGTTTTGGACGAATATGGAATATTTCCTTTAAAATGTGGATTCGAAAAAAAAAGTGAAATTCATTCACAATAAACCTAACAGTTTATATCGAGAAGATATCTTTTTCATAGGCAATATTTGTAAGTGTTGTTTTATCACAATGTAGTGGTTAAGTAATGTAAAATTAAGTAATGTAGTGGTTTGACCTATGTATTTTAATATTTTTGGGAATAAAGTTCTCTTATCTCTATGTCCCATCTGCATTATCAACTCCTCTTTAATCATTCCTCTCTCGATATCACTCCTTATAATAAAACTTACCATCTTCCAATGTGAAAAAATAGGAAACTGTCATGGAAATCACCTGCCCAGAAATCAAGGAGCAAGCTGCATCACGAACCTTCAGGTTGACGTGAATATCATCACTAGTAACGTCTGCTGTCATTTTAAGTTCCATTTCATAAGTTTCCCATTTGATATGTTTTCTATTTCCCAGTCCCACTATGAAAAGTAAACCACTTTCAGTTTTCTCTTCTATCACGCCACATTAAAAGAAAGTAGCTTGTGTTCCTATTGGAAGGAAGAAGTGTCGTAGTTTTCACGTGACTCATAATGTAATTTCTGATACTTTGAATGTTTAGATCCACAAAGCAGCAAACATTTATGACAAACGTTTTAAGTGCGACTTCACGTTCTGCAAACAAGTTACGTAACATTTGAAATCACTAGAAAATATTGAAATTTCGACAAAACTTTGTGTTCATATTTCACTTCTCGTCTTCTTCATTCAATGCAGTCAGGGGAGAGGCACACTGAGAAATAGTCTCATTTTACATAACTTTTTTCTAATGTACAAATCATTTATTTACCTTCATTCCAGAAAAGTCAACATTATCTCTATTTGCTCTTTATTTTGTGATTTCGAAGGGGTTCATATTTTCCATTGTCCTTACGCGCAAACCACGTTTAGTTTTCTCTCAATTGGCGGCGTGTAACAAGGGGGAGCTTGTGCTCCCCTTGCAGCATAGCTAACTTCCGCACGATTCATGAACCTTCTGCATCTGTTTTCGACAGGGGCGTCTCCAGATGGAGGGCGAGCTGGCGGATGTTGCGTAAGAAGCAGTAAGTTTCGCCTTGTTTCGGCATTCCCCCTCGCCGCAATTCACTTTCGGTTGGAGGAAATGCGAAACACGGTTAGCTAATGAAAGACGTTGTCGCCTGCTCTTCGGAAAATGTGCTCTCGACGGAGTGTATCTTGGTCATGGCTGGGTCTCGAAACCTTTTCTGCCGATACTACTGCTGTTGTTGACATTGTGTTTAAGGGGTATCATGCCGTAACGCTCAAAGCAGCCCCGTGTTCGATTGCAGACCCATAATAATAATAATAACAATAATAATAATAATAATAATAATAATAATAATAACAAAAATAATAATAACAAAAATAATAATATTAGAATGGTTGAATTATTCCTGTTGATCCCGTTTTTTATATTGTAGAAAGATGGATCTTTTTTAAATTTATTGGACCAAATAGGATCAATCCACGATGATACCAGTAATTAAGACGTATAATTCATATAAGATATATAAATTTATTGGTGCTTAACGTTTTAATGCTTTTGAAAAGGCACATGCTAAATGTGCGAAACGTTATGCACCAATAAATTTACATATCTTATATGAATTATACGTCTTAATTCCTGTATCATTGTGGATTGATCCTATTTGGTCCAATAAATTTAAAAAGATCCATCTTTCTACAATAATAATAATAATAATAATAATAATAATAATAATAATAATAATAATAATAATAAAAATTATATCGGAGACTTTGAACTTTTGATGATGTGTAACATGATTTATTGCTTTGATTTATTTGGAACAGCCCACGTCTTACGCAAAGTATTGTAGAGGCACCGACTGTTCCTAGATCTGCTAGTTCCTAGACAGTTATCAAGATGACCCACTCACTAAGCTGGTCATTAAATATGTCCGAAGAATGGGAAACATGGGCATTGTAAGTGTAGCAAGAGGCATTGCAAAGGAAACTATGCAAACACGCAGAATAATACAATGAAATTCGCATATTACTTAACATGAAATGTGAGACACAAAAAATGTTGAAGAAATTGTAGAGAGACAAACCACGCCATGGACAATGTATAAAAAGAATGGGAAAGGTGTATATCAATAAATATCAATTATTTATTTTACTTAAAAGTGGAAGAATGAAGCTAGAATCGGAAGCAGTTGTAATAGCTGCCGAAGATCAGGCGTTGAGAACACATTATGATGAAGCGCTTCTCAAATTTCCCAAGAGGATAAATTCCTAATTTACAAGGACCAAGTAGAAATCATTGACCATTTTGTCTCAGCTTGTCCAGTTCTAGCAATAACAGAACACTTGAAAATACACGACAGGGTGTGTAATTTCCTCCACTGGCAGATGTGTACCGCTCTGGATGTCGGAAACACATGCTCTACGGTGACTTCTATTGGTCTGTGTACCATACTGTACGACCAATAAATTCAAACTGGTAGCACGATCATGGCAAACTAACCGGAAATTGTTATCCGGAATTTGGAGAGAAATTATATCTACTTTTAGTTGTTGCTGTGTCATGCGATCAAGACGTCGTAACCAACGAGGTAGAGAAACGTCTTAAATACAAGAGTTGAGAAATCGAGATCAGCCGAATGTGGGGTGTAAAGGCACAGGTCATCTCACTAAATATCGGAGCTGTAGGATTTATTCCGCAAAATTTATGTAAGAACGTGGCTAAACTCCCACGTCATTCAAAAGACAAAAGTCCAAAACATTGCTTTATTTGGAACAGCCCACATTTTCCGCAGCCTTGTAGTGGCACGGACATTCCCTAAATTTGCTCCTTAGGAAGCTGGAAGCAACTCCGAGATCTTACATTCAACCGACTTATAATATCTTTATTTGTGAATTAGAGGAATAATAATATTATTATTATTATTATTATTATTATTATTATTATTATTATTATTATAACAAGAATTTTCTCGCGAAATTGTTGTCCGGCGATGTTTTGTAAAGTTATACCGTACCAACTGAGCATACCAGAAAAATAATTTTTTTAACGAATATGACGGCAAAAACCGTGATTTTCTTTGTTTCTTTGAATATGTGTACTTGGAATATATTGCACACATGCACACGTAGTGGTTGATTCGATAGGTGTATTGCTAAATACATTTTAATTACATTATTACAACATACGTCCATACAATTTCGTGCAATTAAGCAATTCTAAGAACGAGAACTAAATTATAAAGGACAATTTTGTAACTAAATACAGGTATTATATTACACTAACTCTAGGATGAATTTAAGGAAATCGCCTATCCGTGATTGCCTCCACAGAATCGAGTGGTTTAACTTTATTATTATTATTATTATTATTATTATTATTATTATTATTATTATTATTATTATTAGTGAACGAGGATGCTTGTGTCAACACTTTCTATTCTTTTCCAATCCCAAATTTCTTTATTAAAATTTCTTCATCCGAGAACTCAAGATTACTTTTTCTGGCAATGAATTACATCATGCGGCAAAAGTTCAGACATTTATTCCTCTTTATTGTGGGAGTATATTTCTTTGCTTTGTAGCCGAAAGCAACTTTTTTGGCGCCATATGAGCTATCGCTTCTCGATTACGTTACTATCGATTTCCAGCGATGGACTTGGGAGGAAAAAGCCCTGGGGGTCGAAGTCCGCCTCCTTTATAACCACCGAAGCGCGTGGGAAAGTGGAAGATATAGACTACCATTAAATTGCGCGGAAGCATTGTTCCTTTCGATTGCGTGGTTCTGGAATAATCTTGTAGAACCGTTTACGATTTAATGGCCACAAAATCTTTGGCCTTTCTCTTTCTTGTTCTCATGAATGGTACCGAAGAGAATTGTCGATATCTCGATACTTGTGGTTATATAATTAATAAAATAATGGAAACTTGATATTTCCATGTATACGATTGAACGTAATTTTTTATGTTTTTAGACGGATCGCTAGTTTTCGTTTTGTATCATTCAATGGAAATCATGATCGAATTTTTTTCTTTTACGACTGGAGAAAACTATTTTACACTTTCAAATTTTTACATTTTTATAATTTCAAAAGAGTCGTAAACGGCAATCAGTTATTATTATATATGTACTGTAATATAATTTTTACATATTCACTTTAAGATGTAAGGAATTTTGCAGATAAATGCTTCAACAGACGAAAACGGTTCATAAAAATGGTATTATCTATGTACGAATTCAAATGTCTGACTAACAATATCGGCTGCTTAGCTTCACAATTTGCAGACCATGCAAACTAATTTAGAAATGAATGTGAAGGTGACTTAGAAAGTGAAGATCAATTGTAGTTTGAGTTTGTCAAGTAAATGAATTCGTGTTCATTTCCTTTAATTATTTTGAAAATAAGGAACTCTAGGAAATTTAGGATATAAGGAATTAATTATTGGTTTGTTGCAGAGATGATGACTGATGCTTCTTACGGGTTTTTTATTATTATTATTATTATTATTATTATTATTATTATTATTATTATTATTATTTTCTGAATATATTATGATTCACTTCCTTCTAATTACTCCATATTGATTTGAATTTATAAGTAGGTAATGATCAAATTATGTGGAATGAATAAAATACTTCCAGAGAGTTTCCGAGATTTAGATGTGATTAAAAATTCAAAATTTTAAGATCAATTAATGAAAAATGAAATTTGTATTGCATTATTAATATTTAAAAGCTCACGTCTTATACAATCTTTGGTTCAGAGTATCTTATTCGAGTGTGTATGGTAACGATGTTTCCGGTGTATGCAGCGGGTTGCATGCGCGCATGCCATTCTCTTTTGGCAAAAGTCGCGAAACACTAATATTTTCGTCTTAAATCTGTATGATGTCCCTCAGTGGATACTTTCCTATCTTGCATTAAACATTTGCAATGCGCTCTCTCTCTCTCTCTCTCTCTCTCTCTCTCTCTCTCTCTCTCTCTATATATATATATATATATATATATATACATATAATATATATATATATAATCCTGATTGTGTACATTCAGGATTTTTAAGTCGAATATCCACAACTATCTTCCTTGAAGGTGAAGATTATCTTTAAGAGAATATCTCCAATATGATGACGGTTGTCACCCTAGATGAATATCCGCACATGGCCCGCTTTTCTTGGTGTCGTACATTCAACAGCCCTCGTCGCGCTTCCAACGAGCTTACTTGGAGGACAATTCCAATATCGCAGTGGGTGCCCTTGCATGTGCTACTACTCCACACAGGTTTGTTTTACCAGAAAGTTTTTACTCCCCAAAGGTGGTCACTTAGGTTTTTTGCTCTTTATCCTCATCCGATTCCACGGATGTACAAGTACACATTTGGACAGACATCCGGATATACCGGAACATAGTGTGACGTCGTGGGAATACACAATAACACAGACACGAGCTTCAATGATAAATATGTACAGGTTTATTCACAATATGTACAATAAATATTTAAGTTACTTTTAGCTCTTGGAAAACGTTTACTCCCTGATCGCAGGAGCGATCCTTAAAATGTAATCTGACTCGTGGCCCGCGCCACTCCTCAGCGAACCTTATGCACACAGCACGTGGCTCCCGTGACGTAGGTCACTCGTGGAAAATCTCCACCCCGGCGTCCCAACACATGGGTTGCCGTACGGGCCTCGCTCGGCTCCGCACCACCCTGGGCGCAAGTTTGTGCATTCGCACGAGGGTTCCACTCAGCTCGACAAACCCACCCCCGCGCTCTCCGTTCCTTCTTATATAGCCCTCACCCACGTGACCTGAAACGTCACTGGGTTTTCCACGGCCCGCGCTAGTCGTTGCCAGGCATTTGGGCATCCTTTCCTGGATTCTAAATTTTGCACGCGGCACGCCAAAAATGCGCTGTCCCGTATTTTGGGCATCCCTTTCCCTAGCTCTCGGAATTCTTCCAATACCGCATTGTTCTTACATCCTGCCTGGCCCTTGCGTCTCTAATCCCTTTGGCGCCGCCATTTTGAGTGGAGCGTACAATACGTTACATACTTCTCCATACCCTATTTTGAATTTTTTATGCAGGAGGTATCCACAATAAAAAATTCGTCCTGCAACTAGATTTGTGGATCTGGATATGATTCTACCATTTACCTGGCCATTGGGCTCACACTCTATTGATCTCTTTAACCTACTCTATATTTACAACATTTTTTTTAATCAAAATCTAGATAATATAAATAACTAACCTATCTACAGAACTTATATACTAACTTACCCTAACCTACTTCACGTACCTCCTTTCATCCTACTATATACAATTTTCTACAATCTTAAATTACAACAATCATCTAAGATGATATAGTCTGCTTCAATTACATACGTAGTATTCACAATCATGATGTGATACTTTCCCTGATACCCCCAGAACCAACAATGTCTTCAGAGCTTCCTTTAAACCCATAATTGCACATACATAATACACACATGAACAAACAATACACACATGAACAACAGAATACACAAACAATACACTTTCAACAATTTGTTACATATATACAGTGATTTTTCTCTTGTCTTGATTTTATACAATGCAATCAAGTGATTCGGTTCAGTGTAGCCCTCCGCATTCCCAGTTCAGTTCAGGTTCCATGTATCAGTAAAACATACGGCTTAAGGCATCAGCATTTACGTGATCCTTACCCCTTTTATGAATAATCTCTAAATTGTATGCTTGGATCATTAATGACCAACGCATCAATCTCGGATCTTACTGAACAATTATTTAGCCATACTAATGGGTTGTGGTCTGTTTCCACTTTAATTTTTGCATTTCCATCCAAATAGTACTTTAATTTCTGCAAAGCCCATATTATGGCTGTGCACTCCTGTTCTGTTGTGCATCGCAATAATTCCGTATCTGTGAATTTACGACTTAAGTATAACACCGGTTTTCTTCTCCTCTATCATTATACTGAGCCAAAATGATGCCAATACCTCTTTTGACGCATCACACTGCACTATAAAGTCCTTATTAAAATCGGGCGCGTGAAGGACGGGTTCGTGACACAGAGCGTTCCTCAATTCCTCGAATGCCATCTCGCATGCTGGCGTCCACGTTACCCTGCCTTGCCGTTCGCGACCTCGTAATAAGTCCGTTAATGGCGCTGATATACCCGCATAATCGGGAATAAATTTCCTATAGTAACCCGTTAATCCGAGAAGGCACGCCTTGCTTTTCGTTTGAGGTACGGGTGCTCTTTAATAGTTTTCACTTTGGCCTCTACCGGCCGCATCATGCCACTACCAACCATGTAACCTAGGTATTGTACATTCTTACGCGCGTATTTACACTTGCTTGGCTGCACATGTAACTTCGCTTTCTCTAATATTAGAAACAGCTGCTCTAAATGTCTAAGGTGTTCTTGCCATGTGTCGCTATAAATGGCGATGTCATCCAAGTATGGGACTGCAAATTCTGCACATCCTGCTAATAAAGTTGCCATCATCCTACTACTCTGAAAGGTGCATTTTTAGCCCGAAGGGCAATCTAATGCCTATACGTGCCAAAGCTTGTACAGAACGCCGCATATCTTTGCGCTCTCGGTGTGAGCGGTATCTGATGATAAAATTTTGCTAAATCCAAAGTAGTAATAATCTTAGCTGCCGCTACTGCTTCTATCCTTTCCTCCATGTTCGGCAACGGAAAATATTCTGCTTTTATAATTTGGTTTAGCTTACGATAATCTACACACGGTCTTGGTTTTCGTCCGGGCGCCTCTACAAGAATCATAGGGAAGCATAATCAGTCGCCTATTTCGATTATGTTATCACGTAACATCTTCGCGATTTCTTCCTGCAGTATTTTTGATTGACGGGGCGACATTCGATAAGGCGCACTTCTTATCTTTTTCGACTCGTCCGTCAATTCAATGTCCATGGTGACGACATCCGTCAACCCTGGTCTGTCTGAAAATATATGCTTGTACTTTACAATTAAATTGAGCAGTTTGTCGCGGAACTCGTCTTCGACTTCTGTTCCTTCGAGCATAGCTTCCGCATCGAAGTCGACACTATCAAGGTTAATAGCGTACTTATCCAGCTCGTCTTCCTCAACTTCAAAGTTTGAGCTACGATCTGCTACATAATTCAGATATTCGGTACGCTGCGCGTACGCTTTCAACATGTTAATGTGGTAGATACGCCCTTCCTTTTTCCCAGGCATTCGGACAGAGTAGTTCGTGTCCGATTTTTTCTCTACTTCTCCGGTCCTATCCATTGAACAGATAACTTTTTGTGCGATTCGGGCCAACACCAGCACCCGGTCGCCCGGCGCGAATTCTCTGTGTACGGCTCGCCGATCGTACCAAGTTTTTCTCTTCTCCTGCTCGTTAACAAGCTTCTCGTGAGCTAATTCGCGAGATTTCTGAAGCCTATTTATTAATTTGAACACATATTCGACGACGGAATTTTCTTCCTCATCGTCCTCGCCTGCAAGGTGTTCATATAATAAGGTTATGGGAGTTCTGAGGTTCCTCCATAGACTAATTCAGCTGGAGTGAATCCGAGGCTTTCGTGCACCGTGGTTCTCAAAGCAAATAAAATCGCGGGCATTTGGTCCTCCCACTCCGTTCCTGCTTCCAAGCATAACACTTTGATTAATCGATTCATCGTCCTATGTACGCGTTCGATAGGATTTGACTGCTGGTGGTAGGGCGAACTTTTCACCAGTTTGATCCCAAACTTCCTAGCAAATTCCCCTGTCAATGCGCTTGTAAAGCACGTGCCCTGGTCTGTTTGTAATTCCTTAGGGAATCCGATTCTACTGAATAATTTCAACAACGCACTAATGATAGTTGTTGATTGCAAATCTGTGATTGGAATAGCCTCCGGATACCTAGACGCTAAACAAATGGCTGTCAAAATAAACTTGTTGCCTTCTTTGCTTTCAGGAAGAGGTCCGCAAGTATCAATATTAATTTACAAAGACTTCCGTTATCGGCGGTACTAACATTAACGGTGCTTTTTCGATCATTGGGCCTACCAACCTTTGACACATCGCAAGTTTTCACATAGGTCTCCATATCCTGGAAACAACGCGGCCAATAAAAGTATCGCGACATGCTGGCTTTGCTCTTAGTGCAACCTAAATGTGCATTCGCTGTTTCATGGCACACCTTGAGAACGGCTGCCCGATATTTAGTCGGAACTACTAACATATTAAATTTTCACCGCGCTTGCTGTGTCTTGACCGATACAAAATACTATTTTCACGAAATACGACTCTCGCCCTGCTTCCGGTACGTTGTGCTCATTCGCGTCGTATAATGTTTTGATTTCTGGTCTCTTTGTTGTGAAGCTGCGAACTCAGTCTGGGTAACATTTATGAGTTCATTCACTTCGGGCGTTAGTACGCTTGTACTGGCCTCCCTTTCACTAACGGCTTCCTCCTGCCTCAATTGTTCAAACCTTCCTACCTGCTCGTCCGCGTCCCTTTTTTCTTGTCTCTCAGCCGGCCCCGACTCCTGTGCCGTTTCAGCGGCTTTGCCTGTCGTTACGGCGGCAACTAATGTGGCTCAATAAATCCTGCCTTTACTTCTTCCAACAGAGCAGCTGTTCTATTACTTAATAAGTAATATGCGCCGTCGCATTCGCGAGACACGACTGCGGCTTTAGTTACTACTTTCCCGAATGGCCCTTCAATAGCGACTTCTGCC
Source organism: Teleogryllus oceanicus (assembly GCA_964035755.1). Taxonomy (NCBI): domain Eukaryota; kingdom Metazoa; phylum Arthropoda; class Insecta; order Orthoptera; family Gryllidae; genus Teleogryllus; species Teleogryllus oceanicus. The sequence goes on along the minus strand of CAXIVR010000003.1, from coordinate 128,680,555 downwards.
ACCGGAGATTTCGTGGTGAGGCATCAAGCGGCTGCAAAATCCACGCTTTCTCCCGTTAAATTCTCGTCGCTAATAAATTTCTCGTTTACAAGATCGAAGCTGGCACCACAATCGCGTAAAAATCGGCCTGGCATTTGGGTTAATTTTGCCAACGAACACGTAAGGTGAAAACAATTCCGTAGCTGTTTTGTCTGCCACATGATTCATTTTTTCGGCCACGCGGCGCTGCGGGCATTCACGGACCATGTGGTCTGTGGCACCACACCCGTAGCATTTCCGCTTGTCTGGCTTCTCGTACGCTGCCCTAACATCGGTTTTCTTACCGCTCGATTTTCCTGAATTTCCGGTACTATCGGCATCGGCTTGCTCGTGCTTGCAACATGTTCCCTACAGCTTCGATTTCCTATAAGGCTGAACGAAGACCGTTTCAGCCTGCCCTATTGTTTTCATAGTTGTCTAGTTTACGAGCTAGTTCTAGGGGCATCTTAAATTCCCCCCACTCATCAATAAAGTGCTCTTTAATATCAATAGGCACACGACGCTTCAATTGATCGGTTACAATTAGATTCATTAAGTCCTCGAACGTATGAATATCTAGTCCTGCTACCCATTCTTTGCAATAGTTTTTCAGCTCTCTCACGTATACGTTCCAGGTAGTATTCGCGGCTTTTACATGTTTCGTGAACAATTGTCGAAACTTCTCGGCATTGAATCGATACATCTCTAATAACCTATTCTTTAAATCGGCATATTCTGTTCTTCTACCTTGCCCTTCTAAAGTTAGCGATGCATTGATTTGGTGTTGGAGCAGTCCCATAAGATTTGCCACCCACTCTTCTTCTGGAATTTCTAATTGTTCCGCCTGACTCTCAAAAACACTTAAAAATGCCGTTATGTCGTCGTCCTCCCCTTTGAATCGGCTCATAACTTGATTTAAACGAATGTGCATTTTGCTATTTACTTCGGACTGTGGACTAGCCCTACCCGCCAGTTGACCCTATTCTATTCTCAGTTTTTCTAACTGAAATGCACTTCTCTGATTCGCGTTCGGCCTTTTCTCGACCTTTAGGCGCGTTCCTTCTCTTTCGCGTTCGGCCTTTTCTCGGTCGCGTTCATCCTTATATGCCTGAGCTATCCCTTTCACAAATTCCTCCTCGTAATCGGAATGCTCCTCTATCAATTTTTTTAGTACTACCAAAGTTTCCCCCCTGTAATTTGGAGTCCTAATTCCTGTGCCACGTGCACTACACAATCTTTCCCGAATCTTGGTAAGTAAGCCATAACTGAAACCTGAACTAAACCTTACAATGCAGATAGCTATACTTACACCAGATCCTTGCTGACTTCTTGCTTTTGTCAAAGCCGGTTGGCCTTGAGACGTTCTTCCTTCTCCGTCCTTCCTTCCTTCCTTCCGGCGTTGCCGTGAAGACGTGGCGTCTGGCTAGGAGCGGACCCTCTCTACTCCCGTGCGTCATAATTATGTCTGCCCGTCGACACACCCACACACTGGCCCACCCACTGTTCGTAATACTGTGACCACGTATGAGTATGGTGCGACAATGCTGTGCCGTTCCGGCGTGAATGTTTTATTGCTGCTATTAATTATCACAATTGAGCAACACTTCCCCGTAGAATTCTTATAACCGCATCCACCAATTGGTGGGTGCAAATACTCCCGCGTGGGCTTCTTTATAACCGCTGCCACCAATTATGCTATTTGGTGGGTGCAAATACTCCCGCGTGGGCTTCTTTATAACCGCTGCCACCAATTATGCTATTTGGTGGGTGCAAATACTCCCGCGTGGGCTTCTTTTTAACCGCTGCCACCAATTATGCTATTTGGTGGGTGCAAATACTCCCGCGTGGGCTTCTTATAACCGCTGCCACCAATTATGTCTCCCCGTCTGTGACGTCGTGGGAATACACAATAACACAGACACGAGCTTCAATGATAAATATGTACAGGTTTATTCACAATATGTACAATAAATATTTAAGTTACTTTTAACTCTTGGAAAACGTTTACTCCCCTGATCGCAGGAGCGATCCTTAAAAATGTAATCTGACTCGTGGCCCGCGCCACTCCTCAGCGAACCTTATGCACACAGCACGTGGCTCCCGTGACGTAGGTCACTCGTGGAAAATCTCCACCCCGGCGTCCCAACACATGGGTTGCCGTACGAGCCTCGCTCGGCTCCGCACCACCCTGGGCGCAAGTTTGTGCATTGCAGAGGGTTCCACTCAGCTCGACAAACCCCACCCCGCGCTCTCCGTTCCTTCTTATAGCCTCACCCACGTGACCTGAAACGTCACTGGGTTTTCACCGGCCGCGCTAGTCAGTTGCCAGGCATTTTGGGCATCCCTTTCCTGGATTCTAAGAATTTTGCACGCGGCACGCAAAATGCGCTGTCCGTATTTTGGGCATCCCTTTCCCTAGCTCTCGGAATTCTTCCAATACCGCATTGTTCTTACATCCTGCCTGGCCCTTGCGTCTCTAATCCCCTTTGGCGCCGCCATTTTGAGTGGAGCGTACAATACGTTACAATAGCATCCCACCTGCGCACTAGCTGCGCGAGATAGCACCGGAGTCTAGTTGCGCCCCTGATTCCACCCCTAGTGTGCTGGACTAAACTCTTCTTAATTCCCACAAGTATCTGGCACTGCTACGACGAAGCCAAGTGTCCAACTAAGGGCCATCCGGACTAAGACTCAGGTGGTTCGGGGCCCCTAACACGTCTCCTCACTGCGCCACCGTAGCCCTAACGCCGTGAGTATCTTCAGCAACCTAATTAGAGGTTTCAATGGAGTCATCGGACTTCTTTACGTGGGTGCGGAACCCTGTCGCGTCCCCAATCCTGCTCCAGAGGTCAGTGGGTAGGGATCCGACAGGTATATTACCTGGCAAGCCCGAATAACCAGAAGTTTAGCACTGTCTCTCCACTGCCTCCACCTTGGCGCCAAGGACGTGACTGTCGCCGAGAAACCAGCGACCGGGTGGACGTTTGGAATCTCGAACAAGAACGTGAGACTCTCAGGTCGTCACTTCCCCCTTGCGCGGGAACAGTGCAGTCAGTTCTGTGTTAAGCGTCGAGGGAATCGAAGCATTATTCCTGACATTAGTTGGTTGGTGAATGGAGTGAATAATATTCCCCCGTAGAATAGGTAAAAGAAACTCGCTTCGGAATATAAAGTTAATAGCATGAATAATAATAGAGCAAGAGTGTAATCAAAGACATAAAGGAAACATAAAACGAATAAATTCTTCCTCACATTACGTATTAATTATTCAGTATTTGTATTCTGAGATACGTGTAAATAGAAATCTGTCATTCTAATTGCTACTCTGCTGGTCTATTATTCCCAATATCACGTAACTTCGATTACTATTGCAGTACCGTCAGACCGGATGGAAGTTACTTGCAAAATCTAGGAATTCGTTTAACAAATGACAATGAGTTGAGTTAATTAATAACTTACTAGGATGAAATGTAATGGGCTAATGGTAGAATGAGCAGTATCTTGAGAATAATCTTGAAGAAACGAACTGAACCCGCTTTTCTCATCAGCAATCATACTTAGGGTGAGCATTAAAACAAAACCAAAACACCAGAACAAATAAGTCAGCAATGAGATAACATGATCAAATTAGCGACATACTCTCATGTCGTTTCTAGATCGTACACTGTAGGTCACGCATCCACCTGAGCATTATTGAACTTCTTCAGAGTTCCCGTAGGTCCGAGCGCCGAACTTCGAATGCAGCAGCGTCTGCTGTGATGAACCGGAGGTGGGAGTCCGGAACTTCGGTGCAGAATTCTCAGTACTAGAGATGGTTCAGATGGTTGAGTATATAAGTATTACGTGGTTAGCATGAATGATAAGGACAGAACGGTCGAAAGGAAGACGGGGAAACAGGAGAAAACCCACGAAACAGTCCGATGTTCTCTATCTCTAATCACACATTAATCTTCCAGGTTATGAACCCTGAGGAACTCCTAGGTGAAAAGCTCTCTTTGCTGTACGTTACACTTGAGGATCATGCAGCTGTCCATGACAAAACTACCACCTCCGAGTTCCCTTAGTTCCGAACAGAGAACCTCGACCGCAGCGACGTACCAAGGGGCCACTAGCGGCCATAGCGAGCTTCAGCACATATCGACATGTGGTTTACTGAGACCAAAGTGAATGTCGCGATTGATATTGAAATAACGTTGGAAGGAGAACGGGGAAACCGTAGAAAACCGAACATCAATTAAAGACGCAAGGCTCATCATTAATTACATGAGGGGTGCCCAGTTTTCAACTCTGGTGGTCGCCTTAAAATGTCGCGCTGGTTCCTACGCCGCGAGAAACCCATAGAGTCCACGTCTACGACCACCCCCGAGATCCCGTGGCTTCGAGCGCCGTCCCCCGACTGCGGCGGCGACGCCGCCGCCGGCGACGACGGACGGGTGGGCGGGCGAGCATCGCGGGCGTCGGCGCACGGGGCGACGCGGGGGCGACGGCGCAGGGCGTCGCGGCGCTGCCCGCCCCGCGCAGGACCGAAAGTTGGCGAGCGCGCGGCGCCGGCGCGCCCCGGCGCCAGGGGGTGCGAGCGGGGGCGGGGGCAGGTGGGGGGCGCTTCGGCGGGCGGCCGCTAGGCGGCGTGCGCCGTCAACGCCAGCGCCGGGCCCCGCGTCAGTCGGTGCACGGACGCGCAGCGGGCCACTGGCGGCAGCAGAACGCCGGCGACTTGTCTGGCTCTGTCTCTGTCTTTCGCACTTGCTCTCTGTCTGTCTCTGTCTCCCTCCCGCGCGCCGCTTGACAGCGCCGCCGGCCGGCCAGCGACGCGTCGCCGACGCTGGAGTCATTCCCCAGGCCTTCTCCGCAAGAGACGGGCAAGCGACGTCTCGCGGCCTTCCCGCCCCGCGGACGCTGGGTAGTTCGCTCTGTAGGCTGGCGACCCTCGGACGCGAGATGTAGAAGGCTCGGCCTCAAATAAAGATTAAAACAATTTTTCTGGTCCACATCTACCGTGAACTCCGCGAGTGGATGGTTGTTCCCTAAGTCGATGCCGTGTGTGCTTTCAAAGTGGATGTAGTTTTCCGCCTCTCCTCTTGCTTTTCTGTTGAGGCGAATAGAGATATAACCTGGAACTCGCAGCGTGTGTCTTTGGAGTGGATATGTGTATAAGTACTACTTCAAGAACAGTGTGTTTATGTAGCATGCGGCTGGTCTCGCAAGAAGCAGCTTTGCATATGGTGAGTCAATTCCTGTATTCGTTCCTGGAGAGATTGTGTGATTACGATGTGCGAGAGTCGCTTGGTGTGTGTATGAGCGTTGGAAGACGTAAATACCTTATGAGTGTGGATGAACATAAACTACTCTTTGCAGCGCTCAGCGGAGATCATATTCATTGAATTTCTCAACGAGTTATGATGTTCGTTAATTTAACAGCTGCAAAATTACTTCAAAGAACATGTTGTACTTACCATTAATGGAAGAGAAAGGAGAAGAGAGTCCAGCTACGAACTGTATGTAATTTTTTGCGTTCAACGACATCGTATCGCAGAACATTTTCAACGATATTTAGGATCTGGCGCTGTCACCCCCACAACCAACTTCTATTCTTTTCGATTTACCGAATCAAAGAGCTACCTACAAAAAATAGCGAATTTTAAAGTTTCTTACGGATTGTCCTAGTCAGAATGTAACAATACTTTCAAACTGTCCGAAATTTCAAAAAATCAGACTTTCGTGATCGCAAGTACGTATTCCATTACGAAAAAATTTCATGACTTCGGAATTGCTGCAATAATATTTACATAAAACATTTCGAACTTAAAGTACGGCGATAGTAGAAACCAACGAAATATACAAGAACTTAACAAACAAACACAATTGTTAATACATCTCGCGTAGATTCCATCTTCTTGAAACATTTGTACTAAAGAGTTCAGGTGGTTCTTAAACGTGTTCGAAAATATAGAGTCAAAAGGATCATACTGAAAGCAGTCCATCACCTTCAGCCTTTGCAACGACGACTCATTAACTCGTTGTTTAAACCACTCGGACTATCAAAGTTATTTGTTTCAGTGACGGCAACCCACCTTCAACTCCACGACCCTCGTGGACTCCGTTATAGCCCTGAAGCAACGTGTTTGTTGCAAGGGCGACGGCCTACCCAAGATCGCGTGTTGTTCTCTGGCGTACGAGGGCTGGCGCTTGCCTCAACGGGGGGCTTGCAGGTGGCAGGCTGCGCTTTAAGCCACTGTCGATGTTAAAGTCTTCGCTTCTCAATCGGAAAGCGCGTGGCCCTGGGATAGACTGTTCGGCGCGTGGCCCATGAGCGTCCCCGTGCGCGGGTTGCCTTGGCGGCTTGGGGTGTGGAGGGCCTGGGAGTTGTAACGTAGCCGCATTTCGTTTGATTCCTCAACACTTTACGTACATCGTATTATTACGACTTAAATAATGAATTATGGGAATTTCACCAATGAACAATGAAATTAACAGTGCATTTAGAACTATTTTTATAACTGTTCTTTTGTCTCATAATTGCTGTAACGTAAGAACGGTGTGGAGTTTTAATTTTGTTCTTCGTGAAGTACGTAACTGAGTAGAATTTGAGTGATATTTCTTAAACTCTTTCAATTATCTTCCATAGAAAAATTAAAAATGTAATTAATTATTTGTGCTGTTCACCATCATGAGTCGGTAGAATGCCAACATAAAAGTGGCGTGTGTACGTCCATTAGTAATTTGTTTTTGATTTGTCTTATAATGCTTATTGCCATATGAATACTTAAAATACCTTTACAGGTAGTCGGAAACATCCTGTTATGAATAACCTGATATATTAGAGTGACTGCTCCGACCAGACCCCTTTAAATAATTACCGATTGTGCGATAACAAATATTTGTCCTTCCAAGAAGTATCTCCAAAAATTCTGCAATCCATCAGACATGCAATAAGAAAGATATATATTGTTTATCGTTAATGACGTCTGGTGAAAATAGGAAAACGAAATACGTATATTTCTTTCTTTCCTTTTTTTCAGTATCAACTAAATTTCTGGAAATTATTTTTAATTTCAATATGCTCTATCCCTTTTTAAAAAGTTTTGCTAATGAGCAATTAAATGAAATATGTAGTAATTTCTTCGATAACTTTTTTGGAATTCACAAAATTTGTGTATTCGTAAAAAAATACCAGACGTATATTTTGGAAATTATCATTTCTGTTCAGAGTCAGGTTAATGAGAGGAAATTTCATCCTTATATTTGTGTTACAATACGAGTTACAAATTATTGATCATTTGATACAGTAGCTTAATTATTCATATATTTTTTTGTATTATTCGCATTCAATAATTGTTTGAAATGAACTTATGACCTTTGATTACACAAATAACTAATTACTATTACATTAAGCGTTTATTCAAAGTGAGTCAGGAAACATTTATAGAATGTGTGAAAAAGTTTTCTAATACTCTAGTTCATTTTATGGGAAATGATATTCCTTTTCCAAAATTCAAGTAAGCTGTTGCTTATTGCATTTCAGAATTCCGTCTACGTACGTTTTGAGCTTATTGGGTCATCTCCAGCGTATGTCTCGAGAACGATCGTATTGATTTCTTCGCAAGCAACTGCAGTGTGTAAGGCGCCAAGTATGTCGTAGCGGGAAGAGAAGCACATTCACTTCGCAGAAGCCGAGAGAAGCGAAAGTAGTCACGATCTCAGGAAGGAAGCCCTCAGAACAGCATAACTGCTCTTTTCCCGCTTCACTTTGTTTTATTGCGTTCCCACTTTAAGGTTTTCATTCGCGCGCCGTTTGCGTAACGACATACGTGCTGATCTCCCTGAGGGAACGGTTCATCGTTCTCCTGTATATTAACAGGAAATATGGGATTGCGGTACATTACAGAAGGTAATTAGTTTATCTTGGAGTTCAAGACTTTTATATTACGTAAACTGAGCCTCTTGATGGTTAAGAAGTATACCACAGTGGTGAATGATAAATCTTTAGAGTAAGCGCATTAGAAAGGATTTAAGCGAAAGGAAGTTCTGTAATGGCCATGACATATCGCTTTTCTGCATGGAAAGTGATACCACTCAGAAACCTAAGGAAACTAAAGGAATATAGAGCATTTTTGTGAGGTATTTTACAATAGCGCTTGCATTAATTTTTAGTCAATTACGAATTGCGTTCTCAAATTTATCCTTGTGATAACCCATCTACAATGCGAATTCCTCCGAAGGTTTGTGGTAGAATTTAGACAAATATATGTGCATATTGAAAGTCAATGCCGTCAATTTTGTAAGTTTTTGATGAAGAAACCGAAGTTAGAACTAGAATGGTCGTCAACGTGAACTTTTTAGCGCAGTGTTGACGAAAACTTGCACTCCTATGGTCGTGCTCCCAGTCGCTGTCACTAATTTACGAGAATTGCTTCCGTTCTTGTTTGACTCCAATCACTCATTTCTTGGAAACGATCTCTAAATCAGTCAGTATCGAGAAAAATCTGAGAAGACGAGTTACTTTATGAAGTTCAGGAGTGTGTATTGTGAAATTAAGAATACCTCCATTTATGATTAAGGTTCACTTTTTACATATATACTCTTAAAGTTTCATATTTGATCGATCTTAACTTTTAAGGATAATTGCCCTTCTTACCACGTAGTTGAATACTGTGTGATAAATGTTACTATAATATGATTTCAGAAACGAGTATGCGATGCTGACGTGAAGTACATAGGGTAGGGTGGGTTTAGAAAATGTGACGAAATTAACATACGCACGGTGTAACTCGAATTTTGCTATCTTTGAATTCGGCACTGCGGCGCTCTAACCATAGCTGCCTGTAACCGAGTATCTTTATAAATCGAATTTCAATTATTCCAATTACTCGATATCTGGGTTTTCTTTAAACCTCTCTCATCTACTATTCAAACATGTTGGATAACGTAAACTTTTTTTTCCCTTATTTAAGTCACGTCAATATCTAGGTCATTAGCAACCACTATTGGTAACTATGATGATGAGACGATATGGGGGAAAGGACGAACACAAACACAAACATGCCCGAGGCGGGACTCAAACCTGCGACCCTTCGGTCCGAAATCGCTACGACACTACTGCCTTAGCCATCTCGACCACCGGATCGGAAACTTAAACTTAAACTTTGTTGGAATTTAAAATATCGGAAAAATGGAAATTCGAAATGTTTCATCTTTTGAAATAATTTGAAATTGAAACCTCGAGTTGCTTTTGTTCTCTTCAAATTTGAGATATCTTGATTCCTTTGCATTTGTTGCGCTTGAGTCCGATTGATTGATTGATTAGTGATTTCAGGTGCGTCCACTGCTAAAGTCATTAGTCCGTGAGGGTAGTGCATGTTTTATCGCGGGAGTTGGCAGTGATCTTCCCCCGCTGGATGGCGAGATCCGACGCCCAACTACTAGCGCGGTTTGTCCCACCAGGTATCTCCCATCAGCAGGTCACCACCCCACTCGGGGCAAGCTCTAAGCTCCCGCCAAGTCCCATCGAAGGGGTTCGGGGCTTCCTCCGGGTGATATGTGTTCGCTCGGTGACCCCGGAGCCGTCGCCTTGTGCGGTGCCGCGGGGCTACAAGAGACGGGTGCGTCGGGCCGCGGGCGTGTTGCGAACTCCGGCCACGGGACGCTCGGCGGCGCTGCCCTCGGCGGCGGAGACAGGTCGAGACGGATCAGCGCCAGAGGTCGCGAGAGCATCGGAGAGGACACGGGCGAGGGGGGGGGATTGGCATGGCCAATGCGGAGCAGGTCATCTGCGCGGCGCTGGGAGAGGGCTAGAAAAGTTTATATCCAAAGTGAAGTCGTTTCTGCTGCATAACTGTTTCTGTACAATTACGGACTATACTCAGCATCACAAGAAAAGTAGCATTAATTTTAACAATGATACATAATGAATTATTTACCATTTGGACTGTATAAATGTGTATAAACAACCTGTAACAAATATTGTACTGCAGCCTTCGGGTCAATGACCCCCATCTCGATCAGGTTTTTCGTCCAGTTTCCCTGATCCATTGAGCAAATGCTGAGATGGCCCCTTGTTTTGCTTCTGGACATAAATGTAACTTCATTATCTGTGCACGTCTTCTAGAATTCATTGGGAAATATAGTTATTCAAATTATCGTTTCCGTGTTGTCGCGGCAGGAAGTATTATTCCTTGACGAAGGACATCATGGACAAGAGCCCAAAATTTATTGCTTATTTATCTTTGAAAATAGATTTTATTACATGAGAGCTTTTTTATTTTCAAAATGTATGTAGTATACGACTCAGTGTAGGGATCACAGAATTTTGAAAATGTGCACAGAATTCACTTCTCCCCATAGCACGTCATACGCAGTTTCAACTGTTTTTTTTTCGACGTAAAATAAATAAAAATAAAATAAAAAAGGTCGCCTTATTAAATATCAAGAATTAACATATCTCATACCGAAAATTGTCCGTCGTTCACCTCAGTTCATTCAACATTTACTGTTAGCACGCTCTGTTGCAAATATTTATTTATATTAATTTGGTTCCATGTTGATTTATGTTTGTTTTAAATCATTTTGTCTGAGGATGGGGAAAAATGAGTTCCGAAATTTCCTAACAAACTCTGTGTGTTCATTGTATATATGTATATAAATTAATAATTGGATATTTTGTATAAAGCTGTCTGTCAAAATCTTGTGGCCAAATTCATAGAATTATACTGAATTAATATATGTACCTAATCTTACAATTTAAATAAACCAGTGAATGTTAAGGAATTATTATTTTGGGCAATGAACTGTCAAAACCCCTGAAAGGCAGCAATGACGAATATAATTTTAAAAAATTGGTGCAAAGACTACGATGTAAACCGCGTTGCGTTTGGGCCGAATTCCAAATTTGTGACTCATTATAGTTTATTACGAAATGGTGCAATGATGAACTTATTTGAAGTTAACGACACTTGTTTGTTTCTCGCTTGTATCATAATGTACTTCACACCCTTGGATTAGTACCATTACATCGAGTTTCATGAAGTATTTTTCTACAACCCATTAAAATTATTACTACATTAAGTTAAATGTAGATAGTATTTCTTTCGCGAAATTTTGGCGGTGTACATTTCTTGTTTGATTCACTTCCTTTCAACATGTTAGTATTTTGCAGTCTCGTACCTGGTTTTCAGTTCATATAAATGGAAAAATAGCCAGAACATAGTATAAACTAGCATTAGCAGCCTTCAATTCACTGTTCGAAAGGTCAGCGAGTGAACTCTGTAACTACCACTACTACTACTTCAGTGCTAACGAACTTGAAAGTCAAGTGAGAAACCAGTTTATTAAAATATCACGTCTAAGTGTATTTTTGTACTTTTTATCAACTTAATATCTCATACATCATCATAGGGGATTCAGAGAAGTAATCTGATATTTAGAAACAGTGCAGAACATGGGCGGTTTTCTGTCACCTCCTGCGGGTTCTCTCTGTACCGCAAAGTACACGATCACATGACCAATATGATAGAAAACTCATAAATTATTAATTACGTTTAAATTGTTGGTTTACCTACATTACTGCAACTGGTTAAAAGTTATATTTTTATAACCATTGTATTAATATGAGTTGCATCCATCTAAGAAAATAATTACACAATGGGAGTAGATAATTATAATTCAAATCATCATTTGCGACATCATTATTGTGCGAGTACTCAGCTCTTTAAACTTCAACATCAACATTCTATTAGAGATATAAATACAGCTGAGTAAATAGGTATTAAGAAACATATTTACGGATAAAAATATTGATATTATCAAAATTCTACACGCCAATAATACTCCGTCACTGTTGGATAGAATCAAAGAGAAGTTTCCTTTTTAGTTAAGAAAGGAATGTTAGCCTTCCACGTATAAAAACAATGATTCTATTCCTCTAACGGTTTCTGAGAAGGATATCGATAAACTTCTTATCTCTGTTATGTACTTTGTTGCCATAGCCTGAAGTAAAATCGCTGTGCGTATTTGCTAGAATCCAACATACCAACACGGGCCTAAACTGGTGTTTTTTCATACTTGATCCAAATGAGATTTTTCTGTAATATGAGAGTGTTTAATATTTCAAATGTTGCGTTTATGCGTTTATCTTAGTTACTGTAAAAAACGTAAATATTAAAAAATGTAGAAAACTAAATAATGCGCGCGTAGGACGTAGTCCTATGTGCTACGTCTGGCCGTACGAGTGACTCAAATACAATAAAAGCTAGAAAATGGTTTGTTATTAATTATTTAGGTTTCTTTCCATGGTGTATTCAATCATAATATAAGCACAGATAAATAATAAAAATGTATTAGTGATGTTAATAAAGAAAATAAACTTCATAATGGGCGTGTTGGACGGAGTCCAACGCGCGAGTACTTGTGTTACGAATGGCTGTGCGCGTGAAGGAATAGAGCGCCAATAATGATTTTCACGTGAAACTTGGCTGTCCGTGAAACTGCGCCATGTCCTGGGCCTAATTGCCAATGCTGAAGACGCGATGTCTCGTTGTCAGCCAAGTTCGTATTGACTCCGGCATCGGAAGCCTCCGCTCTCTATGATTATCACGATTAAAATGCCGTACTTTGGATCAGACACGGCCAACAATTCTTCTCCGGCATTCCAGCTGACCTTGCGAGAGGTAATCTACTCCCGTGGGACACCGTAAGTTCCACTCAAGAGCGTTGTGCAGGAGTTCATTTGAGAATAAAGTTGATACGTAAAATTAAATGATTCTCAGTCCACAAGTCTTTTCGACCGTATCTGAAACGAATGGTTTTGATGGATAGGTGATGATGTGATGTAATGAAAAAGCAAGGTCAGCACAAACTCCAAACAGATCGACTGGCATTTGAAAGCACAGGTGATCGGCAAATAGTTCGATCACTTTTCCAGGGGTCACGTCGGTAATCAGATAGGGAGGTCTCGGCTTTGAAGCTTATCCAAGAGAAATTTGGGTCTTTATCATTAGCCCTTGACGTTTCGCAGACAGAAAGACGATCGCCGCTCATCACATGCCTTCCTCTACAGCGCATTGACACGCCACAGAAAATGCTAGCTTTAAATTATTCCGCTGATGCGATTGTATTAATAGACTGAACACATGAGCGACAATGAGAATTCTAATTGTAACAAAGCATTTTCGCAAACTAAGATACCGTTTATGTGGTATAGATAATTGTTCTGTTTTACAGCGTAAATGTTAAGAATATACATATGGAAACAAAGCTACTTAACGTGCGAGCAGCGACATCATTTATACAAGAAAACTACATCAGGCGCTCAAAGATTAAGGCAATGATGATAGCGTCGTTTTCTGAAAAGGAACAGGAGCAATGTGGAGATACCTATACAACTTATAAAAAAAAGCTGTTCCAAAAAACTTTGTTGGCGGCCTGTGTTCGTAGCATATGAAAAAGAACGCGAGACGCACCTTGTATAATGTACTCGGTCAATAACTCATAGTGACACATCAGCATCAGTTGTTTACCTACGGTTCATGTTTAGATAGATTTTCCTCTTCAATACTGATAGCGATGACGGTGAAAGATCCCAAGACGTGAACAACACAAACCCAAAATCATGTACTGCATTTTAAAGTAGTGCGGTTGAAAACGACGCTTCACGTTCATTGTTTTCTTTGCCTGTAGGAGGTGTGAAAGCTAAAAATTTTGATTTCTTTCTTTGTACACACAGTTTAAGACAATAACATATAACCTTAATAATACGAAATCTGATATTTCGCATTTCATATTTTTCCTTTATTTTCTCATACGCAGACGTGTTCAGTAAATATATTCTGATTCGATCAATCCATGCGTTAACTATTCATTTTACGCTCTCCTTCAGATTTCAATAATGAGTTTCCTCCGTAAAAACGATTTTTTCCTAATATATGCTAAATCTTAGTTTTCTTCGGCTCTTTCTGGATTAGATCTCAGTAATGTTCAGATTTCTCTCTTCCGCGTTTACCCCTCTCCAAAAGGTTTTGCGCAATGACTTGTATTCTAATGTACGCTAGTAAAAATCTGGCTTTTTGGGTATAGATTTGTATTAGACATTTTTGCAGGAAAAAGCAGTTGAATTCACGGTTTTACACGTAACAAAAGTCACAAACCATAATACGAGCTATTATTATTATATTGTTATTATTATTATTATTATTATTGTTATTATTATTATTATTATTTGTCCGATTTTTTACTCCGAATATCTTAGTTCGTAGTTATGGAAATCAAAGTATAAACTCTCCTTTTTTCATTAGATCAATAAAATTAAGGATCTTATCTGAACGTATTCTGTCGTGCAACATTCGCATACGCTGATCGCTCATGTTGTATTCTACGCGCACGTTTTCTTGAGCCCCAGAATACCTACCCCTACTCCTTTGCAAACTTTAGTTGAATTAACAATAAATGACAGCAACGAGCATTGTGAATAAAACTTATAACCAGAAATGTTCGCTCCGACGTCATGGAAACTAATTTACATCGAAAAACGAACGACAAATTTTATATAAAATTCCTGGTCGAAATAATCAAACTCCACACTCCTCGCGCAACAAGCGAAGCCAGCGTTCAAGAAAACGTGCTCGGATAATACCTGCCTCCCCTTTCGGTGCCTGTGTGCCTCGCTGTTCTACTGCAGCGCCTCTGACCGGAAGGTCCTAGGTTCGAGTCCTGATGACGGCAGGATTTTCGACACTAGCTTTTCAGCTAGGTCGAATTCAGTCACTGTCTGGAGGAGAATTCTAGCGGCCGGCTGCTCTGACCGGTAGTTTTCCGTGGTTTCTCCGATGAACACCAGGCGAATGCAGGAGTAGTACCCTACCAAACGGGTCACGGACCGCGCGCGATCTATCCTTCCTCTTCCTTGTCCTATCCTCTCCCCTTACACACGCACTTACACTAACATGCACTACACTACCACACATTCCGGGAGACCGGTCGGGAACTTAGAGCTTGTCTCGACTGGGGCGGTGCCCCGCTGGTGGGAGAGTCCTGGTTAGGGGAAAACCCCACTAGCCGACGGTAGGTCGGCGCCGGATCTCGCCATCCAGCGGGAGAAGATCACCGCCATCTCCCGAGAAAAAACATGCACGGCACTAACGGGACTAATGACCAAAGCAGTTGGCGTGCCCGGAAACACGAAAAAATGAATGAATGAATCAGTCAATCAATCGGGATGCAGTTGGGCGATTCTCCTTCTGACGGGGATGCCTTCTCTCCCACTTGGGGGATGCTTCCTCTTGCAAGCCGGCGACGGCGTGGCAGTGCTTCGCCGTCTGCAAGGCAAACAGCGTTTTCGCACTTGGCGGCTTTCGCTCGTAGAGTTCTTTGCTGTGCGAAGCGGAGTTGGGTTTGTCGGCTTGAGAGCAATGGTGGTGAAGTTGGAGAACTCTGTGGTAATGTGCACTCAAGTGTTCGGCAAATATGTTTGAGAATTAGACATTAATTGATTCATATTGCATTGCCAAGTTGCAGATAGTTTCTCAGAATTAAGGAGAATTTAATTATTAATGCTTATGTATTATTAATACATATTTATATATGAGAGAATGCGTTTAGTAAGCTTATAGGAGTAATACATTTTTATTAGTATTCCTGAGTAACTGTTGGACGTTCTTATTTTTAAAATTAAAAACGCTCATGCATTTATTTTACACTCATGATGCAATTAAAGTAAAACGTGCAGGTACCACTGGTGAGGAACAAAAAATTGCTATACTTCATCAAATATTAAATTGTTCTTTTAAATTAATTTTTTGCCGGTTATTTCAACAGCAAATGCAGATATACAGGCGGGACTGTTCTTAGAATTAAGATGTATTGTTTTCAATTTAAATATGGTAAACTATATCCTCAGTAATACATTGGTTACATATGGTAATGAACTATATTCTTGTGTAATATTTGTAAAAGAGTGTAACTTCCTAACTGTGCTTAAAATAATGTAACTATAAAACATTTTATTCACATGCTATTATAATCGCGTCATATACTGCATTCCAACAAATTTCTCAGTTCCTTTGACAATGGAGCTTTTATAAACGTCGATAACAATCGTTATATTTGATTCATATATTTTGCATAAAATATTACAAAACATAACGTAATGAAACCTTGTGTAAAAGAAGGAATTAAGGAAATATTGGGTAATACCATCATTAATCTGATTTTCTGAATACTGATTTTGCTTTTTACTACACTCATACTGTAGCTCTATTGACACATTTGTACAGCATTTAGATCATAATATTTAACTTTAGGAGAAATTACAAGATATTTATTTTCAGTATGTAACATGAGGGTGATCATTATTATGTCCCAACACTTTCACAGGATGTTTAAATGGATAATCTGTTGAGATTATGTAATAAAATATTTACAGTATTACTTTCTTATAGAATATAGTTTTCGTATTTCTGGAAGAACAGCATATTTACGGGGGAAAGCAAATGTAAGTCTAGATAAGAAATCCCTTTACAAAAGTACATAAAGAAAGTAAATTTTACTATCGTCATGATATACAGTGCCGTGCACATTTCGATATTTGAACAGAGTTACAAACAGACGACGCATCGTTCACGGGTTTAAGGAAGTTGCCGCAAATACATATCCAGCTCTCCCACAAATGACTCCTTTCTCCGTGGATAACGTTATTCGCTGTTGGATCAATTTATCTTCTTTTTCGTGATAGCTGTAGGACAAGGAGACTATCTTGCTGCGGAAGGATCTGTTGTAACCCACAAAATCTTTTAAGAAAATTAAAACTCTAAAAAGTATTTCCACTCGCGCAATCGATCAGTGAAGCTCTGTCAACTCGGCAAAACTCACCAATTTTAAAGTAAGTGAGCTTGAGGGAAAAAATAAGCGACATGGATGGAGACTTCACTACACGTCTAAATGAAATGTTTGAGGGTATTAAGATCGAAGAGTGTGAAATATGTACGGATTTGTTGTTTGTTTGTTGATGTATGAATGTAAACAACATGGTATCTAAAATGTTGTAGTAAGAATTCAGTTGCAACTACTACAGATGACAAAAGTTAAACTTTATGGCGTAATTAGTATAAATATGGTTACATGTATTTCAATTCTCCTACAGCTAATATGCTCGTATTTATCAGGTTAGAACGCGACATTTTTCTCTTCTGCTGTCTTTCTTTCTGCACTATTATGAAAGATTCATTTCACGTTACTCCAGACTAGTCTGTGGTTTTCTCACGTCACATATTGAACACAACCAACTAGTCTACAACTTCTGTGATTGTTCACAATGCAGGATTCTCTAGTGAAGATGCAAAATCTATCTTTATCTATTTTTTCGTGTCTTTCTTTTTCATTTCGCGAAAAAGAAGTAGCGACAACGCATTAATTTATCTTCATATTTGTTCGTGTCAAGAAATGTCAAGGGTTCAATGTTCAACTGGTTTTTATCATTAAAAGGTATGCGCTGTAATACAAAATGGCAATAAACATTTATTACATCGTTTTTATGGCGACAAATTGTGTTCTAAACCTGCTTTTCAGAATGAAGCAAAGGTCAGAGAATCAAATAATCTTCTCTCAGAGCAATATTTGACGACTGAATTAAAATATCACTAGATACGTTTTCTTCTACATTTAGAATCAGAGATACCGATATTTTTATTCAATAGATTTTTTGATAATTTATCCTCAAAATCGCCTTTTACGCCAGAATCTATGTGCCGTAAAATTGCACGCAAAAAGTTTAATTCGAAATCCGAACAATTAAATTCGACAAGAAAGTTGAAAATAGCAACAAATTAGTGTTCATCGCTGTTTTCAATAATACGCAAAATTAAAACTTTAATGTGTTCACTTCCAATACATTCGTTACTGTGTGTGTTGAACGCTCGGATTTTCTGAGACTGTGCCAGAAAATATCGTATCAAAAACTCATACAGTTGAAAGGTGGAGCTCTTTTGACTTTTGTAAGACGTGCTATGGGCTAAGGTAAGTTCTGTTATGCCACCGTTGACCATTAGGCTGGCATATCCGAAAAATTGAGGCACGGAGACACAGCGACTTCCAGCGCTGTGCGTGCTCTGAAGTCAACGTGACAAGTGACAGCAGAAATATGAAAATACTTTACTTTTGACGTGACATTAAAAATTGTCGTTGTTTAATGTTCATATCAATCATGGTGACTATAATCATACATGACTATTTTCCAATATTTCTCCAAGAAAAGTTTCTAGAACTACAAAATACGTATTCTCTTGTAAATACGTATTCTCTTGTCAAATCAAGATCACATTTTATCCTCAAAACATATTATTTTATTAGATTGTGTATATTCCCTGAAAGTGGAAAATATCAAGGATTTCACACAAGCAATTACATACTTCATAGATGGTTCGGATGCATTTCACAAATAGCTTTTACATATTTTCTGACTCGTTCTATCATACAACTTTTAGTTGGACTGTCTACAAAAAGGAGGAAAATTAAAAAATATGTTTCACGAGATGTAAAATGTGTCTGACATGACCAGAATTTTTTTTTTTTATTTAGCACTCCTACCATATCGCTCTCTTTTCCTCCCATCTTCTTCCTTATGTCTTATGCTGTCCTCTCATCTCTTTTTCTTATTCTATTTTTCTCTTACTCTAGTTCTCTATCTCTTCCTTCATCTCTAGCTTCTCTTCTCAGCTTTCTCTCTAATCTCTAGCTTTCTCTCTCTAATCTCTAGCTTCTCTCATCTCTACTTTCCCTATCTCTAGCTTTCTCTCTCTATCTCTAGCTTTCTCTCTCTATCTCTAGCTTTCTCTCTCTCTCTTTTCTCTCTCTCTCTCTCTTTCTCTCTCTCTCTCTCTCACTCACGCGCGCGCACCATGGGCAGCAGAACATCGACGTACTGACCATTACTCCCTTCAACCCTTCTCTCAGAAAACGGGGAAAAATATGTTGAGTTACCTCGCCGAGACAGGTGCAGAAGGGATGAGAAAGCGCGCGGTCGCGGGGGAGCGGAGGGAGCCGAGGCGAGGGCGGGGCGTCCGCACCAGTTGGTGCGCGTCTGACATTTCCGGAGAGGCGCATCGCTCCCCTCCCCCCACGAGTTATGGACAACTATGTCCAAGTATTTGTGGGAGGGCGCAGCCACAGCGCGGTGGCGTCGCGGGGCGGACGTGGGATGGCGAGTTGTGGGGTCGATGGGAGTGCGACGATGAGATTGGGGACGAATGAGAGGGAAGACCATAATGGGGGACTGTTACGTCTTGACTGTAGGTTAGTGGACGAACTGTTTCGATAAAATGTAGGAAATGGTTTGTGGCACAATTTCAATAGTATGCAAGAAAATAACAAATTGTAAGTATAATAACTCAGATTTATCACACACTGGCCGACCTGCGAGTGTGCGGACCGGTGTGACACGTGCGGCAACGACCGCTATCTGAAGTTAGCCGCCGATGGACGCTACTGGAGTCCAAGAGCGAAAGTCGTATCGAAACGCCCACTGGCAGGTTGTCCCGTGCGTTGCTCATCACAGGTTGCTACGCGTCCTCGTTGAAACTTTCCTGACAATTTCGTGACTGTTCGGTATGGAAGGGCATTTTTTTCAACAGCTTCCACCAATTTTCTATGACATTTCTTCCACAGTGAACGGTTAGTTTAACGTAGCAACGTTGCATAAAAAGGTTACATTCATCTCGCACTACAGTAGTTAGACAACTGATTTCACAGTGCTCCCTGTGCTAACAGAAATACTCAAAAGAGCCGTCTGTTATTGTGAACGCACCCTAGTACTGACCGGGAGCGGTAGCTCAGTGCATCAACTGATGTCACTGCAGCGCCTCTGACCGGGAGATCCTAGGTTCGAGTCCTGATGGCGGTAGGATTTTCGACACTAACTTTTCAGCTAGGTGGAATTCAGTCGCTGTCTGGAGGAGAATACTATCGGCCGGCTGCTCTGATCGATAGTTTTCCGTGGTTTCTCTGATCAACACCAGGCGAATGCCGGAGCAGTACCCTAACAAACGGGCCACGGACCGCGCGCGATCTGTCCTTCCTCTTCCTTGTCCTATCCTCTCCCCTTACACACACACCCTTACACTAACATGCACTACACTACCATATATTCCGGGAGAATGGTCGGGAGCTTAGAGCTTGTCCCGGCTGGAGCGGTGCCCCGCTGGTGGGAGAGTCCTGGTTAGGGGGAAACCCCAGTAGCCGACGGTAGGTTGGCGCCGGATCTCGCCATCCAGCGAGGGGAAGATCACTGCCATCTCCTCAGGAAAAAACATGCACTACGCTAAGGGGACTAATGATCAAAGCAGTTGACGCGCCCGGAAACACAAAAAATCGATCAATCAAACCCTAGTACTGCATTTTTTGCACGCGAAAAAATGAAATTATATGATCCGATGATATTTATTTTAGAAAAAAAAAAAGTTGACCTTCTCTCCCAACCCTCGTCTATTTGCCATGATCTGTACGTATATGCTGTGAGGGGAAATGGCAAAGAAATCCCGTTCTGTGTTCTAAGCCCAAAAGCTTAAAAAGGGAATGCACAAAAAAGGTAATGCACAAATCAGCGATTTTTTTTGTGAGAGGACACATGTGTCAGACGACTGCTAAACGATACTTTTACTTACACTTACAGAATTCCTAAGAATATTGTGGAATATTACTTACAGTATTGTGGAAGACAAATATTAGTCTTTGAAGTCCAAATGGAAACGCGTTTCGTTCTGCTGTATGGTCGTACCTCAACGTGCCCTCGACGTAAGAATGAGCCCAAAACGTTTGAGGTCCCTTGCCCGAGGGACCTCGAGGGTGAGTTACGGCGCACCGAGGTCGCCCTGGAGGGCCAACCGACCGAAGGCCGCGCTGCGTGTGGAGGGGAGATAAGCAAGAGCGCCATCCGATAAGGCGCGGTTGGCCGCACGCCGGAGCGCCCGACCGCTCGGCTGTCCGCTGCGGTGCCCTGCCGGCCGCCCACTCCGCAGCCCGTCCGCTGCGGTGGACGTCGTCTCGGATAAGACCGGAAACGCTGGCTGTGTGACCCTCGTGTCACAACACAGATACGGAGAATTTCTCGTCCTGCGCCAAATGCTCTTTATCGTTTCTGTTTGTCTACGGACGCGCGCGGAAAGCGGCGTTGAGAAGACGAATAACAAGACTGAGATAGAGAAACAAAGTTTAATTAGATACGATACCAGAGAAAACGGCTCTTTGTGTGGATTGAAGATTTACTTCCACATGGTGGTAGTTTTGAAGTAGTACTCCATTATCTTGCGCTGAGATTAGTTCCTGATGAGAGGAATTGGACAGACGGAACATTTTCATCTAGAGTGGAATGTAAATCCCTCTTGATGGCGTGTAAAACGTGTGCGTAAATGTTACTAGTTTGGAGCCATTTAGAAAGTAATCAGTGAATGGAACTGGATCGTACAGCGTCAAAGAGAATTGTTTTCTGTACTAATCTCTAGAGACTTTCCGCTCTCGGAGAGTGTTATCGTTTATCCACTACTCTCTCTCTCTCTCTCTCACTCATACACACACACACACACACACACTTTAATTAATCTAGCATTACATTGAAATTTGTAATATTACTATCGAGTCGACATGAATCGATGTTGTTGGATATCACTCCCACAGCAACTATTCAAAAACACGCCACCTATTCGCCTGGAAAAGAGCTCATCGAAAGCGCAAAATCTCTGCACTTTACTTTTCATTCCCTTCATCTCGAACATCAACACGACTGTTATGTACAAGCAGCGACGTTTCCGGTTATTAAATCCCAATAGGAGGAAAATGAGATCTATGAAATCGCTCACTTCCATGTACTTGTACGCACCCGTACAGTTGCGGCCGCGATCACAAAGGGCGACCGACTGTGTGTGATGTTCTTTTCTCTAGCGAAGCAAAGAGAAAATATCCTCTTCCATTTCCATCAGTTGCACCGCGCTACGCTGCCACGCCGCCGATGCGCGCAGAAAGTCCAGAATTCGCGTAATTAAATCGAAATATGGAGCTTCGAATTCATGGAGCCGCCTACAGTGAACGCATGCAGTTGCCGCACAAAAGCACAAAGAGCTGCAGCTGGGGACGCGATAGGTTTCACTGTCTGTTCGGAGCAGCTAGGATACATGCTATGTTTCGTTTTGTTTCGATCATTATTACGGACAAAAGCCATTCCGAAACGGGACAGGTCCAGAAACAATATTGAACTTTATATTAGAATTGCGATCTTACGTGAAATGCTGTTGAATTAAATCTTCGATTCAGCAGCATATGAGTGGAATCATAATTATTATTGCATCTCTGTCGAAAAACCTTTATACCTCGATTTTCCCTCTTCTCAGTAATGCATGTGATGTTTGATGCAAAGAATATATATATATAGACTACTCGATCTTTTTCTTTCCCCATCATATTCGAAATATCAAACTCGCTCTGTAGAAAAGTATACAATGCAACCAAACATAATACATTATTACTTCCAAGCGATTGAAGTTACGCTGACAGGACGCAACCCGTTTAATTGTTGGCACCTCTGATATCCCGCAATATTTCATTGTGTTTCGTTCATTATTTTGGAGAAAATGTGAAATTTTGTAGAAATGGGATAGGTCCGAGAATATCTTTGAGCCTTACCAAAGAAGTGGAAACTTATTTGAAGTACTGTTGAAATAAATCTCCAATTTAGTTTGCACCAAAGCAAAGAACAAGTGAAAGTTTGATAATTCGGTCTTCAAATAACTGGAAAACCTCGATATCATGAATATTTTGGTCCTTCACCTTCTTATATGTAATGCCTTGAGGCACACAAAAATCGATAAACCGAAATTTTAGATGTTTCAAAATTTAATTAAAAATGTAATTTATCCCATCGTTATTTGGGCAACAAAACGGCTGTAATAGCTCAGTGACAACAACCGCTGCTACTGGAGCCCTACTTACCGGTTGGTTTTCGAGTTCGAATCCTGCCGGTGATGGATTTTCAACACAAGCTATTCTAATTCAACCGCTATTCGGAGGAGGATTCTAGCTTCCGACTTCTCTGATCGATAGTTTTTCGCGGTTGCTCCGAACAGTATCCGGCGAATGGGGGAGAAGTATCTTAACATTGGTCTTCCCTTCCTCATCTATGTACCCTTCCCTCCCCTTACACTTACACTTACATGCAATACGCTACCACACCTGTGGAGGTACTTACAGATTGTCCTGGCTGGGTCTGGACTCCCTCAGGGGAGATACCTGGATGGAGAAAGCCGGCGACCAGGTTGGCACTGGATCTCGCGTTCCAGCGGGGAAGGAATTTTGCCATTTCCCAACTATTAACATTTACTTCACTCATTAGATTAAAGACCGACGTACTTGACGCTCCCGGCAACATGAAGTATTCACAGGGGGACAAGCCTTTCGAAATAAGGCAGATCTGGAAAACATATTGGATCACGTCATCAAATTTGACACAAAGTACTAAAACAATCTTGAGTTACATCTTTATGTCAATAGTACAAAATAAATGGCAGAATGTTGTCAAAGCGGTATGTACAGTTCCGACCTTATTAACGTAACTGCCTCAAACTCAAGAATCTTTTCAGCTACATTCTTCTGCCTGGTTTAAAGTAAGGTAGAAAATTTGTAAGTATAAGCAGTGATGTGAACGAATCTGAAACGAATGATTGCTTACAGCGTGTCCAGGTGGAGTAAAGGGTTTTGAGAGTGGTAATAGAATCAACACTAGCATTGTTTCTTTTGAGAGTGGATCTTGATACTGATAATTCTAAATATTCGCTCCTCATTCCGTTTGTAATGAGAAAAATCCGTGACCATCCCTTAGGTGTAATTGGAGGGACTGTATTGACGTAAATAAGCGTAATGTTCTTCTTTAAACACAATTAATTTTTTTATAAATATAGAAGATATTTAAAATAATTACTGATCACATAGTAATTCTTAAAGTTACATTTGTTTTCTTCTGATTTGTAGCGTTCTTAGTACCTATCAGATCAGGGTCAGTAAGCTTCAATTCATACATTTATGTCCACTTATTAATTTTCAGCTGTTTCACTAAAAATATTGAACACTCATACGATTAATTATTTTTAATAAGAAGTTTGAGGAGATGGATTGGTCAATAGTTTCTCGTTTCACATATTAAATATATTTTTATGAGAAACGTCGTCAGTAATATCACAAAAATTATAGTTAAACTGTGTGGTGCTGATAACCTCCGAATATAAATTGCAAATTATAAAATGTAATTTTCGCTTTCTGTCGAAACCTAATCTGTATAATTAACGCAAAAGTTGTTGCAATAGTATTAAAACTGACATCCATCCCTAGCCAGAGATCACTTTATAATGCATTCAGTACTGCGACGACAGAATGTGATTGAAAAATCATTCCCCTACAAAAAGCGAAGCAGACAAAATTTCATTGACTTCACTTCCAATCCCCGTACATATTCATGCCACCCTCCAGCTCTTCGATTCGCCAACGTTGGGGATTGATCGCCCATTTTGGCAATTGGGCAAATGTCAGAGGGAATTGCATCACCCCAAGTTGACTCGCAAGATACAGAGGAATATTTTAGTGGCCAGACGCTGTAATTTTTATATATGAACGTACCCCAAATTAACTATTAATTTAATAGAAATAGTTATATATTTATAATGTAACTTAATAATTATTCCCGAGGTACCGGAACGCCGTTCCGTTGCGTTCTGAAAGATCCATCAAGCACTGTATATACATATAAAGAACTTGATAATATTATATTAATATAAAAGTATGATAAACGCATCTGATACACTGAAAAATAAAGTAATTGTAGTGTTCTTGTATATTCCAAAAACGCTCTCTTAATTTATTGTCTTGTTGTGACAGCGTATTTCACTCCGTGTCAACATTCCGTAAGATTTTCCTCAGTCCAAAACTATTAACTCTTTATAAGTAGAAACTTCTTTCAATTGATTTCAGACTTTTATAGTAAATTGGTACGAACATATAAGTTGATATTTTGTATTATAGTTTTAATGCTTCTTTTTATATTCAAAGAATTCTCATTGAAGACCGTTCATATTATGTACGGAATGCAACTGTATGGGCTTTCTTGCATATTGATTAATAAAATATATTGTCTCTTAACCTGAGAATATTTCTATGAAAAAATAAATTATAAACGAAATATTAATAATGTGCAAAAGAATGCGAATATCGGGTTATTTCTATTCTCTTTATGTGATTAAATTTTACACTTCTTATCTGTAGGTGTCCGTAAGTGTCTAATGCGATTTGTTTCGGAATACGTTTCTAACATGCATACAGAATATTTCACAAAACGTTACTTGTACAATTAGTTGTTTGGCTAATACTTCTGATATAATTGGCTGATACTTCTGATACGCCTTTCCGCCTAGAGTCTGCTAGCAAAACCTGATGTCACTTTAGTACCCTCTGGCCGGGAAGTTCTAGGTTCTAGTCCCGACTGTGGCAGGATTTTCGACATTAGCTTGTCAGCTAGGTCGAATTCGGTCGCTCTCTGGAGGAAAATTCTAGCGGCCGGCAGCTCTCATCGGTAGTTACTGCGATTTCTCTGATCAACACCAGGCGAATGCCGGAGCAGTACCCTAACAAACGAGCCCAGGACCGCGCGCGATCTTTCCTTCCTCTTCCTTGTCCTATCCTCACCATTTCCACACACACACACACACACACACACACACACACACACACACACATACACACACACACATACACACACACACACACACACACTCTACACTACGACACATGCCGAGAGACCGGTTAGGGACTTAGAGCTTGTCCCGGCTGGCGCTGTGCCCTGCTAGTAGTTTTGCTATAGTTTTAATGCCTCTCTAAGCTTGTTTAATCTCCTCTCTAAGATAGTTTTAATGCCTCCTAAGGGAGATATCTGCTTAGGGAAAACTCATCTTGTCGATCTCGCCATTCAGCGGGAGAAGATAACTGCCACCTCCCGATGAGTAAACATGCACTGAAGAATACACATACTCTACGGGACCAGTGACCTGAGTAGCTGACCCACCAGAAATCACTAACAATCAATTAACCCGACGCCTTCACTGGGCGCCGGCGTCGTTTGCCGCCTCCGCGAGCAGCGGCGGCCGGGTGCAGGCGCGTCGCAGCGTCCGTGTCCTTCGCACACGCGTGCGCGAGTGTGCACGGGACGTCGGCGTTCGCTAACCTAATCTGCAGTCGCCCGCCGCCGCTGCTTCTGTAGTATTCATAACGACCCTCGTCGTGTTAATTCTCGGTGCGCCTTTGAGTCGGAACCCGGCAGCCCCGCCTTGCCGACGCACACTGGCCTGAACTGGGACCAAAGGTGCGTTAGCAAGAATATTGTTGGTCATTTGGTTATTTAATATATTTCTTTATTATGTACTTCATAAAAATAACAAAAAAATTAAAAAATATCCATTTTTCAAACTTAAAAACAACAACAAAAGAAACGGAAGCAAATTAAAGAATTGTATGTATATCTTATGACTATTGTCTTATATCTACTTATATCTATGACTTCATACATTTTATCTCTTATATTTATGACACTTATATCTATGGCTATTGTATATGACATTTGTATGACTAAAAGGGACGATTCAAATATAGTCGTTTTGTCTTGCCTACAAACGTTTGATTGTTAACAATTGTTTTCTCTGATGAAATTTATTTTGAAACGAGACACCTTAAACACATTTTGGAAATTAATGTATAATAAAATAATAATGACAACAATAATAATAAATAAACTAATATATTTTTGCAAAATATATACACCTCTACCTGAGATTGCCACCTTACATGACGTATGCTGTACTGGCACCAGTTTTAAATAAATCTGATTCTTCTCATAATTTTAAATGAAAAAGGTGTTCAGAGATATTCGGCCATACAATTTTTTAAAATAAAATTTTCCTCACAATGACGTTCCACGACTTAACGATTCGTTGCTAAAGTACCTCTTGATCGCCTGCAGTTGATAAATTTGGTTCACAACTAATATGAACGGTCCCGTCGTATAGCAACTCTCGTCAACGCTCCTTGCAACAATGTCAGAACAATTTTAGCATGACGTAAACTACACTTTTTTTGTATTTTACTGTAACTAATGAAATAAAATAAAATATTTCATAAAACTATTAATCAAATTTACATTTGTCTCTTGAAGTATCTCCTTTCGTTTTGTTAGTTTCTAATAGTACGTTTAGAAAAGACAGAAAAAAACGCGGTAGACTAAGTTAGAAGACGGTCACCTTGCGCAAGTACTACACGCGCAACTTTTCTTGAACGATGACCTTGCTTCCCCCTCCCTTGAGCAATAAACAGTTGAAGGCAAAAGCTCGCAACGAGCACTTATGATCACATCCAAGCCCTAAAATTTCGTTGGCGCGAATCAGAAGTTAATTGCTGTCATACTCGAGAGCTTCTGTTCAGCTTTATTACCATTATATAAAGAAATGGCTGAGGTAGGTCCAGGTCCTTCAAAAGAGGCACCTAAAACTCCTGTCTAGTGTCTGGACTCCCTACAGTTGCCTAGCGAGAGCGATGACCTGGACGCACACGTAACAGGTTTGACTTTGATTTTCCAGAGGTTAGCATTATTGTAAATACTCTTGTGGGCGACTTGATAACTAATAACCCCACTCCGCCCACATTCATTCAATCCATCGTTCAAGAAAAGGTGCGCGAGTGGTACCATTTCATCGCCTGCAGTGGTAAATTTGTTTCAAAATTAATATGAACAGACCCGTCGTACAGTAACTCTAGTCGACACTCCTAGCACCAATGTCAAAAAATGTTTATCCTGACGTAAAATATACTTTTTTATATTTTACTAATGAACTAAAATAAAATATTTCACAAGACTATGAATTAAATTGGCATTTATCTCTTGAATTATCATTTTTCGTTTGTCAATTTCAAACAGTACATTTAGAGAAGGCAAACAAAACAAACACGGTAGACAAAGTTTACCATGTTTAAGTTACCAACGTAAACTATACTTTTTTTATATCTTACTACAACTAATGAACTAAAATAAAATATTTCACAAGACTATGAATTAAATTTGCATTTATCTCTTGAATGATCATTCTTCGTTTGTCAATTTCTAACAGTACATTTAGAGAAGGCAAACAAAACAAACATGGTAGACAAAGCTCAAAGACGGTGGGTGTCCTGTTCGCGAGTGGGGGGCGTGTCCGGCCCACTGTGCGCCGGGCTGCGCGCGCTCGTCGTTCCGCCCGTTTGCGACGCATGAAGTCGCATAAACGCGGCCCCGCGACGAAAAACGCCCCGCTGCACTTCGCGCTCCGTGTGCGCGTTGCTCGCCGTGGCTCTCCGCTGCAGCCCGCTCTTTCGTCGCTCTCCCCTCGCAGGTCGGATTTTGTTGTGGCGCGCAGAAACGTGCCTCATGTGCCTCGGTATAATCTGCCCTGAAGTATAAGGCATACTTCACCGTGTCCGAACCTCGAACACCTACTCGTGCCTTCAGCTCTTCCGCGTCAGACTTGGTCGGACAAGTTTTGCGGTGTTTGCCGCGAGGAAAACCAGAATCGTTACCCCCGAATGGTCCTGCGACGCACCTTAATATAGGCCCGAGTCACATGACCTCATATGTCATCTGCCCCCCCACGCACTCGTCTTGAAGCGAGTGCCACCGACGCCGCATTTTGTGCCCGGCGTCTGGGATTTCCGTGAGGGGTGGCATTTGTTCGGGAGCCTATATTTTGCTCCCTCATCCCCATACCTTGCAACTCAGGAACGGGGAGTCACGTCTATGACGCTACACTATTAGTCAAAAGTGGAAAGTCCCTTTCATCCCTATCGGGAGAGAACATAGTGATCCTAGCGCACGCGTCCCGCCGGGGTTAACACCCCTTTTAATGTAATAATATATTTGGTTTAGATTTAAGGATTTTTTCCAATAAGTTCAGGTATTGAAAATGTGGCAGGCAGCTCTCGTTCCCTCTAGAGCCGAACCGCGCAGAAACGAAACCATTCACCGCGCATTGAGCTAAAATTAGCTCCTTATCCCACGCATCCACCTCTGTCGCCGTACTATGGGTTGTCGCATAACACCCCCCTTTGTCATTTGTGTTGATGCCGGGCGTTCGTAGTTTGATGCTTTGACATTTGGTGTTCTTGGAAAACGATTGCGCCATATACAGCGACAATCACGTGACATCATTTGAGATTTGCATAGCATCAATCCAATCTATTTACTTAAGTAATTCCACTAGGAAGTGAATACATCGTACAACAACAAGAATGGAATTATAAATATAAATATATATAATATTTGACGTTATTGACTCGGTAGTCCGACTTCGCCGGCCAGCTACCGGTGTCCCCCATGGCTGGATCTCGTTAATTTCCCATGCTTGGAGATAAGAGCGACACGACGCGAACAAGACGTATTGTCACCATAACTAGTAAAAATCTTGAGCTTTTCTTCGTCACACCTGTCTTCGTCACGCCTGCTTGAGCTTTTCTTCGTCACACATCTACGGAATCTAGGACGATTTTAAAGAAGAGCTACAATTATTTTTGCCTTGACTGGGAATCGAACCCGGGACCAGAGTACGAGAAGCTGGTACGCTACGCATGAGCCATTTCAAAGGCTTATAAATTTAATGATTGAATTTATAAATAAAATTGATTTTATGTTCAATCTTTAAATTGATTGCCAAATGGTTTGGCAAGAATCTGCCCCAAAAGAAGTATATCAATTTTCCGAATTGTCACCTTAAAAAGGTAAAAATATGTAAGTGATCATATATACGTAAATATTTTCATTACTTGACGCTAAGGGGCTTCATTCAGAACGCCTCGGTGCTCTGCTTTCCCCGCCTTTGCGGTGGCTCATTGTCACACCTACAGGGCGCCAATCGTGGGGAAGCATCTGGGGGTTGCGTAACACGATCTCCTTGTATATTTGGGTTTTCGTAAAGTGGCGCCTGAGAATATTATCTTCACGATGGAATATGGCACTAATTTCCGCGTCTTTCTCGGTAGTGTCGCTAGATGTCGCTTAATATGCAGCACTGCATGATAGGTCGCGATCATGTGACATCTGGCGGCACGATCGAGAAAGACGCAAAAAGATCGTGCCATATTCCATCGTGAAGACTAAACCCCCAGGTGCGACGTCACGAAAACCCAAGTATAGTGTAGCGTCACGTTGGCGGCAGTGGGTGGGAGGAGCGAAAGTATCACATACCTGCGGGCTGAATAGTCTCGGTGCCACGGCGTTGGGATATATTTAGACCAAGTGGACGCCAGCTTGACCTAGAAGGAGACGTGGTAGACGCGAACCTCCCTCCTACACCGAGGACGGTCACGTGACGGCTACACTCTAGGTATAAAATCGAGCCGACGAGCTCACACGACGGTTTTTGTTGTGGAAACCTCGCGCGATGCGCAAAACGTACGCCCAGGCTGGAGCGTGTCGTGCATATTGTACAGGTGACGAGGTCACGGTAGTGGCGCGGGAGAAGCGTCAGTGGAGGCGGGGTCTCCCTAGCTATGTGGGATATCCACAGCGAAATACTAAAAAATGTGTAGGTTCGGAGCATAATTTAGTTATTGTACATATGTGTAAATACACATGTACATACTTGTAAATGTGTGTGTTTCTTTTTCTCCATGACGCTACAATAGGTCGGTTGCCTGATGGTTGCCTCCTGCATACGCTCACCAACTCGCCAACGCGGTGACGAGCAGTTGGACCCAGAGAAGACGGTGAATTGGTAGAATTTTCTCCATCCCTCGCTAGAGAAACCTCGCTCTCGCATTTCATGAAGAGCAGGGATGTCCAACTGGTGGCTCGCGGGCCGCATGCGGCCCTCGATGCCATTCATTGTTAGCCCGCGAAAGGCTATTAGTCAAAAGTGGAAAGTCCCTTTCATCCCTATCGGGAGAGAACATAGTGATCCTAGCGCACGCGTCCCGCCAGTGTCAACACCCCTTTTCATTTAATAATAGATTATGTTTAGATTTAAGGATTTTTTCCTATAAGTTCAGATGTTGAAAATCATCCCAATGTATTTCATTGCTTGATGCATGATACGGCCTGATATTACGCATTGTTCTATCCCCCAATTCCCGTTTCAGAGCAGCCGGGCAAAGTGCTGAGCTCAATAATACGGGGAAGTGAGGTGTGGATCGCCCGAGTAATGACAATATGACACGCAACCATATTGAAAGGTTTTAGTTGTGGCCCGTGAGGCTTTTCAAGTTGAACATTCCTGATGTAGAGGTTTCTTGTTGTCCCATCTCTGTAGTATTCTTCACGTTGCCTACCTTTAGTAGTCACCGTATTATTCAGTACTTGTACCCCCCCCGTACCCTTCTCCGCATCCCTCCCCTCAACCCTCCCCGCAACATTCCCCGCAACCGTCCTAAGAACCCTCCCTACTACCCTCATTGCAGTCCCCAACCACTTCCCGGCAACCCTTCCCGCAACTCTCTCCGCAACACTTCCCCAACCGTCCCAGTAACCCTCCCAACCATACTCCCACCAACCCCCCGGCAACCCTTCACACAATCCTCTCCGCACCCCCTTCAATCTTCCCAGAAACCTTTTAAATCATTCCCAAACCTCCCCGAAACACTCCCAGCACCCTTCCTGCAACGCTCCCTGCTATCCTCTCAGCCACCTTCCTGACCCCTCCTCCCACCCTCCAGCTACCATCTCCACAACAGTCTCGACAACCATCGTAGCAAATCTCCTGGATCCCTCCTGCCAAACCCTCATCCGAGTCCTTCCCAATCCCTCCCCGCAACCCTGCACCCTGATCCTTCCCCTCCCCACCCCCCCCCCCGACGCGCTACTCAATATTGCATTGGCACCGGACGCGCGAGAAGCGCCGGGGCGCAGAAATTGCTATTGACATTGCATGAAATCTTGAGGCGCATTGTTCTTCCTCGGCAGTCGCGCAGTCGCGCCCGTTTTGTCGACTCTGCGAAATAACTTTTCTTTCGCTCTCCTCGGGCGTCGCGACGTCTTGCGAATCGCCGTCGCTTGACTTCCTCTCGCTCGTCGCTTGACTCCTCCGCGTCTCTCTCCAGGTGCTTCGCCTCTCTCCGGGTGCAGGAAGGTATTGCACTGTTCTCCATTTAAAGATAAAATAGGTATCGTATGCAACCAACTTGTCCTTTTACTCGTTTCAATATAATATTGTTATTATAGGGTATTTACAGAGCAAATTGGAAAATGATAGCATCAAACATTCCCTGCCTCATTTCCCTTATTTTATTCCTTAATTAAATATATTTGTTTCAATCCCACAGTGTTTTCACATATGTGTCAATATATCACATTATCGCTATCCACAACTGTCACCCTACCTCCGTGGCGCGAATCATATCGCTCTACCCTGCCCCGCCATGCCCCCCCCCTACGCTCCACCCCCGCCCCGCTCTGACCTGCTCTGGCCCGCTCAGGCCCGCTTCTGGCCCGCTCTGGCCCGCTCTGGCCCGCTCTTGCCCGCTCTGGCCCGCTCTGGCCCGCTCTGGCCCTCTCTGGTCCGCTCTGGTCTGCTCTGTCCCGCTCTGCCCGCCTGGCCCGCTCTGGCCCGCTCTGGCCCGCTCTGGCCCGCTCTGGCCCGCTCTGGCCCGCTCTGGCCCGCTCTGGCCCGCTCTGGCCCGCTCTGGCCCGCTCTGGCCCGCTCTGGCCCGCTCTGGCCCGCTCTGGCCCGCTCTGGCCCGCTCTGGCCCGCTCTGGCCCGCTCTGGCCCGCTCTGGCCCGCTCTGGCCCGCTCTGGCCCGCTCTGGCCCGCTCTGGCCCGCTCTGGCCCGCCTGGCCCACACGGCTCTCCTATGGCCCGTGTCTGGCACAAGGGCTCCGGCCGGTGCGCGCTGCCAAATCGTTTCTAATCTAGCGGGCGCTGGGCGAAAGAGCGTGAGCCCGCTGGCCGCGTCTCCGCCCTTCCCTCTCCTGCCCGCCAGCCAGCCTCCAGCGCTGCGCCCGGCCGCCATAAATTTTATATGAAGTCCGGAGCACAGCCTCGCCGTGGAAGAGGGGGCGGCAACACTGGGAAAGACGGAGATGGCAGTGCTTGATTTGCCATTACTCGCGCCTTAGTCCGTCATTATTTAATCCATTCTTTATAGAATTGTTCGTTATGAGTTTTCAATTTCACAGCTCAAATAAATGATATTTTGAATTATTAAAAGCTATAAATGCCTGTAATTAATTACGTGACATAGAAAAATTTTACAGTTCAAATCGTAAAAATTGATTCTGATCTATGTAATTTAGTTATTACTTCACATCGTTAATTAAAAGAAATAATTAAATATTTACAAAGATATCTGGTGAATTATTTTATTTTTTGTTACATTTCTATAAGGAGAGTTAGATATTCATCATTTATTATTGTCTTTCAGTTTGCTTGAGTCATAAGTATTATTTTCACTATTGACTCAAAATCATTAAATTTTACTAACTTTAAACATACTCAATACTTGGAAAAGAGTTGTTTTAGAAACTTTGAAGGTTCTAACTGTAGTAAAACGCAGTTAACTATAAATATTGTACATTACAGCAATATCGATAAAACATAACTTATCAGATTGACGATAATTAACCAGTTTTGTAATGAAATTTAACAATTTTTAAAATATGTATTTCTACAGATATTTTTTTCATGAAACAGTCTATTACCCAAGAACAATTCCAGCAACGACAATATGTTCCAAATATGCCTTTGTTATGAATATTCCTAGCACAAACACACTAGTAAGGCTACAACAACATGTCGTTTTTCTCATGATTGTGTAGGTTAAAAATGTGTTATAAAATTACAATAGTAATGTTTCATAAATTAAGAGTACAATAAGAACATTTATATCATGTTATTCAGAGCATTTAGCTCTATCTATTCGAAAGGTTTAAAGGTACAATTGGAGTGTCTGACGACGGAGTGTCTGACGACGGAGTGTCTGACGACGGAGTGTCTGACGACGGAGTGTCTGACGACGGAGTGTCTGACGACGGAGTGTCTGACGACGGAGTGTCTGACGACGGAGTGTCTGACGACGGAGTGTCTGACGACGGAGTGTCTGACGACGGAGT
This sequence comes from Teleogryllus oceanicus, assembly GCA_964035755.1. Classification (NCBI taxonomy): domain Eukaryota; kingdom Metazoa; phylum Arthropoda; class Insecta; order Orthoptera; family Gryllidae; genus Teleogryllus; species Teleogryllus oceanicus. The sequence goes on along the minus strand of CAXIVR010000003.1, from coordinate 128,646,408 downwards.
GTCTGACGACGGAGTGTCTCCCAACTTTTCGCTATTAAGGAACCATAAAATGTGGATTGTGACTAATATTTGAGGACGGAAATATCCGTCAGAGACGCCTCGCCAAGCTAGAAATATAATTCGGGACACGTAATCACACATTTTCCATCCAAGGAGCTGGAACTAAATTATTGAAATCTATTCTGTGCCTACTGCTATGCCAGTCTCTATAGGGAAGAGGCAATCGACACGACGGAATTGTAATCAGCACCACGACCCAAGAGCGAAAACCGGAGATTGTGTGAACGTCGAGACCACTTCAGCCCATACTCTTCCCTGCCCCTAAATTAATTTATGTCTCGCTGGCCTACCGCAGACACTGCCACTCCGCGTGCTTCCATTCCCTCGGTGTAGCGTTACGCGTCAATTAAAATAATTCGGTTTGTGTCAAACGCGGTGACCACTGATAACCGAAACTCCCTAACTGCCACCACACCCTCCAACGCTGCATTCACACTCCCTCCCTCACGTGTCCTGCGCCCTCTTCTACGCTTGGTATCATTTCCTGTTCATCCTTGTCTCCCTCCTAGAGACGCATTTTTTTCATCCTTTTCCCAACGCCGTCACACGCTGCTCATAACTCTGAGTCCAACATCAGCTAGCAAATATCAATTGCCCAAAATCAATGTTGTTCAGCACTCACTCACCACAGCGGTCTGTCCACCACCACCAGCTGCCCACCACCGGCTGCTCATCACCAACTACCCACCACCCACTGTCCGCCACCCCTGCACATCACCCATTACGCACCATCCACTGTTCACCATTCCTTCGTACTTAAGTACGAAGGAATGGTGAACAGTGGATGCAAATGTACAAACGACATATTTATTTATTTTACATTATTATTTTATTGTACGTATTTAAATATTTGAAATTGTTTTGGAAAAATAGACTTCAAGTTATTAATTTTATAATTATTCAGACATAATTGACTTGAGAAAATGTCATGTCGTTTGTACATTTGCAGAATAGTTACAACATATGTTCATTTCCATTTCATCATTCTGCTCACATCGAAAACGAAGTTCGCGTATACCAATCTGGTTTGGAACTACGCTCCAGTATTATTGTATGAAATACAATGTTGGAAATTGAATTTGATGATCAAGGTCATTTGTGATTTTCTCTGAAGGTTTAATTAATTTCACCCAAAAAATTATTTTATTGCTCGAAAACATATTAAAATATTTGAAAATAATTTTTAATAAGAATTTATGTCCGGTTTTTTGAATTTTTGTTCCGAAAACGCGTATAATTACTAGGCGAAATTGTTAACTTGAAAAGGGTTCAAGAAAATAACTGTTGAGCACTGGCTACTTCGTGTTGAAACTCGGGATCGTACTCCTTAGAGCAAAGTTTATCTCGAAACGAATGTGCCGTCTTTTAACCAAGCAAGTAATCAGTCTATGTCAGCTGGAGGATGAGAATGCAAGATATGGCAAAGAGCAACCTTGCATCTTCCTAAGGTAGACATGCTTTCACCACATCTCAACATGCATAAATCACACGAAGCATCAGGTTGCACAGGCCATGGCTGGGCTACCGCTGGGACAAAGCAAAGGCCTTTTTGGTTGGTGCGGTGGCTGGCAGAGAGTAGGAATGGGTTAGAGGACAGGGTAGATGTTACGCACAGTGAGTGGTGAGTGACTATTGGGCATTGGGTGATTTGAACTGATGGTGGTCAGTGGGTGATGAGTGGATGTTAGGTAATAAATAGTGGGCAATGAGTGACACGAAGTAGCCAACGCCTACCAGCTACCGTCCATAGCCCAACAGCTACCGTCCATAACTTACTGTTTGATTATTCACTGTGCTTTACACTCACTGTTTTATCTACCCACCCACCGCCCTACACTGTCCGGCACCCAGCGCCCGACACATTTACCCTTGACACATCCACCGCCCGACACATCCACCGCCCGACACATCCACCGCCCGACACATCCACCGCCCGACACATCCACCGCCCGACACATCCACCGCCCGACACATCCACCGACTGACATACAAATACAGTTTGACACACACACATACCGCACGATCGATAACAATTAATGAATTCCAAATCACGAGATGCGGATTTAACAAGTATTTTCTCCTTCATTGTGACATTTACTCAAGAACGTCAGCCCGTCAGCAGCTTGAAGCTGCAAAGGCCTCCGTCTTGGGGTTTATTACGTAAATTGTGAAGGGTAGCAGGAGCGCTATAGCTGGCGTGGGCGCTGGTCTCGCTACCGCTGATTGCGATGTGAATAAGACATCGACCGGCGAGTCATTTGACGCAATGAATGATTCGAGCCTCGCTGCTGCTGGATTACAGGCCGCGCCTCGCAGGCGCCGTCCTCGGCGACAACGACTCTCGCCCGCCTCGCCACCTCCCACCCCGTCCCTATCCCCCGCCTTACCTGCGTCCCATTCGTTATGTACCCCCGCTATAGATTAGCACCCACCTTTACCTTCGACCCCCTCCTTCAATACCATCCCCGCCTTTCCTTTCGCCCCGCCGATACCTGCGCCCCCCTCCCCTTTCCCTTCTTTACCGTCGCCCCGCCTTTTCCTTCGCCCCGCCTTTACCTTCGCTCTGCCTTTAGATTCGCACTCACATTTTTCTCCGCCTCCTCCATCATCATCCCTACCTTTAAATTCACACCCGTATTTCCCCTGCCTTTACTACCATTCCTGCCATTACATTCGCCCGCCTTTACCTTCGCACACTTTTTTTCTGCACGCACTTCTTTCCCCGGAGTGGCCTTTTGTTCCGTTCCCATCTTTATTTTTTTTCCTCCCCCCTTTACCTCCGCCTCTTACCCGCTCCCCGCCTCTCTTGGTGTATCCGCCCTCCGTTCCCCTCGCCCCACGCCACCCACGTCTAAGTGTATGTACTCCGCAACGCTTCTACTTGCCCCGCCATCGCCTTCGCCTTCCCCTTCTTCTTCTTCTTCTTCTTCTTCTACTTTCGCCCCCTCCCTCCCAGCCCGACTGGAGAAATCGGAGCCAGTGCCATTCCTCTCGCCACATCGATCGCCATTCCGTGCATCTCACCTATCATTGCTTTTGCTTCGGTTTCTTCTCTGCTTCTACATCTTACGTTTTCACCGCCACCACATTCTTTCCCAACTGTGCCGGAGCAGTACCCTTACAAACGGGCTACGCACCGCACGCGATCTTTCCTTCCTCTTCCTTGTCCTATCCTCACCCCTTACATACACACATACTCTATCATGCACTACACTACCACACATGCCGGGATACCGGTCAGGAGCTTAGAGCTTGTCCTGGCTGGGGCGGTGCCCCGCTGGTGGGAGATACCTGGTTGAGGAAAACTCTGCTAGTCGACGGTAGGTCGGCCATCCAGTGGGGGAAGTTCACTGCCACCTCTCGATGAAAAAAACATGAATTACATTTACGGGACTGATGACCTCGGTAGGTGCCGCGTCCGGAATCACTAACAATCAATCAATCAATCAATCAATCAATCAGTCAATCTCCTCTGTCATCTCCCTTTCTGTATCTACCTGTTCTCACCTCCCCAATCTCATCTCGCCTTCCTGCTTCACACCCCCTCACCCCCTCCCATTCCATCAGCTTGTTGTATCCATCGCGCTCCAAACTTTCCCCTTACCATCAACATACTTAGTACTCGTACTATCGTCCCATATTCATCTGCTTTCTTTGAACACTTCTCAACCGTTTCGGCACTCAACTCGCTGCCAACGGTACGTACCTCCTCTGAGAAATGAATTGACGCTAATTTCTTGTCGCTAGATGAAGTGACGAGTCGAAGGGCAGACATCCTACTGGTCAAAGATACGGAGGGAATACGAAGTGAACAAGAGATTAGAACACCAGCAAAAATCTTATGTAACATTCTTATTTTTCTGAAAATCAACAAACCAGACAAAAGGATGAGAGAGAAAGATACATCCGAAGAATGGAAAAAAGACAATTTCCGGCTGAAAGTATACATCTGAGATTTCCCTTGAAAAAAAAAAAAGTATTCTCTTTGAGTACTTACAAAGAGAAAGAAATGTAAATCATTATTGCAACATTTTACATTGCTGTTAATACTTGCGAATTATGTGTTGTTTGAAATATTCAATGAACGTGGTTCAAAATTATTACTTTTATATACTGCTTAAATATCATAGTTCATGATAAATACTAAATAATAATTACGTACTTTCTATTGAATTAATCTACGAGTATTTACTGTGATTTACGCTTTAAATAAAACTAACATGTGATAAATTCGTTTTGAATTTTGTTTTATACTAATTTTCATTCTGTATTTTTATGCCTTGTGATCATTAGCCTTATACAGTCATTTACGCATGGACTTCATGATAGCTCTAGTTCGATAACTTTCTCGGACTCTTTAAATTACGATTTCATCTATTAGAGTATATGTAGTAAGCAGAATAGCACTGATTGTTTACTCAGACTTGTACTCAGTATATTTTCAGGTTCAAGAGAAGTGCATTTTAGCATTACGAACACGACTACATTACAATTACATTTCGCGGCTTAATCACATTTCTTCGAGAAACCGAAATCTCGTCTGTTCATTACAAATTACGAAGTGAGTGTACTCCTACCAGATGACTCAACGTTGAGATAATTAACCACCATCGTCTGCGCCATAATGGCCGGGCTTCCCCCACATCGTACATTTTCCTTCTCGTTATGTATAGATTTTATGGTTATCCTCCGCGAGGCGGAAGCGTGTCACGCATATAAAGGGGACCTCCCGCCCATTTCCTTGATCGTCTTCCGCGCCGCCTCTTATCCACGCGGGGGCCATGGAGGGGGAGGAAGGGGAGGGGATGGGAAGGGAGGGCGACTGAGTGCAGGGGATCGGCGGAGTGGACAACGCCCGCATGGCAATGCGCGAATCGCAGGCGGTGCTCTTTTATGTCGCCCTTGGGGTACGCCAGAGAATGCGCGGTGGCTTGTGTAAGGGACCGGGAGCGTGTTATGTGACAGAGAACACCGATCGTCGGGTGGGGGAGCACACTTACTCTTCCTTTGGGGTTGCCGAGGACGACATAATCCTCTTTCTCTTATATATGTCTCTTATCTTTTATATATACCGCTCTGTTTCTGTTTCTTGGCCCGGGTTTCTGTCTTCCATACCAATTACTGTCCTCCCTTGAAGGCCTTGTTCCAAACACAACGTTGTTTGAATATTGTGTTTCTGGAAATGATGTTAACGGTTATAACTTTCATTCGCCTGAATAATACTGTTATATAAATTAGCGTAAATCTCCATAGTTTTGATTTTAAACAAATCTCTAATGGTAGCATTCTCCCTTACCCTTCTTCCCTCATCACCTGCCCCTTGCACTAGTTCCACATAGACACAGTAAATGAAAATAAAACGGTTTGAATACAGTTTTCCATTTCAAATAAACAATTCTGTGCCCCACTAATACTGAACGGTGTACCATTGACTGATGTTAAGGCAACAAAATTTTTAGATCTCTCAATTCAGTCCAATCTTAATTGTAACGTCCATTTAAATGAATTGAACACAAAATTAAGTTCATTATACTACCCGTTCAGAATTCTTGCAAATTCAGTCAGCCTTCATACTGCTCCTTGTGCATATTTCGCGAATGTTCATTCCCGACTGAGATATGACATAATATTCTGAAGAATACATCGTATAGCTCCCGTAACTTTTAGATTACAAAAATGAATTGTATGAATATTAACCAAATCCCACCCACGTGATTCTTGTAAGCCTCTCTTCATTAATGTAGGAGTTTTACTATTACCCTGTCTTTTGATTTACGAATCGGTAGTTTTTGTCAAAATGACTTGCTTAAGGGCGATAATATATTTTCAGAAAACGCAGATGTCTATTACTATAACACTCGACGTAGAAATCATATTCATAAGGTGACAGTATTAACACCTCATTACAAAAAATTCACATACAGTACATATACATTATTTTACAACACTTTGCCAGATGACATTAAACGATAAAATTCGATAGAAACGTTTAAATCCCAAGTGAAATCGTGTCTGCTGCATAACTGTTTCTATACTATTAGAGACTATACTGAGTATCACAAGGAAAGTAACATTAATTCTAAGTGATATTTAATGTATTATTTACCATTGGACTGTAAAATTCTAAACAATGAGTAACAAGTATTGTATCGCAGCTTCTGGGTCAATTACCCCCATCTCGATCAGGTTTTTCGTCCAGTGTCCCTGATCCATTGAGCAAATGCTGAGATAGACCCTTGTTTTGCTTCTGGACATAAATGTAACTTCATTATCTGTGCACGTCATCTAGAATTTAGTGGGAAATATAGTTATTCAAATTATCGTTTCCATGTTGTCGCGACAGGAATTATTATTCCTTGATGAAGGACATCATAGATACGAGCCCGAAATTTATTGCTTATTTATCCTTGAAAATAGATTTTATTACATGGGAGCGTTTTTTTTAATTCATTCATTCAAAATTCAAGTAGTATATGACTTAGTGTATGGATCACAGAATTTTGAAAATGTGCACAGAATTCAGTTTTCCCCATAGTACGTCATACACATTTTTAACTGCTTTTGACGTAAAATAAATAAATAAATAAACTCAATGTAACCTGGCTCATTGAAATATATAACTCGCAAACCACGATATCTCGTTTTTAATATTTTTTTTATCATTCCAATACATGAAGTCTTCGATAAATTGTAACAGGATAAGACGAAATATTTGATAAATATTTTTTATTTTTTTCATTACTATATATTGATGTGTCATTTTTCTTCTTTCTTGTCAGATTAATTTCTTGTTAATTTCTGTACTCTTCGAAGATGCCTACTGTTCTTCGTCCTTCTCATTAAGTTTCATTCATCGGTGAATTCCGGTCTTATCAAAGTCGATTTGCAAAATATTTGGTTTTCAATTTGCTCTGAAATTCTCATTATTCCTGGAGAAATTCTTTTCCCACATTTCGCATATCATAAACAATGCTGTTTAGAAAGTAGTTACGTACAAAGTCGTGGATTGTAAAGCATCCTTGTGTAGGTAAACCAAATTCTTAGTAATACTTTATTATAAATCGTCGAGCATAATCATTAAGAGCACTGGGGCATGCAATCATGTGCCCTAGTAGGAAGGGGAAGAGGAAGAACGATTGTGTTTATTTTAGGACACGTTCTCTCTCTAAAAACCAGATAGGTTTCAATCTCTCCGTAATATATGCAAACGCTAGTCCGAAGCGCGGGCCAATTTCTGTTTCAACGCGTTTTCGTGCTGTGTGAACTGTGTCAGGTTTTCGCTCCAGAGATATCTGAGCGTAAACCAACAGGCGAGTAGTGCCTTTGGACTACAATAAAACAATAGTTTCCTTATTACGAGTGTATCATACGAAATTTACCGACGGTATGTATCATAATTACAAATAATTTAATTTCTTATAAATGCGTACAACCGCAATTGTGTAGAAATATTAATAGAGTTTAATGTTAAGAAGGCAGCTAAAACGCCAATTCACTGAGAATAATAAAATCGTAACAAGATATGTACCATAAAAATTGCACTTGTTGAACTAGTACGTGCGTGTTTGAAAATAATTTCGAACAATTTCAAATGAGTTCTGTGTATCATTTAAAATACAATTTTAATATCTGCAGTTTAAAATAAAATTTATATTTTTAGGCACATGAAATAAACACTTCGGGATCAAAGTGGTCTGTATAAAAATGACAATAAACAATATAAAAGTATGATGCTTTATTTTCATCCACATACTTTTCGCTTCCTTCGGTCGCTTTTATCAGACACCTGAGAATGAGAGAATAGCACTCAAAATGCAAAAAAGCTACGTATAATTTACAAAAATGTAGTTATTTCTGATCAAAATCATTTCCCTAATCCGCGTTGGAGATTTAATCGGAGATATAAATAAGGTATTTCACTTAAACTCGAAAAGCCTGATTTTTACTTCTCGTGATATATTGCAAATAACCAGAAAAGAGGAATGAAGTAACGGCCGATTGAATTACAAAATTGTTGGCAGTACTCAACCAAGAGACTTCTGCATTCAAATTCAATTTACATAGCTATATATCTCTTTAATTTCCTTCACTGACCTTTCGTGTACAATAACATTATATGGATATTTCACAACACCAGTACAAATCAACTCTACTGACTGCTGTACCACCGGCGCAAGCCGCTGTCTCGCGTGCACTCTCCATTTTCGCTGACTTTAAATTTTAAAATGCCCGACCACGCGCTTCGGCCAATGTCATCAACCCGGTCGCCTTGGACCCGGAGAGGACAAGATTCGTTCTTCCGCCGCGACGGCTGCGGCCTTCTTTGCCCATAACGGCGCGCGCGAGGTGCGGCGCGGCGGAGGCCACCAGCCAGCGATTTCGCTCTCACCGGCAGCGGCGCCCCGCACCAGACGCACACACCGGCTGAGCTTTTTTTTTGTGTTATTTAAGGTTGTATCAACATCTAGGTCATTAGCAACCACTATTGGAGTTAACCGTATACTATGAAGATGAAACGATATGACGATGTAAGGGGTGAAAGGATCAGCACAATACAACCACGCCCGAGGCGGAACTCAAACCCGCGACCCTTCGGTCCGAGATAACTACGGCACTACTGCCTTAGCAATTTCGGTCACCGGATCGGCCCCCGGCTGAGTTTACCAGCACTGCCAATAACTTTAATAGGGAGATCCTAGGGTTCCATCTTTCTGGAGGCGAATTCTAGCGGCCGGCTGTTTTGATTGGTAGTTCTCTAATCGATACCCGACGAATGCCGGACAAATGAGCCATTGGCCTCACGCGATTTTTAATTTCTCTTCCTTGTCCTATTCTCTCCCCTTGCTCCCTCTCGTACACGTTCGTACATGCGCTACACCACCACACACGTCGGAAGCCGTGCCGGGACATTGGGTCGGTCCCGGCTAAAACAATGCCCCGCTGGAGGAGACACCTGGACGAGAAATCCTCCATAATCCGACGCATAGATCGGCGTCGGATATTACCCTCCAGTGGCGGAAGAATACCGCCACCTACCGGGAAGGACATTCACTTCACTAACTAGACTAATGTGGAAGTGGACGTGCCCGGAAATATTAGTCAAGAGCCCGGATTAATAGTGTCCTAACCTTAGCCGTGTTAGCAAGATAGTCGCTAGCCAGCCGCCGACCCGGAGACTACCCCGACGACGCTGCCGCCACAGAAGATGTCCACCGCAGACGTGGACGAAACGTTTGGCTCTTCAATGCCAACTGGACCACGGCCTACCAGCCCGGAAAATTTTACTCATATTGACTCCGGCCGTGAAAGCCTACGATCCTATATCGTATTTGTGTTATTGAAACGTTGTTCGATGAAGTCCACAGACAGTTTACAGATTTCATAACTTAAAACTCACAAATGAGGATTGATAGGACGTTTTTAACAATACGATTCTATGTAGTCTTTTTTGGTCTATCCACCATTTATATGTTTTCTTTCCTGCTTTTTTTAATCTCTTGTTATTGCCACCTGTGCGTTGGTCATTTATTATTATCTCATTTTTGTTTATTAAGCCAATTGGAAGGTCCTCACAATCATTACATTCGAGGTTCTTATTATCCCAGAATGCACGTAAAGCCCATAATACAGGTTTATAACAGCCACCCTTTGACCACCATCCTTGCAATCCCCTTCGCCCTTATACCTCTAGCTCTGCCAGCTTCATCGTTTCAAGAGTCGTGCGGTCTCATACACTCTATCCTTCACAGAAGCCCGTCAGTAGCATTACCAGCTCGAGCATTACCACCAAGAATTCTGTCCGTGCGAACCGCACCTACTCTGTTACCGCCAACTCCACTATTTATTCCCTTTTCACCTGACCTTCATCACACTCCCGACACATTCCTCACCGCCATCTCTGGCGCCAGGGAGCACTGGGTCGCCGCTGAACCTACAGTCACCGCCTTCTGCCTCCATCACGACTCAAGCTCGCGAACGACAGCAGCTGGCCTCACTTCCTCCCACCTCCACCACCACAGTTCTCAGAATCACCATACAGACACAGTACCATCAGCGACACCGTCACCAAAACGAAACACCCCAAACATAAGACACCGTCACCGAAACACTCAAGACACCGTCACCGAAACACTCAACAGACACCGTCACCGAAACACTCAACAGACACCGTCATCGAAACACTGAGCAGACACGTCACCGAAACATTCAACCGATACAATCACCGTAACATTCCACCTACACATTCACTGTAACAGCCACTACGCTCATTGTTATTACACACACCAGCGCCACCACTAACCATTCCCATTATTACTGACCCAGGCCTGCCACTCCCCTTCCACTATCTCCGTCACGGCCACCACAGGTTCCGTCTCCACCCTCAGTATCACCAGCCCCCTCCCGCCCCGTCGCGTGGCCCCGCGCGGCCGCGCACCTGTTCGCTCGCCCACCACTTTCGGTCGTGGCCCGCCCGAGGCTCGCGGCCTGCGCCCGTTCGCGCATCGCGCCCGGCGCCCGCGCGCTGCCCTGGGGAGGCGGCGCACGAACGGCGGCCCGAGTTTTCTCATCTCGTTTTTGCGCAAGTGGAAACGGGCGCCGCGGGACCCGCCCGCCGCGCCGGAGACGTCAGGTTCGGTTCGAAGGCCTGTAATCGAGCTTCGAATTTCACACGGCTTCCGCCAGCCGAGAGTTCGTTGCCAACCTTACGGTTTCGCTCGCCACTAAACTCAAAATTTCGAATCCCGCGCGCGAATTAATCTTTGTGCAAGATTAATTCATTCGTAAAATAGTGACCAAATAATTTACGTTTTTTATTAACATTAAATTTAATTCTGCAATATTAAAATGTAAAGTACATAAAGTCTTCGAACATTGTTATATCGTAACACAATTATTAAAGTATCATTAATTATTATAAATAATTGAAGCTATGTTTATTAGTTTAGAGTATATCTACTCTTGCATTTTTGAACCAAGTTAATGTACCCTTTCCTTTATTGCGAATAATGCAACAAAAAAGCTTTTAAAGGGCTATAGAGCTGATAGTCCCATATTACGTCAGAATGACGCTGAGTTATGAGGCACATTATCACATTCCTCAACTATAACAACAGAAAATTGAAACTCTTATTTTATTACACTGTCATTTGTTGTCAGAATGTAATTCTGCTTTTAGTGACTCAAAATGGGATGCTGATGGACGTGTATGTGATAATACAATATGATTTTTTCAAACATTTCATAGGACTATCTGATTCCAAGCCTCTAAGTTACGATGAAATTTCTGTCCAGGCTATTTGTGATTTACGATCAGTGACCAGTGATCCACAGACCGCAGCTCAAAAACGATGTCTTAAATCATGTTTATGGAATTAACTGTTGTATAGTTTTAAAGATCATTATGACTCCTAAAAATTGGACTGAAACATTACTTATACGTGTCAGCAGTATGTTTGGAGGTTACTTTTTAAGTTTGTCCTCATATTCGATCAAGTTATTGTAATTGTTATACCCTTGAAAGACAAATTTTGTCAAACAAGTATTGTATTAAAGAGTGTGTACACGTATGTATAAATATTGTTTTAAAGAGTAATACACTTTATGACACATTAAGATCAATAGCAGCTAATGCGGTTAGATGAAAGTATTTTGTTTCCTTTGCGGTGTTCTGAGATTTATCTGAACTCTTGATCATCGTCTCACTTTTAGCTGTAGTGTTAAAATTCGAACTTTTGGCGCGCTATCCCCTGAAAGACCCGCTATTACTAGAGGCTGGCTAAAAAGCTATTTTTTACTATAATCACATGCACAATTACGTTTATATCCACACCATTTATTAATATTCTTTTGTACTTTTGAATATCCGCAAATAATATTCACATGCTCCTTTCAGATTAATGAAAAAATACGTTTTTAACATGATCTATTAATTTTCATATTGGTTATACGTGCTGTTTATTCTTATACTTATAAGAAACACTTACTGCATTATAAAATTTGGGGTTGCAGAACGACAATATAGAAAATATATTGATCATTATTATCAAACTTTCTTTTTTTGGTGTTCCATCATCACTTGCTCAATTTTCTTGCTCTAGATGATTCTACTTTATTCATGTAAGATTTTTTTGCTAAAGTAAGTATGAAAGCGCGAAGCGTCACAAACTTGAAGCTACTAAAAAGATGATGAGTACTTAATGAGATAGTCGACTACACTTGAGTTTTCAACTTTAAGGTTTCCCGCCAAGGTCGGAATTTTGTCTTATCTAGCATCTGTTTCATCCTGACCCTTGTTTACCAATTTTCTAATATTTTTTTCTATATCTCGTTATAGAAACTATTGTTGCCTACCAGTAAAGAAACGCTAACAAATAGTTTGACGTGTTAAAGAATCAGCAGGCGGCGGAAACAATCGAACTCCAGTCATGGTCTGATGGTGCTGGAGGGTCACGGATAAATCGTGTGACCGTGACCAGCGGTTCGTTATTAGGCATTGTGACGCAGGTGGCTGAAGAAACTGTCAGGAACGTAACCAAATCGGAAAGAACACGTTCTCTGTCTTTGTAAAACGTATTGCTAATCGAATTCTATGCCGCGAAGTTTCCGCATCTTCTTGTAAGGCAGGAAAGAACAGACGACGGTACTGAAAAAACCTACACCCGTCGTCGGTGAGTTTACCTTGAAGTGACTCGTATATTCCAAATTTAATCTACTCGGTTGCCACCGTGCAGAGAATAGAAAGGTCAGAGTTCCATATACGCACGCCTGCCTCAATTGTTTTTCCATGCAATCTTTTTTAAGCAGCAGAACACATTACGCAGTACCAGCACGTTCTTCATCTCTCGTATTTTCGCAATCAAAATAATGTGTAGCGTTAATTTTGTTCCATTAAATATTCATAAAACATCTTGTTTGTCATTGACGTGTTTCTCAATTTGAATCACTTTTCGAATCATATTGCAGGGAAAGAACAATTTGGAAGAAAACATTATCGAAATTCTTTTTCATGGCGATAATTGATTTGGTTTGGTTTTTTCATGTTTCCGGGCGCGTCAACTGCTTTGGTCATTAGTCCCGTGAGTGTAGTGCATGTTTTTTCTCGGGAAATGGCGGTGATCTTCCCCCGCTGGATGACGAGATCCGGCGCCGACTAGTGGGGTTTCCCCCTAACCAGCACTCTCCCATCAGCGGGGCACCGCCCCAGCCGGGACAATCTCTAAGCTCCCGACCGGTCTCCCGGAATATGTGGTAGTGTAGTGCATGTTAGTGTAAGTGTGTATGTAAGGGGAGAGGATATGACAAGGAAGAGGAAGGACAGATCGCGCGCGGTCCGTGGCCCGTTTCGTAGGGTACTGCTCCGGCATTCGCCTGGTGTCGATCGGCGAAACCACGGAAAACTACCGATCAGAGCAGCCGGCCGCTAGAATTCTCCTCCAGGCAGCGACTGAATTCGACCTAGCTGAAAAGCTAGTATCGAAAATCCTGCCGCCGCCGTCCATGCCGTCAGGACTCGAACCTAGGACCTCCCGGTCAGAGGCGCTGCAGTGACATCAGTTGATGCACTGAGCTACCGCTCCCGGTTTCATGTCGATAATGCCACAACGCACCCTCATAGGCATGTGTGGGAAATGTTGGGGAGAGTGACGACGGAAAGTATTCTCTCACGGCGCCCCAGATCAAATTAGGAGTGTGATGATAATGGGAATGAACTGGGAAGGAAATATCACGTGCTATTCGTGGTATGTAGCATTAATCGCTGCTCCGTCTTCATTTTCTCTGACTGGGTGGTCTTAGGGTTCGAGTTCCGGCAGGATTTTCAACACTAGCTACATAGCTAGGTCGAATTCAGCCTCTGAGTGGAGAATTATAGCGGCCTGCTGATCGGTAGCTTTCCATAGTTTCTCTGATGAACAACTGGCGAATGCCGGAGCAGTACCTTCGCAAACGGGCTGTGAACAGCATGCGATCTTTCCTTCCTCTTTCTTGTCCCATCCTCACCCGTTACGTATTCACATTTACACATACATGCACTACGGTACCACACATCTCACACGGGAGCTTAGAGCTTTTCCCGTCTTGGGCGGTGCCCCGCTACTGGGAGATATCTGGATGGGTAAAAACCCCGCGAACCAAGACCTTTAGTCAGCGCCGGGGAAGATCACCTCCATCTCCCACGATAAAAACATGCCCGACACCTACAGGACTAATGACCTTAGCAGTTGACACGGCCAGAATCACTAATCAATCAACCGTTGCTCCGTCATTCACCTGGAAGTGATCAGAGAGACCATAAGAAACACAAGCAGTCTGCCTAGAAATTTGATTCCGGAAGGCAATTTGAGTCCAGGCACGAACTCATCGACCCCTACCGGATGAATTTTGCTCAGCAGCAGCACTGCACACGTCTCTGCAGCCTCTCTGACCGGGAGATCCTAGGGTTTGAGTCCCTGCGGTGGCAGATTTTCTATACTAGCTATAAAGCTGGGTCGAATGCAGCCGCTGTCTGCAGGAGAATTCTAACGGCCAGCTGCCCTGATTGATAGCATTCCGTGGTTTCCCAGATCAGTACCAACCTGAGCAATGCCTGCACAAACGGGCTTCTAACTACGCGCGATTTTTCCTTCATCTTGCTTGTCCTATCCTTACCTCCTTACATACACTTACATGCACTACATAATCACAAACGTTGGGAGACCAGCCTGGAACTTAGAACTTAACCCAGTTGAGACGGTGTCTCGCTTGAGGAGATAACTGGATGAGGAAAGTCCCGTAAATCCAATGTGTACGTCGGCCCCGGATTTCGCCATCCAGCAAGGAAGGAATAGCGCCACCTCACAGGATAAAACTTTGATTACACTTACGGGACTAATTACGTTACGTTGACGTGCCCGGAAAGATCAATGACGTACCCAAACATCCGAAATTGTAAGGCCTTTTTGCGCTCGCCGTCACCGCAGTGTTAAATATCATCCTAATTAAGAACTCGTATTTTAGTTCAAAACTTTGCGAGAAAAACCCAACTGGTTATGCAAGTCGACCATGTTACAATAAAAAAAAAGAAACCAACCTCGCTCAAGCACGACTCACTTTTTCTGTGAATACCTATCAAATATTTAACATGAAATCTTCATACCAAATAGATGAAGTTCCCTTTACATTGCTAGTTATAATATTTGCCAAAGTATCCATTTCGTGAATGTTGTATAAACCAAACATGATCAATACAAGTGATTTGATAGTGAGAATATTTAAATGTCTTATGTACTCAATTTCCACGTAACAATTATGTGCAAATTGTCGAAACCAAATCAATACGTTTTTACGCATTCCACTCCAAGCATTCTACCTTCAAAATTTTTGGATAGAAGGAATGGAATGTATAGTATGTAATTTAAACTACAGTATTGGCTGAGTTTTATTTTTTGAATAATTATAACAACGTAATTTCACCTTATCTAAAACTCATATTGAACTTACGAGTGTATTTAATGGTTTATTTTTTGTGGGGAAATTTTCTGAATAAAATAGCTTGGTACGGTCGTGATTGTTTTAGGACATATATTAAACATGCAAATGAATTTTTAATGTAATAATCAATTTATTCATATCTACGTTTAGACCTTTTATTTATGCTAATGTTGCAATCAAATCTGGCCATACTACGAGTATTCCCTTCCACAGGAGACCAGTCTAGAAAGGTTTCAGTGACTTAAATATATATAACGTAAAACCTACATAATAAACAGGTATTTGAATGGATGGGGAAACGAACTTCGTAATTAAACAAAAAATAAATGAATCCCTAATTAAATAAACACAGCCATGGAGAAATCTCTTATTCATTACAGACTTTAATAATATCTGCACAATCAAAAAAACAGTCTTGAATTTGTGTTGCCAAAGTTAATGATCGGACGTACATATAAGCCTACTTCCGTTGAGAATATTCTCCCTACCCTGCTATTAACGCACTAGTGCCCGAGAATTTCCCGCTCGCACCTCGCTCCTCGCTCCTCGCTCCTCGCTCCTCGCTCCTCGCTCCCCTCGCCCCGCTCTCGCCTCGCTCTCACTTCTCGCTCCTCGCATCTCGTCCTCGCACCTCTTCTCTCGTACCTCACCCTCGTCCTCTTCCCTCGCACTTTCCACCTCGTACCTCTTCCCTGGCCTCGACCTCGCATCTCGCACCTCGCACTTTCTACCTTGCACTTCGCACCTCGCACTTCCTACCTCGCACCTCGTACCTCGTCCCTCGCACCTTGTACCTCGCACCTCTTCCCTCGCACTTCGCACCTCTTCCCTCACACCTCGTACATCTTCCCTCACACTTTGCACCTCGTACCTCTTCCCTGGCACTTCGCACCTCGCACTTCGCACCTCGCACCTCCTCCTACCTCTACCTCGCACCTCGCACCTCGCCCTCCCCTCGCACCTTGTACCTGACCCCCTCGCACTTCGCACCTCGCACCTCGCACTTTGCTCTCGCACATCGGGAAGCGTCGGCGCCGACTCGCCCTCGCATCGGAGTCGTCCTGCCGCAAAGGCCCGTCCACAGGCCCGGGTGGGCGGGCGGGCGCACCGCATCGTAAATTAGGGTTTATGATGGGGCGCCGGTTCACGAAAAAAGCGACTCTCGTGCGTTCGCCCCGCGCCGCGCCTCCGCCCGCGTTTATTGATTCCGCGCGGCGCCTGGTATTTATGGAGGCGCTCTTCGCAGCGCCTCGGCTTTAATGACCGAACACGCGCCGCGTGCGTACGCCTCCCCGCCAGCCACCGCCGCCAGCCCCGGCTTTGTTTGGTGAACCAGTGTGACACGTTTTTTGTCGATGTTCTTGCTGGAGGTTGTTGTTCATTGGTGAGCAATGTTTTGGTTGTAGAAATTGGATATGAAAATTGAAGCTTGGAAATGCGAAATCCTGAATGTGCCAAAGTCACTCGGCGCAGACAGAGTTCGAAGAGATAGATTACCGAAGAAACGTTCACATTTGTACATCCATTGGAGTAATTTTAAATCGCATGGAATAATTTCTTGTTCTTCCAAATTTTCCCAAGTCATGAGCCTTTCTATATACATCAGTTTCATTGAAAATTGTGGAAATATTAATTTTGGCAGTTTCTGTGTTCCCCATTTCCAGTTGTCATTTGTTTAACATTATGATCTAATAGAGAAAATATTTGGAATTGCAATGATTGTCGTTTATTTATGGAGGCTAAGTGGATCTTTAAGTACCTCTTAAGTTCATGAGACAATGAGTGTGATGGTCTAATGAGACGATCCATATCGCTAGATAATGATATGTGAATGATGATGAAGAAATGGTGCATTGGGAGGCAAGGGAAATGGGAGAACCTGCTGGAATGCTGCCGAGAGATCACTTCGGCCCTCACAATTTCTACAAGCATTAGCCGGGGATGCACCCTGGACCCCGGCTGTTAAAGGCGCACATGCTGTAGTGTTGGTCTCGTCGGGAGGCGTCTGAAGTTCAATTGAATGGAAGGAGTTTAAAGATTTCAAAGGGAGTCGCAGAGAATCCCCGCAAGCGTCCCTCTGGTAAATTAAAGAGACGCTTATTTAACTTTTACACCCCTTAGTATAATATTGGGAGGAAAAATACGAAGTCGTATGTGAATCATATCAACAATAAAATCTCGAACTTTCGATCGTGAAATCCGTGTTTAAACGTTTTTTGAGCTGTAATTCCGCACACACGTCAGAATTAAGGTATATTAGTGCAGCTCCAAAGATTGTTAAAATTAGTGCTGGTGGCAAGGAGATGATGCAATCTTCTACCCGAAAATCAGGGGCTGGATGGATGTCACACGTAAACTTGGTAAAAACGTGAGAAATAAGATCCCATGTTAACTTGGTAGATACATCAGAAATAAGATATAGTTTCGCTGTTCTGGAGATCATTAAGATACATTAATTTTGGAGAGTTCTTTACTTGAAGCTCGTGTTATATTTTCAAACTTTTCTAAAAAATGTCTGAACTTTTTCTTTAAATGTTCTGTCTTTATATAAAAAAGTGCATTTTAAGGCAGGATATAGTTTCTATTTTTTATTGATACGGTAGGCATTGATTCGTGCTTTTCCCTTTTCGTATTCAACGCAAGTATGCAATAGGAAAACATGAAGCTCAGGTGGGTATCAAACGGATCCCGCAGACGCAAACTGTAAGCTCCAACTGTTTTTGATAAATCAATCTTTTTTTAAAGTAGTGCAATTTTTGGTATATGTGGGATGTTCTTGTTAGTGTTTCCAACTGTCGTATCCCATGAGAATTAGCTTACGGCAATATTTCAATGACTCAAATCAAGTAATAATGATAACAAAATACGTACGTCATTGGACAGTTATAATATGCAGTAAATGAGTTCTATGCATGTAATATTTTGGTAGTTTTGATTTTAACGTCTTTTACCTCTATTCCTGGGAAAGTTTCACTGGAGTCAAATGATGCCATAATTTTTATGTGAAAATGTGTAGAGAGGAGAAAGAAAATGTACAGAAGCGATTCCTCATTTTGTAAAGCTGAAGAGTTATTTTTGTTATTAAATTGAAATTGTCGGAGCCGACGCAGAAATTGAAAGAATAGTGTGCCCCGTCCAGCTATCTGAAAGATTTCTACGGTTTCTTTAAATACCCAGGAAGAGGATATTGTTCATTATAATTTCATTATTTTTACCAAAAAAATGCTTACGAAACTGCTGATACCGTGCGCCTGCAAGGCTCCACAGATGAGTCTTCCCACCATTAAATGTTTGCTGTTTGAGTGTTTCGTTATGTTTCAGCAACTTGTTTATATTCTTGGTTTTACTGAATAATATTTCACTTTGTTATTTCTGTGTTCAAGGCTGCTTTTTTATTCGATTTTACATGAGAGTATTTTTTTTGTTTTCTTGACCACTGTGCTATTATTGGTTAACATTTTTGTCTGGTTTTGTTCAGCGGCAAATATGCTTCTGGACGTTACTACTTTTCTTCTTACAACAAAGGTGGATAGATAGAATTAACGAAGCAGATAAGGCGTCAGTTCCATTTTTGTGTCATCCAATACTAGTACAAACGCAATGTTTAAAAGCAACATATTTTTTCTACCCGTACTTATTCACCTTTTACATAACAGGGTCGACTTGAGAAGCATACGAGAAGCATCAAGGTGCCAGACCCTCGTGGGTCTTGCGGCCCTTGTGTTAGTCCGCCGGGGTTTCCCACAGCTCAATCACCGTCCTCCGTCGGGCTTCTCGGAGGAGATAACGAATATTTATTACTCTCACTTCCCGTGCATAGTAATTGTGTATCCCTACGGAAGATGATTTATTTAAATATTCCTAGTTCGGGCTTTGTTGGGTGTAAATTGAAACGGGCTCGCTCACCAAGGTGCTACATTTGTTACGTCAGCCTGATAAAATTTAATTACGGCGGCGCGAGGGGTTGGTCCCGTTCGGTGGCGTGGGAGTTGTGAGCCCGTGCGCTGCCGCAGGTGGGGAGGGCCCCGCTGACAGGGCGGGGGAGGGGAGGAGGGAGAGTGGGTGAT
Source organism: Teleogryllus oceanicus (assembly GCA_964035755.1). Classification (NCBI taxonomy): domain Eukaryota; kingdom Metazoa; phylum Arthropoda; class Insecta; order Orthoptera; family Gryllidae; genus Teleogryllus; species Teleogryllus oceanicus. The sequence continues at coordinate 128,626,813 of CAXIVR010000003.1, read as the reverse complement.
GGACGAGATTTTAGGAGGAGAAGAATGGAGGGGGAGGGTTGGAGGTGGTAGGAATGAATGAACGAGATCGCGAATGGATATCAACTCGAAAGCAACATAAGAAGAAAGAGAAAGAGAGAGAAAAAGAGAGAGAAAGAGAGAGAAAGAGAAAAAGAGAGAGAAAGAGAAAAAGAGAGAGAAAGAGAAAAAGAGAGAGAAAGAGAGAAGAAAAAAAAAAGAAAAAGAAAGAAGAAAATAAAAAAGGGAAGTATAGAAAATGCTTGGGTATTTTGACCCTGAGAAGACAGTCGGAGGAAGAGATAGAATGAAAGAATTTGAAACCATAACTCGAAAACGAACGCTGCGTGCAGGGAAGGAAATCGAGTAGGAATGGGATGCAATAAGTGGAGACGTCAAGGTCGATGTTCGCGTGCAGGAGTGTTCTCTGTTCGGCGGAAGTGCGGATGGTTCGTTCCGAAGGACATTGAAGCAGGCATCTGTTTCCCAAAGTATTGCATCCTCTTGATTTCTTCGATCCTAATCTGTTCGGTCACTATTCTCTAACAAGAACTTATCTGAGTATCACGCCGTAGCCTTATGAGTATCTAAAATAAATAACATTGGAAATAAAATTCATAATTAAATTTAAAAGAAATAAAAACGTCTTGATTTCATGTAGTGAATTAACAATTTTAAAATGCTTCTTCAAATAAGATCGGGAGAGGTGGCTCAAAGCATCAACTGATGCCCTCTGATGTGCCTCTGACCGGGAGGTCCTAGGGTTCGAATTCCGACGGTGGCATTACTAGCTAGATCGAGTTCACCCGCTATCGAGAGAAGAATTCTAGCGGTCAGCTGCTCTGATCGGTAGTTTCTCCTGATTAACACCAGGTACCGAAGCAGTTCTACCCGAACAAACGGGCGACGGACCACGCTCAGTATTTCCTTCCTATTCCGTACCCTTTTGTCAAACTTTATTTACACACACACATTCACTACAATAACACACATACTTAAAGAGCAGTCGCGAGCTTAGATCTTGTCCCGGCTGGGACAGTGCTCGCTGGCGAAGGATACCTAGTTGAGAAAAAGAACGTAAGCCGACGGTATATCGGAGCCAGATCTCGCCATCAAGCGGGAGAAGATCACTACACGTTAAAAAACACTACACTTATGATACTAATCACCTCAGCAGTTGATGAGCTTGGAATCACTTATCAATTAATCAATTCAATTTCAAAAAGGAAAATAAAAAAAATCAATTATTGAAATTGCTTTTTGACTTTTAGTAAATTTATATCCCAGTACATGCATTCATAATTACCGCAAATTCCATGCCAGACCACAATGTGAATCTTTATAAAATTATTCATTTTTTTATACATTAGAAAAGTATTCAGACACTGTATGGAAGTTTGCCAGTCCTGTAGTTCGCCGTATAGTCAGACAGCAGAATGACCCTGAACTTGGCAACAGGAAACAGGAAATGAGTTATCGGACGGCGCTAGGCGAAATACAGAGCGCCAAACGCGCGTGCTCTACTGGATTCGCAACTTGGTGGAGTAGTCGCTCTTCCTCCGCGCATCCGAGGGCAACTCATGTCGTAAAACTTCTCATGCACAAATTGAAAACTGTTCCGATATCTCGAATTCAGTGTCGAAGTTTTATCAGTTACATATTGTCAGAGGCTGGCAAAATGTTGTTCCTGATTTTGTTTCATGTTTTCTTCAATTTTCATTTATTACGCTGTCACATGCGACTTTCTCGCAACCCAAGAAAAAACTCTGCGTGCGTGTTGTTGTTGATGTTCTGTTATTGTAGTTGTTGTTGTTGTTATTATTATTATTATTATTATTATTATTATTATTCAATGAATTATTTAATAATGAGCTTCTTTGCTTTTCTGCTCTTAAATGTTATTAACATTATTTTCTGAGTGTATCTTTCTTTTTTCTTCTCTTCAGAGATTTTCAGGCTTTGATTTTGGATCTTCCTTCTGACCAATTTGATAAATTTTGATTTTAGATACAACGACATCCTTGACTTTATTGACTCCTTCTTTTTCTTCTTCCTCATTCTTCTTCTTCTTCTTCTTCTTCTTCTTCTTCTTTTATTATTATTATTATTATTATTCGAAAAACAATTAAAATTCAAATTACAATTCAGTCTCAAAAAATTAGCTTCGATCCCTTCTTGAAAAAAACGTTGTTTTGGGACAGAAATTTGAGGCAGTAAAAGTAGCAGGATATCTCTTTGCCTCCCGATTCAGCGTAAATTTGGTGACCTCTGTGAGTTGAAAGGTCACAGCGAGATACGCTGTCCGTGATAAACGATTGCAGTCGCATAGCGAGTAGTCGCCGCCACCGCCGCCACCGTCGCCTCCACCGCCTCCACCGCCGCCACCGCCGCCACCGCCGCCACCGCCGCCACCGCCGCCGCCGCCGCCGCCGCGCCCGCGCATTGAAATTCAGATGGGCTGCGTGTGTTAGGTCGCCTGGCGCGAGACCACTCACAGTAGCCGAAACTACTGTCCAATTGGCCCCCAGCTGCGTGTTGCGAAGATGGGCTTTCCCGGACTTAATTGATTGATTTTTTCGTGTTTCCGGGCACGTCAACTGCTTTGGTCAATAGTCCCGTTAGTGTAGTGCATGTTGTTTTTCTCGCGAGATAGCGGTGATCTTCCCCCGCTGGATGGCTAGATCCGGCGTCGACCTACCGTCGGCTGTTGGGGTTTCCCCCTAACCAGGACTCTCCCACCAGCGGGGCACCGCCCCAACCGCGACAAGCTCTAAGTTCCCGACCGCTCTCCCGGAATATGTGGTAGTGTAGTGCATGTTAGTATAATTGTGTGTATGAGTAAGGCGAGAGGATAAGATAAGGAAGAGAAGATCGCGCGTGGTCCGTGGCCCGTTTGTTAGGGTACTGCTCCGGCATTCGCCTGGTGATGATCGGAGAAACCCTGGAAAACTACCGATCAGAGCAGCCAGCCGCTAGAATTCCCCTCCAGACAGCGACTGTATTCGACCTAGCTGAAAAGCTAGTGTGGAAAATCCTGCCGCCGTCTGGACTCGAACCTAGGACCTCCCGGTCAGAGGCACTGCAGTGACATCAGTTGATGCACTGTTACCGCTCCCGGTCCGGACTTAATTATCCTTTGCAATTGTCACAAGTCGTCTTTGAAACACACCGCAAGATTTCTATTAGCTTCTAATTCATTGCTTTTTAGAAACATTCTAATTATTCTTTTTTTTCTTTGCTTAATAGTTTTATAATGAATAGGTGTATCTTTTATTCACACACTCGCTCGGAATATGACATCGTATGCACCCTTTGAGTGTGGCCAAAGTTTATTTTATCGCTGGTGACAGACTCATAGATATGACGAAAACGAAATCGCCATGTTCATTGTAGCATATGGAAACTTTCCATCGGGCTGTAAAGGATAGAAAGGCGGGCCGCGCTGGGTTATTGGTGTTGTTGCTGCGATAACGAAACACTCCGACTACATTTTCGACGCGATTTCCATGCGCACAGGTGACCGTTGCGTCATTGTTGCATGGCTGGTTTGCTGCATTGGTCGTAGCGGCTCCGTTGCCTGGGCGCTAAGATCGCCGATTTGATGCCTGATTTTTACTTTCTCGCCCTTACTTCGTAAGAAGAAAAATTTATGTAATCGTGCGCCAGAAAACGGCAAATTTTTGGCAGAAAACCCCTTATTGCCGGATCTTGGTAAAAAGTTAATAAATCGTGTTGCTGAATGCAGAAAAAAATCCTCTAACACATGCCAGAATCCATGTTTTGTGGGTCCTTGATACCGAAAAATCGATTGACGCCAAAACGTGAGTCTCCGTTTGTCTGTTCGTCTGTGGCCAACGCTAGCGTTTAAACCGTTCAATTGATTTGCTTCAAAATTGATATTCCCCCAATCGATTTAAATGAAATTCTTGCCTTGGGAATTCCAAACGGATATTTAAATTTGTGAGGGTACTTTACATGAAACATCAGAAACATATTCAAAATTTCCCAAAAATGGCACCAAATTTTTTGATCAACCTTTGTCATCGGATAGTGTCAAGAACTCTCATGAGAATTGTACAGATCTTGTGTTCCTTGAAATCCCAGAGTATTTCAAAATTGCAAAAGTTCCTTTTTGGGGGGTCAGCCTACAACTATAATATTGAAGATAGAGATTTTTTCTTTAATAAAATCTATCTCTAAGGGCCAATATTTAAATACGTTCAAGCTCAATTATTCGAAAATATGCCTTAGTTTTGGTGTAATTTAGCGTGAAATAAAGGCAATTAAAAAAACGAAAACCTTTTTTTTTTTTTTCGCAAAAGCCGCTCTAATTTTTTCCTTAAATATTTCCCCCTATAGAAGATTGCTGAAAAGAATGGTGTGTGTCTCTTTTTCATTGAAGTCTCTGAATTTTCGAAAATTTCAAATTTAGAAATAATTCGAGAAAGTATGTGCTGTTGTAGTACCTAGTTTTTCTTCTTACGGCTTGTCAAGGTCACAGAACGCCTTTGCGGCGATAGGCAGGATTGTGGTTATCATTTGGGATCGCCCGACTGCATTCCGCGGTCAGTTTTCCCTCACCCTCGCTTCCCGGCTAATCCCGTTTTACTTTTCATTACCTGAGAAGGCATACTACATCCCTTTTCATTCATCCGGATTACGGTGGGAGTAAAAATGGCATGCATAGTTCGTAAGTAGGTAAAACGTTCTTGTACCAGTTCAGAGACAAACTTGAACACCGGTGAACATGGCAGAATCTCCTGAATTGTACATATTAAGGCAGCGAGATAAGAAGATGTGCCTGATACGTGGTTTCATGTTTTGTTTCCACAAACTTTTAAGTGGCAATTTTCAACATTAGCAATGCTCTAAAAGGACATGCAAATGTTTTTTCAAAACATGCACAAGAAGATAAATTATAACAGATCAATGTAAAACTAAGCAGTCTACGCTAAAAGTAGAAAACAATCCTTATACCAAACAGGAAAGCAGAACGAGATGCACTCAGGCTATACCTTTGTGGGGAGGTAGATAAATGGTTTAGGAAAAGTGGACCGCGGGATGCATGCTCATTATCATCACCTCTAAAACGAAGGGGACTGTGCGACGGAGCACATATGCGCTGTTATGCTGCCATAAGCGCGATTTTGAGCATGTGATCCGACCTCTGTGTTTGCGGCAGCAAGTACTTGCGTTGCTAATAAAGCGGAGGATGTTATACCTTTGGTTTTGTTATTTCACGGTCTCCGACTTTGGTCTCGCTACTCGTCTCTCCGCACTGATGCTCGGTACGAGCTAACCACCCGTGGCCTTATTGCCGTTTCGCAAGCACCCTTGGCAAGCGTGCCACCTGTACTACCTTCGTGCGGCAAGCGCAAGGCGTCCATTTTACCTTGGGGTTCATATTGATAGCAAGTTAACTTGGAAAAAGCACATTGAAGTAATAACCAATGCAACATACGCCAAAATATCAAAACTATACCCATTAATTAACTTCCGCTCAGCCTTAAATTTAGAATAAGCTATCTTAATATTTAAATCTATTATTAGACCATCACTTACATATGCCTGTCCGGTCTGGAATAACACAACTAAAACCAATATTGAAAAACTCCAAATAGTACACAACAAATTTTTACGAAAATGTGCAAAGGCCCCTTGGTTCATATCAAATACACATATTCAAAGGGAACTTCAAATAGAACCCCTAATTGAACATATAAGAAAAAACTGTAACAATTTTTTTACTCTTCTTTCATCGTCTCCTTACAGTACAAAATTCACAAAGGGAAAAACTTGAAACAATCCCAAAAGAATTCGCTCTCGATATCCCAAAGACATGTTTAAAACCCCATAAAAAATTAAATATGTAAATCTTCATCCCAATGTATGTATAGAGTGTATCTAGATTTAAGAATGTATAATGTATGTAAAATTTGTGCATTGTATGTCAAATTGTTTAGTTGTAAGTATTAGAAAAATATTCATGTATATAAATTTTTGTATTACAAATAAAAATGTACAAACCCCAGAAAGGCAAAACTGCCGAACAGGAAGAAAATAAATTTAAAAAAAGGCGTCCATTTTATGCCACTCCGAGTTCAGCGTATCGCGATACGCAATAATATTTCTTTGACCCCGGTGAATAAGCTGAGAAGTCAAAAGAACTTAATTTTACAGGTGAGCAAAAGAACACTTTAAGCAAATGCTGTAAAATCAGGGATTAATGATATTCAAACGAAACTCTTTGTGAGTAGGTTTCGTTTGAATATTACCTTCGTTTGAATATCATTAACCCCTGATTTACTTCAGTTGAAATTTGTTTTTGGTCTCCTGTATACTAATTAAGTATTTTTAACTTATTAGCTTATTTACCGGAATCAAAGCTTTGTCACTAAGTATTCTCGGTCTTCGATCATTGGGTTGTTCTCCGTGTGAGGGTGTAAAGATTCATCCTCTAACGTTTCATACGTACTCGTGATGGTCCACCACAAATTCCATGTGATGTGAGCTGTTTACATTTAAAGATTTTCATAATGATAGAAGAGAAGCAACAAATATTTACCATCAGGAGCAATGCAATCAGAATTTTCATTTTCTTTCGGGGTAGCTGGGGGGTTCCGGATTTTTTTAAATCTTTATTTTCTGAGGAAGCATTCAATAATAATCGATAAGAGAACGTTTCCCGAAACATTTTATAAATTTTTCACGAAATGTTGAATTAATTTCTCTCAAAGAGGCAATTATGAGAACTTAATAATGTAATGACTATATTCATTTGCAATGATAATTACATTGTGTACATTTTTTTATAAACACTGTAAATGTGTGCTCTGTAGAACGTCGCACTGAAGCAAGTGAAATGTTGACAAGTATGCCTCATCTGCGTAAATCATATAAATATTGTATTTATAATATATAATAAATCTGCCACCCGGTTGAAGAAACCTACCTGCAGAAATAATAAATATGTAAATAATTTAAAAACATTTGCAAATATTTCTAAACGATGTTCAATATTCATACTCATTTTCGAAGCGCAATAACGAAGGGAAGTTATAGAAGGTTTCATTATTTGTGTACCTGGAGACGCCAGGGCAGAAAAAGCATGAGATAGACCCATTCAGGAAAGAGATCGATGTGTGGTCTCTTGCAACACGGTGCAGTTTGAAGATACATAATAGAGAACATTTCCGGCCAGTTGTGAAATGTCATTACTGTAGATATACATTTCTATTCGTGTGTTACCTATCTATTCGTGTGTACTGTGCATTTTGTTTTAAATTATATGTTCTTTAGAGTCAGAACTGACACTACCTAGAAATGGGAGCCCTTGCCCTCAATGGATGTACTTGAGCTGAAAATAAACATCTAACTATACTGGGATTTTTACGTTCTGTTTACGTTTACGTTTTACATTTTGACATTTCATCAGTTGTTGCGGTGCTATCCAATCGAGACCTTAAACGTCACTACAGTGAAGTCACTATGGCGGCGTTCAATCTTCCGATTGGATGTTGGTTGTACGGTTCAACCTTCCGGTTGGACCGTAACAGCCGTTTCACTTCGCAGGCGGTTTTGTAGAAACTGCAGCCTCTCTGGAGCGCCTTCCGCCCCCGAGCCGTGCGCCCGGCCCACAGCGCGTCTGCCGTTGCCGGTGCGCCGAAGCGCCGTTTTGGGGCGGGCGCGCGGCGGTGGGCGGCGTGAGTCAGCGCGGCGGGCAGTGGGAGAGGTGGTGCTGTTAAAAGGCCCGCGGGGTCGCGGCGGGCGCGGGCGCGGTCGCTGCCCGCAGACAGACCGTGGTTCCGTGGCGCGCCGCCCCCACTCACGGGACGGCCACGCACCGCCGGAGGCTCCCCGCCGGTCACACTGGGCCCATGCGCCAAAACCTTTGATTGATTGATTGTGATTACAGGCGCGTCAACTACTATGGTCATTAGTCCTGTAAGTTTACTGCGTGTTCTTTTTGCAAGGGAAGTGGTTATAGTCTGATTCCGCTGAGAGATCGATTGTTGAGTGATCGGGTGCATCATTTGCTAAAGTCATTAGTCCCATAAGTGTAATGCGTGTTATTTTTACCCGGGAGGGGGGGGCAATTGTTGGTGCTGATTGGTTATTTTCCTTTGGTGGGGTGATCTTCGTGGATGGTGAAATCTGGCGCCGACCTAACTGTGAGCTAGCGGGGTTTTCCCCACACCAGGTATCTCCCACCAGCGAGACGTCGTTCATCCGTGCCAAAGTCTAAGCTGCTCACCGATCTCCCGGCATATGTGGTAGTGCTTGTATGAGTAAAAGTGTGTAAGTAAGGGTGAAGATTGAGCAAGAAAGGGGAAGCAATGATTGCGAGAGGTCCGTAGTCGGTTTGTTAGGGTACTGCTCCGGCATTCGCCTGGTTTTGATAGGAGAAACTACGGAAACTACCCATCAGAGCACTCGGCAGCTAGAATTTTCCTCTCGGCAGCGATTGAATTCGTCATAGCTGTTTAGCCAATGTCGAAAATTCTCTCACAGTCGGGACTCCAACCTAGGGCCTCCCAGTCAGAGGCACTGCAGTGACATCAGTTGATGTTCTGAGCCACCTCTCCCAGTTGAATCCACCGATAGAAACGGGAGATATCAGACAACTTAGATCAACAATTTACGAGGAACTCAATTACAGAGTTTTGAGAATAAGTGAATGGAAAAAATCGGGTTAAAGATCACGCTATTTCCTTGATGAAGATATTTTACGGACTTATATATCGTGAACATCTATGCCGCACTTAAATGGCTCAGGCCATTAATTGACGTCACTGCAATGGATCTCACCGGGAAGTGTTGGGGTTTCAGTCCCGACAGTGGCAGGATTTTCGGCACTAGCTACATGGCTGGGTGGAATTCAGCCGCTGTATGGAGGGGAATTCTAGGGACTTGCTGCTCTGACTGGTTATTTTCCGTTATTTCTCCAATCAACACCAGGAGAATGGCAGAGCAGAACACTAATAACCGGCTGGACTACGCACGACCTTTCTTTCTTCAACTTGTCGTAACCTCACTCTCTTACTTAAACATACACATGCAGTACACTATCACACATGCCGGGAGACCAGTCTGGAGCATAGAGCTTGTACCGATTGGAGCGGCATCGCGCTGGACGAATATACCTAATTTCGGAAAGCACAGCAAGGCCGACGTGTAGATAGGCGTCGAATCTTGCCATCCAGCGGGGGAAGATATTCTCTCTACTCTTTAATGACACATTATCTTCAATAAGTGAAAACATTGTTCCTACTAACAGGAATCCTAAAAGCTACATCGTTTAATAAAAAAGACGGTGCTATTATTAAATAATTAAATATGTAATAGAAACAGAAGGATGAAGAATATAGAATTGATAAATTTTAGTTGTTCATTGCAAATTTCATTTTGAAAAGAACAGTGCCTGTTTATAATCGAAATTCTACATGGAATATATAATGTTTGTGTTCTCCTTTCGAATTTCTCTTGTTATGGAAAGGACGTAAATATTATCGAGTTTTCCAAACACAAGACAAAATAAAATATCTTAGAATATTCGACGAAATGGATATGGCTAAAGGGAAAGTTTACCAAGTTTGAAACATCCCTACACTCATCTCGGCGAAACATAAACAAGAGAACATTATTGAAGGAGAAAATTATGCGCTAAAATAATCACAATTCTGTTGAAAACGCTTATTTTCCATGGCCTGGAGCAACACCTACCGTCTGCATCTATCCCTCTTTCAACGTTCCCTCATGATGTTGTCGACCGGGAACGTTGTAATTGCATGTTATTTTTCCATTATAATAGGCGTTTTATTTGCAGACACGTGGGAGGCGGGGTTTCGTTTAGTTTCACAGAGCGTTGGTTGTGCTTCACTGCCTCATTACTGCCACTTGCGTATCCCTGTGCTCGAGTCTGCTTTCTCCACCGCCTGCATCATCGCAACGTCTCCATCATTGCCTCCTTCTCCTCCCCCTGCACCCTGGCATCGTCTCCGCCCTCGCTTCTTTGTCCGCCTCCCTATTAACGTTCCCGAACACGCTGCCACTATCGCCTGAGTTGTCCTCACTCCCCCGCCCAGTGGCAGGTGCAACACGCGTCATCTTCCTCCGTCGCCTGCCAACGCTCTCACTGCCATCCCCGCCGTTCTTTAGCCCTCACGCTCATCCCTTCCCTCTCGCCGTTTCTCAGCTGTCCTTCCCCACCACATTATCTCTACCCTCGCCCCCACATCCTCCCCCTTCTCGACCTCCATCCTCATTATTGCTCCCTTCATGTTCGCTTCCGTCTCCACCGTCTCACTCTTAACACCGTATACGTTTCCTATACCATCTTTGTCTCCGTCTCCTTTTGCACATACAGCCCTCCGCCGACCCCTTCCCAACAACGCCTGGCTTGCGTCCCTGTCTCCGCCCCTGCCTCCGCCCCTGCCTCCATCCCTGCCTCCATCCCTGCCTCCCCCCTGCCTCCACCCCTGCCTCCCCTGCCCCGCCCTGCCCCGCCCCTGCCTCCGCCCCTGCCTCCGCCCCTGCCTCCATCCCTGCCTCCACCCCTGCCTCCACCCCTGCCTCCACCCCTGCCTCTGCCCCTGCCCCGCCCCTGCCTCCGCCCCTGCCTCCGCCCCTGCCTCCGCCCCTGCCTCCGCCCCTGCCTCCGCTCCTGCCTCCGCCCTGCCTCCGCCCCTGCCTCCGCCCCTCGCCCTGCCTCCGCCCCTGCCTCCGCCCCTGCCTCCGCCCCTGCCTCCGCCCCTGCCTCCGCCCCTGCATCCGTCTCTGATCCCGCCTCCGTTTCATCTTCTCATTCCGCTTATGCCATCACTACCGTCTTCTTCCCTCCTTGTGCCTTTTCTCTTTCTGCTTTCGTATCGCCCCTTGCCTCTACCCTCGCTTCCAACCACGACTCGTCCCCACCTCCACTCGTCCCCTGCATCAGTTCGTCCTATTAGTCCCCACATCCGCCCTTTCCTCTCCTCATCTGCTGACTTTTCCCTCTTCTCCGTCTGCGTCTACCCCCGGCCCGCCGACGCCTCCTGTCCTCCCTTTCTTCACCGCCGCACCCGCCTCACTCCGCTCCCCCCACAGGACTAACTTCCAGCAACACAGAGATATCCGACCGGAACGCGGTCCATGGTCGCGGCGATAGAGCGGGCCAGCTTCCTGCGCGGTTTTCGGCTCTTCACAAAACTACTTCCGCTCACGCCATGATCCTGCGCTCGAGTGAGGATGTTTGTGGTACATCACAATAAGTTTTAGAAGCGCTGCCAGTACTCTCTTTATATGGAAAAGTTGTATGTTACACATACCAGAACTAATTAGAGTACGATTCGCCTGGATTTATGACAGATGTATTCACGTCACAAATGTTAGAAGTCTGTCGATTTTCAGTATCTTAATCCTTAATACAATCAGTTCATTTATTTAAAAAATAATCAGTAAATTGTATTTTATGTAATTTTATAGAAATAAATTCGTTCTGTATTTGAAATACAACTTTTCACGAAATATAACTTGAGATACTGAAACTCAACATACTAGTTAACAATATAAAAGTTAGAAGTGTTTCTAAAACCACTTCAATGTAACATGTTTATCAAATATATTACATTATTTTAATTTTTGTTTATTATGATCTTTCACCGATGTTTGTTCAAAAACATTATTTCTTATAGCGTGAAATCAGTTATTTTACTTCTACAACAGCCATAGTTAATTAATATTTTTCACATATCTCGAAAATGTCTTAGATCTTAATATTGTTTGTACATCGCATGATACATGTCGTATTGAAAAATTTAACGTAGCATAGCATGCTCAATAAATGTGTTTGAAAAAGACTAAAGCTCCAAATTTTAGATTATGATTTGTTTATTTGAACTGTTTACTTTGAACAAGACGTTTTCAGAACAGAAATTATTTTTCACGTGACAAACACATCTGTTTGACATATCGTATTCCGGCAGAGGTTTAACAAATTAGCAAAGATGCTTAGCTTTGTTGTTGATCATTTCTGCGGGAAACTTTGAAAATGTGAAGACATTACTTTTTTCCCACAATCACGACACCATATAATATTTTCTTTGTACAATTTTCAAAAGCGAATTATGGTATTTTTAAAAGCGGTATATTCACCAATTCATTTTCTATTCTTAAACCAAAGATTTCCTTTATCTCGCTTTGTCTTTGTCTTATCTTTGCTGCGAATACTTTTTATCTTGGAATGTTAAAAAAATAAATATTCAAATAATTTAATATTGTGATTATATGCAATTACTGTGATAATATTTGTATTCGTATATTGTAAAAGATGAATTTGATTATTGATCCTTTAGTTAAAGTCACAAAATTTGTACCCAATTTCTTCATTTGTTTTATGACACCCATTGCGTGCACTTAAAACAACAGCCTCAGGAAAGGTTTTATTCAGAATTCACGCTAACTCACGATAAGGGGTAAATAAGACTTTCACATCTTTATTGCCGTGATTATGAAGAAACTAGACTGCTGCAAAACCATTCTAATTTAAGAACTCTGAGAGGAAAGCTTGCAGACGAAGTTTTAAAGAGAATGATTCAATGTAACTAACTGAAACACTGGCAGTTATATGTTCGCGAATTGTATTTTACAGAGAAACTTGAGCCATCCTTATAATGTGGTTATCAATAAAATATTCATAAATGCTCATCTCAAGCCACACAAAGTCAGAGGAGCACAGTAAATTATCTAGTGTCGCACAGTAAATGAATTAATACGGATCACGTCTCAACCGGCTGAATAGTTTATACATAATTCATCATCACTTACTGTGTTATGACTACATTTTTACACAATAACTAATCGTTTTTTTCTAATATTGTGGCTTATTTGTTCTAGCACTTCACTGCGTACGAATAAAGAAAAGAAAATAAGAAATATATAGCTCGAACATTGCACTAGTAGCAGATTCAATTCCACTGGAAGACGACTCTCCCACGTAGCTCTTGCAATAATTTCTGCGCCTTTGTCAACGTTCAATCGCCTTCTGTTCCTATATCACCATTGTATTTAAAGTCTACCTTTTACGCGCTCCATCTCATTTGATCACCTTGACTTTTCCATATTGATTCGTGTTTCTTATGTACCTTTTGGAGATGGTCAAATCTGATATTTGAACTACATCTGACCTGACACAAATCGATCAGTTATAAGGAATGGTGAGAAATGTGGGAGAACAACACACTTAAAAACTGGATATGATAAATACATGTAAATAGAGTTTTCATAGACGAGGGAGAACGCGATGGTAACTAAATATTCTATACTATTTCTTGTCGTATAGATATCTAATATATTTCAAAAATGAACATGACAATGTTATACTACTCCATCATGTATTACTCAAATACTTTCTATCCCATGACATTATATCCCGTTCCGTTCCATACAATCTCAATACTAACAGCCATGTCAACAAACCCTTTTACTAACCCTTTTTCCCTTGGAAAAAACCAAACCCTTTAAATTTCATCTCATTCGAAATCCCATCTCACACTATCCCATCGCGTTCCTCAGCATTCTTCCCTTTCCTCCTCCCAGCCCGTCTCTTCGATCCCACACCATCCCATTCAATTGCAGCCAATCTCATTCAATCCCATCTCATCCCATCTCATCTCATCCCATCTCATCCCATCTCATCCCATCCCATCTCATCCCATCTCATCCCATCCCATCTCATCCCATCTCATTCCATCTCATCCCATCCCATCTCATCCCATCCCATCTTTCCATCTCATCTCATCCCAGCCCGTCTCTTCGTATCCCCCTCCATCCCATCTCATCCCATCCCATCCCATCCCATCGCATCCCATCCAATCGCATCCCATCCAATCGCATCCCATCCGATCGCATCCCATCCCATCGCATCCCATCCCATCGCATCCCATCGCATCCCATCCTATCCCATCATATCCCATCCCATCCATTCCCCACAGACGCACTTCGCTGAACCCCGCGCCGACTCACCCTTAGCCAGCCGGAGCGCCGGCCGCTGTCCGCCGCAGCCCAAACTCCGCGCCGCGCGTAATATATGCGGCGCGCGGCCGTTCCGGGCCAGGGCCGCTTCGTCACGCGTCGCACGGCGCGCCCCGCGATTGGTCGTCCACCCCGGCGCGGCGCCGGAACTTCCGGTCGCCGGGCGGGCGGCTTTGACCCTCGCAGAGGACGCCCTGCCGCCTCCGCCTCCGTCGCTGCCCCGTTTCGGTCGCCTCCGCTACTTTCGCCGCCTTAGTCGCCACTCGCTGCCTCTTTGCCTCCGCTATCGCCTCCGTTACTGCCTCCGCTACGGTCACTTCTACTGTCACTACCGCTGCCACTGACTCTGTCACTGCCACTGTGCTAGTACCAGTGTAAATCCCCTCCCAAACCTCAATTGCCTCCCCCCCCCCTTGCTAATGCCACAGTCACCGTCACCATCGTCGTCAACGCCACTGTCACCTTCACCCTCATCTTCATCGTCCCCTTCGCCGTTATCTTCACGGTCAACTACACGGTCACCTTCACCGTCATTTTTCCCCGTCACCTTCTGTCACTTCCTGTCACTTCCTGTCACTTCACTGTCACTTCACTGTCACTTCACTGTCATTCACTGTCGACTTCACTGTCGATTCACTGTCGACTTCACTGTCGACTTCACTGTCGACTTCACTGTCGACTTCACTGTCGACTTCACTGTCAACTTCACTGTCGACTTCACTGTCACCTTCACTGTCAACTTCACTGTCGACTTCACTGTCGACTTCACTGTCGACTTCACTGTCGACTTCACTGTCGACTTCACTGTCGACTTCACTGTCACTTCACTGTCTCCTTCACCGTCTCCTTCACCGTCTCCTTCACCGTCTCCTTCACCGTCTCCTTCACCGTCTCCTTCACCGTCTCCTTCACCGTCTCCTTCACCGTCTCCTTCACCGTCAGCAACACCGTCTCCTTCACCGTCAGCAACACCGTCAGCAACACCGTCTCCTTCACCGTCAGCACCCCCTTTACCGTCCCCACCACACCGTCCGGCGGTCGCCTGAATATTACATTTCGAGGCCCCTGCGAATCCACATCAAACGCCTCGTGCAAGAACTGCCGCGTTATTGAATATTAAAATCCATTTGAGGGCGTAATTGGCGCTACTAAAAGTTTTTGCCCGCGAGAAGTCGCTCTAGGCGTCGGTGTACGGTGGCTCTGATGTTCGAGTTTATCAGGACGAGGAGTTCAGTAAAGAAGAGAAGAAACCCGAGTAGAAGCGGTTTTCATGTTAATTTTCTCTTCAATTAAGGAAAGAATTAGGTGGAATGTCTGGTTATTAGACGTCGACGAAATGCGGTTTCATTTACAGTTAACGAAAACGTTTTGACCGGAGGTCACGACGGCATTGAGTAAAGAGATTGCTTTCTCTGTGTTTCTGTTCTCGTATTTTTAGTATTTTAGTAGTTCGATGAACTTATTAAGGTCTTGTTGGACTGCGTAATTACTAAAATGATCGAACGCTTTTACATTCTGTGTGCATGAGTCCTCTAAGATCTGTGGACAGTAATATTCAAACAAATTTTAAAGATTATAGAATGGAAAACCAAGGTGTTAAACTGCATGTTATTTATGATAAAATCGAAATCCTTTGCTGCTTATATCACATTTCATGTAGGATTTTTTTGGTTTTTGAGGTGTATTGAACGAAATATACCGAGGGCACTTGTGCTAGTTCTTTCCGTGAAGAATCTATTGGGAAATCTTTGGATGTTTGCTATAGTTTTTTTCTCTACAGTCAGTAAGTTCATGAGAAAGAACAGTAAAGCGACTCGTTTCTGTAGCTAGAAAGTCAGAAAAATGTAGATTTGGTGAAGATGGTGAAATGTGATAACCTCCCCTGGAACAATATTTTTAGATAATTAGGGTGAACCATTTTATTATCTTAACACTGCGAGTTGAATTACCGTAATATAATTTGAACCAATAACGTGCTAGAAAAAACTACTCGAACAGTTAGTTCTTCTTTCTTAAATACATATGACAACGGCCCGCGGCTCTCCTAACCGAATTCATAATTACTCTTTTTTGTTCAGCCACACAAAGATTTTCATCAAATGTCTCGCAAGACATTAGACAGAAAAACAACATTTTTAAACTGTAAAGCATTTTTGGAATAACATATCGCAGGATTGTCCAATTGTTGAAACATTTCTTTGTGAATTTAAAACAAAGAGTTCGCAAGCACATATCTAACGCCTTACGAGGACGAGAATTCGATGTGCTCCAAGCACTTCTCTAGGCGAGCATTTCCATCCCTCCGAACACTCCAACAATATTCCGTATGCAGTCGCAAGCAGCTGTCAGATACATTGCTTTTGTAGACGACTCCGCTCTATTCCGAGTGAATCATTTAGATAAATGCTTCGCGCGTAAGTTCGTTCGTGGCGCTCTGACGAAGATGAGTTTGCTTTTACTCATCTCGCAACCTCGGCGTTCATAAAGGTAATAGTCCCCGCTGTGCTCCGACATTAATTCCATTCTTAGAAGGTGTATATATTTCCTATTTACTTAGAGCGCGCGGGTTCTTGCGAGAAGTTCGCGCGCAAGCGTAGAAACAACGCTGGAAGTATAGGCGCGCACGCACGTCTATTGTACGAGAAGAAGATCTCGTTTACGAGAAGTACACCATTCCGCCTCGTCGCTGCGTCCTCGTATCGTCAGCTGTCAGACGCACTCTTCGGAGGAGGACTCGCTTTTATGCCCGTCCTCGCGCCCGCCCGCCCGCCCGCCCGCCCGCCCGCCCGCAGCACGAGCCATTTCACTCGGCGAGGAACAAGTTTGAGGACGCGGAGGACGCGCGGAGGAGGATCAGACATAATTTCATTTGCATCAACCCAAGGGTGCGCTTCCATCTTACCACGGAGACATCTCCCCCGAGGCACCGCGCCGCCACACGGGCGCCGGGTTGCTGGGACTCGCTTTGTGGGGGAGGGGCGGGGTAGACAGAGGTAGTAGATGCCTCCTGAGAAACTCGGTCATCCCCCGGAGTATAATATGCCTCTTCGCACGACCCAGCGCAAGGTAGACCGTAAGCCGTAGGCCTTTGTGCCTGAAAACAATAAGATCTACAGTGTCTGCTTCTCCCGGCCCCGATTCTTTATGCAGGGACAGGCCGGCTTTAAAGCTGTTTTATGCTTTCTGCTACAGTTAAATTTATGATTGCCGTGAAAAACATGAAATCTTAAGTACAGCGTGTTTTTTTTTCTTTTACTTCCCAGCCGTTTCCATTTCGAGTGTACCCCTTAAATGTGGCGTCGCGGGCATAAAACAGAAGGCCGGACCGCCCTTTTCGTGAACAAAGACCAGAGGCGAACAGAAACAGGCCTGGGCTGCGCCGGTAGTAAAAAATTATCACAGAAACAAACTTACGGAGAGCTGCGGTGAACGGTCGTGAGAGCACGAGGCAAAAAACAGACGAAAACGCAAGCGTTCGACCCGTTTCTAACCATGACCTAGTAGACGGGCTTGGGGAATCAAAGGGCGCTTTGAACCCAGGAATTTATCTTGTACATGATTGTCATTGCTTAGTAGTCATAACGTGTTAGAAAAAATTTGTGGATGAGAGTGAGTAATATATGTGTATGGACTGCTGAGAGGTAAAGCTGTATACGTCGTTCGCACTTAATTTTACAGGACAGAATTTTTCCCGTCTGTTGTGTTGTTTGATTCTGTTTCGACTCTCCGCACAATGCTGCTATTCAGCGGCCACTGTAAATGTTAGACGTATGTCATCTTTCCTGAATATGTAAGGTACCCTGTACTATCCAAATATAGTCAAAATCGGGATTTTAGTGACTTATTCCGCCCTACCTCTCAGCAGCTCATACATGCAAAGAATATCAGATTTGAAATAAACCGACTGAGGAGGAAAGCTGCACTGAGTAAAATCATATGAAGTTATTGCTGTGTTTGAAGTTGGATATTCCCACACCATTGCCACGTTATAAAATGGAATCTGTGTGGAATATCTACTAGAAAGGTTGTCGCACCAACGAGACTTTTATTCAGTAAA
The DNA here is from genome assembly GCA_964035755.1 of Teleogryllus oceanicus. Lineage (NCBI taxonomy): Eukaryota > Metazoa > Arthropoda > Insecta > Orthoptera > Gryllidae > Teleogryllus > Teleogryllus oceanicus. Next base: position 128,608,749 of record CAXIVR010000003.1, on the reverse strand, counting down.
AATAATCGGGATCCACGACAAACACAGTGATGAATGTGCAAATTTGGGTGTAAACTCCAACAAATAATATTCCAGTGTACAAACAGCCGGTCGTGAGGAAGAAATTTGTACTTGAGTGAAGATTCTTCAGATCCTCCTTTTTTTAACAAGATTACGATTTATTAAAATTTTACAAGACACTTAACTATGCACATTACCCAGAAGTTTGACAGATTCCTTCCAAGATCAATGTACTACATTCACCATAATCCCAAGTGCTATATTTTTATTAATATGTATCATTATTTTGGAAAAGCCGGATATCATCTTCATATTCTAAACAGTAAGCAGTACTAATCGACGGGTTTTTAGGACTCTCTTTCACTACTAGAAACTTGTGAGAAGAAACATTCCTTCATTTTTTTTTTCAGTTTTAATCCGACGAGAAGCCATCATTTAATAGTAATATTCGTTAACTAGTGGAGAAAGTGTTTTTAGCGTACGAATCACATCTTGACAGAAGTACGCCAAAGACACTTTCTTACAAGTTGCGTACATTATTTTTTTTTAGTAAGAATTCATGGAAACTAACACGTTTTCGGTCATGGGATGTCCTCAGTTGATTCATGTCGCGTCAGTGTTTTGTTTCCTTTGCAGTACCAAGTTGTTTTGTATGGCCATGCCTTGTTTGCGGTACGCGTTTGTAACTTCTATTCTGCAGCCGCAAAGTAAGTAACACTTTTCAATCAATTAACACGGAAAGTAAGTACTAGTTTCCATGAATGAGAATTGACTATTGATATAACACGTATCATATTCTTCAATATTTATTTCTTCTTTTCTGAACCATCTCTTGAATATTTTCTTCTTCTCAACCCAGTTCTGTGCCCTTGGGCTTCCTTAACACGTCACGCGTCCGTACCACGCCCGCTTGTTCTTTACCCTTTATGAAACCCTACACTTGTCGAGCAGGCATGGGGCTAAAGGGTCTGAGGTCCATGAGCACGTTGCCGCCTCTTTTGTTAAGGTACAGCCCTCGGCGAGGGCTTTTTGTGCGTATTTAGCCTTTCTCTGGTGATTAGGATAATTAACTGGAATACACGTTTTTTCTGCTGGTGTTTTTCGGTGTTCCCTTCCCTTGGGGCGGCGTTATTACGCCCTTCTTTCACGCACGCTGAATACGGGTTCCTTTCATGCGCCTTTTTTTTTGCCGCGCCATCTGAGCGCGAGTAACTCAATATTGTTCTTTATCCTCAGTTAGTTTAACACTGTGGCACTGTGAATACATGTGCCATGTCTGTTGCGGTGTCTCCTGCCAGTAGCATATTTGTTTGACCCACCGACCTGTTTTGTTTTCGCTCGTGTTTTAACAGGCCTACGTTATTAAAGGGATAGAGCTTTCCGAGGACTTATCTTTGGCGCGCTCATGTATTGTTAATTACAATGAGACTCGTGTGGAGTTCTTTCCGGTCTTTTGTAAAGTCTTCTTTGTGACGTTTTTAACGAATGATGTAGCAAATGAGTATTGAAATACGGAATCCAATTTGGCTCTTTGTTTAGAATACAAATGTTCAAAATAAGATTATGCGTTGATGAAGCTTTTGTAAATCTTATTTGAACATAGAAAATATTTTTTTGTTTTATTTTATTTGAAATACTTTACGGATTCGGTGATCCTATCTAGCGACTACCACCTAATGTGATTTATGTCTCCTCGTAGTCCCATTGGAAAACCTGACATTGAAAATTGAAAAGTGCCATTGTATGTATTAAAGAGCTCAATAATAAAAAGATAATTTAAACAAAATAAATTAACAACGTAAATGATTAGTATTTATTTTGTAGTCCATTTGTTACCATATTAAACAGATAAGGTGGTTCTGTGTTACTTACAAACTTGACCTAATGTCTGTCTGTTGTTAAGTGTGTTATTTGAGTAAATTGGTTTCAAAGAATTTTATAGATAGTCAACAATTTATTAAAAAACAATAATATTCTATTAACATTTCAATTAACTTTTATTTGAATAATCAGTAGCATTGCAACGTTTCGAAGGTTGATATTCCTTCCATCATCAGGCGTGTACACTTCATAAAATGTCATAATTTGATGACAGAAAGAATAAAACTTATCGAAATAATTTTTGATAACAGATGAAATGAGCAGGAATAAATTCCATAAACGATGAATAGGTTGATAATTGATTTTATCATACGACATCAGAGTGTCATTTGTGGAAACCTAACCGTTCTTAGTGCGGAGAAAATACAGACAGAACTAGAGTTCTAATAGAGATAGATAGATTGATTGATTTTTTCGTGTTTCCGGGCGCGTCAACTGCTCTAGTCATTATTCCCGTTAGTGTAGTGCATGTTTTTCTCAAGCGGTTATCTTTCGCGCTGGATGGCGAGATCCGGCGCCGACCTACCGTCGGCTAATGGGGTTTCCCCCTAACCAGGACTCTCCGACCAGCGGGACACCGCCCCAGCCGGGACAAGCTCTAAGTTTCCCACCGGTCTCCCGAAATATGTAGTAGTGTAGTGCATGTTAGAAAGTGTGTGTGTGTGTGTGTGTGTGTGTGTGTAAGAGGAGAGGATAGGACAAGGAAGGGGAAGGACAGATCGCGCGCGGTCCGTGGCCCGTTTGGTAGGGTACTGCTCCGGCATTCGCCTGGTGTTGATCCGGCATTCGCTTCGCTCCGGCATTCGCCTGATGTAGCAGCCGGCCGCTAGAATTCTCCTCCAGACAGCGACTGAATTCGACCTAGCTAGTGTCGAAAATCCTGCCGCCGTCAGGACTTCAATCTAGGACCTCCCGGTCGGAGGCGCTGCAGTGACAGTTGATTCACTGAGCTACCGCTCCCGGTTTCTACTTAGAGATACCCACGATGGAGGACATCTGGTATGTCTCACAGGCCATCCAGGTATGTCCCACCAGTGTGGCCCCGCCCTAGTCGCGACAAGCTCTCAGCTCCCGACCGGTCGCCCGGCATGGTAGTGTAGTGTATGGGGTTTGTAAGTAAGGGACGAGGATAGGAGAAGAATGGGGAAGAGAAGATCGAGCTCGGTCCCTGGCCCGTTTGTTAGGGTACTGCTTGCCTGGTGTTGATCAGAGAAAACACGGCAAACTATTGATCCAAGCAGCCAGCCACAAGAATTCTCGTCCAGACAGCGGCGGAACTCGACGTAGTTTCGGCTAGTGCCGAAAATCCTGCCACCGTCGGCACTCGAACCTAGGGTCAGAGAGACTGCAGTGATCTGTGCCTCCCGGTCAGAGGAACTGCAGTGACCAGTCGATGCCCTGAGTCATCTCTCTCGGTTCGGGCCTCGAAAAACTCCTCAGCATCGTGGAGGTAAAAATGTACTTCTACTATGCACATTTTAATTCCTGAGGTAAAGCTAATAAAAATCTCTTCCTTGAGAGGACCGCCAGCGCCCTCGGCCTGCGTGAGCCGAGATTGCTAGTCGCGGGGGGTGGCGGATGGCGCGGGGCAGCTGCCGCTTTCCCAAGGGCCGGCGCTGGGCGGCGCGGCGGGGCGGTGGGGCTGCCCTACCGGGCCCTTCCTTTATCTTGGGCCCTCAACTCGCCGCCCTTCTTTCGTCGCCGCTCCGCTCCTTCCGAGCGTGGCGGTCGGCAATCGATTTGCGGTATTTATTTTGGGAGCGAATGGAGCTCCCAAGACGCTACGCGTCGACCCGCGGGCAGACGCTAAACGTCGAAGGTCGGAAATTCAGGAGTTCGGATGATTTTTCTAGAGATATGAGGGTATTCAAGTATTGAAAAACAGTTACGACTGCATGAAATTTTGGTTTTTGTTGTAGATGCGTTCTGATGTGTGCACATTTGGATAAATTGTATAATTTCAAATTGTTTTTATGTTTGAAATTCGAACTATAGTGTGTCGTTATTGAGGGGTGGAATGTAATGAAATGTCACTTATTTTATTTTCACTTTAGAACAATGTCATTCAGTAAAGAAATTAATTTTATGTTATGACAAAAGGAGATTACCCATTTTTATTAATTATTATTCGGCTCTTTTGTCGATTTCGACTAATAAGTCATTTTTTATCTTTTCCCGTCATTTTTTGCTGATTTCATCAATTTTGATGTCATTTTTAATGGTACTTGCTTCAAATAATATTTACGAAATGCAACAAATGTTCTTCACAGAATTATTCAGTAGTCTAATCTATTTGTTCACGTGAAAATTGTTTTGACAGCTGTATGTAATTTTTGTGACGTATATCAGGGCCATCAGGGCCAAAGAGAGATTTCCTGGTAAAGAACAATCCAAACCAAAGTTTGCAAGCTGAGTTCCCTCGAACGAATGGAAGAAGCCTCGCTTATATCAGTAACGTACGCAACAGCTTGAGTTGTGCATCCGAACTGGTTTTGATAAAACTTTTTACGTATTTTTTCTACTGAGAACTTGACTTTAGACTGTCCTGTATCAGAACTTCATTCTCAGAAAGAATATAATATTGTGAATCCGAGGTCCCTACAGCCATAGAGGAAATAACAAATGCTTTCTTAGTACAGTATGATTACAGTACCAGCATCGCAGAACTTACACGAAACCTAATAATTGACACAGTATATACGTGATGTGTATTAGCGTATACTGTATGTGGTTATTAAAATTACATTAATTTTGTCGTAAACTCTGAGAGTGGTATGTATTATATTGGTGTAGTACATTTTCTCTCATCTGTTTAGTGACAAATCATAAAATGTTTATACAAAGATTTGTTAATAACGATAATATTAATACTACTACTAATAATAATATAATAACAATAATATAATAATGATGATGATGATGATGTTTTTATCCAGTAATTTTTTGTACTGTTACTTCAAAAATAAATACATTTTTTACTTCACTCCCAATTTCTATCTGACGCGAATTGTTTTATTAAACAGATTTCTCTTGTTTTCAGGTAAGTTCTTCTGTGAATCCTGTTGGTTGAAATTTTGAGTCCATTCCAGTGAATAGTAAGTGAAACATTTTCTAAAACGCTTGTGAGACAGTAAAGCAATTAAGGATTTTGGAAATGTATCTTTCTGAAGAAAATTAATTTCACCATTTATAAAGCGCCATTGCGAAGGTAACAAACGTCAATCAAAACTAATGAGCATGTATTATTATACGAGTTACGAATGACAAATGCAAGATGTTTCTTGTTATTTGTACAGTATACGCCTGTGCTTTTGCTCCAAAGTTCATCTCAACTGAGTTGATCGACGATTCATAATAATCATCGCGCATTGGCAGGTCACATTTTTTTAACATCATTTTTATTTAAATGCTAGGTTCTAGATAGTTCTAGGCCACATAGAATGCATTCTGATAAATAAGATAAATCCTACATTCCTTGTTGCAATACAAGAAAAAATGCCTCCCTAGTACATGGTGATTTGTTACACCAGCACCATCATATCGCCGCATAATATATCGTGTTAATCGATTTGGCGAGTATGTTAGTAGCGATATATTATTTTTGTCAAAAAATTCACATAGGACTTTCTAGAGCAGATCCCTTCAATTGTTTTCGACACAATTCATATTCTCCTGTTTCCCTGATCAACTGAGGAAGAACTGTGCTAATGGCTCAGCATTTAATTCCCCTGCTCTTGCGCCCAGGTGTTATGCTTCACCGTACCCGTCCTCCGCCTTCCTTCGCGCGCCGAACCCCCCGCCACCCCGCCACCCGCCTCACCACGCTCCTCCACGCCTCTCCCCGTCCCACCCGCCGCCCCACCCCGCCCCGCCCCAGCGCGCCCTCCCTGATTGAGCCCTTCCCTCAGCCCCGGCTCGCTTCGCCCCCCCGCTCCACCCCGCTCCGCACCGCCCCACCCCACCCCGCTCCACCCCGCCCCAACCCGCCCCGTCCCGCCCTACCCCGCTCCGCCTCGCCCCTCTGCGCCGCTTGTTAGTGAGTGGGGTAATTGGCGCGAAGCGATGTTCTTCTGCGGCTCAATTTGTTTTGGTGGTTAACGCGCAAAATGGCAGAGGAGCCGGTCACAAGGAAGACGCCTGTGATGGGAAGGAGAGCGAGATGAGCCACAACGGAGTGGGGAATGATAAGAGTGAAGAGGGTGCTAAGAGGCGAGGTCAGCGAAGGGGATGGGGTGCACTAGGGTGGAGGAGATAGCTTGATGAAGGGTATGGTGAAGACGGAGGGGTAAGCGGTGATAGGGAGGGTGGGCGTGGTCAAGGCAATGAGGTCGACAAGGCATACGTCGAGATCAGCTACCAGTCGGAGCCTAGGCGTCGAGGTTTATCATTGTCAAAAATAATAAAAAAATTAATGTGACGTATGGGATGTGTTATGTTTGCACTTTTCTTGAATTCCTACCCTACCCTTTTAGTGCAATGCTGAATAAAAGTACTAAACAACGCGCAGTTAAATGCGCGGTTAAAAGCGCGAAAATGAGGCCTGCTCTTACCAATTAATGCAGGAAACTGATCGAAGAATATGATCGAGTTGGGGGTCATTGGGTTGAGGACGATGAGACGGTTGTGACCAGTGCGGGAGCAAAGATATTTCTTGAGAAACGGAGAGTCGCAAACTGTAAGTGTCAGGAGGCGGTGGGTTGGTTGGTTGTTAGTGATTTTGGGCGCGACGCCTACCGAGGCCATTAGTCCCGTACGTATAGTGTATGTGATTTCCTCGGGAGGTGGCGGTGATCTTCCCCCGCTTGATGGCGAGATCCGACGCCGATTTACCACTGGCTAGTGGGGTTTCCCTCAACCAAGTAACTTCCACCAGCGGGGCACCGCCCCAGGCAGGACAAGCTCTAAGTTTCTGGCAAGTATGACTGTGTAGTGTATGTTGGTGTAAGTGTGTGTAAGGGGAGAAGATCGGACAATGGAGATGGAAAGATCGCACGCGCTCCGTGACCCGTTTGTTAGGGTACTGATTTTCTGATTATGTTACGGTACTGATTTACTGATTAGGATACTATTCGCCTGGTGTTGATCGGAGAAACAACAGAAAACTACCGATCAGAGCAGCCGGCCGCTAGAATTCTCCTCCAGACAGCGACTGGATTCGACCTAGCTGAAAAGCTAATGTCGGAAATCCTGCCGCTCTCAGGACTCGAATCTACGACCTCCCGGTCAGAGGCGCTGCAGTGGCATCAGTTGATGCACTGAGCTACCGTGGAGCACAGAGATGTGCGGGGCGGCGGCAAGGAGGTGGTTAGAATAACAAGTGCGAAGGTGGCCAACAGGTGGTGGTAGATGGAAGCGAGCGGGTGGTGGTTGATGGTATCACGTCAACAACTGGTGATGACAGTGAAACTACTTTACCTCTTAGCCACCGCCATTTAAATGTACTCTCATCACAGCAATGCACAGGAGAGTGCGAAGTGATATGAAAGAAGACTCTTTTCGCCTTCTCGCTGAATTCCGTTACTGTGTATAACATTGGCATCTTTAAATATATAAACGACATATCATTAAATGAAAATTCGTTACATATTTCGTGTTGTATGTCATTATTTCTACTTAAACTTTACTTAACAAAGTGTTCGGTAATGAGAGAAGTAAAATTGTTTTTAAACATGAGATTGAATTTTCATATAATTGTTTATAACATGAACATGAACATGACCGTTCTTCGCAAAGATCATACGAATACTAAAGTTACTGAACTGTCTACTTTATAGTTGTGATGCGGCTGGTAATTGCACAACTTAAAATATAGTACATTGCTTTTAATTGCGCAAAATGTTCTCTCTGCTTGTCGCGAATGTCCCATCCTGAAAGTGACAACAGAAAATAATAATCCTTGTAAACCTATTTTCAAAAAGAGAATCACTCTTCAGTTTTCTTAATTAGTATGTACTCTATATTTTGTTTTAATTTATATATTCGTTTGTGTGTTAACCGACCCTACCGAGAGGTGGGCAGCCTTTGTTCTCAAGGGATGTATTTAAGCTGAAAATAAATAAAAAAAACAACTGTGAAAACATTGCCCACTATCAAATTTTTCACTATTTTCTCTGTGACTCTTCTTAGCCGTTAACGTCTTCCCACCCAATTATATCAACGATAGTATGTTACGCAAAACCTACTTGTGGTATCACTGTCATCGCCACCGAAACCACAACCGCAACCGCAACCGATGTCAGCTCCCTTGTAATGCGTAATATCGCAATTACTCTGCATTCATAAAGTAATTTCATATAATTAACTCGTATCACATATTATCTTCCATTGTTCTTCACACATACCAGCTTGTTTATCACCGCTGAAAGAGTGATAAACTTTGTGTTAGATGTGCAGTGGAATGTTCATCTTTCGAATAGAAGAGAGAAGTAGCTGAATATCGAACTCTTCGACTAATCGAGATCCAAGTTATCTAATTTCAAATATATGACGAAGCTGAAAAGTTAAGGAAATTCAAATTATCAAAGAAATTAGAATTAACGTAGTTTCCATTATCGATGTTCTACAAAAGATTGCGAATAGTTTTCACGATTTAGATTCACAATCGACTACTGAAAATACATTTCAGTTCATTTTGCGAAACTCATTTGTTTTTGTTTTTTTCCACAAAATTTGTTGTCACTGCGTTTTACTTTTTACATTTTCATTACTTACTTTATATATTTATGATTTCTGTATTACGTGTTGAGTTCTTGCCATCACCTGCGTAGTATCTTCGTTGTAAACACATATGTCATCTTAATAAATGACATATTACGCCCGAACATCAGTTGTCAATTCACAAACACTCGTCGCTGCTTTCTCTTAATTTTCTCTCTCACCTTTTATTTTGTCTGTGTTGACTGAACGTTTTGTGCCGACTCATCACATTCACTCCGTTGCCGTAGACGAGTTCAATGACTTGATTAGGCAGAGTACCTCGTAAATTCTTGCAAACTCATCTTCTGACCCACGATCCACATTTACAGATCAATCGATGCACATTGCCTTTCAAAACACGCATTGCTCAATCAAACCGGTCAGTTTATGTTCTCTCTCCCTCATTACAATTCCTTACAGGGCAGCTCTCTTCGATCAGCTCTATTTTCTTTCCCTTGCTTTCAGACGTGCTATTCCCCGTTCGACCTCTTTGCCTCACTCGTTTTCTCATTCATGGTTCTACTACAATTCGCTCACTTTACCCCACCACCCTCGTTCAATCTCACTGTACTGTACTGTACTGTACTGCACTGTACTGCACTGTACTACACTGTACTACACTGCACTACAATGCACTGTACTGCAATGCACTGCACGGCAATGCACTGCACTGTACTGCACTGCACTGCACTGCACAGCACTGCACTGTACTTACTATCATCTTTCCCCTTTATTGCATGATTTTTTTTTATTTTTACTTGCAATAATTATTTTTCATTACATTTATTTATTTTAATTAAGGGGAAAACAATAATAAATACAGAAGTAAATATTGCTTGAAAAAACACAAAACTAAATTTTGTTACTCCTCAAACACAATGTGCTATATTTCATGATTTAAAAAATGTACTTTATTTTTCAAATCGTTTATGTGACAAAATAAGTATCAAGCAAATCAATAAAATAGATATCATTCGTATTTTAGTTTAATTATTTCCCTAAAAACGTTTCGTTTCTGATATTTGGAAACTGTGTGTTACCAGGAAGTTCCGATTCACGACGCCACTCGATTACTATCAATTCATCTCGTTATCTTATCGTATTTACCGCCTAACAATGCATGGGGTGACATAAACGCATGATGTGTACGACACGTGTAATATAAAATACTTCATAATTAAACCGTTAGAATGCGTTTATGACCTGCAAATTATTGTTACAGCTGAGTTACACTATGCAATAAAGGGTGAAACCAGCTCGTCACGTTCCCCTGTATCATACCTCATCCTGTCGTACTCCCGTCTTTTCTACTCCTTTAAACTTTTTTAGTTGAACTGCACACACGTTTCCTGACCTTATGTTTCCTTACTCACTCGTCACCTAACGTTGCACTTGTCACTATTATGCTCCTTCAGCTCCCTTTAACCTGAACCTCCTCCTTTTCTCCCGCTTCTTGTATCACCATTCCTCTTTCCTGACAACCGATCCTGTTTTCATCAGAATACACCGTTAAATTTGCCTTGTCCTGCCGTCTCCATCACTTTTTCTTACGTCCTCACCACTTACTAAGTATTTTACTCACATTCCTTCACCTCACTTTCTCCTTTATGTGGTGCCACTTTATTTTAACTCTCCTTTCTCTCATCCTTTTTATCCTCGTCCTCCTTTCCTGTAAACTCCTCCTAAATCTCACTTCCGCCTGATCATATATTTCTCCTTTTCTTTTGTCGCTTTCAATCACCGTTCTTATGAGTGCAATCCGTCCCGTCATCACCCGCCACTTCCACCCACAGTGCCCCTCCCACCGTCCATCCCAACCCTAGCGCGAACCCGCCGTCCACTCCACGCAGTTTCCACCCGTTTCGCCCGACAGCGCGTTTCTGCGGTGTAATCTCGGCGACAGAAACTGCCCCTTTTTTTCGCAACGTCGGCGGCCGTCCAGCCGCAATTTGAATTGGGTTTTGTTCGCCAAATGGCTAGAGGGCGGCTTGGTGGTTGTCACTTAAGCATGAAAAACGTGATGCTTTCAAAGTTGTTGTTTTTTTTAGTTGCTCTGGACGTGTGTGCAATAAAATGCGATTTAACAAGAAATTGCTCAGCGTGTACACTTATGCAACAGCAATTTTTTAGTGTGTGTTAGGCACACAGGAGGTAGGCTCGAATATTTCTGAGCCTGTCGTCGAAACGAGTACTTTGCCCCCAAGCCCAGAGTTAATGTAACTATGCTCGTGAGGTTAATCTGCTTTAAAACGGCGAAACGATTCATGTCTCCTTCGTTTATGTAACGGTTCAAGAATCAAAACAAGGGTTAATGAGCCTTTACAACTCTATTCGCTACTAACCTAATTACATCATCGCACCAACGTACTGAGCAACGTCGTTTTAAATCCCCTCTTCAAAAGCCGAATGGCTTTCTAAGAGATCGTTCGTGCTCAAAGCGATTCCAGGCGTCGTTATAGATCTTTAGAAATCGACATGTCACGGTGAAGTGCTGTCGTAATTCTGGGAGCGAGTAGAGATTTCGTGGTCTTTTCTGGGCTCGTTATCAAATACGATCCGTCGCTGAAGCCGTGTGAAGTCATTTATGCCTTGTTACTGTGATAGAAAAAAACTTTGAGTTATGATCATTAACGGATATGCAAGCAACATACTAACATTATTTACAATTAAAACATATTTTATAGGTGAAACTGAAAATCGGTTAGAAAATGATATAAAGATATTTATTTTAACACAACGTTTCGTTAGTTGCTTTCATTCTACTTTCGTCACCGTCATGGAGACGAAATTAATTCAAGGATAATTCCCACCGGAATGACAGTGGCCGTGATAAGTCTTCGACTCTGATTCAGAGCAATGTATTCTAATTAAACTTGGATTAAAATGAAACTATTTTATGATTGTTCGAACCACGTGTAAAGTGCAATGTTGTGTAATTGCTTGTTGCATATATTTAATTATTAAATTATAAGAGGAGAGAAGAATTCAAGGAGAGCTAACAATTTCAACGAAACTAGTAATACGGAGCCGTCTGAAGTATTTTTATTTGAAAAAAGGTATTTGAGAACACATCCCGTACTTCAATATATCGGTTTTGGACTGGAATAGCACTTTTAGTGAGTATGGCGGGATATTTGCAATCAATTTAATCTCATTTTAAGCTCCTGGTAAATAGTATGAATTAAACAAAATTATGAAAGAACGCCGTTGAAGCATGATAGATGAATTCTAAAACTTGAAGATTACATAATGAATTAATTCTTAATAATGTAATCAATTAAGTTATATTTTCGCGACAATAAGAAATTTATATCATCGTACGTAAACATTTTAATCAGGACTACATTTTAAGGAAGAATTAAATTTAAAATAGCACACAAAATACGGAATATAGGCTACAAAGATTCGGTTCGGTTTGTGATTGACGTACGGGTACGTTCGGTACATTCTATATCCAACAATTCCTTTTACTTTCTCAAAATTGTAAATGGATATTCCAAAAAACAGTAAATGCATTTACTTAACAAACAATTTATGTACGGGCCACAAACATTTAAATTATTTGCACTGTAATACGGAATAAGGAGAAAAATATGTTAATTGTGAATTCCCATAGTAATTACCGCTGTACAGTGTGTGTGTTTATTGAATTTCAAATTATTTCAATTAAAATAGATCGATTTTAGTGTAATTTCTTAGTCCTTTTCGAAAGAGACACATTAATGGCAAAGTAGTATATTTTATTTTATTGTCTAATTCTAAATAAATCGTCATGATATTCTAATAATTCATAAATTTGAAATTAAATTCTTTACACAAAGTGTGACTCAAAGGAGCCTCTTAAGGGACGTGTGTCACTCCAACCGCATTTTGTCCAGACCGAGTGCGGCTTTTTTCTTTCTTCTTTCGGCACTTCATGCTCCCCTAGGCAAGCGGCGCGCTGCGGCGTTGCAATCGCGGACGCTCCAACAGCACAGTACAAAGGTTCACGCCCCATGCGTTGCAAACGCCCTCCGCCGTCGCTGCTTTCCCCGCCACCACCTCTATGCCACGGCTCTAGTGCCTACCCTCGGCGTAGTCCTCTCTCCGCCCTCATCACCGCCACCGCCCTCGTCACAGCATCCGCCATCGCCCTGGCCACCGCCCTCGCCTCCGCCCTCGTCACCGCCCTCGTCACCGCCCTCACCACCGCCCTCGCCACCGCCCTCGCCACTTCACCCGCCTCCGCCCTCGCCGCCGCGCTCGCCCCTGCGCTCGCCCCCGCCCTCGCGCTCGCCCTTGCCCCCGCCCGCGCCACCACCCTCGCCACCGCCCTCGCCCCCGCCCTCGCCGCCGCCCTCGCCACCGCCCTCGCCACCGCCCTCGCCACCGCCCTCGCCACCGCCCTCGCCACCGCCCTCGCCACCGCCCTCGCCACCGCCCTCGCCACCGCCCTCGCCACCGCCCTCGCCACCGCCCTCGCCACCGCCCTCGCCACCGCCCTCGCCACCGCCCTCGCCACCGCCCTCGCCACCGCCCTCGCCACCGCCCTCGCCACCGCCCTCGCCACCGCCCCCCCCCCCTCTCTGGCCGCGCCTCACATGCTTCATTTCATCGGCCACGTGTACCTCCACATCATACTCCTCTTCCATCACCTCCATTATCATTGCCACCGCCTTCAACACTGACCTTACCAGTACCTCCGCCACGGCTATCGTCATCGCTCTCGCGACACATCTCGCCAAACACTCCCCACCTCCACTTCCCTCCTCCCACCACCGTTATAGACGACGCCGTCGCCGTTGAACCTCTTCCCCGCCACGCCCCCCCCCCCCCCTCCCGCTGTTCCCAACTTCCGCCCTCTCGACGCCGGCCGTCGCCACTGACCCCGCCCCCGCTCTCATCACCCTCACCTCCCCCACCGCTCCATCCTCAGCTCACGGCAGCGTCACTCCCCGATCGCCACCGCCTCCACCGCTACCATTTCCGCTACTACCAGCATCCTCCACGTCCGTCTCCGCCACCGTTTGTCGCAGAGGGAGCAGCCGGCCGCCCATCGGAGCGTACACGGGAAAACAGGGGCCGGGAGGGGGAGAGGGCCGGGGGCGGGGTTCTGGAGGGGGAGCGCGCTCCGCGGGCCGCGTTCGAACCCCCGCTGCGCTGCTGAGTCACCGCGCCGTGCCGCTCAGGGCTGAGTCAGAGCAAGCGGCGCGTGGGGGCTGGCGGCGCCACCAGCGCTCGGTCCCCGGGGAGCTCCATGAGTTTACGCTAGCGTTTTCCAGTCTCTCGCTCGACTCCCTTCCCGCAGAGGGGCCAGCCACCCGTTCCGTCACTGACACAGACACTTTACTTCCACGGGCGTCAACACGAAGAAACCAAGGGTTCCACAACACAGCGTGACGTCGTGGGAACACAACAGCAATCACAGACTGGAGCATCAGATATTTACCGATTTATTAATACGTATTTACAAATAAATAGTTTGATCAGTTACGTACAGCTCTGAAAGACGTTATCTTCCGATCGCAGGAGCGATCTTTAAAAGGTGCAAGTCTGCCTGACTCGTGGCCTTCGCCACCCCTCAGCGAGCTTATGCGCACAGCGTAGAGCCCCGGCGACCGCAGTCACCCGTGGAAAAAATGTTCCACAGCGGCGTCCCCACACATGGGTTCTCCTATGAGCGTATCTCGTCTCCGCGTCGCCCTGGGCGCAAGTTTTGTGCGTTCGCACGAGGTTTTCACTCAGCTTAAAACCCACCCCCGGGCTTTGCGCTCTCGCTTATATTCCTTCTAGATCACGTGACACGCAACGTCATCTCTCTCTCGCGCGGCACTTCATGTCACGTGACAGTCGCGCCGCCACGCATTTTGGGCATCCCTTTCAATGGATTTGTGTAAGTTCCCAAACTACCTCGGGGTGCCTCCACCCCTAGCTACCCGCTATTCATTGTACTTTGTCCACCCAGTATTCTCTGGCGCTCAAATCCTGCGGCGCGGTGCGTGCAAGGCGCCGGTCTTCCTGCTTGTATTAATAGAAAACGTTACAACAATATAATTGGGATGTACAAATTAAAAAACAACATAATGAGGAAGACTGCAATAGATTAAACAAATATTTCCTAGAGAGATAATTACTGAAATCTACTATAATACCTGCTCGTAACTGAAGTAAAATTAATTATCATGGAAGGGTATATGTGACCTTGGAAATGATAAGTTTGAAGAAAATGAAAAGTTATTAACGTGAACAATAATTTAAAAATTGGAGTGGCAATATTACCATTTATATTAAATTTTATGGGAAACGGAATTTTCAATTTAGAGGGGAATTCCCCCTCCTACTCTCTGTCCATTTCCTGAATTAATTATTGCATCTAGTAGCGGCCAGGCTACTTTCCACCTCTGGGTGCCAGGACACAAATTCCATAATATTCTGAAATAATTGTGTACAAAAAAATCTCAAGAATTCAAGAGAAATTTCATTGTAATTCCATTGATATTTCTGAAACACTAATCGACAAAAATATGGAGTTGTGACAAAATGATATTTTCACCATTGACCAAACATTTTATTATGACATTTTTATCTCCGAGGTTCAAAGTATTTCTGATTAACCAATCCCTATTGACCCAGATCAATTCACGGGCCTACTATTGCATTCACCTACAAGGTAGAGGAACTTAGTGAATCCTAGGTGAAGACCAACAATATTCCAATAACTTTCACGTCTCCGCAAACAACCCAATGTTGTTCTTCATAATAATTTTTTAAGAGTTCTTCCTTATTTTTGTAGGTTTTTTAAATGAATAGAGTGAATTTCTGGCACTGAGGCATATTGTTTTACATTATAAAGCAGAACAGATTTGAGGTTGCGTTTCGAAGGATCTGTAAACAACCTCCATTGATCACTTATCGAATCAGGTTGCAACACCGACTCATTGCCACCCTGCTTTTAATCAAAAGCTACGAATCGTCGGAATCTTTTGTTACGTTTGAAATAGTGCGTGCTAATTTGATAATTAATGCACTAATAGTTCACTAGGGCGGTTACTTCATCACGTAGAACATATGAGTATATTACACTTAACGAAGATGCACTTGATAGAAAGTTTTGATAACACGACTGATTCACAGACTATAGATCTTTGCAGAACTTGCCTGGGCTCAAACACGCGAGCAGGAAATAGACCACTGATCAGCATAGTGTAGTTATTTGCACATGCAAACCCTTTGCGAGACGTAAGTTGGATTGTACACGCACACTGAGATCATGATGTCACTCTCGGCACCGAGTTGTACATACAGATCACAGTTCATAACTCGTAACACTCTGTTCGAAAAACAACGCAAACAATGCACCTCGGCAATTACCGCACCACCTCTGGTATACTTAGAGATGATACGGAGGCTTGTGCAAGTATCGCGATTGCCTAAAACAGGACTTCAAAATTGCATAATGCAAGAGCGTTGGCTTCCGCGACAGGAGTCTGAATGTTCTTGGCTGTCTGGGAGACACCGCCACGTCCAAGGCACAGGTGCCGACGTTTCGGCCGCCATTCTGCCACCTTCCTGGGATTACGCCTTGCGGAAGGTCGCACCTGTGCCTTGGACGCGACGTCTGCCGCACAGCCAAGAATATGCATAATGCTTTTTGCGTGGCAAACGCCACACCCGGGAATCACGGAAGGTGTATAGAAGAGTCAATTAAAGATAGAGGGCTGGAAGAAAAGAGGTCGTTGACACCCAATCGGGAGCTTCAATTCTAAAATTTTAAGTCGTAATGAATTTACAGATCCGATCTCACTATCCTTCCAGCTCGTAGCCTTGAAGTACCCACTGAGTTTAAATCGGAATAAAAAACATTTTGCTAGAGCGTGGATACGCATCTCGCGAGTAACTCCTGAGCGATCCTCAGTTAAACTGCTGAGCGATTCGCCGAAACCCAGTGTGCCGGCACGTGGAGAGGCGTCGACACAATTCTCCGAAATTGCGCGCGCTATTGGATAAACACCTGTGATGAAACGGGGCCACCTGCGTGAACCATGGCGTTGCTTGGAAACTTGGTGATTCTCTCAGTAAATCTTACCGCAAGGCGAATGAACGCGATTAAATACTGGGTGTGAAAACATGCAATACGTGATGAAATGCCATCACAAAAACCACAGTAAATTAGCATAACATCAGTATGTACATTTGTGATCATTTTCAGAGGGGATTGCCCAGCTTGAATTAAACAATTGTACACCCCTATCTGTTCTTCGATCAATTGAATATGTATGCCATGTCTTACTGCTAGGTCTAGCCAACACAATTCTCTTTTCCCAAATCAGTCTCATTGATTGTCAGTATCAAACTAGGATTAAATTAATCTCCGCCTTCACCTGTCCATCCGTGTAGCCACTAGCACCACATTCAAGCAACAGTACCTCGGCGCCGCTCCTGCAACCTGCAATGCCGCGTGGGCGAGAGCTGCAGCGCGCGTCTGAGCGGCCCCGCCCCCCCATTCTTCACAGCGCCCCCCCCTGTGCTGGGCTCGTGCGTCCCCCCCCGCAGCCGGGCGCCCCGCCCCTTCGGCGTCGCTCTTCATCGCGGCCGGCCCCTCTGCCATCCCCGCCCCTCCGCTGCCCTCATCACTCACACCGCTTCCGCCACACCCGCCATTTCCGCTGCACCAGTATCCGCAAGGAACATCCCCACACTGAACCGACCGCCCACGCCGGTTACCACCGCCTACCGCCCCCGCGCCCCTCCCCCTGCAACCGGTCTGCACGCCCCTTCGGCGTTCGCTCTTGACCGGGGCCGCGCCCAAGCCACTCCCCACAAGCCCGTCGCTTCCGCCACACTCGCTACTCCCCCGCACCGAAGGAGCAGCACACCCCACACTGCCCCGCCCACCCCACAATCTTCCCCGCCCTTCCGCCACGACGCTCATTCTGCCCCTGTCCCTTTCGCCCTCCCCACCTACCGGCTTAGGTGGATCAGGACGTTAATTGATTCGGCAGTGCCAACGACCTGGAGGTCCTAGGGTTCGAGTCTCATCGCTGGTTTGGAGGGGAATTCTAGCGGCCGGCCGCTCTGATCGATAGTTTTCCGCGGTTTCGCCGATCAACATCTGGCGATTGCCGCAGCAGTACCCTAACAAACGGGCTATGGACCGCGCGCGGTATTTCCTTCATCTTCCTTGTCCTATCTTCACCCCTTACACACACCCTTACATCCACTACACCAGTCGGGACAACTCAGAGTTTAGAGCTTATCCCAGCTAGAGGGGTGCCCCGCTGGTAGGAGATATCTGCTTGGAAAAACTACGCAATCCAACGTGTAGATCGGTGATGGATGTGGCCATCCAGCGGGGAAGATCACTGCCATCTCCTCCGATAAGTATGCACTACACTTAGGTGACTAATGACCATAGTCGATCAATCAATCAATCAAACAATCAGTCCACCACCTTCCCCGCCCTTCCGCCTTGCCGCTCATTCTGCCTCTGCTCCCCACTGACCTCCCCGTCCCTTCTGCCTGGTGGCCACGACACGTCACTCACACCGCGGAGACGGAGCAGCACGAGACAGTGTATGGGGCAAGAGCTGCCCTCTGACAGCCGATGCATTCTGCGGAGGATGGATTCTGCGAGTGCATCACGGAAGAAAAGAATCGGTTCTTCCATTCTCAGTGCCGACGCTAGGCATGGGCAGACCGGATCGCTCGGGGCCCCGCAAATCAATGGGTCCGATCATGGACCTGACGGGAAAAAGGAGTAAAAAGTTGATCAAGTAAAGGAGTAAAAAATTGAAGTTATAACTCGAGAAAATCGGTATCGTACCTTTATAAGTCGTGGTACAGTAGTTTGTTTTTTCATAAAAATTTCCATTAAATTTGTAGCTTTTATAGTTAATTATAATCATTACATATAAGGTGGACTTTCACATTGTTTCACAATGTTTTACGGCGGGGGGGGGGTATTACTTTTCAACATTGCCGCAAACTCAAAATTGTCTAGCTCCGGCACTGTCCATTCTGATTACCTTTCCGCGAATTTCGCGATTGACAATGTGTTTACCCTCTCTATGTTTACCGCGCAAAATAATTTGTTCTTTGGTGTCTGCTTCCAGACCAGACTGCATCATTTCAACCCCGTTAAATAGTGAATCCGGTGCAAAGGCGCCTTAAAAATTAATCTAAAATAATCATTCTGTTATGTTCCTTTCAATTACGCAATGTTACCTGACAAGTGTCTTCTAAGTTTTGAATTTTTATGGTTTCAATTGATCAACCAAGACCTTGCCACTCTATTTCTGACGGAAATATTTATAAAACAGACTGGAAAAAGTTGTAGATAAACGTGTAACTACTTAATAACTATATTATTTTGAAGAGTGTAATTAAAATATTACTGTATTAGCAAATGGATGGTGATATTAACGAAAAGATTAAGTGATTCATGGGATTACATACTTACACTTAGAGATACCGAGTTTTTCCTTAGGGTGCATCTTTCTTTTTTTAGAACCAAATGAGCCAACATTCTTGAAATGCCAAAATTTGCGGGACGTCGCTTATGATGTTGTTTAGGGGAGATGATTATTGTAATTATTATCCTTATATCATCGTTTACATATTATCGTTGTTTTAGTTCCAAAATTACTGTAATAATGCAATAGTTTTACACACTTTTGTAAATGAAAATAAAAGCATAATTTGTAGTTAGGTTTGGATGTGTAGCTGTTAGAATCTAAGACTTTTTCAGAACATTGCTTATCCTAACATTACGACATCTTTCTTTTTTCATGCAGATTTCGTGGTATCTTCATTAGCGGACTAAGGGAGTAGGGAATCCGTTTCTGAGAAAGTTCGCGAGACCTATTTGAGAATTAATTTCACCCGCAAAACCTTTGCGGTCAGACGCCCTTTCCCAACCAAGAGTCCTCCCAGTGCCCTTCCCCAAAGAGCACAGGTGTATCACAGGCACTCGGCCGCGCCGTCCTCTGCCCCGCCCACTGCCGCACTCGGCGCGGCCACGCGGCGGCGCCCGTAAACAAACACGCCCTAATGGCCGCGAGCGCTGCTGCTTCTCTGCTGCGCCGCGGCTCGCGACGCTGCAGAGAGAAAATGGATTGCGAGAAAAGAAAAAAATGGATCGCGGAAGGAGAAAATGGATTTGGAAGAAAAGAAAATGTATCGAAGGAAAATGGAAAATTGGTTGCGGGAAGGAGGAAATAGATTGCGAGAAAAGAAAATGGATAGCAGGAAAATGGAAAATTGGGTGTAGGTAGGGAGAAAATGGATTGCGAGAAAAGAAAATGGATCGCAGGAAAATGGAAAATTGGGTGCAGGTAGGAGAAAATGGTTTGCGAGAAAGGAAAATGGATCAGGAAAATGGAAAATTGGGCCCGGGAAAGAGAAAGGTGATCCCGAGGTAAAGGAAGTTTCCATTTTTATGTCACTGAAATCTTCTGCTATTAATCCTCTAGTTATGCTTTCTCCATTCTTCCTCCCACGTACTTCTAGGTCTTCGTCGACGTCTGTGTGAAACAGGTTGCCAATTTCAGAGCTTTGAGTTCATCGCTCTTCACGAATTGTGTTGAAGTGACCACTTCATTTGAGAGGTTTTAGTGACGTCGATTATGTTGAAACTCACATATGCGCTTCTTCCGATTTCATTTTTTAATTTGTACAGCAATGTCAATCCACAGCTTTGACACCAGTAGTCCATTTCTCCATTGCTGAAAGTACATTCTCTTTTCCTTCCATATTTCTCAAACTTTTTGCGGCTCGCTTTTGAAAATAACAAACTCAGAAAAATTCACGGAGCGACATCCGATACAGAATTACACTGAGTTGGAACTTATTGGGATGAGACTGAGCACGACTCATATGTAAATGGTAAGATTTCTGCGAAAATATTTAAATGTGTTCGTAAGTCTATACCCACCAGAAATCTAAGATAGAAACACTGGAGAATCAAAATTCGTTACGGAGGGGTGTGCGAACTCGTAGCAAATTCACAATCGATTCTCGAGAATATGTATATAGCTCAATTGCGTAAATATGCAGTTCAATTGTAAATGCGCAAAACATTTGTTAGGATATATGTATAATATCATGTAGATCACGATCTAAAATTAAATATATGGCGTTGTGTTACGGAAAATTGTAAGTTTAGAGATCACTGCTCGAATAACCAACGGTCAAGTTCCAAACGATCGACACGTATTCAAATTCAGACTAAAATTTTTGTGGCGGTTGAATTAGGGGAACGGAACCAAGTACGTTTCCCGGAAGCGCATGGAACGAAACCTGTGGTTGCTGTATTCCAAGGATATTATTATCACTAGCTTTTGAGCAGAAGTTAGTGAACATATTTTCATTCATTCTTCGTAACTCGTCGTGCGGAAAGTTTGTTTCTCACGATTCAGCCTGACTTGTAACGCGAATACTTGGGACTGTCCGACTTCATTGATTACTTTCTCTTGATTTGAATGAGTACACATAACGTAAGCAGTTTACATCTACTACTAATTCTCACATTTTCATCCTTAAGAAATGAAGAGCTTCTATTCCTCTCCTGTTATAATATTTATTTTGATTTCTTAATATAATAATTCAATGTTTCCCGTTTATTGCCGGTAACTCCAATAACAACTGTTTATTTATTTGAAATGAATTATCTATTTTTTTATCCTCATATTAAAGAAATTCGTTATTTGATCATTCGATCACTCATATTATTGTGTGTTGTTAGATTGTTGACCTTGCTAGAGACTATAATTACAATCGCATTCATCTCAATAAGCTCTAAATTTGCGGCATAACGATCCAATTCCAATCCCTGTATTTCCGACGCACCAGCATCTAGTTCAACCTGTTTCTATCTGTATGACTCACCGTTCTTGACAGTGTTCAGGACCTGCTCCTCGGTTGCTATTCTCACTCAGGCCAACGCTTCCTCCGCCGTTAATTTCCCATCTATGCCCCTCCTCCGCCTCCGCAATCGTTTTCTCAATAGCATCTGCCTGCAGCTCTAGCCACGTATCCACCCTGCCACCGCACCAGCCTCATTCCCGTCCACCTCTACCCCCCCTCGCCTCCGCCCTCGCCTCCGCCCTCGCCTCCGCCCTCGCCTCCGCCCTCGCCTCCGCCCTCGCCTCCGCCCTCGCCTCCGCCCTCGCCTCCGCCCTCGCCTCCGCCCTCGCCTCCGCCCTCGCCTCCGCCCTCGCCTCCGCCCTCGCCTCCGCCCCCTCCGCCCTAACACTATTCTAAAATACTGGCCTCTACTCCTCACACCGCTATACATACTGCTGCCCGTACCTACCGCCCTGTTCATGTGTAAAGCCACGAATTTCTTAGGTTCTTCCTAACCTGGTTGAAGATAAAACCTCCAGTCACACGACTTAACCCGTCAGTCCATCTCTCTTCCCGGAGTTTCGACGCGACCTGTCAGCTGCCCTGACCCGCACCTTCATTGCACTTACCACCTTGGCTTCCGCCTACGTTTGCGTTTATGAATCCGTCTCCGCCTCGGCCCGTCCGGCGCGCCTACTCCCACGCCCACCGCCACGCCCCTCTATGCACCCACACCCTCTCACATGCTCTCTCCCAGACTACGTCATACTTTAATTCCTACCGCCCTCTCACACACCCCCACTCCCACCTCGCCTCTTCCTCGCCGCCGCCCCTGATTCAGCTCCTGCTCTCGGCCCTGCCCCCCCCCTGGCGGCCCGCCCCCGCGAGGTCTCCGTCGGCTGCGCCGGGTCAGCGGTCGCGGCAACTTTCCTTTCGCGGCCGCTGCCCCGCGTTTGACAGCCGCCGCCTGATAATGCGCCCGCCCCGCCCCCCGCCCACGCCCGCGCCCGCTCACGGCCACGTCCTCGCCTCTCTGCCGGTGTCACTGCTCTCGCCGGTGCCGTCGAACTTCCACTCCCTTTCCCGCTGCTTATCGCCTCTACTCAACGCACCTTCCCAGCAGGAAATGTTCAAAGGAGTCCCACTCTGCGACTCGGTCTGTGCTCGTTATTTTGGATAGCAATGCGCATTAAGGGTTATCTACACTGAAAATAATTTAAATTTAGAAGCACTGGGCATGTGATGTTGTTTTTATTTTTTATTTTATTATTTTATTTATTTTATTTTTTATTTATTTATGTATTTATTTATTTATTTATTTATCTATTTATTTATTTATTTATTTATTTATTTATTTATTTATTTATTTATTTATTTATTTATTTATTTATTTATTTATTTGCTTTTGTTCTAACATTATTCGTCGCTTCCTCAGCAATCATCCAATCAAAAGTTTGGAATCTTTCTTTTCAATGTGATATTTATTTCACGATTTTTTTATTTATCATATAAATTGTTTTTAACCAGCTGTGCATGAATATTTATTGATCCCATGTTGACAATATTATTCTAACATGAATGCTCAATTTTACCCGCCTTTAATTACGTAATCGGAATTCATTTCCAAAACCTATTTACAAAAACGCGATTCTATTTAGAATAATTAACAAACAACTCAATTCTATTTAGAATAATTAACATTTTCATACACATGTATAGAATAATTAACATTATCATAGTAGAAGAAGGCGTGACATCTTTTCTTAGTTCTCCATACTGATTCAATCTTCCTTCGTATCACCATTTTAAAAGGTTATTTTATTCAACCGATTGCAAAGACATCATCCTTTCTTCCAACTTTTCTGTCATAATCTTTCGAGAATCGAATTCCTATATATACAATAACCATCTTCCCGTCGACAGTTCCATTCCCTGCTAAATGGCTTCCTCTATTCAGTTGTACCATTTAGCTTGAAATTTGTCTGTCGCCTGCAACATAGATAACCACACCAATTGCTGTTGTACCACTCCACCGGCTCTTCATCACCGACGCCCCCCCCCCAGGGGGGTATTAAGCACGTGCTAGGACGTCCACCGCTTAGGGGCTCCCAATGATTAAGGAAACAAAATTTTATATTCGTCCATTGATATTTCGTCATTATATATATATATATATATATATATATATATATATATATGTGTGTGTGTGTGTGTGTGTGTGTGTGTGTGTGTGTGTGTGTGTGTGTGTATATCATTTATTACATCTAAGTAATATGGTATTTTGTGTATGGAATTTATGTTAAATTTATGTTACAATCAGTATTAACAGTGTGGGTGTATTCTATTGCCCTGGTGATAAAAATTACACACTTCGAAGTGTCAGTACACTTGCATACTTCTATTTTATCCTTAAATGAAAAATGCGATGTTCACAAACATTCTGTGAATTTCATCTCAAGACAGAATTGTAAACAGAATAACAGTTGAGTAAATATGCTTAGGGGGCAGTATCAATAAATAAACATGAGCAGCAATATTGCATGTGAGCATCAGACTTACGTAGGCGATATTCAACGTATGGACCTTCATGCGCTCCTCTGTACGCCACATCATCGGTTTTCCTTTTTTTCTTGCTACTGTAGTCTGCGATGTGTGTATACTATGCCTTGCTTACATTTATGACGATTTTGGGATAATATGATGAGCTACACTTTGACCACAAGAGATATTCACATTTACAAACAGTGGGACACTTGTCGTGGCTTGTGTAGATTATGTTGTTGGTGCTTGGAAGTCCTTAATTTTAATGTTTACATGCTTTCGAAAAGCTAAGAACTTTCACGTTTATAATGTAAGTTAATAACGTGATTTTCATTATTAATAAAATAACTATTCCAACCCCGCTTCTGCTGTCACCAAATGTTCACCAACAACAGCTCTTACAAAGTCGCATTGGCAAAGGTGGCTCAGGGCATCTGTGTTGCGATGTCTCTAGCTGAGAGGTCTTAGAGTTCGCGTGGCAGGATATTCTACACAGACTTGTCAACTAGGTCGGATTCACGCGCTATTTGGAGGAAAACTTTAGCGGCCGGCGGCTCTGGATGGCAATTTTCCGAGGTTTCTCCAATCAACATCAGGCGAATGCGTTACTCTAACAAGCGGTCACGGACCGCCCGCGATCTTTCCTTCGTCTTCCTTGTCCTCTCCTTACCCCTTACTTACACACGCTTATACTCACGTGCACTACACTACCACACATGCCGGAAGACCGGTCAGGAGCGTAGAGCTTGTCCCGGCTGGGAGTGGTGCCCCCTGGCGATTGTGCCTTGTGGAAATCACCGGTGGGCGACGTAGGTCGGCGCCGGGTCTTATCCAGCAGGGGAAGATCACTGTCATCTCCTTCAATAAAACATGCACTTCACTTAGAGGACTAATGACCTTAGCAGTTGACGCGTTCGGAGACACTAATCAAGCATTCAAACATACGAACTTCTCAAGAAAGGAAACTTCTGCCTCCCTCTCTACCAGCCTATATGCAGGATTCTCTCCTTTTCTCCATCCCGCCTTCTCAGTACAGCGACGGTTTATCTGCACTTCAATACAACTCCGCTCTCCAAGTACCCGCTGTTTTTAAATTTATTTATTGAGTGATGGAAATTACACAGATCAGTACCAAATTACTATCTCATGTGCATTTACTGGCTTACATTGTAACTTATACTAAACTTAACACTAAAACTTAAAACTAAACTACCTTACTAGAGGTGTAGGAAACTACAAGAGCCCCTACTATGAACAATTAGTAGAGAAAATGTTCAAGAACGCTTCAAAAGGAAATCTATTCTGAATTCTAGTAGGGAAGTCATTTATAATGGCCACGTAGTAAAGAACTGCTCGGTTTATTGTATTTAGGTTGGAGTAAAAATTATTGGAAAGATGGGCAATATGTTTGATGATCGCTGATATATTCAGTTCTTTATGAAGTAGGGCGTTTGAGATGAACCATGGGGCATGTGCTGCTAATCTGAGGAATCTATTTTGTACAATTTGAAGTTTATTAATGTTAGAAATAGATGCATTGGTTCAGATGGGACATGCGTAGAGCATTAATGGTCTGACTATTGCTTTGTAAATTGTAATGACATTTGTTAGGGATAGCCAGCTCAAGTACCCGCTCTGTGTACACATAAGATAGCAGCGCGCAGGCAGGCGTTTGGGCCAAGAGAGCCAACCAATTGATCTCCGCCTTTCGCCGTCATTGTGCTTGAGTGATATGAGGCCAGAGGTGAGATTCGGTGAACGACAGGCGGGCCTTACCATCAGGTAGGCCCCTGGCGGGTGTGGGTTTTCGGAAGATTGATGGTGGAGGAGTTCAATGGAGATTTCTCTGTTTTTCTGAAACATATTGTTAACGGGAGACTGGATTGACGTGAGATGAAGAAGAAATGATGTTGGCAAATTGCAGTCGAGTACGTATTGAGATATTTGAACCGTGATAAATTGGTTGTTAATGTGTTGAATACACTTGGAATTAAGTGATCGCGTAACAAAATAATATATTTTAGTTACAGCGATATTAACGGTAAATATATTTGCGTCGACCTAGTAGTGTAGGAAGTATCTTTCTAGCTATCAACCTAACGGTTCAATTTCTCTGGTCCTTAAATTTATTGATTTGTGATTTTGAAGATTTTTTTAAGGATGTGCTCGGAACAAGGGTACGCTGTGAATAAATATTCAATCTAATGTAATGTGTCGTCATTATCTACGTTGGAAATGAAGAATATCGTTGAACTGGAGCCAACGCTTAGAATCCACATAGCTCCTTCTCTGGGATATCTACTTGTCTCGTAAGGCATGGGAGTCTCCAGGGCTTGCGTCAGTTTTTCTCTTTAAAAATTGTTAGTTTTTTCTTATCAATGAATATGCTTTTGATAGTGTAATTAGGTATGATGATGATTATATAAGATTGAAAGGTGTATTTAAATTCTAGAGATAAAAAGGGAATAAACAAAGACCTTGCATAACAATAAAGTATTTGAATTTCAGTGCATCAATTCTCTTTTACAAAACTGCACGGTATTTAGAGTGCCGTAACAAGCACCAAAACATATTTTATTTACAAATATGTGTTAAATTAATTGAATATTTTAACTACTGTTTTTTTGCCATATTGTATTCAATACCATGTTCTGATAGGGAATGAGTTTCCAGTTTCATTACTACATTATGGAACGTGGCGAAATTTAAAGTTCAAACTAACCAGCAATTGTTCAGTTACATTTAAATGTGTTTTCCGGGCAGTGAAAGCGGTCCATCTGTTTCTCTTAATTTACAGCAAAATACGAGTAATTAACACCTTTAATAAAATGCAGCAAAATGTAGGACGGGTTGTTTCAACAGTTCCCAGTCAGAAAGCTCCTATTCCATTCCCGCTAAATGCAAACCTGAAGTGATTTTTCACGAGTATCCTCCATTAATTCTTAATAAGAATATTTTCCTGATCATTTAATTTGAGGATGTCATGAATTTTATAATTTCTTCACTGCAGTTGCTTTGATATTTTTTATTATTTTAGCGTAGTCCTCTCATTCGGACCATTCATTAGGGAGGTAGTTACACGTTCTTCATATAAGAACTTCTCAAAGGTTTCTGAAGCAGCTCTCGCACAAGGCACACTGCGAGATTGGAACACCAGGCCTAATAGGGTATGGTTGACTGATATTTCGTGTTTCCGGACGCAGTAACTGCGAATGTCCCGTACGTTTAGTGCATGTTTTTCTAGCTATCTAGCGCGATCTAGCAAATGTCGAAAATCGTGCCACCCGTCGGACTCGAAACTTAGTTCCGGACGGTGGCACTGCAGCTGTTGATGCCTTGATCCATCTAAGTCAGTAGTATGCTATGAAGAAAACAATGAGTGAAATACAAAAATTCTATGTACGAGACAAGGCAGCAAGTGCAGAGACACAAGTGAAGTAATCAATGGAAGAAGTTTCGACCGTTTATATTTCTTCGTGCGACAATCGAAAAAACATTTTGAAACCAAAATTCTCAGCATACTCTCTCGTTAAACACGTAACCAACAAAAAAACATATGAAGTTTTTTAATTTGGGTTTAAATCTTATATTTGACATACGTATTTTAAATATATTTTATATTTGGAAAACTGTATTTTTTTAGTTTTGGGGGCATGCATTTTGAAAATGTATTTAAATATATCAGATAGGTGTATTTAAAAAAAGAAATACTTAAAATCCTTTAAATACTTATGAAGAAAAAGGAAACGAGGGTAGTTTCTTTTTATTTGATTCTGCTAGTGAATGTCCCTAATTGAAGGAAAAAGTTATGCTTCTTTCAGCTGTTGAATTTCAATTCTCTTATTTTTAAAAGATAAGTCTAAATCATTAAAAATGCTGGACAATTATTCGTCAATTAAAAAAGCGTTTATTTGTTACAACACTAGTTCATGTTCATCAGTTGAATGATTGTTTTCCTTTGTATGTTTTATACATTCTCCAACTCAAGTTTTCATGCCTGACAATTTGTTTAAAAAACATACGTTTTAGAAGGAAATTCTTTTTATTTGAGTTAGACATACATTTTATATCGTTTTATATTTCTAAGTGTTTTATACGTACATTTAGTTATTTAAAATTTGTAATTAATTTTTGTAATTGCAATTACAATATTTTTTTGTTGTATTAATCATTTAAATATTATTATTTAGCAAACAAAAACTTGATGTATTTTGAGTAAGTATTTAAATACTTATTTGCAAATTCTTTTGGCAAATTATTTAAATACTAAGTTTAAAGTATTTCCCCCAACCCTGCTTGTAATCAATTTCTCTTCCTCTTCGATCCAATCCTCCGTTCCGTTGCCCAAACCTCCAAAATGCGCCACCGTGAAAGACGTGTTCGCGCTCCTATCAATCTAATTTAAACGCCTGAAGCCGCCCGCAATGAACCATTTCTTAACGCACCTCCGACGCTCTGGCGGGTCGGCGGGGCCACGGCGTGACCTGGCGTGTAATTTATATTCGTCCCCATTATCTAGTAATTCGGGATGCACAGCACCGTTTGTAAACCGGCAACTCCTCAAGAAAATGGGCACACAAAGTAAAGGGTGCTTGGCAGTAAAGAAGAAAGCAGAACCTGCCGCAATCATTTGCTTTTCCTTGGCTGAGAGTGACCTTCTACTTTCGCAAAAGGAGGATGACGGATGGCTGATGCGTTCCAAAATACAGAAGGACTTATGACTCATACTCTCCAACGGGAGTCTGAAAATCCTTCCTTTATGTATGTCCTGACTTCTCATGTAATAATACCGTCGTTTTGATGCCACACGCTCAGAACATTGATCTTATGATTATTTCGTATTTGAATGTGATCTCTCGTATCTGCGTCTGGCCACACTTATTACATTAGCAGCATGAGAAATCACGATTGTGCGAAATTGTCTGACCATTTTGCAGCAGGTTCTTCCTAAGATAAATTATACTTCGTATCCAAGAACCTGAGACATAAGATATTTATTAAAAGTAAGAGAGAAAAGTCCTGGAAAGTCTGTAAACACGAGGTTAAACCTGTTCATTATCTACTTTCGAAAAACATCTAAACTGGAAGTATTTGACCTGGATGATTATATCGACTATTGAACTGATGGATTATAGACCAGAAGGGTTCCAAAATTTTTCAGGCTCAACTAATTGGAACTGTCATTTTGCTATTAGAATAGGGTAATCACTTAGAAATGCCGCTCGGGCCTTCTAATTTCTCAGAATTTTTTCTCTCTAATATTTCCAAAGCACGCTTGACATTCCCTATGAGGATATACAATTTGTCTTGAATTTTAATATGTTTGTTACGCCCCCACAAACATAAACGTTGTTCTATTATTTATTTGTGTTGATACCAAATATCGCATGAAATGAAGGGTCGCACCGTTCGAACATTCACCATTCAGGTCGATCCCTGCGAAGCAGGCGCTGTGAAATGTTAATAGAGGCAATTCTCTCTCTCACTCCGCACTTTCCCGCTTTGCCGACGTGGGGACGCCGCAGTCCCCTCAGCCGCCGCCCCCGCCCCCACTGCCGCCACCGCCACTGCCCCGCCCCTTCCCCCGGCCCCACCCCCGCTCCCTTCCCCGTCACCGCCAACGCTACCGCTCCCTCCCCGCTCCCGCCACCGCCACCACATCTACCTCGTCACCACCTCCTCTTTTACCACCGTCGCTCCCGTGCCTGCAACCCCACCATCTCCCCATCTCCTCTTTCTGCACCTCTCCTTCACCGCCACCTCCTCTGCAGCCCGCTGGTCCTGAGCTGACCTCGCTTCCGAGACTGTAAGCGCCACTCCGCCGCCTCCACCTCTTCCAGCTTTGTCGCCCTCGCTTCCACGTCTGTTGCCGCCGCCGCCGCAGTCGCCCTCCCAAACTTGGAGAGGAGGGAGTGGCGCTTTTCGAACTAAAACGCCATTTTGTGCAAAGTGTTTCCTGGTAGGGCACTTTGCTGTATTGTGGTGAAAATTAAAATTTTATGGCGAGTCTTTCCACTCTGATGCACGACCCAACGTGTTGAACGAAGCATGCAGAGCGTAGCTAGTACAAGAATGCCTGTCGTACGTGCCTAGATTTCTTTGAACATTTTTTGAAAAAGATATGTTTATTTGAACTATACGGATATAGAATATTATACTTCGTTTTTTTAACCATTGTTACATATTTTGCTTCATTAATTCTTGCAGGTTCATAAGGTGAATTGATTTAATTATTTTTCCTGTACAGACATGTGATGTACTATAAGCTTTGCTGATTCTGATGTATTTCATTCGAAATAATTTTACAAAATTAGTATGTTTATAAAAGAGCATTTTATGAATTTCTGTTATTATTTGGTGTGTAACTGTCTACACTCCACGAGTTTTCGAATCTGAGTTTCAAGTTCCTGAATTGTAATTGAATTTGGGATTTAATATTCAACTATTAAGAACGTTGCATAAAATGTATATAGAATATTCTATGGTATGCGATGGAAAATGAAGCATAAGAAAAAAAATTGGGTAATGGGTTCATTTGTACTGGCTCAGATCCCACGTTTCGGCAAATAGTATGAGGTAAAAATTACTCTACTTCTTCAAATAACCCTCCGGCTCGATACATAAATTCAAAAGCCATCAAAATCTCGACAATTCTATTTTCAGCCAATAAGAAATGAGCAGAGAATTGTTGCACCGGCAAGGGTTTGGTGCAGAAATTATTAGTTTCTGGAAGACCACGCGAAGAGACGGCAGCTAAACGTGAGACTCAACTTTGCGTTTGATCTACACGACAAGTCGAATTGCATCTAACGAATTTAAGGTTAACACTGATCAAAATAAGAGGTAAATATAGTTTTATCTGATGTAGAATATAATTTTTCACTAATTAGAAATATAGCGAGAAATGTGACTTGCAAGGGTGTAACACGTTCATGAGACGCTAAGAGCATGCAATGATTAATTGCATTTTCTTTCGGCTCTTATGTTTTCTATTGAAACTTATGTGTATGATGACAATTTGAATCCAAAATCGAATTTTGAGATCCGTTGAAAATTTAAGATTCTTTGTAAGATCCTTTGTCCTTTATGATCCGTTGTAAATTACATGAATTGGTAAAATCTATAACTTATTACATTGGAAAATGAAGAGGATATTGGTAACTATCCTACGTGAGAGAAGTGATGCAGCAATGTGGAAGCCTATTGGGGGCGTTAACAAAAAACGACGGGGACGCACCCACATCAAGAGTTCATAAAAAGTAAAAAATGCAAATTTTTCCTCCGAAATCAAGTAGAATTTGCAGATCTACACAGTAACCACATGGAAGGCATTTGACTAGTTTATCAATTCCCGTGTATTCAATAGTAACAGGAACTATTAGTAATAAAGTTTTCATTTTGTTTAAAATTATAAAAAATAGAAAATACGTAACTGCGTGTGGTACCTTTGTAGTCAGCTATCGTGAAACCTTTCAATTCATTAACGATTTTGAATAAAAATTTAAGCCTGAAGTTGGTAATAATTATTTTCCTAATCGTTGCTATTGCTATTATGTATCACACATAGTATTTTGCAATCATATTGTAATTTTTTATGTAAAACAGTTATCTCAAACAATTTTCTGTCTTTAAAATAAAAGACCATACACAGTCAGAAGAAATGGCGCATTTTTCTTGTTGAACGAATGGAAATAATTTTGAAACTTTATCAGGGTAATTTGATTTTTTAAATATAAAAGCTATATAAGTGATACCCACATCTGTGAAGCAAAGATTTGGTTATTTTATTGGTTAAATTCACGACAGGTTCGTAAATAACCAAAAAAACATAAACGTTCGGTTTATTGAACCCTGAGAAGAAAATTGTTTAGAGGAATCCCAGACTTAGGTTGTGTGTACAAGGGTGCAGTTCTACTTATGATGAATACTCTCTGGTTTTTATTTCTTGTTCTCTTGAGCAAGATTACTCATATTTATTGTATTTCTCTTGTATATGGCAGGTGTTGTGTAATGTCAATTCGGTTTCATTGTAAACGTGTGTGTGTAAGCGATGTTCATAATGTATATTATAAGATGTTTTTGTCTCTCACCATAGGTTGGTATAGTCATTTTAGTCAGTTTCGTTTCCAAATTTTCAAGGTCAAACATCATAAAATTCCTTTCAGAGACTAGAGAACAAATTCCAGGAACCAGGAACATTGTTTACTCTTTAAATGCAATATACATCTGATCATTCATATAACTGGTAACCACCGTGAAGATAATGCAACACTCTTTTCCAAAGTTGGTGTACATCTTCAATCGTAAATTAAGAGGTCGGAGAGAGGGGAGGAGGCTGCAATAAGTACAAAAACATGTTTAAGAAAATCTTTATTAACATTTCGAATAATCTATAGTGATCAATTGGATGATGATAATAATAATAATAATAATAATAATATTTGGAATTTAGCCACTAAAAAATCGAGTAATCGTTTTCATGAATTAAATAATGTATTTCTGTTCGACATTTCGATAGAAAAATGATAACTCCACTCTACTCGCATGACTGATGACTCCACTTTACTCGCATGACTCGCATGTCTGATGACTGATGACTCCACTTTACTCGCATGACTGATGACTTCATACTCCGCTTTACTCGCATAGCACGCGGATAACGCATTCAGAGTCCTTGGCCAAACGTCAAGTGTCTGTCCCATCTGTCGACGGTTCTGCGCCCGCGATTCACATGGCCGCGTGGGGATATCGGCGGCCCGGCCCGGCACGGCCCGGCACGGCGCCGCGTCGCGGGTGGCGGCTGTGCGAAGTAAAGGAAAACAATAAAGGCCCGTGACGCGCGCTGGCGAGGGCGGTAAACTTCGACGTCCGGAGGCGGGCGCGGCTGTAAAAAGGCGGCGGCGCGGCGTGGGCGGAGCTGGCGGGGGCGCAGGCCGGTCGCTGGAGAGCGAGCGTGGGCGGGCGATGGGGGAAGCGGCGATGCGGGTTGGTTGCAGAGCTAGTGGGTTGTGGGAGGGCATATAGGCGAGCAGGTAGATAAGCAAGCAGGAAGATAGATAAGACGGTAAATAAAAGCAGACAAGATGTGAAGCCGGCAAGGAGACCAAGCGGCCAGGTGGCAAGCCAATAAGGAGTCAAGAAGGCAAGCAGATAAGGAGGTAAGCTGGAAACCAGGCAAAGAGGCAAGCCGGGAAGGTAGCAAGCAGGAAAGTAGACAAGCAGGAAAATGAGAGAAGCGAGCCATTAGGCAAGCGGACAACCACTTATCACCAAAGAAGGAAGCCAGAAAGGTAGAAAGCCAGTGAAGGAGCAAGGAAGCAAGAGAGATTGATTGATTGTTAATGATTCCGGGTGCGTCAACTACTACGAACATTAGTCCCGTAAGTGTAATGCATGATTTTTCATTGAGAGGTAGCGGTGGTCTTCTTCCACTGACTGACGAGTTTCGGCGCCGACCTACCGTCGACTAGCGGGGTTTTCTCCAAGCAGGTATCTCCCACCAGTGGAACACCACCCCAGCCGGGTCAAGCTCTAAGTTTCCGACCGGTCTCCCGACATGTGTGGTAGTGTAGTGTATGTTAGTGTAAGTGTGTGTGTAAGGGGTGAGGATAAGACAAGGAAGAGGAAGGGAAGATCAGTACTCGTTGGTTAGGGTCACGGTGAACGAGTGTGTGGGCGGGAAGCGGACACAGAAACGAACACTAAACCGGGCGGGCGAGAAGTCAGTCGAGGAGCGTGTTGGCCAGCGGATAGGCCAGTGGAAGAGGAGGTAGGCAGGCGCGTGTTGGTCGGTGGGCGGTTGAGCGGGCGAGCGGAGGATGAGAAGGAATTGGCAGTGCGACGGGCGCACGACCAAGTGGGCGGTCATTTACTAACAGGGCAGCGTGCGTTGGCCCGTGCTGTATGGGAAACTAGCCTGCACTCGGGGGAGATGGTTTACGACCCGCATGTCAAGGCGAAGGGTTATGCGAGTTCGTAGCAGACGTAGAGGGAAGAAGCATAAGGATGGAGGGAAGCGAGGCTAGAGCAGGTAGACCGTAGAGTATCTACACGGAAAGGAAGAAAGGGTTGATGTGTGTTTGATGGTAGAGTGCGGTTCGTTGGCTCGCTCTGAAAGTTGCGAACTGTGAACTGTGTTTTCGAGTGTTGTTTCTATTGTTCTTCTTCAGCCACGGAATGTATTTTTCCCCGCACAAACACGTACTCTCTTCACAAAAATCACTCTAGACATCTTTTTTTTTCTGCTGAAAATCGTAACTTGGAAAATAGGACAGTGCTAAAAGGTATGGCTTTATTTTAAATTAATAAGTTTATAACGGTAAGTTTCTCTTGAATTGTTCGAGCGTGTTCGAGGGAGTAAGGAAAATGAGAGAGAAAAAGAATAGTGATGAAAAAAATTAGAAACGAACTATTTTTATATTTTATGAGCATCACGGTTTACTAATTAAGTAAAACATAGAACCTAATAAATGTGTTAGTACTTTATTTTAATAGCAGACTTGTGGTAAATAATATTAGAATTATTTTATTAAATTACGATCGCCATTTTCTCTACATTGACGGTGAAACAAGAAAATACAGTTGTGATTTTCGTCTTAATTAACGTGCTTCATTGCAAAAAAATGACAGAAGATAAGTTATCATGTAGTTGCAACGGTAAGGAGTATGTTGAATGGTAAAAAGAAACTGTGAGGACTTCTCTATTTTATTCCAAAACCCTTTAAAAGAAATCTCGTAGTCACAAGCAAGATCAGCGAACAAAGTGAAATTTACTGCGAACCCTTGTAAATTCTCACACGGGGCATGTCCGCTCGTCCTGTTGCCTCGCCTTATCTCCGAAGCGAGTGCAACTAGAGCCGCGGCTCTTCCACTGAGGAACACGGTGTCTCGTGGCAACAAGACGTATCGCGGCATCAGCGCGGGCAGGACGACGCGAGCACGTGCTGGCGCCCGGAGGCGTCGTCGATGTGCGGGGGGCCTGGTGGGTGGTGGGGGGGGAGGGGTGGGACGGCGAGTGGCGAGACGGGTTAATGGGCAGGGTGGGTGAATGGGCGGGGCTGTGGATTGGCCGGGACGGAGGGGTGATCGAGGAGGGCAAGTGGGCGGAGCGGGCTAATTGGGCGGGGCGGGCATGTGGGCGGGTCGTGCGTGAGCGAGGCGAGACGGGGTTAGACGGGGCGGGTGGGGGGGGCACGGGGGGGGGGGGGCGGGGGTGGGTGGGTGAGTGGGCGCGAGGGCGAATAGGTAAGGGCAGGCGCGTGGGCTGGGTGGGCTGGGCTGGCGAGCGGGAGAGCGTGCAGGTGGGTGGGAGGGCGAGCAGGCGGGCGGGCTGGCTCGGAGAAACCGCCTCCACCGCCCTTCGTGTTCGCGTGCTCTGTCAAGAACTGGGCGTGGCGCCCCGGGAGACGATTGATGTAAGCGCTTCCCCTGTGGAAATGCGATCGCGCGGGCTCCGGGTGGAGGGACGCCTTCGCGCTTCCCTCGCCGGGCTCTCCTGTGTGTTGCCGTCAGCACACTGTGGATCACTACACCACCGCCGCTACACCGTCGTCCAATCGCCCTCTGCCTCAGCTCTCACCTCTAACCTACCGCCAATCTCAGTCCTCTATTTCGCCCTCATGAGTGTTCTCAATGCTGCCTTCACTACAGGTGTCACTGCTCTCTACACTGCCGTCCTCCCTGCCGCCCTCCCTGCCGCCCTCCCTGCCGCCCTCCCTGCCGCCCTCCCTGCCGCCCTCCCTGCCGCCCTCCCTGCCGCCCTCCCTGCCGCCCTCCTGCCGCCCTCCCTGCCGCCCTCCCTGCCGCCCTCCCTGCCGCCCTCCCTGCCGCCCTCCCTGCCGCCCCCCTGCCGCCCCCCCTGCCGCCCTCCCTGCCGCCCCCCCGGCCGCCCTCCCTGCCGCCCTCCCTGCCGCCCTCCCTGCCGCCCTCCCTGCCGCCCTCCCTGCCGCCCTCCCTGCCGCCCTCCCTGCCGCCCTCCCTGCCGCCCTCCCTGCCGCCCTCCCTGCCGCCCTCCCTGCCGCCCTCCCTGCCGCCCTCCCTGCCGCCCTCCCTGCCGCCCTCCCTGTCGCCCTCCCTGTCGCCCTCCCTGTCGCCCTCCCTGTCGCCCTCCCTGTCGCCCTCCCTGTCGCCCTCCCTGTCGCCCTCCCTGTCGCCCTCCCTGTCGCCCTCCCTGTCGCCCTCCCTGTCGCCCTCCCTGTCGCCCTCCCTGTCGCCCTCCCTGTCGCCCTCCCTGTCGCCCTCCCTGTCGCCCTCCCTGTCGCCCTCCCTGTCGCCCTCCCTGTCGCCCTCCCTGTCGCCCTCCTGTCGCCCTCCCTGTCGCCCTCCCTGTCGCCCTCCCTGTCGCCCTCCCTGTCGCCCTCCCTGTCGCCCTCCCTGTCGCCTTCCTTGTCGCCCTCCGTGTCGCCCTCACCGTCAACCTCTCTTCGCCCTCACCGCCGGCGTTTCTGCCGCCCTCTGTCGCCGTCAATGCAGTCCTCACGTCCGTTCTATTTGCCATTCTCACTATGGCTTCACTGCGTCAGACCTGTGTCCTCACCACTGCTTTAAAGAACGGCCTGCGGTGTTGCACCCTAAGCAATTATTGGTGCCATCTCGATCGCTTCATCTCCTTTCTCATCGCACTCTTCTTTGTAGCCGCCACCAACGTGCTCGTAATTACCAACTCTGCTCTCTCTTTCCCTCCTCCGTCGCCACCTGTACTGCTGTCGCCCTGTCGCTGTCGCTTTTTTGGCCTCGTGACCCGTGGAACAGATGAAACATCATGAACTGCCTCTTCTCCATTTTCGTTTTATCGTTTCCGTTATTCATGACAACACATTTCGACACTTTTCCAAATTTTCTGAACACTTTCGCAAATTCTTACTTTTTCTCCGCTCTTCCATTGTATTTACCGATTTCGTTGCCATTTTCTTCCCATCTTGTTTCGAAATAATATTGTCAAGTGTTTCTTTTCTGTGTTTAGTGCTTCTTAACCCATCACCTTTCTAAACTTACTTTTTTTGTTGTCTCTATTATTCTTTTTCACTTCTTTTCCCGTTATTTTAAGTTAAATATTTAAATGGATTTGAAATTTGAAATTACTTGTTCATTTTTAAATTTTCATCTAACGAACGGAGAAATTTACGTACATGAAACTCTCTTGAGATGATCTGTCTAATAATCCGCAATTATAAAGTGTATTTCTCAACACGCATAGTATATTACGCAAACGGAACCGATGTACAGGAAAGACGGGAGCACGATATTATTATAAAGGAAAACGTGCCGAGAACGATATGGACAACTCCAAATCTCTTTTCCGTATACCTTACACCAACCTTTACATTACCGCATTCCAGCGTTCAAAGCGTCTTCAGGTACTCATGCTATTAAGCTGACTTGCTATCGCTTTCACTTCCGCGTGATATTACCCCAGCGCCCCGCGTTCGATTTTTATTTCGTTTCCTCGCACGAACTTGCGTTTTCTAATTGAGGGGCGCCTGTTGAAACGCAGGTAGAGCGAGACAGGTGCTTCTTCTAAGTGCGATTGCAGCCTCGTGCTGCATCGTTGAATGTTCCTCCATTTCACTTTCGGTTACTTCTCTATAATTTGTTAGTTATTTTCACATGTTTTATTTCTCATACTTTTGTACCTTTGCACACGAAAGCTTTGCAGCCAACTATATTAAGATTGGTATAAAAACAAGAAAAATAAAACGTGAGTAAATGAATAAAAATTAAAAATTAAGAGAAAAGTAGCCAAAGTGAATTAGAGGAACGTGATTACACGGTACCTAACACTGACCCCCCCCCATGTGGTAGAATGGTATGTTGTATAATGGTATGCTATGTGGTAGAAAAACGCTTTATCAGGAGACCCATTACTTAGATTTTGATACAGTATGTTTGTGAAAAAATGAAGGCATAAACGAAAAAAGGAATTAATACATAGTCATATTAGAAAGCAATATAGTACATAAAATGTTTCATTTTAACATAGAGTACCACAAAAGGCATAGATACTTAAAGGATTTATTATTATTATTATTATTATTATTATTATTATTATTATTATTATTATTATTTTATATCATTATTATATTTTTATTAGGTAATGAATCTTAAAAGTACAAAGGTGCAAAAAAGGAAATAAATTGAAATGTTAGATTTATATAAATCCAATTTGATCGCACTGTCCTTTTAAATTGGCTGTCCAATAGTTATAGATGTATTAATATCACAGTAGGATTACATGACATTTAAATGTCATGTAAATGTTATATTTAAATATAACATGTTTTTGTGTAGTATGTCTGCTCGAGCAGTCCACATAGCTGACATTATGTGTAGTCACCTAAAATTGCGTTCATGACTATTCTCGACACGCCCCATTTCGACTGGATCTCCATCGTCGAGGGCAATGACTGCGACTCCCACGATTCCATGTGAATGTTGATAGGAATACAAACGGTTTGTTTGTCCCCGCGCAGGCAAAAGCTTTGTTTTCCCAACGAGCGCACCCCATTAAGTCATTAGTACTCACAGCTCGGAGTTTATAATTGTTGTTATTCTATTGAAGTGAAGTTAATTGAAATATAATTAAACGGTTCGTTGTAACGCAATTACAGCGCGTGGCGGTACTTGCGGCGAGTGCCCGTCTGCGCCTCGGGGGCGGGGCGGGGTGGGGCGGGGGCGAAGGGGGGGGGAGCGGATCCGAGCGTGGGTGATGCAGAGGCGGGGGGGGGGGGGGGATGGGTCGTACCTGGGACGGACCTGAGTCGTACCGCCTGAGTCGTACCTGAGTCGTACCTGAGTCGTACCTGAGTCGTACCTGAGTCGTACCTGAGTCGTACCTGAGTCGTACCTGAGTCGTACCTGAGTCGTACCTGAGTCGTACCTGAGTCGTACCTGAGTCGTACCTGAGTCGTACCTGAGTCGTACCTGGGTCGTACCTGGGTCGTACCTGGGTCGGACCTGGATCGGACCTGGGTCGGACCTGGGTCGGACCTGGGTCGGACCTGGGTCGGACCGGGATCGGACCGGGATTGGATTGATATTGTTGAGTGTAGAATTGTAGCATATTTTTAGAAGACGAACACCTACATGTCTTTTAAAGATACAATTATTAGCAATCACAAAATTCACATGGCTTATATATACAATATCGAGGATTATTCAAAACAATAATTTTTTACTGTTTTACGAGAACTGAATTTTCTTTACATGTATTTTTGTTCATAAATCTATGTCTTATAATATTTGCAGTATGATAATCCCTGAAAACATATTCCAGCCTAGTCCTCTCAAAACAAATCTCGTGTGCTTACCCACCACAAAACTTGTTCACCGCTGTGATTGTCACGAAAGAATCTAAAATTGCCTGTCCTTGTTTGTGATTCATTGTTCTGTGAACCATTCCATTTGTCATTATTCACATTCGCCGCGACAAAAAAAGAATCATTAATGCCACAGGGAGTGCATGTGATTCGAGCTGTCACTATCCATAGAAAGAAATCTGACGCCTCCCAGTGTGACAAAAGTTATCCGTGCACATTCTGCCTTGCAAAACATAATAAAAAGGAAGCTTCGCGTAATTTAGTGCGTTCTTTTAACGGCTCCTAGTGAACGGGACTCATCTGTCTCCACTATTGCGTCGACATCCGCTCTGGAGCGACATCATTATCGTAACTTATCAAACAGTACTGTTCACAAGGCTTTTCTGGAAATCAAGATATTAAACCGTTTCAAATTATGTTCCGGTTCCTGTTTCAAATTCCGTTTTGAAACCGTTCCAAACTGTTCCTCCATTCCTTTTTTAAAAAGTAAGTTTTATTCATTGTGGGTTTTCAAAATCTAATCTTTACAAAACGAGGTGTATATATACTTATAGGTATATATTTATAATATTTTCATACGTAAT
The DNA here is from genome assembly GCA_964035755.1 of Teleogryllus oceanicus. Taxonomy (NCBI): domain Eukaryota; kingdom Metazoa; phylum Arthropoda; class Insecta; order Orthoptera; family Gryllidae; genus Teleogryllus; species Teleogryllus oceanicus. The sequence continues at coordinate 128,568,911 of CAXIVR010000003.1, read as the reverse complement.
AGTAATATTTTTAATAATAGGCTCTACTTTTACATGTTTTACTAATAATATTTATTTCGAAACTAAGTTCTGTTTTATAATAGGTCGTATTAGAACACAAGAGACGTTAATGGTAGCTTTCCTTTCTTTTCGTTAAGTTGATTTAACAATATTACAGTATTTCGAAACAGCTATTAATGCCCCAAGGGCGCTATAAGAGTTATAATGAACGAGCAGCGACAAAAATCCTGAGGGATTTTTGACGCCCAAGATCATCAGAACCAGTTAATATCCGTGATAATACAAGATTTTATTTTAGTTCGTTTTAGAAGCAGGTGCACCCTAGTGATCACGAGGTTGTGATTGGTTCTAAAATATGATAATAAGGGTTACGTCTGCGGATGTATCGTGGAGTTTGTCAAAACAGTAGAGAGAAAAACTCAGGGAGATTTTAAGGGTTGACCATATTGGGAATGAGGGCATTCCGCCTCAAGTCGTGGTAGTGAACAATCAGCTTGCGCGTTTTGTTAGGTTCGAGTGATATTTGTGGAACTTAGAAAATTTTTTGAGGTGAATTATCAAATCTGGACTTATGATATTTCGTAAGAGTGAACATTGATCTTGAACTTAGAATATTTCCGTATTAGGTGTGTAACTGGAACTTGTAAAATTTACGTGTTTTAAATTTTCCAATTAATTGATAGGTTAGGAAAAAAAAAATTAGAGGGAAATTATTCTGACTTGGAAAAAGTTATCAGTTTGAAATAGGTGCCAGGCTGAGGCGCAAGACAAAGAGTATAGGCAGTGCTTGTGAAGTGGTTGGAGGAAGTTTCGACTTGGTCGCTAATCATCGTGGACTTCGATAAGAAGGAAGATCGGTCTACTCTACGTGGCGACATCGAGCGACGTGGGCGCGAAGAGGCAAGAAAGGATAAAAGGTTCTATAACGCTGTTATTGCAATCACGAGAAAAATGGTCATGACCTAACGATTACTTGTAATAATCAATGATAGCTGGATAACTTTTGCATTCATAATAAATTATAATTCATAGTTTGAAAGAAAGCTGATTCTCATTTGTCATTACATGCAATCCTAGAGTAGACATTTCAGAATTATTTTCAGATTCCTCGCCACTCCGTATGGATGGCAGATTGAGTATTTGGTTGCAGAGTAAGTAGCAACAATTATTTCGTAAGAACCCGTCGACCGAGCTAGCTGGATTTATATTTATTAGTAATATATCCGAAAGTCAATAATAGATAATCAGGGATTCAAGTATAACATTTTCCTGGCGCCCAAACTATTTATAAATTCGGAAACTGGTTACGAGTAACATTTTTCAATATTTTCCTATCATAATTGTCTCCATAAGAGAACATGTAGCATTCTGTAACTATTTTCATATTTCCCTCGTAACCACGATCCTCTCGTTTCAGGTAAGTTATGCATTTTATATGGAGATCCGTATGGAATGAATAACAAGCAATAATGTATAAGTGAAACGTAAATTTAATGCCGAATCGTTGGTGACATACATGGCTTGAGTTCCAAATCCTCACGCTCGTGCTTATGGACATCTCTGCCAAGTCATCTCCTTGGTCGCCCGTGATCCGTGAAGACGCACTCGTGCGTAAATGCCAGCCAGGGGTGGCGACCTGCCCGCGGCACCTCTAAATGGCCAAGTGCGGGCGTGCGCGATGGCGAAGGACGCGTGGCGTTTGTTGGACGCGCGACGCATGAGGGCGCCACGTGCAGCAATAGCTTTCCCACTTTCGGTGCTGACGCTTCTGTGACGTCTCCCCAGTGGCGGTGGGCGAGTTAAATTCAAGGGTGTTGCGAAAGTAACGGTCGTAAGGAGGGGAGTCTCCTTCTCCAATATTTCCCGATCGATTGATGTTATTAAAATTATTAAAAAGTTATTAAAACTGTTTAAGAACATAGCTGCTTAAATTTAAAATATAATTTGAAATATTTGGATTTCTCTCAAAAATAACAATGAAAATCAAAAATCACTAATGAAGAAAATACGACAAATTATCCTTTCCATTTCAAGAAACTGACACATTAGAAGCAAAACGTGCGTTTCGGAGTATCGAATCGGGGACACTAACTGACAGCGCGACGGAGACTTCGAAAGGATTTGGGTGACGCGATAACCTGATAGTGCTGCGCCAAGCGGAGTGCGCTGCGTAAGTGTGAACACGATCCGATGAAAGCGCCCAATGAAAACACAGAAGCGAAGTCACGTGGTATCCAATGGTCTTTACCGAACGAGGTCTGAGCGAGGTGTTGTTTCGAAAACGTCAACAGCGATTAGCCAATGAAATACTGGTATGAAAATTATAAAAAGATCAGAAGAAAATGATACTGTTAATGAGATTGTAATAACGAAGTGAATATTCTATTTTGTTTAGTTTTTGAGGTGCTGCGTGGACCTTGTAAATAACCGCCACTGCGTCTCCCTTCAGGGGACAGGGGGCTGCGGCTCTTGAAACTTGAAATCTCGTTGCGGCAAATGCACTACAGGATATATGTGGCGGAATTCTGCGTAAGTTCGGTAGACGGCCGAGGAATTAAAAAGTAGAGCAAGAAAGGTCAAGCAGACATGGGGACTCCGGTTTGGGTTTATTTACGAAGTGAAGAGAGATCCAGAAAGAATTTAGTGTCTAGGAGCAGAGTTTTAGAAGTGACATTATTTCCTTTCGTTTAATTAAACATTTCGCAGATGTAGTATTTTTAGAATCAAACTTTGGAAATGTAGATGTTTCACACTCCAGAAAAAATGTTCAGTTTACAACAGAAATTTTACTGGCGGTATCAGTAGACGAACTGCTTAACCACTTTCCGAGATGTCACGGAGGTTAAGCAACTCCATACACCGTGGTTTCTGCATGCGTGACCGTCTGGGAATCCCGGAGATGTAACGGCGTTGAGCCTCAGAACGAAAGTATAAAAGGCAATGACTGACTAGCTTAACGGAAAATTACTTCGCGTTCGATGTCAGTACGAATGGTTAGAGAACATTCTTACGAAAAGGTAACAATTAAAAACAACAAAAATTGATTAATTCATTTTGTATGTAATATGTTTATTTGGAACAGACCGTATAAGTTTTTTGTCTGTTAGTCTTTACAAATTTCGCAAGTTTAGACAATATCTTGCATTCTTCAAGATATTTTTTTTCTATTTTCTATTCCCAATTCATAGTATTAACAATTTGTTTTGTCATTGAATGTTGAAACAACGTGGAATTTACTGTCTCGTATAGTGTAGAACACAGTATCATAATACCTGAAAATATGCCGACGTGAGTAATTTTCTTAATTTAACATATCTCTAAAACTCTAGCATTTGTCAGCAAAAGTCCTCAGGCGTTTTTCTACGAATTCAACAACGAGAGAACGGCGATGTAGAGCTCAGTCTAGAGAGAAACGAACCGTCTGCCTATTTGTTTGAAGAGAGTTCCAAATGTTATTTATGGACGATGACTATAGTCTATTGGAATAGACAAATGTGTTTTATGAATGTTCGTAGAGCTGTATATTACAATAAATTGTTTCCTAAGATCATTTGATTGCAGGAGACAATTTAATGAATGTAAACTAATTGATCCTATGTAAAACAATCATAATTATTGCAAGTTTTTTTTTTGTTTCGAGTGACAGCGATTGTTTTATCAAATGATCAATTGATTGTGTGTAATGAAGTAGGAAAAGTTATTTTAATATATTAACAAAGAGCTTTGACTGTCGATGTGATGATATCCCTGTGTAGTGAACAATAACATTCCTCCCTTTGCTACCTTTTCTGTGATGTCTGAACACAGTGGGCCGGCTTTGGGTGTGTCGCTTGCCCAGCCATGTGGACTCCCTGGTGAAGGGTACAGCGAGAGTGTCCAGCAAAAACCATTAAATGCACGTAGCGAGAGAATTTACTCTTTGCTTTGAGCTCTAAAGCTCTGAAGTGGTTCCAGGAACTGAATGCTTCAAGGGAGAGCTCTTAAATTGTACACGGATTTTAATGTTTCTTACAACCAAATCATTTTACAAGCTTTAAGACACACGTACATTTTTACAATCAATAGGGAAGAATAAAAATGCTCGAGCAGAAAATTCCAGTGTGCTGCATAAACAAATACTTTCACTTATGCAACTTCATACATTTTCCATTACGTTCCAAAAAAGCGATTTTGGGGAAGCTTTCCCTTTGCCCCTCTGGTGGCAGAACGTCCAGTAGAGTGCCCTGCAAAGGGCAGTGTGGGTCCGGTGTTCAAACACGTGGGAGAACGCACGTTTTGTTTGTGTTGCTGCTGGAAAGAGGTTCTGGGAATTCAGCGCCTCCAGAGAGAGAACCATAACATGTGTTTGTACGTTTTGCACGCCTAAATGTTTTATTCAAGTTTAAATATGTATTTTTACTATCATAATTGCGTGCTTTAAAAATTAAACATCCCTGTGGTAATTTCCTTAGGACTGCATAAATTAATACGCACATTTATTTTTAATTCGACACAACACGTTTCTGAACATTTTTTAGTTTTATCTATATTTTTCCAAACATTGAACAGTTTATGTATTCTGATTCAAGAAAATATAATTGTTTAATGTTTGCTCAATATGTAACGTATCCGCAAACACTACCATCCCCTACAAATAACCCACCAGCACTATTGTTATTCATTCGGTAATTGAAATACGCTGATCATTTTTGCTGCCGTTTTGGCTGGGACAAATTCGGCGAAATCGTGAAACAAAGTTTTGTCATCATTAGTTTGTAAATTTCGCTTTAGGTAATGTTGTCTTGTCTAAAATCAATGTTTTAATTACAAAAGGTTAGAGAAAATGCAATGTTGTGATTAATTTGATACTAAAATACTGCATTCCGAAATTTTGTAATATTCCTGACAGAAAAAACTCTTTTCTAGAACGAAAATTGTAAATATAGAATATTATATCTTTGGGGTATTTTTTCTTATAATTACGTTATTAGACTCATCATAGTAATACCTAGCACATATGCACATTTCACTAGTAAGACAACCAAGGAAACCTATTTTTCTCTAAAACGCAACCTAGATGAAGAGAAGAAACAATTTTTGAACATCTAGAAAGGATATATATTATAATAGATATTTCATGATCCCGATGATGTTCATACTACTAGAGAATCGAGATAATTCATTTTCCTTTCGAAACATACGTAGTTGAGTTGAGCATTTACTGCAACCAGCAGAATTTTTCTGTTGCTGATTTTTCAAAGAAAATGACATGCAACATGATACCTTGCATTACGCACGTCTTCATGAACATTTTTGTGGGCAACATACAAGAACGCAAACAACGTACTCAGTCTTTCTCCTTATCCGCCCTTTATTTGGACTTTTTTTTCGCTCAGACCCCTCGACCTACTTATGCTTTCAACGGTCTCAGTACACTACACCATCTGCTGCAAGCGAGTCGTCTCCCACTCTCCCTTCTCCTTTTCAAGCCCTTTGCGTCTCCCTTCTCGCCTTGGCCCTCTCACCGTCTATTTTTTTATTTCCCCCATTCCTTCTGCTGCCTGCTTGCATTCACAAAAGATTAACGCCTGCCCTCAGTCAAACTCAGATCCTGCACATGGTAAACAGACGATTCGTTGCAGCTGTCGCCGATTTACACGAGATAAAATTTGCCCTACCAAGTACTAAGATAGCCGAGCACGTCGATGTTTAGTACCTACTCTTTCGTTACCGCAAAGTTTGGATTTCTTTGCAAAACTTTCATCAAAATAATGTTCCTCCAAAACGGAGTACTTCGTACAGTTACTGTGTATTTTACCGACCTGATAAAGAAACGTGCTGTATATTATTCATTTTACTTACATATTCCTTGCTAAATGAGCTATCTCTGTTCCAATATTATATTAAAAATTAACAAAATATGTTCATGAACGTGTAGAAAGTTCTTGACATTGTGTACAATATTTGACGGTTTTATAAATAGAATTTCAGCATTTGATGACGTAGTCCAAATCATCAGATCTCCCATATGATGAGATTTGCAGTCGATTCTTGATGTTCTCTCGTTTTCTACCACTCTTTCACCTCCCTCCTTCCGTCTTCCACTGCCCGCTGACAACCGCTCAGCACTCACCGCCCACCGTCCACCGCCCACCGCTCTGCGCTCACACCCCACTTTCCCACCATCCACTACCTACCTCCCCCATCGCCCCCCCACCACCCCCGCCCACTCCCACCCACCCACTACCGCACTGCACTCACTCCCCCTGCGCTCACCGCCCACCGCCCACCGCCCACCGCCCACCGCCCACGCCCACCGCCCACCGCCCACCGCCCCACCGCCCACCGCCACCGCCCACCGCCCACCGCCCACCGCCCACCGCCCACCGCCCACCGCCCACCGCCCACCGCCCACCGCCCACCGCCCACCGCCCACCGCCCACCGCCCACCGCCCACCGCCCACCGCCCACCCGCCCACCGCCCACCGCCCACCGCCCATCGCCCACCGCCCACCGCCCACCGCCCACCGCCCACCGCCCACCGCCCACCGCCCACCGCCCACCGCCCACCGCCCACCGCCCACCGCCCACCGCCCACCGCCCACCGCCCACTGCCCACCACCCACCACCCCACCACCCACCACCCACGCCCACCGCCCACCGCCCACCGCCCACCGCCCACCGCTCAACTCCCGCCACTCACCGCCCACCGCTCACTTCCCATCACCCACTACCCATCGCCCACCGCCCACCGTTCATCGTGCACCGTCCATCACTTACCGCTCACTGCCCACCGCACTCCCCACTTCCCTTTCCCCACTCCCGACTCCCTACCACCCACTGCTCACTGCACACTGCATTCTGCCCTCTACTCACTGTCCCTCGCCCACGACCGCCTGGCTAGCCACGCGCCACTCGCCGCGCCTCGGTCATGGAGGCACGCGCCCAGGAAGTGGCGGGGGGCTACAGGCCAACGGCACACCCCGGGAGAATAGCAATTAGGGAGGCAACATGGCATTGTGATGGTGTGGCGCACATAAATATGTTTTTCGCTTGTAAATAACCGCGTAGTGAAAACGACCGTTATATGCGACCGCTTGCTTCATCAGAATCGTGCGCAATCGAAGTACTTATACTTTGTGGTGGGATTGGTAATTTCTCGTTGGAGAATTGGGAACAGGACAGACATATCTCAAGCAAGTAGAAGAGGTAATACGGAATGTTATCGCAATTACGGACGTGAAAGTTAATAAAGGGACAGTCCAACCATTCATTATATTCCAAGAGTTTCGTACATCTTGTAATACCTGATTGATTAGAAGGCTGACACTTAGCATGACATAGCATCTTTCTCAATATTTAGGTGTTCTTATATTTCAAAAAGTATTTCAAAAGATTTTTTTAAGAATTAAGCACACGTAGAACAATAAATTGATATCCTGCTTCCAGGACAATCCCTTGATCATTCCGATCCTAGAAAAATCATGAATTTTAACTTTAGCGCAACTGACGAATTGAGAATATGTAAAATATCAAAGAATTGTGTTAAACCCAATCATTGTGACACTTCGCATATTTCGTTTTTGATCTCGATGTGTTTATATATTAAATGTTCAAAGCCATTGATGAGTAAGAAATGCATTGTTTTAAGAAAACAATTCAAAGTATTCACGAATTTCCTAAGAATGTTTCGAATTAGCTAATTCGAATAAATTTTACAGTTTGTGATTGATATGCCATGTCTGCTCATCCGATTGTCATTAAATACTTGCCGCAAAATGTTTCTTTGCTCCTAAAATGACGTTCAAATAGCAAAACTAGCCTGAGTCAATTACCTGCGAGATAAACCCTACCCAGAACTGCAGCTGCGTGAAATCCGCGCTGCGCTGTGGGTTTGGCGGTGAGCTGGCGGACACCGCGCGGATCAACTGGTGACGGCTGCGTGAATGAGCACCAGTTCAGCCGAACCGGTGACAGTGCGGTTACGTCTACTTCATGCGCTCAAAGCATGTCCTTTCGGTGATTAACCTGCGAAAATCAAAGCAAAATACATTTGAACGTTAAGATACAATCATTTTGAAAACTTGGAGTATCCTTCTCTCCTGTCCACATTCAAGCAGCGTAGGTATTTATTTCCCTCCAATGACTATCAAGTTGTTCTTTTTAAAACTTAGGAACATGCTACAGTAAACGGTTTGTTTATTGATCTGAGCCGAGGAAATGCAAAATATTCCATACTTTTGTCACATAATGAGAAACATTTGAGCTCGTGCGTGGTGTATTGCTTGTAAATATTTGAATATAAAATCATTGAGTTACAAGCTGCTATGTAAGTCGTCGAAGGGATATATAAACTGACCTTGCGTTTTCATGACATAATACAAATAGTGTTTCGTGATTCACTCCATCTGTTATTAAACTTTTATAATAATTCGAACTTAAAATTTCTTTCATACATAAATATTTATTATTTAAAAAGACGTAGTAAATGAGCAGACGTAGTAAATAACCACACATGAACTGGCTGTGCACGCTACCACTGTAGGGATAAGAAAGAAGGCGGGAAGTTGTTTGAGATGGGGGAGGAGTGGTGAGGAGAAGGGGAGGGGAAGTACCAGCGGCATCGCGTTGGAGCGCGTGCCTTCGCCCCAGGAGATCTCTCGCGTGTCAAGCCCCCCTCCCTCCCCCCCCCGGCCGATGCCCCTTCTTTTTCCTCCATCCCTATAACCGCTGCCTAAGCTTCCACCTTCTCCCAGCCCATTTCGGGCCATTCTTAATCTCTTTGCTGCTCACCAGGAACGCCACCAGACTCCGCTTGCAGATAATTCACGTGGCTTGTTACAAATAAAACAGCAACATGCATTTAAATACGAATTTAGTACAGAGGGAAAAAAGTGAATTTCTGTAGTCGTCAAGAGCTACAGAGTAAAGAGTAGTAAATGTGTAGAAGTTCGTGTTCGACAGAAATATGAATCGTTCTATTGATTATTGATTGTATAATTAAGAACAAACAAAAAAACGGAGGAGGAAGAAGAATGATGTGAAGAAGGCTACGACGAACACGACGAGGAACAGAAGACGAAGAAGATGAAGACAAAGAGAACAGGATGAAGATATCGAAGAAGAAAACGAAGATGACGAAGAAGAAGGTGAAAGAAGGGGAAGGTGAAGACGACGAAGGGGAAGGTGAAGACGACGAAGGGGAAGGTGAAGGCGACGAAGAGGAAGGTGAAGACTATGACGACGAAGAGGAAGGTGAAGACTATGACGACGAAGAGGAAGGTGAAGACGATGACGACGATGATGAAGAAGAAGAAGAAGAAGAAGAAGGTGAAGACGATGACGACGCAGAAGAAGAAGACAATGACAAAGAAAACGAACCGATTGATCTCAGAAAAATGCTAGTTAATGCCTTTTCTCTTACTCACACTGTAAATAAGTCACGCAAGAGGCCCTTGGTCACACATGAGGGTCGTCGCCCTCTGTAGGTCGACAACTGGGCGCTCGGCAGCTTCACACGGTTCGGAACGGCTCCAGCCGCTGCAGGTCGCGCCCACCCGAGCCCCGTGCTCGTCCCCATGCCAAGCGGCACAGCAGCAGCCCCGCTCCGGAATTTCACTCGCATATCTCACGTGCCGCGAATTTTATGCTGGAAGAGCTTGCGCCGAGACGCCATCTCCGGGGAACGCGTGTTCGATGCTGCCTGCGATGTGCCTCTGGCTGCCACGGGAGGGTTCGGTGGGTGGAAGGAGGGAGAAGGCAATGGATAGGGAAGGAGGAAGCAAGACAACTGAGAACGCAGATGGAACGGGGGAAAGGAATGGGGCTGAGGAGTAAAATGAGGGGAACAAAAGGGGAGGGAGAGGAGAATGTGAGAGAGAAATGGCATTAGGAGGGGCTAATGTATCGAGTGCGACAGAGAGGACGGAGGGTGAGAGTAGGGACGAGAGACAGGGCGAAAGGATGAGAGAGCGATGGTGAAAGTGAAGGTGAAAGGACGAGCGAGGGGAAGAATTACTTCTTACAAGGTTAGGCGGGGAATTTTGTGCGAAATGAAAAAGAAGAGATGTTTGAAATGTTTTCGTAGCGCGCGCTCCACGTTCTTAGCAAATTTTGGCCTCCGGTCTGCGTTGTTTCTTGGAAGACGCATTACGGTTCTTGTTGACAGCGAATTTCTTTTCAAACAGCAGCTACGTTATCCATTATTCGGTGTTATAATCCAGTTTTTAAGGTGAAAAAATTAAATTTGATGTGCATATTTGAACAACTTTGAAATTAAACATTCGCGACAGTTTGAAATCCATCTAAATGAACTACACCTATCCGAATGTTGTGGAATTTATATAATCTGTAATTGAGTGTAATTCTTTCATATTTTGTTTGCCTCCACTATTCTTTCACAAAACAGATACTGAAAATGTGTTGATTTCTATATTCGGTGTCGTTTGAGGGAAAATTAAATGAATGTAATACAGACGTAATAGAATGTAATACATATGATTGAAATGAAACATTTAAGAATTGTCGAATATTTTATGACAAAAGAGAGGGTGGACGATATGATATGAAATACTTGTTAGTGTGTTATTTATTGTAAGAAGCAGATCTCTTTCACAAATATTTTATTGTAATGATGTACACGTGTTTAAACTCAGTCTGTCGAGAGTAAAAAAAATGAATATATACTTTAAAAACTCCTGACAATTCTGAATCTCTGAAGCTCATCAATTTAGTTTATTATTTTCTCGAACGTTGGAGTTCTAGAATGTACTTCGTGTGTAGCTTTAATGTATTTAAGCACTCAGGCCGAGGTAAATCGAATATCTTAGCTTCTAGAAGGAAAGGAGCGGAGAGGGTTAATAAGGTTTGTGAGAAGCTCATCTTGCCGTTAATGGTCTTTGCCTCTGTCAACGCTCTAGCGGGCACTACAAAATAAGCGACAATCGCGGACTATTTTCACCTCCTCCAAAACCTCTACATCCATCCACGGTCTTCCCACTTCCCATAATTCAACTTGCCGCAACTCATAATGTTGTAGGTGATGTCTACACAATCAACTATGAGTTTCAGGTCTGCATAAAGCTTGGCTCTAGTTTTGCAGTACTGTACGAACTCACCGGAGAGGAGACAGTAACGTTACGATTGTCAAATTATTGTCACATGTTCCTACAGTTAAGGTTCATGATTTCGACTGAAATTTCGAGGAATTTCTTTAAAAGTTTTACATGACTTAACCTACAGGTATTATATTTATTGACTATAATAATGTGTACTAGTTAAAGGACCCACGTTGCGCGGGTAATTATCACAATAATTTATTAGGCACAAAGGGGAATTCCATATATTCCCGCCTTGCTGCGAGATCTACATCTATTCTATTAAATCCCCGCCGCGTCGCTCCACCCCACACATCCTCGCACTGCCCCACCCCACCCCGCCATACCCTTCACTTCCTCTTTCTTACCCTTTCCCCCTCCCTCCCCCTCCCCTTCCCCTCCCCTCCCAATTCCACATCCCCTCCCCTTCCCCGCCCCTCTCGACCCCTTCCCCTCCCCTTCTCCGACCCTTTGCCCCTTCCCTCCCTTTCCCTCCCCTTCCCCCCCCCCCCCCCCCCCCTTTTCCGACCCCGCCCTTCTTTGCCCCTCCCTGCTTCACTCTTCTCCGCCCCTTCCTGTCCCGCCACTCCCAGCCACCGCCGTTCTTTATCTATAGTAGATATTGAATATATTTTTCAGTGTTATTTTAAATATTGTGAATTATTTGGAAATTCAAGTTTATTTTCATGCTTTTATACATGCATTATATTTACGGGTCTAACGACCATAGAGTTTTGACGTGCCCGGAAGCTCTCAATCTATTAACTTCAGTCTATTAACTGAAACCCTAAAATGGCATTTTCAAAAGCCTAAAATGGCGTTTTCAAAATTCTAACAATCTCAGAGGTTTCAATTATAATAAATTGTATTTTTACCCTCTCTTCATTGGTGATTTTTTAAACCTTGCAATACTTTTTCTTCACTTGGTTTTCGCCCATCGGTACCCTGTTTCGAACTCCAAAGAGGTGAAGCAAACGCAAGTACATACTTCTTCGTTAATTTTGGGTTCTCGCTCCATATTTGTCGAAGTTCTACCCGAACTCTGTTTACTTTTACACAAGTGTGTACGTGCGCAGTACACATGTTCATCGCTTGGTATAATTTCCTCGCTTTTGATATTCGGGAAGAAAGGGAAGTGCTGCTTTGTATGGTCGTAGTACACAGTGTCAAACGAGAAAACGAACCTGTATTTAACGACAAATTGCTTTCACAACTTTGTCCACACCTTGAATTGATCTTTCGGTAAACATGGTGCATTTGACAGTTAACTGAATAAGGATAAAAAGTGATGTGTTACCTGCTGGTCAATGTGTTTACTTAGCTTACGCAAACATCTCATGGGTTTTATTAAATGCTTTCGGAGTAATTGAAAGTCTCGGAACTCTGCACTTACTTTGGTAAAGAAAACTGGCTACGCTGCCGTAATGACATTCTAATCCTAACGTTTCTTGTAGTGTAACGTTGCACCCGACTAATGAATTTTCTTTTATTAGTATTACTGAGATATTGTTGTGGCTATCCTTCAAAAAATCTTCATATGTTTAGTTTGTATTATAATTTCAAAGTGCGTATTTTTATTATGCGTATTTTCATTGTAGTATTATTTTTAGTTATTTTTTTGTTTTTTTTTTTTAAATTTTTTTTTTCCCAAGGTTTTTAAAATTTTTTTTTTAATTAAAGGTTTTCCTAATTATCTACGAAACAATAACATTGTCTGTATAAACTGTTTTTGACAATGTGTGTTACGCCTATGTCCTAAATTTGGCTAATGTTGGGAGAAGCCGTATAATTCGTGCGTTAAGCAGTTGGTTCGGATAAAGCCGAATGAATGACGATAATCGCAGCTTTCTGGAATCATCCGGCTTGTAATCTCTTAGCTCATCATTGTAAACCCAACAAAATTGTAAAATGTACTTTATAAAACCCCCATTACCCAAAGTAAATTTGTCAATACCAATCAGGGATCTAACTAATTTCCTAGTGTGTGTGTGTGTGTATATTATATATATATATATATATATATATATATATATATATATAACTTGTAGCATGTAAAAAGTAGGGCAATTTACATATGGCGACTGTCAAAGTGGGGAGGTGGTAGATAAGGGCGAAAAGCCTAGGTGCCACTGCCTTTCCACCAAGCACGGCTTTCGCTTGCAGCCACTCTGTAGAGACTTCAATAGTAAACAACAACAACAATAATAATAATAATAATAATAACAATAATAATAACAATAACAACAACAACAACAATAATAATAATAATAATAATAATAATAATGATAATAATAATAATAATAATAATAATAATAATAATAATAATATCATCATCATCATCATCATCATCAACATCATCCGACACCGTTGGCATTATCCAATTATTAAGATGCTGAGTAAGGTTGTTGTCCCCTATGAGGCGTCTTGTGTGTTCGCGAGAGGCATTTTGCCAATTATGTTCTACACACTCTCAAGATTAATATAAATCGAGAAGGCTTCAGCCTCGTCTCCAACACGGAAACGGTTAGCGAAGTGTCAACTGAAGTTTATTGTGATATATTGATGTGAGGTTATGTGGTATGGAATGTAGAAATTCATGACTGACACAATAGAACTCGAAGCTGCACCCCTTGTATCTCACTAGCCTTATAAATTTCCCACCAGGAGTTTGTTGTCTGTATATCACTTTGTATGATCTTTGTATTCGTCGTCACCGTAACATACTTCGCCTTGACTAGTCACTTCGTGTTGGCAAATTTGCACGTCCACCGGCTTAAGTCCGAATATTACTTTGAAGCTGTTTCTACTTCTGAACTTTAATGAATCATTTTTAAAAATGTTAATATTGAACATACCATTCGCCTACTATCCGGAACACAAGTAATAAAATAAGAATAGAATTCATGTTCTCCCTGATACATCATTTGATAGAATACACCGGTCTCCTCCATGATTATATCAACATGTATTTTTGCTACAGAAATTTTAGGTATATTGATGTTTGCAGCACACAGAGGCAAGCTGTTATTTAATGTATTTAACTTCACGCCTAGTAATGTAGTACCATACAATCGACAGTGATACAAAGAACCTGAACTCTTGACCCTGCCACTCATGTACCCATTGCAAACATTTCGTGACTTAAGCGATGTTGCAAAAGCGATCATTACTGTCCAAGGAAGTGGAACAACCTTTCTGTCGCACGTTCCGAATACTTTGCACCTTCGTCGTTTACTGCATTCAGCTGTCTGGTGACGCGAAGAATAATCGTAGAGCAGGCAAGGCTGTCGTCCCGGAATGTTGACACGCGTCAGTTGTAAATGTACGAGGGCGCTGTGGTTCACGAGGTCAGCTGCGTGGCCACCGCCTCGACACCGCCCTCGCTGTTTAGCTGCTTAAGTTGGCAAGACGACGGCCGCTAGTCTCCGCCACCGTCGCCATAACTAGGACTCCATTTCACTTGGCCGCGTTGTCTCCAGAGGTGTTTTGGAGGAGATACATACGTTGGGAAGAAGACAAACCGGAAAGGAGGGAAAAAGAAGTAGATGGGGGAATAAGAAAAAAACACAAGGAAAGGATAGACAAGGAGAAAAAGGAGGAGGAGAAGGAGAAAGAAGAAAGAAAAAGGACAAGAATATAGAAAAGGGGTCAGGAGGAGGGGGAGGAGAAAGAAGAAGGGAGGAGAAAGGAGTGTAAAATATTTTTCGTCTCTTCGATATTTTTACTATTGCTAAATCTGGATACTATTTACAACAAACATCTAATATTATGAAGGGGATTACTTCCACTGCTATTATTAATATTGTTATTTCTACCGTTGCCCTATACTCATAAATTCTCTCAATGCTAAAATTAATTTATTGAATTTACTTTTAATTTAATCATGGGTTTCGACACATCAATTTACTCCTTACCTGTTGTATGTGGACGTGTTATTCTATACACAATCACGATTTCTTGAAGTTCTATTGATTAAAACCAATTATTATATTGATGGCAACTAATATAAATTATCAGTATTTCTCAACAATAAAAAATTAACATTCATTCTTATATATTTACTTATACTATTGAGCTCGTAAACCATTACTTTTTCTATGTACAACATGAAAACACCGCACGATTTTGAGTATAGTTCGTTAGCTTACTACAATGACTTGTTGGATGACTTCTCGGTAGAATCAGCAGAATATTGTCCGTAGAATGTCCTTGGTATCCCTATTCTCGCCTTCTTGCTTGTCATTAAAATACATTTTAAATCTATCTTCAGCTACTTATCGAAAAATCCTCCTATCTACGGAGCATACATTCCCTCGAAACACGGAGTCTATTTTAATTCAAAATTCCCACTACTACATTAATAAAATTCACAATTACAATTCACTTTTACTACTTAAACAATACCAACGTATCATATTAATCATAACCTCCCACCTCACTATCATTTAGATAATACCCCAGCCTATGCTGAAAATCCGTTCACACCTCACGACTTACGTGTGTACGCTTTAATATCTCTTTAAGAGAGTGATTTTTGGCATCCTCTTAGAAGATCACGGAATTCAATTCCCTCTCTACACCTTTTGCGCATGTAATGTGTTCGGGGCCGTATTTTATCATCTGAACAGCGCTATGGCACCAGGTATGGAATACTACATTTGTTGATCAGTTGTCCTAACAACGCGCATTCTTTGACTTTCGAGCTTGCATACAATGCCATTTTTCATGTGAAGAAAATAATAGGGGCAGATTTTTCATGTGAACCGCTGGAGAGTGAATACAAAAGAGATGATGGATCTCGGGAAGGAAATGCATGACATACGGAGATGCCGTATCAGAATGCGAGTGAGAGATCCTCTGTTCCTGTGGAAACAAACTGAAGACGTCGAACGGTCGATTTTCGCACTCGGACACAGCCAATAATTACCACGAAGAAACCGGTAGCGGTAGCTCAGTGCATCAACTGATGTCACTGCAGCGCCTCTGACCGGGAGGCCCTAGGTTCGAGTCCTGACGGCGGCAGGATTTTCGACACTAGCTTTTCAGCTAGGTCGAATTCAGTCGCTGTCTGGAGGAGAATTCAAGCGGCCGGCTTCTCTGAGCGGTAGTTTTCCGTGGTTTCTCCGATCAACACCAGGCGCATGCCGGAGCAGTACCCTAACAAACGGCCCACGGACCGCGCGCTGATACACACACACTTACACTAACATGCACTACACTACCACATATTCCGGGAGACCGGTCGGGAGCTTAGAGCTTGTCCCGGCTGGGGCGGTGCCCCGCTGGTGAGAGAGTCCTGGTTAGGGGGAAACCCCACTAGCCGACGGTAGGTCGGCACCGGATCTCGCCATCCAGCGGGGGAAGATCACCGCCATCTCCCGAGAAAAAATGCACTACACTAACGGGACTAATGACCGAAGCACTTGACGCGCCCGGAAACACGAAAAAATCAATCAATCAGCACGAAGAAGTCGACGGAAGTTAATAATTACGATCAAAATAATGATGTTGATGTTAGGGATTCTGCCAGCGGTACCTCTACAGGGAAATTGGGCAGCTAATGAACACCGAGTACGCCAGTGCAGTTGAGCTCGCTAACGCCAGCGTGTTCGAAAATCTGAGCTGGGTAGCGGTTGCTTAGCCAGGCTCAGGCTGCGTGCGCTGGGTGAGGTAGGCAGCTGCGGTTGCGGCGAGCGGTAACTGCATTGCGCCGTATCACATTCCAACATCTCTCTGCTGCTTCCGCCGCCGTCGCCATCGTCGGCGTTGTACTCTCTCTGGTCCGGGAACAGGCATCAAGTCTGCGTTTTATTTTGAACTGTTAGTGCATTCTTCCTTGCTTTCTCTTATGCAGTGCTTTCTCGTATGTTGATAAGCAATTTCTGCAAAAAATATTAATGAATTTTGAACAGTTTTTTTAGATTTCTAAGCTATTTTTAATTTTATCAGCAGCATTTTCAGATGAGCTAAGCATTTCCTTTGTTTATGGAATTAATAGAAATGAACAATGAGGTGGTTTTCTGAAGATTTTATAACAATCTACATACTCTGGAGTGGCTTAAGGGTTGATTTACATGTATTGTCTATATTGTCTTACAGTCTGGTACAAAAAACAATAATTTCCGTACTGTCATTAATTAAGTTTTGACTTTTTAGAAGAAACTTCTTTGACGTATGATATAACAATGGTGTAAAGCTGTTCTTTTTCCTGCCAGAATTGGGCGTCTACATCTATTCCAGTTTCAAAAGTCTTCCCGTCTCTTCAATGTTCTTCGGATGTCAATTCTATTCCTAGGTCAATATTGCGGCATATATTTGAGAATACTATTGTTGGTTCATTCTTTTCACGTGTTGAAAGTCACCGTGATAGGTTTTCTAATACTCGTTGATTTACTAATAATATTTCTAAATATTTCGATGCGTCTTCATTTAAAATTTATTCCGCTCTAATTTTGGCAGTTATTAAGTCCATCAAAGAGAAAGAGATGTTTGGGAATAGAGTAATTAAATGCCAAAGTCATTTTAATGACTGTCTGAATGCATTAATTTACCTGTACTTCTTCTCTAAACAAATCTTGTATTTTAACTACCTCAACGATCATGCGTAAAATTAGTTACTTTTTCCTGTATTACTCGCTTTAAAATTTTTAAATGAGGCGCTTTGGTTCTTTATGCGATCAATTTTTATTAAATAATGAACAGAGAAGCACTGATTATGCACATTGTCGAGATAATTGTTTGCGAGTAAGGATTGATTGTTTCCGGTAGTGTTTTGCATTTCGATTGCTTTGGAACGAACCGGACTCGCACTGCATTTGCGAACAAGGGCGCTGATTCGCAGATTTGATTGACCGCAAATGCTTCTTCCACCGGAGATTTCTCCGACACAGTGCACCTAAAGCCGAGCAAACAGCGATGACTGTAGAGATATAGCGCTCCGGAGATGCGGCCAGTAACAAGAAATAAAACGAAAACTGAAGCTTCTTAGGAAGTGGAGATGAAAGCGGTGAGATGTAGTGGTCGCGGATTTGGGAACGGGAATGCCGTGACTAAGGAGAAAGCATGAATGGCGATGGAACTGAATGGCGATGGAAAGGATAGTACATATAGGCTTTAAAAGAATGGGGTGGAGTTGGCAAGAGAGGTAAGATAAATTATGGTATCGGGATGGCTGCGGTCGTGGGATGAAGAGAGCGGGCAAAGGTGACGTCAACGATGGGTAACGTCAAGGGTAAGGGTGAGGCCAGTGGTGAGGACAAGGGCGAGGTCAATAGTGAGGGCAAAGGAGCGAGGCAAGGGTGAGGGCAAGGTGAAGGAAAGTGTGAGCGAGCAGCGTGAAGACGAGCGTGAGGACGAGCGTGAGGACGAGCGTGAGGACGAGCGTGAGGACGAGCGTGAGGACGAGCGTGAAGACGAGCGTGAAGACGAGCGTGAGGACGAGCGTGAGGACGAGCTCGAGGGCGAGCTCGAGGGCGAGCTCGAGGGCGAGCTCGAGGGCAAGTGAGGCAGGCGAGGAGAGCGAGCGTGTGCCAAAGATGTCAAGTGTGAGGGCAAGTGCGAGCATGAACGCATGATGAGTCGTCGTGGGAGGGGGGCGCAGCCGAAAGTAAAGGCGAGGGCGGTGACGGGCGGGCGTGAGCGGGGGCGGGCCGCTTGTGGCCACCGCGCAGTCCCTTTAGCGCGCGACTGCCGCCCGTGTAATGCATGTATGTATGCGCTTTCGGATTAGAGCGCACGACCTGTTTCGCCCCCGAGCGGCGCCTCTCCTATGCATGAGGTTCGCGGTTCTAATCCCGGACCTGCCGCCGCCCGCCGGGTGAGGGTGGAGGATGCGACTCACCGGCGTTCACGGAATAATGGGGCCTTGAGAATTCATGCGTGACGCCCCACCTGTAAAGTACTTCAATAACGTTGAATTTGACTTTTGTTCTGCTACCGAGTTCTGAATTTCGACAATTATTTCCACCCTTCTCTATCATTGTATTGAGCGTTGTGAATTATTGTTTTTGTGTGTGAATAGGCTATATTATTAACCTGAGACCTGTCCTTCCTTTTTACATCGCACAAGGAATATTTCCTTGTATTATTACCATTGTTGTGTAAATTTGTTTGTAAATGTGTTTTCTTGCGTACCCAACGTGCGAGTTCGCGAATTGCACTTTTCTATGCTGTAACATTCTAATGTATTATTCATAGGCATCTATTGCAAATAGTTTATATCGGTTTTAATTATTTTGTTGATTTCCTTTTTAATGAATGAGCTATTTTCTGAATGTTCTTCGTGTTTAGACAAACCATTTACACCTATCTAATCTCTCCGAACACTGGGACAATACCCGTCCGTATAGTCTTCTTTAGTTTACTTACTTAGTGTAAACTTATATTACTCTCTTTTTGCATATTATTAGCTATGACATTTTCTTTTTATTTACGCCCGGCAGGGAATAATGGAAAGTATACTCGAAAGGTGATAAATGGTGGGACACGTAGGCTCACGAAAAAGGAGACTACATTCTTAGAATATGTAGGTTATTTGAAAACCTACCTACGAAAACGTTTCATAAACTATCTTCTGAGAGTTCATCTTTTTTGCATGCTTTGATTTTATTTTCAACATATTTGCAAGTGCCGAAATTGTTTCGATACTCTGGTCATACCGTGTGAACTTCGAACACTGATGTTGGAATGCAGGCGACGGCCGTAATAAATCATGTATTAAACCTTTGTGAATACACAACATATATCTCTTGACACATTGGGTTGTTCTCAGTGATTAACGTGTTTTCTCTCTGTGTTGCAGGTAAGCATCTACTGAACGCCATGATTTATTCGATTTTGGAGGCGAAAGTTGGCCAGATACGGTGAGGTAGGTGAACGTCAATAAAACATCCATCGTAATCACCTTAAGCTCTCAACACCATATCTGGGTATGTGTAATTTACGTGCGTTTTATATGGTTCAAGGAATTATGTGCTATTCCGATGCAATATTTAGTTTTCACAATATAGTTTTTCGTTTTAAAATTTGTGAAATACAACTCATAACAAATAAACAGTTTTTCTGTCAGTCAGCAATAATAATGAAAACTGCAATCATCTTATATCGCCTTCACTTTATGTCCTTTTTCTTTAAGCATCTTTAATTCTTTCATTTTCTTTCAAAACCTCATAGTTGTGATATTTATGTTGAATTTCTATAATATTGTATAAGACTCATCTCTAGTGCATCACCATGCATCACACTCCGTTTGCCTGTCAAACATCAAATTCATCGTACCCTCTGTTCCCTCTTGTCTTCATCATCTTCCCGATTAATTATGAAATTATGAAAATGATTTTGATGAAACAACGACCGATTGGGATGAGAGGGCAACGAGAGGGCAGAAATAGTTGTTAACACTACATTGTCTCTGAAGAAATCCCGAGGTGGCGAATCTTCAACATTAACTATAAAAATTGATCGAATTTATTCGCTGAAGGGAAAGAATTCAAGCGATCGTCTGTTTGGTTTTCCGTGTTTTTAGTTTTCTGTGTTTCCGTGTGTATGGTTTTCCGTGTTTTTAGTCACTATCAGGTAATTGCCGGAACAATACCTTAACAAACATGTCACGAACCTCGCGCGATCATTTCTGCCTCGTTATCATTACTCATTTTCCCATTTTTTTGTGAAATGAACGTAGATTTCGATCTTAGGCCATATCATCGTTCTTTTTACACGTAAATATATACCCTCGTTCATTAAAAATGAAAGATGAGTTCTCTTTGCTGATGGAATAAATATAATTTGCAAAAAAGATGTAATAAATATTACGGATTTAGCTGTTTACACAAAAACTGAACAATATTTAGATCATTCGCTTGCCGTTGTCGAAAGTGACAATATTTTCTTTGGATGTTTTTTTTTTCAACATAAAATATTACATAAAACTCCAACGGTGGACTTCAAAGTTCATCAAATGAAGCATTTGGATGTAAATAATGGTGTCTGACATTTTAGTCACAATGCAGATTATTAGCTGTGGTGAATGAGCGGGAGTAATTTCTTTAATATTCTTAGTGAATTCAAGAACAGACTGCCAAAGGGACAGGTAATTCTGTTGAGGGTCTATGTTACAGCGTGTGCTGCTCGTTTTGTGTAAACAGCGGTTTCACGTTCATATTCTACGAATCGTGATCGTCGTACGACATTATTTTCACCCGACCGCCTCAAATATTGACTTCCTGAAGTGTTCTCGAGAGAAATACAACAGTCCAGAATTGCGTTTACAAGGGACGTTTCGACTCTGGTATGGACACATGAGAAGACTGAAATCAGGGAGACGTCCACAAATAATTAAGAAATGCATACACTATCGAAGAAGATACAGAGGATAACTGAAAAGAGCATGGATCACGGCAGTAACTGAAGCTATGGGAAAAGGAGAAATGGAAGAATAAGACGTGTGGGATAAGGAGGCGTCGCTGGGTCGATGGCGGAGGATATGGTGGAGCGATTGCGGAGACGGAGACAAGGACGATGATGGAGGCGATGGCAGGAACGACGGCGACGGAGACACTGACAAAGTTGACAGGGTGATGGGAGGTGAAGGCAGGCGGGAGTGAAGGAGGGGGAAACGGCCAAGGCTGTAAAGCGACCACTACACAGATACAGGTTACGTCCCTGTTCTCGCGCTTCCTCCGCAAGCTTTTCGCAACGCGACATTTCCGCCCCTCGGGCGCGGCAGTGAAGGGGCACACACGACGCGACGCCCCACGCCACGGGGCACCCGCCACGACATTAGGAAACTCCGCGCGTGAAATCCGCGCGCCGAATCTGGAGCGCGGCGGCAGCGGAAGGGAAGGTCGCGGACCCTCTGGCTGGAGGCGGCGGCGCTGACCCGGAGTGGTTAGCGCCCTCCATCGCCACCGTTCGAACGGCCCCGTCATCATCTCCACCATGGTTCTTGCCATCGTCGTCATCATCGTCACCCTATAGTCTTCGCCTCGCCTATGTCTTCGCCTATGTCTTCGCCATTGTCTTCGCCATTGTCTTCGCCATTGTCCTCCATTGTCTTCGCCTTTGTCCTCGCCATTGTCCCCGACATTGTCCCCGACATTGTCCCCGCCATTGTCTTCGCCATTGTCTCCGCCATTGTCCCCGCCATTGTCCCCGACATTGTCCCCGACATTGTCCCCGACATTGTCCCCGACATTGTCCCCACCGTCTCCCCCCTGCCCCCGCCGTCACCCACGCCTCGCCCTCGTCATCGCCTTCGCCATCGCCTTCGTCATCGCCCCCGCAATCATCCCTGCTCCTCTTCGAAATGATTCTGAGTTGGTTGGGGAAAAAAGGCTTCTTTTTTTAATTGGAAAACCCTTTTGTTGCAGGTAATGAACCACTGAATATTTACGGTGGATACGTACCTCTCTAAAAATATTTCCTCGTTTCTCGTCCATTCGGTATATATGGGATTGTAGAATTTAACGAACTCAATGAAAACTCTTTAGCATTGTAGGTGACTCGAAATGATCAGAAATTATTCCAGTATTGTATGTTCTGTACCCATTTGCTACCCTACCGTAATATTTCTTATGCTATCCCAAACATATTTCGTTTGTACCTTCTTGTTCTACCGAGTTTGTCCAATAGTTTCCAGGCAGTTTATGTCTATTTAATTATTACACAATCAGCTCTTTTTTCATAATAGTATTTCACATGTATTCGTGACATGAACGAAAAAAAGCCTTCATACTGAAGGAACTCCTTGATATCTCGTGTATTTTTCATCGTCATCTCCAATCTCCTTGCTCGGGGCCACCAGTCCTTTTTCGGTGCAATTCAACATGAACCATAACCTACCTCTTAACACCTTGGCATCCGTAATCTTCTGTTTTTTTTTCAACTGCCCATTAACACTGAACATATCACAAATAAATCGTAAGGAAAGAAAGCACTGAGACGTTTTACAAAAGATAATATTCCAACTTCCATGAAAGTGAAGATTACTATTCCTTTCATTTTCCTACGGTTTTCTTTATGTCTCAAAATGAATTGAAAAGCTTTGTATAAAGAAGCAACTTCTGATCATTTTGTCTTCGTATATATCGATTTTATTTCACTCTCAACGACTATTCATCTCGCTTGTCTTCATCAATATATCCATTATTTCCATCCAATACCTCCACTCCCTTTTGCGTCACGATACATCCTGAGCCATTACCTTCCTTTTCCTGGGTCTCCTTGGCCCTCGTAGCCTCTTGTCGGCACTCTTTAAGTGCTCGCGCCGCTCATCAGCCCGAGCTCCTCTCCCAACCCGTCCGTGCCGTGCCTCCCCCCCTACCCCCGCCCCCTTGCCCTGCCCCCTCGCCCGTCCTGTTTTCTTCCCCACCCCGCCTTGCCTTGCCTCTCCCCGCCTCACTCCCCCCCCTCGCCCCCCTCGCCCGCCCCCCGCCTCGCCCGCCTCGCCCCCCTCGCCCCGCCTCGCCCCGCCTCCCCCCGCCTCGCCCCGCCTTGCCTCGCCTCGCCTCGCCTCACCCCACCTCTTTTCACTCTCCCCGCCTCTCCCTGCCTCTCACGCCCCGGCCCACGTCTCTCCGGCCCCCCCCCCCCCCGCCCCCCCCCCCCCCCCGCCCCCCCGCCCCCCCACGCTCCGCCCCACACGCCTCCGCGCTGCCCGCACCCACCTGCCCCACCGCATCGCTGCGTGGCGAATCGATGAATGAGCAACTAGCGACCGGAGATACCGTACTTCGCCGCATGCACGAGAGTACTTATTACAGTGTAACCTCCCACGCGGGGGGTCTGGGTTCAGACCCGCTTCCGCTAATCACTACTTGCGGTCTGGAGTTGATTGGGGCTCCCCCTTGAACGACCCTCTCAAGAAACACGCTCGTCGCAAGTACTGAAACGTAATAACTTCCCGCTCGCGTCCGTGCTCTGTGCTCTTGCGAGATGTACTCGCCGTGTCTCTTATATGCAAATAGGAATAAAGGGGCGTTACCGATAGAGTGCATATCAAACAGACACCGCCAGATCGCTATCGGAGCTGGTATCAAGTGTTGTAATGACGCAATACGCGGGAAGCTGCCACTACCAGTTTGAAGAGGTGAGATGTTTGTTATTACTTGGAAATGGCAGTATGCGGTTGATCTTTTGCGTTCCTCTTAAGTCGTAGGAAAGTGACGTGAAATTGATATGCAAGGCGATGTAGCGTTTAATACACTACCCTATATTACGTTCTAGCGTATATACATACCTTCATTTTCTTGGATATGTAATTACCTCCGTTTCTTTTCAGTTCTACATATGCATGTACCTATTTCGTTCATCGGTAAAACGTGAAAGAAATGGCTCTTGAAAACCTTCACTATGTTCTCTTCATACTCATAGCATTCAACCCGACCAGGTAAATTAGGGTCATCAGAAGAAGGTCAGAGGTCTACAAATATTTGAAAATTTCTTTCAAGAGTTGTGGATACGTATTTTCATGTGTTTTGTTATTTCCTCGGTTTTTCTTCTTTTACAGGACGAAACGAAACTCACTGAAATAAATGTAACGTGTTTTGACATTTTTATTAGGTAAAGAAAGAATTAAAATATTTACCTCAGTACTTCCATTGTCCTTAAATTAATTTTCAATGCCGAGTGCGTTTCTTCATAAGAAATCACTTTGAAAGAAACTAAAATAGCCCAATTGCTGATTCGATACTGAAATTTGTATAACTCGAAAATTATTACTCTTTATAATACTTCTGCATACGTTTTCTTATCGAAAGGTTCAGCTTATTTGTTGCTGTAACAATTATATTACAACGATTTTGTCTGAACAAATTTCCCGAGTGGTCAGGAACCTCATTTCGTGCAAACCATCGAAGGTTAAATCACAAGCAGTACACACATTACGTATATTTCACAAAAGGAACATAAACCATCTAACTACTATATTGAACATCTAAAGTGAAGTTACTATTGGACATGTAGAGTTAAGACCCTATATTGAACCATGTTCCAATATTGTGTAGGCCTGTCATGCAGGCCTGCCAGGTCATTCTCCTTCCTTCACGGATAACAAAGGAAATCAAACGTGTGTCCTCTATAAAGATGCAAATAATAACCTTTGCAAATTCATATGCTTAAAGGCTGCCCCAAAATACGAAAAGGAAAGTCCCAACACCGGGACGTTTAACGTAATGAACCTGCTCCGACACATGCAGGACAAACGCGCGGGGTTTCGACCCTGAACTCGGCTTGCCTCCTGTCGCCGGCTGCTCGGCCACTCGCAGCCTTGGCGTTTCCTCTTGGCTCGGCGTGACCCTGCCCGGCCCGACCAGCGCGGGGGCGGCCACTCCCCGCCGTGCCCCGGGCCGCCGCGAATCGATGAATGGGAGAGCGCGGGCGGGAACGGCGCGAGGAGGATGCGAGCGCGGGCCTAGGGGAAACAAAACACGTAGTGTCGGAAACGTCGACAGCGTAGACTGACACTTCGACTGCGACTGACTGACGATTTGGACTGCGACTTGGACTAGGATTTGTACTTAAGAGTTGGGCTTGGTCTGCGACTGAGACTTGGACTGCGACTGCGACTGCGACTGCGACTGCGACTGCGACTGGGGGGTGCGACTGGACTGGGACTGGGACTGGGACTGCGACTGCGACTGCGACTGCGACTGCGACTGCGACTGCGACTGCGACTGCGACTGCGACTGCGACTGCGACTGCGACTGCGACTGGGACTGCGACTGGGACTGGGACTGGGACTGGGACTGGGACTGCGACTGCGACTGCGACTGGGACTGGCGACTGGGACTGGGACTGCGACTGGACTGGACTGCTGACTGGACTGACTGGACTGGGACTGGGACTGGGACTGGGACTGGGACTGTGACTGTGTGACTGTGTGACTGTGTGACTGTGTGACTGGGACTTTTGAAGGGGACAACAATTGCAGTGGAGGAATGCCCAAAACTCTAACTTCACAACTAGTAAGCCGCGGCGCACAATAAGTCCTCACAATGGAATTGCTGATCTACCGTTAGAGAACTTGTGATCCTTCCGATATCGTGACTATCGATATTGTTACATTATGGATTGAAATGTTTGCACCAGAACTTGCGATTTTTTTTGGAGTTTTATTACTTAATGCTTTTCATAACTACTTTATCGGCATCGATACCGCGGAATCAATTATAACGACGTCATTGATGCACCTTTTTCGGTGTTGACCTCAATGAAAGTACTTCGATTGTTGACAATCGATAAATTAATTGTAACCTAATTATATGTGCTCTTAAGATATTGGACAGATCCATAGACAAATTAATAAATTACAAAGAATATTATAATACGTACACAGCTTTTTTAATTGAATTAAATATTGAATGATCTTCGTATCATAACATTTACCTTACTCAACAAGATATCAACCCACTTTGATTATTATGCAATGACACGCATTGTAATAAGGTGTGGCACAATATTTATTTCGTAAACAGCTATTACAATTGCAACTCATTCATTTTCCGAACTTGTGCATATTCTAAGTATTTCTGCCCCTATATTTTTTCCTATTCCCGTTTTCCATGTTGTAACCCCTGGCTCCATGTTTCTTTTCTGTAATTGCACAAAGATAAGTTATAATAATATCACAATATAAATATGACACTCTTACAATTAGTGTTACCTCACCTCCTAAACAGTGAACAAATTAGATACGTGACCCACTAATGTTCCGATACTCTCTAATGCCTCTTTATTAAGTCCATTTTCTTTCGTATTTACATGTCTGTTTTCCTATTCATCACTGCATCGTCTCTCCCAGACACACTTTTCCCTCAATCTCTTCCACTTCTTTCTTCCCATCTCCATCTTCCAGCGTTCTCTCCAAGGTGCCTGTATCACCACCATCACTCCACCGGCGACTCCCCCACGTCGCCGCCACTTCGCAATAGCTGCTGAGCCTCTTCAGGTCTGGCGCGTGTAAATTAATGGGCAGTAAAGGTTAGGGACGGTCGCATAAATTTACACGTATCCGACACCGCGCAGCCGCGAGCAGGGGACCGTGAGACAAAAGAGAAGCGGCAGCCGAATTTGTCGTCGACGCCTCCGCCACCGCCTCCGCCGAGGACGTTGATGACGGGCACGAGTCACGCAGTAGGAGTCGCCCTCTCCCACGCACCCCACATACTCCCACCACCGCCCTCACACATCAAGACGCCTTTACGACGCACTTCCACGTCTCGTCAAAGCCCCGGGCGCGCACGCGCACGCGTGTGTGTCTATGTGTGTGTGTGCGCGCGAGTAAGACAGCGCGCCGTTGAAGTTGTGTGTTATCTTTCAAGGAGGGGAAATGGCTTTTTGTTTGGGGATAAAGACTTCACTCTTGAGCTGTACCGGGCGGATAATTTAGGAAGAGTGCTCCCAATATTTCTTCCTAATTTATAGGAATGTTATTCTATTTAGGTGGAGCCTTAAAACATCCTAATAGCATACAAAAACCACACCGTAAAATGCCATCACCTTGTGCGTGTCGAGAAACGTTAACCTATTTTAATGAAAATTATTGACTAAAAAATGAGGAGGGTTACAACCAGATCGTCTTACTTCATTTCCGTCGTTTTGTCCACTCCGGTGGCCATTATGCGGCAGTTCTTTTGTGTTCTTTCCGCGATCCGAGTCTAGATAATACTAGATGCGCTGCCACCCGGGTTTGTCATTATACCTGCGTGGCCCGGGGTCGGAGCCGGAGCTATTATTTGCGGTACCTTGAAAAAATCCCCGGAACGTCGCGGGTTCGCGGCAACTCCGCGAGGGCGCTGCTGTCCCCGTCACGTGCCCGCGTCGCGCGCTATTGTTTCGGTTTCATAATGGCGGCGGGCCCGCGGTGTAACACACTCGTTAGTCTGTAATTAAGCGGTTGGGGGCGTCGACGGCGGTGGGAGAAGTCTTCCAAGGCTCCCACCGTTGCCCGGTCGGCCCCCGTGCGGGTAGAGCGTGCCCAATCGTTTGCGACTCGCGGGAGAAAGGATGCTGTTGTAACGGCAAATGCGGTAATGCAGTTCCAGTAATAAGGTATTTCGGTGAGAGTTTTCGGAACTCCTTTCACTTATTCTTACACAACTTAACGGTGATGTTTTTGAATGCTTCTGTTAGATTCATTAAGGATGGTACACGACCCCCCTTATAGCATGAAAATAATAGTACTGTAGCACTCTTGATTGTGAAATGCCAGATGTGAGGAAAACTAGAGCGTTCAAAATATTTTTATTTTTATTTTTTGTTAGTTTCATGTTTCTACTCTCGAATTTTTGCAGAGTTCGCTTATACTAACTATTAAAGAACTATTTAAATATTCACTATTACAGACGAGAAAACATTATGGTCGCGGGCTTTGGTTTCTCTTGGAACGACTACAATCTGGTTACATCTTTATTTATTTAGTTCTCGACGCACACGCTCGCATACATACAGTATGTCACCGCACTTCCTACAAAGTTCATTCAAAATGGGAATGTCTCCTGTGCAAAGAGTTCAAAGCTTTCATAGTCGATTCGACGATGAACTGATGAGTGAAAAAAGTCCAAACAATGTTCCATTATGCAGCAGTCTGAACAAATCATAAAAGCCTTTCGTGTAGCTTTTATTTCTCAATTTCATTGATTTGGACGTTTCAGTTGGGTGTTAACCGTAAATGAGGCAAATACATAAGGATTAATTAAAATTGTGTCACTGGTCGGTGCAAACTTAAAATTCAACTCCATCGCAGGACACCAAAAGAGAGGGTCTATTATCCGGCATCCCCACCCCTGTTCTATTTTCGTTCTTTGTTTGTTCCATCACTCAGCAAAGCAGTAGGAGTCACCTTTTTGCGAAACCGAAGAAGTCAATAATCCATTAATCCATATATCATAACGATAAATTTTTTCAATAGATTCCGTCGTTTGCAGACGGTTAGATATCAGCAGACATGTTAATCTTCGGTGTATCAGTGTGCTGCGAGTGCTTTGGGCGAGCTGTAGCCGCGCGGTGGGGCAGTGGGACGCGGGCGCCCGTTGCCTCACAGACAGCGGCGCCGTGCCGGGCCGCGCGCCTCTCGCAATCGCCCCGCCCCCCCCCCCCCGCCCGCGCGCGCCGGCGCACGCCCCCCGCCGCGTGCCTTTCACTCGGCCGCGCCGGCGTGGTCCGTGCCCTTTCCTGCGCCGCCGGCAGCCGCACCGATCTGGAGCACTTTCCGGCCCCCGCCTCGACCCCGCACGCGCCAACCCCGCCCAGCCCCGCACCGCCGCGCTCCGCGACGTCCCGCGTGCACCGACCAGCCCACACAAGCCTGCCCGCACAGATCCACATTGCATAGACACCACCTCCCCACAGATCCACCCTGCACAGACTCGTTCAGCACAGAACCCACCCTGCACACGCCCATCCTGCACTCGGCCACCATGCACAGGCTCATCCTGCACAAACTCATTCGGCAGAGAACCCACCCTGCACATGCCCACCGTGCACAAGCCCATCCTGCCCAGGGCCACCCCGCACAGGCCCATCCTGCACAGGTCCATCCTGCCCCCACAGGCCCACCTGCCACAGAACCACCCTGCACAGGCTCACCTAGCCCACTTACCACCCGCACAACCCACCCGCCAGACCCCCCCCCCCCCCCCCCCCCCCGACTCCCCTGGACCCCCCCCAGACCCCACCCTGTACAGTACCGCCTATACAGACTAGCCTGCAGCGACCCGTCTCACCCTGCTTTGCTTCGCAATATTAGGCTATTCCGCTGTGTCTGCGCCAATCCGCCTTTCCCCAAACGCAATATTCCTTCCGCTGCACTTCCTTGCTCTGCATTGAGTCGCTTCACCGCTCCACTCCGTTTTCTGTGGTCTCATCATAACTCGCCCCCATCTCATTTCGT
This sequence comes from Teleogryllus oceanicus, assembly GCA_964035755.1. Lineage (NCBI taxonomy): Eukaryota > Metazoa > Arthropoda > Insecta > Orthoptera > Gryllidae > Teleogryllus > Teleogryllus oceanicus. Next base: position 128,538,950 of record CAXIVR010000003.1, on the reverse strand, counting down.
TTGGCTTTAAACGGCCATGTACAAACCCACCCAGCTGTAACCCATCCGGTAGTAACTCGCCCTTCAGAAACTCGTCCTTCAAAAACTCGCCCTTCAGACTCTTGTTCTTCAGAAACTCGCTCTTCAGAAACTCCACCCTTCAGAAACATGCCCTTCAGTATCACGTTCCTAATAACGCGCCGTTCAGTAACGCAGTGTTCAGTAACGCGCCCTTCAATAAAACGCTTCACTGCGTCGCATCCTGCATTGACCCGCCTTCCAGTAACCTGCTTCACTTTACGTTGCCCCTCTCTGCCCCTCGTCCGCCTCAGCGCGCCTCAAGCCATTACGCCCCTCAACTTACTGAACTTTCTTCCTCGCACTTACTGACTTTCTTCTTGTCTCAAACGCCCCTCCTGCTTTCCGAGCGACTGCAGTTGCTATTTTTCGGTAAAATTGATCTCGAACATTATATTGTCTATCCCAATTACATCACGACGGCATTAATAGCCGATTCTGATGTATGCGAATTCTTCTTTGACATCTGTTGGTCTTCATGAAATGGAAGGAAAGTTACTTAATTATGGTAAATATAAAAGTGTAAAAATTACATTTTTCATTTGAGTTTTAATATAAGTTTCCATATTACAAAGCAGGAAAGAAAACGTGGAGATTATATTCAGTTTTTTGGTAACATTCATCGCATTTCAAGCAAGAGATATTCTATCAGTTGGACCAGATCACCTCAAACAAGTGATTTGTTTTGCGTTTACCAACAAAAGTCGATGTCCACCTGTTTTAATCGTGTTGCGAAACGTCTTTATGACCGTGGTTGTGGAATCGAGTAACTGAAAGATAGCTGCGGTAAAATAGCGATAACTGTTTGGATTGATACCTGGAACACAGTTGTGAAAGCATTTTTCATGGTTCATTGTGCAGCGAGAAGCTGTAGTATTAGTTGCAAAACCTGTCTTATATATCATGTGAAAAAATAAAACCTTTATTCATGTTTCTCACGTAGTTGGAATAGATGCCGCAGCATACAAAGAGTAATAAATTACGAAAGAAACTGCGACTATTTTGAGATATCAAAAATTACGAGCTAATTAAAATGGTTACAAACAAAAAATAAACGCCTAGAAACAAATGTCTATGAACTAACGCGAAGAAATAGAAAATACTACAACTAAATTTCCAATAAACTAAAGAGTAGTCGAATGTTGTCTTACAGTGTGAAGAGGTAATTTAGCTAAGTTACGAGACAATAAAACATAACCTTTTATTCTATATCCACACTATCTTAATAATATGTATTCTATGTTCTGCCATAGCTGTGTCAATTTATCTGTCTGTTTACATTTAATTGTACTGTGCGTGAATATCAAAATTCCCTTGAAGAATGACAATTAATTCAAATGTATAAAAGGACATTAAAAATGCCACAGACTCATAAATGAGAGTTGTAATAATTATAAGCAGATGTCAGTAATATTAAATTATTAAAAATGTGCTTTTCCCTGCTTCTTTACTTTTATTGTTTGTTTCATTCACTAAATGTGAATTAAATTGTTACAAAATGCAACTCATAATATTCATTTCGACACGTGTATTAACGAAGCAAAATAAAAGGAACGTAAAAATTTCCTCGCCATTCATCGCGTTTCCAATCTGATGCCTCCCGCCGGCGTGAAGTGCGGACGTGGAGAGAGCTCTCTCGCTCGTTCGTTCAGAAAGATTGAATGAAAACGCGACCGGTTTTTCCTGACGCTACCGCCTCCACCGCCACCTGTGTGCTCCGCTATTCGACTACTATTGCCTCCGCTACCGCGCGCCGCTGCCACAGACAGCGCTGCTGTTGTTTCTCCTGACACAACCGCTACTGCTTCCGCTTCTACCATCTGAGCAACCATCTGCCACCGAAACCCCTTTAATTGCCTTCATTACGAAGCCAGTGCTATTGTACTCGTAACAGAGTTTCATGCTTCATTATGTACGAAGAAGAGAAAGCTGTTTGAGATCTCAGCTCGATCGTGGTTTGTTGAACAGAGCTTGGATTGTAATTGTCGGTTTTCATTGATGATGGGAGATAAAATAGTGCACTGAACGTTGCTTTGAAACTGAATAAAATGTACATTACAACATGAAAATTGGATGGGTTTAATTTTTTTTATAGTGTTTATAATTTAATATTTGATAAGTGTATTTCTCATTTCTTAATTCAAATAATTATTAAGAACTCACCCCATTTGTTACTTTAATACTGCGTCTTAAAAAGAAGCGTAGGAAGACCGAAGAGAAGATGGATGGACCAATAATGAGACGCAACGGAACGAAAGTTCTAATACTTGAAGAAGAAGAAGAAGAAGAAGAAGAAGAAGAAGAAGAAGAAGAAGAAGAATACTGCGTCTTGAAGTTTCATGGGGATTTTCCGACACTTAAAACAGTTTAATTATTGATTTACTTGTAACTGTATTTTTTATTTGTTAAGTTGTTTTTAAATACATTAGATGGATATAGAAACTAGTGGTGCTAAAACAACATATACTTTCAGGAAAAATTACGTGAAAATTCTCAAATTTGTAAAACATTGTGCCTGACGTTATTTCAAACTCTATCTTAAAAAAACAGATTTCTTTAACGGAAAAATCTCTATCTTTAATATTTTAGTTGTAGGAAGACGCCATCTACACCATTGTCTTCAACGTCCTTCACATTATCCAACAAAAAAAATTAATCAAGGGGGAGCCTTCTTTTAAATTAGGAAAATGTCTCAGATGTTTCATGTAAATCCCTCCCAAAATTAAAATATCAGTTTCAAATTCATGGAGCCGTGACATGAGCCCTATCGTTTGGGGAATATCAATTTTGGAGAAAATCGGCTGAACTGTTTAGCCGCTAGAGTTGCTCACAGACAGAGAGACGGGCAGACGGACGAACTACCAAACGTTTTGCCGTCATTCGATTTGTTAGTATCATTGTACCAACACAACATGAATTCTGACTACACCACGTGTTGAAATTTTGTTTTATACATTTAGTAACTGGATTTATCCACTTTTTTGATACCAGGGCCGTGTAATAAGAGATTTTCTGCCGAAAATTCATGTTTCCCTGTAGGGCTCTACTCTGTAGCGAGAAAAAAAAATAGTCAGTTCAGCACCAGCATGCATTATGGATCGGATGAAAAGAACAGTGCACTGGATGTGATAGACGGAGAGACACAGAACAGCCGCAGCTTACACACATTCTGTATAAGGATTTCTATAATTTTGCTGTATTACGAATTTCAATGTAACCCAAAACCTTACGTTCCAAAAACGTCAAAAGAGCCGAAGTAAGATCTTTTCTATCAATTCAGATTGCCCGTTCGATTTATATTACCCGTTCAATTTATCATTCTGTCCAATTAACATATTTATACACAATTTACATAATTTTTGTTCTCATACGTTTGACGTTGCCTCCGGAATTGCAATTTATTACTTATTTGAGCCCACTCCCCATTCACAGGCTTTTGTTTTTAACTACGTGAAAATTTTCCACCTGTGCGTTAACACCATAATAATTTTAGTATGACTCTTTCCATCTCATTTTTCTTCTCTTAGGTTTTAACTTTCATTTGATCCGCAATAATTGCTCATAGCCTTTTTATGACCACTGCCCTTAACAGCAGTAATTTCCTCATTTTTCAATTATTTACCTCCTTTTTTGTCTTCTTCCTGTCTCTTGCTAATTTGGGGCAGTGAATGAGGTCGTTTGCCTTTCCCCTAGATTTAATGGTAAAACAGTAAGAAATTTTAAAATAATCTGTAATAATGTTTGGTTGATTTAAATAGTTTAAGAATATGTTATTTAAGGGAGAATGTACAGCTTCCAGCAGTTAAATATTTATTATTTTTACACCTTTTCTCCGTTAAAATCATACTCCATAACAGTGAAAATGAACTGACATACAAAAATATCTTTCTTCTCAAAGGAAAAATTTGCTTTTAACTTTAATTTTTTTTTGAAAAATCAAAATTCAACCATTTTTTCATGCACTGACTTATTGTTTCCCTGATAACTCAAATAATTCTGAAGAATTTTACAAATTTGTTCTTTTAATTTGTTGGCAATACTCACAAGTACAAAACCATGCTCGACAATTTAGATATTTCGATAAATATTATTTTAAATCTCAATACTAAAATTTTCATAGCTTTAAAATGATTATTTTTTTAGTTATAAGGGGAACGGATCTTCAAAACGGTAATTCTGGAAAACAAGGGAGGAAGTTCGATTCATGAGTTTTTCTTCCCTTACTACTCTAATAGATGCATGATGCAGCGACATACCTCTGAAGGAGGGGAAGTAAAGCCGTCCCAAGTTAGCAGATTTACTGCATGTAAAAGATCCTCAAGCCTAAAGGATGCCTCTGAGCTAAATTTAAATTGCCTGATTCGTCGCCCAAGTAATACCTTTTTTCTCCCATGGTTGGTGATAGGAGCGTAGTGGAGTTTGCGTGGTCAGGCGGAAGAGCGGGCCTCAAGGCCTGAGTCTCGCCACGTAAAATAAGGCACATTCAATTCAATTCAATTCAATCCCGGTCAGAGGCATTGCAGTGACTTCAACTGCTGTCCTGAGCGACCTAAGACGGTGACTACGAAAGTGAAGGAGGTAAAACATAACAAGAACACGTACAGTCATACCAACACGACACACTGTAGACGCACAGCCGTGTCGTTGGGCCGACTTGCGCTCTCTTGACCTCGCGCATACTTTGGCCACCCCGTTCCCCGCCCATCCGCTGAGGCCACCCACGCGGATCTTTATGGATCCCGTCCGCTCCGTGGCTGCGTTTCCGGGCCGCCCGGAACGGCCGCCGCCGCCTCCGGCCAGCGCGGCGCTCCGGACGCTACCGGCAACAGGAATTTTGGGTGGCGTGCGGCCCGCCCCTTAAGCGACTTGTCATCCGCCTTCCGTGGCCGACGCGTCTTCGCGTGCCGGTCCCGCTTCCGCGTATCGCGACCCCAGACGACGAGTCGCGAACTAATAGCTGTCGTTTTGTGAAGATGGGTTGTTATTTTCTTGCTTGTAAGATCTACAATCTTCACGCTGTCTTACGACATTCGGCTAAAAGTTAAAACGAAATGATTTAAAAAGATTAGAAACCTCTTCGTTTTTCTCGTTCTTTCAGCTTACGCAAATTGACTGCTAAATTGTGGCTGCCTGTACGATATTTTTGTCGCTCTGTATTTTAGTTGTATATTTAACGGAGTTTGTAGACTTCCATTAAGATTACTTCATGCAAGTGGGTAAAGTTAGATTTTTGTATCATCTGAATCTCAAAATATACATCATCACAAGCTTATAATGCAGCCAATTATACATCGCTGTGCGAAATTACAAATAACACTCTTAAAATAGACACCAGCTAATCGATAATTTACGTATATAACTAATGTCCAATGTACGCATACATTGACAGAAAAACGAAGTAGCCCCAGAGCATGTGATAGTTTAGTCTGATACCCAATAAATCTGGAAAATCCACAAATAACAAAACAGTGTCTACTTTGACTGAAATATTTGATTATGTTAATCCACAATTTCTCCTACATGATTTTAGGACTATGTTCTAATACTCAGTGCGGCGCTGTGTAATACGCATCTAACTTCACGCGACAAGGATGAAAGAAGCTTCAGTATTCACGTGTGCAGTTTCAGAACACCAAATTTTTACTTTCTCGCCACGGAGTTGAGAGAAATGTATGTAATGCTACGCGAAAAAACGGCGAATTTACCGTAGAAAAGTCTTATTATTGGGCCCTGGTAACGAAAAAGTAAATAAATCCAGTAGCTAAATTTAGAAAAATAAATCGTCTAACACGTTGTGTAACCAGAATCCATGTTTTATGAGTCCTTGGTACCGAAAAATCAAATGATGGCAAAATGTGAGTCTGTCAGTCCGTCTGTCCGTCCTCCGGTTATAGTGATCTCCGGTTATAGTGATCAATCACTGTTCAGTATGAGGCAGACATCTCAATCAAAAGAGTAGCGTTAAAATGGATCTTTCTAGTGCTTAGTTACTCGCTAACATCTGAACCAACAAATTTTATTCTAAGAGCCTATTAAAATATATGGTTCCAGTGACTTTCAGGATAAAATATTAACATTATGTAAATTATTAAAAGTGAATAACGATTTATAAGTCTGTTTGTCAATTGTAAATTACTGTTTCATTCTTGTTTAAACTGTATTTTCACTATGTAATTTCAATCCTGTTTTAGTTATAGTTTAACATGTATCTTTGAAGTCGCTAATAACCTTGTCGTTGATGCGACTTTAAATTTAAAAAATTTAAAAAAATATATCAATGTCCAACAAGTAGTAGATAAGTCAAAAAGAAACCAAACGAACTCTCTCGAACTCGACTTGCCGTCGAACTTGCTGTCGGACTATCCTGGGTTATGTCAATTATATTGCAAACGGAGTCCATTATGTATAATTATCTATTTAAATTAGGTTATGTGATTATGTTATTTAATTATCTATTTTAATTATGTTAAAGGTGAATTTATATAGTACTTAGTGGTTTACCGCAAACAAACTCCACCTTGTGTGTATTCTCGCCATGTACAGTTCAGCTGTCGTTTGGAAAGAACAGTATGTCAGCTGTGAACGGTGAAAGGCACAATATCTACTGACCTTTAGCGCTAGAACAGAAAGTAAAACATGCCGAGTTTTGTTGTTAAATGTGTTTACTTGTTAGGCCACGCGTATAAAGAACAATTATGGCTAACGGTCATGGTTATTATTTTGAATTCCTACATTATTCTGACATTAAATAAACGCCGAGATGAAATGTGCTGGGGATTGACAAAATGTTTCATTCGACAATTTAAGCTGGGCATTATTATATTTGTTACTGCATGCGGCGATAACAGCTAGGTTAGGATTTTCCCTGATATTTCTATTCATCGCATTCCCGACTAAATAATTTTGTTTACTCGTTCCATGAAATAGGAACGTGAACATCTAAGTTTTCGTAAATTATATCTTCAGAAAATACTGAAAATTAATGAAAACAGATGAATTCTCACCTACGTTAAATTGTTTGATATTTTCATTATTATTATTATTATTATTATTATTATTATTATTATTATTATTATTATTATTATTATTATTATTATCATTATTATTATAATTATTATTATTATTATTACTACAAGAATTTGTCGACAAATACAGTGTATGAAAACTCTTAATTTATTTAATAAATCATTGAATATTATTAATTCCTATAGCTCATTCATAATCTACTTCGCAGTTAACTACTGAATAATATTTGTAATTCAATAAATTTCTCCGGAAACTGCTTTTGAATGAGTAACCTTATATGTTATTACGTGGAAATGTATTTCCTGATTAAATCAATTGTTCAGAAATTAAAGGCTCCATAATTCAAAGCGATTTTTACTTAATAGTTCTATTTGTATGTATTCTAGGAACGAGATCAGTCCCCAAAGCCATGAACTTGGTGAGAAGTAGCAGCAGAGCGGTAAGGGTGTTTGCTTATGAATGAGGTGACACAGTTTGTATTCCAGCATTTCTAGGGATTTTTACCATTGGAGTGCTTTAACTATGAAATATTTTGTTTAATCGTCATTTTTAACTTTTCGCTTTCGGGACTGAGAAATATCTGTCTTTCGTGAATGGTATGTTTTGCTTCAGTATTGTTCAGGTGTCAACAAGTGGAGAAATCGTGAGCAGCTACAATGAACATTCAGTATTTCATAAATGTTAAGTTTTGATTTTTGTATTTTAGAACAGACCTTTAGTACTAGAATTGAACTTATTTAAATAACTCCATTTTTTTCTCTTCCTCATTGTCTGGCTAGACAATTGTTTAAAATTACAATGAGTAATTTGTTAAATAATGAAATTACTAATATAAACCAGTTATTTGTACAAACCTTCTTCACAAAAAACAGGATCTAAGTAGGAGACAACATAAGATTACTAAATATATTCATATGGAGCTTACCTATTTAGATCCTATGTTTTTGTGATGAAGTTTTGTACAAATAACTGTATTAGTAATTTCATTATTTAACAAATTACCCATTGTAATTTTAAATAATTTTGTAACCTGACGATGAGGAAAAGAAAGTCCTCGAAATTGTAGCGAAATAAAAATGTGTAGAATTATTTAAATAAATTCAACTTCAATAGGAAAGGTCTCTTCTAAAATACAAAAGACCAAAACTTAACGTATATGAATAAAAACGAACAGACACATAAACACTTAAATAATTCAGTATTTCATTGTCAAAAAATATAATGTTTCCCTAAAAAAGATGGGTTCCCTTGTGAATTAGGATTTTGGAGAGAGGGAAAATGAATCATACAAGCTAATTTTCCATCACTAGATTGAAACTCAGTTATCCAAACCGGTTACGAATGATTGTCTAGATCTTTGTTGTACACCTCAGTTCAGACAGGGACACACATGTAGGTTTTCACTACAGAGTAAGATGGACTAGTGAATGTCTGCGTGCACAAGATTGTAATGCCAATAGCAATAGATTGTATAGGTCGTAATGTACAGAGGTTTTCTCAGTATTCTGGAGACATCTTAGACTATCAATAACAACTTACGTTAAGTGAAATAATCTAGTTTTCAAAATATTGAACAATAAATATATTATTATAATTATTCCTTTAAGATAGGAAAATAATATTCAGAATCTTTATGTCTCTGAAACAAATTTCAATGTTGGAAGGGATGATTGCAATAATTATGGTACACGGCATTTCTAAAACGTATTTACCATATGTAGTAAAGGGTTCGCGATTCAAGAGTCAACATTATCTACATTAAAGTAGGTACTCTACAAACACGAATAACGAAAGTGATGTAGTAGCTCTGTCGAAGTGAGTAATAAAACAAAATATTACCATATTATCCCAACATTTTATTGTAGCTTAATGCTTGTATACATTTTGGATTAATTAAGAAATATTCCCAGGTATGATACATTTTATTTTTTATTAAAATTATTCTAGAATATTGTGTTCTTAAATAGACAAGTTTTTTTCCTTGTCAACCTCTCTTGAGTTTGCTTTGTGTTAGTCACTAATCACAAACGATAAGTAAGAGGCACTGCGACTTAAAATGAAGACTAGAATCTGTTTGTTTTCAACATACACACACACATAAACATATACACACTTTTTGCATTTTGTGCTCAATAACAGATAATAAAACGTACTACTGTCACCTGGAGATATTTCCATGTACTCTATTGACTACTTCTGAATTATTTATTGACCTGTTGAAATTAAAATCGAAAGATTTTTGGGCTTGGATTATTAATTATTGCTTAATTTAGATTGCCAGCATTTCGGCTATTTATTCCGTCTTCGTCAGGGCTTTAATTACGAATGTACTGGTTACTTACATAATAAATAACATTAGAATGAGAAAGAAATACCATATAAAAACGAAATTATCACACGCAAAAACAACTCTACACTCATTATTGTGCCCCTGAAGAAAGTTGAATAAATGGTCGAAACGTCGGTAATGTAAATTAAACTAATAATATATTATCCAAATTGAAAAATCTTACAATATATTTCGATTGGGTCAAGATTCAATTACAGAAGTAGCAACATAAGGACCTTACAAATATTGTTTTGTACGTTTGCGTCTTATTCTTTCTACGTCACTGTAACCGTTATCGAGCCTTTTTGGTTCGACCGTATTTTCGCTATATTTCCGGAGTCTCTGGCTATCAGCCCTTAGCTCAGCCGTAAGGAGAGGACTGAGGAAAGTATGGGAAAAAGAAGGGCCAAACATAGTCCGCGGCAGGTTTTTTAAATTAGCGAACATGAAATTGATAGACAAAACACCACACAAAAACGATTAATCAAAACATTCGGTCTCTAGAGCTCTCTTCAGTGGCATATTCGACCCTGCTATTTCGACAGAGCTTTAAATTCCCCACCTTTGAAGCTCAAACCGTAGGACCTCCTGGTCTAGGTCGCACTCCCAACCACTACATACGGAAAGGCCCCCAGGATGTTAGCATCCACGTGTGTGTTCATTTCGTTCTCACAACCCCGCCAACGCAGATTCATTCGCCTGCTCTTTGTTCTCGACGTTCCATTTGCTTTATTTACGATTCATATGTGTGCAACGGAGTGATGCATAACTAGAACCATAGTTGCAGTGCGCTTTCCCTTTCGTCGCGCATCAAAGCCCTGGCCGGGTTCTCGTCTAACACCGACCGCGGCAGCCTGCAGAGAGGCCCTTTTTTTGGCGGTCAGTCAATACAGTTGGAACTAAAAAAGTTAATTAAAGAGCGCGCACGGGTGCAGACGGAATTCCGGGCCAGCGCGTGGGCGAGTGGGAGGGTTCGCGCGGGGTCAGACAGGGAGCACGGATGTGCATCCCACTTCATCCCACATTTCGCAAGTACGTGGGAGTGTGTTTTAAAGAGGCAGCGTACCGCTTTACATGCCTCCCAATGGGGTGGTCAATGAGCCCCCTCATCAAGCAAACCGCGATGAGGGTGGCGCTCTCTGAACTTTGTGTTTCTACCTTTTTTGTTTATTATGACGACATCTTGTTATTGAATGATAATCCCGACGCCCTGCTCCAAGACATCCAGCGCATCACAGACGCGGGATTCAATATTAACCTTGCCAAGAGTGTAACAACACCGGTGACTCGCCTCAAGTACTTAGGTGTTGTCATCGATCTGCGTCGCCACACCTTAGCGGCAAATCCCGCCTACGTCGCAGGGGTGGCCAGGCTGGAGCATCAGTGACGGATGAATGCGAGACAATCCAAGAGTGTAGTAGATCGAAAATTTGAAAAGATGTGACGGACAGCAGAAGAAAGGAACAAGATGGGGGGAAAAGAGCTGTTTAGTGTTTCCGAGCGCGTTAACTACTACGATCATTGATCCCATAAGTGTAGTGCATATCACATCTCTGTAAGTGACTGTTCCTTTCCTCGCTGGAATGAAAGATTCGTTACCAACCTACCATGTCAGCTTGCTGGTATTTTTTCTTGCACGTGTCTCCCCCCAGTTGGACCCCGCTCCATCCTGGAAAAGCTGCTAGCGGGCCACCGACACTTGTGTTAGTGTAGTATACCGTATATTTATTTGTGTATGGAAAGAGGAGAGACCGAGAACCGGGATGGCGACTGTACAAGTAGAGTACAGAAACAGAGAGTACAGACGGAAGACTTGCATGTGCCAAACTCAGTATGAGGGACAGAACACGAAAGTCCAAAATGGAAACGGGCTGATGAACAATGAAGTGGTTACAAAACCCATTACTAAATAACCAGCATGAAAGATGTGATAACAAGTATTTTACGTCATTCGTAACATTTTACTTTCATAATGTCCTTCGTATGGAATTCGTGGTATTGCTCTCGATTGGTTATGTTCGTACCGTAAACAAAGATCTGAGAGAGAAGGAATACCGTTCTGAAATTATGGGACCAGATGTACCCACCTTTACGACTTGTCATTTGCACATGAGGTACCGCAGGGTTCGAGTTTAGGTTTTTCCTGTCATATGTAAACAATAGGCCCTTGACTATTTGCTCAGGAAGAGCAGTTCTCTTGGCTAATGATAGAAATATTTCTTTGAATAGATATAAATGGAAATTTCTTTCTTTCAATAGAAATAAATAGTACAATATCAGGTTGTCAAATTGGTTTCGTTATAACAAGTTAATGGAAAACTAGGGAAAAACGTTTTTAATACAGTTTTCCATTTCAAATGAACAATTGTATACTCCATTGAAAATGAAGAATGAGCAATTTGCTGATGTTAAGATAACAAAATGTTTGTGTCTCTCATTTCAGTCAATCCTCAAATGAAACTTCCATTTAAATTAATTTAACACAAAATTAAGTTCATTACGCTACACGTTCCGAATTCTTTCAAAGTCATTCAACCTTCATATTACTCGTTGTATATATTTTGCAATATTTTATATATGTATTTTATATATGTAATATTTCGCATATATTTCGCGTTGTTCATTCCCGTCGACGATGTAGCAGAGTTTTCAGGCGATACATCATCCCCTCCCCCAAATATAATTTCCCTCTAAGTATATGAGACGGACAGAACAATGAAGAGATGGAACTGTATGATGGAGACGACCTATACCAAGAACGGTTTCAGGGCAAGTAGAGAACGGAATGATAACGCCGAAAAAGTGCCGTGGTCACGCGTCCAAAACCCGGCGCGAGAGAGCGCGCGTGGAAGAAGCGGCGTGGCGCGGCGCGGTGTGAGTGGCGGAGCCGGGGTGGAGCGCGAGTGCGGGCGGGAATCGATCCGGCGCGCTGTTTGCCGTCGCCCCCTGGACAAACGCTCGCCATCCATCCCGTGCGGCGGGTGTGCACTCGGCGCTGTCCGACCGACCGACCGACCGACCGGTCCGCGGAACAGAGGAACCCACCAAACACACGGGCGCGATGCGGGCGGCAGAGTTGGGAGCACAGCGACCGGGGTGCCAATTGAAGGCAGGTGAGAGAGTTTCCTCGATAGTTTGTTATCCCCTGTTGGACGCAAAATCAGGTCAAAATAGTAGCTACTTTTGAGGTGAGTGGTTTAAAATTTTTGAATTCGGTGAGAGGAACTTTGTGTCAGGATATGAAGTAAGTTGAAGATATAGTAAATATAGTAACTTTATTTATGTTCCTAGTATAGAAATATTTTTGTCATATTCGTTTCTACTTAATAATTAAAATATAAAATAAAGATAAATGACTTGTACTCTTTATTTGTCCCATGGACACAACTAATCCATGGTGTCTCATATGCTGTTTACACTTCGAAATGTGCAAATCTAGGAAGTTGGAAAATAAATATTTCGCAAGACTATTATTCGGGTCAGACTGTGCTTCCTTCCAGTTGTCAGATTGTCGCTTTACCAGTCGCTGATTCTCTGATGCTTGTTTCGTCATGTCACCTCCGATTTTTCTCGTGGCATGTTGTTCTTGTTGATGGTCTCTCGTGGAGAAAATTGCAAATTCGCACCTTGCCAATAGCATACCAATGATGTTACTGGCAAGGTGCTCCATTTACACAGTGATCATTGAATGCATCGCTGAGAAATTTATATCCGGAAGTAGCTCGGTTTACAAACGCGGACACTTATCCCCATTATTTCCTCTGGAAATACGAGTAAACTTCTCAACTTTATTTTTGATTAAATGACAAGTTTATTTTATATCCTACTTCTCACTGAATTACAAAATATTTATTTAAAAGACGAACAATGCTGAAGATTAATACCCCCGGGAAAAAATGAAATTGTAATCTTATATTTAAATTTCCATAAAGAAGAAAATGCTGAAATATGCATTTTATATCAATTGGCTGGTATTACGTAAAATGCATACAAATACCTAAAAACATGTAAAATACAATTCTATTGACGTGATATTGACGTACTAATTCGTATATAGTCTTTCTTTTTTCAACTTCTGAATTGCAAGCAACAAAATGTATATATGGCTTGGTCCAAGAAGAGCCAATGTCATTTTTTAGTAATTTTCGGTTTGCATGGCCAATGCTCCTCCTTTGAGAGCAGAGCTCCTCCTTTGAGTGCAAGAAAGACTAAAGTCAAATTTGACCTCTCTTGATTTTACTATCGATCTTTTTATTGGCCACCTATTGTTTTCTCATTAAGATGGTGTAAGAAAACCATTTTTAATTAAATAATTAAACAAAAATTCCAGCTCTAAGGGACCAACTTCCTCAAGACGGAGGAAGTTATAAATTATTTTACGATAAGTGACATTATGTATTGCGATATGTCTTCTCCGGGACAAGAGTTTTCCGTGGTTGCCATCCGCCATCATCCGCCGTGTCTCAAAATTACTGCACATCCGGCAAATGGAACCGGACATACCGAACAAAAATCTTTAGACACGACTCGTCGCCAGTCGCTGCGTAGCGAACTACCTCCCAGATAGCACTCCTCCTGTAAAGGCTGCTTTTATAGGGACTGTGAAGCCTATCTATGGCACAAATAAATACTTTTTCTCCGATTGTCCAGTGTTGTGACTGTGTCGATATCCATGTGAAGCATGACATCCTTAAATGAGTAAAAAATAAAGTATGAAAAACCTCGATGGTAGAGGCAGAGGGATGACCAGTTTGAAATTTGAGCTAGTTATTTGTTATTTTTCCAATTTTAGGAAGTGGTGCAGTTGGATGAAAATATCTTTGAGAATCGCCAATGTTACTGAAATAACATGTTTTGGACCCAGATGAAATGGAAGTATCGTGTTACACAGTCCGAAGTCAGAGGAAATAAAAATAATAAAAAAATAAAGAATAAATAAAAAATAAATAAATAAGAGGAAGAACTTCTCCGAATGACCAGAGTTTATGCTGCTGCGAGAAAGATTGCCCTTAAAACATGCAGAAAAACAAAAGGTTACAACAGCAACAGTAGGATAAACAAATCGATGAAACCCCGCTATTCGTTTATATATTTTTCGTAAAAAAAAGGGAAATCTAGAACTTGTTCACCTTCTGCCTCATCCATCGCAATTATTTTTTTTTTTATTTTTCTAATAAAATAAATATTCGTCGCAACTTGCATCACGTCCACTTCACTGCGTCAGCGGTTTGTTGCAGCTGCTGCTGCTGCTGGTGGTGGTGTTTTTTAGGGCGACAGGATCGCAAAGCGCCGTGAACGCCCCCCGTAGCCACGTCACTGGATTTAGGGGCGAGAGCGGAGCTAGACGGCAGTGAACAAACCGACAAAAGGCGGGAATGCGACTGCTCGGCCGGTACGGCGGCTGGAAGCGGTGAGTTCCACGAAAAGGGAAAAAAAAAAAAAAAAGAGGCAGCATTTCGCGCACCGCGAGGTTCGCACTGTGTCGGTGAAATGTGAGTGGGCACGTGCGTGTCAGGTAGGCGATACTCGCAAATCGTGCGATGTACTGTAACCGCCGGGCGCGGCCGCAGGTGGTGGTGCTCGGGGCTTGGAAGCCGCCCGCAATCCGCTTCCCTCAGGTGTCTGAGGGGCTGGCCAACTTATATTGCTTATTTTCAATGCCTTTTTTGGGAACTTATACAAATTTGCATTTACTATGTAACTCTCATATTTAGGAAATTAATCATTTTGTACATTCGCCGTTTTATAATAAGTCATGAAAATTGCGTGGAATACATTTCAGAGCTGTATTAAATGGTTACGTATTTTAATTTAGTAGATCATTTACAACGATTAATATAAAACAAGTTACAGAGACACTGTAGCTAATGCAAAAGCTTTTATGTCAATATTCATCCCTCAATTACAATTTATTGACTCTTGGAATTCACTTCAGTTACATTTCCATTGCCGCATCTCCATGGAAAATAGAGCATAGGGCACAGGTAAGGAAAAAACCTAACAGATAAAACCCGGCCGTGAAAAGTTAAATACTTTATTGGAAGAGTGAATAGGCTATTCGGATTTTATAGTCGTCCAAAAAGGCGCAGCACATTACACATTCACTACTTCCTTTCGCAAGTAGAGAATATCGCCTGAATAGTGCTATCGTTGGAATACTGAATCATGGGGAGAGAAACCTAGAATAAAATTGAACATAATAGGAAAATATTGTTATACAACGGTATGGTTTCCTTTAGGAAATATATATTATCCCGTATATTCTGAAGTGCGATGTATTTTCAGTAGCATTCATACGAATCGTGACACAGAACACTACATAAGAATTGAAAATAAGGGATGCTGATTTAAGTCCGTAATACCTTTCTATCGTAATGCTTCTCCGCTTTTTGACGTATTCTTAAATTTAAAAATCCTCAAAAGATTATAAGAGAATGATAACAGTGTAGAATTGACATCGTAGTGATTGCGAATCCTTCAAACTTCGTTTCATAATCATGACTGTAGCTTTTCGATGCCTTTGAATGACCAGCAACCCGCTTCAGGATAAACCCGCCCAGTACAAATCATCAGAAAATACAAAATCACAGCTCCCCATCACGCTTCGCTTTCTGCCGCACCACCCCTAGCGGGAATTTGTTGGCACCCCTGTGTATCCGAGCTTCCGGGGAAGCCCCTCGATAACACGCGAACAATGGGCGTCGGCGATTCCCGATTGTCGCGCTCCGTTTGGCGTTTGTTCCAGGCGCCTGTTCTTTATAACGAATTAATTCCATTTCCCCCCATGCGAACCGTTGTCAATATTTTAAAAGTACACCCTTTTACGGACCGCTTTTGTTTCGCCCACGCCCTCCCCTCCCCGTGTGTTGGGAAGGAGCGCGCTCTCTTTTTTTTTATCCACACACCGGGAGGATGTTTCCAGAGCCACGAGCTGGGGGCGGTGATTGTAATGTCAACACGAGAGAAAGGAGGGGGAGGGGTGCGTCCATTGTTTGCATTCCGTGTTACGCCGATAGAGGCACAAAGGAATGCGGTTTTCTTTGTGGGGGCTCTGCTACAGATATCTAATGATCGACACCTTTGTGAGCGGGCTGCGGCCCAATACGGATTGAGTCCGTCAAGGCCCCGCCGAATTTAGGCCACCTTTAGCCCCTTTTCTCCACCCACGACGCTGGGCCCGCGGAAGCTTTATCGAATCTCGCGGCCAAGGGGAAGGGTGCGTTTTGAAATCGGATTTGGAGTCAATACTTTCGCGATCATCTCCCAATGGAAGGCGGAGTCCATCCGCGGACCGATCCTGCTCGCGCTCCTTTGCCACACGCCGATCTACCTCCTTGCTGGGGAGCCACCGGCAAAATGGAGTTGAACTCTTCAGTTGGGTCTCGTATGTATTTTGTGTGGGTATGTCGCTGTGCCAATATGTTAACGTAGCTGTCAATCTGGGAATGTAAAAAATTGTGAAATTTCGTGTTTCTCAATTTTTATTGTGTCGTATGCTCTGTTAAATTCTCTTTTTAATACTTTGAATCGTTTCTTGCTACGTTTTTTTTTTCAGAAAATAAGTTTTTTCAAAGCTAGTGTCAATTGTCAAGCTCTTAGTGAGTGAACTTCAGATTCATTTTCCTGAATTGGGAATTTTCAGCAAATGCATGCATGCATTTGCTAATAATAATAACAATTCTTTGATTATAATTATAATTAATTAGATTATAATATAATTGTTTTTTATGCATGTAACCCATGATTTTCTCGGGTAAATGAATAAATGAATAGTTAACTGTCTCTAAATGTTTCAGTTTTTTTTATTGAAATGTCTAGAATAAATGTACAAACAATTATTTTTCACAAATAATCAATTCCTGACTTTTTAGTTTTCATAGCACCTTTACAAAAATTAATTAAATTTAAATTTTTATCAAAATATATGAATTTATTTTATAGTTATAACTGCATTTTTGCTCTTTATTTATAAAAAATTTTTTTAAAATTATTTAATCCCTGAAAGTATAAAAAATCAAATGCAAACGGGAGAACAAAATAGACCCAAACTTTTGGATTTGTTTCTTAGGTAGACAACTACTGTTAAAACGTTAAGACATCACATTGTTACCTATTTTAACATGTATATTTTCGAAGTGAGGACCTCCATTTCGATTTTCAAAGTGGCGTACCTCCATTTGTTTCCTTGTTTTATATAATAATATATTCTTATGATGCTTGCTCAGCAATCTGCTAAATATTGCATTCAAAAATTGTTTCTCTTATGTTACATGGTAACCGAAAACCGTTGAATCCTACCGTGAACTCTAAGACAGAATGGAAGTACTTTGGTTTCCTGAGAAATTGTGATTCATAGAGATATCTAACTTCCGAAAAAAGCTTTTCAATTTTCGGCATACCGAGATCCATATGGTTTTCTCGTCGAAAAAGAAGTCTGATGCATAGCTACATTGTTAACTACAAATTCTTAGAATGCCTTAGTATCTTTTGCAAATCTCAAAATGCATTCTCATTAACACTTATAGGAGATCGTATATGTTTATGAAAAGTGACCTAATTAACATATTTGCTTAAAACATTCTATAAATTAAAAATCTAGTACATAATGTATTTATTAAATGAAAATATTAAATAATATTAAAAATTGTATTTTCGTTAGGGACGACTCCCAACAACTTTTACGGAACCGTTCTCTATCTAAAACGACTTCAGTAGTCACAGGTCTTGAGTTATGACAAGTTCTTATTATTTTTAAGCGGCCTAAGCTCTTCTAGAGATTTCGACCTTAATAAATTTCTGAAACAAATATATAAATTGCAGTAGAGCATACAATAACCTTTTGTACACGTTTTAAAACTGAGAACTTTAAGTATTGCATCTTAAGTCTTTATCTTCAGTCTTGCCAAAAAACAGCTTTTCGATTGCACTTGAAATTTTTAAAAAAAATTTTTTTTTTTTTTCTTTTTGATAGGAAAACGTATTTCACCAAATGTTTCCCTTTGTAGAAGCCTCTTCAGGAAAGGAAGCATGAATTGAGCATGAATTGAATGAAATGAGCATCACAAGAAAAGTATCATTAATTTTAACAATGATACATAATGCATTATTTACCATTTGAAATGTATAAATGTGTATAAACAACCTGTAACAAGTATTGTATTGCAGCCTCCGGGTGAATGACCCCCCATCTCGATCAGGCTTTTCATCCAGTTTCCCTGATCCATTGAGCAAATGCTGAGATGGCCCCTTGTTTTGCTTCTGGACATAAATGTAACTTCATTTTCTGTGCACGTCTTCTAGAATTCAGTGGGAAATACAATTATTCAAATTATCGATTCCGTATTGTCGCGGCAGGAAGTATTACTCCGAAGGACAACATGGATAAGAGCCAAAATTTATTCCCTTTTTATCCTTGAAAATAAATTTTATTACATGGGAGCTTTTTTTTTTAAGTAGTATATGGCTTAGTGTAGGGATCACATAATTTTGAAAATGTGCACACAATTCACCTTTCCCCATAGCACGTCATACGCAGTTTTTAACTGTTTTTGACGTAAAATAAATAAATAAATAAATAAATAAATAAATGAATCTAAAATTATGAGAACCCCGGTAGAACAAATGGGGTATGATCCCTGCATGCGTCTCTCTAGGTCTCCTTCCATTAAGACGATCATCTTAAAGCGAACATTCTTTATATATCTCCCACAGTCAAGATACACAGCCTGGCGGGTCGCAAGACATGGAATGGGGCAGTCACGGATCCCAACTTCTCCTGCGGGGAAACTTCTCCACTCGACTGTGTATCTTGGAAATTGTTTCACATATCCTCCTGCGGATTTCGGTTTTCAGTCTGGGATGTTTCGTTGTGTTTTAAGCTGTTGCCCGTTTCTTCCTCCCGCAACATTGTTCTTGAGGGGAAGTGCTTTCAAGACGTTTCTAATTTAAAGTTAGCTCCCATTGAAACGAGATATCGGAATCTCCACTCAGTGTGTTCTGCTTCTCATGTTGTGCTTTCTGGCAAGATACTGTGAATATTGTTTGCTAACCTTGGTTTTATTCATGCATTTCATTTATTTGCTTAACATTATTTCTGAAACCGATTTAACCAAACGTATGTATATATAGTTTTACAGTTTAACGATGTTCGCCTTGTTTGTAAATGAACTTGCAATTCAACTAATTGAATAAAATTACTATTTCCTATAAACTGTGTGGTATTAGAGCAATAATTGCGTTCAAAGTCAAATAACCCTGTTTGTTTTGAAAATATCTCTTGAAAATATATTACGGGTTGTCTGCTCTCCCAGGCACGTTAAAACCGTCATTGGATTTCGTCTTTCTTTTCTTTTTTTTTCTTCGCCTTCTTCTCTTCCTCCTTTTCTATCTCCTTCATCTCCTCGCTACTGTGCACAAATGCAACTCTCAAGAGTTGGTGAACTGTACATTTCTTGTTCATAAATTATCATTTATTACTTCTAGCTGTAAAGTGATACTTTCCATCACTTTGGCTGTTTTCACCAAGATGGATAGCACTTTATAGTAATTTGCGTTTCACTTCACTTTCATTTACAAGTAGTTCTCCAATCTGTCTGTCCGCCTAAATTCATCTTTTTTTCCTTCGAAACGCATCTTGGTTTCTTAGAGGTATGAAGTAGAATATAAGACCGCCTCCCCTAGCATAAAAATAATATAACTTGTCTTTCCTTCCAAGCACGCTAAAACCGTCTGTGGAGTTTCTCCCCTCGTTAACCACCAGGAGATTGCTCATGGCGTCTTTCACGCAATGCATTTAACTTCATGTAAGCCGCCGGTGGTAGTGCCAGTTCACATGTAATTAGTATTCCCTTTCCGCGGGAATCCGTAGAAAAAAAAGAAGCTGCAGCGGAAACCAAAAAGAAACCATCCCTTTTCTTCGAAGAAAAGCCACATCTTTCCCTCTTTTTGGTAGGGTGTATGCGGGCGGAAAAGGGGGAACGTTGCGGGGGGAAAATAAAAAGACCTCTTTATCTTCTTGGAATTATTTCATTAATAAATCAAACTCTTTGTGCGCCGCGGGCTAAATGTGGGGACGGTGGGTGTGGTTGACGGAGGGGAAGGATTGATTCTGGGGCGCACAGTTGCTACACTAGCGGCGCGTTGTGAGACGAAATGACACAAAATTCGTATCGCACTGTTTCAGATTTTTTGTATGAGAATGTAATAAAAACCATATTTTGGAAGATTTTGAACACTATTTTTCAAATATTTAATAAAAATTTAATTTTTTGTTTCGAGATAGTACTTGTATCAATGGTCCGTATACCAACATGTTCTATCCTCTTTTGCAGTGTCTCCAATTTTTGAGGAGAAATTTTTTCATCTTTATAATGATAGTTAACTTTATACCATATTGAAAGTGTCGCAAACTGGAAAATTATGCACTGCTGTAATTTTCAATACTTCACTGATTTACGCAAGGCATCCACGCTGTCAAAACGTAATACCAAAACTAATTCCGAAATTACTTATATAGACAAATATCCAAAGCGTACTTATATTTCATTAAACTCTTTCACAATCACTGAATGAAAAAATTATTCTTGATATTAATAATAGTCATATTTATTTTTATTCACTACCAGCAATATCAAAGAATAAAGTGTTGTTAGTGAAAGTTTAAGCAATAAAACGAAATCAGTAAAACTCAGACATGCAAGTGCATAATTCGCGTTTGGATGGTTGACTTCAGGAACATATCTAACCTCTCCTTATACCAATTGAGCAGTAATGCATAGAAGTTATATAAATATCTCTTTATTTTTCTCGTAACCGGAATGGTTTTTAAAATGTCGCAATATGCAATTTATCTCTCTCTCTCTCTCTCTCTCTCTCTCTCTCTCTCTCTCTCTCTCACACACACACACACACACACACACACACACACACTTTCTCTCTCTTTCTCTTTCTCTCTCTCTCTTTCTCTCTCTTATTTTTTTGTTTCCTTTATCTTCCTTTTCCTTCTTCAAACAGCTCCTTTTGGTCAATTCGTGGTCGCCCAGCGTACGCGAGAGGGGAACGGCCGAAAAGCCGGGAAGGCGGAAGCTCCCGGAGGCGCGATGAATAATGGCGAGTGAATGTGGCGCCTTCCTTGGTCCAGGGGTGCGTGATGCGTGTCCACGCGTGTAGCACGGCGCTCGCGGCCGCGTCGTTGGCCGATGCGAGCCGCTGCGCTGCGCTGCTCTAAGCGGTTCAGGTTGAGAGCGCGACCCGCTCGGCGCGGAAAGAGATCCTGTGCGTTGTATAATTAATATAGTGCGATTTATTCAGAGTTGCGTCTCGCAAGTCATCAACCGTTACTCGCCAGGCGAATGCCGGAGCAGTACCCTAACAAACGGGCCACGGAGTGCGCACGATCTTTCTTTCCTCTTCCTTGTCTTATCTTCACCCCTTACACACACACTAACATGCACTCCACTACCGCATATTCCGGGAGACCGGTCGGGAGCTTAGAGCTTGTCCCGGCTGGGGCGTAGCCCTGCTGGTAGGAGAGTCCTGGTTAGGGGGAAACCCCGCTAGCCCACGGTAGGTAGGCGCCGGATCTCGCCGTCCAGCGGGGTAAAATCACTGCCATCTCCCGAGGAAATAACAAGCACTACACTTACGGGTTAATTACCTAGGCTGTTGACACGCCCGGAATCACTAACCAACCAACCAACCAACCAACCAATCAACCGTTACAGTGCCATTCAATCGGGAACTTACACGTCACTGTAGTGGCGTCATTATGGCGGCCGATGTGACGTCACTTCGGCGGTTGGATGGCACCGTCGCAGCTGATTTACGTCAGACGCAGCTTTGAATAAATCGAAGTATAGTATGAAGAGGATGTTGTTTTTTGTATAGTGTAAAGAGGACATTTACACCGAGTTTGCTATTATATTATAGTATATTATTTTGAATGTTTATATAATTGTCGGGAGCTGCATAGCGTAGACGCATAACGGCAGCCAAGAAGTTGCAAGATTCAGATCTAGAAATCACAACAACTGGTGTAGAGTAGTCATGCGACATCGATAACTAAACATTGATGTTTCCAAAACATCGATGTTGAAAGTCAGCAACATAATAATATATGATGTCAAAACCATAAATGCTGTTAAATACTTTCCCATTCTACATTCATAAGCGTCTTTCGAAATAGCATATCTTTTGATTCCATTTGCTCCTCGATTCCCATGCCATACTTTTACTTTCATAAGTTTTGCTATGTTCGAATACTTTCATTGTGCGAAAGCTTTGCCACATATGTCAAGGTCGTCCAGGACAGCGATTGTCGCTTTGCCAAGAATTTGAAATATTTTCCTTGTAATTGTTTCACACTCCAAACCCAAGCGTTGGCTTCATTCAGGATACTTATAGAATTGTATTCACTTGGAGTTTCTTTGCCAGAGCGCCAATTTCTCCCTTCCCCCGGTGAAAATTGCCAATTCGCACTCTGACCTGCAATTAATTTTGGAAGTCAAGCTCAAAGAAGATGGATACAATGTGTATCCACCGATTTCAAAATTCAAAAAATACTGTATTTACGAAGACAATAAACGTTCTCTCCTGTAATACAGTAGAACGTCATTAATCTGCTCTAGTTCAATCTGCGCTCCGGGTAATCCTTTCGCCCTTGCTTGAGACCATAATGTTTGCGCCGACGTAATCCCCAAAATCGAACAGAACGAAAGCTCTCTGCGTCTATGGATTTCTTGTGAATCCAGGAGGAATGGAGGAAGATTGTAACTATGTTTAGACTTTCCTTCCAAACTAAAATTCATTGCCGATATTTTTCACTCAAAAATGTATTTCTTTATTATATTTTGTTTGTTTCTGCAGCTTTAGGCTTCATTTGTATTAAGTATTTTATATACAACTTCATCGTAATATTTTAATTTCTTCTGATAATCCATTTTTTTCTCTTTCCGTCCCAGAGAACGGATTCATTGATTTGGTTTCATTGATTGTTTGGCGTTTACGAATTAAATAAATAAATAAATAAATAAATAAATACAAAATAAATAAATAAATAAATAAATACAAATTAAATAAATAAATAAAAATTAAATTAATAAATAATAAAAAGATGCGCGTGAGGTGGTCGCGCGCCGTTGGTCGTCGCCCGCTCGCCGCTCCAGTTGCAGCCAGTTGCGAGGCCTGGTTGCGCGCCGCCGCGTGGCGCTGCCGGGGGCGGTGCCCCCCCCCCCTGCCACGCACTTTCTTCTTCTGCCGCCTCCGCCGCATTCTCCGGTTGCGTTCTTGGACCGCGCCCAGTGGCTGACCGAGCGAGGTAGACGGGTCGCTCGTACACAATCGCTTGGAGAGAGGACTCGCGGCTCAATGGCTAGCGTCCGTACCTGGGCTCCCGAGTTCCATTCACAGCTTATCCATGTGGTGGGCAAAGCGAGCTCTCCACAGGTGGTTTCGGTGTTATAAATTTCACATCTTATTCATGTGGTGAGTAAAGCGAGCTCTCCACTGGTTGTTTCATGGTTATAAATCGATCAAATAATAATCGCTCGAATTCATTTTCTCTTAAACATCACTTTCATTATGCGACCTAATACAGGCCGCATTTGCTCAGATAATCCACAAAATTATTTATTAGATAATTAAGTTAATAATACAAATAACGAACAAAAAATACATCAATTTGATGTTTTCTGAATAAATTCATGCCAGATTTCTTAATTTGCTATATGAATAATCGTTGTCGTCTCAAGCCTTGTGCCAAACGAATATTTTGCTTCCGCTTCGCACTTCCTTGCAATGTTCTACGCAACCTCCTCGTTGAGGGGGCTGCTTCATCCCGATGTTTTAATGACCGTCATCCTAGAACTGTATAGGACAACGCACCTCATACGCTGAGGTCAAATGTAAATGCCTATGCCCCCGCCCAAAGTCCAACATTGATTAATTTTACTCAATTTTTATTCAATTACAATATATTATCAAATTAAAACAATTATAGTATATAGATCACATCTTAACCAAATAATTTTTCCATGATGAATATACTCGTTCGTACATACGTGTTTTAAGCAAAATAATAATTAGAAAATACGAAATATTATTTTAGAATTGTTAATCGGAGGTCTGAACTAAAATTCAACACATTAGCAAACATAAAGTTTATACATCGTTATCTACACATCCATAACCCCCCTATTTGATGTAATGTATGTTAAGACCTAAAAAATTTCCCACACCGGTCGTTTCCTGACCACACCGGGTTGAAACCTCGTGCGTAAAACACTGCTTTCTTCTTCACCTTCTTCTTCCGCAGCCGCATTCTTCTCCCGCGCCTCGCCCTCGCGCTAGCCACGCGCAGGCCCTCTGCGCAGGCGCAGTGAGCGCGCTGGCCGCCGCCGTCTCGTTCCGGGTCGTTTTTGTGCGTGCGGTATTATAGAAGGCGGCGGGAGAAGTCGTTACTCGTTTCTTCACTGCGTTACGCCGATTTACGATCATCGGTTGGAGCTATCGTTGCATGCCTCGCGGAGGAAACGGTCACGAAGTATGCGACTGAAGCACCTGTCGTCATGGAGGATCGACCGAATCTCTAAGCAAGTGTCTCGGTTGTTTCCTGGTTAATTTATTTCGAGCAGGTTCTTATTTTGTTAGATCATCTGCAGGAAGTGTGTTTGAAAACGGTCGCAATGTGTGTGGCTGATACACCTGTCGTTATTCACAGTCCACTCTACCAAATCGAATAATGGTCATTGATACAAACTTGTGTAAATAAATATTAATACAAATAAATATTAATAATATTAATATTGTCGGCCCGGTGGCCGAGATCGCTAAGGCAGTAGTGTCGTAGTGATCTCGGACCGAAGGGTCGCGGGTCCGAGTCTCGCCTCGGGCATGGTTGTATTTGTGTTCGTCCTTTCACCCCTTATTATCACCATATCGTTTCATCCTCATAGTTACCATACCGTTAACAGCAATAGTGGTCGCTAATGACCTAAATGTTGATGCGACCTTAAATAACCAATTTTTAAAAAATATTAATATTATGTCTGTTATCGTTAATAGGTTATTTGTACTGTAAGTTGCAAATAGTAATGTGGCAGCTAAATGTGGCAACACTAATGGCCATTGAAAGAGAAAGATATCTACCAAAACGCAATTGTGCGTTACTAATTGAGAAGTGCACATGTTTCGCATTATTTCATCGTAGTTTTTATCAACTACCCAAGCTATCATTGAATGCTTCGCGTCTAAAAGGGTCACACACTAAGTGCTTGAACCCACCTTTCATTATTTTAGAGGAGAGAAATCTGCCCGAAATATGGATTGGTAGAATGTTCTTGACTACTCACGTACCACTGGTAACAGCTTCTTAGACCTGGAACGATTCAATAGTGAATTTATGTAACACTCTTCATGTACTCGTAGATTTGAAAGAAAAAGGTTGGGCTGCGCTGTTCTCAGGTAAAATTCTTCTAGTTTTTGTGAACGAGTTAGATGGATTATTCTCAGTTTAAGCGTATTTACATTCGAAGTATATATGCAAGGAATTGCAGGAAATAATATTTCAGGTTTTATCTATTTCTCATCGAGATTTTCTTATTTTCCTCTTAGAGATGACTATTATTTTATTTTCATTATTATTATTTCATTCCTATTTAACTTTTGTCTTCAATTTCATCAACAAACGAGAAGTGTTGGGTAAATAAGACCAGACTTTCATTTCTTGCTAGTGTATTATCGTATCGTTTCAATTGTACAGTCGCTTCGTTTATTCCTGTTTTTGTACTTGTACTACCACTACTGCTATTTACTCCGTGTTTTCCTCATATTCACAAGATGATATCACTCTTCGTTTGTGTTTTATTTTTATTTTTATTCTTTCATAATTCCTTTGTAATTTTCCACCTTTCTTGCATTATTATTTCATAAATCAATTACTAACTTACGTCTATTTATTACATCTTTCATTTTAACTTGTGATTTCCCGTACGATCCCTTTCATTATTTCCAACAATCGGGTTCTGCATTTTTCTGCTCTCTCTTTCGCCGAACCTTCCTCGTCATACGTTTGTCGAAGTTGAGCTGCCTTCTATTACTCCACTTCTCCTATTACGACAGTTATAATTGTTATTACAGCCATTACTGCCGTCCGTTTACGATCCGCGTGTCCTTCAAGAGGCTGATTTGTATGCTTGGGAGCGACGTGTCTGGCACGTTCGTGAGCCGATAGATAAGCCAGCCGGCGGGGCACCTGGTCGACCGTTCACATGGGGATATGCGTTTTTTTCCCCCTACGACCACTGCGGCTAACTTCATTCGAGTATTTATGATTCTTAATAAATCCTTGAGAATTATCCAATTACGTCATGTCCGCTGTCGGTTTTAAATTATCTTTTGTTAACTCAGTCGCTGTGGTATGTGTAAATATGCTGTCTATTATTTTATTATTTACAGGAAAACACACGGGAGGATACACACAAAAGGATATTATTTATTTTCAAACATTTTATTGAACAACTAATTAAGTGTGATGTGAGAAGTAATGTACACGTACTTAACTAACGTGTCCATTCCTTTCTTGGTACTTTTTTCTTTCGTGTTTTTATAAGGTGCTTGCTTTCTTACGCTCTGAAATAAGCGGTTCTGTGTATTACGTATATAGTGCATTTGAGTGAGCCTCGCATCTCTTTGACTCATTCGGTTGCAATACGAAATAAATTTTCAATGAAATAAGAAACAATTCTACGTAGGGAATGTATGTTATTGGACTAAAAGGACAGAAGGTCATTCAATATTGGTATTGAAGTAGTAGTGCAATCCTTTGAAGTATATGTGATATTTCGTAATATTGTGTTGTACGTGCTTGGCTAATTTGTCGTACATACATGATCATACCATGTATACTTTTGTTAAATATGTGGGAAGTCAATGAAAAGAAAATTGGGCACGCTGTGGATTGCTGTGCCACGTCATAGGATACGCTGTGCTAGATCCATTCTTGAATTAATTTTCTTCTGTTAATGCACGCAGTAACTGCGCAGCTTCTGTAACTTGCACGCAGACCAATAAGAGACATGGACATCAATGTGCTTTGTGGCGTATACAGGAAGAAAACCATATTAATTACAAAGTTGTAAGTAAATATTTCCAATAATACGTAAAAATTGTAAACATGGCAATATCAGATCAAAATTTAAATAAATCAATAAATTTCTCATTTAAGAATGCGTTATAGAAACCAATGCAAAATTAGGAATTCAATTCTAAACAGTCTTCATGAGCCTAATATCGACCAGAATATAATTTTTTAAGATCAGAAATTCGTTTTCTTTAAATTTTGTAAAACCAAAATCAAATACTAGAACGGCAAGAGAAAAGAGAAAATAAGAACAATGAAAGTATCTCAAATTCGTGAACGGAAATCTACTTTAAAAATCTTGTATAATAAAAACGTACATTTTTCAGATGCTTTCAAATTTAAATTCAGAACTGATCAGAAGCGTTCTTGCATATTATCTAGGAACTTCCCCAACAAAACTGAATATAGTTAATGACTGAAGTCTACTATCTTTCGTTCCCACACCGCTAACTCGTTTACGCACACACGCGCTGGTGCTGTCAATTTAACGTGGGGGTATCTGTGAAATGGACCAAAAGCATTATGTTAAGTACGCGTCGAAATAGGAACTCATCATGCGGAAGTAACACGTATCGCATTCAGCGCGCCCACGCTAGCATAAAGTGAAAGAGGGCGAGAGAGAGAAAGGCGAGAGAGAGAGAGAGAGAGGGCGAGAGAGAGAGGGCGAGAGAGAGTGGGCGAGAGAGAGTGAGGGCGAGAGAGAGTGAGGGCGAGAGAGAGTGGGGAGGAGAGGTGGGGCGAGAGAGAGAGAGGGGCGAGAGAGAGAGAGGGGCGAGAGAGAGAGGGGGCGAGAGAGAGAGAGGGGCGGAGAGAGAGAGGGGGCGAGAGAGAGAGGGGGCGAGAGAGAGAGAGGCGAGAGAGAGAGAGGGGGCGAGAGAGAGAGAGGGGGCGAGAGAGAGAGAGGGGCGAGAGAGAGAAAGAGGGGGCGAGAGAGAAAGAGGGGGCGAGAGAGAAAGAGAAGGGCTAGAGAAGAGAGAGGGCGAGAGAGAGTAGCAGCTTGAGGAGTTGAATAGGGGTGAAGGTCATAAGGGCGGGGAAGTGCGTTGCACGTTAAGGGGAAAGGATATGCGAGGTGAGAGAGAGATTGAGGCGGGGTGAGCGAGGCGGGACATTGTGGGAGTGATGGGAATGAGAGGTGAAACATACACATAGTGGCGTAGGCGCGGTGGTGGAGGCATGGTGGCTTTGGGGCTGATGGAGTAGGCGTGGTGAAGTAGGCATGGCGGGGGACGTTGCTGGAGTATGGGTTGTGGGGCAGGTAAGATGTCGAATCGTAGAGTAGGGGTAGGGGTTTTGTGTGGAAGGAGTGGTGGAGTGGGCGTGGTGTGGAGCATGGCGGGGTGATGTTTGCTGCTAGTAAGCGCTAGCGTTGGCCATAGCGGAGCGGGAGAGAAAGAGGTTGGGCGAAGCCTTCGCGGAGGCCGGACGGGGAGGGCACGGGCGGAACCCGCATCGAAACCCGCGCAATCGCGAAGCAGGAACGGCCGTGTTGTTTTTATGTTAATGACACTGGTCACTAAGGGAACCGTAATTGCGTATGCGGTGTGGCTGCACGGTTTTCGGTTTAATCGAACGACAATTTCCTCTGCGCCGACCGCCGCGGTCGTTACTCGCCCCCGGCAGAGGTGGCGCGTGGGGTTTAGAGGGCCTGCGGGACGGGGCGGGGTGGCGCGGGGCGGCGAGGGGCGGGGCGGGGCGGAGGGGCGGGCGGGGCGGGGCGGCGCGGGCGGCGCGGGGCGGGGCGGGGGAAGGCGGGGCGGGGCGGGGAGGGGCGGGGAGGGGCAGGGCGGCGCGGGGCGGGGCGGCGCGGGGCGGAACGGGGCGGGGAGAGGAAGCCGTGTTTACAGCCTGGAAGATAAGAACGACCGTGCGGTGGGAGTTAAAGAAAGAAATTAGAGGAGAAACGGGTAAGGAAGGAACGGTCCTGAAATACCAAATGCGAACGGAGGTTGTAAGGAAAACCAAAATGTGGTAGTTGAGATCAGTGAAAGATGATTTAAAGAAGCTCTCTTCAATTGGATAAGGAAGAATATGAATGCTGAAAGATCTCGAGGTAGTAAAATTTGTAGCGGATATATCCTGGATCAATATCCTATAATTTTAAAGCTGTCTTTTTTTAGAAAAAAATATTATTGAACACTGAGTTGTTAATTGATAAACTCAGAGTATCGACAGCGATGTTTTCAACGAAATAATTCTGAAAGTGAAAAGAATACAAATTTTTTACTCAAAATGTTATTAGGAAATTAAAGCAAAGGAAGAATATATTGTTTTTAAAATACGTGAATGAAGTTAACAATAGGCGGAAAAGAAAGAAGTGAGAAAATAAGGCAAAAAAACACAAAAAGATAATATTGATTAATTGGCAAGTAAAGGAAAATGCGGTAGGCATTACAGTAACAGTGTCTCATCAAAAATGTAGTCATTAGTGTCTATTAGTGGCCCACAGGAGAAAAAATTGCTGGTGAACGGAACCACTCAAAAAGTTTTACCAAAACGTGCAGCCGCACTGATCAAGAAGAACAAATTAAATTCTCTGCTATAACACTGCAATGAAATATTTTAACAAAAACCGGCTTCTGTAATACGTAATAACGCAGCATAGATTCCTACTGTAAATGCAGTGTAACAGTATTTACATTCCAAGGCCCGCAGAAAAAACTGTTTTGTAACTCATCACATAAATAGCAAATATGTAATAGTCGATGGCCTCTTCCTCGTAGCTTTGCAGCAGACGTCGTTAGTTTTGGAAAAATGATGCACAATGTGAAGTCATTCGGTACAGGCTGTATGGGAATAGGCTGAATAATGAAATCAAAAATATAATTTTTTCAGTGAAAGTCGAACAAAGTTTGTCTGTTTTATTATTTTTATTTCCAGAGTAACTAACAAAACCACACAAACCTCTCACAAGGTCGGCGGCTGCATAGTTTTCTTTCTATTTCTGCATTGGACATTAGTAATATAAATGTACGGCTATAGTTTGTACTCACAGTGTGTGTGTACACGCAATCTTCCTCAAAGCTTAATTTTACTATTGGCATTTTGTGATAAAAGTAAGTAGAATATCATTTCTCAGGTTTTAACTTTGGAGTCAGAAACATCAGCATTGGCTTTTCCATTACAGTTCCACCGGCTTAACAGTCTCAAGATATCAACTGATGTCACCGCAGAGCATCTGACCGGGAGGTAATATTGTTCGATTCCCGATGCCGGTAGGATTTTCGACCGTGGCTAGATAGCTTGGTCTAGTTCAGCCACAGCCTACCGATAGAATTCTCCTGCAGACAGTGACTGTCTGAAGGAGAATTCTAGCAGCCGGCGGCTCTGATCGGTAGTTTTTCGTGGTTTCTCCGATCAACACCAGTCGAATGCCGAAGCAGTATCCTAACAAACGGGCCACGGACCGCACGCGATCTGTCCTTCCTCTTCGTTGTCCTATCCTCTCCCCTTACATACACACTTACACTAACATGCACCACACTATCATATATTCCGGGAGACCGGTGGGGAGTTTGGAGTTTGTCCCGGCTGGGTGGTGCCCCGCTGGTGGGAGAGTCTTGGTTAGGGGGAAACCCCACTAGCCGACGGTAGGTCGGTGCCGGAACTCGCTCTCCAGCGGGGGAAGATCACAGCCATCTCCCGAGAAAAAAACATGCTCTACGCTAACGGGATAAATGACCGAAGCAGTTGACGCGCCCGGAAACACGAAAAAATCAATCAATCAATCGTTGGTGGGAGATTTCTGGTTGGGGAAAACCACACTAGCCGTCTTGTAGATCACCGCCAGATCTCACCATCTCGCTGAGGAAGTTCACCGCCACCTCTCGTGATTAATCATACACTACATTTACGGGAATGACGGAAAGACCTTAGCGGTTGATATGCCCGTAATCACTAACCATCAACGAATCCACGGTCGCGGTCACAGCTACAAAAAATATCACCAACATCCCTGTATTAACCCGAACTTAAAGCCGACCTTCAAGGTGCGCGGTTTATACGAGCGTGCCTCTTTATCGCCTCTTTTCCTTTCTTCTTTTTTTTTCACATTCATCCTCTCTTTCCCTCTGGCACGCTTCCCGTCGCGTGAAAACGCCGCCCGCCAGGTCAGCCGCTCGCCTCCTGGTCACGCGGATTAACAGATGGGCGCGCTTCAAAGACGCCCAGCTGCCGCTGTGAGCTGCCGCGCGCCTTTTAAATAGCCAGCGATCGCTGCGTAAATACGCCACCTGGATATCGCCCCGCGGCGTCAAGGTTGTTTCGTTTATAACGGACGCCTCTCGGCGTAAATAAGTGTTTAGCTCTGCGAAAGAGCAATGCGGTTGCAATGTAATGTTACGAGTGAAGGTTTAGTCGGTGCCCAAGCACGACATGATTGGACTGTCGTTACGAAGGATATTATTGATTGATTGATTTTTTCGTGTTTCGGGCCCGTCAACTGATTTGTTCATTAGTCCCATTAGTGTAGTGCATGTTTTTTTTCTCGGGAGACGGCGGTGATCTTCCCCCGCTGGACCTACCGTCGGCTAGTGGGATTTCCCCCTAACCAGGACTCTCCCACCAGCGGGGCACCGCCCTAGCCGGGACAAGCTCTAAGCTCCCGACCGGTCTCCCGGAATATGTGGTAGTGTAGTGCATGTAAGTGTAAGTGTGTGTGTGTGTAAGGGGAGAGGATAGGACAAGGAAGAGGAAGGATAGATCGCGCGTTGTCCGTGGCGCGTTTGGTAGGGTACTGCTCCGGCATTCGCCTGGTGTTGATCGGAGAAACCACGGAAAACTACCGATCAGAGCAGCTGGCCGCTAGAATTCTCCTCCAGACAGCGACTGAATTCGACCTAGCTGAAAAGCTAGTGCCGGAAATCCTGCCGCCGTCAGGACTCGAACCTAGGACCTCCCGTTTAGAGGCGCTGCAGTGACATCAGTTGCTGCACTGAGCTCCCGCTCCCGATATATTATTGAAAGAGGTTAATCGAAAGTATGTATGGTCGATTTATTTTCCGTTTCTTCCTCTGAAGAAATGAGAAGCTGAAAGAGGATCATTCTAATAATCTTTTTTTCCCTTATCGCTCTCATATCCTTTATAATTTTCACAATATTCTCCATTTTCATGGTAATCATCTCCCTTTTTATCATAATTATCTTCATCTTTTTCATCATATTCTTCGTCGATGGTTTTACAACTTAGTACGGGCTCTGATATGATATGTTGCAGTCTTTAGAGTTTATAGGGGTTGAGCGGTATGGAAAAGGAGAGCGAGTGGTTTGCTTGTTGCCGAGAAACAGGATAGTGAAGAAAGAATCGTGCGCGCCCCCCGTTTTTCAAGGGCTGCTCCCGCGTCCGTTTGAAAACGATCGAAGACGACGTCTCGGATCAGCAGATCTCTTGAATGCGCATCCAGGCAATGGCTGAATCCGTTCCTGCTACTTGGCTCGTCTCGAAAATTCGCCACAGGACAACTTCGTCAATCTATCAGAATTCATTCCCCTGCCAACCTATCAGGAGTTTCTGGTGGCCAAATCGAGCTATTTCCCGGATTTATTGGGTTTCTCCGTTTTCCTTTTTCATATTACACCATTTTCTCCAATATTTTTCAGTTCATCATTATCTCTATCACTCCATTATATCGTCACTCGTGGGGCTGAATGATCGTAGTAATTGACGATCTCCTACGATAAACTAAACCAACTAATTAATTAATTAATTAATTAATTAATTAATTAATTAATATGAAGCCACAGCAACGCGTTGACCACTCTAAAAGCTAATGCACTGGCTTTCAAAAAAAATTTACCTTCTCAAATGTAAAATAGATCATTCACGGAAACTGAGTGCTCGAAAAACATGAAGATCTCATGTATTACAGAAATAGCTGAATCACTGATCACGTAATCCATAGTCTTGCATGATATAGTGCACCTCCATGCAATTAACACTAGTGTGGTTCAAATCATCCGCAGCTTCAATTAAGTAATTAAAATATCAGTTATGTCGGCACAGACCTACACTGATGATGTTTTGAGAAGTCGAACATGTTAAAGTATTAGCTATCGAGGATCAAAATATGCCACAACTAATAGTATGTTATTAATAATTATGGTTGAAGTTCTTCTATCAACAATCATTGACAGTACTCTAAACCCGATACCTCTAATTAAGGCGAAAATCACTATAAAAGTAGGTATAAAAATGTGACTTCTATTTCATAAGTTTGATTAGTAGATTAAAAGATATTGAATTTTTCCATTTCTTTCTTGACTTTCAATTTAATGGGCACAACTACCAAACCATCACCTACTCTCCAAAGATACAGGCCAAATAAAACTAAAAAGTGCAACACTTATACGAAATATGAGGAGTATCACATGTTTTGCAATGATACTCCTTGGCGCAGTACAATGAAAGATACTAGGTAAATTCAATAACTCATCCTCGCCATTCCTTAAAAACAGACTTTGTGAATTAAAATGAATAAGATGCAATTATTGCAGTCTAAAACAATTCACAATAATTAAATAAATGTGGTGGAATAACACGTGGAGAGATATAACGTGAAGAGAGGTCTTAATTCTATGATCACAATTAAAACCTCACTCACTTTTCAGACATTCTAAGGAAGGAGAAAAATATGTAAAACCTCTCTTCTACCATACTTACATTTTGCCTATTTTCCCAATAGATTCTGTTAAGTTCAGTGACTGACGTAGGGAATTCCACCGAGAAACCACTAAAAGTATGTGCAATGGTTTGCGTATCGTCTGCGAAGAAGCATGTGGAGCGATCTACGATGGCTGCGGAGTGGACATAGCGAAGTGTCCCAATTATTAAGTTGAGCGGAAGCGCTAATTGGGGATATGGGCCGGGTCACGTGACGTCGTCGCGTCCTTGGAGGCGCTTCCGCCCGCGTTCCGACGCGCGTCGTCACGCGTCACGCGTCATCGTTCCCGGAGCGCCACGTGCTTCGCTGGCCGACGCAGCCGACCCGACCCGACACGACGCGTCGCAACGCCGCCGCCGCCGCCGCGCTTGGCGACTGCCGGGCTCTCAAGTGTCGAATCCCGCCACTGCGAAAAAGGTGACTTACTCCTTGCGGCGAATAAAGCTTACGTCGCATTATCATAGGTCATTCCACGAGTGCGTCGGGAGAGGTGGCTAAGTGCATCAACTGATGTTGCTGCAGCGTCTCTGACCGGGAGGTCCTAGGTTCTCAGTCCCCACGGGGGCAGGATTTTCGACACTAGCTTTTCAGCTATGTCGAGTGCAGTCGCTGTCTGGAGGAAAATTCTAGCGGCCGGCTGCTCTGATCGATAGTTTTCCGTGGTTTCTCCGATCAACACCAGGCGAATGCCGGGGCAGTACCCTAATAAACAGACCGCGCGTGATCTGTCCTTCCTCTTCCTTGTCCTATCCTCTCCCCTTTCACACACTTACCCTAACATGAACTACAATACCACATATTACAGATGACCGGACGGGAGCTTACAGTTTGTCCCGGCTGGGGCGGTGCCCCGCTGGTGGGAGAGTCCTGGTTAGGGGGAAAACCCACTAGCCGACGGTAGGTCGGCGCCGGATCTCGCCATCCAGCTCGGGAAGACCACCGCCATCTCCCAAGAAACAAACATGCACTACACTAACGGGACGAATGACCAAAGCAGTTGACGCGCCCAGAAACACGAAAAAACCAAACCAATCCTTGCGGCGAATAAAGCTTACGTCGCATTATCATAGGTAATTCCACGAGTGCGTCGGGAGAGGTGGCTAAGTGCATCAAGTGATGTCACTGCAGCGCCTCTGACCGGGAGGTCCTGGACTTTCGACACTAGCTTTTCAGCGAGGTCGAATTCAGTCTCTGTCTGGTGGAGGATACTAGCGGCTGGCTGCTCTGATCGGTAGTTTTCCGTGGTTTCTCCGATCAAGACCACGCGAATGCCGGAGCAGTACCCTAACAAACGGACCGCGCGCGATCTTGCGCTATAAATAGCAGCGTAGGTTACGTACGAAGCTTGTGCTGCATACACTATATTTTCTACGATGTGATTGTTGAACTGGCTAGTAATGGTATTAGTTGATTTGGATTATTGTAAACGAATGCTCTATAAACTGTCCATGTTTAGATTATGTATACCCGTTTTTCTGTAATTGTCATATATTATCTTCAATATTTCATGTATTCAAGAGGTATTCTCGTAAAACATTCACTTCACTCCTTTATGACCTGTTTCCTGGGAATATGATCACAGCGTTGGTGTGTTAGTGCCTGCCTTGCGCGCGCACGTCAGTATGTCAATGGGCGTCACCTGTCGTCGACCGGAGCGCTGACCATGCCAATGCCAAGCCCGCCGTTAAGACCTGGTTATTGTTGCACTCAGTATAGAGTTCCGAATTCATGTCTATTACCACATGTTGGATTATGCATGGAATGTAGTTCAGGTAGTACATGGTTGTGTGAGAAGTTGCGAACACATAGTGAAAATGCCCATAATTTTTCCGAGATTCCAACCCGCAGTCGTAATCCAGTGCTTTGCCTCCATAATTACCAGTAATGTGTTGATGAATGGTGTTGTAGATGTTAACATGGGAAACGTAGATAATGAGTCTTTGTCTACCGCCCATCACAAGATGAAAACATCCATGCATTTCGTGGGATCAGCAGACGAATGCCTTGTGGCACGATCTCTTGTAGCCACGTTCAACTGAGGCATTCGTGGGTTTGAAATCCGTTTTACACGCTTCCTTTTGGCGAACGATTTCAAATTTTAAAAGGGGCCACGGACCGCACGGGATCTTTCCTTTCTCTTCCTTGTCGTGTCACTCTTACTCATCCTTGTCTTACACACTTACACTCACATGCACTACATTACCACACACATCGGAAGACCAGTGCAGAGTCCGGATTAGGAAGACCGGTCCCCTGAGCTTATCCCTGCTGGGGCAGTGCTCCGCTGGTGGTAGATACCCGGCTGGGGAAAATCCAAATAGGTCGGCACCGCATCAGCCCATCCAGCGGGAAAAGATCACCGCCATCTCCCGCGATAATAACATGGAGTATACTTACGGGACTAATGACCTTAGCAATTGACATGCCCGAAATCAATGATCAGTCAGTCAATCGAGAGTTTTAAAGAACGCGCGCACGCGCAGAACGGCTTTAGGGGCGGCAGCACCGCTTTGCGCATGTTGCACGTTCGATTGAATTCCGAAATTCTCCGATCAACACCAGGCGAATGCCGGAGCAGTACCCTAACAAACGGGCCACGGACCGCGCGCGATCTGTCCTTCCTCTTCCTTGTCGTATCCTCTCCCCTTACACACGCACACTTACACTAACATGCACTACTCTACCACACATTCCGGGAGATCAGTCGGGGGCTTAGAGCTTGTCCCGGCTGGGGCGATGCCCCGCTGGTGGGAGAGTCCTGGTTAGGGGGAAACCCCACTAGCCGACGGTAGGTCGGCGCCGGATCTCGCCATCCAGCGCGGGAAAATCACCAACTCCCCGGAATAAAACATGCACTACACTAACGGGACTAATGACCAAAGCAGTTGACGCGCCCGGAAACACGAAAAAATCAATCAATCAATCAATTCCGAAATACTACGTGAAAATGAAGCGTGTGAATTCGACTTTAGTACTATTTTATGTTGCAAATATGCTTCCCTCTGATTTTAATTTAACGAACTCGCTTTGATTCGCCACTCTCATTAGCAATGGAAGAAATCGTAGACTACGCAAGTAAAAGAAATGACAGTGTCCGGTTTTACGATTTATCTCGGTTTCTCACGCTCTCCCGTGAGTGTTCTATAGAACGCTACAAATTGGAGAAGTTCAGTCATCGAAAGAATGTTCAGATGAAATCCAAAAATAAACTTTCATACTATAATACGAAAATTGCAAATGATAATCTAATATTATTGCTTACGAAATCTTCGCAAACCTCTTGAAAAGTAAGTGCATCAACTCAGAAGAATTTAGATGTTGCTAAGATTTCATATTTTTTTCAATGATTTGTTCTACTTATTACGGGCGATTCTAATATTGCTAGAACGTAATTTCAGAGACGTGATGAAGATCCATCAATAAAAATGAGGAAATGAAGTTCCATCTCTAAAGTGATAATGAACTGTGTAATGCTGTTCTTGAGAGCTGTTACGCTGAAAGTATTGATCTACCCACTTTTTGTTGCGTGCTAAAAGATCCTACACCTTTTCAAGTGATAGTAGATAATTGTATAATCGATTCCTTTTGCCTCCGGAAATAATTATTCTAATTGAGAGTATATGATTCAAATGTTGATGTTATTGCAAAAAAGCATTTTCCTGAAAATACTGTATTATGTATTAATGTTTATTGTGCATTACTGATTACTCCACTTTTTCAAAAAATATTTATACATATTATTTATGAAATGTTTGATTGTAGTGATCGTTGGCTTCTTCAGTACAGTTCTGACTGACGCTAGCAAAGTGTGGATTTGCTAGCAATGTGTGGATTTGTAATTATCTTTGGTCAGGAAAGAAAGGTTTTCCGGTAAAATAATAGCTAAAATATTGCGAATTATATGGTAATATTCATCAGAATACACATTCGTATCCACCACGATCCACGCATACTATCCTATTTTTTTGTGCACTTTGTGCAATTACAATAATTAAATTTTATACTCAGAAAATCTTGCATGATGATTTCTAAGATTAACTAGCACTTGAGCAATAAGTTTTGTGTTTGGGATTAGAAAATAACGCCTCCTGGACTTTCGAACCTTGCTTTTGATTGCATCCACAAAAGGTTGACCTCTTGCCATCCAACCATCATTATTAGCATCGCGTGCATCATTACCTCACCACCAGGCGCGCTGTCACACCTTTTATTGCAGTAAACCCTGGAGGGCAACCCCCATCGATTAAGTTTGGCTCCTAACTTAAGAGTCACCCTCACGCCTTCCCTCTAACCGAGAACGCGATATTTCTCACGCAACCCAAAGTAATGAAGCTATCCATGTGGAGCATTGAATGATATTTATTGAACCTACTAACAAACCCCAGAAGGAAACACGAAAACGAAATCGAAAATCAAGGAGGAGGAGGAGGAGGAGGAGAAGAAGAAGAAGAAGAAGAAGAAGAAGAAGACGATGATGATGATGATGATGATGAAACAGGATGTAAACCCTGGTAAAGCCTAATATATTTTTTTTACTGCTTCGCATACTGCTTATATGAAAAGAAAGTATTGTAATGCTTTGGAAAAAACCTGCGATTTTTCGATAGAGAAACTGTTATTGCCGAGTCCTAGTAACACTATAAATTGTCGAATTTCTGTTGATATTGTGATATACCAAAGTGACGAACCATTTTTATTATGGAAATGTCATTTTATTTGACATAGAATATAGGGATGTCATGCTTTTATGTTCTTGTAACATTTTTGTTTCTGAAGATATAATTTTGTGATTTCGTGGCTTTTCAACAATTTCAATTATTTACTGTATGGTAAAACGTGAATCGTGTAAAAAACATATTTCATGAAATATAATCGAATTTACCTAGAACGTTCGCGAAGCGTCATTTCGTGTCTTTGGATGCTGACCCGATCTTTTTACTTCTGTTTCATTTATTCCAACGTTGAAAAAATTTTAATATGTCTTCTAGTATTTCAGATACCCTCTGAAGAAATATGCGAGCCTTCCTGCCGATTTGCATTGTTTCCAGGTCTCTTGTTCAATACATATCTAGCGGCCGGCTGCTCTGATCGGTAGCTTTCCGTGGTTCCTCCGACCAACACCAGGCGAATGCCGAAGCAGTACCCTATCAAACGGGCCACGGACCGCGCACGATATTTCATTCCTCTTCCTTGTCCTGTCCTATCCTCTCTCCTTATACACACACACATACACTAACATGCACTACACGACCACATATTCCGGGAGACCGGTCGGGAGCTTAGAGCTTGTCTCGGCTGGGGTGGTGCCCCCCTGGTGGGAGAGTCCCGGTTAGGGACCTCTACCCGACTAGCCGACAGTAGGTCGGCGCCGAATCTCCCCATCCAGCAGTGGAAGATCACGGCAATTTCCCGAGAAATAACATGCACTACACTTAAGGGAACAATGATAAATGCGGTTGACGCGCCCGGAAACACGAAAAGATCAATCAATCAATACATGTATAGTCATGAATCATGAGTTGTTTTGTCAATGTACAGCACGCACTCCTCGAGGCGATAGTTTAAATGAGACGGGCGTAGGTCTCGCTAAGCCAAGCAGAACAGCCAGCGGGTGCGCACGCGCGTTCTCTACTTCGCAACGCGCCACTCCCTCCCCCTCCCCCCACACACACAAACTCAATTGCACTGATCAGTCAGTCTATTCAAGTCGATTCGACCAGGGAAAGTATCTTGGCGCGATCGCATAAAGTTGCGTTCACTAACAATCTCGCCATTATACTTTCAATTTTTGTGGGAAAAGATATCCATCATCGTCTTCAAGATTCTTTGGAGTAGTTCACCTTACCTACTCTGACGCTTTCCCCTTGGAGATGAACAAGACGAAGACGCGAGCTAAGGTGGAGACGACGAAGAGGATGTTGGGGATGGTAAAGATGCAGATATTTACTATGAAGATAAAGCGTGTAAAAGAGGAAAATGTTGACATAAAGGTGAAGACAAAAAAAAAATATTAACAATAAAAAAAAGGAAAACCAAAAAAAAAAAGAAATAGTTAAAGTAGATGGTGAAGAAAACAATAAAAGAGAATAAGTTGAAGCCGAAGAAATAAAGAACGAAGACGACGGTTGAAATGGAAAGAAAATGAAGGCGATGTAGATGAAAAACACCGAGTGGATAATGGTAGGAAAGGTGCGGCGTTAACGACATTTGCATTATGTAAATGAATGTGAGGGGTTGTTTCGTCGTATATATACAATAATAATAATAATAATAATAATAATAATAATAATTATTATTATTATTATTATTATTATTATTAATATTATTTGTAGCACTGAAGATGGCCGCTATGCGGCCAAAAAAGCTTTATGATAAAATAAATATATACAACGAAACAACGCCCCAAATTCATTTACCGAGTGGATAAGTTCTGAAAGAATGACAGAGACCTTTTGTCGGCTGCCGCGAGCATGTCCCTCTATAGAATTGGCCGCCTGAGCGTGAGCGAGCGTGCGAAGAGGCGGGGGCGGGGCGCGCTAATGGGCCAGGTGTCTTCGGCCGCCGCTTGTCGCGTGTATCGAGTGACGCGCCGCGCTCTCGTGCGGGGGCGGGGCGCAGTGGGGTTGGGGCGACGGGATCGCTAAGTGGCACTCGCGCTGGGCGACCGCAATGCACTGCAGTGCCTCTGACAGGGAGGTCCTGGGGTTCGAGTCCCGACAGTGGTAGGATGGTCGAGCTGGGTCGAATTCAACCGCCTGGAGGATAATCCTAGAGGCTGGATGCTCTGATCGGTAGTTTTTCGTGGTTTCTCCGATCAACACCAAGCGAATGAAAGAGCAGTACCCTAACAAACGGGCCACGGACTGCCTGCGATCTTTCCTTCCTCTTCCTTGTCTTTTCCTCATCCCTTACTTGCACTTACATGCACTTCACTATCAGACATGCCGGGAGACCGATCGGGAGCTTAGAGCTTGCTTAGGCTGAAGCAGTGCGCCGTTGGTATGAGATACCAGGTTGGAGAAATCCCGCAAACCCACAGGTAGCTTAGCGGCGGATCTCGCCTTCTAGAGGGGGAAGATCACTGCCACCACCCGTGATAAAAATACTCACTAGATTAACAGAGCTAATGGCATTATAATATAATATTTCTGTCATTCTTACAGTTTTGTTTCTAATAAACATAAAACAAAAAAATTACGAAAACTAATAAAACGAAAGCTAATTTCAAGAAATAAAGTGGATTAAGTTACTGTTTTATTTATATTGAGCTGTCGGATAGAATTGAGCTGTCGGATATTGAGCTGTCGGATAAAATAAATGGTTGAAATTTTGGGAAACTATAGAGAATTTACAAGGCTACAATTTGAATCTAGCCCTTTTTATGATCTGCACCAGAATCGTGAGATATTAAAATAAAATCTGTTCTTCAAAAACGAATCTTTACATAAGATCATGCAGATGGTTTTTCAAAAAGTATGAGAAATTTTTGCATGAAATAAAAGCAATTTGATAAAACTCTCCTATACCACTCCAAATTTTTCATCTTAGTCGCGGGTAGAGGGGATTAGGTTACGCTTTGAAAAATTGTGTATGTCCAATTTTTGTTGACATCTCCGAATTTTCGAAAATTTAAAAGATCTGATAATTTTAGAGAAAGTATGTGCTATTGTATTGCATCATATTTTAATTTACGGTGTGCTGTTGTTTTGTACCGTTAACGTGCCGCGTTAACTTCTTTGCAATGTGCTTGCGGTAAAATATCCTTTTCTTTGACAATCGCTATATAACACTTTTGAATCATTTTTAGTATCCAATTTTAGATCAAATAATTACGGTGTGAGGCTTTCCACTAGAAACATCACGCATATATTTCATTCTAGTATCACAAACGCAATAGGTCTTTGGAATTAGTAGAACATGGTGTGATATGCGTTCTAAAGCGTACTAATCTTCTTTGCACTTGACAGCGGTGCCTCAAGAGACAACAGTGTTGCCCTTGCCACATGTTTGTTGCATGCTCTCCCGCGGTTCAGAGCAAAGCGAATTTCACACAATCCTCTTCATCTGTTGACTTCGACTTACTGGCAACAAGAGTAGATTACGTCATTGGAGAAGTAGCTGCTCACCACCGGCACTTCGACACCGATAGTGGCGTGCCCACATGGCTCTCAATCGTCAAACACAAAGCATACAACGTATATGGAACAACGTATATGTAACCCTAATCTCTGTGACGCCACACTGAGAGCAATT
Source organism: Teleogryllus oceanicus (assembly GCA_964035755.1). Taxonomy (NCBI): domain Eukaryota; kingdom Metazoa; phylum Arthropoda; class Insecta; order Orthoptera; family Gryllidae; genus Teleogryllus; species Teleogryllus oceanicus. Next base: position 128,496,490 of record CAXIVR010000003.1, on the reverse strand, counting down.
TGCGTACTCGAGGAACAGCTTTCAAACAGATACGGTTACGCTGAGAACCATTTCCCTATTACCGTATGCGGTCTCCTGAAGCTCTGTTACAAGCAGTGCTTGAGTAACGATAATGGCTTTTTACGAGTATATTACATTTTGGGTATACTTTACATAAAGCCTCAATGTTTTCTAAATTTTCTAAAAAATGACAAGAATTTTTTTTATTAAACTGTGTCTTCAGGTAGCGGGAAAACGCCCTGAGAATGGCACAAGTTCCATTTTCTGATAGCTCTGAATTTTCGAAAATAGTTCAAAAAATTTTCGCGTCTCTCGGCAACCAGAATATATAGGTATTTTTTAATAAAATATGTTGTTCGAAGACAGGCCTTGAAATAAGCTCATGTCCAGTTTTACAAAAATTTGGGCAGCTTTCCTGTAATTTTGCGAATCATACAAGCAATTTTTATACAATTATTTTCTCAAAAATCTGCTTTTGTGCATAATGATTTCTTCGAATGTAGTAAACGGTAAAAAAAAATTAGCGCTGGTCCCATTTGCAGAGAACTCTCCGTTTTTTAAAAATTTGCGAAAGGTTAACATTGTAAAAGTACAATATTGATGATAGACATTTCGTCTCAAAAGATTTCTTTTAAAAACTTAAATCTACAAAAAACGTTCAAGGTTTTAAACAATAGCTTTTACATAATTTCTGCGTTCAGTTATTACAATGTATATAAAAAATTCTCAAAAGGAGGTGCAATATTTTTCTTTAAATTTTTTCATGGACAAAGCGAAAAAAGCTTAAAAATTTGGCAGGTCTTATTTTTGTTGAGCTCTCCGAATTTTCGAAATTCGCAAACGTACGAATATCTGGGAGAATGATTGTGCTTTTGTCGTATCACAGGTTTTCATTCAATGTATATCCACTTTGTAAATTAGAAATCTAGATTATTGTGATGAATTAAAACAAAAAAAAATAAAAAAAAAAAAATGAAATCGCATGGAAGAGAATGTGATGAAGTAAAAATAGGTAATGATTTAGAAGGGAAAGAGATGAAGGAAAATGGTGGTGTGTTGCCCCCACCCCCCTAATCCGCAAATTCAGGCTAGCGTCGAGGCCCCGCAACCGCGCCCTGGCGAACCCCTGACTCTACCTCCAACGGACGCCGAGAGGGGCCGCGCGCAAGGCCTGGCGACCGGCAGCAGCCGCACCAAACAAAGAACTGTCGTTAGACAAGTATCGAAAAACATTCCTTCGGCCGGCGGAGTTTCCTCGAGTGTGACGTCTGTGCTTGTGTGTGTGTGTGTGTATGTGGGGGGGGGGGTCACTCACGATTTCAGCCTGCTAGGCGCTGGCTGGAAGCTGAGCAGTGTTCTGACTTCCTCACTGCCATCCTTCTGTGAATGAAACTGTAATTAAGTAGGAAGCTATTAATGTTTCTTTGTACGTATTCACGTTGAATGTGGATTATAAAAATGCTGATTACGACGTTAAAAAAAATTATGTAGTAAATAGAATACAGTAAGAGTCCAGGGTCCCTGATAAATGCAGTATCTTTTCGTCACCTAACGCTACTGAGACCTGCAGGAAACGTAGCGACTGTGACCCTCCCAACAAATATCTCTCTTAAATAAATGCCAGCATCTGGGGATAAAAATGATATCCATGATGACACTCAAAATTATCATCCACCCGTTAAACACAGAAATGCTGCGTCGAGAGAAATTTGAAGTCTGTGACGCCTCGACCGTGGAGCTCTAAACGGTCCCCAAGGGTTGAGGACAGCGTGGGTGATGCTTCCGCAGAGTATCCCTGTCTCTGGAAGAGGCGCCGAGGACTGAGGACGGGGAAGTGCCGCGCTCGCCGGCAGAAGCTCCTCCTGGGCGCGTCGCCTGGCGCCGCGCCGCGCCGCCGCGCCTTCTAAGTTCGCCCATTACGGTCTGTGTTGCGTGCTGGGAGACGGTTAGCCGGCGCCCCCGCCCACCCGCGCCGCCCCGCCACGCCTGCCGAGAAGTTAGACAAGGAGGTGTATTTTTGGGGCGGTAGTGCGCAGTCGGACGACGGGGGGGGGAGGGTCTGGCGAAGTCTCGGGGAGACAGCGCGTGTTGCGTGGTGGTGGTGGTGGTGGGGGGAGTTGTGGGTTGTGCGATGGTGCAGGGCAGAGCAATAGTAGAGGGGTGCAAGAGGGCGGACAAGAGGGCGGACAAGAGGGCGGGCATGAGGGCGGGCAAGAGGGCGGGCAAGAGAGCGGGCAGAGGGCGGGCAAGAGGGCGGGCAAGAGGGGACAAGAGGGCGGGCAAGAGGGCGGGCAAGAGGGCGGGCAAGAGGGGGGGCAAGAGGGCGGGCAAGAGGGCGGGCAAGAGGGCGGGCAAGAGGGCGGGCAAGAGGGCGGGCAAGAGGGCGGGCAAGAGGGCGGGCAAGAGGGCGAATACTATGGTTGGCAGTTGCGTGGCCGGGAGCTGGGGCGGCTGGCGGGCGAAGTCTCCAGGCCAGTGCGCGCGTTGCGTGGCGAGGGCGGGTCGCAGGGCGCCGTCGTATCTCGTCTTTACGCCGCCCCCGCGCCGCCCCGCGCCGCCCCGCGCCGCCCCGCCCCGCTCGAGCCGCCGTCTCTCACGGCGCGAGACGCTCCGCCCCGCGGGGCTCCCGAGTCGTGCGAGGCTGCGCCGGCCGCCGCCCCTGCGTGTCGCCCACCCGCCGCACACTCGCCCCACAAATTTCGTCGCGCGCTCCCGCAGCTCAGTCGCGTGGCCTGATTCCGGCGTTGTTCTCGGTGCAAGATGCTCGGCGTTGATCTGGAGAGAAAAAATGGTAGATGCTCCAGAGAAGTGTAATTTTCTCAAAATGCGTCAGGGGTGTACTTGGCGGAATTGTGCAGAGTATCAAAGCACACAAACATCTAAGAAAAATGTCGGTTAGTGGTGGCAATGATTCGACATTATTCTGTAATACTCCTTTGCAATTAGTGAAATAATATTATACTATTTCCATAAAGATTTTTTTTTTAACTCAATGCTTGGTTTCGAAATTATACCATTTATACCTATCTTGTTGCTTCCATTGACGTACAGTATTTTCATTTTTAAAATCCAGTTTGCATCATTTTGCAGAAATAAACTAGTTTACGCGTATATTCTCTCTCTTTCGGGAATATTACTCATTCCGACATTGACGTTCGCCATATTTTAACGAAAATATTATACGGTATGCAATCACCACTATTAAATACAAATACACAAACGCTGGCATTATCGCGTGATAGTATTTTAGATATAATTCATTTAGATATAGATATAATTATAACAACGTTATCTATCAGAAAAATACGTGTAGTAAATCGTTGCATGATATTCATCTATCTCCCTCAACCTTTCAGGCGTTTACCCGTCATATACAGATGTGTGTCCCTCCACAGCTATTTATAAACGTACAGCAGATTCGTAACGAGAGCCCAGAGACAAAAAAAGCAAACTAAAAAACAAAAGCAAACCGGCGAGATTGCGGATAAGAGACGGGGAATACAACACGTAGACTGCGCGTCTGGATGACGGCGGCGCCACCTGAAGTCATGCAAGTAGAGACGTGTGACGTGAGCGGAGAGCACGGCTTCAACCGCGTGCTCGTGCGCGCGAGTGGGTGTGTGTTCTTGAGCGAAAGCGTGTGCGTGAGTGCGCGTAGCGTCCCAAATAACGCACGGACGCCCGCGGTTCTGGGAGCGGATGCGCGTACGTGACACGGTGTGTCGTATGGCTCGCGCGGTTTACGGCGCATGCGCAGAAGTGTACTCGAGAGGCCCCCCAACTCTGGAAGAACATTTCGCACTAGAATCTAGACACTGCACCGTCTGGTAACAAGGGCGCTTTGCTCGGTGGAGCAGGTGGAGCTCGGGTCGGGATTTCATGGTGGTAGAGATTTCGTGACTAGTGGATTAATTTGCGCTGAGCTAGCACTGTGTCCAGGAAAGTTCTATGTGGTGGATGCTCGAGACGCCATTTCACTAGTTTCCTTAACTCGCTTGCCGGAGGATGCTGGAGCTTTAAACGTCCGGCCAGACCCTGCGTGCGATTCTCACTCGACTTATAACTTTTCGGTTATGAACTGAACACACAAGCCCGGACACACATTCACACGCACAGTGACACTCAAACAAACAAACACACACACACACACACACACACACACGCACACACACTTGCACTTGAATGTAATTTTAGCACTTGCACTTAGTTTTGATTCGAACTAATTCATGACGATTGGTATGAATCTCAGTTTTGTTTAATGAAATATTCTTCATATGTAATCCCAATTATCCTCTTCCTACTACTGTACGTTTAGAAACAACTGCTGTACTTCAACATTATAAATATTTGACACACTCTCAATTATCTACGAGATTAGTTATTGTGTTAAGAATGAACATATGCACTCTTTACTTTTCTTTGATTTTGAAGCAAGAAATATTGTGTTGTTTTGCAAAATTTACGTAACTCTTTTCCCCCCTCGATACGTTAATATTCAATGCGCGGACTTGCATGAATGCTTTTACAACCACTGCTTTTCAAGTAACTTTTTATAGCCTAAATCACTTCCTTGGAAAAGGAAAATGGTTTGACTGTACTGTTGAGTAGTTATTTAAAGATAAGAAAATCTTAAAATACCACGGTGAAAACCCTTTTCTTACACATTTGAAATATAATTGACAAATATAAACGACAAAAATAGTCTATCTTACGCAGAGAGCCACAATAGTTCATAGATTTGTTCATATTACATATATGCATATAACCTCCAAATCCTTAACAATTCCCTTAGTTTATTTATGACATATTTGAATTCACTTAAGCAAATTAGCCATTAAGTTCCTGCCTTATTATATGGCTAAAATGGATGTTGCATTTTTCATTACTTCCATGCTTATTGCGTGTTGGTATTGAATTCGTGTTTAGAGGTGGCGACGAAAACTGCGTAAAGTATAAGTTACGGACACATTTGTCGCAGACGACAAAACAGGGAGAATGTGGGGACCCATCAATCGAAATCCCGTCATTGGAAGCCGTCGCATGTGCAGTTCAGTTCTCCACAGAGTTGTCGTGTTGCGTCTTCCACATCAACGATTTGCAGAAACTCCCTAATGTGTACGTACTACGACAACGGATTTCCCGTCTTGCAAAAACTATTAATAACAAACCGTGGGGACCGGGAGCGGTAGCTCAGTGCATCAACTGTTGTCACTGCAGCGCCTATGACCGGGAGGTCCTAGGTTCGAGTCCTAACGGCGGCAGGATTTTCGACACTAGGTTTTCAGCTAGTTCGAATTCAGTCGCTGTCTGTAGGAGAATTCTAGCGGCCGGCTGCTCTGATCGGTAGTTTTCCGTGGTTTCTCCGATCAACACCAGGCGAATACCGGAGCAGTACCCTATGAAACGGGCCACGGACCGCGCGCGATCTGTCCTTCCCATTCCTTGTCCTATCCTCTCCCCTTACACACACTTACACTAACATGCACTGCACTACCGGAAGACAGGTCGGGAGCTTAGAACTTGTCCCGGCTGGGGCGGTGCCGCTGGTGGGAGAGTCCTAGTTAGGGGGAAACCCCACTAGCCGACGGTAGGTCGGTGCCGGATCTCGCCATCCAGCGGGAAAATATCATTGCCTTCTCCCGAGAAAAAACATGCACTACACTAACGGGACTAATGACCAGAGCAGTTGACGCGCCCGGAAACATGAAAAAATCAATCAATCAAACCGTAGGAAAAGCAATGTCCAGATCCACCGAACGTTTCTCCGTGATTTCTTCGCGGCGACGACTGCTCTCCTTGGCTGAGCGACGTGTGGCGCTCGGCGGCCCTGGGCTGGCGCGCGAGCCCCTGTTTGTTTGCCGGCGCCCGCCGCGTTTGTTTTCTTTCAGGCGACGCGGTCCCGCTCGCGGAGGGGGCCTGAGTGGCGATCGCTTTCCGTCCCGGGGTTGCTTTTAGCCCCGGGCTGCATTTACAGATTGCTCCATAAACCTGTTCGCTCACCGAGAATTTGGCCGGCCGTTCGTGGCAAATCGTTCTTTGTGTGGTGATTATTGTAGAAAATGATGACGTGGAACCGAGAGAAAGATGGAGGGAGTGGGTGGGGAAATTACGTGGTTATGCGTGTGTAAATATAGCGTGGAGGTTATTGTTTCGTCGTGATCCACGAGTTTAATTTATACTACATCGACTGGCAAAAAGTTGGATTTACGTCATGTTTTCCTATTGCATCCAAAATCCAGGAAAACGAGAATTTTCTTTCACATATGTATATTTCACATTAACTTTTTACTTCAATTTGAATGTAAATCGGAATTATACTGGTATGTTTTAGAATTCAGAATGAATAGCGTTATGTATTAGAATGATATATTCATATTTGGCATTCAAAACGTGCATTTAGTCCTACATTGTGTTCAGTCTGTGATGTTTTCATATTGTACGATATTGGTATTCCATATTCTTTTTATATTATGAAATTCTAACATGTAAAAAAATCATAATTCACATATTTATATGATGCCAATACTCAATACTTCATACCTGTGTTATTGTCAGGTAAACTTTTCAGCGTTTAGACGTTAGATTATTTTGCAGATATGATATTATTTCATAGAGCGTATACCTGATTCTCAGAATGTCAACTTTCTAACTCTAGAACAACACTATTGATCGAAATGAAAAGTCGTCTATTTTTTTTACTACATAAATCTTTGAATCAAATATTCGCAAGTCTACACATTAGTGACGTGAATGAAACACTACAGGAGTAAAGAAACAAATGAATGGGACAGCTTGCGTGCCTGAACTGAGCGGGACTGTCCTTCCATTTTTGCCTGTATAACCCTTTAGTGGGGCCCCTTAGAGTAAAGAAACAGACCAAGTTTCTACAGGCAAAGTTATGCCTAATTCATAAATGCCTATGATGATGACTTCCTACTATACTCCTCGTAGAACTTGTGCACTCTAGGCTTCCTCACTTAGTACAACTTACATCTCAAGAAAGCATGTTGCTGTCCTCGCTTTTCTCCGTACTGGGAAGATCTCCCTGGGCAACCCACCGCCGCCGCAGGTCGGGCGTTAGTCATTGCGTGAATATTGCAGCCAGTCACACAACACGGCCTCCGCGATTACCGAACTTTGTTTGTCGCATTAAAATATTAAGGATTATCCTCATTATTTAAGCCGGAAGTCGCGCGAGAAGGAACTTGGCTGAACTCAGCCGAGTTGTCAGGAATCTTCCCTTCGTCGGGCGCCCAACTTGGAAGGCAGCAGTTGAAAGCGATGTGGAAGGGCTTCTCTCAAATATGTATGCGCCCGAATGCAGTGCGCCACCCTTCTCTCCCTCGCCGCCATCTCGCTGCCTTCCTGCACTCCGCCATCTTCCCCGCTACGCCCTCGTCGCGTCGCATCGCATCGCGTGGTGTTGTGTCGAGAGCAGGCGGTGGGGGAGGAGTGAGCTCTGAACATAGCTGACGTTGAGTGAAGCGACGGAGAAGGGCAGGGGGATAGAAGAGTTTTTCTACAGTCCCTTTCACCAGGGAATGCTTCTCTATTTGGTCCCAGAGGGTTCCCGACTCACCTCACAAGACTTGTGGCTGCTCTTTGGGATGGATTTTATGAGTAATACGATTCGTGCGGTGAAAACACGGTTCTCAGTTTTACTACATTGTGTTGAGAAAAACCTTAGGTACTCCTGATTCTGATGTTACAAAATTCTTTCTTTCTTTCTTTTTCCCATCTCTTAAAGGAGTGCGTTTTGCCTGTCTCTTCCGGGAACTAATTTTTATCTTATCTTCTCTCTTAATTTAAGAAATACGAATGTGAAAAGTTATTACCGGGTAATTAATACTCACGACGAATAATATTTGCTGATTTTTAAATTTATGAGTTGCAGATGTCTTCAGTAATTCATGTAATCTGTTCTTTACCTTGTTTTTATTGAATATCCGTCGAAGTTTCTTTCAATGTGTGCATTAAATCAACTAAGAAACTTTTTTCAGAATTATTCCTTTGAATTTGTTCATTTTCGGCAGCGTTTTTGAAATTGGTTTACCTTCTTAATATTACGAATAAAAAAGGAAATAAAATGGATTTGTTAAGTATTTTGGTCACATTCAATTTATAACCATTAAATACTCATAAATATTGCATTTTTAATGCTAAACTATAAAATTACCAACTTAATGCCATCTATTTTTGGAGAGAATTACACCGCTCATTGGGTTTGCCCAGAGCAAAAACACGTGAAGCTTATTTTTTCATCTCTTAAAACATGTAAAAAATTCAGACAAATCGGAGATGAATAAGATGGAAATTTTCTTATGAGTAAGGAACGGATATAACACGATTTTCTGAAAGCAGAATGTCGAAAAGGCAGATGAAATTCATTTACGGATATTAATCCATTCAGTTGTTTTGCTACTTTCAAAAATAGCAAGCTGAAATGTATGAATAATTGCTTAAATAAAACAAATACTGCTATTTTTAGTTAAATCATGATTTTAAATATTTGGAACAATGATAAATAAGGACATTCACTATTATTGATATATTATCAACTGCAATAGTTGATACCTTTAACCATACTTTGAGTATCTATGAAATACAACGTGTATTACGTGTAATACTTACTCCGACACATCTGAACATCACACAGGCAAGTTACCTCACAATCTTCAAATCAGAGGTGTGTGTGACTTAGTGAGGACCTTCCACTTCCGGAACCTTCCATCTGGACCCTCCCAGACCTCTCTCTCTCCCGGAGTATCCTCCCCATCTCTGTCCTCACTCTTCCTTCTCTTTTCGAGTTCTCTCGTCGGCCATCGGGCGACGGAGCGCGTGAGAGCTCGCGAGCAGCCTAAAAATGACTCGAGTGTTTGGAGAGGGTGGTCGGCTACCACCCTCCCCCTCCCCCCGCCCCTCAATCTCTCCGCGCTGCCAGCACGCGAGAAGAGCTCGTAAGCTTGGGACTTCAAACCCCGGGTTTCTCTCCCTGGCGCAACGGCGATTAAGGCGAGTGCGCTCAGAAAAGGACCTTGATCTGATTTGTCCGAGACGCAAGTACTGTTTTCGTCGCTTGTTTCTTCTGAATAGCTGCTATTGTTTCATGACGTAATTGCTGGGTGGTTGGTAGCTGCTTTAGAAACGCATGAGTTATTCGACGAATTGGACGTTTAATGGTTGGTATTGTCGATGTCTTATCTGTGATTATAGACTCTCTAAAACGTGTGTAACAGAGGAATGCGAAATTTGACCCTATAAACTTGATAGAACAAATTAAATTTTTTAACATGCCAGAGATAAATGGTAATTGCGATCTCCAGTGCTAAAGATTGTCAAAGCTTGGGACGTATTACAATGATATTTATGAAATAAAAGTTTGTGAAATGTGAGTTCTGAAGTTATATTTTAGAAGAGACTATTTGTACTAGTGTTATGGGTTTTTGGTATTGACCAGACGAATATTTTCAGTGGTAAGTGAAATTATGATATTAAAAATCAAGTGATTGTTTCGAAATATCATTGAAGTGAATCGTTTTTGTCAACAGGAGCCACAGACCCTCAGTAATGACGTCTGGCGTCTTTGCAGAAATACAAATGATGTGACTGAAGTATTAAAGGAACGACGTATTCTTGTCGCAGTGCCAACATAACTCTGATCTTTAAATTAAATGCTACATTTTTTAATACGAAATATTTCCATAATGTTTAAGACGAATAAATCTCAGTTCTCTTTATAGTATGCAAACTGAAACTATAAATAGGAATAGCTTGAACTCACAAGAGACAATTCAAACATCTTCCTAATAAATAGCGTATTAATTGAAAAGTTACATGTTATGAGGTTCCTACTGATAGTAATATGATCAAATATGAACTACAAACAAGAGGAAAAGGAAGAAGGAGGGAATATGCAACACAAAATGTAAGCGATGAAACAGAAGAAAAACAGCAGTGTTATACTTTTTTAAAAGAAGCAAAGAAGTAGAAGTACGGTAAAAAAATGAAGTGAAAGTTAAAAAGAAGCAGGTAAAGATTCTTTTATTGCCTAAGAGGAAGGAGCACACTCCACAAGTATTTTTTAAAGAAAAGGCTTACATTGCGATAATTGCAAATAACGTTTGATAATATGCAAATAACGTAATTGTAAGTATATATTTTTGTAGTGTGTGATATTGTGTAATTCATGGATTAGAAAATGTAAGGGGATACATTCTTAAAGTTTTATAGGTCCGAAGAAAAGGCATGTGTCCTCAAACTCTCCCTTGGTCCGCCTGTGGAATCGGAAGAAGAGAAAAGAAGCAAATAAAAATTACAGTAGAATTGAAGAGCAAGAAGAAGACGAGGAGGAGGAGGAGCTAGAAATGATATAGGCAGTGAGTAGGCAACGCCTTGCTTTATGAGCCTGCAGTGACCCTAACCTGGCCAAGTTTCTTGGAAAGTGTGCTTTCCCACTGAGCGTGAGCCGAGAGAGCTGCCCTTCCGTTGCCCAACCGACGGCGGCGAAGGCGCTGCCTGGCACTCGCGTCGCGTATGCGCTTCCCAGGCGCTCAGAGGCCCCCGCCCCTCCCGCCCCGCCCCCCCCCCGAGAGAGCTGCCCTTCCGTTGCCCAACCGACGGCGGCGAAGGCGCTCGCCCCGCCCACCCCGCGTCTCGTCCGTCCGTCCAGACCGTCCAGTCCGTCCATTCCATCCATTCCATCCATTCCATCCATTCCATCCATTCCATCCATTCCATTCCTCCATTCCATCCATTCCGTCCATTCCGTCCATTCCGTCCATTCCATCCATTCCATCCATTCCGTCCATTCCATCCATTCCATCCATTCCATCCATTCCATTCCATCCATCCATTCCATCCATTCCATTCCATTCCATTCCATCCATTCCATCCATTCCTTCCATCCATTCCATCCATTCCATCCATTCCATCCATTCCATCCATTCCATCCATTCCATCCATTCCATCCATTCCATCCATTCCATCCATTCCATCCATTCCTCCATTCCGTCCATTCCACCATCCATCTTCCATCCATTCCATCCATTCCATCCATTCCATCCCATTCCATCCATTCCGTCCATTCCTTCCATTCCATCCATTCCATCCATTCCATCCATTCCATCCATTCCATCCATTCCATCCATTCCATCCATTCCATCCATTCCATCCATTCCATCCATTCCATCCATTCCTCCATTCCATCCATTCCATCCATTCCTCCATTCCATCCATTCCGTCCATTCCATCCATTCCGTCCATTCCATCCATTCCGATCCATTCCATCCATTCCGTCCATTCCTCCATTCCATCCGTTCCGTTCCGTCCGTTCCGTTCCATTCCGTTCCGTTCCTTCCGTCCGTTCCGTCCGTTCCGTTCCGTTCCGTTCGTTCCGTCTCCGTCCGTCCGTCCTCGTCCGTCCACCGCCTCCCTCGCCCCTGTCCTGCCCCGTCCCGTCACCAGCCGCGCCGCCATCCGCTCCCCTCGCCGCGCCACCTCGTCCGCCATCCCCGGTTCTTCCTACTCCGTCCCTCCCCTCCCCTCACCTTCCCGACCTGCTCCGCCCCGCTCCAGCCCCCTTTGCAGCCCGCCCGCCTGCGAAAGCGGACACTGTGGCTAAGAGGCCGATTACTGCAACGAAGTCTCTGGTGGGGAGGGCCACGTGAGAACGAAAACAGGGGATGGGATTTTAAAACCTAACAACTTAAGAATTAACTTTGTAGCTTCCAAGGGTCTTTGATGCTTTAGTCCTATCGTCGTCGTGAAAGAATGTTTTGAATTTTTTTTTGTCTATCTTTTGGCCTTCTTCCTCTCGTTCTCATTCTAATTATTTCTCTTTAATCATAAAAATATCTGCCCGTTATCGTTTTTTTTCTCTCTCTCATCTTTTGCATCATTTTCACCTTCCTCTTTGTCTTTCTCTGCGACTGCTCTGTCCTGAGATAACCAATGTATACGTCTTCAATTTAGAAGTCGTCCTGTCATCTCCATCTAATACTGATTGGGTATTTGAAATGGATATTTATTAACCCGGTGAAACCTTACGCAGGATAGCTTACATCAAATTACAGTTGGTCGATTGACAGAGTTTACAGTGATAAGAATAAAGATTAAAGCGGGTGCGTCTATAATAAAGTGATTTAGGCTCTTTGCCGATCTAAATAATCGATGATACCACACGTCCATGTTGGAGAATCAAATGCAATAAGCATACGATGCAAGAACTGAACAAATGAATAACTTTTAGCCCAAAGTATACTAATATGGTTTCTCTGAACTTCAAATTATTAAGTACATAAATAATTAAAATTAAATACGGAGATTTCAAGACAAAGGCGAAAAGGAAATCGCTTAACCTCCAGTGAAGGATTGTAAAAACATTGGAAAGGAAAAGAAAGAAAATACCTAAATATGAATAATTGTTACTGGCACATGATTTCTTCATGACCTTTGAGGAAAGAAGAAGACTGAAACGGATGTTAACGGAAGAAAAGTACACATACAAAAAGCTAATAGCAGGCTATATATTTAATATTCCGCTTTTTCGAGAACTCTCTGCCGCCTGAAGAGCCAGCAAAGTACGGCTGGTTGGAGCAACCGCGGAAGCAATGAAAACGACGGCCGTGCAACGACGTGTGGCGGTGTTCCGCGCGTGCTCCGCGTCGCCGAATGCGCCGGCGCGCGCGCGCGGGAAAGCGCGAGGAACAAAGCGCGCGGCGCGGCGCGAGAGCGAGGTTGGTTCAACGCGTGGACGCGCCGAGGACCATTGTGCGCCGGAAACTGTTGTTCCCACAAGAGGGACTTGTTGAAAGGTAACATGAGGTTCGGCTATTCCCATTGCGTGGAAGTTCTCTCACACGTCTTTATGTGAATGACTGTTTATTGTAAATGATGGGTGAAACGGAAAACTGAAAGCCTGTAATTACCTACGTTATTCAAACATTTTCCCTCCCCAACGCCGGTCATTAACATGTTAAAAATATAATATGATAGAAAATAGACATGCGGATTATTTGTTTGGATTAGAAGACATTGGAGGGGGGGGATCCGAGTAAAATTCAATGCGGTAATTTTATATTCAGGCAAATACTTTGTTTAGATTTGTAATAAAGAGAGAAGATTTGAGAGATTTGTCCAATAATGAGAGAAACATTAAATTATATTCATTTCAATATTCGGTAATATAATATTCCTAGAAATTATTAGTTCATTCAACAAAGCCATGTCAACATTGTAAAACAGCCCGTTGTAGTATACCACACATTAATTACATTTTCCTCTTGATACATCAATCAAAAATCTTACAAAAATACTTTATCACAAATTTCATTAGTTAATCATCATCATCATCATCATCATCATTAAAAATCTCAAAGGCCGGAAAGAAGATTAATTCCCTTTAACCAATTACAATTACTTGTCCGATATTTACGTCAAAAATGAGTTTAATTAATTATCACTGTGTTCCATAAAGACTACTAATTACTATAATATTAATTCGACAATTTAATAAAGGTTTTAAAAAATATCAGTTTGTTTATGTTGTACGTTAAGTCAACTATTAATTCCATATTTTGGCTCAAGAAAAAGTAACAAATGCGAATTGTTGGTTACACTTTTGGTGTCGCTGGCGTTTTAAAGATATCACTTCAGGTATTAGGTAAGGAACCTCTCTTGCAGTCACCCAGAGCTGGAGTTTCATTGTCTAATGAATGGACAACCCTGACGTAGACACAATCACGTCACATCCGCCTCACCTAGCACTTCTCGCGAGACCGAGTGCAGTGGAACGTGCGACTTCGTGTGGGCGACGGAGATTTCGGCAGATGTGTCCTCCTGCGAACACACAACACCTCACGCTCCTTGGCAGAGATGCAGAACTCTCAGAAGTATTACAATGAACTCCGACGTCTCGCATTGAAAACTTTCATTGAATAATATGATGACCGGAGCGTAATTTGGCCACAGAGTTTTTTTGACACACCGAATCACTTAAAAATTTAGAAATCAAATCATAGAATCATACATTATAAAGTTTTTATTCATTTTTAACACAGTTTTATCGCGACGTTTCGTGGTTTTATTTCTAACTTTTTAAGAGACTCAATCTGTAAACAAAAGTCTAAGGTCAAATTATCTTCCGATGTGAATAAATTTTGACAAACACTTTCATGTTTTTATGAATAATAATATGATGAATTATAAAATTGAAAGAAAGTATGATATAGAATGATAAAATAATACTGAACGATAAAGTTGACATATTTTGTAAGATACCTCCATTTTTCATGAATGCTTAGAATCATGGAGAATATGACATCAATCAAATTAAGGTAAAGACATTATTAGGTTCATAACTTGTGTCACAACCATAGTCCTGAATACAGGAGTATGTACTTGTAGAGATGTAATAAAATCTGACAATTTGAAATCTATTTTGCTGCGATTGACGTACCTTCACCAAGTTAATTAATGAAGTGCTGAATAAGAACGTGACCCTTCAGGCATAATTCATTAAAACATGAATGCACGTGTAATATTCAAACTACCTACACTCTTTTTAAAAAATGACAAATATTTGCTGAACCTTCTCATGCATACGTTGGTTGGATAAATATTGCCATACTGCCGCAAGCGTTGAAACAAGCAGCTTCACGTGTTCACACGAACATCGTTGATCCTAAGCAACCTTCTCTGAAGCCTGCATCGTTCTATTAGTATTGCTCGTTTCATGTGGCAGTAAAAAGGAAGGAAAACGATCGTATTTGGAAAGTTAGACCTTACGTCATCTTATGTCACACACCGTTAGAAGCGTAAATCCATAAAACGAAGAGACTCTTAATTCTAGGAAGAACATACGACGTTAAAGAGGCGGATTTGAAACTCGTTTTCTTTTTGGTTCTCACTATCTCATTTCATTTAAAAAGATAATCCTCCATTACGACAAAAGGAACAGAAAGGGAAGTGCTTTACGTCGTGTTTGCGCTGCTGAGGGAACATCGCGGCAATAACTGTGTGCTGAGAAGACTTCGTGTCCTATAACCACGTACTATCGGTTGAACGAGCGTGAAAGAACATGACTTCATGCACCCTGCCGGTTTTCGCTTACTTTCGCTTCTCGAGAACTTTGGCTCGCCTTGAATAAGTTCTCATGAGCGGCTGTTAACGGTCTCCCTTCACAACTGAGTGGCGCCACTTCCGACCCCTTATCCTTTGGCTTTGTTCCGCGAACTGACCGATTTTTCACCGACTCTGTTCACACATCATGACCTGGTGCTTAATACATGTCAGTTTTAAAGGTTAAGGTATTACGATACTCAGGAAAACTAACATGTCCCTTGTGGAATTAGAACTTAGCAAATGCGAGGTGCCGGCTCCACAAGTTGACGTCATATCTCGACCTTTGTAACACGCATTAGCCACCGATTCTTATTCAATATCAAGCTCTAAGGATTTAGGAGTCAACGAAAGTTTGTAATTCATGTGTTCTGAGAAAGGTTCTACGCATAGAAATGGATTCATAGGAAATTGCGAATTCGAGGTGATATATTTCTTTAATGTGCGATGTTTGAATAATTTAATAAATATTGATTCTGCAATGAACTAGTCCGTTAATGAAACGTAGAAAATATTGTAGAAAAAAGGATTTAGATAATTGTAATGCAATTCAATTTTAATTCTTCCTCACGAGATTCTCCTCCGAATTCGCTCGGACTTTTTCACCTGTCCCTTTAATAGATTCTTCTAAACTGCAGCGAATTAATTTCCGTGGTCTAAGGGAAAGCGGTATATTTAACTATTCAGCGTTTCTCTACTGACACTTCGTAGAAACTTTTTGACTTCCACTTTTCCTTCTCCTATCAGGATCGTTTTTCTTTTTAAAAATGAAACATCACCGGAACATAACACGTTTCAATTCTGCAAGTGTATGAAAATAATCCTCACCATTCATTCAAAAACAATTATCACAAAGGTTGAGACAACTCTATGTCAACCCGGACTCCAAACCCTTAACTTCACAAGCCAAAGGGAAAACGATGCATGCTTCATTCATCTGTATCTTGAGATACTTTTACCTTCTGTATCTTCTCTTTGGAGAAACAATTTTTCATTTCGAAAGTGAACGACACCCGTAACTATTGTGCAAGTATACGAACGGGAACCTCACTGTTCATCAATCTCGCAACATTAGCTGTCAAGAATGAATATCTGCACGTGAAGAAAAAAGTGAAAGATGTATCCTCGCGCAGTGGCCGTGTCGATGAAAGTGCAAACACTCTCTAACTATACGTTTCAGAGGGAAGTAGGAAAGAATGCCGCTCGGACGGCATCTCCCTTGGGCCTTTTCACTTTCTCCCGCAGCGAAAGACACCCAGACGCCTCGGCAAAAAGAGCGGTGGCCAGCCAGCCACCGACAGCACACGTGAAAGTGGTATTCTTTCGTGCGGTGCTCGCTGTTCAAGATGCATAGGCAAATAGCTCCTCTTCTTATGGAGAGACTTCGAAGTTGTTCAACACGGGATACCTGTACTCTTAGAGGAAGTTCTATAGAGTATTGTCGACTTTATTCATTCAGAGAATAAATTCACCATACACGACCATATGGGTCAATGTCCGAAGATGAAATCACGGGATTTGGTGAAGTAAATTAAAAGGCAAACTTAATATTTTAATTTACTTCTGACCAAATCCCATGATCTTAACTTCCAAAAGATAATAAAATTTTAAATAAGAATTTTGCCAAAGAATGTAACTGAAAAGATCATATCAGTCCAGAGTTATCGAATGATTATTTTTACATATAATTTCGAATATACGCATAAAACAACGGAAATCTATACAGCCCCTGACCTTGTAAAAGGTATTTGTTTTGTTATATATTTGGAACTCGGAAACTCTATAAACAATTATGATTGACTTTCATCGAATAGTAATGTATAGTAAATCTACGTAATATCTTTTTAAACTGATGATTTATTGAAATAAATGCATGAAAAAAGGTACGCAAGAAATGAAATTTCAGAGACCCAAACAAGTGGAATTTGTATTTGCTTGTATTTATATCCTCGTATGAAGGTAATCCTTTATAGTACATTGGCATTCTAGAGTAAAGTGTAAAGGGCAATGTCAGTTCCTGGAAAAAATCTTGAATTTCAACATCGATATTATTCATTTAATCATAAACAAACACATGAGCGCTTAGTAGATTTTTCTCGGTTGAAAGTATCCAGTGCACACTAATGTAATAGATTGGCACGTCAGATATGTTTTATACTACGTTAGTATAAACAAACATCTTAGAGAAATAAGTGAAACATTCGTATAAATCTTTATCTTGTAGCTGACATAGAATAATGTAATACAATGTGCTCAACATGTGAGTAGTACCGGGAGCGGTAGCTCAATGCATCAACTGAAGTCACTGCAGCGCCAGGATGTCACGGCGGCAGGATTTTCCACACTAGCTTTTCAGCTAGGTCGAATTCAGTCGCTGTCTCGAGGAGAATTCTAGCGGCCGGCTGCTCTGATCGGTAGTTTTCCGTGGTTTCCCCGAGCAACACCAGGCGAATGACGGAGCAGTACCCTAACAAACGGGACACGGACCGTGCGCGATCTGTCCTTCCTCTTCCTTGTCCTATCCTCTCCCCTTACACACACTTACACTAACATGCACTACACTACCACATATTCCGGGAGACCGGTCGGGAGCTTAGAGCTTGTCCCGTCTGGGGCGGTGCCCCGCTGGTGGGATAGTTCTGGTTAGGGGGCAACCCCACTAGCCGACGGTAGGTCAGCGCCGGATCTCGCCATTCAGCGGAGAAGATCACCGCCATCTCCGGAGGAAAGACATGCACTACACTAACAGGATTTTGGTCTAATGACCAAAGCAGTCGACGTGTCCGGAAACACGAAAAAATCAATCAGTCAATCAATCAATCAACATGTGAGTAAAATAACACCAGAAAGAGGCAAGTACTCTTATTAAACAAAAACCTTGTATCACGTTTATCTTTGATGTTTGCATGCTAATTAATACTCAAGTTAAGAGGCCCTGAAGTTGCGATAAAACAGGTACATATTAAACTTCGACTGCCGCACGATTACTTTCAACCGTCAAAACGCCGCTTCACCGTTGCACCTTTACACAGTAAGCAGTCGCTAATCACACATCTCCAGCTCCAAAACAACCTCTCTCCAACCGCAAACTGCCTTGTCTTGCAACACAAGCACGAATATATCCCCCGTCCATCCTAACCACACGCAGTCACATCTCTCAATGTAACCACAAATACGACCCCTGAGTACTCGTGTGAAGCGATTCTGCTGATTTTGTTCCTGGTGCCTTTCTGCCATCCTCGCCACCGCCACCTCTACAATCAAACCCACCACCTCCCCGCCAGCGTCACCGCCATCCGCCATCCGCCACCGTCACCGTCGTCATCGTCATCGTCTTCGTCACTGTCATCGTCACCGTCACTGTCACCGTCACCGTCACCTTTCCCGTCACCGTCACCACCACCGTCACCGTCGCCGTCACCGTCACCGTCACCGTCACCGTCACCGTCACCGTCACCGTCACCGTCCGCCCCCCGCCCCCCACTCTCCACCACCACTGTCACCTCTCCATCCACCACCGTGCCACCGCTACCACCACCATAGCTATAATCACCCTCACAATCTCTGCCACAACCACCGCCATGACCATCGTACCACCAGGGTAGCCCCCAGGCGGCGGTGCGGTGCCTGGCATCTCCGCTTTGAGAGCACTTTCACGCGGTCGCGAGCGCGCCTGATTGTCGTAATGGCGGAGGAGGTGGGGAAACAGCGCCCACAGAGGCGTCGGTGACGGAAGAGGCCGCTGCGGTGGAGGTGGAGGCAGCAGCAGAGTCCCGGGAGGAAGAGACGAGTAAGGACGAAAGGTGAGGAGGAGGAATCGGAGGGTAGAAGGAATCTAAGAGGAGAAGGAATCGGAAGGGGAGAAAGAATAGGAGGAGGAAGAGGAGGGGAGGAAGGGGAGGGGGGGGGGGAGGGGGGAGGAGAAGAAGAAGAAGGAGGAGAAGAAGGAGAGGGAGGAGAAGGAGAAGGAGGAGAGGAGGAGGGAGAAGAAGAAGAAGAAGAAGAAGAAGGAGGAGGAGAAGAAGGAGAAGAAGAAGGGGGGGGAGAAGGAGGATGTGATGAAAGGCCATGGAAGTGAATGAATCGTGGTTGAAGTAATGGCAAAGAAGGCGGAAGGAGGAGATGGAGGAAGAGGCAAATGGTGGTTGTGGCGCGATCGTGCCAGGGCTGGAGGGAGGGCGGGCGGGCGCCAAGCACCGGTCATTTGCGCGCCTTGCGAAACAATAGCGCGCGCCGCCGCCGCTGCCTGGCCGCGACCTGCCCCACCCCTGCCCCACCCGCTGCCCCGGACGCGTTTGTCTTATTCAGGAGGAGAAAGAGGTCGCTCCGCCGCTGCTGTTTGTTTGCCTGTGCCCGACAAGGGGTCGCGAGAGGCACCGTGTGTCTTTCTGATGTTCTTCTTTGCGAGTGCTTGCCCGATTTGGACATTTTTCATATTTTGGTCGATTGCCTTAGTTATCGTGCCCCCAGTGCTGGAGTCTGGTAATACAGTGACCTCTTTTTGTTTCCGTCTCTTTCCTTTCCTACTGGACTGAACTGAAATGAACTTTGCCTTCTGAAACTCTGATACAATTTGTCATCATCATTATCCTATTTGGCAGCCTATATGATCGTTCCATACTCTTGACTTTCTCTTCAATCATACATCCAATTTTCCTGGACTGCAGATTGAACTTCGCCACTACATTTTTAAGCTATTTTATTTTGAAGTTTTGTTCTCGTTTCGAAATTACAGTTTTGTTTCGTTTTCGTAGTTCTCTGGTTTGCCGCATTGGAATGCTATATTTAAACGAGACTATCCAAGTTTATGGTGATCTTTGCCTTCCGCATATTTCTTCTGTTTCTTTTTCATTTTCTTTCTTCCGTTCGTCTCTTATACATATTTCGGTACCATGTGTCACCATCATTCCCTCTCACATCGTGGCTTTATATCACATAATGTTTTTTGTATAATTCCTGTTTTCCCTTTCCTGTTTTATCAAATATATTATTTAATTTGGAATTATTTCGTTTTACAATCTGCTGACATAAAAATTAGTTTTTTGTATTATTATTATTATTATTATTATTATTATTATTATTATTATTATTATTATTATTTATATTAGCATGTGAATTTTGGCAGGATATGGCAAGAACTTTAAGTAAAATTGAATATTTTAGATACGTATTATTATAATGTTTATGATCTTTTACTGTTATTTAATAATTGTATTTGGAAACGCTACCACCGAAAATAGGCATACTCCTAAGTACAACTATCAGTATTCTGTGTTATACTATTCTCTCTTGTTCACGTCTCATTTTAACACTCCTAGCTACACTTTGCCTCTCCCTCCCTCCCTCCCTCTCTCCCTTCCCTCTCTCTCTCCGTCTCTTCGTCCTCCTTCTCTCCTCCCCCACTCCATCCCATCTTCTTCTTCTTTACGCCTATTTTTTTATAAGGTTAACTCTTCCACTCTTCCCATGTGGGTACTGCTCATTTCCCCACCCGGCGCCACCTGGTCTCGTCTCGTCTTGCCCCATGCTGTCCTGTCCCGTATCGTCTCTTTCTCCTGCCCCTTTCCCCCCAAACGGTACGGCTCCCCCCCCCCCTCCTTCGGCTCCCTCCCCGTCCCTGTCCGCCCTGGCTGGCCGCTCCGCCCCCCTCCGCACTGGGCCGCGCCCCTCGCTCTCGCCGCTCGCGCAATGACCGGGTGCGACGAGGCACGCTCCGCCAGGCAGGCAGGCGGCGCCGCGCGTTCCTCGCGTTTTTGGGGGGGCCGGCGAAGCCCCTTGGTGCGACTGCCTCACTTTCGGAAGATCTCAGATTGTAGCCCCGCGCCGCTCTCGCCCGTTGTTTTTGTTGGCTTCTCACCCCGCCCGCCCGCTCGCCCGCGCCATGCTGGCCAATAATAAAGGACCCACGAAATGAACTTCGAACACTGCATGCTTTTCAACTTTTTGTCGTAGGTGAAGAAGAGTGAAAGTGACGTTGTACATTGTTGGTCTGTTTTATTCCTGAAGGAATGTGCAAGGCGTCTTTTTGTAAAGAGTAAAAATCAGTGGCACGTGCATTAAGAGCTACCATCACATGAACTATCAGCTAGTGCCACCTGAAACACTAACTAGAAGAAAGTTCGCAAAAAATAATTCATAATCTTATTCGCAATTTAAAATTTTATGTAATTATTTTACTTTTTAATCGGGCCAAACGAATATTTTTATGTTTTCATTATTCATGAAAGTAGGGAAAAGGATTTTATTACACATTTTGAAGTTAACATCTTTTCCTTACTTTCGTTACTGTGAAATGTTTCTTCAGTTTAGGTAACTTAAACGACCTTAAGGAACTTAATTTCACCAACTTAGGACAATTAAGGCATAACGAGAAATTAATTAGACGATTGTTTCTTGAAATTAACTTATGATGTTAATTCAGTAACACAAATTGCTTGACACTCAAGAATGTAAGCGTACTACAACTTTCAGTCTGGCAGGGTAGACATACAAACAAAGAACAAAGAATGTCAGCTTGCTACTGGAGAACAGTACCCCCTAAACCAGTCTTCAACCTTAAACTACCAAATTGCCCTTCCTTCTGACCCATATGCATTACTCCTCGACTTACAGCCTCGCCTTTCTTCCTGACGTCTTTTTCACGCGAAGTTTACGAGAGCACCCGTAAACTAGACACGCCCCCTCCCCGCCGCCGCCGTCACGACAAGGTATTCCAGGCTCACCCGCCTCGAGGAGAAGAACATCGCTCAAATCTGTTCGAGTCGTACGACGAACTCCCTTAAAAGCTCACCTCCTCCCCACCTCTGCCATCGGACGTATCACTTTCTCGCGGCGCAGGGGCCTCGTGCAGAACGCGAGAAGCGGGGAGGCGGGGCAGGCGTAACGAATTTTGCGGCGAAAAGCACCGCCCGCGAAGTTACGCCCGGGTTACAACTTTTGCGTATCTCAGTTTTGAAATGTCTTAACTCCATTTCGCCGGCACCGTGCACCCGCGGCGAGCGGGGAAAGGTAGAAGTTGAGGTTTTCGCAACGCGCCTTTTTCGGCGTGTCCGCTCCCTAAAGCTCCGCCAGGTTCTGCCTTTTAAAGTTTACTCGTACACTGTGATGGGTCGTGCGATGTTCTTGTCGTGAGTGTGTCAACGCGACCAAGGTGACGTCAAGTTGCCGTAAGAGGTGCGTGCCGGGAGGCGATAGTGCTGGTCTGGAATAGATGTGGGTGGAAAGTAATCGATTGAATTTGTTTACCTGTTGCACGCTTTGCCGTTTCAGCTCTCTGTTTAATTTTACACAGTATAAATACGATATTCATAAGTCGCGTTGTGACAAACCACTTTTATATTAATGATGGTGCAAATGTGTTTTATGAGATGAATTGCGAAATTCCGGCACATAAGGAATGGGATACTGCAATATAGAACGAAAGTAACTAAGGAACGAAAAGTTACTGTGTGAATAGTGACAGTACGAACACATTCAAGACTTGAGAAGCCACAAACAATGAATGTACAATGATTCATCTAAATCAACATTCCAAACCATCAATCCGTGTTACACAAATAATAAAATCGAAGTATTCAAATTAACAAAAGATATTAATGATACACAATGCTAGAGTAGGGGAACGGAGTTGCATCGAAATGTTTAAAACCCTAAAAAATAACTCACAGGATTGATGTAAAAATTTAATAATAGATTTTAAATAAGCACAAAACGTGTCACAACAAGATGCATAATATTAAGCGCTGCAAAAGAGGAATGGGATACTATAAAATCGTAAGACGAAACCTACTTTGAAATACCCTAAAAATTGCTTTTTAAAAACGAATTTTTCTTTCGATTCTGCGGATTCTAATTGCGCTCTTCGTACCGTAAAGATAGATCTGCAGATGGTGGACTCCAATGCTGCCAGTGACATCTGGTCAAGCTGCCAAGTATCAGTTCTAGGTATGGTCAATTAAATCTTTACTCGTCCGCGATCGACGGCGCGATTTCTAGGTCTTTTCAGTATGCGATTCAGTAAGAGTCGCCACTGAAAGGTTAAGACTCCTCCGATGCGCTGTCTGTCACAGCACCTAGCCCTGGAGAGAATGATCAGCGACTCTTTACCTGCAGACATTATGTAAAACCTTCCTGAGATTATCGTTGCTTTACATAATGGAACATGGAAAGTCTTGTTTTTGATGGTCTTCTATTAGCACAAGTTGAAGATGACAGTAGACAATATTTCCTTAATGACAATTATCAAGGCGAACTATCTAGACCAGGGCTGCTCAAATGCAAGAATTCGGACCAGAGAGCCCGCTGTTTCCAGCTGCCCCATTAAAAATGACAAATCTTCGATTTTTGTGTGCACAGATGAACAATTATGGTTTGCATATAACGAACACAAATAACTGAAAAAACTTTTCATCAAGAAATGAATAAATTTAAGTAGTATTTTTCTACAAATATAACAGAAATTACGTTAGGAATATGAATTTAACATCTTCCAAAAATTGTAAAGTTCTCAATGTATTTGTTTTTAATCTTTACAAAAAGTTCAAAAATCCAAAATTTCAGTCCTTATCAACAGCGTAAAACTAGAAATGCAAGTGTTTCGCACGAATTTGGACTCAAATACATGGCGGCATTTTTCTCTCTACACTCATAAAACAGGTTTTCCTTCAATACTACTGTAAGCTATTCATACAAATTAAGATGTGAAGGACCAGGATTCATCGTTTTGTCCCAAGTGCGTAAGGCGTTACAGCCCGTGACGGTGAGAAATCACGGTAAGCTGGTTGTGAAAACAGCCTGTTTATGAAGCAGCAACTCCGTAAACCGATGGTTATAAATCCCTGGAGAGAAGTCTTGGGAAGTGGCGTACGTGAACTACCAGGCCACTAATAATTCTCGTAAATATCACCGCAGAATACCATTCTCTTTTATAACTAGTATTCAGAAGAAATGTCATTGATGATTATGTTTTTATTCATGCCAATGAATCAAAGAAAAATTAAACGAACACAATTTAGAATCGATAAGGTAACGACTATTAAGGAAATTCTCAAACTGGAGAGTCCCTCTCGAACATTTTGTGTCAGTAAAAAGTCATTACTTAATTTAATCATGGACGTGAAATACACAGATAGATAATACAAATTAAGTTACCTTATAAATACCTTAAAAATGATAAAATTAAAAACGTGTATTTTTCATTCACATTTACAAGTACTCGCATTTCATGCATACTTTTAGTAAAGCAAATGTTTTGTTTTACCCCGATGTTTAACAAATGTATTTAGCAGATGTATAGTCACTACATTACGGATATATTATTCTTTAATTTCATTTTCATCCATCAGTATTATGTATATTTATTTAATATACGAATAATAATGAATTTAAATGAGAAATTCTACCTGCGGCTTCGGCAACATTGAGCCTTCGTTTGAATTGCAGCGAAGTACGACATCGCGGAGTGTGGAGAGAAAACGTCTCTAATAGGTAGTTGCTACAAAGGTTGCATCGCGTTTTGCTAAGAGTTTTCCGCACTCAGCCCACGCCCGTGGGCGCGAGCGGGGAAGCGTATCTGGTGACGAAACACAACTTTTTCGCAGCGAAATAGTGCCTCCGCGCTCGACGACGGGCTGCCAGATTGCTGCGGAACCACCGCGTATTA
This sequence comes from Teleogryllus oceanicus, assembly GCA_964035755.1. NCBI lineage: Eukaryota > Metazoa > Arthropoda > Insecta > Orthoptera > Gryllidae > Teleogryllus > Teleogryllus oceanicus. Next base: position 128,471,712 of record CAXIVR010000003.1, on the reverse strand, counting down.
CGAAGTCATACCAGCCCCCCAACAAATGCCACATAATGATGTGCTGTGTATTGGTACTAATGCTTCGGGTGGGAACGTCATTCAAACGAGTGACATTGACATTGATTACGAAAACCTTTGTTTTCGTAATATTCGCAGATCGTTTACTTCCTTTTAAGTAGAAAGCGAAATTCTCTGGGTGTTTCGTTTAAATGTATAAATTGTTTAATGATAGATAATAAACCGAAAATTTAATTTAAAAAATCTTAATAAAGGGAATAAACTTAACAGTGCTATTTTGGCTGTAATTTCGTGTTGTGGTTCGCAAGGTCATTGATGAGAAATGTTTTTATTCTGCACATTTTGTTTTAATAATTCAATGTGTACATCCTTCGTTAACACAGGAAATGAGATAGTTGGTCTTTCGTATTATTAACTTTAGCTTTAGAAAGGAATTAAATGGTCCCGAATGTTACCGAGGGGTGTATGTGTGTCGGAGCCCACCGCATATACGGTATCGTATATATATCGTATTTTGATTTTATTGACGTTTGTGACGGTTTTGATGAATTAAAAAATTGATTACTAATATACCTGTACATTCATTTAAACAGAAAAATATTATTCAATTTTTGGTTTAAATATGAAAAAATATCAACTTTCTCGCATCAATCCTTGTACTTTATGACAAAACGCATGTCGAATAAAGGCCGACGTATCTTCATTACGTAGTAATTAGTTTTTAAACCGTACTATATTATACTAAGATTTCAAATACTATAAATATTTCCAAAATCTACGACTATTATGACTGTTAAAATACTGAGTAAGTACTGAGTAAACTGAGTAAATATTCCCGATCTTTTTATCCACAGCCCAAGAATCTGTAATAACTCAAACTGTACCAAAAACAATTTATAAATTGCATCACATTTTTATCAAAAAGCACACCATAAATTAGTGGTTTTCAACTTCGAAAAGAATTGAAACCTGTAAAACAAATCGACGGAACTCTGAGCCCACCTCCCTTCCTTATTAATGCTAGTGTTAATAAGGACAGTTTAGTTGGTATTGGGTGATTTGAACCGTATGTAACCCCCCCGTATGTAATGTCCCTTGTAGAGAAAATTGCCAATTTGCACGCAGGCATCATGGTGCATTTCCGCGTGGAAGTCGCCACCTTCCCAGGTTTCAGCGGGCTCAACCAAGGCGCCGCGCCGCGGAGGTCGGTCCGCTGCACCGGAGGTCGATCGGGCGCCCCTTTCACCCGCGAAGCATCACCTATCACGTCCCGCGTGTTCGAGCCCAGCCGCCGCACGTGAGCCTCACCGAGCCTCCCCCACCCCCCGCCCCCATCGTGTGAAGGCGGCGGCGCACAGTGTTTTTTTTACGCATCTAGGTCGGCAAAAATCGATTTCTCGAAAACTACTCGTCCAAAATTAATGATTACACAGTGCATTAAGAACACTTATACTGTCAGTGTTTCGTAAATACATCTTTAATAATTGGTATCGTAGGCTTCCGCGGCTGGAGTCATGATCTGGGCTGTCCGCGTGACGCCGCCGCGTGGAAGGCTGGGGTGCCGACGTTTCGACCGACATATCGCGGACCTCTTCAGGGCTGTACTGCCTTGTTTACCAAATTCTTTGCAGGTTTTGTATGTATCCTCCCCGTAGAGGCATGTTAAATGGTATCGTAGGCTTCCGCGGCCGGCTTGCCTGCTCACTGTACAGCCTGCTCGCAGTTACAGCCCTGAAGAGGACCGCAATATGTCGGTCGAAACATCGGCACCCCAGCCTTCCACGCGGCGTCACCCGGACAGCCCAGATCATCTTTAATACTTCAATGTGTGATACATGTTATACATGAGTTTGAGTTAATGAATATATCAATTAAATACCCCTCTCAATTTATTCATTTCTAAACAATGCAGATAATTGACTATCCTCTGTGACGATTCGCTATCTGAAAATAATAAAGAGGCATAATTATTAATTCTTATGAAATATTAAGTTATCCTTTCTAGAAATTGCAGAAATGTATTTTCCCCAAATCAAAGGCGACATATGAAGGGCCTTCATGAACAATGAAACTTCGCCTCTGAAACTTGTTCGGCAATGATCGCATTATGGTCGCAAAGGAGATATAAAACAACGTGAGAAAGGCGACAGGATCCGATTATATAAGACGTTCAGTTGTTGTCTTCAAGAGTGCTTCTAGTCGTTCTTTAGCAAATGTGTCATCCACACATTGATTTTCGTAGGCCTTAGAATGGTAAAATAGAACACAGTGCGTCGTGGCGGTCGAGGGACCCGCATACGCTTCGCACTAGCACCGGTGTCGGCCAACGGTTGATCGTATGTAGGAAAGCCTGTTGGGTTTTGTCGATTTCTGTCATGCAAATGAACTTCACATTTTATCTCTAGGATGAATAAACAGGGCATCCGCGCCCCTATTGTTTATTCGCACCCCTAGTTTGTTATAATTTATTCTTTGCAGTTGCATCATATTCTTTCGCATTTTGTTCTGTGTAGATGGATTTCTGAGAGTTTGCCCTGCGTTTAATCTTCCTTCTATCGTTCTACTTTCATTTTAGTCACTGGCAAAGGAAAAATTCTCAGAATGATGTCGGCAACTCATGAAATTTTATTATTTTACATTAATGGTTATGCTGGGCTTTCAAAGCCTTATTAATAGTTATTAAAAGTCTTATTAATAAATATTTAAATAAATAATCATTTCTTTAACATTACGTGTTAACTTTTATTGAAATTATTAAGAAACTAGCGGAACCCTGCTGACGTTGTTCTGACCTTCATGTCCCTCTTTCTCCTTTCCTCTCTGTTTCTCTCCCCCCTCTCTCTCTCTCTCTCTCTGCGTCTCTCCCTCTCTCTCGCCGGGATCTATCTCCCTCCCTCCCCCCTCTCGTCGTCAAGATGCCATTAGATCTTCAGCATACTCCTGCATGTAACGTGGACTGCCTATGTATGAAGTTGGCAAAGTATATATGTATGAAGCTTTTCAACGTCGGTTGTATTTTGGTGTATTGACTATTTTGCTATTAAACAACGTAAATGAGAACAAGTAATTTTTCACATGTGACTGCGGTTGTCGTTAGCTAGTATGGTGAGTGTTCCCCTCACTTTCAGCGCGGTTGCTGGTACACAGCAACCATTGAAAAAAGCTATTTCTCGCGGTCGTGGGTGTGTTATTGACTCGAAAAATAGATAAAAACAGTCTTCGAAGCGGGTAGTATATCCTGTCAAAATTTGAGTTCCATCGGTGCAGAACTTTTAGAGTTTTTGAAGCGTACGCAAATCAACTAAACATTTTTGTATACAATTTATTTAGAATATAAAGCAATTTATATTCCTTTTTCGAGAGCTGATTGCGCAGGGCTTGAGAAGACCTGCATGTGCATTCATGTAGGTTCCTGGTGTATGCATCGTAGGGTAAAAAGATCGCGTTCCAGGAAATTCCTCGAATCATTTATCGCCTCCCTCCTGACATTAATGTAGCAAAGACTGCGTTATACGTTCGACTCTTCCGGTGTGGTTCAGTGGTTAGACGGCTCATCTTCCATATCTGGAACCAGAAGAGGTGACTCAGTGCATCAACTGATGTCACTGCAATGCCTCTGACTGGGATGTCCTAGGTTCGTTCCCCGACAGTTTTCGACACTAGCTTTTCAGCTAGGTCGAATTCGGTCGCTGTCTAGAGGTGAATTCTAGCGGCCGGCTGCTCTGATCGGTAGTTTTCAGAGATGTCTCCGAACGACACCAGGCCAATGCCGGAGCAGTTCCCTAACAAATGAGCCACGGACCGCGTGCGATCTGTCCTTCCTCTTCCTTGTCCTATCCTCATCCCTAACACACAATTACACTAACATACACTCCACTACCACACATGCCCGGAGATCGGTCGAGAGCTTAGAGCTTGTCCCGCTAATGGAAGATACCTGGTTGTAGCCGACGGTAGGTTGGCGCCGGATCTCGCCATCCAGCGGGGCAAGATCACCACCACCATCTGATGAAAAAAACATGCAATACACTTACGGGAATAATGACCTCTGTATTTAAACGTGGTCAGAATCACGAACAACCAACCAACCAAATCTGGGGACGAGGGTTAAAAACACGCTGGATCTGGTGAAATTTGTCATGCCCATGGCTTGTTGACGGCAGGTTTTCTCTGGATTCTCTCCTTTCCCGTCTTTTATTCCACTTTTTTTCATTCCATTCCGCCCTCATTCGAATCAAGTCATCATCATCCAAAACAAACGCAATCATCTCAAAATGTTCGAAAAGGCTAGGTGTCATAATAAAGAGAATATGACCCTACCAGGACTCAGAGGTTGCGAGTTCCATCTCTGCAAGTCCTAGGAAATTGTTCGATGTGCCGAACGTCAGTGACTGTAATCGAATTAAATTGACCAACTGCTCTACTCAACAGTTTTCCTGATCACTTCAAGGCGTGTCGTGTGCAATCTTACCGACTCTTCCTTTTCCCATCCGCGGTTGCCAATTCGCAACTTGGACGAATTCTTATTGAATTTCTTTCCCGATTTCTTGAATTCAAGTTCTCAGAAGCTCGTAGGGTGTCAGAATAAGTGATTACAGAGTGGCAGAAATATCAAACTAAAGTACCGGGTATACTATTTATTATTTGCTGTGATCTTGTGAAGTAAGGCTTTTGTACCAAGTTCTAGACACGCATCATGTAAATGAACTCCAAGCCTGCCAATGATGTCTTTGAGCAAAGTCCTAAAACCATTCATCGTTTCCCTCCGTTTGCTAATAAGTAGCTTTATGGCAATTGCAGGGCCCTTTATCAGACATCCACTGGCGTTTTGAGAAAGTGCACATCCTTATTCATGGTTGAATAAGGATTGGGAATTGAAGATCATCAGATCTCCAGCGGTAAAGTGTCTGCTTTCCACTCAATGCCACAACATCACAGAAAAATATCATTAATGAATAAATTGTATCTTATCTTTTCCACGCGTTCTGAGGGACATTTGCCGCAACATCGCCATTCCCCACTCTCCGGGAGTCGGGGCGTGTTCCTACGCTGCGGAAAAGCAGGCGCGCGTGAACCGTTTCTTGGCAATCGGTGCTCGATGCTGGGCGGCTGCTCGAACGCTCGTAATGACCCCTGGGAGAACAAGTCATCAGGGAAATGTCGGGGCAACGGCGGACACAGCCCGGCGCCCGCCTACCCGCCGCGCCCTCGTGACGTCACCGGGCTCCGCCCCCACCGCCCACACCAAGCGCCTCAATCACTGCCATTCCGTCTCTCCGACAGAGCACCGCCCCGCGAGATACTCTCGCTATCGGGACAGTCACCTTCGACAGGCGACAGTCATAGAAAAATGTTCATTTGTAGATCAAGTTGCTGGATGGGTTTGAATGTTTCTAAATATGTTGCGTATTGCTTTCCAGATTTTCTTCACTGTGATAGAGTATTTAGAATAAGGGAAGCTTCTGTTGCATAAGCAAGATCTTCTGCCGCTGTAGTTCGGGTTGGATCTTTTGCCAAAGATGTGGAATTCATGATGGTTCTTGGCCGGTTGTCTCATGTTCATTCGTCTCCCCTGCCTCTCATTCCATCATTTCTTCAACATCATTCTCCGTATTATCATTATCGCTGCCATCTAATCATGGACAATAATGTCTATGCATCTAAATGACCTTACCAGCCGTAAATAATGAGAGTTCCCTCTGTCCGAAAGTTGATAATTCGAATTCCACTATGGATATTCGTGCCCCACTGTGGATATCTGTTCATCTTTATTAATCGTCTCCCCATATATCATCTTCCACTCTTATCTTTTTATCGCAAATAATTGTAATTTTGTATACGAATTACTACTCTTGAAATAGTTTCTTTCATCTCTAATATTAATGATTGTCCATCATTTGTGATGGGAAGTAGTCAAATTATCTCTAATCTAATATTCATTAGTCTAATTTTCATTATTACTTGGTTCAGAATTGAGTTAAATCCATACGATTATCGGGTTAAATTCTTACAATCACCACTAAACCAGTAGTTGTTCCAAAATAAGGGTGTTTGCAACACGATTACTCTTAGGTAATCTTTTGATGAAACATGCTCCATTTTTTCAGATTGTCATTTCTCCTAACTTCTCCTTATCTCCTTACTTAACTTGAATTTTCTTTGTTGCTTGGATCCTTTATTGTAGTTTGAAAATGTTTAGAGAGATAGATAATTTGTTTATTAAGTTTTGTAGAATATTTTATGACGATAAATTATTCTGAAACACAAAAAATAAGTTGAAACCCTGATTTCATTGTCTTTCATTACTTATTATGTTATTTACGGAAATGAAAACTAAGCGTATGAAATTTTCTTCTTCGCTGTCCGGGTGACGCCGCGTAGTGGGCTGAGAGGCCGACAGGCTTCATCAGGGTAGGACCATCAGGTCATACCCGATGAAGCCTGCGACATGTCAGGCGAAACGTCGGCCTCTCAGCCCACTACGCGGCGTCACCCGGACAGCGAAGAAGAAGTCATCGACTCGAGCCGCGGAAGTCTACGCGTACGTATGAAATTGTATTTAAATGTATTTCTTTTTGCAGGTAAGTTGCTGAGATTTCGTCTCCCAGCATCTGCGTCCATCCCTTAGTTGTCAGCAAATCTCGTGAGTTGGCGTGCACATGAATGGAGTTTGCTTTCTAGGAGGAACTACGAAATTCATGAATATATATTTACAAATACGTTTTGTTTGCCCAGAAGTTAGCTTCCCTCCAACCCCCCCCCCACCCGCACTCTGCCCTTGTGGCCTTTGCTTCTCGTGCCTCCGTCTTCGCCACTGTTCCCCAACCTCCCCCGTCTCTTGGGCCGTTACTGCAGCAAGGCCTGGCGCCGGGCACGTCCCAAATTGCACTTTCCGAGAACTTGGAGGTTTCGATTTCACTTCCAATCTGCCGAGCCGTCGTCCCCCCTCCCCTCCACTCACTCTCCTCCGCCCCCTTCACCGCTCCCCCTCCATCCACAACCGTTGCTGCCCTTGCTCCTTTTGTAGCGTCGAGCCAAATTATATCTGTGATTTGAATCCTCTGCCGAAACGGATAAGTCGAACTACTGTCCCACTGGAAAACTTCTTTCCTTGTATTTGCATTGCTCTTCGCTTGCGTTCAAACGGCTCTAACTTTAATTAACTTTTTGTCTGCCTCATTTCGTACATTGGAGATTGCTTCTTGCTCGACTGCTTGTTCCAAAGGACGGTATAGTTTTCGTTCTTTGGATGTTATTAAAAATGGCAGAAAATAAACCCCTATTTTATGGGAAAACATTATAATGTACCTATTGTGTTTATTTTACTCAAAGTTACAAGAAATTAGTTAAATTTAATTATGAACTCGCGAAACGCAGTAATTCTGAATAATATTTTCATTCAAATATATTTGCCCCGAAACTAAGAAAATTACCTTAATATGAATTCTTATAATTCATTCCGCAACATACAACAATATACAATAGTGCATAGAACAATCCATACAACTCGTAACAGTAGTTCGGGTAGCATTTTATTTCATCTCATGACTGATGTAAAATTATATATCATCAATTTGATACTTCTAGAGGCTACAAGGAGATTTCGGATTATCGGACAACTCCCAATGCAAAATACAGCATGTATAGTTTTATATTTTCCTAGTAATACAAATTGAATTTCCTCGAATTTACAACAGAGACACCTTAGCCTAATACTTTCTCAAAAACATTAGACTTATTTACTTACAAATGGGAACTTGTTTTCGGTAAATATGAAGCGTTTTCGGATTGCCAACATAGATTTAGAAAATGAAAATCTACGAAAAGGGCCGGTTGAGAGGAGCTAATAAATCAACTCACAGAGGGCTAAATTTATGAATTCAAATAATCGAAAATTAAATTTATGAATTTAGAAGAAGCGAGAATTAAATTCTTGAAATTGGAATTACCGCGGAAGAATTCATGAAGTTTGAAAAAACGAGGAATTAATTCACGAGGTTCGAATTATCGAGAAATGAATTAATTAATTTTTGTACTCGTATAAATGAGATGAGAGTTAACTTTGCTTGAATTAATAAGATTCTAATTAAAAAGCAATCACAGCAATTCAAAATACAGAGATTCGTCGCTAGCTTGTTCAACTGCATATTACGTGAAACTTTTTTTCTTACCAAAGTGCACCTTTCTGTTCATTTCGCACAAGTGAGCGGCAGCCTGCTACCCCACTCGGGTAGTAAGCTGCAATTAGCCCCGTAGCAGCGCTGGGTTTACTAGTGGAGACCCGTTAGGTCGGTAGCCGCAAAGCCGATCAGATACAAAGGCGCGGACTGCTTCTTGTAGCTCGGCACGCGGAATCTTCCCTAGCGGAGCCGCGTTTACGACTGGCTGTTGATTTTACAGCGCGAGGGAGCAGCACTGTAACCCCTTTCGGCGTGTGTTGAAACTCGCGCTACTCGTGCGCTAAACATGTTCCCTCGCGGTGATTCATTGCACCCGCAGATGCATGCGGGTCTTGCTGCTCTAAACTAAAGGGCGAATGTTGAAGAGGATTTTATCGTGATATGTATGTCCAACAGGAGAAGCAAGACTACTCGTTATCCGTGGCTTGCGACTGGCACGTCCGTTGCGTTGTAAGATTTTAGATCAACATTTGTTTCCAGATGTTTTATTGTTCAACGAAGGAGCGAAGTTTTTGTGGCCCGAATCAAAAGTTGTTTTGTGCACGAAGTCAATTCACCGTTAGTATTCGCAATTTTTTGTTGTTTTTTTTAAATTTTTTGTTTACTAATTGACATGCTTTAATCATGGACATTTGGTTTTACGGAGCATATCTAATATATCACCCCGTATTCATGTGTAGTGTAAGAAATTAATCAAGTGATAACATAATCTTATTAAAACATTGCACAATAAACAATGCATTATAGACCTTGTCTAGTGCATATTATATGCAAGTGAACCAAAGATACTTGTTGACTCAACTTGCAAACTCTAGATAAGTACTTGTGCTTGTAACTTGATTACTCTCAATCTTTGCCCTTTGAAGTAGTATCTCCTCAAATGTGTTGCCGCGATTTCAATGAACAATTTGTCATGATACTGGACATGTTCCAACAATTCTGTTTTTTGTGCAGATGCAATCTTCATGCATCGATATTGTCGTCGCATTGTTCTCCGACCACCTTATTCCGGCGTTGTAGGAGATCGCTTTGTTCATTGTCCTGTCCTCGCGGATGATGAACTGCTTGTCTTGAGGTCTCCTGGGACAAATTGCCCAGTGGAAATAACAAGAAACGCGACACTTTGCGGACACTTCTCCTTGCTTTAACTACATTAATTGACGGGGTTGACAATGGTGAACAGCTGTTTATCTTGAGTCAAAAGAAAAATCGTCGACTTGGAAATTTGAGAACAAAGAAATGTATCTTATAAAAACGACAATATTTATTACATGACTTGCATTACATTACAGCCTTATCTCTAAGAAATACATGATTATTTTTATTATTATGGTTACATATCAAACAGATGTGAATAACTGAGAATGTTTCGAATGATAATCATTGCTGTATTAACAGTGAATATATATTTAAGAGAGGTAAGGAGTTACAATACTTAAATGAATAATACCTTTTCTAATCTGTGTTCATCTTCTGTTTTCTCATTGTACATGTACGCCTGGATGAGAAAATTTAATTATAAATCGGAATACAGGAGTGAACATACCAGCTACCGATGTGCCTACAAAAAAAATTAAAATAATTGGCGAAGAATACACTGTCATAAAAGTACCAGTGTGCATTAGTGTACTATAGTGTATTTAAATTAAAACTTGAAACGAACTAAATTCTTGAGAACATTTTCGTATTCATGAGAGAAATATTTGTGAATAATTATTTATTCCTTGTTCAGTTTGTATTCTAGTATACGAAAGTCTTGTGAGCAGTTTATTACTATGTGAAATGAAAATCTTGGTTTTAAATTAAATATTTCACTTATTGCTGGAGCTTTGTTTTCGAGCAATAAGTAATTGAAGAAAATGTCACATAATATTGTTACTGTAAATTTTTCTTTCGGTATAATTTGATGAAATCATAAGCAACGATTTCCGCCAAGAGTTTTCTATAACGCATTACGTTACACCAACCCGTTCACTGATGTTAATCGAAGTTGTCAAAGTGTACTGTCCTTGAAACTGCGACAGTTACGGCTCTCGTTGACCAGTTATTCGTATCTGTTCATTATCGTACCATGCTATCAAAGCTCCGACGGCGTTATCCTGAATTGTGGTGAAGGTGTGGTATTTCTGGGTTGTTCTCGGGAAACCCTGTAACTTAACACATTCCAGATTATATCTCTCCATATCTTTCATATATTTTCAAGGTGTTCTTTGTGTCTTTTGCACTTAATATTTTAAAGAAGGAGTACAGGTGCTACAAAAGGTTAAGTGCTAGGTGAATATTATTCTGATAATATATAAAATTTAGTAGAAATTTTACAAAAGAAGATCCTTTCACAATTATTCCTGAATGATACGAGGTACCTGTAAGTCTAAGCTATTTTCCATTTTCAGTTATCCTTTAAGTAAAATGATTTAGGTGAAAAAACAAGTGAAGTACATAATCATGTTACTAGAATGAAATCTGGCAATGAAACTTGAAACTAGTACCATTAAGTTGGCTTCAGTTTCAATTGCAGATTCACAACTCCCTATGATTTTGCAGACGTTTGGACAAGGCATCCAATTTGTATAAATATCCTGTGAATCGTCAAATCGTCGGATTCAGTCGTTATTTGAACGTGCAAAAAGTCTAACGAGCAAACTCGACATACGTGTTTTCCGATCTTCGTAACCGGACTGCTTTACATAACGTTTACTTAGAACACGCCGTCCGCGAGCCAATTCGCGCAGTCGTGAACTCGAATCCGCGCAGTGACATCACCTCCCGCTGCGGGGCCGATCCCAATTCGTCTCGTGGTCTCCACGCCCAGCGAAACACGTCGCCGCGCGCCCCCCCGCCCCCCCCCCCCCCGCCCGCTTTCAAGTCGTGATCGGAAGGCAGGACGCCGCGACGCCCCCTGCCCACCCGCCGCTCCACGGGCGTCGCGGCGCCTTACGACAGCCGTCGCCCGCCAACCTGCGGTTGGACGTGAACTACTTTATAAAATTAGAGAGTGTGTTGCAGAAGATGTGTTTCTGAGGTTCACGTGTGTTTGATTTCTTTTCACGACTTAATGCTTATTGTTCAGTATTTATTATGGCAATATTTTAAGTATCGCTATGGATATCTTACTAATTATTGTTTCTGATTGATTGATTGATTGATTTTTTCGTGTTCACGGGCGCGTCAACTGCTCTGGTCATTTATCCCGTTAGTGAAGTGCATGTTTTTCTCGGGAGATGGCGGTGATCTTCCCCCGCTGGATGGCAAGATCCGGCACCGACCTACCGTCGGCTAGTGGGGTTTCCCCCTAACCAGGACTCTCCCACCAGCGGGGCACCGCCCCAGTCGGGACAAGCTCTAAGCTCCCGACCGGTCTCCCGGAATATCTGGTAGTGTGGTGCATGTTAGTGTAAGTGTGTGTGTAACAGGAGAGGATAGGACAAGGAAGAGGAAGGACAGATCGCGCACGGTCCGTGGCCTGTTTGGTAGGGTACTTCTCCGGCATTCGCCTGGCGTTGATCGGAGAAACCACGGAAAACTACCGATCAGAGCAGCCGGCCGCTATTTCTCCGCGAATTCTCCTCCAGATATTGTTTCTGTTGTATTATGTTTTTGTTTGTCGCAAATCGGTCATCTTAGGACCACGCGAACGTGTAACTGCACTCACCGAGGCGCAGTCATATTTTCCCGGGGGTGAGTGCACGTGGCTTTTTTATGGGGAACAGCATTTTCATGCTGAGCCCATTTTTACATCCCAAGGTTGTTAGCATTAGGGGATGAGGTATGAAATGATGATGATGATGAAGGAAGAATGGACTATTACAAACATACAGACACGCACAAGGATTGAGGCCCCGGGCGAGATTCGATCACATATTATTATTAGTTATATATCTGGTTGTTATTATTATTATTATTATTATTATTATTATTATTATTTCAATAGCTCAATAGTTTTAACATATTGATTTTAATAACTAGTTAGGGGGTAAACAATTCTACAAATACAAATTTAAACACTTAAATTAATTTATAAATTAAACAGTAAATAATTTTTGAATACATGCATTTATTTAGGAAACATAAATTTTCAGACTAAAGAAAACGTGCTCAGGATGACAGCTTTCTTTTAGTATGATAATTATTATTATTATTATTATTATTATTATTATTATTATTATTATTATTATTAATTTTATTATTTTTTAGTATAATAATATTATTATATTATTATGAAATTCTTCGACCATTTTTTGTAACTATTTGCAGAATAAATCTATATATTTATCTTCTGCGAAATATTGAGTATTCCTTATTTGTTACTATATGAAACAGAATTTTTTTTTGCCAAACATTCGTTGTAGTTGAAGAGCTTTTTGTTCACAATAAGGACACAATATTATGTCACACGCTTATCTGGTAGAACACTTTCAAGTGATCGGAAGGCCTATCCACGGGCGTCGCGGCACCTTACGCCAGGCGTCGCCCGCCAATCTGCGGTTAGTTAATGCCTTATTTTACGTGGCGAGAATCGGGCCATCAGACCCGCTCTTTCACCACCTAGCGGAGAAAGGAGGTATTATCGTGGGCGACGAAACTGGCGGATCTCAATTTTGCTCAGAGGCTTCTTTTAGGCTTGAGGATCTTTTACATGCAGTAAATCTACTACATGGAACATCCGGCTTTACTTCCCCTCTGAAGGAAGGCGTACGCGGTATTTTGTTTTGCCCTCAAAAATCCACGGCTTCGATCGGGTTTGAACCCGCAAACTCGGGTACAACAGTCCGGTCCGCGGTTGGACGTGAGCCACTTCATAAATTGGTCTGTTACAGAAGATCTACTGCGAAATGCAATGCAGCTAAAATGGAGCATTCGTTGTTTTATTGACGTATGGAACAGTATTTTGTTGGTTTGACTAAACATTACACTTGTGGTTGAAGAGTTTGTTTTTTTGTTCACAATAAGGACACATCATTAGGTCAGGTATTTATCTTGAAGAGCACTTTAAGAAAGGATTATGATTGTCGTAAAGCCGTTGAGGAGTAAACCATCTCTCCCGGGTGTCTTTGTCATGGATGAAACTTCATTTTTGTCTCTTTTTTTCCCACTTTAACTTTGGAAGGATCCAAAGCAGAAATGAAAAGAAAACCGGTGCAGAGGTTTGAGGAGGGAAAGCAGAAAAATAGCTATTGGATGACGTACTGGAAAGGAAGAAAGAAAAACGTAAAAGGAGGAAGAAATGAAATTGTCACCCAGTCCCGTTCTGACCTATCACGAGCATAAATAAGTAGAAGAAGGAGGAGAATCGCTGCGGAAATCTCTTACGCTGCTCCCAAAACGCGAGAAGTAATCTATCCACCTTCTTCCGGACTCTTACCTGAGTTTTCTTCCACAGAACTTTAATCTACCATAGGCAGTATTTCTTGAAACCAATCAAACATGGTCTCTATCCATAAAATTCATCGACTTCACTCTACACAGTCTTGACCTCGGAATTATTTTAACAAGTACAAAAGAATGGGCTTTATTTATGTTAATGCGGCGTTGAAAAAATATTATTACGTTATATTTTTACTTTTGAATGTTTATATTTGCGGTCTTGAGATACCGCTTGTCTCTCTTCTTGGCGCCTTCACCTCCTCCTCATCCCTTTCAGCTCCGCCAGCCGCTCGTTAACGTTCGCTGCTCCGGTTCTTGTCGAGGAGAGGAGCCCGATGGGTAACGGCATAGAGTAAAGATGTACCTCTTTAGTCTATAGTAACGGTTACGATTGAGTCAGAAGAATAGAAGTAGCGGAGTGGAATGGGGGAATTGCTGAACTTCTCGGAGTAGAAGTAGTAGTAAGGAAATGTTTGGAACTTTCTTGCTATTTCTAATATTACTTATCACAAACTTATAATAGTACTTCTACGGCACAATTCAAATTTGTGAAACGACAGAATTTTTATTTATTGTATTGTTTGTATTGGTTTGGTTATTCATTGTATTGATTGATATTTGTTGATTGTTGTTATTTTTCTTGTTGATCATGACAGGTACATAGTTTGTAAAACATAACTTGAAAAATTAGGACTCATTTTAGTTCGACAACATATTTTCTACTACATAAAAATGTTTTGTGACACAGTCTCAAAATAATGTTTTGAGACAGAAGACTCTAAGTACTGTATTTAATACTGAAATTCCTTGTTGATTGTTAACCAATTAACTGTTGAAATTCCAGCAATATACGTACAGTAATTTATCTCAAATAATATTGGATTTTTCCATTTGGTATTCAGATTTGAAGGGCCCAGTAGAAGAAGAGACTATCCCACACTCACATAATTCTGACATAATTCTGACATAATTCTGACATGATTCTGACATAATGACGGTTTTACCTGAACGTCCTTCATATAACTCAACACATTTTTAAATCTTTAAACACAGTACCCGTGCATATAAGTATATATTGAATTTAAATAACATATTACACTAAAATAATAATATTTGAAGTTTTGTGTAATGCTAATTACTCAATTTCACAAAAATGTGGATAGACACTTTTTCTACAAAGCCCTCCAATTCTGAATGCTATTCACGAAATAAAAGGAAATGAAAATTATATAAAATAGAAATATATGTAGTATACAAGATATGTGTTTGTAATTTCACGACTTTTGCTCCTTGTTTTTTGACGTCACGCTCGAGAACCTAGAGGAAGTTCTTGACCTGTAGACAAGCATCATCGGCGCTCTAATGAGCTCCTATGAGCGGACTCTACACGCACGGAGTGCGGCGGTTCATCCATATTAGAAGAGAAAGACGCGGTGGGTCCGATTCTTGTTGTTCCGCGCCGTGCAAACAGCGTTCCGCTGCTTCGCTTTCTCCAGCCACTCACCTGTCGCGCCTGACGCCTGCAGCGCCCACGTGGCGCGCCCGCCCTCGCCCCGCCCCGCCCCGCCCCGCCCACTCGCCCACCTCGCCCACCGCGCGCGCTTACTTCGCCCGACGCGCCCGCCCGGCCGCTCCACACGCCCATCCTACTCGCCGGAGCGCCCATGCATCTAGGCCCGTCCCCGCCCCGCCCCGCCCCGCCCCGCCCCGCCCCGCCCCGCCCCGCCCCGCCCCGCCCCGCCACGCCACGCCACCCCGCCACGCCACGCCACGCCCCCCCAAAACCACGCCACGCCAGCCAGCCACGCCTCCCGTCTGACATTCGTTAAAAGTGAACGATACGGTAGTTTAAAGCAATAGCCGATGAGCGAGATAAACACGGCAAGTTGTGAAATTTTTAAATCCCCTGCACTTCTGTTATTGTGGTCCGAAGGAAATAAATTCGCTGTAATGTCTTAATTTTTTTCGGAGCAAAACATGTACAAAATTACATCGTAATATGTTGCTATAACTTCACGTTTTTGGAATGAGAAGCCAATAATTTGTGTTTTAGTTCGTTTCAGTTGTCCCGAGTCTCTAATTTATCCAATAATGTATGTAGCCATTGAACGTAACTTGATGTGATATATTGTATGTTGGAAGAAATAAAGGCTGTTGGGAATTCTGAACAATGTCTTACATTACGTACGAATTAATGTAAACCCATGTTTTTTACCGCAAGCACTCACCAAAAATTTGCGTAAGCGAACCTGCCTGTAAATAATTAATTTACATTGTTCATAATCGTATCTACAATAGTAAAGACATTTGGGAACTAAAAATATATTTCGAAAAACTTGTTGTGAAATAACTAACAACTCGATTGTCTTTATGTGACAATAATCAATCTATAATGAAATATTCAACTAACTCGAAAAAACAAATTTTCTACAACACGGAGAAAGAGAAAACAGTTCCCCGCACTTTTCCGTAAGTGCAAAGTACTCTATATTCAAATGTTTTCTGAGCCCTGTTGGGAAGCAATTTCATTCAGATTTCTTAGATACACAGTCTGCATAGAAATCGTTGTTTAGCACAACAAATTCAAGCTCATTTTTGTTGTCCAGATTTTGCCATCTCGGTCACGTCCTGAAGTCGCTTATCTGTTAACCTATTCCTGCCATCGAGTCGTCAACAGAGCTGCCTCGTAGTCACAACTCTTTACGTAACAGCGTCGTGATCGTTATGCCCGCAACGTGAGGTTCCGAGCGTTCGTTTTGGCTTGCGCGCAAGGAAAGGATAATGCATAATTCACTGGCGGCACAAAGCGCGTTTATGCTTCGTTGGACGGCACCATTCGTCGGTCGCACACTGGCCCAGAATTCGTAAAATTGCGCGTGCACGGTCGAAAAGCTTCAAGTATAAATAAATAATAGATATTTAGGAAACAACGATCGTAAGACATCTTAGTACAATTAAGAAGTGACTACATGAATATAATACGTTTTATCCAGTTTGTTAAAATACCAGTGTATTATAATTTTTTTTATTAAATTTCATTAGTCATTCTGAGAATGGTGGCAGACTGATGTTTATAGTAGTGAATATACCAAGAACCGTGTACTGAGTTTGGGGTGCATTCGTTTGTTTGTTTGTGTTTTGTTGTTTTTTGTGGGGAGGATGGAGTGTAAACTACATAGTTTACACTCCTACAAAAAGCATTTAAATACATTACAAAACACAAACATACTAATGTGGAAAAACTCTATAAAAATGTTGAGCAAATCACAATTATATTACTGGATTCAAAATCTTGAACTCACACTTCTTAGTTATGACTTCGAGTTAGAAGGTGCGAGTGTTTTGACCCTTGTGGACCACTGTAGCCACCATTGCTCCACTGCCGGTCTGGCGGTCTGGATTCTTGGATGGAGCGAAGGCCCAAACCGTGGGCACGGACGCGGTTCGGTAGGGGCGGCTCAAGCCTGTACGAATGCCTGATGCTCCTCGCCCTACCGCATCCAACCGATTGAAATTGCATATGAAAGAGTGCTCCAGGAGTGAAATATATCTATACGCCCGCCGTGTCTCAGAATTTGTAACATATTCACAGATTATCTCGACCTGCAATCTGTATGAGAGATCATCGTATCGTGGTTTTTAAACGTTGTTAATAATGAAAATTCTCCGACAAATAGTAGTAAAGAATTTGGATACAGTTTTTCTTTGAAGAGTTTTATGTCTAAAATAGGATTACCCAAATAGACAACGTAGACCGAGCTCTAAATATTGGCAATACATAGTAAAATATCAGCACAGCTATATTCCTTCCCAATTTGATGCTTTCTTGATTAAAGATTTCTTAATGTATTGTCCAAAAAAGTGGTGTCTTCAACGCCAAAAACTTATTCAAAGGAATCTACACTGAAATTTCTCGGAAAATATAAAGGAATTGTTTTCGTCTCTGACAATGACAGCGTTATCTTCTACAAAAATTTGATGTGTCATTTATTTTCGAAGAGCAAAGTAAGAGAAGGATCACGGTTTTATAATTAAAATGCCAGTCATAGATATTGGTTGTCACTTAAGATTTACATTTTATTAATTAGTTCGATATTTTTTCGGAATTACGCTAATCCATTCGACAGAAGTCATTAAAACCAGAAAAAAATTAATGTAGAGTTCATTTCATCTAATCATACTTCGGCAGACGTAAAAAGATTCGAAAATAAGTATTCTAATTAATTGTAAATTTCTTTATAAGTCACTCTTCAAAAGAAGAATGACCTATAATGAAAAATTATCTTTAACGTCTTTCACAACATTGCTTTCGTTTTCGTCATACTTTTGCCTTGGAATGTCATCTGCATTCCTTGCAGGCACATCGTTTTAAAGGAAGATTATGCACTATGTCGCGTAGAATTGCGTGTGGGATTCAGTAGACACTTCAGTGTGATGGAGTGAGTAGCCTGGAGTATGCATGTGTCGAGGCCGTATGCAATTTTGTTATTCTTGCATTAATTTCCTTAGTACTATATGCTCATTCTCATGTCATGTTGACCTTTCCAGTAATGTAAGTCATCTGATCGTGTCAACTTACATTGCAAATTGTGTAAGATGGTAAAGTCAATATGACCTGGCTCTCTCATATGTAGGGCTTCAATAGTTATGCATTAAAATGTTTGTAATTATGAGATTAAAAACGGGTATATATGTAATAACAACGTAGAAAATATGTACTGTACAAAACCTCATAATATGATGAAATAATCACAATTTGTTCTTTTCATACAGTCAGTCTAAGGTTAATACACGGTCTACGTTCCATACAGTCCACCAAAACAATGTAACATATGACAAAACACTTTTTTCCTTCGTAAAAGTGCAAATACTTATTTTTATAGACAGTCATAATTACATTTATTAAAACAAATTTCATTATTGCATTCCAAGTAGTATTTTGTACAAGATTGGCGTGGCAACGTTTCAGAGGTCAAATTGTGCCTCCATCATCAGGCCTATTTGTCAGTTTAACGTGAAATTGGATGAGAAAAACATTATAATCATAGCCTTAATTCTTGGTATCGTGTTGAAATAAAAGTTCATTTGATGAATTTGGAATGAGAGAAACATTACAATAGTCACATTAGTCCTGGTAACATGTTGAATTAATTTACATGGAAATGTAGAGGATGAGAATGTCATGACACAAACATTTGAGTGGAGATGGACACAAACTCTATTGGAGAGTTTGAACGCTCTTACCGGGAGCGGTAGCTCAGTGCATCAACTGATGCCACTGCAGCGCCTCTGCCCGGGAGGTCCTAGGTTCGAGTCCTGACGGCGCCAAGATTTTCGACACTAGCTTTTCCGCTAGGTCGAATTCAGTCGCTGCCTGGAGGAGAATTCTAGCGCCCGGCTGCTCTGATCGGTAGTTTTCCGTGGTTTCTCCGATCAACACCAGGCGAATGCCAGAGCAGTACCCTACCAAACGGACCACGGACCGCGCGCGATCTGTCCTTCCTCTTCCTTGTCCTATCCTCTCCCCTTACACACACACTTACACTAACATGCACTACACTACCACATATTCCCGGAGATCGGTCGGGAGCTTAGAGCTTGTCCCGTGTGGGGTGGTGCCCCGCTGGTGGGAGAGTCCTGGTTAGGGGGAAACCCCACTAACCGACGGTAGGTCGGCACCGGATCTCGGCACCGGATCCGGCACCGGATCACCGCCATCTCCCGAGAAAAAGCATCCACTACACTAACGGGACTAATGACCAAAGCAGTTGACGCGCCCGGAAACACGAAAAAACCAAACCAAACCATGGAACGCTCTTACTAAGGAGAGTGTCTCCTCTGTCCGTGGTAGGAGCGTTCGAAGACTCTCCGTTCTCCGCAGTCTAAGAAAATTAACTGGAGCAGGTTCACAATTTTATCTTTGTTCTAGAGTCTATACGGTGTCTGCCAGGAGCAAACATTTAAATCCCATTGTTCTACAGTGTCCGAAATATAACCTCGCGTTTGAACAGACTTGTTCCAAAATTCCTCCAGAGAAACTAGCAAATTGGTCCACAGCGACCAATATTTTGTACATTTCACATGAGACCGACGTCATAAAAACTCACGGAACGCCAAGGACAGGCGAACGTCGCGCCCTGAACGCCCAGGCCAGTGAACTGTCATGAACTTGTCTATGTCGCTGAAAATGTTTGAGGTGAAAAAATATATGAAGGGCTAGGACAGTTGCAAAACAAGCCACGACCCACAGCAAGCCCCTTCAATATTCATTAAAATTAATATCTTAGTTTTGGTGAAAGTGTGACTATAGTATGCCTTGTTCATATATTTTATTTTTTTACACAATATTCGCAAGAAAAGGACGATCTTTCGTTTCGTAAAAATGGCTTACGTGTGGTAATAAAGGAGGTATTTCACATTTATAGAGAGTTCATATTTGCAAGTTCAGCAATAGGTTCAGGTTTATGAAGGGCTTGGGGCAGTAACAAGACGAGAGGCATTTTGATTGAAATCTAGACACTTGCTTGTGGCTGGAGCGGGTTATACTCTTTTAGTTCCAAGTCTAGAGTATTTTTACGTGGCCCACGGTATATGCGGTCAGGCGGGCGCCAGAGGACTGTGGGAACCGTTTGACGTCAGCGCGTTGTCTCTTCAGCAGGTGGGCGGGCGAACGGGCGAGCGGGGCCGTGGGCGGAGGAGGAGGATCCGCGAGCGGCGCCGCGGCGCCCGGAATGGAGGTGCGCGCGCCGACCTGTCCCTGTCCCTCTCCCCGCCCCCCCGCTTTCACTCCTCACCTCGCGCTGGTGATGGCGCCCGCCCCGCCCCTCCCCGCCCGGCCCCGCCCGGCCCCGCCATCCCCCCCGCCATCCGCCCCGCCCATCCACCCCGCTATCCACCCCGCCATCCACCCCGCCGTCCACCCCGCCATCCACCCCGCCATCCACCCCGCCATCCACCCCGCCATCCACCCCGCCATCCACCCTACGTCTCACCTCGTCCACTCCCACCCAGTCCCTGCCAGCCCCGCCCCGCCCAGCCGTCTCGTCCTCTGCGCCACCAGCCCGGCCCTTCCTGCTGCCACCTCTCGATAATTGAATACTCGGAGCAAACTTTTTTTCTCATCTTGATATCGAATTGTTCCTGCTTGATCGGTGTCAAACCAGCCTGACGTTTATACAAATACTAGCACAATACCGGACGTGGCGTGGGCTTTCTTCATATCCAAACCTTGTGAAAAAAAGATAAATTTTACATAAACCACGGTGTTTAAGATTGTTATTTTTAATGTAATTGGTTTGAAAATTCAATAAAATACTATAATTCTCTTTCATTTTAATTTACAGTAGAATGCTATTAAATTAAAAATGTTTGTCATACACACTGCTACTGGCCTGTAACGAATCTACTAGGTACCAGTATTTCTGCAAGGCTCTCTGGCAAAATTTATTAGGAACCAATTATCTCTTAGCGACAGGTGAAAGATAATGATTGTGGTGCATCTACCAATACGTTATTTAAATTAAATTTCCTCACTTGTTTCCTATTAATCTTTACTAAACTTTGTAAGGACATTGCGACAATTCTGAAGATCTTCTATACATTTCGTATCTATTGATATACTACTTTTTGTGCTATCGATGTGGGTTACACATCTTGAATTCGCTTTTATTATTATAGATTTAGAAATACCGGTTTGTCTGAACGCCTCCGCTCATTATATAGATATGTGTATTATTATTTTTTGTGAACATCATCAGCACTTTTATTGTATTGTGTGATAAAAGTAACTCCGTGTTCAGGATGTATTAACTGAATCTGGGGAGATCAGGAAACAATAACCTGACGAAATCACGAGATGAAATCTGTACCTCTCTCTCTCTCTCTCTCTCTCTCTCTCTCTCTCTCTCTCTCTCTCTCATTCTTTCTCTCTCTTTTTAACATATTTTTATTTCTCTCTCTCTTTCTTTCTTTCTTTCTTTCTTTCTTCGTTTTCATTTCCCACAACTTATCTTTCCTTAAGTGTTCGTAAGGTTAAATTACATTCAACCCTCCTGTTCCTTTCTATTCTTCAATCCCATAAACTCGCATGCCTTCAGGAGGCTCAACAGTTTCCTCCAAAGTCTTTCACTGGAGCATTAAAGATCCAGCACATGAATACTGAATGGATTACCTCCTTGAATAGATATTTACTTTCTTTTATGATGTACTGAGGTAGGGAGTGGGTGGTGTGCCTTACATGGTGGTCAGAACCGACCGGTCTCTCAACGCATAGGCGCCTCTAAGTTGTTCGTGCAACAGAAATGAATGACGTTACATTGATGTAGGTAGGGAGACGGAAAGAAAAGGTGAAGATTTTGAGAGCTGCTTGATTGGACGTGATGCCCCTCATAGAGTCCTGAATGAGATGTACATGTGTGAAGATATCAAAGCCCAAAGTTTGCGATTCGTTGCAACATTGTTGTAATAATCTCAGCTTAATGTTTCACCTCTCAGTTACTTTTTGTTATCGACTTCTTAAATGATGACGATTGTTTCAAATATTTCAGAACCCGAGCATATTTCAAAGTCAATGGTCAAGAATTCCTAGCAGATGAATTACAATGCTGATTTTCCCTTATTATTATTATTGTTATTATTATTATTGTTACTATTATTATATTAATTGTTTTATTGCATATGAATTCATTGTGATATAAATGTTTCTATTATTCTTACATAAAACATTAACAAAAAAATTGGAAATGTTCATCAATCCAGAAGCAGACTTATTTGACTAATTTAGCTGATGAATAAATCTGAAATAAATTTTAAATCAGTGAAAACAATTAAAAGTTTCAAAAATAACTTAAATTCGCGATTAAAATGAACGAAAAATATTGATAAAAAATTCAAAATACCAAATAGCTTCGATGTCTTTCTGACATTCAAGGCCGTGATTTATGAATTGATTTGCAACAAGGAACATGGCAATATTATTCACCAGTATTCTCACTTAGATGCCATTTACTGGCTCCCGCACATTCTGATTACAATATTTCTGACTCGTTGCAGCAGAATAGTAAATAATAATAATAAAAATCATTATTATTATTATTATTATTATTATTATTATTGTTGTTGTTGTTGTTGTTGTTGTTCAGAGGTGACTGTAAGTTATTACAAAGTTCCGTTCGTTAGGAACATGAGAAACTGTTATTCGAATGATTGACTTATAATTATTCGAATAAAAATTATGTTGCTAAAAATGTCAGAACCAAAGTATAAAAAACAATACGATTTTAAACATAAGCACATTACAATTCCCGAGTCAGAGTTTTCAAATTTTTCTCTCATTCATCTTTTACCGAACACGACGTTGATGAACCACGCCTATCAGTGAGAACTAGCTCTCTCCAAATAGGAGAATCTCCTTGTAGAGCCCTGTCTTCGTTGTCGGTCGCCGCTAACAATTGCCCTCCGCTGAGCCGACCTCGTTAATGAAAGAGGAGGCTGATGGACGACAGTCCATCTGCTATGACGACCGAGCCGCAGACTGCCGGAAAGACCTCACTAATTGAAGGCGCTTAAGGAAATCCCGGACCGACCGGATCCCTCGGGTCTCGAAGCCAGACCTTCAAGAAGATGAAGCCGGTTCGTTAACTATGGTCTCGTTACGCTCTGTTAGGAGCACGAGTTCTGCGGAAAGTCTGCAAACACCTTTTGAGCACGCGGCTTCCGCTGTGAGAAGTGCGTTGTTCTAGTTTTCTGAGGCTCTACATTTCTTCTTACCTCGCACGTCTAACGTAATTTGTAAAGAATGATTTATTCAACGTCTGTCTAATAATTTTACGTAAGGGAAGAATATTCCCTAAATTAAAAATCATATTTTTCTTATTTCTTGTCTTTCTTTATTTCTATGTGTCTTTCTTTAGATGTTTTCCCTTCCATTTTTATCCTCTTAAAAATTGACTTGTAATAAAAGATTAAATTAAACAACAATCGATAATTTTATAGATAAACTTGCTCAGCAAATCGCAATGAAACTCAGCTCATCAACTAGTAAATCGACGATGTTTGATCTTGATGGTATTTTTTTTAATTTTGTATTATTGATGTTCATAATAAAAAGGAAATTTTAAACAATATAGTTTCATGGCTCGTGCAGCCTTTGGAATAGATACCATTTGAGGTAGCTCAGTGTAACTAATGTCTCTGCAGCTTCTCTAAACGGGAGGACCTAGGTTTCGAATCCCGACAGTGCCAGATTTTCGACAGTCTGCCTGTCTGGGTCGATTTCAACCACTGTAGAGATGAATCCTAGTGGTGGTCTGCTGTGTACGGTAGATTTCCGTGTTTTTATCGCTACCATGCGAATGCCGGATCAGTATCCCAACAAACATCAAGGACTGCGCACGATATTTCTCTCTTGTTATTTGCCTCCTCTCCCTTACACACGCACATCCACACCCACACCCACCCACACACACACACACACACACACACACACACACACACACACACACACACACACACCATACATACTTACATTACGTGCTCTACACTACAACACTGGTCGAAAGCAGTGTTTTCCAAATAGCGGCCCGCGATGCCATTTATTGTGACCCACGAAAGGATATTAATCAAAATGTAGTCCCTTGCATCCAAGTCGGGCGAGAACATTCTTTTTACTTATTTATTTATTTTAAGTCAAAAAAACAGTTAAAACTGCGTATGACGTGCTATGGGGAAAAGTGAATTGTGTGCACATTTTCAAAATTCTGTGATCCCTACACTAAGTCATGTAGTACTTGAATTTTGAAGAAAAGAAAAAAGAAAAAAACATTGTTCGCCTAGGGCACGCGCTCTGCTCGGGTGAACGTAAAATATGTTATTTAGAGTTAAGGATTTTTTCTAGTAAATTCAGAAATCTAAGATCCTAATGTGTTTCACTGTGTTATGCTTGGTACGGCCTGATATCACAAGGTTCTCGCCCCCTCCCCCCTCCAGTAAAGTGCCGAGTTCAACAGTACGGGGAAGTCGGGTCTGGATTGCCCGAATAATGAAAATAAGGTCCGCAACCGTGTTAGAAGTGTTAGTTGTCCTTGAAGCCTTGCAAGTTGGACAACCCTGATCCAGAGTGTCTCACGATGTGGAGGAGGAACACCGCCACATTTCGGGATGTATTATTGTACACTTTCTGCACTTGCGGCACCTAAGTAGAAGAGAAGTCCGCAAACAGTCGTCACTCACGACCCTCCAACAACTAAAATCCGCCTCCCTGGCGAAAATTTGGGCTAGGTGGATACTCCAAGAGGCGAAGTGGCAATCCTAAGAATATCGAGGAGGCTCATTAGCAAAGTGGGCGGTCAGGCTCTATTAGAGCTACACTTTCAGCGGAGGCGCGTCGCGGAAGGCGTAAGTGGAATCTCGATCCCATTCTCGACTCTGCGCTCTCGCATCGCTGCTCTCTGCACGGCCACTCGATTTCGAAAGGAGAACGGCACACAATTGCTTCGGAGGAGAAAGAACAATAGACGGCCAATATGCGAGTGTCTGAAGCGATGCTTCGTTCTTGGTAGTTGCTTTGCAGTGAGAGTGAAATGTACCTGTTCCCGGAAGACTAAGTAGAGTGTATTATTAACATATCGGTTCTGCTCGAGTTGTTCCAGATGTATGTGTTTGTTGGAAGTACATTTCGACGCCAAAACATGAATCTGTAAGGTATTATTGTGAGGTATCACGTATCCCATGACATCTGAATTGCTATTCATTAGTTAATAATAAAATAAATTCCGAATTGTGCTACGTTGCAACTACCAAGAATACTATACAAATATGGAAAAATGTTTTCGGACAAAAGTGAGTTATTGATGAGAATTCAAAACAAAGTAAGGACTTTCAGTGCTGTATTATGTGCTTTATTTGTCGCTACACTTTTATGCAAACTCTTCTTGAATAATTTACCAGTACATCAGTTTTAGTCTTCTACCCTTCTAAAGTGTCACATTACCCATTTCATTCTAGCATCCTGTGATAGGTTGACAACCTTTATTCCATGATATTTTACTGTCAGTGTAGTTGTACTATTTACAAATCTCCGCCAACCGCAATTTTTCAGCATCAGTTCACCTTAGATTTTTTTCCGAGAATCTGATCCTTTTACTCGTTGGACTAGAGTTATCAAAAAAATAGTAATAAATATAAAGTCGGTAGGTGGACCTGCGATATTTAGGTAATAGCTGTGAAGTTTGTTTTGCCTCACGTCAGCAACACAAATACCTGTCACCACGGACTTCCCCGAAAATAGCGTGCAATTCGTGGAAACCACCGTTATTAAAGGTCACATTCAGGCAAACGAGCTTTCCGCATTTCGTGACGATTCGCAGAAAACGCAGGGGGCTATCGGAGCGGTAAGGCTTTACTCTGATGCGAAAAAGGTCTTTATA
Source organism: Teleogryllus oceanicus (assembly GCA_964035755.1). NCBI lineage: Eukaryota > Metazoa > Arthropoda > Insecta > Orthoptera > Gryllidae > Teleogryllus > Teleogryllus oceanicus. Next base: position 128,445,743 of record CAXIVR010000003.1, on the reverse strand, counting down.
CCGACGCCTAACAGTGGAAATATTTTCGCTGAAACGTCTCCCTTCCGGAGACTTTTGTAAACTGACAGGATGCCTCTTGCCTCCACCTTCGCAACTTTCTTTTATATATTATAGTATTTTCATGAAATATTTTTGTGACTCTAACGACGATGGTGCAGGTGCACGGAATAAAATGAAACGGTTCTTTTATAGGTTATTGGCGAGCTCTTCCCAGCTTTCCAATGGTTGAATAGTAACTTGTTTGTTCTATGACACTGTAGCTTAGAACAGGCCTCGGTTTGCCATACATGAACTGGTATTATTCCCGTAGTATAACTGGTATTATTCCCGAATTGATATTATGTAGGATTAACTATAAGGGATGAGCGACAATAGCTGGATTGATTGATTGATTTTTTCGTGTTTCTGGGCGCGTCAACTACTCTGGTCATTAGTCCCATTAGTGTAGTGCATGTTTATCCTCGGGAGATGACGGTGATATCCTACCGCTGGATAGCGAAATCCGGCACCGACCTACCGTCCGCTAGCGGGGTTTCCCCCTAACCAGGACTCTCCCACCAGCGGGGCACCGCCCCAGCCGGGACAAGCTCTAAGCTCCCGACCGATCTCCCGGGTTATGTGGTAGCGTAGTGCATGCTAGTGTAAGTGTGTGTGTGTGTGTGTGTGTGTGTGTGTGTGTGAAGGGATGAGGATAGGACAAGGAAGAGGAAGGGAAGATCGCGCGCGGTCCGTGGCCCGTTTGGTAGGGTACTGCTCCGGCATTCGCCTGGTGTTGATCGGAGAAACCACGGAGAACTACCGATCAGAGCAGCCGGCGACAATGGCTGTGGATATTGGATAAGCTTTAGAATGGGAGTGAGGACAAGTTGCAGAAGAAATGAGCGCAAGGGAGCGGTTTAGGTGGCTCAGGGTGTCAGCTGGTGTCACTACAGTGCCTGTGACCGGGAAGTCCTGAGATTCGAGTCCCGACGGTGGCAGAATTTCCGACACTAGCTATATAGTTAGGTCGAAATCAGTCGCAATCTGGAGGAAAATCCTAGGGGTCTTTTGCTCTGATTAGTAGTTTTCCGTGGTTTCTCCGATCAACATCAGGGGAATGTCGGAGAAGAAACCTAGCAAAAGGTGCCACGGCCCGCACACGATCTTCCTTTCCTCGTTCTATCCTCACCCCTCACTCACATACACACTTACACTTACATGTACTACTCTACCACACATGTCGGTAAACTTGTCGGGAGCTTAGAGCTTGTCCCGGGGAGAGATCACCACCACCTCCTCCTCCTCCATAAGAACATGCACTGCACTTACGGGTATAATGACATTAGCAGTTGATGCACCCGGAATCACTAATCAATCAATCATCGAGGGATTGATAATGAGAGAAAATAAAACAGGCGTACTATTCCGCCTTTGAGACATTGACATCCCCATTCATGAACATAGCAAAACTGGACAGAATGTGCAGCACCCAAACATTGATAGGCGTAAGCTGAGGTAAAATAGAAAAATCTTTAGTATATGAGAAAAAAGAGAGAAAGAGAAATCAGTTGGTGTAAATGGTCACGATGTATGCCCTTATAAAATGTTAGAGAACTTATAAATTCTGTAAATAGAATTAACTTGAGAAATTGTGAAATTTAACAATCAAGGAAATATAAATATTATACTTGTATTTGATATTTTTCGTTTTGTAATTTAGTAAAGTTAAACACAATCATGTTGTATTATAATTACTGCAATGATGCATGTGGTATTAAAAATATTATATAAAAATTCAGATAATGACATCACCTACCTAGATTCTAAGCTGGATTCGAAAAGTTGCTTTCGCCAATGCACCAAGTTTGTGGACAACTAACGTTCGTCTGTGGGCTTCAAATGCTAAACCCCCGGTCTTGAAGAATATACGTAAACAAGCGATCAACCCAATTGCGGGCTTCTGAAATCAGGGGAAGCAGATTTGAACGAACCTTCTCGTCACATCATACAGGAAAATAAACACCACCCAGGGCAGGAGACGGTCACTAAAAGGCATTGACTTGATCCACATTCTCTCCTTCGGGTTATTGAAATAGGCAAAACAATTATTTGTTTTGATTAATTAAGTGCTCCGTAAATTAGGATAAGATCAATGCATATGATTGACGCAAACACTATTTGGAAATGGTGCCGAAAAGTTAACTCCCGCTGGTAGTTGATGCTTTACTGAAAGTCATGAATTCCATCACAATATTCACAGCGTTTGGAAACGAAATTTTCGCTCCCATAAATTAATATATTTTCTAAATGCATCGTGTTTGTCGGATAAACACGAATTGGCGCTAACGGAATGTATAATTCACGTGCTCGCTTACAGATGTACTGACAGATTAAAGGAGTGGTTGAATGTGCAGGGTCAGGTTGACGAATCGACTGATTGACTGTGTCAGAATACGGGGTGATAAATTAATTGACAGGCAGCTTCGTCATCTGGGAGAATAACAAACTGAGAGAATTCGGAACCAAATACTGGCGAACAGATTCACTGGGGAATTTATCGTAACTTTTTGCAATTTGAAAGTACGAGTATTTTTATCCAATAACCTATTGGCATCATCGGAATCCTAGAATCTTGGAGCAGCGACCAACTATGAGGAGCCGACGCTTTCAATAAGTCTCCAATAAGGGTAAGGCGTTTTATCATATGATGGGTGCTCGTCTCTCCACGTATCTTATCTGAATGTCATACAATGCATAATAATTTATATTTTATAATTTACTTCTCATGATCACGTTGTCACATGTACAGTGAAAGTTAAACGGAAACTCCCATTGTGATCACTTGCCCGGAATTGGGGACGTTAAGGGGTAAAGCCCTTCGAGATCTACCCTTAAGAATGATTATGGCACACATGCATTCATCCACAAAAATTATATTCCTTTTCGGGGAACTTATTTAAGACATAATGTTCCACAGGGCTTGAGCCAGCAGAACAACGCAGTGCCGCGCAGGCAACCCCACCAGGTCGTCCTGGCGTGCGCAATACGGGCCTCTCGCACGGGGACAAGAATAGATTAATGCGCCGCTATCAGAAAAACCAATCCACGGGAAAATCGGTTTAGTCCAATTTGCATGCTGTCAACAATAATCTTTGTGTCATTAGGTCGCAAAACAAGCGCGCATAGCCGGTCCGTTTGATGTCCCGGGGTTGCTAATTGCGATAGCCAATTTTGAGCTAATTACTTAAAACCTTGTGTGTGGCGTGATTAGGGAGGCGAGCGCCGGCGTTGGCGTCGGCGCTACGTGGTCGCCGCGAGCGCTCCTGGCGGCGGTCTGGACAATCTTGCTGCAGCGATTATAACGGCAGGTGGCGACCCGCGAACTCGCCCGGGCGTTTTGCTTCTACCGTTTGGTTGACTCGCTCCCCTCTTTCGACAGCTTTCTGTCCCTCCTTCTCGGCCTGTTCTTTTGTTTGATTGTTTATTTTTGCGTTTACGGATCGTTACCTTACCTGCAGTACTTGACGTTGATGTTAGGGTGGTGTTCTGTTATTTGCCACCGGGTATAGGTGGTTTTGGACAACAAGCTTGCGTGATAAGCATGTAGAATAATATTGTTTCGTAACATTTTTTCGTGTAATTACACAAAATGAATTGTTGTACCGGTTGCATGACAGCTACTTTTCTGAATAACATTACTTTGACGGAAAATAATTGATAACTCTTTTTCTCGATAAATGCAGTAAGGTTACTTAGTGAATAACACGATAATATCAAACATTAGAATAAATACATTTCCTTTATACGACGTATACCAAATAATTAAAGAAAATTCTTCCTTTACAAACAAATATACGCAATAAATTATTATTAGTTTTTATTTACTTTTATTAAAAGAAAAAGCTCATGAATTCAATTCATTCACTTTCAGTAGGTCTCTCTTTCGTGAATATGTCTACGAAGTTATTTAAATATTATCTTTCTTCGTTCTAATTTGCCTGCACGAGCACATGGAAACTTAAGTCATTTTTAATAATTATCCTTTCTACTCCTACCTCGCTCCCCGTATTCCATTAATCTTTAATTCATTACGCATGGCCGAGAAAGATGTTTCTCCAATCATTGATTTTCTTCAGGAACCTACTCGTACTTGCTCATTCGAAAGGAAAGAAAGTTTCCGCAGGTCGAATTTCTCCAAGATTATTTCTTTAATTGGGAAACATCTATCTTAATAAGGAATCTTTCTTTTAACACAAAAAACTAATTAACGATATCTTTTGCTCGGAAGCACGTACGAAAGCCTTCCTAAGTGGTTCGAAGTGGGCTGTGCATCGCTGATTACTTCGCTGGATTTAAGAACAGTCGACTCTGAATTATCACTTATTATTCTTCATTGGTGGTTGAATCGGTAAGACAACTGTCTTCTCGGTAGATTGTGTTTGAAAGAGAATTAAAAGAATGTTTCTTTCCTGAAGTGGTTTTTAGGCATTTTTATCACCCAGTGTACATCATCGAGGCTCTGTAAGTTCTTTGAAGATCTGCGTTGCGGACGTTCCTGTCTAAGTAAAGAGAGCGCAAATATTTTCAAGATCTCATTCTCACAATTCGAGTTTTATTTTCAGGATCTTTATCAGCTATGGAAACGTAATTATTGTTGTTAGTGCATCTCATAGCTTTTATTTGGCCACGATATATGAAGCTCTTCTAGAATGTATGTTATCCTAGGCCGTCAACAATGTGAAAACACAATATCATGGAAATATGTCATTGTAACCAATACACCACATGTGGATCAGCTCCACCAGACTTGCAACATTTGTCGTATTATGGGATCAGCATTAGCATCGTAAACGTTTGCCACCTGGGACATTAGGTACTATGTTTGACAGCAAACTGCAACTTTGCGTCACTATGATACGCGTAATGCTGACCAAACGGGAATTTCTTGAGGTGTAAAACCTCATTCACAATGCAAACTTAAACGTAAACATATCGTAGCCGCAAAATCGAGAAATGAGTTATTAATCGATACCATTCACAATGCCTTGACGTAACCTTAGGCGTAAATCTGTAACCTTAGAGAGTTCACAGGCACCAAGCTTTTACGTTAAGTTTATGTCCGAATTCTACCGGAAACCAATCAGAGAGCAACGTGAAAGAAAGAAATGCATGCGAGAAGCAAATGAAAGGTCGATTTCAGATTGTGTTCAGGTTGTTTGTGGTTATGTCAATTCATTACTGTTATTTTGTGAACTAGTTTGCGAACGGTTTTGATGCGAGTCGTGAATTCAAAGTAAAAATTTGGGACATTTTTCTTGTGATTCTAACTTGACATGGCGAATAAAATAATTACGTTCGACGAATTACTTGTGAATTTGGTACAAGAGAATCGTTTAGAAAATGAAGGAAATACCAGCGCCTATACAACAGCTATTCGCACTTTAATATCAAGACAAATAGATAGGAAAATCGAAGAAAAAGCTAGAAACCATGATGAAAAGATTTTCTCACCATGCTAGAAACGAATCAATCAAGCTTCAATACGTTGAAATCTGATTGGTTCAGACGAAACTTATTTTTCAGCTTACGTTTGTCATTGTGAATGTTTATTTTTACGTGTAAATTTTAGTGTTAAGTTTACGGTTTTACATTACGTTTAAGTTTGCATTGTGAGTGAGACCTAAGGAAAGATAGAAAACGCTGAAGACGAGATCCAGACACTTAAGCACACTCGAGAAAGCGTGCGCAGATGATTTTCTCCCCCATACGTCACATACAATTTTTACTGTTTTTTGACTAAATAAATATCTAAATAGCTAAGTCTCGGCTCATAAACAGATCTTCTGAAGTAGTTACACTGGGAGGTGTTTGGCCATCTTCTCTATGGGCCAGAATTCGCCCGCAGAGATTTCAATTGTTTAACACCGCGAGAAATGTATGTCCGATCCAGCGTGTTCACGCGAATCACAGTGAAGTGAAGTTGCAGGTGGCTGTCAAACTCCGGTACCTACCCCGGATGTCAGACTTCTACGATACACATGTTGATCTCAAATTGTTGGCACATGTTAAGAAATGTCTCAATTCTGGTGGTGATTATGTGGGAAATAGTAAGGGCTGAGTGTGCTAGAATACGGTTTTTTCACGAAATTGTATTGTTTTTTTTGTTTTTTTTTAGTATCTAGGGAAACGTAATACGGGTCGTATCCAGAGAGTAAGAACAATTTGTAAATCATGTGGAGGTGTGTAACGAGTAATAACATCAATATTTAAAATGAAGCAGCATATTTCACATATTATGTACTTTATAATATAGTGAGTTTGTGTACCATATAGTACTGCCGAAATTATAACGATATGCGTACTTTAATGTATGCTGTCTTGTCACAATGAGAACTCGTATAATAAAAGGTCACGCCTGTCTTTACTGTACTAATTCACGGCCATGTAGTGTAAGTCGTCAGGCTGGAAAGTACCAAATGAGCCAAGTTTCTTTAGAATCTGGATTGTGCCTGCTGTGAAAGGCCTGTCGCCGGCAGCATTTGCAAAAGGATGTCTAATGTTCATAGACCCCGTCGGTAGGTGGCGCGCGCACCGACTGCCAGCCGCCCCGCTCGGCCAGCAAGACGGCGCCCGCGTTAAGAAATCCATATTGATGGCTTGCAAATTCGCTCTCGTGTTGAGGAGTCGACAGCCTCACCTCTGCAACTAGGGAAGGCAAAATTTACCAAAACATCGATTCATCGATGTTTCGATTCATCGATGTTTCGATTCATCGATGTTTCGATTCATCGATGTTTCGATACATCGATGTTTCGATACATCGATGTTTCGATACATCGATGTTTCGATACATCGATGTTTCGATACATCGATGTTTCGATACATCGATGTTTCGATACATGGCTAATGTATTTTCGATGTCGATGAAAACATCGACGAGGAAACATCCATGTTTTAATTATAGACTAATAAAAATGCACTAATTTTATATATTTTATATATTATTTAATATAGACTAATTTTCCTATCCATTTTTAATTACAATACGTAAAGGGATATACTTTATTTTTTGGTTACTAGCATTTTGGGAGTATGGAAAATTTATTATCGAATGTAAAGACTAAAATTGACAATAAAAATAACATCGTGTTTTGCTATCGATTTCGTTTTTCTCGGTCGATTGAGACCTGGCGATATCAGACATTCATAACACGAGCAGCTCCCACACTTCCTCAGATTGCACAGGTGAAGTGTGCAGCGTGATAAAGAGGATGACGCAAAACAATGATATTGCTGAGGATTGCTGCTACTCTACAACGTGCTTAAACCCCTTCATGTTTCTGGTGGAAAACATCGATGTTTTTTGCCATTCCTATCTGCAATGCTGCTGTTGCCTCTCGTCTCTCTTTCCGCTGCCGCATTACATTTTTGTTTGAAGCACTTAGAGATTCCGCATAGAAATAAGCTTGAACTTTCTAGTCAACCAAATTACGTCATTTTTCTGGTCAGCCTTAGATGTGTTATGACTTGATCTTATTAAGCTATTTTACGGTATAAACATTATTTTTTAATATTATCTTAAAGCAAATCGAACGCTAATCTGCCGTCATTTGTTTATTATTTCATTGTGCGAAATGTAATGTATCTATTGAAAGTAGTCCACATTTCGTCTTCTAGTGCGATGAAACACGGGAGTGTGAAGTTATACCTAGCGAAACAAAAATAGAATTTTTGGTTTATTTTGAAGAAAGTTTTTAAACGCAAAGATTAGCTGATATACATAAGTCCAGAAATCATTTCACGCGTGTCCTTAAAAAAAGTCATTGATTATAATAATATATTCTTTCAGTGATTCATTCTGTTTTTATGTTAAGGTAGAGAACAGGATTTCTTTGCATTTTTTTACTATAACATACATGTACAGATTTTGGTTTATAAAAAAACATTTCATTTACATGACCAAACACTTGTTCAACTCTTTGTTTACAGTGAATAGTGATTATGTTGTTACATAATTTGTAATTCTCCGTCATTCCATTGGTCTTCGAGATTAAGAACTGAATATTACGAAACTTTTCTGGGGTTTTCAGTTTTCCATATAATGAATTTGTATTAGTGTTCTAACTTTTCTACACATGTCCCTTTTGTGGGATGTGACAAAAAGACCAGGGCTCAAGTAGTTCGTGTTTATGCTATATTAGTAGACTTCCATGAAATAGTCTGGCGCAAAGTCCACATACGTGGAGTCCCAGGCTGAGAATTCGAGACTTGTATGGTGGGTTTTACCATGTAGTTTTGGAGTGACCTGTATCTCAAACCAAAACGAATCACATCAGGGCAACCGAAATGCACAGCCCGTGGTGTAATGTGCCGTTTATTTTCTCCTCAGCGCACCTGGGTTCAAATCCCTATCGATCCATGTGGAATTCGTGGACGGCAAAGCGGATTCGCCGATTTATTTTTCTTCTCGAGATTCTCCCGTTTCTCACATTCCACCATGCCTCCATCATCGTATCCACCATCAAAACCATACATTTCAGGTACGTGTACATCGGATGGTTAGAGAAATGCCTATTTTATTCTAGCGAACTCATTTAAAGGCTTTATAATGCTTATTTTTTCAGCATAAATGTCTTTTTGCATAAATACCTTTTTTTAGAATTATGGGACTTTTTGGCCTTTTACGTATTATTTTTATATACAATATTAAGATATCAGAAAGACGACCACGGTCCAACGTGACTAATCATTATGAAACCTTCAATTCACGTCTTTGTGTTTTAAAATACGAGAGAATTCCTAAAAATATACCAACAAATTTTCTCCAGTTCCCTATATCATAAATACCAGCCGTGTTCTGAGAACATTGTCGATTGACAATTCACCGAGGGCATCGAAATTTTAAGTGGAAATAAATGTTAGTATCTAGAAGGTTTCAGTGTTGCTAAAATAGGACTTCTAAAATATATGCCAGTAGATGCTGAGAGATCCTTCTTTGTATTCAAACTAATTTAGTCTTCCTCTCGTCACAAATTTGAAATTGTGATTTTTGAAAATATGATATATGATATATGAATGTCTTGGTGGAACATATATTTTTCGACACTCGAATGCCATTCTTGATAATAATAATACTGTCAATAAAATTTTATTCATTGATGGAATATATCTATGACGTTTCTGCTTCAATTCAGTTGCCCAGAAGATGTTACTTTACACTCTGGACGCTTTCCTATTATCTCAGTTTTAATACTGACTCTTGGATTATATTGGCCAAAATTTCTACGGCAAGATTGGGAGACGGATAATGGAGAGCCCGAAGAAGCAGAACCAGAGGCAGAAGGCGGAGAGGAGAGAGGGAGAGGGAGAGAGAGAGAGAGAGAGAGAGAGAGACGGACGACGGAGGGAGTCGGACGCCGGAGAGAGAGAGAGAGAGAGAGAGAGGGGAAGAGAGGGACGACGGAAAGAGGGACAACGGAGAGAGAGGGACGAGGGAGAGAGAGAGAGGGATGAGGGATAGAGAGAAGGACGACGGAGAGAAAGGGATGACGGATATAGAGAGGGACAAGAAGGGGACGGAGAGAGAGAGGACCCGGAGAGAGAGGGACGACGGAGAGAAGAGGGACACGGGTAGAAGAGACACGGAGAAAAGAGGGAGAAGAGAGGGCGACGGAAGAGAGAGAGAGAGAGAGAGAGAGAGACGCGCGACGTGGAGAGACGGACGACGGAGAAACCGATGATGAAGAAGAAACAGAGGAAGAGGAGAAGGGGCGCGGCTTGGGGTCTGGTGACGGCTCCGACTCTATCTTCGCCAATAGCTGCGGCGGCGGCGTCAGCTTTCGGGGGGAGGGGTATTGGTTTAACCGCAGAGGCGTCGTTGGCGGCGACGGCGGCGCCAACGGCGAGAAGGAAGATAAGCGACACGCTGAGCTCGCAGCCTCTTAAACGGTCCCTTAAACACATAAATTACGCAGTATTTGATTAACCGGTTGCGTCGCGCCACCGCGACGGGCTCCGCCTCTGCAGACACCGGCACAAGAAACGGTCGCATGCGCCCTGCCCTCTGCTCGCCTCTTCTTTGTTAAACTGCACGTATTAATTGTATAAATGTGTAGCCAGCAAATACATAGTGTCTTAAAGAATGAAATTTATAGAATGGTAAGAACTGTACATATATTTGAATGAATTTACCAATGCCGAATTTTTCACATAAAATACAATTAAGTCGACGTATTATCGAAGTCGATGTCTGTGTCACGGAGTCTCGACTGTCTATTTGTAGGCAATATAACTGACAGTATAATATGGTTTGTTTCACTAATTCTTCTAAGTTACTGGTAGGTTCCATATCCTTTTCCCTTTGCGGAATTTTCCAATCTAAGCTTCATACATCTACTTAAAAAAATTAAATCCTAATGCGGCAGCAGGTATTGGTGTAGTAAATGAATACGAAAACTTCGCCCAATTTATAATAAAGAAATTAAAGTTTAATAACTTTATTATGACTAGCAACTATAGCAATCAAGCGAAAGCAAACTTTATGATAGAACCTTTACTCGTCTCTGAAGCTGTTTAAAAGTTTGAGAAGAGAATACAGTCAATTTATTGTAGGGTAAAAAAGTTATTGGCATTTGCCTCTAAATTGTAATGCATTTCCGTGAATAGTGAAATCATTTTCAAATAATATTCTCCCAATTACGTTTTCGCTGTAGAATTCTCTGTGAAACAAAATTTTCTATTTTAAAAATTGCTAATATATTAGTTTTGTCCCAGCACACCTGTTTTCTCTTGCCGCTATATTAAGCACGATATTTCAAAAAACGGGTGCAAGATTTGGCGCCTCACCTCTTTAAACCCATGTTTTCTCTGTCTTGTTGTCCTTATTCTTTTTTATTTCTTCTTTGCTCACGTTGCACTTATTTTTACATCCTCTGTCGTTCATACGGTTTGTACCAAATAGCTTGTCCACAATCTTAACTCCTAAGCACGTACGGCTGCAACTATTCCATTGCATAAGTCGTATCCGGTCGCTAATGGAGGTTTTCACGACTATAAGCAATGAAAACCCGAGTTTATGGAGATAACTTCCACACGCGAGCCGATAACAAGGTTAGTTAACTTTTTCTTCCAAGAGTAGCCTGAAGCGCTGCGAGCAACCGCACGTAACTTCCACTTGGGAAGTTGCCCGAGGCAGTGAAATATGGAACTTCATCCTCGAGTGCAGAACGCTTCGTCTTAAGAGCGCATCTCTGTATTTTTAGTTTCCGAGTGAATTTTGGTGTACGTTCGGGCGCTGATGACGCCCCTGAAAGTCGTAACCAAGCTTCTGCTCCATCCATTTTGTAACATGGAATGACCCCTACCTTTTGCTGGGAGTAGTTAAATAAATTTTCACGAAATGTGTGATTCATGGTTTTGTTAGTGTGATGCAGCTTTCCTTTGTTAGTGGGCGTGCGAAACTGAAAGTCGAAGCATCACTATAAAATTGAAAATCATATTTATTTTTTGTGTTTTCAGTGTGTTCACACGAGGATTATGTTGTTTTATGAGCACACTTTTACTGATTGAAACGTAGTAACTTTGGTCTCAAATTTCTTTTTTATTTTTTAAAGCGTTTATGTGTCTGTTCATTTTTATATATGTTAAGTTTTGGTCCTTGTATCTTAGAACAAAATTTATTATTGGAGTTGGATCTATTTAAATAATTCCACACTTTAATTTTCTTTATTTCACTACACTTTCGAGGGATTTCTTTTCCTCATCGTTAGGCTACAAAATTATTTAAAATTACAATGGGTAATTTGTTAAATAATGAAATTAATAATACAAACAGTTATTTCTTTAAGACTTCATCGCAAAGAAACATATGATCTAAATAGGAGACAACATAAGATTACTAAATATATTCATATGGAGCTTACCTTGTAATTAAATTCATAACATGGCATTTGTTACAAAAACAGTGGGGGGAGGATAAACAACTATTAGAAAGTGGTAATCTATTGTGGAGGCTAAACAGAATAAACGAATTTACCTAATAGGTCTTATATTTAATTCTTATTTAAATTATGAAGGATTGAATAATATCAATTTATAATACCTTAGACTCGACTTAGATATTTAAGTATTTACTACTTTTTATGAATAGATTTTCAAAAACAGTTCTTGAAAAATTGTCTTGGTTCTATGTCTAAAACATCTACATTTGTAAAATCTATATTATGACCTAATTCTATACGTTATGTTGATATTGAATTAGTGTGACTTCTTTAATGTTCTGAGACTCTTAATTTTAATTTCCTTTTGGTCTGCCCCATGTACACTTTAGGTCAATCCTGACTTTTGATTCTGTTAATCTTGTTTATCTTTTTTTCTGTTTAGCCTCCAGAATACACTACCACTTTTTAATAGTTCTTTATCCTCCCCCCTGTCTCTGTAACATACGCCATGTCTGCACATGTTTTTTTTTCGTATATTACATGGCGATGTTAAATCACATTAAATGCAATAATTTTTACTACTATATCATAGTGATTTAACACATATTAAAAATGATTTAAAATAACTCATGTTTGAGTGTTTTAAAATGTTATGAATTTAATTACAAGGTAAGCTCCATATTATTATCTTTTTAATCTCGTGTTGTCTCTTATTTAGATCATATGTTTTTTGTGTTGAAGTCTTGTACTAATAACTGTATTAGTAATTTCATTATTTAACAAATTACCCATTATAATTTTAAATAATTTTCTAGCCTAACGATGAGGAAAAGAAAGTCCTCGAAACTGTAGTGAAATAAAAAATAAAAGTGTGGAATTATTTAAATAAATTCAACTCCAATAGTAAAGATCTGTTCTAAAATACAAAGGTTCAAAATTTAACATATATCAAATTTAATTTCCATTATGGCCAAGCCAACTACAGGATTCTTGACATCGTAAATATTTTAAACCGTCACCTTATATTTTAAACCGTCACCTTAAATTTTAAAGTGACAGAGAAATACGCCCAATTGTATTAATTTTGTTTTCTTTCTAATATAATTCCCTCTTCGCGTAATCTTAGTTTTTCGACACCAAAAACTATCAATTCACATAAATTTGCAATCATGGGATTTTCAAAGCAGCTCCTTTGTATTTTCTTTTTCTGAGTACATGTCTGTGGTGTACGTTCGGGTATTCGAAGACTTCAAATAACTGTTTTGCTTCAACTCCATCTATCGTTTACATCAGCATAATAGATACGTTTTGATTCATTCTTTTTAAGTAAACTTTCTCGAAATGTTTAGGCGATAGCCTGCTTAATTTTATGCAGCTCTTCTTTGTTATCGAACTTGCGGTGAAAAGAAATTAAAGTGGATCATTGACGAGAAGTGTGAAATCCAGTATCTAGATGTTTTGTTCAATGTGCTATTTGTTCTTCAAAATCATCCTATATGGAAACGTGATAAATTATGAAATCGAACAAATTCATAAATAGGTTCGATCCTTCCAATTTTAATGGATAAAAATGTAATCAGGAATTCCCTACATCCATCTCATCCTACTACGGTTCTTTTACGAAAGTTTTCAAACAATTTTATAAGTAGAAATACACTGGCAGAGTGCAGTCAAGTTCCCACAGGCCAGAGGGTGAAAAGAACAAGGCACTTTAAGGTGAATGACTGCACTCCCTTGTTCGAATGCTCATTATTAATAATTGCTAATAAAACTTTAAATATTCCTTCTGGTTTATATTCTATAAATAAGACAAGTTTTATTGCCCACAAAACTTACTTTTTTAATCTGGAATAAATCTCCGGAGTTGCTTGCCCCTGAGCAACGGCTATAAACACGACGGAGGGGAGCTGACCACGGCCAATTTCGTGGAGAACGCCCCTGCTGTAGCTGCTCGCTTAGTGGCTGGGGTGGGAGTGACGATGAAGACCGCAGCGACGTCGGTGAGGGAAAAGATGCCGCAACATCGATCGGTAGGCTTTGTTGTACACAATCCTGTTAATTTAAACCCTAGTTCAATGGACTTGTAACTGAGACGAAAATATCTAATTGGAAGTAGGAAATGGTACTCGTTTTCACATTCCTTCGACATTTTAAAACATTTCCTGGATGAACATGTGTTATTCTTTCATTATAGATAAAAGCGTTCCTTTATTTCGAATTATATATAAGGGTCGCTGATTCTCCGGCGTAGCCGTGGTATTTATTTATCATAATCATTTATTAAGCAGCACTGCCCGCCCTGCATACCCTGCCTGGCTGACAACACCGCACGCCCTACCCTCTCCACCCCAACCCCCCTGCCCATTCAATCAATTCTGCTCATCTCGCCCACTTCCGACCCGCGTCGTTCGGTGGCCGTCTACATGCACCGGGAGTTGCACGGCTTCGAGAAACATTTTGCGGTCATACCAAATTTGGGATGATCATTTGGCATCTCCAAACCTCCTGCATTTTTTTCTTGCCTCCTCGTAGCGTTCTCACAAATTTTGAGAGCATTCGCTCCAGTGGTTCAAAAGCGATTGTGAAACACACACACACACACACACACACACACACACACACACACACACACACACACAAATATGCATCCAATTTTATATCTGAAGATTTTGAATGATTTGCCCTTTCTTTTGTGGGGTCGTACGAAACAAAACGTGAGAATGCAAGTATTACCTTATGGTTTTCAACTATTTCAAAATGAAATAATTTCTTGATATCTCTCGTACTACTTTCGAGTATATCCATAATGTTATAAAAATAACACGACATACTTTCAATGCACCAAATACTTCACTGAAACGTTGAATATGTGGGAATGAAATATAGCGTTTCACCTTAACAAAGTGCATCACATGGTTAAAAGTGGTTTTTCAAACTTTTCTTCCAGGATTTTATTACAAAACAAATATTGACGTTGGTTTAAAATCTCACAAAGAGACTGTCATTGACTTCTTCTTCTTCTACTCTTCATTCAATTTTTGACAGTCGCATGTTTCTGATATACTTGTAGGAAAATAGTTCTTCGAAAATTGGCAAATTTACATTGAAGAGGCAGATGGGATAATATGTTTTCCAGAAAGGTATGGAAACAGAATTGTTCAAGCATCCCTGCTTGGAGAAGCGTCCATTACGTTGCTGTGCACATCTTGCACGTGAACGCAAGGTTTGTTGCTAGTGGTACCCGCGCATTTTCATGTTTTCTTTCATGATGCGACCGGGAGCGGTAGCTCAGTGCATCAACTGATGTCACTACAGCGCTTCTGTCCGGGAGGTCCTAGGTCCTAGGTTCGAGTCCTGACGGCGGCAGGATTTTCGACACTAGCTTTTCTGCTAGTTCGAATTCAGTCGCTGTCTGGAGGAGAATTCTAGAAGCCGCCTGCTCTGATCGGTAGTTTTCTCTGGTTTCTCCGATCAACGCGAGGCGAATGCCTGAGCAGTACCCTACCAAACGGGCCACGGGCCGCGCGCGATCTGTCCTGCCTCTTCCTTGTCCTATCCTCTCCTCTTACACACACACTTACACTAACATGCACCACACTACCACATATTCCGGGAGACCGGTCGGGAGCTTAGAGCTTGTCCCGACTGGGGCGGTGCCCCGCTGGTGGGAGAGTCCTGGTCAGGGGAAACCCCACTAGCCGACGGTAGGTCGTTGCCGGATCTCGCCATCCAGCGGGGGAAGATCACCGCCATCTCCCAAGGAAAAACATGCACTACACTAACGGGACTAATGACCGAAGCAATTGACGCGCCCGGAAACACGAAAAAATCAATCAATCAATTCATGATGCGGCTTACATTTTTCACAACAAAATTCTCTTGCCTGTGCATCTTTCGGTGATAATACAGTCGACTCCGGATATAGTGAACTCTCTGTTACGGTGAACCTAAGTCACTGGTTCCGTTTCACTTGCATTACAAATAAGCATAAGAAGATTCGGTTATAGTGAACACTGAACCTCGGCTATAGTGAATGTAGGAAATACGTCCTAGAAATTAATTCCCATCTGAAAAAAATATATCGCCTCAGTGCCAAAAATTCCAACACTAGGCAGCTGGGAAAAAATAGAATCGATCAAAGATCATAATCCAAGAAGTCACACCTAAGATTAAGGTAGCGGACCCGGAATGTTCCTTTTCAATAGTCAGTTTCACTAGCATCATGCGCGCCATGCCGCAACCGTAAGTGTAAAAATCTCGTATGTTATTGGGCGAGTAAAAGGGGATTCGGAGTATGGGACGGTGTTCCAACAATGCAAGAATCATTGAAGAGTGTCAAGTGTGCTTTACGATACTTAGAGACAGTGTGTAATCGAAGCAAACAATTGAAAATAATTGATTTTTTAAGAGCAAATAAACATATTGAAACTTTCAGTTGATGCTGTTAATATACTATGCTGTAGCGTTAAATTAATAAAATTAATCAATGTGGATAAAATCTGTTTAATTTTGACATCATCATATATAGTAACCCTCTGACATAGTGAACCAAAAATGTTAGTACCCAGAAGTTCACTATAACCGGAGTATACTGTAGTTCCATTGTTTGAGTGTCTTTATACCTCCGAACCTTCTTTGCAATAACCTCATCAAAATTTCAGACTGAAATGTGACTGAGATGTGATTGATACAATTAAAGTAATAATTAACACAAAATTACATTTTCCGCAATAAACAGATGTAAAATGTTATATTGAATATGTTTTTCTCTCAACCTTGTTTTTGGAAGGGGGAGGCTGAGTATCGGTGTAGGAGATTGAGACTTGAAGGTGATTCTAAATTTTGATGGAATAAAATGGGTTTAATTTTTAAACGATCTGCTTCCCTGTCAGTACTGATGAAGGTGCAAGTAATAGCGATGACATTCGCAATGGCGCTGTGTGTTGGTGATAGTGGAAGCGGCGACAAACGTCCTAAGTGGCGGGCACCGCTGACAGCAGCGGCTGCGACCGCGGTCAGCCAGCGTTTTGTCACGTGACTTGCGTGCCCTGTCACCATTAGTCCGCAGCGCCCGGCGCGAGGGTCGACCTCGTGTCCTGCGTGCCCCGCGCCCTATAAAGTTGTTTCCTTGTTCACGACTCTCCCCACAAAGTAAGTCCTCCCTGTGACGCAGTGCGGCGAAAGTTGTGTAGAAAGTCTTGCATTTTTAAATAAAAAAAACAATTAGACATAATTAAAACGTTTCAACTGGCAAATAGTCCCTTCTCTATACAATACTGAAGGAAATATGACGGTTTTGTATGATTGTTCAGGCGAATCCGTCACAGAACACCAAATATGGAACCGGGAGCGGTGGCTCAGTGCATAAACTAATGTCACTGCAGTGTCTGTGACTGGGATATGCTAGGTTCGAGTCCCGACTGCGGCAGGATTTTCGACACTAGCTTTTCAGCTAGGTCGAATTCAGTCGCTGTCTGAAGGAGAATTCTAGCGGTCGGCTGCTCTGGTCGGTAGTTTTCCGTGGTTTATCCGATCAACACCAGGCGAATGCCGGAGCAGTACTCGAACCAAGGGGCCACGGACCGCGTGCTATCTTTCCTTATACTTCCTTGGCTTATCCTCACCCCTTATATATATATATATATATATATATATATATATATATATATATATATGTATATATATGAGGGGTGAGAATATACATAATATATACACACCACTAAAATGCACCACACTACCAGGGGGTCTGGTCGGTGACGTAGATCTTGCCACGGCTGATGTGGTGCCCCTTTGGTGAGAGATTCCTGGTTGGGGAAAACCCCGCTAGTCGACAGTGGCTCGGCGCCGGATCTCGCCATCCAGTGGGGGAAGATTGCCGCCTCCTCCCGATGAAAAAACATGCACTACACTTACGAGACTAATGACCTCATTAGTTGACGCGTCCGGAATCAGTAACAATCAAGCAATCAACCAAATGTTGGCTTCTCTTCGAAAGGGAATCATCCCCTAGGTGAATCACACTGATTGAGGATAAAATTACCCTAGAGTTATGTGGAATCTCAAAAATTATCTTCGAGTACCCTTGCACCACTAGCTTTAGGTACCAGACGCTTAGCATAAGTTGGCAAGTGCTTAGTTTAGCAGCAATCGCTTTCATACCCGTGAGGACGCTTCCCCTTCATATCGCGAGATACGGATGTTGACTCATCGATACACCCACAGATACATATTTTAATTTACCTTCTTTAACAAACCTGGAACCTCATTTCTAGAGGAGTTCAGAATTGGTCCTGATCTCTCTCCAGAGGAAACGGGTCCTTCGTTGGTTTGTACCTACGAAAAGTTCATTTTACCCTCTCCTTCACCTCCACTGCCAAGCATTATGATAGATTAGATTTCACTGTCCAGGTGATTTCCATCGAAATGGCATTGTAACAGTGATGGTTTTATTCAATTCGTAGTCCACAATAACATGCGATTTTAGTAACTCGCTCTTGGAGACGAATTAAGGGAAGAAATCGAGCAATAGAGACTTGTAACTTTTGTTCAAGAAGATTCTCATGATTCATTCCACCTTTGTAACAGAGAGTTGACCTTGGTTTGCATAATATGCGACACCAGTTTCGTAGCAGATGGGCACTTCTCTTACCGGTGGCTATCATTAATGATTTGGAGACTATGATCGCAGAGAGATGTTAAGACAGTCAAGTCAATCCAGAGAATTACAAGTTCACCATACATTACATTTTGTATTATGATTTGAGACCGGAAAAATATGTAAAAAAAATATGTACATAAATATGTAATAAAACAGTGAGAATATGTAATCAATATGTAAAATCGGATATAATATGTAATATTAAAATAAACTAATTATAAAACACATTTACTTAAGTCGATATTACATTCATCAAAAATTTCCGAACCATTTTTTAAAAATAATACAATTTTTTTAAAAGTCATTTTGAGAGCACAATTTGATGCACATTTTTGATTCACAACCAGCAGACAATAACTGTAGCGTGTATAATTCTCATCGAAGTGTTACACCTTTGAAATCCGCAAAGTTTCTCGGGAATTAAAAATCACGAAAACCGGCGTCAATGATAACTTTCACACCTCAAGGTGAAAATTATTTCAGTCGTTGACTCGGACTTCCCGATGCTGAGATTACTGAAGCATGTGCGCGGGACTGTAAGAACATCCGACCGCATCTTTACGTAGCGCATCTCCATTCGACAGTGCTCAGTAATAATGAAGGAAAAATAACATTTTTTTTATAAAATTTTTTTATAAAAAATATGTTAACCATAGAGGAAAATTGAAAAAAAAAAAAAATTGTGGATATAGAAAAATATGTAATATAGTACCAAATATGTAAAAATGTGTAACGAAAATATTGGATATTTTGTAAGTGTGGCGACAATTCACCAAGATACGGGTTTTGAGAACTTTAGGTAAAAAATATATAATTACATAAAAATCCGATTACTAATTATGATTATTGACTTGTCGTTGAAGTTTTTATTTTTTATTTGATTATTTATTTTGCCCTTTAGCCCGGAATGCTATTAAGTACTTGTGTGGAAAGGCGCAAAATAATAAAGCTCTCTTCCAGTGATACGTGCCTCCCTGCGCTGTCCGCGAGAGCCGCTGGCTGAATGAAGCACCGAGGCCGCGCGCCGCGAGTGATGCATCCCCGCCACGTCCGCGCGTTTCTCAACCTCCGCGTCCCGTCACGCCCCGGCACGCGCGTATCGCGTTTCTTCCGCGGAAGGCCGAGATCGTGGGGCCCTTCCGCCTCGCTCTGCCCCTGCCCCCTCCACGCACCGGGGGGTTAACACTGGGCGGTTACCCCGGTGGCCTTGTGCTATGGTTGGTTGGTTGGTTGATTGTTAGTGATTCCGGACGCGTCAACTAACGAGGTCATTAGTGCCGTAAGTGTAGGGCATGTTTGTTTCCTCTGGATGTGGCTGTGATCTTCCCCCGCTGGATGGTGAGATCCGGCGCCGACCTAACGTCGACTAGCGGGGTTCCCCTAACCAGGTATCTCCCACCAGCGGAGCATCGCCCCAGCCGGGACAAGCTTTCAGCTCCCGACAGGTGTCCTGGCATGTGTGATGCAGTGCATGTTAGTGTAAGTGGGTAAGGATAGAACCAGGAAGAGGAAGGAAAGATCGCGCGCGGTGTGTGCCCCGATGGTTAGGGTACTACTCCGGTATTCGCCTGGTGTTGATCAGAGAACCACGGAAAACTGCCGATCAGAACAACCGGCCTCAAGAATTCTTCTCCAGACAGCGACTGCATTCGACCTAGATGTCAAGCTAGTCTCGAATATCTTGCCACTGTCGGGAGTGGAACCTAGCACCTCCCGATCAGAGGCACTGCTGTGACGCCAGTTGATGCACTGAGCCAGCTCTCCCGGTTTGTGCTACGGTGAGGACACCCTTTGTGGTGGTTGTTCGATTGAAAAGTTGATTCAAAACCCAGTTGATCCACATGGAAATGTATGGACAAAGTGGGTTTGCGGATGTTTTCCTGGGGGTTCTCCCAAATCTGGTTCCCCATTCCACCATTACTGCATCATAATTCTTAACTTATCTTCATAATAACCTACTCATCAAAGTCATTCCTCTACTACCAGGTATCACTGGATTTAAACACTGCTTTTACAGTAAATAATGTATACCCACGTGGTAACCAGGGAATGTTCGCGCACCTGAACCGGTCTGTACGCCGTCAGTGGTCTTGGGTTATAGTGATGACAACGGTTGAGATTATTGTTTGGATGAAGCTGATTCAAACCCCGATTTATTCTGTAGAAATTGTAGTGGGCAAAGCGGATTCGCAGGGGCCTCTTCCTTTAACTGCATTTCATTACACCATTGCTCCATCACCATTCATATAGTATCTCCATAACATACTCATCAAAGTCATTCGCCATTTCCAAGTATCATTAGGATTACGCATTGTTTGGACAGCAAATAATGTTTCCCCATGTGGTAACCCGAGGATGTACACGCAGCTGAACCGGTCAGTACCTCGTCAGCGGTCTTGGGCCGCGGTGATGACACCGGTTGTGGTAATTATTTGGATGAAACTTTGATTCAATCCCCGATTGAGTCCTGTAGAAATTATTGTGTACAAAGCGGGTTTGCGGCAGGTCATCTCGAGTATCCCCTGTTTCCGGGTGTTGGGAAAGAAGACCGCGTAATGGGTACCATAGTGGCCGCACATAGTGAATGAACCGACATCCGCTTGGGGAGAGCTTTGGGTACGCCAACTTAAGCAACGGTTTCCTCAACAATGTCGAAAGGTGTTAAGAGGTGCAAAACTCACACACAGATTATTGTAGCATCCGCACAAAAGTATTGTTTTACAAAATTAATTGATATAGCGAATAGAACGCAATCACACACACAAATTGTGTTATAAAAGGTTAAAGAATTCGTTTCTCTTAGAGGGATGATAAATTAATTTACAATAATTTATTATTTATACATAATTCATACGATATTCAATAATATAATATAAATTTGTTTATCAAATAATGATATGATCTTTGGTCAAGTGAATGTTTCACGGTATTGCTACTTCCCCTTCCTACAAAAAGTGTTAGGCAATGTATTATCCGTTTCCTCGGTTCGAAGTAAGTGATTTCTATCGACAACCGTAGTTATGTGTTCCCTTGTCAAAGATAATACTACTTTCGCAACTCCAAGGTTGCGAGATTGATTACGAATGAATACAGATAATTGAACCTTACTCTCATGCATTTTTCAAATCTACCAGCTGTACTCCCTCCACACCGAGGTCATTGGCAGATCGCCAGCAGAGACAGCCAAAGCGCTAATTCATCAGTTTTTACCATGCAATTTTTTGTACTAGACCACTTCGGAAATTTCATGGAGTCGCCTAGAACATTTGTGAGAGAGCTTTCAGTTCTTCAATTATTAGCATGTTTGATATTGCAATGCATGAATCTGATATAAAAGTACATTTCCTACTCTTCTTTCATGAACAGCATCTGATGTAGGTGCAAATAGGCCTCAGAAAAGATAAATTGAAGAGCAGATGTGATAGCGTGAATCTCTCGGAAGGCACTACCACCCGAGAGACTCAAGCTATCACATCCTGATATAGACCTACAGGCCTGTGTGTATCAGGATCATGCATCCTGACCTGCTTCAGTGCCTCAGGGCATCAGATGATGTCACTGCCGTGTTTCTGATCGGAAAGTCCTAAGACGCCAGACTTTTCAACATTAGCTCGGTCGAAGTCAGACTGTCTGGTGAAAAATTCTAGCGGCCGGCTGATCTGATTATTTTTCCGTTGTTTCTCCGATCAACACCAGGCGAATGCCGCAGCAGTACCCCAACAAACGGGCCTCGGACCACGCGCCATCTTTCCTACTTTTTCCTTGTCCTATCCTCACCCTTTACACTTACGTGCCCTACACAACAACGAATCAATTCAGTCGGGAGTTTAGAGCTTGTCCCGGCAAGGACGGTTTCCCACCGCGGCGGTAGGTGAGACCTCGTGAGTAAAAACCCCGCAAGTCAACGGGTAGCTCGGCACCGGATCTCAACATCCAGCGGAGGAAAGGTCACCGCCACCTCTCTTGATAAAAAAAAACATGCTTTACACTTACGAAACTAATAAACTTAGCAGTTGACGCATCTGCAATCACTAATCAATTAGTTAACAATGATTGATAATGACAAGCATTATCTTCAAGTCCAGACGGCGGCAAGATTTTCGACACTAGCTTTTCAGCTAGATTAAATTCAGTCGCTGTCTGGAGGAGAATTCCAGCGGCTGGCTGCTCTGATCGGTAGTTTCCGTGGTTTCTCTGATAAACACAAGGCGAATGACGAAGCAGTACCGTAATAAACGGGTCACGGACCGCGCGCGATCTGCCCTTCCTCTTCCTTGTCCTATCCTCTCCCCTTACACACACACACACACACACGCACGCGCGCGCGCGCGCGCGCTAACATGCACTACACTACCACATATTCCGGTCGGGAGCTTAGAGCTCGGTTGGGGCGGTGCCCCGTTGGTGGGAGAGTCCTAGTTCAGGGCAAACACCTCTAGCCGACAGTAGGTCGGCGCCGGATCTCGCCATCCAGCGGGGAAAGATCACCGCCGTCTCTCGAGGAAAAAACATACACTATACTTACGGGACTAATGACCTAAGCTGTTGACGCGCCCGGAATCACTATCAACCAACCGACAAGCATTTTTTCCTTTTTGTCACGTGCTCTGATATAGGTGCAAATAGCCCCCAGGGAAGGAAAATTGAAGATCCGATATGACAGCCTCGATCTCTCGGGCGGCAGTGCAGCCGGCCGCCATTGCCACAGCGGTCTCTTCCTCGTTTTTCGAGCGTGGTCGCGTGGCGCGGCGGTGAATGGAGGGCCACTCATTGCGCGATGAGTCCTCCCGCGCCGGGTGAGGAGGCGGTGACCACCTTCTTGGGCGATGCGTCACCCGCAGGCACGTAGCGAGGCGTCGCGCTGCGTCACACGCGCGTTGTAATGACTTGCGCAGCGCTCGCTCAAGGGACCTGAGAAGCAGATACAAGCCACGTCGGGGTCACTCATACGGAACGGACGCCTGCCTTTTAATCGAAGTATCTGATGTGACCGGGAGCGCTGGTTCAGTGCATCAACTGTTGTCGCTGCAGTGCCTATGGCAGGGAGGTCCTAGGTTCGAGTTTCGACAGGATTTTCCGCAAGATTTTCGACACTGGCGTTTTAGTTAGAGCGAGTTCAGTCGCTGTCTGAAGGAGAATTCTAGCGGCCGGCTGCTCTTATCGGTAGTTTTCCGAAAACACCAGGCCAGTGCTAGAAGAGTACCCTAACAATTTGGACACGTACTGCGCGCGATCTTTCCTTCCCGTTCCTTGTCCTATCCTCACCCCTTACACACACACACACTTATACCAACATGCACTACACTACCCCACATGAAGGGAGAGCGGTCGGGACTTAGTACATGTCCCAGCTGGGGCAGTGCCCCGCTGGTGGGAGACCCCTGGTTGGGGAAAATCGTGCCAGTCGGCGGCAGGTTGGCGTCGGACCTCGCCATCCAGTAGCGAAGATCACCGCCACCTCCCGATGAAAAATATGCACTACACCTACGGGACTTATGACCTCAGTGGTTGACGCGCTCGGAATCACTAACAATCAATAAATTAGTCATATCTCATGTTTTTATCTGCCATATCTTTTTTAGTGAGAATCATTAGACTCGTTTTGTAATTGGAAAACTTAACTTATACATTCGTCTACGAATTTTTCAGTAGAACTTGAAACTACTTGTGCTAAAATATTTCACTACTTCCTCGCAGAAATTCCAATGAAGTAAAAGTATAATTATGTTACATTGGAATTTGATTACTACTACAGGTATGTCTCCCAACATTTTTCACATTGCTACTGCAAATTCTACGTCAATTTACTAAAAGCATTGCAGATTGTAAAAAAACGTGGGCCTTTTTTGCTGAATGTATTCATTCAGATGATGTTCAACGTACAAATCTAACAGAAACAGTTCTAACAGAACTATTGCAGTAACACTGCTGGAAAGTTCCAATTCCTTTTATTCTCTCCCTTAATGCAGATAAAATGTTCCTTAAAGTCTACAAAATATGTACTACACAAACATTTATATAGTGTTGTGAAACAGTATTTAGAGAAAAATTAATAAATACAATGGCTTTTCGTGATTTTACCATTAATGACACTCAATGTTTTCTCCAAATTCATTCGTTTGCTCTGTTGCCAAGAATTTCATTTTCAGAACATCTGTATTTATTACATGTTTTTCTCTTTTTTAGATATGATTTATCGCTGTTATATTTTGTCTGCAAATACTATTAGACAACCTCAAAACATGAATTGTGAACCCAACCCGTTTTGTACATAGAGTTAATCAACACTTATCTTCTTTCTCTACTTCTTGGACTAATAACTACTTTACGACACATCACTATGGATGCAGTTATTACAATCATACATTTTCCTGGAACCAGATGATACTATGGATAGACTAATCAATATTTGACACCCCATAATCATGGATACATCTTCAAAGATGACTTTTTCAGATAATCACAGTGTCTAATTTACTACAGCAACTAACACCACCGTTTGAAATATGTATGCTATAGTTTTCTTGTCGTTTTCAAGAACTATTTGTGGGACTTTAACACCTTACCGATAACATTGAAATTGCGCTCCAATGCGGCACCGGGTGTGGTGACTCAGTGCGTCAACTGATGTCACTGCAGTGGCTCTGACTGGGAGGTCGTATGTTCGAATCTCGACGGCGGCAGGATTTTCGACACTAGCTTTTCAGCTAGGTCAAATTCAGTTGGAGGAGAATTCTAGAGACAGGCTGCTGTGATCGGTAGTTTTCCGTGATTTCTCCGATCAACACCAGGCGAATGCCGAAGCAGTACCTTCACAATCGGACCACGGACCGCGCGCGATCTGTCCTTCCTCTTCCTTGTCCTATCCTCACCTCTTACACACACACACACACACACACACACACACTAACATGCACTACACTGCAACACATGCCAGGAGACCGATCGGGGGCTTAGAACTTTTCCCAGCTGGGGCGGTGTCCCGCTGGTCAGAGATACCTGGTTGAGGAAAACCCCGCTAATCGACGGTAGGGCGGCGCCGGATCTCGCCATCCAGTAACGGAAGATCACAGCCATCTCCCGATGAAAAAGCATGCACTACACTTACGGAACTAATGGCCTCCGTAGTTGACGCGCCCGGAATCACAAACAATCATTCCAATGTGACTACAGTCTCCACATCGTAGTTGACGGAAAAAAGGCGCGGGGCGGAGAGGAACACGTGCAACGCGTGACAATTCTCCACCGGCCGGTGGGAGTGCGTGCGCCAGACGTTCAGGAACTCTGGGATGGCTCGTGTACGTTTATTAAGAGGAGGGAATCCACAGAAGTCGAATGTTTAAACTATTTCAAAAGAAACATGAAAAAATAGATTACATGCGCCGTCATGCGATGGGAAAAAAGAATTGTCGGTTCGGTTTGTCTCTTTACACGGGTATCCGGCAACCTATGTTATGAGCGGGCTCTAAGATTACCCCTGAGCGCCAGTTGCTCTGCCTGCCCACGTCTGCAACATTATAATGGCCAATGTCCCTTGGTGCGTCCATTTATTTCAAAGTCACACCTTTAGATGGCAGTTGAGAAGAGGAGCAGATCCTCTGACGAGCGTAATAGCTCCACCGTCAGGTGGACTTAGAAAAGGAAAATGCTGATAATTTCTTCTCAGAGCGATTTCAATCATTTTTGCATTTTTTTAAAAACGCGCATATTTTAAACTCGATAAAAGCTAATTTCCTCTTATGTATCAACTAAAAATATAAACATACCCTCAAACATCATAACTAATATTTTATTTGGCAATTACATTTAGAAGAAAAAATATAACGAGAGTAGCATTCCTCCCTTCCCTTCTCTGAGAGACCGCCACTGTAGAAACTGGAGTTCCGTAGATCCAGGGAACCAAGCTCTATTCATAGTCTGGTAGACTCCACCCTGAGCGTTAGTGCAACACATGACGACCCGGTTTGTTGGCTAATTGTTCCGAAAGCATTCAGTGAGAAGGTGTATGAAACGCCCCAAAGGAGGCGCAATGGACAAGCTACATATGGAGTTTGCTGAGAATGAGTAGGAGCAAACAAAGTAGTACAAATATTTTAAGGCTGAATAAAATTAAAAATACCGACCGTGTTTTGATCTGCGATCTTTGAGAAGTTTATAGGACATATAGCGGACTCGGTGGTATAAGCTGATTCGGTGGTATAACGGTCAGCGTACCGGACTGTTGTACCCGAGTTTGCGGTTTCAAACCCGATCGAAGCCGTGGATTTTTAAGGGCGAGGAAATCGCTCGTACGCCTTTCTTCGGAGGGGAAGTAAAGCTGGCGATCCCATGCAGTAGATTTACCGCATGTAAAAGATCCTCAAGCCTAAAAGAAGCCTCTGCGCAAAATTGAGATCTGTCAGTTTCGTCGCCCAAGATAATACCTCCTTTCTCCGCTAGGTGGTGAAAGGAGCGTATCGAAATTTGCGTGGTTAGACGGAAGAGCGGGCCTGATGGCCCGAGTCTCGCCACGTAAAATAAAGCCTAAACTATAGGACGAAGCACTAAGGACTATTGTTTTGTTGTTTACCCGCGATGACGGTCGGACTGAGGTTCAGGTCAGGTTGAGGGACCGAATAGAATATAAATTTCTCATTTCCCGTGAAATATTGGGCAGAACTAACCATTCAAAAATTTCTGTTAACTTGCGTTAGCAATGAATCTGTTGTGGTCTGATGGACTGAAGAGAACAAATGTTCTACTTCTAGTCACTGATGCTGCTCCTTACATGGTGAAAGCTAGCAAATCTTTTCAGCTACTCTACCCTGAAATGGTATATGTAACATGTATTGCATATGACCAAATATGAGTTACGGAAGAAATTCGTGGAAATTATCCTGAGGTAGATAAGTTAATTTCTAGTGAACAAAATAATAATCAAATTGTCATTACGAATGCAAAAATTCAAAGAAATGGTTCCTTCGGTGCCATTGCCTCCTCAACCCATTCTTACTTTCAGGCAGGTGCTTACCGTCACAAACTACTACTGTACCAATAAAATGCTATCGAAGAGGTTAACGCATTCAAAGAAGGCGAAGTTACGTCCATCAAAACTGCCAAGTCGCTGTTTTCAAGTACCACACTGACCGGAGATCTCGCTGATATAAAAAAATTAAAACATTTATAGTCATATTTTCATAACTCTTAGGTCAGAAATGCTTGCGTATTTGTAACATTTTTAGGTCATAAACATCGAGGCCCTAATATCACGCTGTAAACCACGGCAGGCTCTGACTCGAAAAATCCACATTATTGTTGAACAGTGGATCACTGGAGTTGGTCCATTAAAGGAATGTTAAGGACATATTAAGAAACGAAAGATCTCACGCGGTCCATGTCATGTTATTAAAAGCAATTTCTTGGCAAACGTTTGGAATGGATCGGACGACGTGAAATAAAGACTCGAGAAAATTCTAAAATTCTAAAAGACGAAAATTCTCATGTAATAGCACTTTCGACGTCGAATTTCTTTCATATTTGGGACTAGAATTTAGACGCTTCCAATTTTCAAAGCATAGTAGCAGTGTCGCAACTACGTGAATTAATGCACCTGAAGGAATCTTGATTCAAAGGAAGGAATGTATCTCATGTATCATTCAATATATCGTGGTTGGAGATTTGTAGAAATGTATAAGCGACCTTTATGTTCTATGAATCGAAAGCTGCTACCTAGAGAGGCGGCTCTGTGTATCAACTGATGCCACTGCAGTGCGTCTGACCGGGAGGTCCTAAGTTCGAACCCCGACGGCGGCGGCCGGATTTCCGACACTAGCTCGTCAGCTATATCGAATGTCTGGAAAGAGAATTCTAGCGGCCGGCTGCAGTGATCGGTAGTTTTCCGGTTTCCTTCTTCGTTCTTCCATCCTCACCCATCACACACACACACACACACACACACACACACACACACACACACACACACACACACATACACAACGCACACTAACATGCCCTACACTACCACACATGCCGAGAGACCGGTCGGGGGCTTAGAGCTTGTGTTGGTTGGAGCGGTGCACCTTTGGTGGGAGATATCTGATTGGAGAAAACCCCTCTAACTGTCAGCAGGTCGGCTCCAGATCTCGCCATCCAGCGGGGAAAGATTACCGCCACCTCTCTATGAGAAACATACACTACACTTACGGGACTAATAACCTCTGTAGTTGACGCGCCCGAAATCACTAACAATCAATCAATCATTCGAAAGCTGCTGCGTGTCTCTCGATCACGGAAAAGCGGTGCAGCGCGGAGGACGCGTTGCGCGAGGCAATTGTCCACGAACGCCAGGAGGCGGGATTCAAATTTCAGACACTTACTTTGGAATATTTGGCAGACTAGGCTTCATTCCTTTGAATGTGTTCATTACTTCACAGCATTATTCACATTATTAACCATCTTTAATTAAATTGTCTTATCATTATCCTCCAACCCGCCATTTCCATGTCCATCAACTAAATAATTTCCAGTTTGCCACTCCCGTCATCAACGAAAATAATTAAACGCGCCATTACAAGGTCAAAAACGACACTATCACCTCCACTGGCACCGTCGTAATATCGTTCATACAGGAATATAGAACATAGAATATAGAACTTTCCAATCTTCGGTTTCAGAAGTTTATCTTGGGTTGCATACTCGCAAGTACATAAGTTTATGCACCCCTTTGAAGGAGAAACGTAACTGATATACGTGACATTTTTAAAGTAATACCGTTTTGGGAAACAGCTCCTAAAAATTTGTTGAAGTGGCTATCTTCACTGCGGCATCTTAGAGGGCACAGAAGAGTTGGTGTCCCACTATGACAAATGACTGAACAATGGTGACTATGTAGAAACATAGTTTAAAAAATCTCTTTTATGTAAAAATAAATTTTGTTTTGTAAAAAAAAAAAAATTACGAGCTTCTTTCAAAGCAGTACTTACTTAAAAAAACACACCTCGTACCATGGAATCTACCATGCTTCACCGCAATTTCGAGGAATGTACACGCGGCCTTGATGGCCGACGAATCTCGAATGAATGCCGCAGCGCGTCCGTCGTTCACGGAAAGCCAGTGCGGCGCGGACCACGCGCCGCGCATGTCAATGGACCAGCGCTCGGTGGCACTTCCGTCGCATCCTGCAACGCACTTCCAAGATCCTCACTGAGCGTCGCGGTTTCGTCTCCTTCCCAACGATCGCTTCTTCTTCTTTCTAGGGTTTTTTATCCAGCCGACAGCCGGTTACTCTTTGCGTCCCGATGGGACGCATATTCGACCATACACTAGACACCAACACACTTGCGGGCTCCTCTGATCTGGGGTCAGCAGACCGCGAGGCCCTCCGCGACAACACATACATACAAAGACAAGGGACAAACAACCATGCCCACGGCGGGACTCGAACTCCGACCCTTCGGACCAAAGCGCTGAGTCGGTACTCGCTCTTAGCCACCTCGGCCATCCAGGTCGGCACGATTGCTTCTTCTTTGAGAAAATATTGGACTTTCCCAACACCAAAATAAATAACAATTTAGTTTCTAGCTCTAATTCTACTGTTCTTAACTTTTTAAACATTTGAAGTTATTGTTAATGTTCCTAGCATAAACGGTCAATTGCGCCTCGTCCGCGCCCAGAGCTTGCAGCCCACAGCAAAATCCCACCAACGCGCCGTCGCGCCAGAGCGGTGCGGTTTTTTTTTCAAAAAAATTGATTATTCTTAAAAGTGTCCTTATTGTAACATCTCAATCGAGAGATACTCACATTTACGTTTTCATCGACTTTCCGTCGGTTGCTTCTTTTTTGAGAAATAATAATCTTTCTCAGTAAGAAAAAAAGCACAATTTAATTTCAAGACTAGTGTCATACAGCTCCCAAGTTACAACTTCTTAACCATTTAGAAATAACTATTGCTCATTTTCCTAGCATAACATGCATACGTTTGCATGTACCCACATTTCCGTGGAACTGAGAAGCTTTCGAACTAGTGTCCACAACTTCGCAAAGCATCCTAGTTTATTTAGGATCTTCTATTATAATATCTCGTAGCTAGGAGAAGACAACTAACAACGATACCACATGATCTTTTAACATACTACCCCGCGGATGTATGAAGAGAACTGACAACAGTAACCCGCCACTTTACAACTTCGTCGGCCAGACACGTGTAACGTGTTGTATTGCCATAGAACCTCGTTGCCAGGGAGATCGGCACCAGACAGGCGCCGCGGGGCAGGGTTATTGCAGGCAGAGATGCCAGTAGAGGAGAGTAAGAGAGTTTGAATAGACGGTAGCACCCCGAGGTACTTTGGGAACTTCCAGGAATCCATGAAAAGGGATACCCAAACTGCGTGGCGGCGCAGCAGTCACGTAGTGTGAGTCGCCGCGCGAACGCAAGATGCAGGGCGTGTCAGGTGGTTTAAAGGTGAATAATGGTTTGGTTTGTTTTTTTCGTGTTTCCGACGCGTCAATTGCTTTGGTCATTAGTCCCGTTAGTGTAGGGCATGTTTTTTTTCGGGAGATGGCGGTGATCTTCCCCCGATGGATGGCGAGATCCGGCGGCGACCTACCGTCGGGTAGTGGGGTTTCCCCCTAACCAAGACTCTCCCACCTACGAGGCACCGCCCCAGCCGGGACAAGCTCTAAGCTCCCGACCGGTCTCCCGGAATATGTGGTAGTGTAGTGTATGTTAGTGTAAGTGAGTGTGTAAGAGGAAGGACAGATCGCGCGCGGTCCGTGGCCCGTTTGATAGGGTACTGCTCCGGCATTCGCCTGGTGTTGATCGGAGAAACCACGGAAAACTACCGATCAGAGCAGCCGGTCGCTAGAATTCTCCTCCAGACAGCAGCTGAATTCGACCTAGCTGAAAAGCTAGAGTCGAAAATCCTGCCGCCGTGGGGAGTGGGAACCTAGGACCTCCCGGTTAGAGGCGCTGCAGTGACATCAGTTGATGCACTGAGGTACCGCTACCGCTGAAGGTGAATATGCGAGAGCGCCAAGCGCGGGGGTGGGTTTTGAGCTGTGTGGAAACCTCGTGCGCATGCAGAAAACGTGCGCCCAGGGCAGGGCGGAGACGAGCGATGCTCGTAGGGTAACCTATGTGTTGGGACGCCGCGGTGAAAGATCCTTTCCTCATGTGACTGCGGTCACGGATCATCACGCTGTATGTGTAAGCTCGCTGGGGAATGGCGGAGGCCTCGAGTCAGGCAGATCTTGAATCATTTAAGGATCGCTTCTGCGATCAGGGGATAGGGTCTATAAGAGCTGTGAATAACTGTTCAAACTATTTATTTGTAAATACTTAATTACTAATAAACCTTCAAATATATGAGCTCGTGTCTGTGATTGCTGTTGTGTTCCCACGACATCACACATGTATGAGTTGAGGAAGCAATCTTCGGAGCGCCGTGAACTCGTAAAATGTGTTTGAAGACTCCAATGTTGGTTTCACTATTTTATTTGTGAAATGAGATGAATGAAACCAAAAGAAAAGATTACGTAATAAATGAATGCTATGCTTACAATGTTAGAGGTTTATTGCGAAAGGTAATGTATAACTTACGAATTGTTTTATTATTATTCACAATACTTACAAAGGGCTTGAGTTAGCGTTACAGATTTAATTTATTAAACTGTGACGCTAACAACCATTAATCTTATTTATGCCGAAATTTACGTCATTTATTCGAACTTAATTTTGAGCTACAATAATAAATTAAAAAGTTATTTACATTTTCGTGTAGATTTAGAAGTAGCAAGGATTATGAAGTTATATTACGAAATACTAATTGTCGACTACAATGACGACGGATTTCTCAAGAATAACTTGATGGGCAATGAGACATGAGGTCCGAAGATTCTCTCTGTGACCAGCCTGAGTCTGTTAGACGTTTCCGTTTCGTTGGTAGGATTGATTCTTTGAAGAACGCGACCGATCCTTCGTTCTCACCATTTCTAAAAACTCGAAAACTCGAAGGTTGGGTTGAATCTCATTTAATTAATAACATACATTAAATTCATAACAAATGAGCTCCAAACTTTTTTAAATTTTAACTTGTTGAGATAAGTACATGCGTTTTATCGGAATCACACAGAAGCGTTAACATTTTCAAACATAAACATTTTTGATCGACTGTCCGAAAATTAAACGGCAAGGTCAATGGTCCCTTTTCGCCACTGAGTGCGTGTTGTTGCTCGCAAACGTGTACATTCATGTACGTGTGTATCACCACCCGCGTCTGCTTCGCAACCAAGCCACCCAGCCTCGAGCTTCATCGCCGACGCTCTGACAAGCTGTCGAGAAACAAACGCCGAACGAAAAGCGCGGCGGCCGCGTGGTGCGCGTTTTAGATCAAGTAACGCGCTGTGAAAAACGTCTGGCCAGCAGACGGAAACCGGACAACCGCCGCCTGCCTCGCCGACATGATCCTGGCCATCGCTGACGCCATCTCCGCTGCCGCTGCAGCTCAACGCCGTTGCTAGCGTTCGCGGTAACAGTGGGTCACGCACAACCGCTATTCACTAGCTGGGTCGAACTCAGCCGCTATTGGCTGGAGAATTCTAGCGGCGGCTGCTCTGATCAGTAGTTTTCCGTGCTTTCTCCCATCAACACCAGGTAAAGACTAGAGCAGTACCCTAACAAACGAGCCACCGACCGCGCGGAATCTTTCCTTCCTCTTCATTGTCCTATTTTTACCCTTTACTCACACGCGTTTACACTTACAAACACTTTACCACACATGTCGGGATATCAGTCGAGAGCTTAGAGCTTGTCCTGACTAGTGCGGTGCCCCGCAGTTGGGAGATCCCTGGTTAGAGAAAACCCTCAAACGAGAGAGTAGGTGGGCGCCAGATATCGCCATCCAATGGTGGAAGATCTCTGCCACCTCCCGCTTGAAAAACATAAACTACATTTGCGACCTTAGCTTTCGTAAACATACACTACAATGACCTTAACAGTTGACGTGTCCGGAATCAGTAATAAATCCATCAGCCACAATCGCCATTGCTCTACATTTCCAGTGCTGGGTTTCGGAGTCGTAATTCCAATAACGCCATGCAGAATAAATGTATTAGACCTGGGTAATGTCTTATTGTGTGAGATAAATTATAAAAAAACTTATGTTAGAACATTCAATATGTTTTATAGTGTCTGGCTTTTGATCCGTTGTACATCGAATATTGTAAGGAACTCTCCATTGCTGTTCAAAACCAGTTCTCACCACCTCGTTACTAACGAGAACTGTATTTTTTCGAGTGATGCTTTTGTTGTTGTGGTGCATGTACGGGGATACATATTTCTGTCTGCAATATAAACTTAGGTTTTTGCTTGCAAATGTACACATAAACATTTGTAGATTCGTGTTTTCACAATTGATTTAACTTGCTCATGGCTTCGGCAGATTTTGGGGGATTCCTGATATTTATTTTCCGCTGCCTTCCGTTTCAGCATTACGCAGTTATGTAAGTATGGCCTTCTATTCACCAAATATTTGGTTTCGAAGATGCGTCAGACACACAGATGCATTAGACAGAGAATTTTATTCATCGTATTTGGGGAAGAAATATTAGCTGCTTTACACACTGATTCCAGCGTTTTAAAGAACGAACACATGTGCAGAGTTGCTCGTCAATTTATTGTGTTGCTTCGTGACTTTGCGAAACCTTGCAAACTGCGCTTGCGCGTATTTGCTAAGACTCCGAGATCGGTTCGTCAAAAGAAAGCCTGTAAATCGGGTGTTCGAGTTTCGATAGCATATCGCAACAGTAAGAGACCCGATGCGCCGACTTTGTTACGGGGATTCAAAATTTGGTCACTAGATGTGGAATTTGTGGAGGACTAAGCGATTTCCTAAGAGATTTCATTGGGGGTAAATCGGGTGTTCGAGTTTCGATAGCATATCGCAACAGTAAGAGACCCGATGCGCCGACTCTGTTACGAGGATTCAAAGTTCGGTCACTAGATGTGGAATTTGTGGAGGACTAAGCGATTTCCTAAGAGATTTCATTGGGGTTCTACCGTTTCTTGTGCTTTTCTCCCACCACTTCGCCATCATTA
This sequence comes from Teleogryllus oceanicus, assembly GCA_964035755.1. Classification (NCBI taxonomy): domain Eukaryota; kingdom Metazoa; phylum Arthropoda; class Insecta; order Orthoptera; family Gryllidae; genus Teleogryllus; species Teleogryllus oceanicus. The sequence goes on along the minus strand of CAXIVR010000003.1, from coordinate 128,411,095 downwards.
TCGTCAACTACTTACCCATTTTTTCCTGATAATTGCAAACTCTAGTATGACGTTTTATTCATTCAACAACTCCCAATACTGCCTCGTTCATACCTATCATCCATAATGAACGATATCATCATTAATATAAACAATTATATCATCTTCACTCACATTCCTTTTCCATGACCATCTCTATCTAAATACCGCTATCATCACTACTCCCGTTGCATTGTCCATCTTCAATTCTCGGTCTACGAGCACTTTAAGAGAAGCCTCGACCGGATTTCCACGGCATACCCGCACCATAGACTAAAGAGGTATTCGTCTTTACTCTATGCCCGCACCAATACACCACCACAGGCACACACGTACCCCCTCACACACAGTGCCACTGCTGCCACGATGCCGCTGGTTGGAGACACCTGGTTGGGGAAATAGCCTGCAAATCGCCGGGTAGGTCAGTGCCAGTTCTCACCCTCCCTCTCTTTTATTGGCACTCGAATTCTCTCTTCTTTACTCTCTTTCTTTCTCTATTTCTCTCACTATCTTTCTTTCTCTTTTTCTCACTCTCTCACTCCCACACACAAGCACACACATACGTACATACACGGCACCAAATGCGCACTCGCCTCCTTCCCGCCCCAATGAACGCAGCATCAATATTAATAACTGGGCTCCGCGAAAGCAAATCACACAATGCGGCGATGTTTCGGCCCGCTCGAGCAAATGTTTTTAGTCGGAAGCTCGGACATAAAACAACACGGAAAACAAGCGGCTCTCCATGTTTTTTGTTATAATTTCAATCACCCGCGTACCGTAGCCTTTCTCGAAGCACCGAGCTCCAGAAAAAAAAAGCCATTGTTTGTTCGGTGCAAACATCAAAGTGCAGGCAATGGTGGAATCACCCACCTGTCTTTGCTTTCGTGACTTGACAGCTGAACGCAACCAGGGTGAAGTCGGTGAACATGACGCTAATTACCCCTTTATTATCGGATGCCATGGCGCGCTGAGTACCGCCGAACAGTGGATGTGTTTGCGAACTAACCTTTCGGCGAATGACGCGTGCTCCGATGACGGTTCATGACGAGAAGTGGAGGTAGCACCGTTATATCGTTAATATTTTACATTATGTTGTACGGTATAAACGTTTTTACAAATGATTTCAAATTTCGATATCTAAACTCGCGTTTTTAAAATAATGTAGCTAGACAGAAAGCTTTAAACGTTCAGTTAAAATAAACTTGAAAAACATAATGCTATAACACCTTTCCTTGATTTCTTCATATATGAGGGACACAAATAAGTACGAAGAAGAAAATCTTAATGTAGAAATGATGTAAATGATTGATTGATTCGTACATATATACTTAGGCGTGTAAATAGTATTCTGCTATAAACAATGTTTATCTGTGAATAAAGTAAAAGAAACACACACTTTCTATTTTCCACGCAATATTACAGTTTTAAAAATATTTATTTTTTTAAATTCTGTGGTGGCAACAGAGATATTGTGGTACTCCATGATAAACTATCTGGGGAATTGAGGTATCTACCACAATACTATTTATTTATTTATTTACGTCAAAAAACAGTTAAAAACTGCGTATGACGTGCTATGGGGAAAAGTGAATTGTGTGCACATTTTCAAAATTCTGTGATCCCTAAGTCATACTACTTAAATTTTGAATTTTGAAAGGGAAGAAAAAAGAAAAAACTCCCATGTAATAAAATCTATTTTCAAGGATAAAAAGGCAATAAATGTTGGCTCTTATCCATGTTGTCCTTCAGAATAATACTTCCTGGCGCGACAACATGGAAACGATAATTTGAATAATTGTACTTCCCACTGAATTCTAGAAGACGTGCACAGAAAATGAAATTACTATTGTGGTAGATACCTCAATTCTCCAGATAATTTATTTCTTTATTTTCCTCCTTGCTTCATATAACAGTACAGCTTTCTAGCACTTGCTCGCAGTGTCTTAAGCATGTGTGGGGCGACACTGGGAAGAATTCGGCTCGTTAAGCGCTCCATGACGCGTCGGTCAATGCGACTGATTTATTTGAGCCGCCAATTAAGAGGTTTTCTGCCGCGTCCACGCCCCCTATTGAGAAGCGGAAAATGAAACCGGTTAGAAGGGCGGAGAGGGCTACACTGCGAGTAGCTTTGCCCCCGTGGGAACGTTCATCGCGGCGGTCCATCGACAGCTGATTTGTAACGGGCTAATATGATAGAATATGCGTAAGATAGGCGCGTAAAGAACAGGCGCGTAAGTAATCAATGAATATAATTTAATCATTTATTATGTAACCATATATTATCAGAGCCAAGACGTAAGATGAGACAACAGGTGTATAATGTGGTAGAAATGGACGAGGAATATTATGTAGACAAGTGGACTAGGCGTAATTGCACCGTCTAAAATATGAAAAACTGTTGAAGAAAAGGGATTACAAAAAAAAGTTATAAGAACAAAATGCGGAAAATATTTAACGTAAAAAACCGGAGCGAAAGCTCAGTGCATCAACTGATGTTACTGCAGCGCCTCTGACCGGGAGATCCTGGGTTCGAGTCCTGACGGCGGCAGGATTTTCGACACTAGCTCTTCAGCTAGGTCGAATTCAGTCGCTGTCTGGAGAAGAATTCTAGCGGACGACTGCTCTAATCGGTAGTTTTCCGTGGTTTCTCCGATCAACACCAGGCGAATGCCGGAGCAGTACCCTACCAACGGGCCACGGACCGCGCGCGATCTTTCCTTCCACTTCCTTGTCCTATCGTTCCCCTCACTCACATACTTACACTAACATGCACTACACTACCACATATCCCGGGAGACTGGTCGGGAACTGAGAGCTTGTCCCCGCTGGGGCGGTGCCCCGCTGGTAGGAGAGTCCTGGTTAAGGGGAAACCCCGCTAGCCGACGGTAGGTCGGCGCCGGATTTCGCCATCCAGCGGTGGAAGATCACCGCCATCTCCCGAGAAAATAGCATGCACTACACTTACGGGACTAATGACCAAAGCAGTTGAAGCGTCCGGAAACACGAAAAAATCAATCAATCAACCTATGAAAATCTGTTTGTATCGTCTTAGGGGCTCTCTATCAACCCTCTCCCTACCCCATGTCCGCGCCTCGTTTGTTTGTTCGTTTGTAACTGGCCACTAGCGGTGAAGGCACCTGCTGCGAGACCGTTTGCCTCTGCGTCACGGCGTTAAATCCCAGCGATAGTGAGCTCTCCGCTGCTGCGGCGCACGATTCGGAAATCGCGTGACGCGTGGGCGGATAAAGCGAGAGGATCGAGGGGAAGAGGGAGGGCAGGGGGAGAAAGACGAGTGATGTAAGTGGTTTTACGACATGCAGGGAGGGAAGAGGAAAAGGAAAAGGAAAAAAGGAGGGAGATGGAACGGAGAGGAGAAAGGAAGGGGGAGGGAGAGGCGTCACAAAGATAAGGAAAGAGGAAACAAGAGCAGAAAGCAAGCAAGGAGAGGATCTAAGGAGGAGCATGATGGTAGAAGGGTAATAAATCTAAATATGCGAAAATACGGGAAGGAGAAAGACAATGTTAAAAAAGGGAAGAAGTTTGATGTAATTATTTTAGCCTAAAACTAAATGTGACGTATGGGGAAGAATTAAAATCTGTGTACGTGTTCCAGGATCGCTACCCTCCTTTTTTACCACACACAGTTCAATGACGATTGTAGGTATCAAAAGCCAGGTAGGCAACACGCGAAAGTTGGGAATTATCGCAAGTAGAGGAAAAGTGAGGAAGAGTAGAAAATAAATCAAGAGTCGAGGAGGGAACGGAGGAAAGGGGAAATTGAAGAGGGAGAGAGGAACAGGCACTTTTTTTATATTTTCATTTTATTGATTTTGTTGGTTGTACATAGGTCAATTTTAGTATAAACTTTACATATGTTTGATAGACTTGCGTACCAACGTATATTTAAACCTTATTTCTAAGACTTAAATCTAACATAAGGTTGAGGATGCCCTATTGGGTCCTCTATTCTGGTTCAAATTCGGAGAAGGTTTGAGGAATATATTGTAGGGATATCTGTTTTTTATTCTGGTATCGTTCGGGTTTTTAGCGAGTCTAAAGGTTGCAAGGGAAGAGATTTGAGATAAATAATAATAAAATTTGGTGGTTAAGTATGTGATGTGATGTTCAATGAGTTCTAAGTTGAGTTCTTTGTGAAGCTGATGATTGGTGACAAACCACGGTGCATTGGTAATGGTTCTGAGAAATTGGTTCTGAATGATTTGTAATTTTTTTAGATTGGTTTTTGCGGAATGGGAACAAGTGCTAATCGCCAGTGTCCCCTCCCCCCCCCCCGCGCCCAGCCAACCGGGATACCCCGCGAATCATGAGCGCTTCGTGACCGGCGCTTGCTCGCGGAGGCGGAAAAGCCTCGCGCCTCGGAGTGGCCCCGAACGCAGTCGACATGCGACTGCGTCGGAGTGCAGCTAGGGTGGGGCTGACGGAGCGGGGACGGGATCCGGAACTCGAGTGAGAATGTGAAGGCGTACTGACCCTTCAGTTTTGTAGTGACGAACGTGTGGTACCGGGAGCGGTAGCTCAGTGCATCAACTGATGTCACTGCAGCGCCTCTGACCGGGAGGGGCCACGGACCGCGCGCGATCTGTCCTTACTCTTCCTTATCCTATCCTCTACCCTGACACACACACTTTCACTAACATGCACTACACTACCACATATTCCGGGAGACCGGTCGGGAGCTTAGAGCTTGTCCCGTCTGGGGCGGTGCCCCGCTGGTGGGAGAGTCCTGGTTAGGGGAAACCCCACTAGCCGACGGTAGGTCGGCGTCGGATCTCGCCATCCAGCGGCGGAAGATCACCGCCATCTCCCGAGAAAAAACATGCACTACACTAACGGGACTAATGACCAAAGCTGTTGACGCGCCCGGGAACACGAAAGAATCAATCAATCAATCAATCAACGAACGTGTGGTGTAGTGTGTAAAATTGATTTAGAAACAATGGAGACACGCCGTACTTAACGAACTTCGAATATGTATAATTGTATGTAATGTAACAAATACATTCTTACACTAACATGCACATATCCCGGAAGACTGGTCGGGAGTTTAGAGCTGGTCCCGGCTGAGGCGGTGCCCCGCTGATGGGAGAGTCCTGGATAGGGGGAAACCCCGTTAGCCAACGGTAGGATGGCGCCGGATCTCCCATCCAGCGGGTGAAGATCACCGCCATCTCCGGAGGGAGGAAAACACGCACTACACTCACGGTACTAATGACCAAATCAGTTGACGCGCTCGGAAACACGAGAAAATCAATCCAACCGAACGCTCACGCCTGATCTAGAATACAAGCGAGTGTATGAGGCCAGGTGCAACGATGACGAAGGGGAGGGCGTGTGCTCTTCACGCCACCGCTCGTGATGCCGCCGGTAGGACGGTGCTGGATCTCGCCATCCAGCGGGTGAAGATCACCGCCATCTCCCGAGGAGAGAAAACATGCACTGCACTTACGGTACTAATGACCAAATCAGTTGACGCGCTCGGAAACACGAGAAAATCAATCCAACCGAACGCTCACGCCTGATCTAGAATACAAGCGAGTGTATGAGGCCAGGTGCAACGATGACGAAGGGGAGGGCGTGTGCTCTTCACGCCACCGCTCGTGATGCCGACGGTAGGACGGCGCTGGATCTCGCCATCCAACGGATGAAGATCACCGCCATCTCCAGAGGGAGGAAAACACGCACTACACTTACGGTACTAATGATCAAATCAGTTGACGCGCTCGGAAACACGAGAAAATCAATCCAACTGAACGCTCACGCCGGTGATCTAGAATACAAGCCAGTGTATGAGGCCAGGTGCAACGATGACGAAGGGGAGGGCGTGTGCTCTTCACGCCACCGCTCGTGATGCCGCCGTGCGCGCGCGGGGCGCGAAAACACGAGCAGCGAGCGAGCAACGGAGGCCGTAAAGGTGTCGTAGCGTGATGCGTGGCCGAGATAGCCGAGTTGCTGTTTCTCTTGAACACGATTTCGTGATGGAAGTGATGAAGTGCGCCCAGGGATGAAAATGAAATGCTATAGAATGAGTTATTGCGGAACGGAAGGTAATTTAAAATTTTGCATAAATGGGAATGGTGACCATTGCGTGCTGGAATTTTTGGGTTGTTTCCACGAAAGTCCTGGTTTTCTTATGTGGTCTTAAATAACAACATTCGAAAGAAAGAATCGTAACATCTATAATTTCATTTTGTGAATTTGAAATATTTACGAGTTTGTCGAGATACTTGGAGTAAAAGTGACTAATATATCCTAATTTGTTTAATATGTTAGGCACTATTTGATAAACTGAAACACCACCAACTTATTTCGAACGTTTTTAATATCTTGAATGTCGATAGCCTTTGCTTCATCTTTTGGAATGAAAAGAAAAAAAGTATGTCCTGCAATATCTACTAAACAAACATTTGATATTCCTCTCTGATGACATTACTTTAAAGCAGATATGACATCTGCAATATATCTGCGGCTTCCTCGGTTTGAATTTTGTTCTATACCTGTAAACCACAGAATGCTGGTCTAACCGTGTTTTCCTTCTGCGGTTAGGTATTTTTCAGTCTTGATTTTTCTAAAATACATTTACTCATTTCCGCATTTGGAAAAGCCACAGCTTGATCATTAAAGAGGTTCATATTCCGCAAACGAAACATACTGTCAATTTAAAATGTTAAAAATATCTGTATGATCTGAAATGTAACAGTATAATAAGGATTACACAAAAAAATACATTGCGATCCCCATTTTGTAGTCAGATTTGAGGTTGTGAACCAGGGAGAACGATCATTGTGGAATAGACCTCCCGAGTAGCTGGGAATCAAATGTAAAATGATTAGTGTGTGCTTATAAAATTATATTGATTAGGAATCGGAGTGTTGCCTTCACCGCTTTCCAGTACATGTACATAAGCTGAAAGGTGAATAAATGTTATACTTTAGTATATAATGTCCTCTTGCTAAAATACTAATTAAACGCTCCTCATTTTAAAGAACACAAACCTTCAATCAAACTTCTTGGCCAGCGTTTGGGGGAAAATGGATGGTAAAACCAATTATCCTCAAACACAAACAAACATACACACAAACACACTTTGCAAGTACCCTTGTCCTCTTCTCTCCCTTCTTTCACCAATCCCCAAACTTCATCCAGCTACCTTGTTCTAGCTGGACTTTGCACCGTACACTTCTAGTTTATTGTATCAAATCTCAGCCTAAGAGAGTCCACGTCCATTTCACTTCCAGCTCCTCTCAATTCCTTACTATCCCAAGCGAACTTGCAGAGCACTCTAAGCCATTTCCTGGTGTTTTGAAACGGCAACGTTCACTTCATCTCAAAGGCAATCTATTAAACAATTTTTTTTAACTTCTAGTTCAAATTTAGATCACTTCTAGTACATCTTTATAAATTACTCCACCTGCTGATTTATCGGTCATTCTGCCGATTCTTCTATTTGAACTCATCTAGTGCAGACCTGGTTACTCATTCTACCCCGCCTCACAAACACACACCTCATAATTACATAGTTCGCCTTCCTCTTTCTACACCAATCCCCTCACAGTTCATTCACCAAGCCCGACTCCTCAACCCACACTCGCCATTCACCCATCAACTCATAACTAACGTGTTCATACCGTTGTCCTCCCCAACTCCTTGCAACTAACGTGCAAATCCCACTCAAATTGCAACGCAACAACTTTTCCGGCACTGTGAAACTGCGAAATCGATATCCTCTGAAATGACATACATTTTAACATTCATTATCTATTGCCGAACTTCTAGTGTGTTCTCTTTAGTCAATCCATCGCACTCATTTTTATACATCATATGTCTATTCATTTGTCTTTATCCGTCGGTTGCAGGCTTGGCACGTGTCCACGCAACCATTTCACACACACACACACACACACACACACACACACACACACACACACACCGCTCGTAACTACTCTCATTCTTCCTTTCACTCAGCCGACATCGTGCCCATGCCGTTCTCCGCCCCTCCTCTTTACAACTCCACGCATCCCACCCCAACTTGCAACGCACACTAAGCCTGCTACGGAACTCCAATCACCCTTCCCTCCCATCCCCCGACCGATGCGGCCGCACGAACAGATGTCCCATGCTAATGAGGATCGTTATTTTAATATTTTTGATATCCCGTTACCGGAGTTTGCGATCGGGGGCGGTCGCAGGCCTGCGGTGTGGCCGCTGTCCTTCGGACGTTAAATTATGTATTCCTGCGGCTTGTTATTTATGTATTCCTCTCTTTTGATTCCGACCGTGCCACTGGCCTTTACTCCGAGAGAAACAGAGAAGAGAGAGAACCGTTTTTGCATATGCACCGGGCGACCCGGCCGAGTTTTTCCCGTGATGAACGACCTCTGGCGAGAAATATATCGACTCTTCCGCGAAGTGGCTCCGGAGCTCCCAAATTTCGGTCGTCTGAACCCGCGCACGGAAAATCGAAAACCGTTGTATTTTATTCCGGACGAAGTGCCTCGTTCAGGGTTCGTTTTGGGGGCACGTTAGGCTGGGAATACGCCGATAAAAAATTAAAGCTAGGATTGTTACAATGTCGGTTGTCGTGTTTGGAATGAATGAAAAGTTAATGGATGGAAAGAAAACTACTGCAATATGAAAAATCTGGTAGCAATAATGTAGTATCCTGGAACAAACTGGTGCTTGAAACAGTAGGTTTCGAGTTGCAACCGATGTGTGAGAATCCGAGGGTGAGTTTCATGCATCGAATATGCGTGGGTGAATTTTGGAAGGATGAATTTCAACACGTATGAATGAGCACATGCATGGAAACACCACATTGCGGTTGTTGAAAGCTTCGTTTATTATTAGCCCTTTGAAAATACATCTTCTTGTTATTATTAAAGCGCTCTTACGACAAGTTAATTATTTGTAATATCAATGCATACGTATAATCCTGTTGTTTGACTTGTTTCAGGTGAGTGTTGATTCTTTAGAGGATCGTCTGCTTGACTGTTGCGCTGCGCATTATGTAACGTAAAGAGGTAAGTTAATTTACAGTATCCTTAGAGCGTTATTATTATTATTATTATTATTATTATTATTATTATTATTATCGTGATACAACAAATATTATTGTCAAATAGTTTTCACTGTATTGAACTATTTTTCAATAATAATAAATTTTATAATTAATTTTAGTATCGAAATTAAAAAGATGTTGAACTCAATTTAAAATTTTTTAAAAAAATTACTGAGTAATCAAAATTCTTTATTCTGCTTATCACAAATTGAAACAACCAATTCTTTTATATTTCCGATATGTGTCCATCGTGATAAGAGATCAGAGAGTTTGTAGGGTTCATTACACAGTCTCCTTATACTTGTAACACATGAAACAACAAAAAAAGTCTTTACAAATACTTTTCTATTTCATTTTAAATAAAAAATCAGGTTTATATACAGAAACCTGATTTATATTATATATATATATATATATATATATATATATATTAGGCTGATAACTACAGCAACATCGTTTCACCTGAACACTTTATTATATGGTACACGATTAGACCAACCACATAAGGCCCATCCTTTGAACTTGGCGACCGAGACAAAATCCTCATCACCGCAAAACACAAGAGAGCACTCGTTGGACACTCTGGTTTCAAAATGATTTCATATACATCGATATGGCTGCAATATTTTGAATATTGAATGTTTTAAAATGAAAATGTATATTATATAGATATTATGAGATCTTTTTTGAGGATTGTGCAAGCGTCAAACCTAAGCACGAGCCTCCACTGTTCCAAGTCCTAGTGCTGGAACGTGAGCTTCTAATAATTCCTGCATGTTATGAAAGTCGCAAGTCAGTAAAGTATCGCTAACACTTAAAATATGTGTAATAAGTGGGAAATCTCTTTAATGAAAATGAAGGGACCGAGGTTTTTTTTCGTTAAAAAAAATTAAAAAATGCAATGTAAGGGCAGAAATGCACATTATTTTTTATAACTTTCATTTTTGTAACAATGTAGATATACATACACAAGTCATTTTCTGAAATCTCTATTGTATATAGTTTTTTGTTTGGACTTATGTTTATTGCTAAGCCAATACTTGTTTTTTATAAAATTTATCTACTTGTGTTTTCAGAGACAAAGGAATGGTCTTCATAAAATAATAAAAACCTTTCTGAAATAACTTTGCTCTATCATGAGCTTGTTGGATACGCGGTGGTGTCTTAGGATCATCAACTTATTCTTTGGCATCTTATTTAAACTTTCCGTATGTTTATTTCACAGATTCAAGAATTTGTTGATCATTATGTTTCGTTATAGAGGATGACCATTATATTATAGAGAATGTTAGTGGGAAGTTCATCGAGAGCGATATCCATGCTTTAGAGAGAGTTTTTTTATATAAAGGAGTTCGTTCTAAAGAGCTTACAATGTACATTTCTGTCTCATCACATTATTTTCTTTATTAAAACTACATAGACTATTATTACTCGAACTTATTATGTAAGAAAATAATAATCGCAATTTTGTATAAATAATAATCGAAGTTATAATTTATACATCTCTGCTACAAATCACGACTCAGTGCTGGCATTCATTCTTTCTTAAACTTCCCGAATATCCTGCAAAATTATAACTCACATTCGCACAATCTTCTTCTTCTTCACTATAACATACATCCTTAGCATGCATTTTGGCGCAACCACAAACATCGTGATGTTTCTCTTCTGAAAACGACGCGACGCATGTCCGTGACCTTGGCTGGAGGAAAAATTATAAGGTGTCATCGAGAGGCAGGCATTTGCATAAGTCGAGGACGAGCGACAGCCATTCGCGTCGGCGATGCAGGTGGTGATGACGCGACGGCGGCGAAGATGCTGTGATGAACGGCGGGCGGCCTCCGCGAACTTCGCGTTGAGTGAATGTGTGAATCGTTCCATCTTTGTCACCTATAATTTGTCGTCACCAAGAGAGGTAAACGCGCCGAGCTTCTTAATATCTTCTATTTTATTGCTATTAATACGAACAGTTCTGAAAGCGTTACACTCACATAAAGCTTACACTCGTATGACGAGTGTAAGCGAATAAAATTATAAAATAACATTTACGTGGTATTGAATACACTTCCAAGCTCTGAAAGGCACTCTTTTGATTTATTTGAAAAGTTTGATGTTCCCTTCATCTGAAGTAAATTGCGTATAGTTTTAATATTTGTCCTCTACAAAACACACACTATTGAAGTGATACAGGTGAGAAGAGATTGTTTCTAATACCTTGGAATGGTGGTGGAATACCTTTCATCTGACAGTATTTGTTTCTTGTAAAAAGGAAAACTGTTAACTATTGAAGTTTCTTATTTCGTCTCCTTGAAACACAAAAACATTCTTAATGATTTAGCTTGCATCGCTTTTGATATTGACTCAGGGTCTTTCAAAGCATAAACTATCTCGGTTTTCTTAGTATACTTCCCTGCTGGTATTGAAACTCACTAAATGACACTTCCTTCCCATACACCACAGAATTATTATTTTTTGAGAAAATAAATCAAATCAATCTTCATTTATAGGTTCCAGTCTTTACTTATTATGCCAGATGGTAACTTTCCTTGCTATTTCTAAGTATGAATGGTGGTTATTGCAGAAATATCCGCTTTTATTTGTATATTTGTTATTGGTTTAAACAGGAGGTAATAACCAATCTAAAATCTTACCATTGAAATAGCAGATTTTTTGTTGTTGAATTTTTGTTTGTGTTTCTTGTATAAAAAATATAGACAAAAATTATTATTCCGGACCGCCATAAAGTACAAAAACTAATCTAAACGTAACTGTACTTATGTTGTAATTGTGCATATGACCTTTGTTACTTAACTCACTGCTTCGAATTTATTATTTTTTTTATCTGTGCGTCTAACGTCTAAAATCTAACGTCTGTACTTTATTTATTTTCCAAAGTTCGTTTCGTTCGGTTACTGGATTTCTTTAAAATGTTTTGACCAGAGCAAAAATAATCCTGAAAACTGGAGAATCAAAACAAAAGTTATTTTCGGTTATACACGGTAGCTTATTCCTAGGCCTGTTTCTAAACATGACAGCTGATTCAAGACCATATAACTACATGATCATTCATGTAACTACTTTCGAGACCTTAATATAAGAAGTTCAAATTATTGTCTAAGAATAGTTCATTTCCTTCCAGTTCTTGCCTATTCATGTTTATGTTTTATTGAATATGATAACTATGCCTCCGGATGCCACTTATGTCATTTTTTCGCAAAGATAAATACCCTCAGGAGGGGCTTACCAAACGGGCTTACCGAAAAATCGATTGTCGCCAAAACGATTGTCCGTCCTCGTCGTCCGTCCTCGTCCGTCGTCTGTCCGTCGTCTCCGTCGTTCGTCTCTGTCGTCTGTCGTGTCCGTCTTCCGTCTCGTCCGTCTGTCCGTCTGTCGTCTGTCCGTCTCCGTCTGTCCGTCTGTCCGTCTGTCCGTCTGTCCGTCTGTCCGTCTGTCCGTCTGTCCGTCTTCCCGTCTGTCCGTCTGTCCGTCTGTCCGTCTGTCCGTCTGTCCGTCCTCCTGTCCGTCGTCCGTCTGTCCGTCTGTCCGTCTGTCCGTCTGTCCGTCCTGTCCGTCTGTCCGTCTGTCCGTCTGTCCGTCTGTCCGTCTGTCCGTCTGTCCGTCTGTCCGTCTGTCCGTCTGTCCCGTCTGTCCGTCTGTCCGTCTGTCCGTCTGTCCGTCTGTCCGTCTGTCCGTCTGTCCGTCTGTCCGTCTGTCCGTCTGTCCGTCTGTCCGTCTGTCCGTCTGTCCGTCTGTCCGTCTGTCCGTCTGTGCGTCTGTGCGTCTGTGCGTCTGTCCGTCTGTCCGTCTGTCCGTCTGTCCGTCTGTCCGTCTGTCCGTCTGTCCGTCTGTCCGTCTGTCCGTCTGTCCGTCTGTCCGTCTGTCCGTCTGTCCGTCTGTCCGTCTGTCCGTCTGTCCGTCTGTCCGTCTGTCCGTCTGTCTGTGAACAACCTTAGCCGCTAAAACGTTCAGCCGGTTTTCTCCAAAATTGATATTCGCCAATCAATTTGGCTGTTGTCGCGGCCCCTTGAATTTGAAACCGATATTTTAATTTTGGAAACTTGAAGCTCCTGGGACATTCTCCAAATTTTCAAAACAATGGCTCCATCCTTTTTGATTAAATTTTGTTGTTGTATAGTGTGAAGGACGCTTAAGAGAATGGTACAGTTCCCATGTTCCTTGAAAACCCTATTTTTTCCAAAATTGAAAGAGTTTAAAAAAATGCGGAGTCCTATTGACGATTTTTTACCAAGATCAGGTACAATTTTTCGTGAAAATAGGAGGAAGGAAGTATGTGCTGTTTCAGCCCCATTAGTTTCCATTAATAAATGAATGTGTATGATTGCATCGTTTCAAATGAAACTGGAAAGGAATGGAAGATCAAGTACATTTATATCATGTGTATTTTTAATTCGTTATTGTAAGGTTACATTTGTTGAGAAATATTGTGTTGAAGCGTACTCACCTAAGTATTAACTCTTCCTTTACAGCGTTTCCTTTTGATTCGTTGAACTTCTTCAAAAACGTTGTTGAACATTACCATTTCGCTTTGGAGTGCGTCCCCGCTAACCCCATGAACACAGTTTCTTGGAACCATTCAAAACGTGAACTATATTCTTCAACTTCCTCGTCGTTTATGATTTGCAGCACAATAGACAATCCCTCTATACCGAGTGCGGTAGGTGCGAAGGTAAGTTATTGCTGTAATTGTTCATTGTTTCGAGAGTTGCAACCGGGAAGAAAGGTGAAAATATCATCCTAGTTATGCAACTATGCTCTTTCATTCTTTCATGAAATTGCAAACATAGAAACGTTGAGGTCACAGAATAAATTGCGTGAACTCGTTTCATGTCAGGCTGAATTGCACTGAATGATGCGCAGGATAAAGGTTGTAATAAGACGCAACTAGCACGTGCCATTATTCAAACGATCAACACCATACCAGGGAGATTCAAAAGCAGAAAGATCTGTAACACGTACAGTCATTCAGCATTATTTTCAGCTGTAGCCCGCTTACATATTCATATTCTCATCCATCCCCTATGAGATATGATCTCTTTCCCACACTGACTAAATTTGTCAAATACGAAACGTTTACACGTGCGCAGGAATTACCACCCGCGGTGAAAGACCTGTCTAAAAATTCAGCGCGCGCATATTCAAATTAAACGAAAAGATATTAATAGGGCATTGTGATCAACGGCCACAGCAGGGACCAGAGATCACCACCCACACGAATTTCGGCTCATAGCAACACGGCGGGCCCCCCCGACACACCAGCAGCTCACATATCCAGCTGTGCCCGCGACACAGCGGATTTATCGACCGGAAAAGCGAGCCCGGTTGCTGACACGTGAATACAAATTCGCGTTCATCATGCGCTTGGAAATAAAAAGATCCGCTGCCTCCCGTTCCCGAATCCATTTCTGTCACGGCCCCCTGCTTCGCCGATCTGGTCGCTGTCAATTGGAGTGGCGAATGAATATTACAAATCAGGCGCTTTTCGCGCGATTTTTGTTCGGGGGCGTTTATTTAGGCGTCAGGTGAATCGAACCAACAGCTGCGGAGGAGGAGGCGATGGAGGGAACGGCTGGAGCGACACCGGAGGCCGTGACGACGGTGTTGCGGGGCGGAGGCGGGCGGAGCGGGGCGGAGGCGGGGCGGAGGCGGGGCGGAGGCGGGGCGGAGGCGGGGCGGAGGCGGGGCGGAGGCGTGGGCGGGGGGCGGTAGCGGGGAGCGGTAGCGGGGAGCGGAGGCGGAGTGCATGCGTGTGAAAGGCAAAACGGAGGCTGGAATGAGGCATGGATGAAAGGGGATGGTTGCGCAATGGCAGCACGGTCAGGCAGGGTTGGAAGCGTTCGGTGGAGGCAGCGAAAGGGATAACGATAAACATGGCGATAGAAGTACCGACACTGGAAACATGTTGGTTGGCGGTGGAGGTAGCGGTGGCAATGGCGGAGACGGTGACAGTGAAGGTGCCGGTGGCGGGTGGCGAGTGACGGTGGCCATGACGCTTGGCTGGTGGTTTGGCGGTGGGGGGCGGGAGCGGATTTCGGGTGGCGAGTGGTGACTAGTGGTGGCGGGGGGGGGCGGGCTGGTGGGTGCGTGCGGTGGCGGGGGGGTGGCGGGTGGCGAGGACGGTGACGGAGGGCGGGGGGCGGAGGCGTCAGAGGCAGTAATACGGCGAACGGGCAACAGAGGGAGTGGCAGCTGCAAGATATGTTTCCGCGTGGTGGGCGTAATGGAGAGAGGTTTGCGTTGTGCAGTTGCGTGTTTTCCCCCGCGCGAGATGGGCACCCGTCAGCGCGTCGGCCTGCGAAATGGCGGTGCGTGTTAGCGATCCGCGCGCTCTGGTGTTCCGCGTTCAAGGCTCGATTTGCCGGCGCTGACGCGTTTGCACTCTTTTTGATCGGGAATTTTTGATGCCTGTTTCTTTGATGTTAATATCGCGAATATTTTTGGGTGTTTCATTAAACCTTTTCGTTCAGAACTGTCATTCTCTCAGATCCATTTATATTTTTATTTTCCGTTATTCCGTTTTCCTTTCGTTGCTGACAGTTGCATATTGCTTGAAACGTTATTTTGTAGTTGTAATTGCGGAAATTTCGCGATTTCTTACTAATCATTCTCATGAATGAGTAATGTTCATAAATTTAATACGTAATATTAATTCTGTAACTTATATTTTTCTAAAACTCGTTTACTGTAAAACATACATTTCAAATGCGTGTGAGCAGTCTGCGCTACAGTACATTGACGTCTGAGAGAAGGTACGATGTTTTCACTTTGTTTAAATTTCATAGGTAAATAAAGTGTTTTCATTTAGTGTGATTGCTAAATATGATTAAATCATAAATTAACCAGTGATCATCCGGATCACCATCATCCGGAGGGTTTGCATATAGTTTTATGAATAACGGTAATTTTGGATTCAATGAAGTTAATGTTGGCATTAGCCAAAGGGCGCTGGCGGTTGCTGGTAAGGTGATTGCTAGAATGGGAGTCACCTTGCGTGTTCGCGGGAAGTAATACAAAAAGCGTTGGAAATTATGTTTTGCAGATTGGAGGTTGTTGGAAAATTGCGAAGGACGAAGTACGGAGCCTTGTAAACTGCTGTTCGGTGGATGAAGGTCCTTGATTGATTGATGTTTTCTGGCACGACTACTGTTATGATCATTAGTCCCGTTAACGTAGTGAATGTTTTTCCGTGGAGGAGGTGGTGTTCTTCGCTCGCTGGATGGCGAGATCTGGCGCCGACCTACCTGTTGGCTTGCCGGAGGCACCCCCTCCACGATCTCGCCCCAGAGGGATACCCCTCCCCCCCCACACACCCACAGCAGGGACACGGTCTAAGCTCCTGGCTGATCTCCCGAGATCTGTGATGCATGTATGTGTGAGTGTATGTGTGATGGGAGAGGGTAGAAGAAGGAGAAGGAAGGAAAGATCGTGGACCGATTGTTAGGGTACTGCTTTGGCATTCGCGTGGTGTTGATCGGAGAAACCAATGATCAGAGGAGCCGGTCACTGAGATTCTTCTCCAGACAGCGGCTGAATTCGACCTAGCTGACAAGGTAATATTAAAAACCGTGCCTCCGTCGTGACACCAACCTAGGATCTCACGGTCAGAGGAACATGACATGAGTTGATGCCCTGAGCCATTTACTTTTTCTTTCATTAGGGGCATTCACTAGTAGAATCATATAAAAAGAAACTATCCTCGTTGCTGTCTTCTTCATAAGTACTTCAAGTATTTTAAGTATTTCACTTAAGTGCTTTCACCGCATGTTAGTAGCGTGGTTGGCTTTTCGTACCACGTCATCAAAATTATCCTCCAACAATAAATTATCCTCAACCTCATTACCACCCTTCCCTTACATCCTCAACATCATTACCACCCTTCCCTTACATCCCATTCTTCCAGTAATCATTTCATCACTTACGTACTTGTCTCCATCTCTCTCTCTCTCTCTCTATAAATATATATATATATATATATATATATATATATATATATATATATATATATATATATATATATATATATATATATATATAATCGAATTCAGTTGGAATATACTTATTCAAATTATCGTTCTCTGTGTTGTCGCGGCAGAAAGTATTATTCCTTTACAAGGAGGGATAAGGGCCCAAACCTTTTGCTGATTTATTCTTGAAAATATATTTTATTACATCGCCGCGAATACTTTTGTTACCAATCCTTGCAAAATACGCTCACATTTTTCTGTATTCCAAATTTAAGTAGTATATGGTTTAGGGTAGGGATCACAGAATTTTGAAATCGTGCATAGAATTCTTAACTTGTCCCCATAGCACATCACACACATATTTAACTGTTTTTGACGTAAAATAAATAAATTTCCTTCTCTTAATGTTATTACTCAACAATTACTCTTAAAAATCTTAAAAAAAGAGCATACTATATAAAGTGCGTATAATTGATTGGATTTATGCTGGAAACAACCAATCCAAAAGAATCAATATGGTTGAAAAACGTCTAGGAATGTTTGGACACATCTTCGTATTTCGACTAGTATATCGGCATGTACGATAGTGAAGTGCATGTAAGTATTCGTGTGTGTGTGTGTGTGTGTGTGTGTGTGTATGCATGCGTGTGCGTGAGTAAGTAAGAGGTGAGGACAGGCCAAAGAAAAGGAAAGACTGATAGCGCGCGGTACGTGGCCCATTTGTTAGGGTACTACTCCGGCATTCGCCTGGTATTGATCAGAGAAAGTGCAGTAAACTACCGGTCAAAGCAGCCCGACACCACAAAACCCCTCAAAATAGAAGCTGCCTTCGAAATATAGTTGACAAGCTAATGTCGAAAATCCTGCTGTTGGGGCTCGAAACCTAGAGGGGGCCTAGTCAAAGGCTTTGCAGCGACATCAGTTGATGCCCTTGAACCCACTACGTCGGACGGTTCAGTCGAATGCAGCGTGGTCATTGTCGCTCGCCAGAATCAGTTGGGCGTTCGCGCCCGATCGTTTCTTCGGTCAAACGCCGATCCACTCTGCAGGGAACTCCACGTCCTCCCGAGCGCTTCCCCCTCCCCCTCCCCCTGCGAACGCGGCGCGTCATCTGCTCTCACCTCCACGGCCCCGCCCCCCCCCCAGGGTGGGAGGGGGGAGGGGGCGGCGGCCGGACGCGCGCTCGCTCCGCCGGACACGTCACAAATACTTTTCCGGCGCGCGCGCGCCGCCCGGCAAACAAGAGCAAAGCGGACCAGATCTGGGGGGGTCTGGGGGACGATGGGATGGGGCGGGATGTGGGGAGCCGAGACGGGCGGAGCTGGGCCAGAGTGGTGATGGCTGTGACGGGGCAGTGCGGGGTGGGATGCGGCGGGATGAGTCCAGCCGGGCGGAACCGGGGGGGAGAAGCGGGCCGAGCTAGGTCGGAGTGGGGACGGCTTGGACGGGGCACGAAGAAGCGGGGGGGGCAGGGGGCGGGAGGAGATGGCAGAGGTGGGGGCAGGGTGTAGGGAATAAAGAGGTGTGAGGCGGCGGCAAGGGGCAGCAGCATGGCGTGGGGCAGCGAGACGAGCTCGTGGATGGACAACGGAAGTGGAGACATGTCCGCAGTGCACAGTGGTTCCAAAGGAGGCGAAAAAGGAAATAAAGCAATATTCTTCTAATTCTCTCTGGGTGGAATTAGGCCTCTATGATCTGATTAAATTTCACCGTCTTCGGTCATACCACACTTCTTTTTCGAAGTGAAACATTGTTCTGAACTTGTGTGGGAATCTATTTCTGGCGGTGTGCGAAGAACATGTTCTTCCAACTTTCTTCTTTATAGTTGATCGAATTTTCAGTTCTTGATTGCATCCAATGCGTAGCAATGGCTATGGCTTCATTTCACATTTTGTCTTGTTTAT
Source organism: Teleogryllus oceanicus (assembly GCA_964035755.1). Classification (NCBI taxonomy): domain Eukaryota; kingdom Metazoa; phylum Arthropoda; class Insecta; order Orthoptera; family Gryllidae; genus Teleogryllus; species Teleogryllus oceanicus. Next base: position 128,392,112 of record CAXIVR010000003.1, on the reverse strand, counting down.
GGCCACGAACTGATCCAATCCACTTCGTTTCTGAGGCTTCTGGTTGTTTTATGTCTGTATTCCTAAGCGTTCAGTTTTCCGTTTTGTAAAGTGAAGAGCGCCATAATTACATCAACGGGACCGTCACATCAACGGTCTTGGTCATATTAGCCCATTACTAAGATTATTTCCTGGCTTAGCGAGTCAGACAAGAGAGCAGGTCAGAATTGTCAATATTGTATTCTTTATTGTGACACAAAATCTGAGTCAAATGGCCATAAACGCTAATAGCTGAATGATCTAGAAAGGTGATTATGATATGGTATAAATGATGAAAAAGTAGTGGTTGAATGAGTGAAAGAGAAATGGGACAAATCCAAGGAGACCGCGAATACAGGTAAGTCCATATACACACGCCATGGAACTCCAGTACAAGTTCCCCGCACCCGGCCAGGATTGACAAACGGGCATCAGACCGCCCACAGTCTTTCCTTCCTCTTCCTTGTCCTATCCTCACTCTTTACTTACACACACACTTATGTGAATCACACTACCACACACGTCGAGAGATCAGTCTGGAGCTTACTGCTTGTCCCAGCTGGAGTGGTGCTAGGGCGGGAGATCCGTGGTTGGGGAAAACCCCACGAGTCCGTGTGTATGTTGGCCCCCGATTTACCGATGCAGCGGGAGAAGATAGGCGTCTTCCATGATAAAACATGCACCATACTTACGGGCTAATGACAGCTGTAAACGCGTCCGGAAGTACTATTAAATAATTCCACGTCATTCGTCATGGAACTCCAGTGGATGTCCCCCGCCCCCACCGGGATCGAACCCACACCATGGCTACGGGAGAGGTGGCTCATTGCATCAACTGGTCACAACAGTTTCTTTAACCGTAAGGACATAGATTCGAATCCCGACAGCGGCAGGATTTTCGACACTAACTTGTCAGCTAGGTCGAATTTAGTCGCTGACTGGAGGACAATTCTTGCGGCCGGCTGCTCTAATCGGTAATTTTCCGTGGTTTCTCCCATCAACACCAGACGAATGCCGGAACAGTATCGTAACAAAAGAACCATGGGCCGTGTACGATCTCTTAGACCCACTTACACTAACATACAATACACTACCACACATGCCGGGAGACTGGTCGGGAGATTAGAGCTTGTTCCGGCGGGGGCGGTTTCCCTGCTGGTGGGAGATATCTGGTTGTGGAAAACCCTGCTAGAAAACCCCGCCCCGTCCCGATGAAAAACATACACTACACTAGCAGGTCTAATGACCTCAGTAGTTGCCGCGCCCGCAATCACTAGCCAGTGCATCAAACCCACGGCACTGCACCACGTTACCGGCTGGCGTCGAACTCAGAGCCCGCTCTTTCTGCGTGTTGCGAGCCACTGCGTGCGGTGACCCGTGGCGGCGAGGCGCCCAGGGCCGGCCGAGTCGCTTTCCGCCCCAGTTGGGTTAGCGCTTTTGACAGTTGGCCGAGGTGGCGAATCGGAGGCCGCTTCAGATTCGGTTTCCGGGAGCACGTGGACGGGGGCGGGCGACGCCTCCGGTGGGGACGTCCTCCGAGAGACGTCCGCTTCCGGGAACCAGGCTGTTTGCTCGAGCGCGCTGATCGACTCGTTGGAGCTTGGTGTTTGCCTGGGGTTGTCAGGTGTAAGGTGGGCTGAAGAACATTTGAACGACGTATCTATTCTGTGAAATCTTCCATTATTAAAAATGTGTAATGAAAAAAGTAATTAGTTATTTAATTAAATTGTACGTACTACATCAAATATGTTTATTCACTACTTCTACATAAGCTGCTATTACTTTATTATTCTTAGCAACCGAAACTATCTTATTCAGTAAGAATTAAATAGTTCAGGCCCGCGAATTTTATTTCGTTGCTAATATAATTTGCGTGCATAGTCTAAATTACTCGTATTATCAATTCGTGCACTTTTCCACCACAATATTTCCATTAAGTAAATGCAAGAGTGTTCCGTCTCAGGAATTACTTATACTTTTTAAGTACTCTCTGTTCGCAACTATAGTTTATATGCCTGGAGATAATGTGTTAAATAATATAGAATATAACTTGACCATTATTCGATTTTTCTCTTTCATTTAAATTCTGACTCTAGGAGACAATACTTTTTTTCTTTAATTTCTTATGTCATATATTATATTGTATATAATATCGTTACTATTCTATCTTAATATCAGCTAACACAATGCTATAAATTGACTTTTATGTGGTGGTATTTACAAGTTATGATCACTTACACTCACAGAAATTCCGCAATCCTAACCCAAATGACTCTATTTTTGCTTATCACGTTTATGACGTATAAAGGTTATAACAAAAACGTTATAACGCTTTGCAGTATCACGATTCGATGCTACGCATGGTTTCTTTTACATTCTGTTGTAGGTAATAATGTAATATATGTGTACTGTGGTGTTTCTTCAAATTCGTTTGCTCTTAATCCTCGTCAATAATAATTAAGCAAACACTTAACTGTAATGAAGGGGTTTACTAGGAAAGCAGGGCACAATTCGCCAAAGGGCAGCTACCAACAGAAGGAAAATACTTCAGCAAAGGTGACGGGAGGGGGGGAGGACTCTTCGTCCCACTGTAACCCGCTCTACCCCACCTTCGTTTCCGCCCCTCCCCATTCCGTGTCGTCCCGTTCCACACCGCCCCTCCTATCCCCTCCCCGCCACGTCCCCTTCTACCGCGCCACCACTTTTCCCCACCTTGCTCTTCCCCACCCCCCTTCTTCTAACCATTGCCCCCTCTACCACACCAAACTGCTCTGCTCTACTCCCCGCACCCCCTCTGCCCCACGTCTCCTCACTATTCGTCATCGCTCTCCAGTTTCCTCCACTCGTCCTCTTTCTTCCATCCCGCTCCTTTGCGCTCCACCATCCCCTTCTCCGTGCCTTCTCACTCCATTCGGCCTCCTACACGCTCTCCACTCAGAGCAGAGCAGCGCCCTCCTCGCCCCCAGAGTCAACACGCAGGGCTTGACATGCGGGACGTGAGACAATATTTACAAATTATTTGGAGGCCGTCACTGGCGACGTATCTTCCACCCCGGCGACGTCCGAGAGCAACGACCTCCGCTCCGCCCCCGCGTCGCCCTTTTCCTCTTCCGCATCCGCTTCCACAACCGCTCACCTCGCCTCGCCCACGCCTCCGCCCTCGCCACGCCCCCCGCCTCCCCCCCCACGCTCCCCCCCTCGCCCACGCCTCGCCGCCTCGCCACGCCTCGCCCACGCCTCGCCCACGCCTCGCCCACGCCTCGCCCACGCCTCGCCCACGCCTCGCCCGCCTCGCCCACGCCTCGCCCACGCCTCGCCCACGCCTCGCCCACGCGCTTCTCCCACGCTTCGCCCACGCTTCGCCCACGCTTCGCCCACGCTTCGCCCACGCTTCGCCCACGCTTCGCCCACGCTTCGCCCACGCTTCGCCCACGCTTCGCCCACGCTTCGCCCACGCCTCGCCCACGCCTCGCCCACGCCTCGCCCACGCCTTCGCCCAGCCTCACCTGCGCTCGGGTGCTTGATTTGAGATCCGGTCCTCCAATTGTCCTGCCCGTAGGCTCCGCGACTCACCGTGGCTAAATGTGCCTCCCACAACCACCAGAATGGTGTCGTCTCTGTAGACATCGTCATGGCTTAGCAATCGTCGACGTTGTCATCATCATTCGCGTAGTCATTGTCATCACGTTGCCGTAATTTAAGAACATGTTGTAGCCACTCTCATTCCCTACTCAGTATAACCTCCAATGCTATAAATACGCTTTACATTACAACACTTTAACAATATCATAACCATCGTTAATTCACAGATTTTTTTCATGCTCTTCTCTGTCATTGCTCAAATCCATCTCCTTCTGTCATCTCTTTGTATAACCCAACGTTAGATACCGATAAGCGAATGTCGTTTGGGAGACCTAAGAAAAGTTCTAAAGTCGGAACGGACCTGAAGGTAAATTTTGGTGTCCATCTGAAAATGATGGCCATTCTCCTCATCACCATTGTCACTCCTACCCTCATCATCTTCATTTCTACCATCTCAATCTGCTTATGATTCTACGTTTGTACTCTCCTTCTTTCCAAGCGCCAAACAATCTCCTAGTCATTCGTGTCTTTTCGTCGGTAATTCTATTACATGGCCGGATTACATGGTCTTCTGCAGTTGTCATCCAGACACTCCCCGTTTCCTCCTCGCCACCTAGCCTTTACCAACATATCAACACTTTGTCCTCATGCCTCCCATCATTGATTGATTGATTGATTGATTTTTTCGTGTTTCCGGGCGCGTCAACTGCTTTGGTCATTAGTCCCGCTAGTGTAGTGCATGTTTTTCTCGGGAGATGGCGGTAATGTTCCCCCGCTGGATGGTGAGATCCAGCGCCGACCTACCGTCGGCTTGTGGGGTATCACCCTAACCCGGACTCTCTCACCAGCGGGGCAGCGCCCCAGCCGGGACAAGCTCTAAGCTCCCGACCGGTCTCCCGGAATATGTGGCAGTGTAATGCATGTTAGTGTAAATGTGTGTGTAAGGGGAGAAGATAGGACAAGGAAGAAGAAGGATAGATCGTGCGCGGTCCGTGGCCCGTTCGTTAGGTACTGTTACAGCATTTGCCTGGTGCTGATCGGAGAAACCACGCAAAACTACCGATCAGAGCAGCCGGCCGCTAGAATTCTCCTCCAGACCGCGACTGAATTCGACCTAGCTGGAAAGCTAGTGTCGAAAATCCTGCCGCCATCAGGACTCGAACCTAGGGTCTGCATTGACGTCAGTTGATGCACAGAGCTACCGCTCCTGGTGCCTCCCACCACATGTTGAACGTCATTTGCACACGTTTCTAGTCTAGTCTGTGTTTACTTTCTTCTTGGTTTCCTCCATGTCGTTCTGTTCGTCCAGCGGCCCTTTCCAGCTACCCCCGCACCCAATCCTATTTCCGCCCTGTCCATCGTACTCTCCGTTCCTTCTTGAGTGTATATACAACTGTCATCAGAACACGCGGTAGGAGCAAGAGAGTTCGGAATATTTATGGAGGGTTTGTTGATGTTTTGGCTGCTGCCTTGTGAGTGGCAGTTGTGGCTTAGATATAATTTGTAAAACTCGAAGAGTTCTTTAATATTCCGTGTTTGAGTAAGAAATACATCGTTATACTCTATTGAGTTCGTTAAGAATGCGAATTGTGAATGTTTCTTCACAACAAGTGTCGTTTAAAGCAATGAATTTCTGACTACTCATTCATAATGGCTAGGGTAAACATTTATTGTGATTTTTTGTGACGCATCTACAGAAAACTAACTACAATGAAATATCTTTTTTTTTTTTTTTGAAGATCAGAAGATATTTTTACGAAAGTGCCACAATTTTACATAGTAGCGACTAATACCAGGTTTTATGAGCTGTCGTTATGTAAAATATTATGTCGTTCTATCGAATATAATATGAGACAGTTATATCAAAAGAATCAATGGGAAGAAGATCGTTGTATTCGTCATTATAACCGGCTACTAAGGGAATTCAGCACACTTCACTATCTATCAGATTGTCCCATTTTCTCTGTATAGAATTGTAAAGTAATAACTTCCTCTCCACTTCCATCATATTTCTTTTCTTATTGGAATAATCTATCTCGTTGAAAGACATCGTAAATAATTTTTTACTCAACCAAACATTCACTTTAAAGTGAGATTTCGCTGACATCAAATCCAACTTTCCCTGGGCGTTCGGCGTTTCGCATACCTGACCCTCCTCCTCGCATTAACCCGCCACGCGATGCATTTCACGATAGAGCAGGACGCGAGCGGGGAAGTCAGGGGTCATCTCGCCCGCGTCTCCCTACGAGCGATTCGGTCGGCGCAGTTTGCACGAAGTGAAATGTAATGAATTTAAACGATGTTATCTTTCTACTTTCCGCCTTCCCTTTTCGTTCAATCCATCGAGAGAACTCATTTAATAACATAAATGGCTAAGAGTATCCGAATGGTAAGCACTCTCGGGAATCTAGAATATCTGTAGTATAAATGTAAATTATTCCCTCTGTTTTTTTGAATTTGTTCACAATTGAGATATTCGAATATAAGAGATGACCTCTGACATTTTGCGAAATTAAGACAATTGATTTATTGCACCTTTCACATGAACGAGATACCAAGGTTCTCTTTATTTCACATTAGTTTTCGAGTTCAGTAAAATGACAGTGTAAACACATGTATACTGTACGTGCAGCTCACTCCGTGGAGTTTAATGCGATCATTACACTTTTCAATGTAACGTGATAGTCAGTTATCATTATTTGCGTCCCAACTCCTCAATTGTAATTATGTAAAAGTAAAAATATTTATGGGGTTAGGCGGAAGAGCAGTCCTTATGACCTAAGCCTCGCAAAAACTAGATATCGATACCATGAATATCGTTATCATCATCTTATCGATTGGTTAGCGATTTTGGCATTATCTCTGAAATGTCTGATTTTTCCTTATTTCTGAAATGTCTGATGATGAGAATATTTTTTATAATAGTGCGTAGTCTACATGAAATGGAATATGAACCCAATGGGAACTAATAATAATAATAATAATAATAATAATAATAATAATAATAACAATAATAATAATTGTTATAATAAAATTGTCTTTATTAGTGACGAGGCTCAGGCCATTATGCCTGCTCTTCCTCCAAACCACATGAAATATTTACATAATTTCTGTCAGAGTGGATCAAAATCTTCAAAGTCAGTTACAACTTATTTTATTTCACATAAAATGCTCTCAATACAACTCAAGACTGACATACATGAAGGCAAAACAAAATCCAGTAACTAATCAACAAAATAGTACGAAACAACCTAGTGCGAAATTATTGATTTTAATTACTCTTAGAACTTGTATTCTATTGACAAATAAATTAACATGAATATTGATACTCAATAATTTCTTATACTATATATAGAAGATCGAGGGGGGAAGAACTTTTTATTTACTTCTGAGAGCAAACTAGGGACCATCCTCGTACTAAGAGGGTATATTCCTGATAACAAGTATTTCTTAATTACAATATTGGTTTAGAAAATAAATGTAGATTTCAAATCTATTGCGCTACATACGATAAGAAACAAAGTTTGTAAATAATGAAGTAATCTATGAACATTAAAACTAATCTTGTTGTTAAAATAATATCAAATAAATATAATCATGTCTTCAGCAATGCGTCTCACGGGTTGATTAGCATGAGCTACTTTTAAAATCGCTATTATACCAAAAAAATCGTAATTTCTCGTAAAATACAATGCACCTACACATATTTCAGCATTAATTGCAGCACTCAACAATTAGTATAATGTTTACTCTATTTCCTTCAAAACCCTCCGAAGTACCGCTCCGCCAAGTACGTCAGGCGGTTCTGTCCAAAGAGAAAGAAACGCAAACACGAATTGTTTTCTTTCAATCGCACTCGCGCACCGCGGATCCCTCTGCGGTCGAGCCAGAAAGCTGCTTGTGTACCCAGCACTTGGCCACGGGACCGGACCCACGCGACGCGACGCGAGGCGACGCGGCCGAACCGTCAGCGTGATTAACGGCAAGAGGCCCAGCGAGCGAATTGCTCTCTGCTCCGCACCGGGCCACGCCACGCTGCGCCGCGCCGCGCCGCACTGCGCTGCGCCTGCCTGCCTTTCACCCCAATCACTGACGGCCGCTGGCTCCAGCCCCGGACGCGGCTTGCAGAAACAACCCATAAATCGCTGCACTTTCCAACGATCGCGGCGGCGGCATGCGGCCGCACTCTCTCCAAAATGCAACACTAGACTCGGGGTGATGGTGCTGTTGTTCGAGGTGCAGCGTTCACTGGGGCGGAGGTGTTGCCGTGGTGGTGGTGGTGACATCACGGTCGGAGGTGACGAGAAAGGGTGATAGGATAAGAGGTGCGAAAGGATCGGTGGAAGGACAACAGATAGAGCTGGCGGTAACAATGGTAGCGCCACGAATTGTAAGTTTGGGTATTGCATATTCCACGGCGAAGTCTAAGGTGGCGAGGGAGGCGGAGTGGACATGGCGCGGGGAGTGCGAGGCGCGCGGAGAGCGAGACGCGTGGAGTGCGAGGCGCGTAGAGTGCGAGGCGCGTAGAGTGCGAGGCGCGTGAGTGCGAGGCGCGTAGAGTGCGAGGCGCGTAGAGTGCGAGGCGCGTAGAGTGCGAGGCGCGTAGAGTGCGAGGCGCGTAGAGTGCGAGGCGCGTAGAGTGGGAGGCGCGTAGAGTGGGAGGCGCGTAGAGTGTGCGAGGCGCGTAGAGTGCGAGGCGCGTAGAGTGCGAGGCGCGTAGAGTGCGAGGCGCGTAGAGTGCGAGGCGCGTAGAGTGCGAGGCGCGTAGAGTGCGAGGCGCGTAGAGTGCGAGGCGCGTAGAGTGCGAGGCGCGTAGAGTGCGAGGCGCGTAGAGTGCGAGGCGCGTAGAGTGCGAGGCGCGTAGAGTGGGAGGCGCGTAGAGTGGGAGGCGCGTAGAGTGGGAGGCGCGTAGAGTGGGAGGCGCGTAGAGTGCGAGGCGCGTAGAGTGCGAGGCGCGTAGAGTGCGAGGCGCGTAGAGTGCGAGGCGCGTAGAGTGTCAGCCAAGGAGTCGGATGCAGCGAGCACAGGGCGAGAGCGCTCTTGTTGGAAGCGGCGATGGTTTGAGTGAAGGCGACTGCGGGGACGGCGGCCGAGGATTAAAGTGATTAGTGGAGCGGTAGGTCAGGGCGGGGCGGCGGTGGCGGCGCGGCGCGCAAAAGTGGAGGCATAATTGGCGAGCGGTTCAGAGCGGTCGCCGCGCAGCTGGGCCGGCGTCCGCCGTCTCCCACAAGTCGCATTGATGGCGCTGCTCTCAGCCCTCATGGCGTGCCCGCGCACTCGTTCTTCCTCGCTTTGTATCCAGCTGGAAGTTGAACGTTTTGTAATATATAATATTTAAAATGTTACTTATAGTGCAAATAATCGGGACTCTAATGACCTTGGTGGTTTTTAAAGCCACGTGAAATAAAAAAAAACAAAAACAATTGTCGCTGCAGTTGTACTACTTCCCCGACACTATCGCCTCGCTCATCAATCGCCCCGATACAACATAAGTGCGTACCATAAATTTCCAACATATTAGAATTTTTTAACTATGTTAGCTTGCTTATACAATATTTTCAGTGACTACATGGCTGTGGACTCTTCAACCCTCCACTATTATTCTACAAGGGCCTTTATATTAAAAGTACGAATACTAAAATAATTGCAGCTTCCGAAATATATTTCGCGCTCTAGTGCAAGAATCAGTATCCGATTCCAGATCTTAAGCCGGCGGGCAATTGGCAAACCCGTACTATCGTCAGCGCGACAAAAAAAAAAGATTATTGCTCCTGGAAAAGTATTGCAGAATATAGAAACCATAAGAACAAAATTACTTCTTTACGTGGAGGTATAAGTACTTAGCAAATGGACAATGTTGTAAAAATGAATGAAAATTTACGGTCTTACTAAACCCCTTATCTTGAGCCTTGGGGCACACGGGGGCTATTGGCAGATTATTAACGATAGTATTATATTACAGTATTACATAGCACACATTGTATATTTTATAGTTAATGGCCAGTCATGTATATTATATCGAGACATAAAATAAATGTAAAATTTAGTAGCACAGGCAAGTATATATAACGGATAAGAATCTATTATATTGTTATTTTATATTATACCTTACATAATGATTCATTCAAAACTCATCAGCTTTTACTGCAACATATATTTATGACTTTATAAAAATATATATCGTTGCAACGAATTCAATTAATAAAACATCGCGGTTCATCAATGCTGGCGCTTACAAAGGCGAGTACCGTTGCATCGACGAGGCATATTTCACCCAAATGTTACGCAACCGCCCGGACAGCTCCACGCAGCGCCTTTGACATAACAGGCCGCGCCGGGAGTGAATCACTTTCCGTGGGTGAAAGTAACACTTCAAACGCTTCAGATCTCGCCCCGCGCAATTCCCGGAGGCTGCTTGCGAACACACGCCGGCGTTTCGCAGCGCCTCGCTAAACAACGCGAGCGCCCAAGCATAACACTTCTCCCGTCCAGCTGACGAGTCCCCGCCGCCGCCGCCGCCTCTGTCACCACCACCACCACCCATGCCGCCGCCCCGTGCCATTGCAGCCGCCACCCGCCGCCATTGCTCCTGCCGGCTCCTCCCCTCGCCTTCAGCCATACCTGCTGGTCCGATCCGCGCCCGCTTCCTTCCCCCCGCCACTACCACCACAACAACCGCCACCGCCAACGCAAACGCAAACGCCACCGTCACAGTCAACGCCACCGCCACCGCCGCTTTCCCCATCACCGTCACGTACGCCACCTCCCCACCGCCACCCCCCGCCCGCCCCCACGCCACCGCACCGCCACCGCCCCTTCCCTCACCGTCACCGCATCGCCACCTCCCCCGCGACCTCCATCGCCACCGCCACCTTCACCGTCACCGTCACCGCCACCTCTATCGCCACCGTCACCGCCACGGCCGCCTTCCCCGTCACCGTCACCGCCACCGTCGCCGCCACCTCTATCGCCACCCTCACCAACCGTCGCCGCCACCTCTATCGCCACCTCACCACCACCGTCGCCTTCCCCGTCACCGCCACCGTCGCCGCCACCTCTATCGCCACCGTCACCGCCACCGCCGCCTCTACGCCACCGTCACCGCCACCGTCGCCTCCACCGTCACCGCCATCGTCACTGTCACCGCCACCGTCACCGCCACCGTCACCGTCACCGTCACCGTCACCGTCACCGCCACCTCTACCGCCGCCGCCTACGCGTTGCCTCCTCTCTCTCTCACTGCCGGGCGCACACACGAGGTAAAAAGGGGCAGATAACAAATGACGATAACCTCCTTTTTGCGCCGCTAAAGAGCGCGCGGCCCGGCCGGGCCGGTCGGCCGGCGGCAGCCAGGCGGTGGGGGATGAGGGCTATTGTGCTGGCGGGTGGTGATGATAGGTAGGCGTTTCAGGCGAGAGTTACAGTTTCTCTGTTGGAGGAGGAGGAGGCTATGGAAAGAAGTAGTGGTGGCGCTTCCGCACACAACTTGGAAAGGGTTTACATTTGATAAGGTCGGATAAAATTGTGCCTTGATACATTTATGAATTGATATCGCGACAATAAACATTACTATAATCCAGTTATAACTGTTCAGTCGTACACTTCCCACATTCCTGCAAGAAGGATGTTCTCTTCTTTTTATAGAAACTAGTTCAGAATTTCATAAAAGGTATCTGAGCAATATTTTGGTTTTGTTTTTTTTTTACTTAAATAACCATGAACTCTGCGAACTATTTTTGGAATATGGCAAACTAAACTCGGGATTTTAAGACCAGATTAATTTGTAACAAAATTTGTCTCAATTAGTTATGTTTCAGAACTAACCGACTCGAAACACACAAAACTTAGGACGTGATTAGTTACGTCGTGATGGTTGAATCTCTTCTAGAAATACAGTATAATCTCGATTAAGTCGATCGGGAGCGGTAGCTCAGTGCATCCACTGATGTCACTGCTGCGCCTCTGACCGGGAGGTCCTAGGTTCGAGTCCTGACGGCGGCAGGATTTTCGACAATAGCGTTTCAGCTAGGTCGAATTCAGTCGCTGACTGGAGGTGAATTCTAGTGACCGGCTGCTCTGATCGGTAGTTTTCCGTGGATTTTGCGATCAACCCCAGGCGAGTGCCGAAGCAGTAATCTACCAAACGGGCTACGGACCGCGCGCGATCTGTCCTTCCTCTTCATTGTCCTATCTTCTCCCCTTTCATACACACTTATACGAACATGTACTACACTACCATATATTCCGGGAGACCGATCGGGAGCTTAGAGCTTGTCCCGGCTGGAGCGGTGCCCCGCTGGTGGGAGAGCCCTGGTCAGGGGGAAACCCCACTAGCCGACAGTAGGTCGGCGTCGGATCTCGCCATTCAGCGGGGGAAGATCACCGCCATCTTCCGAAAAAATAAAGCATGCAGTACACTAACGGGACGAATGACCAAAGCAGTTGACGCGCTCGGAATCACGAAAAAGCAAAAAATAAATCGATACACTCTAGTTTTTTTATGAGATAGTTTCCTAACGTGAAAGATTTCTTCTTTATTTGCAACACAGACGTCTTTTATTATGTTGAAGTAATCGATTTTTTACTTCAATTTGAAATACACATTATTTGTACCTACCGTTTCGTAAATCGACATCTACTATCACCTCCATCACTAACAATATGATATAAATTCTACAGGGCGATAGGAAGTTCCAAACGTCGGGGCTCGTGAACTCGAAGCGGCCTTCCTTTCAACGCATTCGCTAGCGACTGCCGACCAACCTCCGGGTCGCGGCTGTTACCGCCACCTCCGCCTCCTCCGCCGTCGCTGCCATCAACGCCGCCGCCAGAACGACCGCCAGCACCTCCAACACCACCACCACCTCCATCAGCGCCTATGTCACCGCCTCTACCGTCATCTCCACAAGTTCCACTACTGCCGTCACCACCAACACCACTACTTCCTCCTTCACCACCAGCACCACCACTACCACCACCCCAACACCACTAGCACTACCCCGTCACAACCACCACTACCTCCTCCAATACTACATCCACCAACACTACCACCTTCACCATCACCTCCACCAACACCACCACCACCGCCACCAACACCATCACAACCATCTTCTCCGCAGCCTCCTCCTCTGCCGCCTCCATCGCCCATTCTGTCGAGGACTCCGAGGGCCCCTATCGCTCGACGATAATTGGCTCGTTAGGTGGTCGGCGAAGAAAGCAGCGGCACAGGGTCTCTGAGGAGCATCTGGCGACGCCGCGCCGCGCCGCGCCCACCCACCGCCTCCGATTTAATCTGCTTCGCCCCCTCCCCTCGCCCCTCCTTGTCCTTTCAGACGGCCGCCACCGCTTCTGCTCTCAACGGCGACAACGGACCCCTGCCTCCCAAGTTGACGGCTTCACCTTCCCGAGGGTGACGGCTCTTCCCCCTCTTCGCTTTTTGGGTGTTGCTTTCATTCTATTTGGCACTAAACGTTTCCTAACGATTTTGTTATATAGTGACGGCGTTATATTGCGGCGGCGATGGTGTAGCGGTTAGCGTATCGGACAAACCCAAGTTTGCGGGTTCAAACCCGCTCGAAGCCGTGGATTTTTAAGGGCGAAAAAATCCTTCGTACGCCTTCCTTCGGAGGGGAAGTAAAGCCGGCTGTCCCATGTTAGTAGATTTACTGCATGTAAAGGATCCTCAAGCCTAAATGATGCCTCTGAGCTAAATTCAAATCGCCTGTTTCGTCGCCCAAGTAATATCTTCTTTCTCCCATGATTGGTGAAAGGAGAGTAACGAAATTTGCGTGGTCAGACGGAAGAGCAGGCCTCATGGCCTGAGTCTCGCCACGTAAAATAAGACAAGTTCAATTCAATTCAATTCAATGCCGTCGTTGATGTTTGAAATATTTGGGGGGTAATGCAGCTTCGTATAAATTGTTCTAGAATCGCTTGTTCCCGCGTTCCTTATTGCTCCCGCGGACACAAACCAACACCGATTTCCTTCAAAGTACTGATTATATCTCTTTTTCACTTTTTGCTCATTAGATTTTTGAAGACTCAATTAGCATGTACACAAATCCTGTGAGTCTCGTCAAGTATTTAGCAGCTTGCTTCTTTTCCACGAATGAGTTTCCCGTTCGAATCTCGGTCACGAGTTATGAAATTTGTAAAGGAAATTCGGATTCGTGTGAGATATCCTTGGAAGTCACCTTTTTCTCCAGCCTCCACCGATTTAATCTGTTGCTTCCTTTTTCTCTTATCTCCCCGATGCTTGGTCCTTATGCTTTCGGACTGCCGCTGCAGAACTAAACGGCGACTATGGACGCACGACACGAAAGTTGATATTACATGTCCGATATCATGAATATCGTTTACTTTCTTTGACTGTAGCGGGCTGTTTAAATGGCTATTTAGCTCGTACATATTTCGCAAGTTGCCTATAACACAGCGGTCGACACTCTCGTGTGCCGTCCATGAGTATCAGGATCAAAAACCGGCTACGATGTGAAAGGATCTATCTGGGAATGATAGTGAAAACTGCATCCAAATTTATTGAAGTAAAGCTCACTTCCCCCCAGTTAGAGAGTTACTACTTTGTAACCCTCTAACCAGACCATCTGAACCAATGCCCCAAAACGAATTTTCAGCGTTTCAGTTGTTCTGTTATCTTTATGCATACATTTTTAAAATACAATTTTAAAAAATCCTTTTTGAGTAAACTTATATTCCCACCATAATGGAATTTATTGAACAATCTTAATTTCAAATTAAAATTTTTAAAATGAAATTTCTTCTCAGAATGTTTAAATTAGTTTCTAATACCAATTTATCTAAAATATATATAATAATTTTTCATTATAATGGTTCAGAACGTTTTCCTCCGCTTCCTCCAGAGAAGGTTTCGCCATCGTAAGTGTGACGGGAGGTCCTAGGGTTCGCGCCTCGAAGTATTTTTGACACGCTACAAAAGTCGATTTCAGCAGTGGCCTGAAGGAGAATTCTAGTAGCCGAGTGCTCTGATAGGTGGTTTACAGTGTTTTCTCCGATCAACACCAGGCGAATGCTGAAGCAGTACCCTAACAAACAGGCCATGGACCACGTGCGATCTTTCCTTCCCTATCCTTATCCTATCCTCACCCTTTACTACTTTCACGTAGTAACAGTTGCATGCACTCCACTACCGCATACGCCGGGTGGCCATATCGGGACCTTAGAGCTTGCCCCAGCTGGAGCGGTGCCCGCTAATGGGAGATACCTGGTTGGGTGATATCCTGCGAGCCGGCATGTAGGTTGGAGCTGGTTCTCATCATCCAGCGGGAGATGATCACCGTCACCTCTTGAGGAAAACACATGCACTACACGTACGGATCGAATGACCTCAAGAGTTGTCGCACCTGGAATCACTAATCAGTCAATCGAAAAGGATTCCTCGGGGCTCGCCTGTTTCCTCGACCAGGAGACGTGGCTCAGGGCATCAACTGATGACACTGCAGTGCCTCTGACTGGGAGGCCCTAAGTTCGAGTCCCGACGGTGGCAGGATTTTCGATATTAACTTGTCAGCTAGGTCGAATTCATTCGCTCTCTGGAAGAGAATTCTAGCGGCTGGCTGCTCTGATCGGTAGTTTTCCGTGGTTTCACCGATCAACACTACGTGAATGCCGGAGCAGTATCCTAACAAATGGGCCAGGCACCACGCGCGATCTTTCTTTCCTCTTCCTTGTCTTATTACATATACACTTACACTAACTTGCACTACACTACCACCCATGCGGGGAGACCGGTCGGGAGCTTAGAGCTTGTTCCGGCTGGGGCGGTGCCCTGCTGGTGAGAGATACCTGGTCATACCATCATCAAAATCTACTGTTTGTTGTATTTCTCTTTACTCCAAGATAAAAATTATTATAATGATAAAAGAGATAAATGAATTATACCGATATCAATAAGCGTCCAAATGAGTTTGTATCAGTAAGCCCTTCTTCCATTCTTTCCAGACCATGTTCTGCAATTTCTTTGCATCTGAGAAAAAAATTGTTTATTTGGACTAAATGGAATGTACGAGCGTGGGTGGGCATAGAATATCTAAAATGTCAAGAACAACGAACTGATTTTAATATAAGGTCTTCACCGGACCATGTTAAATTGTTCGAAAGCTCCAATAGCATACGTACAATGTTTTTCCAAGAACAATTTGCAAATGCAAAGCAGTACAAAGAAAATGATCTTATCTGCGATTTCCATGCTTCTTTAATTCCGAAAAGTAAGTCTCAATCGTTTAGTGTGCATGAAGAAAACGAGAACCATGCGTGCTTTTGATGGTGCAACATGAACAAATGTTAAAATTAACAAATGAGTCTAACGAACACGTAAAAAGACTTGAATTTATAACCAATAAAAGCAATTATATCAACACAATTAATACTTATTTCGTTTTAAATATTAAAGCCAACGATCCCTTATTGTTCGGAAAAAGAAAAATTCGATGATTCGTGGCACAAATCACAAGAAATACGTGTTCTGTCGATTGGGTGTGTCTTGTGAAGTTCCTGTGTGGAAATTTCAATAAGATCAACAGAGAGCTGTTGGGGACGCCTCATCTTAACGTTCCTTCGCCTGAGCGTCCTGCAAGCAGTCCATTGTTAATGTTAAACATGTGATTGTCACGCACAATGTAAAGAATATGAATGCATAGTCAAACCAAGCAAATGATCATATCAGCACGTTTAATTCTTTTATTCTACGATAGTATAACGATCCATTAGTGAGTGTGGGTGAGCGAGTGAAAAGAACAATTGGTGAGCGCTGTGCGTGATTTAATGGCGCGCGTGAAGTTCTTGTGAAGCTCCAGCGAGGAGCTCTCAATAAAAGGGTCGGCCAGGTGGCGGGCGGCCTCTCTCAGGTCACTGCCTCCCTTCGCCCGAGCGTCCTGCAAGGCGGCCTCCTCAGGGCCGGCCCTTAGAGAGGCCGTCGTCGTGGGACGAAAGCAGGGCGAAGGCTTTCGCTCAGCGCGTAGCTACCGCCCGATCCGTTCGTTAGCGGAAAGTCGCGGCCGGAGGCGAGGGCGGGGACGAGGACGGGGCTGGGGCAGGAACAAGAGCGGGGACCGGGGCGGGGGCGGGGCGGTAAAGGCTGCCGTCTCATTGAAGACCGCGCCCTCCTCGTTCCAGGGCCAGACGGCTCTTCTTCGGTTAAAGGAAACCGACGCTCTTAGAAGATGTGAATGCCCCCAACCCCGACCACCTTCTCCCCTCCTCCGGCCCTGCCCCTCCCCTCCTGATCAACCCATACCTCTTCCTCTCCCACCTCCAGCTCCCACACTCCAGGCGGAAAAGGCTCAAAGGAAGATCTGAGGCGTTTTCAGGGAAGTTGTCGACGACTTAAGCTGAAGATCGCAGACTGGGACAGGAGAAGCGAAAATATTCGTTGCGACTTTTTGTAGTTCGATCTTTTTAAACGTGTGCACGGTTCGTGTTCCTTGCTTTTTCCCTGCGAAAGAAATTCAATTATATACGGAACTGAATTAGGTGACTTCGTTAAGCGAATTAATCGTAACTCGAGATTTTTTTTCTGTGCCGGTGTTTTGCATCCGTATCCAAAGAAGCAAGGCGGCGTGGAATTTTTTAATAAGATACGATAACGAATTCTAGGTAGCTTGTTATTTATTGCGTTTTCAGTTAAGATCGGTCCCGTGTTTCGTTTTCTACTCGCCGAGCCCACCCATGTTGAATAGAATTCCGCGTGATTCTGCTTGTCAAGAGATCAGCTTACCTATAAAATGTCAAGGGAGTGTATTTTACGTGCCAATTAATTAGATAAATAGACAACTATTGAAATTGGTTTCGTGGGCTTTGAATATGTGTTACTTTTAATATAGAAGACATACATCATGAGTGAGTAATATCAGGTACAGTTAATTTCTCGCAAAAAATGAGTTATATTGAAACACATGATTATGGATACACGAGTAGAACTGTAATATATACACTTAAAGTGTTGCTAACACAAGTTTTACGATTTCTCTTTCCATAAAAAATAGTCTAGTCTGTGTAAACCCTTGGTATTTTTGAGACCTTTTGAGCACAAAATGATTGACATCAAAATTAACAATTCTCAATATTACATTCATTTCTCAATTCTTTCAATAGAAATAAAGGGCTGCATACAGCAATCAATTACTCCAAATTAATTGTTACTCATTTGTTTCATAATTTACGAGTCTATATAATTCTAATAATGTATAACTGTACTTTGTAGACATATGTCAGAGATGGTTCCTATAACGTGAAAATCGACCAAATTACAACGAACTGTATGAGATAGAACAGAATTTTTACTGTTCCTAATGTAAGGGTATATGGAAACGAGTCAGTTGGATCACTCTTACTATGAGATGCGTTTCTCGAAATCTCTGATTTGGTGAATGTTTTACAAATCAATTTTCATATCCATTACTACTCCCAGGGACCGTCATGAGGAAAGTTTCAACAATGTTAATACATGGTTAGGAACTGAAATCTGAACAGCCGTGAGAAAAGAGATAAACGTATGGTTTTCATCTCTTTGTGTCAACGCTTCATTGCACCAATTTTACACTTACAAAATATATTTTAAACTAAGTTAGCATTGTAACTACAGTGCTTATATTAATCATTAGAGTGAATGGGGTTATATAGAAAACCTAAACTTCTTATCTTTGGGTGATTTGCCTTTGCAAATTTTGATTACACAGAAGGGATTATTTTCATACCAAGTCTTGCCAAAACGCTCGTTACTAACCGTATTCTTAAATCAACTTAATGTGTATACGAGTTAATTTTTATATGAGTTACTAGGACAGAGATCCCAGAATTCAAGAAACCACACACATATTACATTTTCTCTCAAAGTATATCACACAATTTTTAACCGTTTTGATGTTCAACAAATAAATATCTATATTTGTACTTTCTAACGCGCGCAGAAATGAAAAGCAAACTACATGACCTGTGACCGTGTGAAAGTTGTCTATTGTTTTGTTAGATACGCAGAAAGTAGTCTATTGTTTCGTTAGATACGCAGAAATTCAGGAATATTCAATAACAATGAAACAGTTTCGATTTGACTCAAAAATATATGTATATTTGAGTGTGTTATTTTGCCGTTCTCATACTGCTCATACCGACAGAATTCTTACATTTAGTGCATCACTGCTTACGACACAGTTGATGTCATGTGGTATCAAGGCTCCATGGAAGAGGCCGTCCGTCATTAAATAGTTGGTATTTAAGAACTTTTGTTCTGTAAATATTCTGTAGAATATATATACTCGGTATTGTAATATTCGTGCGGCGACGCTATTGCTATATTCGTCGACATTGCTTCTGTTAAAGTATTTAGTTTATTGCAGTTTTATATCAGAGTATTTTGTTGTTCTCGAGAGTGTGCGTGTTACATTTTGGAAAATCGTTATGAATGCTTTCGATGAGTATTTTTGCCGACGCAAGACACTATTTATAGTATTTATATATATTTATGTGTCGATATTCATACATCATCACTCATCATTCAGCCCTTGCGTCGTTTCTTGGCTAAGCGAAGACGCGATCTGATGAATCTGAAGAAGGCGGGGAATACCAAGCCTATTCCCACCACGCCTCCCGGTCTCCATTAGGCGCAGAAAGCAGGGCGAATATCGGCTTCATCTCTCCGCCTGGCATTCGCCGCGCAGCGCCGCCCTTCCCGCTTGGCTGCGCGCGGAGGCCACCTACCCGCCCGCCTGCGCACGCGCGCAGAATGCCCCACGCCCTCGCGCGCAGCGAGCGTCGGAAGCGGCGCAGAGCGATGACGCGTCGCGGCTGCGAACGCCCTCGCGAGCGCCCTTGGCTGTCCGGATGACGCGGCGGCGAAGGTCGAAGGTGATGCCTTCGACCGTCTTGTCGTGGACTTCTTCAGGGCGGAGGAAGACCACCACAATTTACGGCTGTCATGCCGACGTTGCGACCATCTTGTCGCTAGGTCGAATTCAGTTGCTGTCTGGAGGAGAATTCTAGCAGCTGCCTGCCCTGATGGGTAGTTTTCCGCTACTTAAACCAGGTGAATTCCCTTGGCAAACGGACCAAGGGCCGATCTTTCCTGCCTCTTCCTTGTCATATGCTCACTCCTTACTTCCATAAAGCACTACACGACCACACTTGTCGGGAGCTTAGGGTTTGTCCCGCTGGGGCGGTGCCATGCTGTTTGGAAATACCTGACTGGAAAACACCCGTAAGCCTAAATTGGTCGGCGCCGGATCCCACCATCCAGAGGAACTTCACCGCCTCCTCCCACGATAAAAATCATGCACGACATTTACGGGACTAATGACCTTAACAGTTGACGCACTCGGAATCACTAATTAATGAATCGACCATCTGGTCGAGGTCTTTCTCATGGCAGGTTTGGCCAAGGATGGTCTGGAGAGCAGCCCTAAAGGAGGACCACGAGAAGATGGTCGAAACGTCGGCATCACAGCCTTCGACCCAGCGTCATCCGGGCAGCCAAGAGCACTCGCAGGACTCTTTCTTTCTTTCTTTCTTTCACTTTCTTTCAATATTTCCTCGTTTTCTTCCTTCCTTCCTTCCATCCTTTCTTTCTTCCTTTTGTTTCCTTCTCTTTCCTTTCTTTCTTTCAATATTTTTTCAGTACGTATTTTTCTCTCTGTTTTCTAAAATCCATGGTATCTAAAATCGATTTTTTTAGAGAAATAATTTATGGACTCCAGAATCGAAAATCAGATAATACACAGGTCTTCCTTAAAGTCTAAAACAAATAGGAATAAATCGTAACCACTAAAGCCTGCAGTTCATGACAAATTCATCAATGGTACACAGCAAATTTTCGAAAACATAGCGTCTCATGAATTAAAAAATCAGTGTTTATTTCAATCCATCCAAATGACAAACCTGTGCCATTGTGAGCAGCACAAATTTGGGTTAGTGAAATTGTAAATTTGATTGAAAAGTGCCCTCAAAGGGTTCAGGTATTCGCCGGCACTCGCCTTCTCCAGACAAGAGAGCGCTGTGCGCGGAATCGCACTCTAAATCTGCCGCGCGGATTGAAAGGCGTAGCGCTTGGTGGGGCGGTGACGGGGCGGGGGAGGGGCGGGGGCGGCCGGGGGGGGCGCGGGGACGAGGCGAGGACGGGGGGCGGCGGTGCGGCGGGGCGCGCTGCAGGGGCGGTGCGGGCGGCGGGGGCGGGGCGGAGAGGAGCGGGGCGGCGCATTGTGGGCACAGGCAGCGGAGCGCGACGGCCTCTCCTCCGCGGGGGAGTCGTGCAGCGCGCGCGCTAGACCGGGCGCCTCGCGCCGTCGCCCCCGCCGCCCGGAGAGGAGCGGGGCGGCGCATTGTGGGCACAGGCCGCTGTTCGCGACGACTAGAAATATGCCCCACCCCGCCACCGACGCCGCCACCGACGCCGCCACCGCCACCGCCACCGCCACCGCCACCGCTCACGACGCCAATTTTAATGGAAACTAGAAATATATTTACTATTTGTGTTACTAATTTCCGATGCGCACAGAAATTGAAAGAAAAACATGATGCTTCCTTCTTTGTGAGAATCGACTATGGTTTCGTAACATATCCAGAAAATCGAGGAAAATGCAATAACAATGAAAGTTCCTTTTGTGATTGAAAAATACAAATACTTTTTTGTCGTGTAATTCCGCCTGTTGTCATACTGTGTCTACCTTACTTTGTGTTCGAAAAAAAGTAGACTTTTTCTTCAGCAGTAGTAAGAACTATCGGGCTAACGTCGTCTCACTGTAAGTACAACTTTCAGGATCTTAAAGAAAAACAAAGCTCTTGAGGAAACAGCTGTAAAAAACTAAGTGTTTTCCAGCAAAATACCGTAGGAGAGACATTTGTTCATCTAACCGAAGAGAAAACGGTTTTTACCATTTAAAATGACTAACCCTGTACAGAATACCCTTAAAATAATCATTGCATATCGCAAACTTCTATAACAAAATAAGCTCATTTGAAAACAAAAGTGAGAAATATTCTAACATTTTTTGTGTCATTTTTTCACTACTTGGAGAACAAATCTATTCTAATGGATAGAATGAATTCCTATCTCTCGACACTTTTACTTACCTGCATCAGAATTTAAAACCGAAAGATTAACGACAGAAGATGATGTGTACTATATTCAGTTAAGATATTTTAATTTCAATAAAAGGTTTATTGTGGAGTTAGCCGAGTCACGCCTTACGTCGTATGGCAAAGTTTACACAGAACGCACGTTTAGATGCTAATAAAGACGAATGGAAATGCAGCTGGCCTCTGTGAGGGGAGGGGAGCCTTGCAGGCGAAGTGAGGAGCGGTCATTGAGGCCAGTGCGTTACGGCGATGGGTGGGGTGTGGGGGCGGTGATGGTGGCGGCCAGCCCGGGAAACGAGAGCGCGGGTGGTCGAGGCGAACGCGAAAGCGAAGGCGACGGCGCGGCTGCGGCTTAGAGATGGATTAATTATTTTCTTTCCGAGCGCGTCTTCTGCTATAACCACTAGTCTTGTAAGTGTAGTACAAGTACGTCCAGGGAGGCGGCGCTGTTCCTCCCCAGTTAGAAAGTGATTATTACTAGGAAGACGCCCGCTAGAATTTCGCTCGAAAGAGCTGTTGAATTTGTCACTGCCATCTAGTGTCGAAAATCCACCATTGACGATGGAGGTGGAGTGGGAGGGGTCAGAGGAGATGCGACGGTACAGAGGCGAAACAGCAAGGGTGGGGACGGAGACGGAGCGCTGGATGCTGCAGCGAGGGGAATGGTGCCGGAGAAGGTGCGATGGCGATAAGGCTTAGTAAGGCAGAGCAGCAAGAGATGGAATGGTAACGGCTGCGCGTAGCGGGGACAAAGGCGACGGTGACGACGCTGGCGGAGAAGTTGCGATTAAAGAATGACAGATCAGGGTTAGAAATAGATGCGGCGATGGTGATGGAGATGACGACGGCGAAAGTGTGACGGTAGTAGAAATAGTAGAAAGGAGGCAGAGCTGCAGGGAACAATGGCGGGCAAGGGGGCGCCGGGCGAGGCCTGGCCTGGGCGGGGAGAGGCGGGGCGTTGCGGGGCGTTGCGGGGATGGGCGTTGCGGGCGGGGTGGGGCGGGCGGGGCGGGGCAGGGCGGGGCGGGGCGGGGCGGGGGCGGGCGGCAGGGCGGGGAGAGGCAGGGCGGGGCAGGGACTGGGGCGCCGGGCGAGGCCTGGGCGGGGCGGGGCGCCGCGGCCGGCCGCCGCTGCCGGAAAGAAAGTGGAGCAGCCACTGCACTCCGACTGGCGCGGTCCGAGGGGTCATTTGCTCTCGTGATCCGTCGTTAGAGGGTCTCAACCTTACTTAGGTAATGCACCTCTTACGGATAATCTAATTCCGCGATCTTTATCGACGGCTCAGGATTGTTTGGGGAAGTGGAGCATCGGTTCTGGAGTGTCTCGTTCCTTTTCCAGAGCACCGAGAGAAAATTACGTTCTTGTTTGAGAATGGACGATTATTTTTGTGGAAAGCAGAGATTGGGAAAGTTTCACGCAGAGAACTTTTTAAGAACTACCTACATTTAACGTAACCTACTGAAGAGTTTCGTTTTTTTAAAACTAAAGTCCCCTAGAAAAATGTTTCAAATTGGCTGGATTCTATACATACAATCTTCTCTCTACACGCTTCTAATCTCCGTACGTTGTCTGGTAGCATAAAATGCAACTCAGCGGAACAATCCCTATTTAACATCATTGTATAGTGTCTGTTACAATGAAATATTGTTTCTTTCATTTTTCATTGTGATCTTTGTAGACAAGTTAACAATAACTATAGATATATAGTAAAACTTTATAATTGATATTGATTCAGTGGTGAGTTGTAGTTGACATTTACGTAATTGAACTGATTGAAGGCGTTGTCATAGATGATGGCTAAGCCATCGAAAGCTGCTGTTATTGAAATAAATACTATTGTTGACAATGACAACGCCTTCAATCATTTCAAAACTTTATAAATATGTTTACAGACTTGCCGAATTGGAAGTCGCATGCTCCTTAAGATAACTCAACTTGCAAACCTTTAATGAGAATTATCCGCAGTTAGTGAATTGAGGACCATGAGATCTCCGTTAAACCAAAGTTTTCAGTGTATTGCGGTATTGAGGAGTTTCCTCTGCGTTTGGTTCCGAGTATGAATGAGTCCCTCTCGTGTGCGTGGAATCATAAAACGTCAGACGCGCCTTGCGCTGGAGTGTGTACTTGCTGAAGAGGCACGCGGGGAACCATCGTTGCTGTCCGTTTTGGGAATCGAGAATCGTGTGTTTAAAAGGGATTGGCACCCTGCTCATTCCACTTGCGTGTGCTTTCTTTTTATGCTAATATAAATTATGTGTGTGTTAGTAATGTATGGTAAGAGGCAAAGAACCCGTAAAGCAATCATTTTTTCAAATAAAAACATCTACAATATGGAAATGTACTGTGATAGTTCAGCAAGATGGAGTGAATTTTAATCGTGTAAATGCATTTCTAAAATTGGCCGAAGAATACCTATCTCCAAGATTCATCTAAAAATCAAGGAAACAGCTGAAGATATTCCCAAATACACTCTTAGAGTTTACGTTTATGTCTTTTGAAATTACGCTTTCTTGTCAGAGCTACCTTCAGCACTTTTCTGGCTACATTAAAGGATTAATCTCATTAAAACAATAAAAGTAAATAGTTGAAAAGGTAAATTTTCGAATCCCTGTGATCATCTTTAAACTCGAATTCGCATCAAAAAAATAAATTTTAAGGTTGCATGCTCTTCTCTTTATCGTGAGAACATTCAGTTTCCAAATAAAGATTTCGTGATGCTACGTTTGGTACTATTTTACAGTTTATTATTACGTACTTCCCAATATGAGATAGTGTAGTGCATGTCAGTGTATTGTATTTGTGAGAGGAGAAGGGAGAGAAAGATGAGGAAGGAAATCACCCCACCCAGCTCTATTGCTGGGGTCAAAAATCTGCCACTGTGGAATTCTAACTCTAGAAGCAACAAAGTTGCGGAGACTACCGTTTTGCCACTGAGCAACGTCAGTTGCTGTGCATTTGTTTTCGTTCGAGAAGCTTTTCTCTTCGATGAGTTAATAATACAATTTATAATTTTTGGGAATCACTCAGAAGGTTTTTGGAATTGGCCATCCACAAGCAGTGATTTCATTATTCGGGAGAACGTTGAGCTAATTTCAATGAAGCGAAGTTGAAGGTCTGTACATTTTCTAGGTTATCGCCAAAGGCAATCATATCCACTGAAAAGGAAGCGCACACTCATCGATGTGTAGAAAGCACCGCCCTCTCTGTAGAGGGCTGAGGTTCGTGTTTGAGCGCCGGCAATCTGGGTCACTCTCCGCACCGGCTTGCGGACCCAGACCCGGGCGCCATCCACGTGGAAGACGACCTCAGCCGCTCCAACTGGTTTCGCCAGAGTGAACCACTTCCAATCACTGCCGATTTATGAAACGCCACCCGCTCGCCACAGACGTAGGGAAATTCCTTCGACGCAACAGGATAAAGCGCTCGGTGATTCGATTCCTGGCTCGTGTCTTTGCTTAGATAAATATATTGATTCAGTGGTGACGTGTAGTTGACATTTACATAATTGAAATGATTGAAGGCATTGTCATTGTCAACAATAGTAGTTATTTCACAAATAGCAGCTTTCGATGGCTTAGCCATCATCATCAGTTTTCTGATACAAGAAAAATATAAAATTAGAATTAACATAGTTACCTAATTTAAAAAACATCTTAAGAAATGAAAGGAGAAGAATTAAAGAAAAGAAAAAGAAAGAATGAAAGAAAGAAAGGGGGCGGAGAGTTAGATCTTTATAATATAAATAATTTATATAATTTAAAACATCTTAAGAAATGAAAGAAGAATAATTAAAGAAAGGAAAGAAAGAAGGGGACGGAGAGTTATATCTTTATGTAATATAGTAGTTTTCTAAATTTAAGCAAGAAATGAATGAAAAATGTAGTACATGTACAATTTTGAGAGAGAAAATACGAAAAATGTGTTTTTAAATTAGGTAACTATGTTAATTCTAATTTTATATTTTTCTTCAAGGTATTCCGCAAACCACACTGGGGACTTGCGGAAAAATGTGGATGTTATATGCATACTTTGTATTATTCACAATAAAAAATGTAGTTCAATCAATCTTGGACAAATATCACTCAAAAATGTGTTCATTAAACTATCAATATTCTTCTCCCCACATTCGGAAACGTCATTATGGCCTCCTACAATCCGTTTACATCCTATACAGAGGGCTTAGGAATGAGAAACCAAAGCCGCACAGTTGAAGTACATAGTGGAGCCCTAACATCCTAGGAGCCTGAGCAGCTTACACCTTGTACTTAAATGTTTTAAAAGCAAACAAAATATTTTTTTGTTACTGGTAGAAATATTTGAATTTTTTTGTGACCGACATTTTATTCTAATGAAAAAACATTTGTACCTTTTAAAATCTTAAATAGGTAAAATATTTTACACGCAATTTGTCTAAATAATATTTTATAAATGTATTTACCATCAAGAATTTGCAATAAGTAGGCCTCAGAACAGAAATTGTGGATTTAGTGGTACACGAAATCCAAGTTTAGGCGATTGCGTCTCTATACTAAAACACCCCTATGTCGGTGCGAAACATTGTAACATCAACAATAGGAGAATGATCGCAGAATAAATATGTTTCTTAATGTCAGAAACGATAATATAAAAACATAATTGGGAATAAAGAGAATAAAAGAAATTAAACGCTTAAAATTTAACTGACTAGACCTACAAAGGATGATAAATCGCACGCTCATGCATAGTATATAAAATTTACAAACAGGAAGCCGATGTAGAGATGGTCCTCATAACGCAATACTGACGGAATATGATAAATTTTCGTTACCCATACCATCAACGAAATGTGTGATAAAATTGAGAATCCTTGAATGTGTTATATTATATAACATGAGTGAAAATCAATAATATCACTGATATTTTTATTTTGAAAAATGAGCAACGATCTTCAAATACAATTACAAACCCTGGATGAAATTCTCAAAGAAACATCTGTTCAGGCAAAATGTATTATTGACTGGGAAAACGAGCACTGAGCAAATAAAAGAACCGAGCAGGGGATTTTGCGCTTTACAATGCGTGATCACTATCTAGTTTGCAGAGCATTCGTACGTAAACATGACAAACGTTATTTTTTGCGTCACTTTAGAACGTTAGCTGTGAAATGTCACTTTTTCGCTGCTTGTCCAACGCCAGCATTTCATGTGTTTAGCGTCACTTCACACCTGTGATGATATCATTTTTCTGTGTCATAATGTTGAATATGGATGAACCATTCTCACTCACAGATGGATCTCGTATATAAATCACTTCGTGAGAATAAATAGCTCCATTGCAAATATTTTATCCTTCGATGTTTTCTTGATGTTAATATTTACTGCTCACATAGTTCTGACAACTATCTTATATATTTAATGTGCACAGTAATGAGAATATTTACGACATTCCCGCTTTATGATTGAAACAGAATTGAACTGATACGTATAAATTTTTTCTGCCTTTTTTGTATATTGTTTGTGTGTACATGTGTATAAATGAAAACTGAGAATGCAAAATAAATTCTTTGTAGGAGTAATTAATATATTTCTCTTTTATTTAAAAACATCATTAGGGGACTCAGTGCATGACTTACAAAATTTCTTATTACACTCATTATGACATTCTGCCGTTAACGAAATTTTGTCTTCGCGCATCACCTTCTCGCATAACGGTCTACTTTTTCCCCGGCACTTCTAGACATATTTAGAATTATTAGAATTATTTCATAGTTGCAGTGTTTCAAATCAGCCCAAGAGGCATAATGCGTTGTATGTATACTTTGGTATGTAAAACATTTGTGTCTATTTACTTTAAAAATATTTCACACTATACTATTCACCGAGGAATGATGATATTTTATGACGTATAAGATGCCACGAACATAAAAAAAATTAAGTTCATCATTGATGGATACGAATAAACCTTCTCCCACAACGGTTGTTCGAATAATTTAAAATTAAATGTGTCTATATTTGCAGATTATGCCATCAGTAAACCTTCAGACGCAAATATAACTCGCAACATAATTTACTTTGCAACTACACGCTCCCAACGTTCGTAACTGTCCCTACATGAGTCCTACGCCCTTAAAACCTAATTTACGTACCGGCAAATGTTATTGTTAGACTATGATAAAATGTTGACACCTTTCAACCATTTTGTCGTGCTACATTTTCGCCAGTTTAGCTCTTCAGGACTTACCATCTGTAGCACGGTGTTTAGAATCATGCAGAATCTTGAATTCTATGTAGAATTTAAATTAAGTTTTGATATTGTGCAAAGTCTCACACGGGTGTAAGTCTAGTTACTTTTGTTAATTCACGCTCAGCAATTTCTAAATGTTCACCCATGCACAGTGCTTGTCCTTATAGTTCAGAAACAGCCAGTCAAAGTTGGGTTCCAGTATGAAGCTTTTGAATGCTGCGCTTTTGTTTCCCATTCGCCCGTTTTTTTTGCGCCTTCGAGCAGTATCGACTACGAAAGATTGTCCCTTTAAATACTCAATAAGCCACATTTCATTTCTCATCATATTGTTCTAATTTGCTTCATAATTCATCACATTATCATTGACATTCCGATACACACCTAGATACTCGAGTAACTCAATGAGCAAATTTCATTTGTAGCAGATTCCAATACGGCTGTCTTCATAGTCATGTCTATTGTTGGAATGTCTTCATTCGGTTCTTTGTACATAATGCAACCCATAATCTTCATTACCATCATCATCACAATTCATCTATTCCCAATAATGTAAATACGACAGAAGTAATGAGAAACAAAAAAATATACCAATGGTGTTGAGATTGTGCATCTCTCCTTCCTTCAGCGAAATGTTCGCAATAAATCGAGACATTCTGCCAAACTATAAGCGTATCCTTCCACGCGTCTTCGTGAAACGTCATAGTACGCGATGTTCCGCTACATAAAGTCCGGCGCTGATATCGTCGGTTGCCCGCGGGGCGCGAGGACAGCGCTTGCAGCTGCTAGGACGTCGCAAATCGAGCGAAGAGAGCTCTTTGTGAAGCCGGAGTGAAGTCCTCAAGCAACATCTTTTGCCGCCGGTACGATATTACTAACACCCCAACCGAAGCTTCATGGACTGGAAGGTGGTGTGTTCGAGTCCTGACGGAGGTGTCAGGATCTTCAAAACCAACTAAAAGCGGCTGCCGGTCGACTACCACCTGGACTAGAATTCCAGTGGCCGACTGCTCAGATCGGTCGATTTCATCTGACCGATTTCATCTGACCGATTACTGAAGAACGAGAAGAATTCTAGGTAGCGAGCCGTAGTCCACTTCTGATCTTTCGTTCCTCAGGCATTCAACGAAGGTCTCAATCCATATCTTTACATTCTGCATTGATTGATAAAATCTCCAACAAGTGGTGGAGGTCCTAGATGCAACAACAAGCTGTGAGTCCCTGAGGGCACTATAAATCTTAGTGCGATGCCCGAAGTAATTAATAATTTCGTTTAATAATAACTGTATTATAATACTAAGACACATAATAATATGTACAAATTCGAACGAATTCTTTTGTTGATTCTAACTCCTTGATATAATTGTACCGTGCTCTTCGTTATTTCCAATTTTCTTGTAAATTCCTTAATATTTCCAGCAATTTCCATCTCAGGTATTCAAATATTCGAGTTTCCCTGTTAAATTCGAATTATAGATGTGCCAAAGTTCTGCGACAAACCTCAAAATCCTTGAAATCCTTCCTCAACGGCTGAAGTGCTATACAGCATGCGGTGTAGTGTCTGCTGTGTGCAGGCGAAACGTCATTGAGAGTATCTGCTTTTCTCAACACTGTACAACTTATCACATCGTGCAACACTGCAACTATTTCCGTGGAGAATTGACATGAATTTAAAAACATTCTCTGACAGAATATTTTTTATAAAAAATAGATTTCTTAAGGCTTCATTATTAACAAAAATACCCCACAACATGTCTAATGTGGTACAATTTAACTTCAGTAATTGTAATAGGTTGATTAGGCGAATTATGTTGATATTTCGAAGTTTCCTTGTTCCTCCTCCTCTATCGCCCATGCTACAAATTGCGCAATTCTAACTCCGCTTTAACAAAGTATTCTATAATTCCAATCCCTTCTTTGCCCATTAATAAATAAGGTTTCCCTGTTCAATAAAAGGAATCGTCTAAGTGAATCATCAAAAAGCTAATTCAGAAATCATTGCTCAAATACTGCAGCATATCACCACTTTGACGACCAGGTACCAAAGTGTTGAGACCAGTGATCATCAAGAAGTAATTGGAAACAACCCAACTTACAACAACAACAAATAGTTAAACATACGAATTTCTTGTGTTCTTGAATTTTCATATTGGACTCAACAATTTCGGACGCTCGTGACTGGATAATGGTAAGCTAGTGGCTTTTACGAAAAATAAATTGAAAGTTCAAAGAATTGTTTAAATCTGATGATCAGCATAAAAATCATATTTTTAATGGAAAGATACTGCATATTTGACTTTGGCAGTGGCGTGTCTTCTTAGGGCCTTTTCACGACGGAGGCACTCACACAGAAGCGCTTCCGAGTGGCGCTTCTGCTGGCAAAGCTTTGGTTTAAATGGACGTGTTCACCAGAGCGGCGCAGTGACGCTGCTGTGGCTCTAGGCCTCCTTCACGCGGAGTCACTCAGCGCTTCCGAGTGGCGCTGCTACTAGCAATGCAATGGCCTATGTCAGGGTTGTCCAACTGGCGACCCGCGGGCCGCATGAGACCTGTAGTGCCATTTATTGTGGGCCTCAAAGGGGTTTTCGTCAAAAGTTAAGGGGAGTCATGAAGGAAAAAAAAATTTAAAAACCGAATTTTGGTTTTAAGCGTTTTCTAAAAATTCGGACTTTTGTGAATAAAATGATATATAGATCGTTCGATGGAATTCTTTTTTTAACGCCATATTTTTCATTTTGTTTATCGATGTGCATGCGTCAACAACAGAATTCTTGAGGGATGGCGACTCGAAAGCCTACAAGAGTGTTGTAGAAGCTAAACCGTAAAGAAATAATTAAGATTAAATGTGTAGGACACGTCCAAAAAAGAATGGGCACAAGATGAGAAAATTGAAGCAGACACTGATTAAAAAAAAAATATCAGATGGCAAAACTATAAGAGGCAGACTCTCTGACAAAATAATAAATGAACTTTGACAGTTTTATGGTATGGCCATAAGAAGCAATGTTAACAATTTGCAGAACATGAAGAAAGCTGTTTGGGCAACTTTTTTCCACAGATTACCAACTGATCAAAATCCTTGTCACCAACTATGTCCCACTGGTATTGAGTCATGGTGTAAGTATAACAAGGCAAAAGTTTTGAAGATATTCTATACCCATAAACATTCTATTTCTGATTCTGTAATGGAGGTTATAAAACCTATTTACAGAGATTTAGCAAATCCTGATTTGCTAAGTAAATGTTTACATGGCAGAACTCAAAACCCAAATGAGTCCTTCAATAATTTAATATGGACTCCTATACCCAAAAATGTGTTCATTGAAAAAAGAACATTAACATTTGGATATATTTGTCATATGCTGTGATTTGTTTTAATGATGGCAAAAATGCAAGAGTTAATGTTTTAAAAGAGTTGGGAATACAAATTGGTGTGAATACAGTGAATGAACTCAAGCGTATGGATCAGCTGCGAATACAGAAAGCGCAACGACAATCTTAAATGTCGACAAAGGAAGCAAGAAGAGAGAAGAGAAAGAGAAATCTTAGTATTAATGAAGAAACAGAAGATGAACCAAGTTATGGAGCAGGATGTCATTAGAATAAGATGTACATAAATGTGAAATTAATGAAATTAATACTTTAAACCTGATTTCTGAAAAAAGTTATTTTTTGAAACATTTGTTCCTTTTTCTCAGAAAGTATTAGATCAATCTCTCTCAAATTCTCAGAAAAGCTTCATATAACACTAATACATGTTTACTACTAGAATGAGAACAATATGATTTTTTAATTTGTGTATAAAAATAAATAATAACATTAAAATATATCTAGTGTAAACTATTCAAAACATATCCCACAAGAGCCTTCTGAAGTTTCACATCCCTACCATAAATAGTTTCTGAGTAAAAGGAACATAAAAACAACCAAATTAACATGGGCTATATAGGGCTTCATGACTCCCCTTAAAGTTCCTTGCATCCATGTCGAGCGAGGACATTGTGCCCCTAGCGCAAGCGCCCTGTCAGAGTCAACAACCCCTTAATGTAAAAAAAAGTTAAATTTAGATTTAAGAATGTTTGTTCTAGTAAATTCAGAACTTCAGAATCATCACAATGTGCC
This sequence comes from Teleogryllus oceanicus, assembly GCA_964035755.1. Classification (NCBI taxonomy): domain Eukaryota; kingdom Metazoa; phylum Arthropoda; class Insecta; order Orthoptera; family Gryllidae; genus Teleogryllus; species Teleogryllus oceanicus. The sequence goes on along the minus strand of CAXIVR010000003.1, from coordinate 128,360,072 downwards.
TCACTGCGTTACGCATACTACGGCCTGATATCAAGCATGGTTCCATCCCCCCTTCCCCGTCTAAGAGCAGTCGGGCAAACGGTCAAGATCAACAAAGTCACGTGTGGATCGTCCGAGTAACGAAAATATGTCCTGCAACCATATTAAAGGTTTTAGTTGTGGGCCTTAATGTTTTGCAAGTTGGACACCCCTGGCTTAAATGGAGGTATTCACACGAGGGGAACAGTAGCGCTGCTGTAGCGGTTTGTGCCGCACTGCCGCCACCAGCAGTGCAGACGCGCTTCCGAACTCCCGTCAAGAGAACACAGTTCGAAATGGCAGCCTTCACACTAGTCCAGGCGGACGCAACATGTCAACAAGCTTGGGTGTTTGCATGTTGATCGTCTTCCGACCGCCATCGCCCTCAGCGCTGTGACTCAGGAACTCGTCATACGCTCAGTGAGTGGACGATATCTGTCTGTGAAGGGTCTTGCTGTTTCTTGATGGCGATTAGGGTGGCTCTGAGTGAAGGTGGACTTACAGCAGTAAAAACGTTAATATGTCAATTTTTCTTGTTGAGTGGCTTACCATTGTGAAGTCTCAATCGCCTCACTTGTCAGAGCCACAATATAATCTACAAAAGCTGTACGTAGCGAGAAAGCCCTCACTGCGTCTTCCGTTGGCACGGGCCAGAAATCAAACTGTTGATCGCGGGCTCCAAGAAACTCGCGAGAAAATGTTCGGTAGACCGTAGTGCCACGCTCAGTTTCCCTAACCTGGCGTCATTCAACTGATCTGTCAGATGGCTCACGAAAACAACTGCTTCTTGACGCTGTCAGCCTCTTAGTTGATTGTGTGAGTTTCAGATTTATCAGATTGGTTGATCAGTGATCCCAGCGCGTCAACTGCTAAGGTCACTAGTCCTGTAAGAATAGTGCTTGTTTTTATCCCTGGATGTAGGGGAGATCTTTCCCGCTGAATAGCGAGATCCGTCGCCGACCTCCCAGTCGGCTTGTGTTTTCCCCAACCAGGTATCTCCCACCAGTGGGACACCGCCCAAGCCGGGACGGCGTTCTAAGCTAGAGACTGTTCTCCCGGCATGTGCGGTAATTTAGAGCACGTAGGTGTGTGTGTGTGTGTGTGTGTGTGTGTGTAAGCAAGGAGTGTACAGGACAATGAATAGGAAAGAAAGATCGCGCGCGGTTCGTGACCCGTTAGTTAACGTAGTGCTCCGGGTGTACTGGTATTGTTCGGAGAGTACAACAGGCATTTGTTATAATTAACAATGTTATATTTATTGTTTGATGAAAGTTTTTGTCTCTGCCCTGTTTTCTTTCGATGACTCACAATAAGATTTAGAAAGATTTAGTCCGTTCGCTCAGAAGCTTGGTAAGTTTGGTAGCACTGGCCTGGAGTGTCGGCAGCGTGCATGGCGCATCGGCGTTGGGTGCTCCGCGTCCATCCTCATGTTACGAGCTCTTCGCACGTAGAGCGCGCGGGGCGGGCCGCGCCTCACGCTCGGCATATTTTCATCCGAATCAAGTTGCGCATCTCTGCGGCCATACTGCGTGCCGGCTCGGGCTGAACCCTTTCGTGACCAATTTTTTTTTCTTTCGGAATTTTGAAACACGACTTTGTGCTTAAGGTACCCTTTAGTTACTATTTCATTATTGGTTACTGAAAATTGTTGTTTGTGTTTAGTTTTTTAAAAATTGTTAGTGCGACATATTTGTCCCATTGGTCGTTCTGGGTATGAAAAAAAAAAAATAATAATACTGAGGAGAAAATGAATCTTTTTCTATACTTTTAATTATAACATAATACAATAATCAAATAGAAATAATAATTCCATTTATTTTAAATAAAATTTGGAAAATCAGAGGTCAATGCAATGGGTGACTTTGTATTCCTAGTTCATTGTGTCTGTTTCTTTTCTCCTTTTGCTATACTATTTCGGCTGCCTCTGCAAAAATCACGTGTCGCCAACATGTCCGTCGCAAAAATCCCAGAAATCAATTTAGGATTCAATATAATGAATTACATAATTAAATATAAATATTAAAACATTATAAAACGCTTAGGAAAAAGGAAAACTTCACAAATGATTAGATGCAGCAAAGAGACCAAAACTTCGCAAAGTCACTTGTAACCGCGCATTTGAAAAAAAAGTATATCAGCAACATAATTGACTAAATAATTGAAAACAAACAAAAAACCTCACAACAAAATAAAACTCACAAGAAAAATAAAACTACGCAAAACGAAGAACGCAATATGCACCATCGTGTAACAGCGACAATAAAACACACAATTCTTGGATTCATTTCTAAACTAGCATTAGAACGCAGTAAACACACTCTCCACAAGTGTGCAGAAGTCAACAATAGAGGGCTAGGTGTATCCCAGCGAACTTCTCCAGGAATGTATTAGGTGGGATCTATATGTTCCACTCGTTATGAAAAGGTGTACCAGGTGGCGCGGCGGGTTTATAAGTAAATATGAGCAATGGTCTCTATACAATAAACACTCACAAATAACTTATTTTTTCAATTCATTCATGAGTACTAGTTTTCGTAGTTATAACTTTTAATGCTTTGTCTACCATTTCTCTAGATCAGGAGTGTCCAACTTGCAAGTCCATGAGGGCCACAAATAAAACTTTTAATATGGTTGCGGGGCATATTTTCTTTAATCGGTCAATCCACACCTGACATCCTCGAATTGTTGATCTCGGCAATTTACCCGGCTGCTCTGAAATTGTTGGGGGAGGGGCAATGAAACCCTGCGTAAATTACTCTGAACATTGCATAACACAGTGAAACACTTTGGGATGATTTTGAATTTCTGAATTTACTACAAAAAAAATTAAAATTTAACCTACACCTTAACTCTACCAGGGCACATGCACTATGTGCACAATATTTTCACCCGACATGGATGCAAGAGTAGGAAAAAGGAAAACTGTACAAATGATTAGAAGCAGCAACGAGACCAAAACTTCGCGAAGTCACTTATAACCCCGCATTTGAAAAAAAAATATCAGCAACATCATTGACTAAATAATTGAAAAACAAAAATTGAAATAATGACTAAGAAATGAAATTTTGACTAAGAAAGCGGGCCATAATAATCGTCACCAAAGGCCGCATGCGGCCCGCCGCCTGCCAGTTGGACAACCCTGCCCTAGATTAATGAGGGTGATACGACTGAATTTTATGATTTTGATTGATGAGTTCGATGATTTCCCGAATAATGAATTGAAATTTCGGGTGTGTGTCGCATTATGTTTCTTTTTAGCATGGAATTTTCTTTATTCGGAACGATTTAAAAATCAGTTATTTTATTGTGGAGGTGACGTCTTCCTGAAAACTGAATGCATATCTTACAGACTTTTACTAATCATTAATGCGGTTCACTAATGACATTTTAATAACTGAATGAATTTTTTATTAATCAGAGTCAATATATAAATCAATCTCGTTGAAACAACTTGTTCATCTTTATACGCTTCTTTTTTGTTAATTGTGTTTTACAAAATAAACGAAATGCAATAATAATATTTTTCATAAATAATGTAGTCATAATATAACGTATTCCTATGATTTTTTAAAATATATCATTCCTTTTTAATTGGTAATTTCACCCGTAGGTGTATAATAAATTTGTTATTTCATGATCTGTAGTGTATTTTTGTGAAAGAATATAAAGGATTAATTAGTATGTACTGCAATTTCTTATCATGTTGATCTGCTTCTCCTGTACGTGGACGTGCATTTAATTCTTCCTGGCCGCCGTCCTCGTCCATAGCGGCGGCGCCCCAGTTCTGTCGCTCTCCCCCGCACGCCCTTCCGCCTGTCCTCCGCCCGCGCGGCCCTTCCTGCACCCGAGCGCCCTCTTTGAAGTCGGCGCGTGAGCGATGGGTGACCATACGGTACCGCCCATTCCGCCTCCAGCCGCGCCACCCCGCCGCCTCCCCCCCGCCTCCCCCGCCCCTGGCCGCTCCTGGCTGCCCCTAGCCGCTTCTCTCCACCTCTGGCTGCCCCTGGCCGCGCTTAGCCGCCCCTAGTTCCCGCGGCCGGCCCTGGCCACTTTCTGCCCCACCGTTCCCGACGTCATCAACCCCGCCAGTCCCACCGCTCTTCTCACCCCCACCACTCCCCACCTCCAACCCTTCCGGCACCGATCCCCCTTCCCCGCCTCCGCCCTCGCCGACCCCTATACCTCTGCGGCTCAGCTGCCAACGCGACCCACATTGCACACTCCACCTTTTTTTATCACACAGCACTCTCCATGCCCGGGTGACGACGTTCTACCTCGCCACTGATGGCTTTCCGTCTTGTCAGCGTCTCTTATGTGATCCTGTCCTCCCCGCGTGTCTTCCCTTTCTGTATTGCAAACAACTCTCTCCTTCGTTTTGGCCCTTTTCTTCCCCTCCCTTCGCTTTTCTCCTTTATCTTTCCTGATCTCTCCACTGTGTCGAATCTAACCTCTGTCAAATTTCCGGCCAATTGTTCTCACACTTTTCTTCCCTCTTCCTTTTTGAAGTTATTACATATGCATATACAAAAATACATTCGCGAAAATTAGTTTTTCTAACTCCTACCACTCTTCCTTCCAGCAACTCATGACACGTACAATCTCTCCCCTGAGGAAGCGTTCCATTTCCACACAACTCGGTTTATAAGTAAAATTACTGTAAAGAATGACTGTTACATATATATTTTAAATTGAGATCATAAAATGTTATTGATTACTTGTATCATAAAAACACACTTTAAAGTTAATACTATAATAATTATTACAAGAAGGGCGGGATACATACATACGTACGAGAAGGACACATCAGAAAAAGTATTGAATGGGAAGCGAATAATGAACTATTTAGAATTCGTTCGTTTTCATCTCTTCATTTTCTGTTTTATTGTCTTAAAAATGTTTGTACATTACCTACTTTTATCTGCAATGTAACATTTATATGTGATTCCGGGTGCGTCAACTACTGAGGTCAATAGTCCCGTAAGTGTAGTGAAGGTCTTTTTCATCCGAGGTGGCGGTTATCTTCCCCCACAGGATGGCAAGATCTGACGCCGACTTACCGTCGACTTCCCCAACCAGGTATCTCCCACCAGCGGGGCACCGCCCCAGCCGGGACAACTTCTAAGTCCCCAACCGGTCTCCAGGCATGTGTGGTAGTGTAATGCATGTTAGTGTAAGTGTGTGTGTCTAAGGGGTGAGAATAGGACAAGGAAGAGGAAGGAAAGATCGCGCGCGGTCCAACTTAGCTGACACGCTAGTGCCGAAAATCTTGCCACTGTTGGGAGTGGAACCCTAGGACCTCCCGGTCAGAGGTACTGCAGTAACATCAGTTCATGCACTGAGCCACCACTCCCGGTTGAATTTCCACCTCCGTGCCATTTCCACATGTAAATCTCCATCACCCCATTTTCTTTTCTTCCGGTAACGCGTTTTTTTCATGTCTATTTCTCCTTTCTTCTTCCGCGTACATACTCTACCTCCCATGCACGACCGTCTTCGCAGTCCTCGTTGTGACGGCACAAACGCCGCGCCGCGCCGTCCTCCTGCCTCCGCAGTCAGCGCGGCCCCGCCGGCCACTTAATATGCAAATATTAATGAGAGGGCATCACGCTACCTGGCGTCGCCTTGTTTGAACTTGGCTTCCATTTCCATATCTTATCAGCGTCGTATTAGCGTGGACGGTCGCGTCCACTACGCTCGCCGCCACGACGGGAGATGGTGAAGACGGCGACGTGTCGGGTCATATCGGGAGCGTGTAATTCCAGTAATTCTCGGAATTCTCCGCTAGTTAGAGAGGAAAGTAAGGTGCTATGGGAATACAAAGTTAGACCTTTGAAAATGGACCTGTTTTATGCGATGGCGAGTTAGCAGTCGGATACCAACAAGGGGAGGGGTCCACGACGGTCTCGAATTCATAGTTTTTTTTTTCACCTGTATTTGTTTAGGTCAGAAGTTACGGTTTCATCGATTAGGATTTTTACTTCCTCGCTACGGAGTACAGAGAAAGTTTTGAAATGCTGCGCGAAGAAACGGCGAATTTTCGGCCGAAAACGTTGAATTATAGGGTCCCGGTAACGAAAAAGTGGATAAATCCAATTGCTAAATTTAGAAAAAAATTCTCTATCACGTGCTGCAGCCAAAATCCATATTCTGTGGGCTCTCGTCACCGAGAAATGGAATGACGGCAAATCGTCTGTCCGTCCGTCCATTCGTCCGCCTGTGGACAACGCTTGCGGCTACACTGTTCAGCCGATTTTCTCCAAAACTGATATTCCCCAATCGGTCTTGCTGACGTAGCGGCTCCTTGAATTTGATATCGATATTTTAATTTTGAGGGTAGTTTACATGAAGCCCCTGAGAATATTTTCAAAATATTCAAAAAAATGGCTCCAACGTTTTTGATTAAATTTTGTTGTTGGATAGTGAGAAGGGAGTTTAAGAGAATGCAGGTCTCATGTTCGTTAAAACACTGGTTTTTCAAAAATTACAAAAGTTCAAAATTTTTTCGGAGTCTTCCTTAAACTAAAATATTCAAGATAGAGATTTTTTCCTTAATGAATTCCGTTCCTTAAAGACAGAGTTTGAAATAAAGTCATGTACAATTTTTCGAAAATGTTAGTACTATTTGCGTAATTTAGCGTGAAAATACGGGGAGGAAGTATGTGCCATTTCACCACCACAAGCTATTATTGGAAAAATTCTATGTGAAATTTTCATCTTTCAATGCTTATCGAACGTTGGCAGAACAATTCGAAGCAGCCGCTGTGCGTAATTGCTTAGTGGAAACTCCAGCGAAACTCTTACAGCCCAGACTGTTAATAAACGCGTTGCAATCTTATTTTAGAATCTGTCTATGTCGATAAGGGATATAAATTGAAGCATCTTAGTGAATCTTGTTCTAAAAAAACTCACTTTACACTATCCAAGAACAATTTCATAAAAAAATGATGGAGACTTTTTTTAAAATTTTGAAAATGTTCCAAGAGCTTAATTTAAAGTGTCACTCACAATTAAACTACCAATTTCAAATTCAAGAGATTGTGACATTAGTCGGATTGATTGAAGAATATCAATTTTTGAGGAAATGGGCTGAACGGTTTAGCCGGTTGCGTTCTTCACAGGCGGACAGATGCTTTGCCGTCAATCGATTTTTCGGTATCCAGGACCCACAAAACGGATTCTGGCTACACCGCGTGTTGAAGTTTTTTTCTAAATTTAGCAACTGTATTTATCCACTTTTTTGTTACTAGGGCCCATAGTTCTCTGCCAAAAATTCACCATTTTTCGCGCAGCATAACATAACTTTCTCTCCACTCCGTTGCGAGGAAGTAAAAAGAACATGTGTATCTGTGTCCCCACGGAAAGGACATTTAATACACCCAGTGTGTGTATATTTATAGTTGTATGTACTTGATATTTTCTGCTTAGCATAAAATCATTTTTTAGGATTTGAATTGGAAATTTATTTAGCTATTATATTTGTATCTCAGTGTATTAATTGGCACTTTGCTGCCATTTTTAATTGCAGAGTTATGGTAATTTTTGTTGACTCAATGGGTTACCAGTCGAAGGGGTCGCTAAATGTCAACTCATTGTTCAGTGTTTGTATGAGTGTATTTCATTTGAAAACCATTTTCAGACGAATTTAATTAATGTTTTCTCAATCACTTTGGCATACATTCATTTTTACTACGTATTCTTATTTATTGCCTAAATTCCATGGAATTTTATTGTGTCCTTTTATGTGCTTATCCAAAATTAAAAATATTTTAAGATGAAAGATATGTATCTTCAAGTAAATACATTCTGTCTAACAATAAGATATATGCCCTCATTATGTTTTTTTTATATCTTCATCACGGTCTAACTAAGTCATCGTCAAGCAACCCGAGATTTTTTGCGCGAAAGACCGCAACAGAATGGTTCAGAACTCTATTACGTAAAATGTCAGTGAGAAACGCTATGACGGTGCATCTGCCGTCCGTGAAGCCTGGTAAGCTCTGACACTAAGCTTATGTAACCCAAGTACAGGAACCTTATGGTTGACCTCCGTGAAGTTGGCCGGAAAAAATCTGCGATTTCAACCAAACTTGGTACATCGTTTGCCCATCGTTTGCCCAGGTTTGCCCACCAAAAATTTTCGTTTGCCCACCCCCAGACAAAAAGTTACACGCAAAACAAATTTTCGGGCCAACTACACGCTGGCCGGGGGTGGGGGTGGGCAAATGAAAAATTTTGGTGGGCAAACGATGGGCAAACGATGTACCAAGTTTGGTTGAAATTCTAGATTTTTTTCCGGTTAGCGTGTAGTTGGCCCGAAAAATTGTTTTGCGTGTAACTTTTTCTGGGGGTGGGCAAACGAAAATTTTTGGTGGGCAAACGTGGACAAATAATATACCAAGTTTAGTTAAAATCCCAGATTTTTTCCGGCCAACTTCACGGAGGTTTATGGTTGGCGTCAAGAATTCTCTCCTAAGTAGACCTTAAAACACTCCAATGATACGAGAGGCTTTAAATAATTGATGCGTCACAATACATCAATATGATCGATATTTATTATCAAGTTTGTGTATTTATGTGTTCTATCTCGGAGCTAATGATTGTGGGATTGGCTTTGGGGGACGTAATACTCATGTGTTATCAAATCCATTCTTTAGGAAGTACAAATTGACATTGACATTATATGATTGATTAATAATGACATTTAAATGCTTCCTTTCTTTAAAAGAGAATTATTGGATTTGCTAATATTGAATTAGCCAACTTGTGTAGGCCAGACTCGCGAGGCGACAGAACTGGAATTGAAAAAAATCACTAAATTGGTGTCCTTCCACGTTCACATAATTATTAACTATGGGCACTTTATTGAATTGAAAAGTCTTAATAATTTTGGAAGGTGATATTTGAAACAGGTTATACGAGGACATTTCATGGGCGGGGTTCTTACTATATTTAGCTGGGCGGGGTTCTTACTATATTATAAGGGGTACAGTCTTTAAAAGGTTAAGCACATCTGGTGATGAAGTTGAAGAGTGCAAACTGTCCCAGAAAACGAAATGAACCTTATCAGAAATCGGATGAAATGAGTTCAAAACAAATATTCAATATTTTTAGCATAATAATCATGAAAGAACTTTTTTCGTTTATAAATAAAGAAGTGTTCTACCTTTTATAATCCATCGTTTATTTCTGCAGTATTACTCTAAGGTGACACCATTAACAGTTGCATACCAGCGACATTCCCGTAGCCGGAGAACACAAATAGAGTATCCACGGCGGGCCTTAGTATGAATTGCAAAAGAGATGAAATAAAAATCTAAATATTTAAAACACTAATCGTACTTGTAGGATAATTTTTTTAAATATATTTTTCTTATAAATACATGTATTATTTAGCAATGTATTACAATCATTTTCTGCAAATTTGTGTTAAAAAAATTCCAGTTTTTACTTTCTCGCCGTTTCTTTGTAAGATAAAGTGTTGTAATTGTTCAACAGAAAGACTGTAATTACTGGGCCCTGGTAACGAAAAAGTGAATAAATCTTGAAGTGGGCAAGCTCTTGAATATTTCCATTTTTTGCACTTCCTTGCTTTGTTCCGCTTCCTTCCCTTCCGCGTGGACACGGATGGTCATGTCGAGATTTTTGAAGAACTATTTGTATATGCAATATGTTTCTCCAATTCCTGAACTTTCGTCCACATCGACAGATTATACAATGAGATTTCAATGTGTGTACGGGCAAGCCTGACTATAAGGGGACAACTGAGTTTCCACAAAACAATAACGCAGAGCGATGGAAGTCGATTTTTTTTTTGTAAACTTCCGATAAACTTTGGAAGGAGAAACTATAATAATAATAATAATAATAATAATAATAATAATAATAATGATAATGATAATGATAATGATAATGATAATAATAATGATAATGATAATGATAATGATAATAATAATAATAATGATGATGATAACAATAATGATAATAATAATAATAATGATAATGATGATAATAATAATAATAATAATAATAATAATAATAATAATAATAATAATAATAATAATGTCTTTATTAATGGCAATGCTCAGGTCATATGGCCTGTCCTTCCGCCTAACCACTGAATCTAAATTTATACAGAGTAGTGACATTTAAGAGGGAGAGGCAAGCTGTAGATTTACGTCTGGAAGTCTAGAGGGATCTCCCGGGATACTCCTTAAGCGATTGAGTAAACCCAGAAAACCTCAATCAGGATGGAGGCTTAGGGCCGAACAGTATCAATGCATAGGAGTGAAAGAGAAGAAAACAAGAGAGAAGGTAAACATAAATGAAAACTATCGCGATGCCTCTCTCCACTGCAAAGCACAACTCAACCGTCAGCTCGACCTTCGTGTTCTGTGGACTAACAAAGAAAACGCGTAATCCTCCGACCACAGTAGCCTCTTTGCGCCCCCTGGCGTGTCGCAATTAGTCTTGCTTTCACGAAAGGCCGCTTTGGGGAAACAAATGAAGTCTACAACGCGGCCGTCTTCCTCGGCGGACCGTGGCTGGTCATCGCAGTTTCTGCGTACACCGGAGATCTGTGCCGGAGATAAAGGATCCAGAAACGCTGTGGAATTCTTTGTGAAACCACAACTTCTGCTGTGACCGGTAACCACGCGGGCGCTTTGTGAGGTCTGTGTGCGGGCTCTTGCGGCGAAGAGCAGCGAACAGTATCGTTCGTTCTTGTAAAACGACGTGGGAGGCCCATGCGGGTACGCGTGTATGAAATGTGGAGCAAGACTTTCATTGTAATAAGCTGATGTGTGCGTGATCTATGCCTCTTCTGTTCGAGAGACGCAGACTCATGTGGAAACCCGAGACGCATTCGGTTGTTTTGCGAGTGCACGATACCCTTTCGGACGAACAGTATAGTGGAGGCTTTGTGAACGACAAGAGATGCATTTGTAGTAAATAACAGGATATGAAGCATGTGAGAAGATAGTGACTAGGGATTTTCCATTCGATTTATGTACGAGCTTAGAAAAGGGGGACTGTATCGCAATTTGTTCAGAATTTATGTTACTTACGAAGGGTTCACCACCGCTGTCCTTTAATCTTAATTTTAAAAGACTGGATTGTCCTTGAGCCTCCATAAGAATAACAAACTACATTTTATGGGTACTATTTTCGGAAATTAAATTTGTACTACTTTAACCTTCCTCACTGATAGAGCTCTCAATTTGAGTCAATACTGCTGTAATAAAGAAAATTATTTGAAGCAAATATATTTTCACAAAAATAAGATATGAATATATGGCATAATATATATATATATATATATATATATATATATATATATATATATATATATATATATTTGTTTTGCGAATTAGTTTTTAGAATCATGTCTTCGTGTCGCAAATTCGCAAACAACGAAAATATATTTATTACAGCTCAACTTACATACTTCAGTAATTCTTTGCATTCCAGTCTTTAACCTAAAGTAACTGCTCCGACTAAATAGAAATAAGTGCAACGGAATGCCAGCTAATGTGTTCGGAGTAGAAGTGTTGTCACATGAGCAGTATTGCCACGGAGCACACTGGCTGTAAATGTTCCTTTCCACTGCGAGTGCCCAATCCACTTGACTTTCTCGCTCCAGAATGTGGCCAACTCACTTTCTTGGGAGTATGACGTGCGTTTGCGGAAACAACCGCAGCGGCAGATTAGACGCGGCGTTTAGCGAGTGCGGGACGCGTCGGAATGCGAGGCTTGTTACGCAGATTGCGGGGAGAGGGCCGCTCGCGGTTCGATCACTCGAAATTGCGTCTGGCACCGCCACGGGCGACGGCGGGAGTGTGTGCGGATACGGCCACCGCCCGCCCCCTATCCGCCACGCCACGCACGGCGCTGCTGCCTCCCTCCCCCGTGGAAGTTCGTGTGTGCTGGTTCCGGTGCCCCCCTCCTCCACCCCGCCTCCCCCACCCCGCCTCCCCCACCCCGCCTCCTCCATCACGCCCCCGTTTCTACTTGTCAGCTAGCTGCTTGTCAGTCTAACTAGCTTGTCAGCTAGGTCGAATTTGGTATTCCGATCAACACCAGGCGAATGGAGTAGTACTCTAAGAAACGGACTACGAACCGCGCGCGATCTTTCCTTCCTCTTTCTTGTCATATTCTCTCCCCTTAGACACACACTAACTTGCATTACACTACAACACATAGCTTCGGGAGCTTACAGCTTCTCCCGGTGGGGGCAGTACCCTGCTGGTAGGAGATACCTGGTGAGGGGTTAGCCGACGGCTGGTCGGCATCAGATCTCGCCATCCAGCGTGGGAAAATCACTGCCACCTCCAGAGGAAAGAAACATGTACTACACTTACGGGACCACCACTCTGAACTCCATCGAGTCATGTAGGCTACCTACTAGTTCCGTTATCATCATCTAAGACACATCGCTATCAGCCGTACCAGTTCTCTTAACATCAAATATTGTGAAAAAAGTGTCTTCTTTAGCATTACTTCCATTTGGCACTGGCATACAAAAACTGAAATCTTATGTCATCAACAACCCCAAAACTCTCACAATACAAGGTGGTATGTCTTAAAACGAACTTGTTTGCATTAGCAACACTTCTTCACATATTACTGTTACCACCCACTTCGGGAAAGACTCAGGTTCCGTAACATTTACGAGACATGATGTAGGTGACACGTCCGCTCCGCCTGCCACCGTCAGTTCCAGCGACTGCGACAGCACAACCAGAGCGAATCCGAAGCCACCGACCTCGCCCGGAAACACTGCAAGGCTCTGCGTCTGCCGCCTGCAGCAATAAATTCTCTCCGAACCTCGCTCTCATCTTATAATTCTTCCATTAAGCTTTATTCAAGGAGATTTACTCTCTTTCCAGTTTGTTATGGTAATGTGTTTAATCATCGCTGTCGTGATTGTCCTAACCCCTGTTTTCATAACTCTTATCGTCATTACTATTTCATATGATATTAAATTATCTCAGAGTTTTTCAGGGTCAATGCTTGTCATATGTTAAACTCATTATCCGTCTTAATTATCCTACTCTTCGAGAATTAATTGCGTTTCTTTCACGAATTTCCCTAAAAATTTCGAAGATGCTTTTTCTTGTTCATTAACTTTGACAGTATAATTTCCGCTTCAAATAATCATTTTATTTACACCCCTTTTTAGAACAGCTAAATTTACTTATAGTAAACATCAGTTCAGAATTGATTTAGTTGAAATGTATTTCATAAATTTACAATTAAATACCAATGAGATGAAAGCAATAAGAATATTAGCAATATTGTACAGTATTAAATAATGGTAATAAATAATAAATACTATGTATTATTGTAATAATATATTGTATTATTATTATTATTAATAACAATAATAATAATTTAATAATAATATGTTGATCTTTCCATATTGTAAATCTTAATCTAGAAGTGGCAATGTCGTGTACTGCGTGATAAGCATGCTCGAGTTGACAAATTTCAGATGCATTTTTGTGTGAGGAAAAGGTGAGAAAAGGAGTTGAGATAGCAAGAATTGTGTGTTACCAGCGATTACACTATCGAAGTTATTTTTACGTTCATATTTAACACAATATTCTAGACGAGATTTATTCGTTCTATTGCAACTTACATTCTCAACATTATCCCCATTCAATTCAATAATTAAGTCATCACAACTATTCTCACCATAACAATGCAATTGTGGAAATGGGTAAAGAACAGAAGACCGCAAAGCTGCCAAAAGCAGGTGAACAGGCCAAATGCCGATCACAATTGCACCAACAGGAGAATCGGGAATCACCGATTTTCCGCGGTCAGTTTTCCTCACTCCCGCTTCCCAGCTAATCCTCTTCCATTTTTCGTTACCTGAGAAGCTGTATCCCGACTGCATTCCGTTTCGTTCATCTTAAGTTTCGGAAGGAGTACACATTTTTTTAAAGTTTCCATTCATAAGTACCGAAAATAGATTTTCTCGGCCTAGTCTAGAGAATAAGTCTCAAGGACAAGTGAAAATGGCAGAATATACGGAATTGTGTATGTTTAGCAAGCGGGTAAGAAGACACTCGGGATAAATGATTTCAAGTTTTCTTTCCACAAACTTTTAAATGAGGTTTTCAACACTGGCAGAGCTTTAAGAGGAATTGCAAATGTTTTTTTCTAAACAAACAATTCAATCAATTGTAATCGATCAATTTAATATTAAGTTGACTACGGTAGACGCAGAAATCAATCCTCACTAAGGAGAAAAACGGAACGGGATGCAGTCAGGCTACGCCTTATTGGTGAGGTTGATAAACGGCTTAGGAAAAAGTTAACCTTGGGATGCTGTTAGTATACGCCCGGAGAACCAGATCACATCTCGTTAGTCACCGCGAAGTGTGCTGCGACTTCCGGAGTGCCGCCTCGTGCGTCTTCACCGCGTCTCCGCTCCGCGGCGCTGCACATCGCACGCGCCAAACCGCTGCATGCCCGTCCCCGCGCCTCTCCCGCCCCCTCCGCCGCCGCCTTTCCGCCGCCGCCTCCTCCGCCGCCGCCTTCTCCGCCGCCGCCTCCTCCGCCGCCGCCTCCGCCGCCGCCTCCTCCGCCGCCGCCTCCGCCGCCGCCTCAGCCGCCGCCTCCGCCGCCTCCTCCTCCGCCGCCTCCGCCGCCGCCTCCTCCGTCGCCTCCGCCACCGCCTCCGCCGCCGCCTCCTCCGCCGCCGCCCCTCCGCCGCCGCCTCCTCCGCCGCCGCCTCCTCCGCCGCCTCCTCCGCCGCCGCCTCCTCCGCCGCCGCCTCCTCCGCCGCCTCCTCCGCCGCCGCCGCCGCCTCCACCGCCTCCACCGCTGACGCCACCGCCACCGCCACCGCCCAGTCCTGTTACGCGACCTGTTTGCGCGCTCCGTCCCTCAGATTCCTGCTCTCTCCCCACTCCCCGCCCCTCCTCCTCACAACTCTAGTGTTCCAGTAGCTGCTCCAGCGGCGTGGCGAGACGAAACTAGGAATGTGACATCGATGTGGAAGTTTTCAAAATATCGATAATTTTATAAAATCATCTGTATATTTGACATCGATTTTTGAATTCCATGTTTTTCAACATCAATGTTTTGTTTTCGATGTTTTTTGAAACTTTGATGGTTTTGATGTAATGTTTTTTAACAGTGTATTTTAACATTTATTTTGATTTTTTGAACATCAATGGTTTTATGGCAATGGTTTTATGGAACATCGATTATTTCAAGGCTATGTTTTATCAGCATCCATCTTTTAATTTTCAAGATCGATGTTTTGTTGGCAATATCGTATCCCTAGTCGGGACGGAGTCTTGGCAGGAATTCTGTCTGTGAAGTCTTCCAAGGTGGTTCCAAAATATCGTAAATTTCGTAATAGTGCTGAAGTTTAGTCAGTTAAGTTGCCAATCTCTGATTCTATAACGCAAGATTTGGCTGTAATTTGACGTGGCAAATTGTCTTTTTAGGATATACTGCAATCATGTTTAATGACTTTCTTTCCTTCGCGACGGTTAGTCCAGGTTCCTTTTGATGTAGTTTTAATGTGCCAAAAAGAACAACAGGTTCTTCTTAGCGCAAGTCCGATACACTTTCATAGAGACGTATTGTTGGTTGAGGTTCTAGTCGTTTAAGAAATATTAGAAAACAATATTATTTCTTATCATTCTGTCATAAGGATTTGTCTTTATGAATAAATACGCCTTATTTTGTGGGAGAGGAAGGCATTAATATTGGTCGACGATTTATCCTTCATGATTTCGCTTGTCTCTAAAGTATCAATTCGATCATCAGCTGTGCGACTAGAGAATAAATTACTAAATGTATCCTGGCAAAAACGAAATAGGTACACAGGTTGACATCCATGCGGATGTCATGTGAACGAAAAATGAGTAGTAATAATTTGAAAATCAAACGTACATTTATTTTTGATGGTTTTATAATTTTTAGGCAATTGAATACTGGCCATAACCTAAAATAGAGAAGGTATAAATTGGATTACGTAACATGACAGATATGTGATTAGATAATATGTGCACCAGCTCGTAGGAGGCTAAGAAAATATAGCCTCCAAAATTTCGGAAAATTTGGAATCAATAACCGCAAGAATAAAGACCTAAATTAATTGTAACGAGAATCCCAACCAAAAACGGCAACGACAAGTGATGTCGACAACGACTATAACAGTTAACAACAATAAAAACAAGATAGCTACGATGAAACAGTAGTGCAGCAACTAACTCGCGTGGATTGTCGAGTGACGAGTGAGTACGAGTGAGGCAGAGTGAGTACGAGTGAGTGACAGGAGTAGGGAGTGAGCGGAGTAGATGAGCGGAGTGAGCGCGAGTGAGCGCGAGTGAGCGAGGGAGCGAGAGCGAGTGAGCGAGTGAGCGAGAGTGAGCGAGGAGGGAGTGAGCGAGAGTGAGCGAGAGTGAGCGAGAGTGAGCGGAGAGGAGCGGAGTGAGCGAGAGTGAGCGAGAGTGAGCGAGAGTGAGCGAGAGTGAGCGAGAGTGAGCGAGAGTGAGCGCGAGTGAGCGCGAGTGAGCGCGAGTGAGCGCGAGTGAGCGCGAGTGAGCGCAGTGAGCGCAGTGAGCGCCAGTGAGCGCCAGTGAGCGCCAGTGAGCGCCAGTGAGCGCCAGTGAGCGCCAGTGAGCGCCAGTGAGCGCCAGTGAGCGCCAGTGAGCGCAGTGAGCGCCAGTGAGCGCCAGTGAGCGCCAGTGAGCGCGAGTGAGCGCGAGTGAGCGCGAGTGAGCGCGAGTGAGCGCGAGTGAGCGCGAGTGAGCGCGAGTGAGCGCGAGTGAGCGCGAGTGAGCGCGAGTGAGCGCGAGTGAGCGCGAGTGAGCGCGAGTGAGCAGCGAAGTTACTCCTCGTGCTCTTTCCTCGGCTCCGGCGATCTCACGCGCGAGAGCTGCAGGCGGGCGGGCGATGCCACGCGCCCAAGGGCGAGGGCACGACCTGCTCTCCCTCCCCCCCCGCCCGCCCCGCCCCCCGCCGCCCGCGACGCTATCGCCCGACGCAGATGCATTCGCTTTGCTCACCACTGTGCCTCTTCACAGCGCTTCTTCGCACAATTGCGCAGTTGTTGCTGTTACTTCCTTTTTAATAAGATGGGAAGTATGCTAAAGAATGATGAGGGTTTTGTGCCGTGTATAGGACCCAATTGACGCAAAAACCTGTGTCCAATTGACGCAAACAAAGTGTGCTACTGCTAGAGATGAAGTTACCTCCAATCAAATGAATCTAAGACGAAAAAATGAAAGTTCACAGATTACGGTGCAGAAAGGAAAAGTAGGTGCTCAAGCAATCCGCAACACGCTTTACGCAGCAATACACACTGCAGACGTGCAAAACCTGGAAGTTTCATGCTCTGACAACGGGGATTTCGTTGCCCTAAAAAAGCATTTCCCAAGAGGAAACTCACGAAGCGAAGACAGGACGTTGGTCTTCGGAAAAGGGTTTAACGTTGAGGTTCCGTTGATGATCATCACAATTGCCAGATGGGAGAAATAGGAGGATGGTGAAATAGTAGACACTGATTTTATTTTATTTTATTTATTTATTTTACATTGGCAGACATTACAACGTTCAGCCGTGAGGCTCTTCAGTTGATTGGGCGATCAACTTTATATCAGCAAAGCGTGAAGGAGGTAATTTCGTGTTACATCCCTGGTAATGATTATAACTTCAACCAAAGTTATTGCGAGGAGATTTTGTTAGAGAGTAATACTAGGGTTTGGAAAGGAGATACTATGGGACGGACAGGTAAATGCAAGAAATGTTCTTACCTTATCTAATGTCAGAGAGATATTGAAAGAAAATGTGCAATGGAAGTCTGTTTCTTAGGCGGGAGAGGGGGTTTGATCGGTTCCTATTTCGTAGGTGACTGCTCCTTGCACATGACTTAGATTATTGAAGAAATTATGTGCCGCCTTCGTAATAAAGGAAGTAATTGGTTCTATTGCAAGATCGTTGTGAAGGGTCTTGTTGCTGACAAATCAGGGGGCGTTTAGTGTTATTCTTAGCATTTTGTTTTGAAAAATTTGTAATTTCTTTAATGTGGATGGAGCAGCTGAAATCCAAACAGGGCATGCGTAAGTTAATATCGGGCGAAGACTCGATTTGTAAATTTGTATTTTTCTAGGTTGACGAGCTTTAATTGGCTTGTTATATTTGACAAGAATACACGTGTTGATCGTCATTGTTTGGTTGTTAGTGATTCCGGGCAAGTCAACTACTGAGGTCATTGTTCCCATAAGTGCAGTGTACTTTTTTCGTAGTGAGGTAGCAGTGTTCTTCTCCTGCTGGATGTCGAGATTCGGCGCCGGCCTACCGTAGACTAAAGGGGTTTTCCCCAACTAGGTATCTCCCACCAGCGGGGCAGCTCCCCAGCCCGGACAAGCTCTAAGCCCCCAAACGGTCTGGCGGCATGTGTGTCAGTTTAATGAATGTTGGTGTAAGTGTGTAGAATGAGAGGATAGGACAAGAAAGAGGTAGGAAAGAATGCGCGCGGTCCGTGGCCCGTTTGCTAGGGTACTGCTCCAGGCATTCGCCTGGTGTTGATAGGAGAAACCACGGAAAATTACCGATCAGAAAAGCTGACCTCTAGAATTCTCCTCCAGACAGCGACTGAATTCGACCTAGTTGACAAGCTAGTGTCGAAAATCGATTTTCGACACTAGCTTTTCAGCTAGGTCGAATTCAGTCGCTGTCTGGAGGAGAATTCTAGCGGCCGGCTGCTCTGATCGGTTATTTTTCCGTGGTTTCTCCGATCAACACCAGGCGAATGCCGGAGCAGTACCCTATCAAACGGCCACGGACCGCGCGCGATCTGTCCTTCCTCCTCCTTGTCCTATCCTCTCCCTTTACACACACACTTACACTAACATGCACTTCACTACCACATATTCCGGGAGACCGGTGGGGAGTTTAGAGCTTGTCCCGGCTGGGGCAGTGCCCCGCTGGTGGAAGAGTCTTGGTTAGGGGGAAACCCCACTAGCCGACGGCGCCGGATCTCGCCATACAGCGGGGGAAGATCACCGCCATTTCCCGAGAAAAAAAATGCTCTACACTAACGGGACTAATGACCAAATCAGTTGACGCGCCCGGAAACATGAAAAGATCAATCAATGAATCAATCGAAAATCATGCCACTATCGGGCCTCGAACCTAAGATCTTCCAGTTAGAGGCACTGCAGTGACATCAGTTGAAGCACTGAGACACTACTCCGGGTTTGATCGTGGACAGCTTTCTTTGTCGTTTCCGCTTGGCTCATCTGGAGCGCAATGCAAGTTCTTCGCTGGTCGAACGGTGCACCGGCGTCTCCGGGAATCGAAGGCGGCGACGCGGAGACGATCGCGCGCGTGGCCGCGACCACTCCGCTGCGCTCGTCGGATTTGCTCCATTGCACGCCCCGCCCCGCCCCTCCCCCCCCGCCCCGCCCCGTGCCCGTGACACGCCGTTTGCACTGCGGTCCGTTCCTCTCCGCGGCGTGGCCTCCATGCTCAGTGGCCCGGCCGACGATGGAGCGTGGGCGGTGGCGGTGGCGGAGATGGTGGCGGAGGCGGGGGCACGGGTTGAGGGGTTTGGAAACTGAGCTAGAGGCGCTGGTGGAGGTATCAGGGACGATTTAGAAGGTTGAGGAAGCGGTCTTATATGTGACGGGAGAGTAACGGCAGAGTCGTTGAGAGACATGATGGGAGAAGAGTCAGACGAGATCACGGGAGGAGGGAAGGTGAAGAAGAATAAGAGGCGGCGAACGAGGTAAAGACATAGGTTTTGGTAGATACACAGGTGCCGCCAACGAATGCAGCGGTTCAGAGGAGGGAGGTAAAGATTGACTGATTGGTGATTCCAATTGCATCAACTGCTATGGACATTAGTCCCGTAAATGTAGGGCACGTTTTTATGGCGAGAAGTGTGGTAATCTCCTGCCATTGGATGGTGAGATTTGGGCGAGAGGGACCTTCACGTCGGCTTCCCCAACTAGGTATCTTCCACCAGCTGGGCACCGCCCCAGCCGGACCAAGCTCCAAGCTCCCGTTTGGTCTGAAGAAGGCAACTGGGTGCCGTGGAGAAGGAAGAAGGGGCGGAGGAGGTGGCCGCGGAAATGACGGCGGGGTCCATGGCGTGGCGGTGGGGGTGGGCGGGAGCGGGGGCCGCCTCCGGAGAGATGAGGCTGCGCCGGTAACGCGCGCGCAACCCGGAGACGCGATCTCTGCGGTACCTGCGGTGGAGCGGAAGTGGAGCTGTGCGAAGAGAAAAGGTA
This sequence comes from Teleogryllus oceanicus, assembly GCA_964035755.1. NCBI lineage: Eukaryota > Metazoa > Arthropoda > Insecta > Orthoptera > Gryllidae > Teleogryllus > Teleogryllus oceanicus. The sequence goes on along the minus strand of CAXIVR010000003.1, from coordinate 128,339,796 downwards.
TTGAATGTGGGTCGCCTGGAAAAACTTTCATCGTCGGTTTACGTTTCATGATTTGGTCAATTTTTTACTGTTTTTTTTTTTTTTTTTGTAGGTAGGTTTTTTTTTGATTTGTTGGTATTTTCATTTTATTGTACATTTTATTTGTTAGTATTTTCATTTTATTGTATTTTTATTTGTTACAGTATACATATTTCTGCCTTTTTCTTTTTTTTTTTTTTTTTTTTAAGGGATACACAGTTTCCAGAAAATTTGGCTTTTTCATCCCAATCACTCCCTTTTTAACGACACTTACCACTGACAAACCTTCTCTGTGAAATGAACGTCTCTATCGATCCCCCTTTTCTTCTTGAGTTAAAAGTTACTTCGTTTAAATTTGACAAAATACTTGTACGATGTAATAACATTACATAAATTACAATACAAAATAAATGTTTGATATACGTGAATATTCGTGTAGAGATTGAGTTTAATTACAAAATAAATGTGTTTAAACTGAAAATAATATATTTTATTAAAATTTGACAAACAATTTAATACAAATACATTTTATCGAAATAATGGGTAATACAAATAATGTTGTAAGAAACTGGATTTTGCAACAGGCACCTCCCTCATCCCTTTCACTAGGTTTCGTGAATCCCCTCCCATCCAAAAAGCGAAGGAATTTTTTGAAGGTTTCCAAATGGTCTTTTTTAGAGGAGCTTTGAGGTGCGTGATCCAAAATGTGATAATTTGCGAAAGAGGAAGACGCATTGTGAAAATGTTTTAACATATCTCATTCTTTGCAAGGATGTTGCAAGCATGTGTTATATGGGGGTCTAAGGGGACAATTTGCTCCTAATTGTTGCGGCAAGTCTTTGCTAGGTCCGACACGCCCCTTCATGTTCATTGTCAGCGTAGTTTACTTTATAATCGAACTAGATAAACTATGATTCTACGTGCAATTTGTTATGATTTGAATATACTATGGGTTCTTATTGCGTCACAGTTTCACCAGTCTGATGAATCCGAAATGACAAAATATTGTTTACTGCCTTGCTGCCACCCTGCGTGAAGGATTCTCATCTGGCCTGATGCAGCGATACTTACACTTTCTGCGGCTGTCTTTCCTACTTTACCCGACCCGCTTTCTTCTTTAATGGTTGGAAAGATAATTGCATCTAGAAGTAAAAGAGCCTTAACCTTACTCCTACATATTTAGGAGGAGCCATACTGAATAACCCGTTACTCGAGGGTTGGTTTCACCTCATGTTAGGCAGTTCAGACGTGTACTTAATTCGTGTTGGCATTTGTGCGTGCTTGCGCCGCCGCGTAGAACTTTATAACTTGCCGCCAGCAAGTGGCATGCTTCCTCGTGGTAGTCTCTTCCATATAGCATAGCGCAACTCTGTTGCATCATGCTATATGGATTTGATCCACGTCCGTAACATAGTACATTCCTGTTGCATCGGAAACTCTGAATCCAGAGAGCACAATCACAGCGTTCATTGTAGTATGTGACTTCCGCCACGACATATTTGATGGAACGCCCACCCTTGCGCGGGTCGATTTTTCTTGCTAATTGATACATTTCTCGTACCAAACCATTTTACCTGTAACGAGGTGCCAGCGCCACGATAGGCTTACCAGTCACACTTGTGGCAGGAGGTAGTTCTCGACCACAAGGGCTTACGAGTCACGGAATGTTAAGTTATGGAATGGAGTTTCGGAATGAGTCTAGGAATGTTGAGTTATGGAGTGGAGACTAGGGTTGAGGTTCTCTAGGGTGTAAAAATAGGCAATAGAATGTCAGGAAACTAAAATTAAGGTCAGGGAGTGTCCGATGATAACCGAAAGGTTAAGCTGACGTAAATATGTCCAGTGATAATTATGTTGATACATTTCTCTTTATTAATATTGAAAATAATGAATGAAAAATTGATGAAAAATGAAAAATTGAAGATATCTAACACTGCTTTCAATGATTGATCTCTTTTAGATAACGCATTAACGTGAATGACTATTTTTAACGGTAGAACCGCGAAAGAGAAAGGAAAATCCACCTTGGCCTCTGTGCTATATCTGGCCCAGAATCTCTCGCAAAGCGTTCATCAGATGATGGAATCAGATGTTCTTGGTATGTATAAACGCAACGTTCTAAATGGGGCGAACTCCAACTAGTTTCATTTTCTTGACAAGACCACAAAACTCTTCAGCAACCTGTCCGAAAGTTTCGGTCGAACAATTTCCTGACTCCGGTCTTCTTTTTAACTTCGTTTTCTTCGAAACTTCACACTCCGGCGCGAATACAAGAGCTACGTTCAGAAAATAGTTTCTCGAAATTTCGTGCGAGAGAGAAAAAGGAAGAAAGTTGTCGCGGGAAAGTCGATTCTTCCGTCAGGACTCACAGGTGCTGCCTCTGCCTGTTCAGCGTGCGAATGTCGAGGACATCCTTTCATGAGATCGGAAGTAGCTGGCGTGGAAGTGCGTTGAGGCAAGAGTCGTTTCAAACGTGTGAAAGTCGATCGATTGCTTTTGGTGACATATTTGAAAAGTTGAACTTTATACTGTGAAAAAAGTTTTTAAGCAAAAGTATTTGTGTTTTAATATTTCGAATTCGGTTATTTTTACTTTAAATTTCTGACTTTATAATGATTATTATGTGTTGACTGGAATAGTACACAATATCAATCATGTTCAGCTAAAAATGTATATGAAGTATGCGTTGCAAATGTAATTATTACATGACCAAATTTGAAAGTAATTGACGAAGTAGTTGAGTTGTATTATGAAAATGAAACTAGCATTTGGTTACTTGAAAAAGGTACATGATGCTAGTTTCATTTTCTTGTGCTAGTGAAAATTATTCGAGTATCTTCTGTGATATCTCAGATCATTTGAATTTATTGTTTCACGAATTGCTTGTTGCGTGTTCCAGGCACAGACACGCAATAAATACGAATGGTGTCATGTAAGTTTTAAAAGTTTACAAAACTACAATGTTTAGCAATAATAAGAAGGTATAATACGAAATATACTTGACAAATGTTTCAGTTGTAAATTATACTATTAACTTTGGTCTCCGGAATGCTGTACCGCAAACGGTTTGATTCAGGCTATTCTGGTAACGACAGATTGACTTTTGAAATAATCTATGACATCTGAAAACAATAAAAGAAAGGTTCTAAGAAGGAAGGAGTTCTAAAAAAATTATACAACGTTCTATCGTGAAAAAACCTACTCAGTCATCTGAGAGATCGTGTGTTCCGCAGGTTTGGCGCAGGTTCGATGATACAGGCGTAAAAATAACCTTTTCAGTTGTAATGTACGCTGTTTTCACTGATTTTACACAACAGAAAAGTGTATATACACCACCCATCTCTCATATGTCCTGATGTTATAACATAACGTGACTGTCGGGAAATAAAAAAATAATTATGGAGCTATTTAAATAGATTACTCTGCAATGTTTTAATCAGATCTGTTCCAAAATACAATGAATGTAAAAACGAACAGAAAAAATTAACACTTAAATAAAATATTTTTATTAATGATTGTTAAATTTCCGCGTCCCCAAAAAGTACCGGTAGCGGTAGCTCAGTGCATCAACTGATGTCACTGCAGCGCCTCTGACCGGGAGGTCCTAGGTTCGAGTCCTGACGGCGGCAGGATTTTCGACACTAGCTTTTCAGCTAGGTCGAATTCAGTCGCTGTCTGGAGGAGAATTCTAACGCCGGCTGCTCTGATCGGTAGTTTTCCGTGGTTTCTCCGATCATCACCAGGCGAATGCCGGAGCAGTACCCTATCAAAGGGGCCACGGACCGCGCGCGATCTGTCCCTCCTCTTCCTTGCCCTATCCTCTCAACTTACACACACACGTACACTAACATGCACTACACTACCTCATATTCCGGGAGACCGGTCGGGAGCTGAGAGCTTGTCCCGGCTGGGGCGGTGCCCCGTTGGTGGGAGAGACCTAGTTAGGGGGAAACCCCACTAGCTGACGGTAGGTCGGTGCTGGACCTCGCCATCCAGTGAGGGAAGATCACCGCCATCTCCCGAGAAAAAAAAATGCACTACACTACCGGGACTAATGACCTAAGCAGTTGACGCGCCCGGAAACAGGAAAAAATCTATCAATCTAAAAAAAAACAAAAAGTGTCGCCCAGGGTGAGCCGTCCCCACTACGATACGCCACTCGCTATACTCGTACCACTAACACACTCGTAGTCACGACTAGCACACTCGTCAAGGAGCAAAACATTCTGTGTGCGTGAAACCTTGGCCAGCCCTGCCCCATGAGTTCGTCGTGTAGTTAAACTCCTCCGGCGAGGAAGGCGGATTTTCGCGCCTCCGCGCCCTCTGAACGGTTCTCGTGCAGGGGCTTCTCGAGCTTTTTCGGCAACACGCCGCCCCTCCGCCTCCCGCGCCCTCCAGCCGCTTTCTCCCCAACGCCGCCTCCGCCGCAGCCCGCCCTTCGCCACCAACACCACATCTGACGACTGCCAACTGCGTTCCCGCCCGCGGGGGCTTCGTAGCTCCGTCAACTCACCTCTGCCGCCGCTTCCACAGCAACACTACCCCCACTACAACAACCAGCACCAACACTATAACATCCAATCAACTGATGTCACTGCAGTGCCTCGGACCGGGAGGTCCTAGGTTCGAATACCGACGGCGGCAGGATTTTCGACACTAGCATGCGAGTTAGGTCGAATTCAGTCGCTTTCTGGAGGAGAATTCTAGCGGCCGGCTGCTCTGATCGGTAGTTTTCCGGGGTTTCTCTGACAACACCATGCGAATGTCTGAGCAGTACCCTAACAAACGGGCCACGGACCGCGCGAGATCTTTCCTTCCTCTTCCTTGTTCTATCCTCACCCTTTATACACACACACAGTAACATGCACCACACTAACAAACAGTCCGGGAAACCGGTTGGGAGCTCAGAGCTTGTCCCGGCTGGGGCGGTGCCCCGCTGATGTGAGAGTCCTGGTTAGGGTGAAACCCGGTAGCCGACGGTAGGTCTGCGCCGGATCTCGCCATCCAACGGGGGAAGATCACCGCCATCTCCGGAGGAAAGAACATGCATTAGCCCCAAAACTGTGAATTTTCCTATCTGTGTCTTCTTTGCAACATTTTTTTCCATCAGCCGCATAATTTTTTTCCATCAGCTTCAATACCATATGGTTGTCAGCATCATATCTTAAACAGCGTGGCAGGAAAGTCTCCTCGCAGTGTCACCTTGGTGCTTGGAACAAAAATTATATTGGTAGCAGCGTGTAGCAAAATAAATAATCGTGAATCTAGAACTCACAACAACCATAACAGATGGTGCCCCTTCACTTGTTTCCCAGCGATCTTTTTTGCTATCAAAATAAATATAATTTTTAATAGGAGGCCCTGACTCGCCCCAGTATGGAGAGACTGTCCAGGCGTGCTGTTTAAGCATATCATATCCATAACCTTATTCCCATTCCTAGTGCATCCCCCACCAGTATAGCCATCGAATACCGCAACTACAAAAGTTACAGTAATAATCTCCTTCGTCAAATAAAAAAACAAAACAATATCAATACGATTCTTCCTTTTCCTGTTGCCTGTACTCGTAATATCTGCCACAACCCCCATCAATACACCACCGTCGCCATCTCTATCATCTTAAATCATAGCCATCTTAACAACCCTTTTCTCTCCGTCATTGACTTCATGTCCTGCTGCCGCGCAGTCTACGGCTTCCTCCGTCTTCGCGAGGCGGAGCAGAGCGCATCCGGCGGCGGAGAAGCGCACGAACGGCTGCGCGGTCCGGAACGCCTTGCGAAACGCCCGCCCCCGCCGCTAGAGGAAATTACCTAACGCCTTGCGCTCCCGCGCCGCCAAGGTCCCTCGCGCGCGCGCATGTACACACACACACACACACGCGCGCGCGCGGGAATAGCTCGGCAGGCAGTCGTTTGCATATGCGGAAAAGGCCGGCCACATTTAGGATATTATACATTTTATTACGGTATTGTGAATGTTGATGACTGACGTATGAATGGAAAAGATAGAAATGAAACTAGTGAAATTCGACTGTTTTTTAAATACGCAGACCAGTAGCGGTAGCTCAGTGCATCAACTGATGTCACTGCAGCGCTTCAGTCCGGGAGGTCCTAGGTTCCAGTCCTGATGGCGTAAGGATTTTCGACACTAGCTTTTCAGCTAGGTCGAATTCAGTCACTTTCTGGAAGAGAATTCTAGCGACCGGCTGCTCTGATCGGTAGTTTTCCCTGGTTTCTCCGATCAACACCAGGCGAATGCCGGAGCAGTACCCTACCAAACGGGCCACGCACCGCGCGCAATCTGTCGTACCTCTTCCCTGTCCTATCCTCTCCCTTTACACACACACTTACACTAACATGCACTACACTACCACATATTCCGGAAGACCGGTCGGAAGCATAGTGCGTGTCCCGGCTGGGGCGGTGCCCCGCTGGTGGGAGAGTCCTGGTTAGGGGGAAACCCCGCTAGCCGACGGTAGGTCAGCGCCGGATCTCGCCATCCAGCTGGGGAAGACCACCGCCTTCTCCCGCGAAAGAAACATTCACTACACTAACGGGACTAATGACCAAAGCAGTTGACGTGCCCGAAAACACGAAAAAACCAAACCAAACCAAACTAAATACGCAGACTTTTGGATATGCGAAAAGAGTCTGTGAAATTTGTATTATACATTTTATTACGGCACTCTGAATTTTAATGACGTATGAATGGGAAAGACGGAAGAAAACTGGTGATGCTACATCAGCACGTACTCTCTCGCATTTGTAAAAGTTACGTAATACATTACAATAACCGGATTAACACATTTCGGTCATCACTTGTAGATCTCAACACAGATCGTTAAGCACTAGGAACGAAAACTAATTCCTTTAAAGCTAATTCATAAACACAAACTTGACAATCGAAAACCGCGTATTATACAGCCGTAAATATCGCCCAACGATGAGAAGGAATTCTCTGAATTTGAAACTACCGTGTCGCAGTGCTGCCATTGTCGTTTTACAATCTGTTATCTCGTCAAAGACAGTTGCAAATGAATCATGAGGAATGAGGAAAAAAGTTATCATTTTTAAGTATTTATACGATATTTATTTGAACAAAGAAAGATTCTGTGCGAACTAAAATAGATGAAATAGGCTGCAAGTTTTAAAATTCAATACAAAAGGTAAATGAAAATACCGATTTATTCTCATTCAAATATTCAAATTCAAATTTCTGAGTGAAAGTTGTCGACATGCTCATACAATTGGTAGGTACTTGTTCTTACTAGACTAAATAGGGGTACTAGTACACTAAAGTAAATTGGGATATCTAGTGGTTTACTCCTGCACTCCACCCCACAGACACTATATGAAAACCTACTTACCAGGAACTTTTAAAGAAAATTATTTATTCAGATCCGTGTCATTACTACTTTATAAGTGAGTGTTATCTTTTATATATGTCTTATAATGGATGGATGCACTACAGTGGTCTGAAGGTACGAGTAACTGTAAATCAGCCCACCATCATTCCCCTTTTTCTGAGCGAGGACATTCCATCTGGGTACCTCTATGCAGATTATTGTTAATTTCATGAAAGTGAAACCGGGAGCGGTAGCTCAGTGCATCAACTGATGTCACTGCAGCGCCTCTGACCGGGAGGTCCTAGGTTCGAGTCCTGACTTCGAATTCGACCTAGCTTTCCATCTACGTCGAATTCAGTCACAGTCTGGAGGAGGATTCTAGCAGCCAGCTGCTCTGATCGGTTGTTTTCCGTGGTTTCTTCGATCAACACCAGACGAATGCCGGAGCAGTACCCTACCAAACGGGCCACGGATCGCGCGCTATCTGTCCTTCCTCTTCCATGTCCTATCCTCTCCCCTTACACATACACATTTACACTAACATACACTACACTACCACATATTCTGGGAGACCGGTCGTTAGCTTGTCCCGATTGGGGTGGTGCCCCGATGGTGGGAGAGTCCTGGTTAGGGGGAAACCCCACTAGCCGACGGTAGGTCGGCGCCGGATCTCGCCATCCAGAGGGAGAAAATCACCGCCATCTCCCGAGAAAAAAAAACATTCACTAGACTAACGGGTCTAATGACCAAAGCAGTTGACGCGCCCGGAAACGAAAAAACCAATCAATCGATCAATGAAAGTGAAGGTAATAGGAAAGCAAAATATGGAGTGTGAGAGAAGTTTTAGACTTTTTTTAGGGCTTTAACGCGAGGCCCTCCGCGACAACACATACATGCAAAGACGAGGGACAAACAACCATGCCCAAGGCGGGACTCGAACCCGCGACCTTTCGGACCGAAGCGCTGAGTCGGTACTCGCTCTTAACCACCTCGACCATCCAGGTCGGCAGATTCTTTTTATAAGAGAATATAATTTGAAAAGGGCTCCATACGTTTTACTCAGTCTATGAATATTATGATGTTTCCATGTGAGACGAGTATCCAGGAGGACCCCTAGGTATTTTATTGGTTTATTTGAAGAGGCCCATGTGGTCGGGTAATTATTTACTTGTAAAGATGCAGGGATATTTGTTCTTCGAAAGGAAAAAATTTCGGTTTCGCATTTTGAGGGGTTCAGCTGTAATCCCCATTAATTTTTCCATACAGAAAAGATATTCAAGACTTGTTGCAAGTCATTTACTGCTTCAGAGATTGAGTCGTTGGAAGTGAAGATAGCCGTGTCGTCAGCATTAGGAGTCGTAGCACAGATTGATTTATTTATTACAGATTGATTTAATTATAATTAAAGAATATCTTCCGTGAAGGTGCTAAACAGGGCTGGAGAGAGAGGGGAACCTTGAGGAACGCAGGTTAGAACTGGGATAGATAGGGATATGGTATTGTTCATTGTTACTGTGAAGAATCTATCATCCACAAAGTTATTGATTATTTGGAAAATATATTCTGGGAGGAGTTAACGTTACTTGAATAATCCATTGAGCCGAACTCTATCAAAAGCCTGCACGAAGTCTAAGGAGGCCGCTACGCAGAATTGTTTACGCTGATAAGCTAAAGCTTCTCCAAACAATATTAATTGTTAGTGGTTTGAGGAGTGATGGAGACGTAATCCAAATTGATGTGGCTGAATTCCATTTTATTTTATTGAGCTAGGCGTTTAATCTACTTAAGAAAAGCTTTTCGAATTTTTTGCATTCGAACGCACAGTGTGCACAGACGAAATGTCAACACGATTATTAATGCTCTATGAGCAAAAGCAATGGTGCAATTGGTGCGCAAGCCTAAAAATACAATAATATTGTTATTTCATGTTACATAGTGCATGGGTAAGAAAATTAAAGCCAAACGTAGGAAGGAAACCATTTAAAAATAGCCAGACGTAAAAAATGACCTCTTTCGCGAAAGAACGATTCATTCATAAAAATGAATGAGTCGTGGTTTTACATTTCATATTCAGCTGTGTAAACAATAGTTACTGTTTTGTTTCCTTTTAAATAATGCCTATCTTGCAATATACCTCAACACTTGTAGTAGTCCGAGGCCGTGTTTACTCTTCTCACGGAAGAAGAGTCGCCTTCTCTGGATCTTCTGTAGGTGTAGATGACGGTCATGACACGTACGGGAGGTGGAGCGGGACGTCCTTGTCAGACTTCACGTAAATCTCAAGCCTCGCCTTCGGGCGACTCGTATCCCACATCTTACTGTAAACAATGCCTTGGCATTCTAATGCTCAGAAATGCAGACGCGCTAGTGGTCTCACAATCCTCAAAATTCATAAATCCTCACGAATGACGTGTTGAGAGTGGAGGGGCGAGAGAAAGACGAAAACAGTTATTTTGTCTATTACAAGCGAATACAAATTGAAAACTAGATTACACATGCGTGTCATATTTTGAATAATATTGAAGACTTGTAAAACCATTATTATGTCGTGATCCTTACTAGAGGCCATGTGAGAGTAATAAAGGCTGCAGAGTTGAACTTTTTAAAGCTATTGCTTAATCCACTTACTGGTGCTCTTTAAGATTTGTTGTGGGCTAGAGACAATGCAACTCTACCGCAATAACTCGTCGACACAATCGACAAGCATGCTTGTACAAATGCCAAGTTATCATTAAATTAAATGACAGCTATTGAATGTCGTGTCGTTTTCTAAATTGGTTACACATTTCAAATTAATGATTGATGCTTCTTACTTCTTATTTTCTCTAATTTGTTGTTCAAAATTCCTTTATTTGAATTCATACATAGAATGGCTTTCTGAATGTTTTTTTTCAGTACTTCTTACTTGCCTCAATTTTGATTAAAAACGTAGGTGTCACGTCAATTTCAGTAAACCTCATATTATTTATTCAGCAGATTGTTTTATTCAATCGCACCAATTCTTAAAAATATTATGTGACCTTCTTCCAAATGTTTGATGGAACCGGCAGTAAAATGGCTCATCTGCCAATGAGCGGGGGTTTCCTCCTATCGCTACCAAAGGTTGCAAATACATCGCCTCCACTGCCTGCTCCATTGTGGGTCAGTGCAGCAGACAGCAGCGGCTGAAAAAACAGGTCTAAATAATGCAGATCCTAATGTAATCCACTCCGCGAGCCGCATCGGTGGCTCATCAACTGATGACCGGGAGGTCCTAGGTTCGAGTCCCGACGGCGGCTGGATTTTCGACGCTAGCTTTTCAGCTAGGACGAATTCAGCTGTCTGGAGCAGAATGCTAGCGCCCGGCTGCTCTGATGAGTAGTTTTCCGTGGTTTCTCCGATCAACGCCAGACGAATGCCGAAGCAGTACCCTACCAAACGGGCCACGGACCGCGCGCGATCTTTCCTTCCTCTTCCTTGTCCTATCCTCTCCCCTTACACACACACACTTACAATAACATGCACTACACTACCACATATTCTGGTAGATCGGTCCGGGGGAACGTAGAGCTTATCCTGGCTGGGGCGGTGCCCCGCTGGTGGGATATACCTGGTTGGGGAAAACCCCGCTAACCGACGTGTAGGTCGCCGCCGGATCTCATCAGCAAGTGTGAGTATATCACCGCTACCTACCGCGATAAACATCCACTACTAACGGGTCTAATTTACTCAGCGATTGACGATCTCTGAAACAAGAACTAGATCAATCGAAGCCTTGGGCCTCGAGCTTTAATATTCACACTACAGGCAACAAAATTAGATCTTTTAAATCTTTCCGTTATCCTCTTCCACGGGGGAAGAGCTCACGCAGTCGTACGCTCTTTAGAGAATGGCAATGAGCTGCACAAGCCGGGCTTGCGAGCCGCGCTCGTTCGTGTATGGCCGCGTGGCGACAGTGCCGCTCGCTTGTGCACCCCTAAGAACCGCAGGTGAGCTGGGCGGCGGCCGCTCCCACACGCAAGCGCCGCGCGGCGCCGGGGGCAGTTTGAAGGAGTGCGCAAAGCCCCGGCGGCGGAAGAAAGCACCCGGCGGCTGCCGGGCGCGCGATGAAGGCGCGTAATCTTCTTACGGCGGAGCAGGTGGCGGGGGGGGGAAAGGGGGAGCGGGGGTGGACGGGCTGAGGAAGGCGGCCCAAGTAGTTGGTGATGTGGAAGCGGTGGAGGCAACATGAGAGCGTGTAAAATGGGAATGCTTGGGGGGGGGAGTGGCTGGCGATTGATTCCGCGCGCTATTAATCTACTGCCAAGGCTATTGATCCCTTAAGCACAGTGCATGTTGTATTTCGGAAGATAACGGTATTTCTCCTCCGCTGGGGAATGAGATCGAGAGCTGACCTGTACATTGGTTTGCTGTTTATTGTCCTCTCTAGGTACCCCCGTCCAAAGCACCTGACTGATCTCCCGACATGTGGGGTAGTTTAGTGCATCTAAATGTGTGTGTGTGTGTGTGTGTGTGTGTGTGTGTGTGTGTGTGTGTGTGTGTGTAGGGCGAATCGGGGACATGAAGGGGGGAGGAAAGATTGCGCGCGATCCGGGGCCATTTGTTAGGGAACTGCTCCGGCATTCGCCTGGAGTTGTTTGGAGAAACCATGGGAAACTCTCGACCAGACCATCCAGGTGTTCCAGTCAGTGGTTGAATTCCACACTGCTTTCTAGCTAAAGTCGAAAAATCTCCCCTCCACTATGGAGATTCGAACTCCAGGGCTTCCGGTCAAAGATGCTGCAGAGGGAAGGAACTGTTTTGATGTGAGACGGAATGTGAGGAGAGAGACGGGGGCGACAAACGAGCGACAAGTGAGAAGTCAAACGAAGGAGGAAGTACGTAATGCTGTTAGGTAAAGTACGTACCAATGCTTAGGATGTTTTCTACATGGCGAGTTGATCGACGAGAACTAAAGGGTATGGGTGAGACGAGACAGCCCCGCAGGGATTAGTAAAATGTTTGAGATGAGATTCTGTGTGGCGAGATTGAAGGTGTGAAGTGGATGATGTGAAATAGACGTTGTGAGAAGCGATAAAACGGGGATTAATCTTCTCTTCATCAAATTTTCCAGTTGTAAAACTAGCTTTCTATAGTCTCGAGTAATAATTTTAAGGAAGATTCAATGGAACATTATATTGTGATTAAAAGGTATCTCAGTATACTATACTTCGATGGCGACTTCTCATCATAAAATATTATTTTATGACATGACTATGTCTTCATCCACTTATGAACTGAACATCATAAACCCCACATCCCTGAACTCCCTTACTTAACTGCTGTACTTACTGGAGAGAGGAAGGGTCCTGAGAGATGACGATATTCGATTGGAAGCATTATGTTATCCCTTTGTGAAATAATAGATTCCTGTAGATTGATAGTGGAACATTAATAATGAATGGACACGTCTTACATTCTGCTGCAACCCTTTAAAATAATCACTCAAAGTAACTGAAAGGGGGTATTTTACAATGTTAGAAGGAAATGGAGTAGCTAGATGCAGATGTCCGAAACATTAGAGGATTGAAGGCCTAAACACTGATTATGAAGGTGTAAGTCGTGTATCATGTTAGCAACTGAAAGAATTCCTAAGACCAACACATTTTATACATTTGGATTCTAAATATCTGTATGTAATGCTTAAATATTCCCTACATTAAGGGTTATGTGTATCGTTTATTGCATAATAATAACATAGATCTTTAATAGTACGATGATTTTGTTTTCGACATTTTGTTTGGGAAAGAAAAAGTACCGTAATCACAATTTTGTAGAAGTTAAAATATGAAATAACTGATACCAATGACTTCATACGTCATACGCGTACGATCTTCCTGTCTTTCCGTAGCAATCGAGGCGAATTGAGGAATCTCTGACACCCATGAGACGATCTTGAGCGCTCAGGCTTTCCGACTATTTAAAAAAAAATATTATTAGCATTTTTTAATTTGGTTTTCTCGGTTAAATATCACTTATCATTTAATAAACGCTGTCACTGTCAAATTAAATTCTGCACTGTGCGAATATGGAATTTACGACAGAGTTTTAAAACATTGATGGTTTGGGGGTGATGTATTATTAACATCGATGCTTCAATTTTGATCATGGTTGTTATGCTGTCGATGTCGCATCTCTAGTAAGCGCCACCCGCCGGTTCAGCGCAGAGCGGAGAGGTCCCGTACAGCGCTATCAGTTGCTCTTCTGGGGCGCAGACCTCAAGCGGCCAAAGATTGACCTAACCCCATCGCGAATTCCGCTCGTCTCCGGGCCGCAGAGGCCTCCGAGTATGGCCACGCGCGCTGTGCCCTCTATTCCCCAAACCTACCCCCGTTCCTCTGCCTGGCTGGCCTTCTGCACTCACCCTATTATCGCTGAACTCCAAGCTCACTCTTGTCGCTCATTCGCCTTCCTTCCCCCCTCGCCTTGCACTCGCTTGCCTCTGCCTCGCTTGCCTCCCTTGCACTGCCTTGCCTCGCCTGCCCGCTTGCCTCGCCTTGCACTCGCCTTGCACTCGCCTTGCACTCGCCTTGCACTCGCCTTGCACTCGCCTTGCACTCGCCTTGCACTCGCCTTGCACTCGCCTTGCACTCGCCTTGCACTCGCCTTGCACTCGCCTTGCACTCGCCTTGCACTCGCCTTGCACTCGCCTTGCACTTTAAGAGCTCTCGAAGTGTGGTCCCGATTAAAAGAACAATTGAAAAAGAAAAGAGGCGATCAGTCTGAGACTCGTCGAATACCCATTGCATTGCCTTTCCTCTCAAAGAACGTCTGGACGCAATGAAAACGTGCAAACTACGCAATGGAATCATAAACGTGGACCAGAAAAGTTTCATTACAACTTTTATTTTGCTCGTGGCAAAGTTGAGAACAGTCTCAAGATCGAGAATGTTGTCTACAAAACTCTTAATTGTGAACGCTGCATCTACATTCAGTACTGTAGGCTACTCCCTTTTCGTAGCGTAAATATCATTCCAGGAAAATGCAGATAATATTGTGAAGAAACTGTCTCTCGAATTGCTGGTTTTACGCGTCTTTCAATCTGGGAGGCGATCCCCTTTAAACCGCAAACAAAACGAAGGATTACGTTTGATACTCAAGTTTTCCCAAAAGCCAAATGTATAATTTATGAAGAAAGCTACTCACAGAAGCAGAAACTACAGTAACCAGCTTATGCATTCTCTGCCGATCTATTATAAGCAGTTGCTCCCATAAAGCATTTTATTTAGATGCTCAAAAAACTCTCCAACGCTGTGGAGAATTACTTCGTTCCGCTACGTCAGTTCCATGTATATCCAACTTGACTCGATGTCTACTTTGGGAAGATTCCGGAGAGGATTTTGAAAACGTTCAAGGTCCTCTAGAGTGAAGTGCGATTCGCTGCTGCCTTTTTAACTTATTGAGATTTATTTATTATAGACCGTTTTAAAATGATTGCAGTGCATTTACAGTTTGAATTAGAAAGTATTAAATAATAGCTCGTAGCGTGTAGCGTTGGTTATTTATTATTTTAACAGATCTTTTTTCTTTTTTTGTACTCATTAACACATAGGTAAATGAACTGAAATCTACCTTGATTAAACACTGCCCAACACTCCATCTTTGTTAATTCTAAATGCCATTTTAGGGAAATACTATAGACAAGTTATTTTCTTTATAATATGTTAAAATTACATAGTTCTTTTATATTTTAATACTTTTACAAATTTAATATTTTTAATGTATCATAAGACAATCGTATTTCTTTGACTGATTTCCACAGCCAATATTAACTACAACAAGAAATAAATATTTAAATCACAATTTTTTTATCTCTATGTAGTTTACATTTAATCAATATACTTGTAAGTACTTTATGAACGTGGATATTACTTCAAGTTACGAATTAAATTAACAGACCTGGTCGCAATCTATTTCAATATTTGCATTTCAGAGTACTTTTCATTTCTTCAATATAATTTACAATATCGCAAAAATTCCACGCATTTTAATCTAGATATAGATTTGAGATCGTATAGATGTGTAATATACTTGTAAATACAAACGATTTACGATATTTGTCTACGTCCTTTCTTTAATTATCTTGCTAGACGACTCTTGCTCGTACGACATCTTCTAGTACAGGTGGTTGACCAATCGTAGAGACGTTTTCAAAACTGGTAGTGAGAAGTAGTTAAAAGTGGTCCTTAGGTAGGTGACATGCCCGTACGTTGCTGACGGAGCATCTGCTCAGTGTATAGATTTAACTGCTGGTAGTATTCGTTGAAAAATTAATACATAAAAACGTAGAGTGTGAATTTTCCACACATTGGACAGCAACATTGTTAGCTGTTGCAGGTCTCTATTAATGAACTATTATTATTAGCGTTCTTATGATGATCATTATAATGCCTAGAATGATATTTGCCACCAATTCAACTCTTAGTTGGAGAAGTACATGGAAGAAACAGCAGCCTGCCTTCCGTTTCCCATCACGACGTCCTTCTTCACAGCCAGGTGGCGCTTCGCCCTCCGTCGGCCCTTAGTCCTTCACCGGAAACGCCCGGTGCAGAATCCCGTTGCCCCTCCCTTCCGTTTCCCCTCTGGCTCTCTCACGGCGCACAGCACATTCTTTGGCAATGTACACAAACTTCCGAGAAAGCAAAGTACATAACTTGGAACGAACGTTGCTTCTATAAACCGAACAGATTAAAGACAACTTTCGCTCGCGAACTTCCAACTCCGAAAGCCCCTCCCACCCCCCTCCCAGTTCGCTCCGCCGCTTCGGGATGGAACTCCGATACAATTTGAGCAAACTATTTTGTGTTATCTGTCAACACGTGCGGAGTCGGCGATGAGGTCGTCGGCCTGGTTCCCGGAGTCGAATCGCGAGTTGGCGCCGGAGAATGAATCAGTGGTCGGGACTCGGAAGTACAATGGCACGTGCGGAACTGACAAATTTAAATTATCGAATTCGCAACTTTGTATTGTTACCCTTGTTCTACTACTGAATTCAAGAAGAGATCTTAAGCATTCATGCTTTAATAACGTTAAAAGGCTTAATGCGAATGCACCACATCAACACAAAATATTATTTATTAACAAGTTTTATTACTTGACAATAGTTTTTCAGAAATATTTTTTTTAGACTTTATAAATATGAAACCATTCTTAATTTACAATTCTTAAAGACAACTATTGTCGACATTGCTTTGATGTTAAAACAGTAGGGACAATTGCAACATGTTTTGCCATTCTTAAGTTCATTTTCAATTGCTTATTACGATATTAATGTGCACATTTTGGTAGAGAGATTTATTTTCTCCCCGTTTTTAATCATGTGCTATAAATTACAAATATTTTAATTGAAAATTAAACTTTTTAATTAATCTACGAAATATAACAGTGCGATGTTTTGAAGCTGCAGTTTATTTTGTGTTGTAATATTATCTTGTTGGCATATTTTCACTAGTAAAACTATTAACTTCAATTTTCATAATGTATTCAACTTGTCTAACAAGCATTATCTATTCGAATATTTTATCTATTTTGAACGACCCTCGTCAAAAAAAAATTACGTGATAGTATGCACATAAATAATTTACAGTCGCCATAAAAGTATGCTTTTTACCTGTCCGAAATGAACATAATGGATCTAAAAATTGCATGCAATTTATAGTTGACTTTGCACCAACTCACTCGGACACATTAATTGTTCTAGCGACGACTATCGTCCGCAGAAAGACGGACTGCACGATTTTATATGAACTGCACGGATACGAACTCGAGAAAACACGGTGTAGGTACACGCCCTCTCGCCCGATAGCGTTAGGACTTTAACGTATTACGTACAGCCATATCCGCACCTACCGCTCACGCAAGCAAATGTACCGCTAATGAGGTAAGAAAGGGCGCAACGCCGCCAGATAGTTGGGGCCGGGGACACGCTGTCCCGGAAGCGATGGGCCGCCGGGTGCGTGCGCACGCGTGTGATACGGGCGTGACGAATAGGCGCGATAGCTGCGCGCACGTGATGCGGCGTTAGTATGAACTAGGTCATCACGGCGCGCGTATCTTGTCGTCCAGGCAGCATGGCGGGTTCGGGGAGCCCGTATCTGTCGCGTAAACCTTATCGAAACGCTCGCCAGCTAACGTTTTGTCCACCATTTTGTAAATAAAATGAAACGAAATATGAATATTGTTCGAACGCGTAGAAATTTTACGGTAGGAAGATTAACCTGAAAAGCATTCTCTTGAAAAAAAAAAATTGTCTGAGGTTTTCTAGCGTTTTTGATATTTGAAAAAAAATACAAAAAATAGCATAGTAAATAATTTTTAAAGCAATGAAATAGCAATCACGTCTATAATATTGGGAAATAATTTTGAAATGCTTTTCATAAAATTAAAAAGGATCACCGAAAAATCTACGTGTCGCATCCTTCAGTGAAAAGCTGACAAAATACGCATTCTACATATAATCAAATAATAATGACTTTTTTATGGAAATAATTGTTTTCTCTAATTTTGTGTCAGGGGTGTCATTAGCTGCATTTACGACAAAAATATTCCTATCACGTCATAGAACCTTTTCGAAATGACCTTGGTACAAACCAGCGGTTGCTGTCCGGTCGTGAACGTGTCATTGATGTAGACTATCGTCATTAATTTGAATTAATTTTTTTCGTAAGAAGACGGTAAAATCTACATGTGCCGCATGGTGGCCGTTTTCTTTAGCTCCACACACATTTTCTTCAGCTCCATAATCCCTTCCTTCAGTCGCGATCATAACTAATAATGTTTAATCATTTTATTTATTATAAAATAAGGGGGTAGGTTGTTATCGATGGTAAATTAATCCACAACATACACCATTTTCCCATTTGCCTTCGAGCACACCCACACTTACAATTTCTGGCCTGACCTGCTTATCTCCTCACACGGTCCATCTTGGATATTGCTGCGGCAGCGCGGACGACAGAGTATTCAAGCTATATTCACACGCAAAATCCATGCAATACATTATCTTTCAGAACCCATCTCGACTTCGTATTTTTCTTTTGACTTTTTTTTTCTCAATTCCTATTTATACTTCGCTAATTCTGCGAAGTCTGAAAAGAATCTGGACAGAAAAGTAGTTTTCCTCCACTCCACCATCAAATAACTTAACTAATGTTCAGATATATTTCAAAGGTAAATTAATCCACAACCTACACCACTTTCCCTATTGTCTTCGACCACACCCACACTTACAATTTCTGGCCTGACCTGCTTATCTCCCCACACGGTCCATCTTGGATATTGCTGCGGCAGCGCGGACGACAGAGTATTCAAGCTATATTCACACGCAAATCTATGCAATACGTTATCTTTCAGAAGCCATCTCTACTTCATATTTTCTTTTAACTTTTTTATTCTCAATTCCTATTTCTACTTCGCTAATTCTGCGAAGTCTGAACAGAATGTGGCCCGAAAAGTAGCTTTCTTCCATTCCACCATCACATTACTCAACTAATATTCCGACGGTCAATTAATCCGCAACTCACTCCGCCTTCCCGTTTCCCTTCAACCGCACCCACGCTTACAATTCCAGGCCTGAACTGCCTATCTGCCCGCGCGGTCCATCTTGGATATTGCGGCGGGCGAGGCCGTGTGACAGCGCAAGGTCGTGCGGGGCGCCCGCGCGCAACCGCAGGCCGCATCCGCGGGCGCACGCGGGGAGGGGGAGGGGGTAGTGTGTGCCGCGTGCGACGGAAGGCCCGGTGCGTCGTGCGGGGCGTGACCGCGACGCGCGCAACCGCAGGCCGCATCCGCGGGCGCACGCGGGCCCCGCCGCCGCCCCGCCGCCGCCCCGCCGCCGCCCCGCCGCCGCCCCGCCGCCGCCCCGCCGCCGCCCCGCCGCCGCACCCGCCGCCGCACCGCCGCCGCACCGCCGCCGCACCGCCGCCCCCGCCGCCGCCCCAGCCGCCGCCCCAGCCGCCGCCCCCGCCGCCGCCCCCGCCGCCGCCCCCGCCGTTGCCGAGGGCGCTGACGGGCCATTTACCGCGCCGCCGGCCGCCGCTCTGCTGACAGCTGGAGACAGCGCGGGCCGCAGTCCGACCTTGTTGGCGGCGGGCCGAAGCGACATGCTGGCGATCGGTTATAGGAACGGACGATTCAGTAACTACAATCCAATAGGAGACTCGAATCGTATTTTTTTTTTTTTTTCAATAGCGACGTTCTGTATATCCTGTGTTTACAGCATCTGGCGAATTGTACTGTTGAGGGTTTTGCTTTGTAGCAAACTTCCAATATCCGGAATTGTTTCCTGTGTTCCATATTTCCCCATGAAACGACTCGATGGTTCCTTCCCGCTCTTTCCGTTCCACTCCGACCTGTGTGTTGACGTTGCGACTTTCCGCCTGGCAGATGCCAAGCATTTTGATGCTGTGTTCCAAAGTGCAATTTTGTATGTAAGCCCCATGTCTTTCTGTCGAATTTTAACGATCCACTCTACTGTATGTACATACTTGCTAAGTTTATTAACACGTGTCAATATTACAAATCATGCATTCCACGAAATTACTGAGGAACAAAAATGATGTCCTCCTATTCATATAATCATTTTAAAAGACTTCTTTCTTCCTATGGGTAGCGAAATCATTTCAAAATATTTTTACTGGCTGAGAATTACTCAGACCCATCATTTCCGCTGCCTCATCTGTGACTCTGACCGGGAGGTCCTGAGGTTTACGCCTCGACAATGACAGATTTTCGTTACATGCTAGATAGGGAGGTTCAATTGATTCGCTGTCTGGAGGAGAATTCTAACGGTCGGCTGCTCTGATCGGTAGTTTTCCGTGGTTTCTCTGCTCAGTACCAGTGATAACCATACTAACAAACAGATCACAGGCAGCGTGTAATCATTCCTTCCTATTCCTTTTCCTGGCCTGCACTATCCTGTTACACCCACACCTATACACTTAACGCACCAGACTACCTAATATGTCTGGAGACCAGTCGCGAACGTAGAGCTTGTCCCGGCTGGGACGGTGCCCCACTCTGGAAGATTTGGTTTGGCTTGTTTTTTTCGTATTTCCGGGTGCGTCAACTGATTTGGTCATTAGTCCCGTTAGAATAATGCATGTTTTTTCTCGGGAGATGGCGGTGATCTTCCCCCGCTGGATGGCGAGATCCGGCGCTGGCCTACCGTCGGCTAGTGGGGTTTCCCCCTAACCAGGACTCTCCCACCAGCGGGGCACCGCCCCAGCCTGGTCAAGCTCTAAGCTCCCGACCGGCCTCCCGGAATATGTGCTAGTTTCGTGCATGTTAGTGTGTGTGTGTGTGTGCGTGTGTGTGTGTTGTAAGGGGAGAGGATAGAACAAGGAAGAGGAAGAAAATATCGCGCGCGGTCCGTGGCCCGTTTGTTAGGGTACTGCTCCGGCATTCGCCTGGTGTTGATCGGAGAAACCACGGAAAACTATCGATCAGAGTAGCCGGCTGCTAGAATTCTCCTCCAGACAACGACTGAATTCGACCTAGCTGAAAAGCTAGTGTCGAAAATCCTGCCGCCGTCAGGACTCTGGAAGAGATACTAGTGTATGGACAACGGTAGTACCTTAACTATTCCTAAGAATTTTTAACAAAATGAATATTTCTCAATCTCTCTGGAGTGGGTGGAGGCACTGCGTGATTGAAGCGATTTCTTCGAATTTTGAGGGTACCATACACGAAGCCCCTGGGACATTTTCAAAACTTTCTCAAAAACACGTCCAAAATTTGAATTGAAAACCATGTCTCATTCTTTTGAGATATTCTTAAAGTCGTATTGCAATTGAACCTTAACGGAGTGAAAAATTGAGAAAATGAAAAAAAAAAGTTTTAGGCGTAAATAAGTAGCAGCTGGGAAGATGGTACGAGAAAACCGAAAAGGTAGCCCAAACTAAAAAGATTGGGAAACTAACTAGAACGAGAAAATCTGTGTCATTCTCTATCACCACAAGTTTATTTTGTGTTCGTATTCATTCAACCTATCACCTGTGAACAACATTTCGCTGGAAGGCAGTCGAAAGTCGGCTATTTTTCGACGTTTGCCGAGTAATGTACGATTCATATGCTTAGCAAAGCGGGTCTCTCGAGGAAGTTTCACAAGCCCAGGAAAATTGGATCTGAGCTTTCTCCGAGATGATTTGCTTCATATACTGTCCTCTTGCGTCTAGACGGGTTTCAATGTGTACTTTCAAGCTTGCGGGTAAAACGCTGTTTTGACCATTTTGCGAGCATCTTGATACTGAGTTAGGCAGTGACCCACATCTGTAAAAATGATGTCTTTGTTCTCATCTTCAGCAACTGCGGAACCGCTACGCTTCTTACGTCTTTATCTTGTTTACGGCCTCTTTCTCGCAGACTCACTTTCAATACTTACCGTTTCCGAAAGCCATGCATCATCACGATAGAAGAAGATGAAATTGAGTTTTTCTAAATGGAATAGTTTCGTGAATATTTTCATAATCGGAGAAGAAATACGGCGATATCTGATTTGCAAAACACATGACAAACGACTTGAGAATGAAATGAGAATTAAGAAGAAAATGGTCTGAAAGTGAAAAGAAGAACGTGCATTTGTATAGATGTACTACAAAAGAGACGACATCCATCTGTAATAAAAATGAATCTGTTGACAAGACAGAAGCAAATAAAAGGCTAGGATCCCTGATTGACTGAGCGAAGAAGTCACGAGAGAGATGCTTCACGAACTTCCACATCTGGAGTGAAAGAAATATAATTATCATATTGGTGCAATATTTTGAGAAACAAGTATATGAAAAGGAAAAATGCAATTGAAATACTAATAAGTTTTATATTCGTTTTTCAAGTTCAAAATGAGAAATATTCAAATTCAAATTCAAAATGTTTTTATTTTGCCATTAACATAGAAGTTACAATATTACATTCAAATGTGATGGGCAAAATAATTAGGGATCCCCTAGAAAGACTGTGTGGGATATCCTATTCTTCTACCATACTACGTGGTTAGGGCGCAACGAGCTGCTCCCACCACTAACATCAATCGCACCAAATGCCTCGCACACCATACGATATCGCTATAGTGGAATAAAAGAGTCAACAAAACAATAGTTCGATCATAAGGGTCATCTTCCTCATTAACAATTCCATCCCTTGCTTTGATCGCTGCCGAAACCCACTAGATATCCCCCATCTGTCGATCGGCGTCAGCACCAGCGGCGCGGCTCTCGCCAGCCCCCTCCCTCCTCCTCCCTTCCTCTGTGACGGAGGTGACAACTGGCGGCGCCGCAGCCATCGGCGGGGCATTGATTAAATGTTGACCGGAGGCGGAACGCGACCTCGCCAGCTGCGACCGCAGCCCTGCACGGCCTCACAGCCCCCACACCCGCTCCGGCGCCCCCGCCAGCCGCCCCGGCCTACACCCTCACGCCACCCACGCCCTGCCCCGCTCTCTCCCACTGCCCGCTTGCCCTCGCCTTCCCCCGACCCCGCCCACTCCGCCCGCCGACGTCCATCCATACCCCCCCACCGGCCGCCCGCCGATGTCTACCGCCCGCCACTGCCTTCTTGTCCTAGCCTACCCACGACCCCGCCCGCCGATGTCCACCCACATCCGACCAAATCTGCTGGCCCGCCCCGCTCTCCTCCCCCACCCTGCCCCTAATCCTCATCACGGGTAGCCCAACCCCCTGACGCCCTGACCCGCCCTCCCCCTTCCCCACACCCGGCCCCGCCCCCACGCCCGATCCTCGCACCCGCCGCCACCCTCCGATCCGCACGGCCAGCCGGCCATCGCCCGCCCCGCCCCGCGCCGCCGCCGCAGCTCTATTTGTTTTGCATTGTTCTGTCGCGGCGCCGACGCGCTGCCTGCCCGCACTCGCAGCCGCAGCCGCTCGCTGTCACGCAAGGCCCCGCCCGCACCCGGACCCTCGGGCGCCCCGCCCCCCCCCCCCCATCGCCCCACGGCGAGCCATCCCAAGCCAGCAGCGCCCAAACGCCAATCTCATATCCACAATTAAAGGTTAATTTTAGGCTCTAGAAACAAATCGTTCCAGCTCATAATTTCCAAAATCCAAGACTCTTTAAGGAGAAACAAGAATAAGAGTCCATGAAAACGTATGTGCCGACCTGGATGGCCGAGGTGGCTAAGAGCGAGTACCGACTCAGCGCTTCGGTCCGAAGGGTCGCGGGTTCGAGTCCCGCCTTGGGCATGGTTGTTTGTTCCTTGTCTTTGTATGTATGTGTTGTCGCGGAGGACCTCGCGTTCTGCTGATCCCAGATCAGAGGAGCCCGCAAGTGTGTTGGTGTCTAGTGTATGGTCGAAAATGCGTCCTATGGGGACGTAAAGGGTAACCGGCTGTCGGCTGGATAAAAACCCTTGAAAGAAGAAAGAAGAAGAAAAACGTATGTTACTTGTTTCTCTTTGCACAGCTCTGGTTTTTGGGAAATAGCGACTGGAACAATGTGTTTCTAGAATTAGCTTTTAATTTTGAGTGCACTTTTGTTGACTTGCAAGTATGAGATATTGTATTTTCTAGGTAGGCACTGCTAGCCTTCGACTAAATTTGACACGATTTGGGGAATTCCACAAGAGCCTAAACTTTGGGTTTAGAGCACTTAATTAGCCTAAATCAGCTTTTAATTTTGTATGTTGTTTGGTTGAGGTTGGGTTCCGGGCGCTGCGAGCTTTGCGTGGCGTCATTTGCCGTAAGCAACTATAGCCAGAAAACAGTTGACCGATTAATTATTGTCAGCGATGACAGCTGTTGGCCGTGACATTTAATAGTTTTGCAATTGACATGACATTTGCAGTTGACATGACATTTCCAATAGACATGACATTTGCAATTGACTATTGTTTAATTGCACTTGACAGTGATGGTTCCCAGTAACAGTTGCCAGTGATGATAAAAGTTACTAGCACATGTCACTGATACATTTTAACAATGAAACTTGACTGTGACGACTGCATTGTTGGCAGGGACGATGTTTGCTGTCAGTATCATCTGTTGTTCAATGGACGCCAGTGATTGTTCAATACTTTCAGAAAATAACTTTATGACTTTCCATATGTGGTAACAAATGGGTAATTGGCTAGTGTGAAAGTCCAGAACTGGAGGCTTAAAGATTAATTCTCTGGTGAACGCAAATAATTTTCTCTTTAGTGGGAGGTATGTTTCTATATTTTAGTACGTCGAGTGTCCGAATAACAAGCTATGAAGAAATAGTTCGATTTATCTTGAAAATTCATACAACCTCATTACAGTGTGAAAAATAGTCTTCGACACGTTAAAATGCCTGAGAAATAGTGGAATGCAGTGCAAAAGAATATGATAGAAATGAAGCTCCTGCTTTTCTTCTGTAAAATATTTCTTTTAAAAATATTCTGAAGGAGCAAATATTATACCAAACGTGAATCCAATGACAATTTCAGGTCCGTGTCTCACTTCATCTTTTTTGTTCTGTTACCATCTACGAACCAGACCCCGATGACGAAGTAAACACACGAATATTAAGATGAAAGTATAATCATTATCTGTATTACAAATTTTGAATGCACACATAAATTGACAGAAAACTATACAGCTTCCGGTTATGTCTTGAGGTTTCGTTTGATATCCAGTATCTCTGGAAAAACACAAAATCATTAAAACAGATTCAATTTTGATTTGAAAATGCCATATTTCATTGTTTTTCCACCTTTTCTCATAATATGCGTAAAGACTGAATTTTTATCCACAATGCGTCACTTAATTCACAGTTGGCGTCATACGACAGCAAAGCTATAACAAAGAGGTCGCCCGCCATTAAATATTATAGTATGCAACTTACTTGATACTCCTGTAATGCATAGAACTGTTCCTGTAATTCCACAAATGTGAGTAACAACACTACACGTAATACATTGTACTAGTTCGCGTCCACATAAGTTCTTGAACTACTAAATCATCTGAAAGACCTTTCTTGCTCTTCTTGTATCCACAGTCTTATCTTCGTATGTTGATCGGTTCCTTCCGTGAATTGCTACCAAATCGCTGTGCCGTACGCCGTTCCTGCGTTTGTGACCGCGTTTTTACATATGCCAAGTGACTCACTTCACTGAAGCGTGCTAATTTTTTGGAGATAATTTAAGACCAGTTCATATAAACAGTTTTCTTACCAAAGTGGAAAATAACACAGAAATTTCCCCGCAATAGTTTTAATTATCGGGCCTTCATAAGTCTCTGATTCAACAATAACATGTTAAAGCGCTGTGTTGGATCGTTCAACCAGATAATTCGCCACAATAACCCCGAACTCAAAGCAGGACCGTGAAAACTCTCCTGTCTCTATTTTTCCATCAGCTGCTGCCCACCTCCGCTTCCCCAGATCAAACACGCCTCCACCCTCCAACATCACATGTCAAACTCTCTCCGTAAACTATGCTTGCCAAACTGATACCTCCAACTCCCTTTCGTACCCTCTAAACTTTCTCCTTGAGGCTACAGGGGTGCTGAGCCACCTCCAATAGGATTTCAATGGCGTTCACTCTTCTCACTAACATCTGCCAATTTCAACCTCTTCCTCCTCTTACATTTATCCTCCTCCATTCTCTGCAGGCGCCGAATGCCATCGCCAACTCCAGAATCACCCCTTCCCCTGTTCGGACGCTCCCCTCGTCAACTGCAACCTCCAGTTGTCCCACACTGGCCTTTGTCACTTCCCCCTTGCTGTTACCCGCGATGGACGACCGCGCGTCCCATCTCCTACCCTCGAACTGTCACTCAGCTTTCAGACGTTTGGTTTGGTCTGTTCTTTACCAGGAAATCCCTAGCTTTAGTTATCCCAAAATCCGCCGAACCGGCAATGTGGCTGTTAGTTGTATACCTCAAATTTACTTACAACGACTGACATTACAAATTCTGAGCGAAGAAATGGAATAGGTTACTCAGAAATTCTGTGGAGACCATTTGTTGAAACTCGTAAATATTATTTGAAGCAAGTACCATTAAATGGTATTAAAATCGATGAAATCAGGGGGAAAACTGTTTTAAAAATGAAAGATAAAAATAAAAAACAACTTTTAGTCGAAATCGACGAAAAATGCGAAAATAAAATTTATAAAAATTGCTCATTTCCTTTTGTCATATCATAAAATAACTGCTTATTATAAAAATAATTTTTCTAAAGTGAAAAGAAAAAATGACATTTCATTAAATTATGCCCCCTACCCTACACCCCAGAGCATCTACCCTACACTCCCACAGCATCGTCTACCATTTTCAAACCACCCTCCACATCTCCTTCACAGAGAGTACTTCACTGTTCACCACAATCCAGTTCTTATAGGTCGCTGCTCACCAACTTCATACAAACTCCGCATTCTGGTATGTTGTACTTTTTCCCTCGAACCGAGCGGCTAGCTGGTTCACCTTTTCCCCCCCTCCGAATTCCTCCTCCACTCGTCCCTTTCCCTCCCCCTCCCTGCCCTCCTTCCAACCGACGCCGCTCGTGCCGCGACGGCCGGACAGAGGGAGTGTCCTCCGTGAAATGGCTGCGGCCAACGCCGAAATTGCCTCGCCCGAGCGGGGCCAATTCGCCGACTGGGAAATTTCGCCCGCTGCCGCCGCCGCCACCGCTGCCCGCTGAAGGCCGCTGCGGTTTTGCAGCGTCACATACGCGTGTGACGTATTAGAGGAGCGTTTCTGTGGCGTCACTGTTAGCCGGCGTGCGGTCGGGTTTTGTTTCGGGGTCGCTGGTTTTATCTTGTTTTTTTTGTTTGTTTTTTTCGGAGATGTAATTGCGTGGATGTGATGCACATCGGAATGATGTAAAAAAATATTTTTTTTTTTTACGGCGTGTACACATTTCGCTATTTTAATTCGCTTGGTTAATTTTAATTTCTTTTTCGGTTTCAGTTAATGGCATTGGAAGTATTCATCAGTTTGGAGAAATATTTTATTTTTTCCGGTTTAATTAAATGAATACTGTCAAAAACCAAATAATGAATTACAAGAATTATCATTTTACAGAATTTGTCAAAACGATCAATATGTTTCTATAACCCTTCATTTCGATTTACAAGAGTGGGAACTATAGAATGCCACTTTTTCCTTGCAAAAAAGAAGTTCTTTATGGAATAAAGCAGGGATGTTTTCAGAGCACTCTAAATGTTGAGCATATCAAAAACCGAGGCAGCAAGTGGTGGGAACGGTAAAATCCTAAATAGTACACTTCA
Source organism: Teleogryllus oceanicus (assembly GCA_964035755.1). Classification (NCBI taxonomy): domain Eukaryota; kingdom Metazoa; phylum Arthropoda; class Insecta; order Orthoptera; family Gryllidae; genus Teleogryllus; species Teleogryllus oceanicus. Next base: position 128,312,215 of record CAXIVR010000003.1, on the reverse strand, counting down.
CTAAAAAAAATTAAAATATCCAAGTTCACAATTTTATCAATGCTTACCTGGAACAAGGGCAAAATCGTTTGCAAAGAATGTAAATGCAATGTTAGTTCAATTGCAATATGAAAAGCACCTCGAAATGGTGGACTTCAGGAATACGAAAAGCTAGAATATCTTAAATAATGGTGTGACAATATAAAATTTTTAACATCGCTGATTGTGTTAGCAGTGAAAATCACACGATGTGATTAACAATCTCCAAATGTAGGACATTAGGGAAGGGTAAGTGCAAAAATATCCTCTCAATTGAAGGGTATTTTTTTAAAGTTTATTTAGATCACATTTTGGACACTGACTTGCTGTCATTTCTCCTTCACACGTATGGCAGAGAAGTGGCATGAGATGATATATAATTTATTATAGTAATATATTTTTCTTCTGAAAGAATATTATTGCAACCTACCATTTCCTGTGAACTAAAACGACTTTTCACATTCGCTACAGATTTTTTCTGAACATAACTATTGGAATATGGAAGAAGTGTTGCGACATAAAGGGCAATTTATACTTTTATACTAAAAGATTCCAACACAGTAACTCTTCATTCACTATTATCAATAAGTAAAAATTTGACCAAACGAAAATTCTGACATTATATGTAGGAGTCAGGGAGACTCAATTAATACTCACCACAGGCAAAGTAAATACACCTTATAATTTCCCTAGAACACAAACTTTTTCATCGAAATGCTCAACAAACCTATTCCGAGAAAAAAAGAATCGCAAGGAAGTGTATGCAAAACTGGCAATGAAAAATATCTACATTTATCAAAACTTTGTTTACCCTCTGTGTAAAAAAGTACAAATATAAGGGTTCAGCTCATTGGGCCAACTCCTTTGATTGAAGATGAAGCCCTACAAAGGACCTAGAATAGAGAAAGCTTGCAAGTATTAATAGATTGATTAGTGCTTCCGGACGCGTACATCCCTAAAAGTCATTATTCCCGTAAATGTAGTGGTTGATTTTATCACAGGTGAACTTCCACCACTGGACGGCGAGATCCGGCGCTGACGTACACGGTCTGCTAGCACGGTTTCCCTCATACAGGCATCTCCCACCAGCGAGGCACCGCCCAAGCCGAGACATGCTCTAAGCTCCCTACATGTGTAGTAGTGTAGTGCATGTAAGTGTAAATGTGAATAAGGAGGGGGTGAGGATAGGCAAGGAAGAGGAAGGAAAGATCGCAAACGGACCATGGCCCATTTGTTAGGATACCGCTCTGGCATTCGCTCGGTGTTGACCGGTAAAATCACGTAAAACGTCCGATTAGAGCAAGCCGGCCTCTGAATTCTCCAGACAGCGGCTGAATTCGCTATATAGAAAATCCTGCTACCGTCACGTCCCGAAACCTAGAACCTCCCGGTCAGGGGCACTGCAATGACTTCATACCCCATATTTTCGGCAGTGGGGTGTCTGTTTCCGCGTCGCCTTTAAACCCGCTTCTGTGGCCGGGCTGGAGCAGAGCGTGCAACGCCTCGAGAGGGGGTGGTAGGGGCATAGAGGGGGGAGGGGGTTGTCATCCGCATAGGCCGCGGGGGCGACACGTGTTCCCTTCCCACGCACCAGACGCGGGGATTTTAAAAAACTTCACGTAAAAGGAAAACTTTTAAAAGCCCACCATTTTTCTCCTGTTTATTTATATATGCATAACTCTTTTATACAAATTTTACTCATTCATAAAATATGTATGCCCGGTCGAGAAAAGTGTGCCGTGCGTGCACCATGCATATAAAACAAAGAGTTTAAAATGCAAACAAAAAAATCGCTTGCATCTCTACCTGCTGGCGCTTGGGGATGTTGCTGTTAAAAGATACAGGATTACCTTTGCGTTTCGGCCATATGGTGCTCGCTTGTGCTAAATTTTCCCCCGCGTGACAGAGAAACAAGTAAAGGAGGATTTCGTCGTTCTGTTCAAGATTGCAACTCGCAACGATGTTTAGGAGGTTTAGAGCTTTGTTATTATCATCAGCGGGAAAGGCAATGGTACAGTGCTTGAACGGTCAAGTGAAACTGCGCAAGCAGCGTTGTCTCCAATGGTGGCGGAAACGAATCTCTTTCTCATAATCCGAAACAATTAACGAGGGTCTGAAAATTTAAACCCCCTAACGAGAGTTGGAAGTGTCTCTTTTTTAGGAGTTTCTCAGAGCGTCATTAACGAATTCAAAGAGAGACAAAAAAAATTCCTTGCGCTCAGCGAAAATTTGCATTTATTGAGATTCGTTTTATCAATACGACTAATTGCATGAAACGCGTGTTTTTCTGTATTCCTCTTCTGGATTTGCGCACGCGATGTTGTGCATTTTTATAGCAACTTCAGTTGATGGAGTTCGCGTCCGAGTTTGCAGATGTATTTCGGTGGCCCTCAAAGCTGGCTTTTCATCATTCTCCGTTCTGAATACGTATTCAAAAATTCCCTGGGTTTGACCGGATGAGGAGATGATATAGTAGTGCTTGAACAGACGTGAACGTTGTTCAACGACTATGGTTTCACAGTTTTGCTTTGCCTAAAGAAGAAGAAGAATGAAACTCATCAGTTTAGATGCGATACCAGAAGAATAAGAAGACGAAGAAACAGAAAAAGAATGAAAATGTTTGGAAGCGAAACAGAAGATGGGGAAGAGGTTGTGAGAAGACTAACTAAACTTGTAGGAAAGTGATGTTCCAAGGGGCAAAGGGGAAAAGAACTTACGTGTGCCTTTAAGTGAAGAGAAGTGTAGAGATGAAGAAGACAAGTAAGAAGAGATGATGGAGACGAGAAAGAAGAGATGAAGAAGACGAGAAAGAAGAGATGAAGAAGACGAGAAAGAAGAGATGAAGAAGACGACAAAGAAGAGATCAAGAAGAACCGCATCTCCGCGTGCGCCCGGCCTCCGGCTAGCGTGTCCAAGGCGCGAGGCGAAGCCGCCAGCAGGGGTCGGAGGAGCCACGATGCGGCGGCGAGGGACTCGCGCGGACCTCAGGGGAGCGGCCTGCACCGCACCCTACTGGCGCGTGCCGCGTTGGCCTCCCCGCGCCACCTGCGCAGGACGTCGCGTGGGCCGGCGGCGGGGGCAGCAGCGGTGACGGCGGTGGCGGTGGCGGTGGCGGTGGCGGTGACGGTGACGGTGACGGGCGGTGACGGTGACGGTGATATAGTTGGAGGTGGAGACGGAGAGGCGAAGAAGTTGACGATGACGGTGACGGTGACGGAGTACCGGTGGCGGCGGTCGTGATAGCGGGGGGGGGGGGAGGGGGTGGGGGGGGGGCGACGGCGAGATGGCGAGGTGGAGGCGAGAGCGAGGGCGGCAGCGGTGGCGATGGTGATGGCGTTGGCAGCAGCAGCAGCTTCTTGGGCGTGGGAGTTGATTCGTTGGAGCAGCGGCACACGCCGTCCGGGCCACCTGCGCCGCCGCCCGCGTCCCTCGGGGCGGTCGAGGCGCATTAAGCGGAAGACCCACACAAGTGGCTGCGTGGAGATAGCCACGGTGATGTTGCTTTTGGAGTTCACTTGAGACATTGAGTTGGCGGTGTTACTCAGAGATGGTGTGTATTTAATACTGGCCCCAACATACCTGGATAAAAATATCATTCTGATCATCCGTGTGTCCTACCTTGCATGAACAAGGTTTTGCAGAAACTCTACTGACTCCGAGACTGAACAGTACTGACTCCGAGACTGAACAGTACTGACTCCGAGGCTGAACAGTACTGACTCCGACACAACAGCGAATGTTAACAACATTGTCTCACGCAACGTTCCCAAATGACAGCAGTCGGAAGTATTTTCAAAGTCGCCTCGTTCCTGCCAAAGAGTTACTTCTGCGATACCGAACGCAAGACACCAACACTCGAGGCACTCAGTCGGTGCAAGTAGAGCCGATAGCGTGTTCCGCGACGCACGGAAGAGCCGGAGGGCGGGGCGGAGCTCTGAGGGCTGCACCCGGGGAACGAGGCGGGGCGCGGAGGGCGGGGCGACGGGGAGGGGCGAGCGGGGAGTGGCGGAGGCGAGGACATTGGGCGGGGAAGGTAGTGGGACGGTCGAAGAGGAGACGGCGGGACCGGCGTCTACGAAATAGAGCCGTGGACGCGACAATGATGGGGTCAGAGATTGGGGAGGGGACCGTGGCGGGAAAGGGGGTGGCGGTTAAGACGGGCGCGGTGACGGGAACAGGGTTGGGGCGGGGCCGGGGTGGAGAAGGGGTGAGGGCGGGGGGCAGGCGAGCGGCGATGAGGGCGGCGGCGAGGTGGCGGCTAGCCGGGGCGGGGAGAGGCAGAGCCGGAACGTCAGCGGTGGTGGCGTCGGGGTCTTGGACTGGGACGATGCCAGAGAAGGGAGCACTGGCGACTTCTGGGTTGCCGATCACCGACCGCCGGTAGCGGCAATGGGAAGGACGAAGCAGCGCGGCGCCTAGAGGCAGAGACGAGAAGCGGTGGTGAGGGTGAGAGGGGCAACGGTGGGGTATGGACAAAACCGAAGGACATGGTACGACATGGGGACGGTGCTGGGTGGGCGGTGGAGTGATTGGTAGATTTGATTTGTTAGTGATTCCGGGCGCGTCAACTACCGAGATCATTAGTCCCGTAAATATAGTGCATAATGTTTCATCGTGAGGTGGCGGTGATCTCCCCCCCCCCCCTTGGATGGCGAGTTCCGGCGCCGACCTACCGTCGGCTTGGGGCGTTTCTTCTACCCAGGTATCTCCCACCAGCGGGGCACCGCCCCAGCCGGGACAAGCTCTAAGCTCCCGACCGGTCTCTCGACATGTTTGGTATTGTAATGAATGTAAGTATGAGTATAAGTAGGGAATAACGATAGAATACAGAAGAGAGAGGAAGATCGCGTGCAGTCCGTGGCACGTTTGTTAGGAAAGCCAGGATCAGTAGGGAAACTACCGATCAGAGCAGCCGGCCGCTAGAATTCACCTCCAGACAGCAATTGGGCGATAGACTTGGCTTCAGCTGAGAGGGCGAGGGCAGTGGCGGGGAATGAGGCGGTGCCTGCAAGGCAGGGCTGAATCCCTTCCGCGGGCAACGGGAGCCGGCAGACAAGGAGACGGAATCGGAGGCAAGGGCGCAGGAAGTAGCGAGCGCGCTGTTGGTGGGGGGGGCCCCCGGGGGGGGGGGGGGTTTCGGGCCGCCCCCCAAGAGGGCACGCACGAGCGGAGACGGTAAGGCGCAGCAGCGAAATGAAGTTATTTCGCCATTGCACGTCGCGCTCCGGAACCTCCGGCCTTGGCCGCCATTCGGTGGGGGAAGCGGCGGGCAGTCACAGGGCGGGTGATGGGGCAAGTGGTGGAAAATATGAGGTAGTAGCTGAATTATTATTATTATTATTATTATTATTATTATTATTATTATTATTATTATTATAGGGAACGTTATTATTTCGAATACCAATATTACGAAATTCTTAACTTCTCACTGTGTCTTGATTATTCAAAAACCTTACGGATCGATGATTCCTGGACGTTTCTTAGATTAAACAATGGATATTCTTATATTAACTGGTCAGATGAAGCTTGATTCTCAGGAAGTTTCTCTCAACGCCAGAAAAATTATAAACGAGGTGAAGACTACGTACGTTCTTGGTGAGGCAACAGGGCATGGGATTGATTGACGAGTACTAGTTTATTATCTGAAAATCGGCCAGCAATTCGGAACATGACAATGTTAATTATTATAATCATATTTATACAAGTAACGATAATTTATTGTTATTGGCATTATTATTATTGTTGCAAATATCTTCTAATTAGAATGACGTGTAAACTGCAGTAATGGATATAATGAATAAGAAATTATGGAATTCATTCTACTAAAGGAAATACATGATAAAACACACCACGACATGAAATTGTGGTACTTTTAGATCCTGTAGAGGCTGGCGAGGGGGAGAAGGAACGCGACAGAATGCAGGAGTGGCAGCGCTTTAGGAACGAGGTTCTTATCGTCGTTATGACGTTTTGATATTTAGAAATATATGTATTTAAATTACATGAAAAAAACAAGTTAATGATTTAAAAGAAATATATTTGGTTAACATTATCTGTCTCCTCTGATTGTCTTGTCACCACAGCACAGCGGTGTACCCCAGGCGCAGGTGGCGCCGAATTCATCGGCGCCGAGGCGGGGATTTTGTGGAGTGAGTGGGTGCAGGGCAGGGCGCGGTGGAGCGACGATGAGGGGTGCGTGGGAGGACGTGGAGAAGGGTGGAGCGGAACGAGTCGAGACGGGGCGGGAAGGGGCGGGAAGGGGCGGGGGCAGGGCGAAAAGGGGTGTGTCGTTTCGTGTCGTGTCGTGTCCTGGTCGGTAGTTTTCCGTGGTTTCTCCGATCAACACCAGGCGAATGCCGGAGCAGTACCCTATCAAACGGGCCACGGACCGCGCGCGATCTATCCTTCCTCTTCCATGTCCTATACTCTCCCCTTACACACACACTTACACTAACACGCACTACACTACCACATATTCCGGGAGACCGGTCGGGAGCTTAGAGCTTGTCCCGGATGGGGCAGTGTCCCGCTGGTGGGAGAGTCCTGGTTAGGGGGAAATCCCACTAGCCGACGGTAGGCCGGCGCCATCCAGCGGAGGAAGACCACCGCCATCTCCCGAGAAAAAACATGCGCTACACTAACGAGACTAATGACCAAAGCAGTTGACGCGCCCGGAAACACGAAAAAACCAAACCAAACCAAACCATCGTGTCCTGGCGGGGAGGGGCGGGGCGGGAGGTATGAAAGGGGCGGGGCGGGAGGTACGGTGGCGAGGTGGTATGAAAAGGAGTGGAATGGTGCGGGTAGGGGCAGGGCAGGGGCCATGGGGGGGGGAGACGCGAGGCGGGAAGTGAGGAGACGGAACAGGTGGGACGGAACTGAGCGGGACAGGGTGGGGCGGGGTTGGGGGGGGGGAAGGAGCGGAGCGAAGTGTAGCGGGAATGGCATTGCTTGGTGGGACAGGAGGGCAAACGTCGGCCGGGAAGGAAAGGGATTGGGTGGAACGGGGGGAACGGGGGGCAGGGGGGGAAGGGCCGGGGAACCGGGAACGGGGGGGGGGGGGAGAGGAGGCGGGCAGCTTTGTCGCCGGAGCTGCTGCAATCGGGGAGCGAGCCGCGGCCCGCGCAAAGCTGATTAGCACAGCGCTGAGCGTTCGCCGGGATTGCTGCCTTGAACGCCGCCGCCTCTGAAGCCCCGCCTTGCCCCTCGTTGCCTTGCCTGGCCTGGCCTGGCCTTGCCACCCTCTGTGAAGTGTCTTCGCCGCCTGCTTTACTCGCGTGCCTCACTAAGCCTTTTAGCGTCAGGGAATCTCGCTTCAATTCATTAGAAGTGCTTTATGGCTTCTTCACGGCGGAGGTCAAGTGATCTGTTGTGGTACCGTAAAATGTAGATACTTTGCAAATTTTATACCGAATTTTGAAAAATAAATCATACAATCATTGATACAGTCATCACTTGCTTACAGTCATACAAGTCACAGTCAGTTCACTTGCAATACAGTCATACATTCATCGCTTGCTCTTTTCTGGAAATATAATAAAAATTAACATTTTGCTTAAGATTTGTGAGTCGGTGCCAGTATATTGTATTCAATATGTTATTTCAGAATTTTTTGTTAGTGAAAGTTATTTTTAAGTAGGGCTGTTTTGTTATTTCCGAACGTAATTACACTAGAGGTAACTATAAACCAAATTTTGAACATGGTGCATTCTAAATGTGTTTTATTCCAAAGAAAATATAATTCCGCGCGTTATGTTTAATGTTTGCATTTTCCTGCACATAACTACACTAAATTATATGTAATCAGTTAACACAGCGAGATACCTTGGTGCCAGAAGTTACCTCTATGCACAGCATTTCCAGCGCGTTCTGAAAGAATTTTTATAAAACCAAACAATCTGCTTTTTTCGCCTTTTCCATACATAGCAGTTAAAAATTCAATATTTTTGTTACTAATTTATGTATTAATTATTACACTGCCAGAAAGACAAAATAATTTATCCAATAAAGTTTTCTATTTTCTTACTTGTTAAAGAAACGTATTTATTTACATACTGAAATCTATAAATAATTCTCTCGAAAAATACTCTGAGTTGTTCACATTTTACCTGCAAATATCCTTTGGTTATTACAGATTCATTTTTTTATGAGAAGAGCATGAATTTTCAAGATTTAAAAATGGACAATATTCATCTGTAGAAGAGAAATTATTTATTAATTATTCTTGTAAATTCCCTTTCAAAATAATACAATAATTCCTGAATAATTTAACGAATTCTTATTATAAAAATACAAATTGTTTAAAATAATTAGTATTGCTTCCACTGAATAATGATAGTACACACATATCAAGACTGACCATTTTTGTGCAACATAAAATGTCACGTACGCTTGAATAATTAGTGTTTCTTTGTACACTCATATGCAGAGAAGTTTTATCTCCACCTGACGCTTCATTAAATATTCTATTAACAATGTATTTTTAAACAAAACATTGGCTGCCGAAGAGTCGCATAAAAGAAGTAAATTACTTCTTTTATTCACATCCACCACATTAATTTCTCTTTAGAAAATTAGTTAAAAGCCAGAGTTTTCTGCGGCGGCGATGGCTCGGGTCGCTGGTTGGCGGCGAAGTGGGTTCTCGGCGTTAAAGAGGAGAGAGCGAGACCTGGAAAAGCGGAGCATCATCTTTAACGCCGACGGAGGCGGAGTTGTGGGGCGGGGGTAGAGGTCGGGGGCGGGAGTGGAGACACAGTGGCGGCGACCGCGGCAGTGAGGACGACGGTGGCGGCAAGGGGGGGCGGGATGGCGAGCGTGGCGGCCGCGGGGGCGGAAGAGAGGAAGGATGTGGAGGTTGTGGCAGAGGGGGCTGGAGGGGGAATGGGGACTACTGAGGCGACGAAGGCGACGGATTCGGCAAGGGAGGTGGGGGTGCGGTGTAAGCTACAGCGTTGGGTTGCGGGGATGGCAGTGAGGGCGGGAGCGTCGCGATGGCGGAGGCGGCAGTGAGGGCGGAAGCGGAAGTTGCGGCAGTTAGGTGCGTGGGATGGTGGCTACCAGAGGGCGACGGATCGGCAAGGGAGGGGGCGGGGGGGGAGGGTGCGTGGGGAGGGTGGCTACTGAGGCGACGAGGACGACGGATGGGAGGTGGGGGCTGCAGGAAAGCGACAGCGCTGGAGCGGCAGTGAGGGCGGACGGCGTCCCCGGGGCCCGGGCAGCCGCTTGCAGAAGCCAGTTGCGTTGCGCAAAAAATAAATATTTCTGTTGGTTTTCCTACGGTGAAACAGTTTTCGGTGTCTGCCCTAGTTGCATTTAAGAGGAGAAGCGAAGTGCTTGCAAAGGTTCGGGGGTAGTTGTAAACAGACCTTTTAAATATTCATTACGTTGTGTTTGCTTAGTCATGCGTGTATGGTGATGTAGCTGTAGGGTTGTTTCGTTTGGTTATGATACGCTAGTGGTGACTATGTCACAACTAGAAGAACCATCTGCACAAGCATGTAAGTTGCGTACTGGCGATGGAATTTTTCCACTTTTATTCTTTTAGAGCGCCATAAAAAATTGTCCTCTACACTACACGAATTTCAGAAGTAATAATTACGATTTTCTTTCCGCAACTACTAAATGCAAATGCTTCATGAATACTGGTAGTGCAAGGGCAAATATTTGTCTAGAAAATTAAAATTAATTGCATTAAGGGAAAGGAAAAACTGAAATTCCCCAAATAAAATCAGGGGAAAAAACTCAATTTTCTATTTAAAAAGACATTTGCGAAACAACACCAGTTTCAAAAAATTCAAAAGTAATGAAATTGTATTTTGGTAGAAATTCAAAAATAACATTCCAAATGTTTTCAGTGTCCAACTCTCATTCAGCAAGCAACTGTTTCATCTGCTACTACTCAGTGCCTACGTATCTGGCGAACTCTGAACGGGGCCCGCCCCATTACAGCGTTCGCAGCGACCTCACTTCGGCGCCGTTCGCAGCGCGCGCTCCGAGGGCTTAATGGAGGAAGTCGGCCTGAATTTTCGCGAAGCGCTTCTGCCGTTCGGGAAACATCCTGCCCTTCGAACGCACAGCGTCTCCTCAGGGCGCCCTCTCCGAGCGACCTCGCGGAGCTCGCCGCACAGTGGGGCGAAAACGAGAATTTCACTATTGAACGTGCTTCGGAATGAACGATTGATTAGTGATTCCGGTCGCGTCAACTGATCGGGAGAGATGGCCCAGGGCATCGAGTGATGACACTGAAGTCCCTCTGACCGGAAGGACCTAGGTTCGTATCACGACGGCGGCAGGATTTACGACAATTGCTTTCCTGCTAGGCCGAATTCAATCGCTGTCTGAACGAGAATTCTAGCGACCGGCTGCTTTGATCGGTAGTTTTCCGTGGTTTCTTCGATCAACACCAGGCGAATGCCGGAGCAGTACCCTAACAAACGGGGCACGGACAGCGCGTGATCCTTTCTACCTCTTCCTTGTTCTATTCTCACCCCTTACACACACTTTCTCTAACATGCGCTACTCTGACACACGTGCCGGGAGACCGGCTGGGAGCTTATAACTTGTCCTGGCTGGAGCGATGCCCCGCTGGTGGGAGATACCGGGATGAAGAAAAACCTCGTAAATCGACGGTAGGTCGGCGCCGGATCTCACCACACAGCGGGAAAGACTACCGCCACATTCCGATGAAAAAACACGCACTACACGTACGGGACTGATGACGGTAGTACCCGACGCGCCCGGAATCACTAACAATCACTAAAAAAACTAATCAATCAATCGCGTCAACTGCTAAGGTAATTAGTCCTGTAAGTGTAGTACACGTTTTTTCATCGCGGAAGATGCTGGCGGCTATCCCTCACTTGATGGCGAGATCCACCGCCAAACTCCACGTCCTTTCCGCCAAAGATTTCCTTTCTTTAATTCTTCTCCTTTCATTTCTTAAGATGTTTTTAAATTATATGAATTATTTTATATTATAAAGATCTAACTCTCCGCCCCCTTCTTTCTTTCATTCTTTCGTTTCTGTAATTCTTCTCCTTTCATTTCTTAAGATGATTTTTTTAAAATTAGGTATCTATGTTAATTCTAATTTTATATTTTTCTTGTATCAGAAAACTGATGATGATGGCTAAGCCATCGAAAGCTGCTATTATTGAAATAAATACTATTATTGACAATGACAACGCCTTCAAGCATTTCAATTATGTAAATGTCAAATACAACTCACCACTGAATCAATATTATAGAGAATTGTTACCAAGCAAAGTGGCTCAAGGCGTAACCCGCTCACTTGGAAGTCGGGCGGTTAGTGTTCGATCTCGGGCCGACCATCCTGACCGGGGTTTTCCTGGTTTCCCTCAGGCCATGCAGCTGAATGCTGGGATGGTTCCAAATGCCATGATCATCTCTCATCATCTTATCACCTCACAGGCTGGCCTCCAACTGCCTTGAATGTCCTCTTAGGGAATCACCAAGGATCGCATGCCATCTAAGTATTACTAGTACTAAAGAACTGTCATCCTATGTACACTACTCCACGTTACCGCAGTATTTGGGAAGTCTATTTTTATTTTAAGTATTTAATTTGCGCGCAACTTTGTGGGATACATTTTTTTGAGGTTTTGTTCGGCAGGAGTTTTCCAGCTGCAGACAAGTAATTGTTATTAATCCTTCCACTGAAAAATCAATTCACATCGTTTTTACAAAAAGAAAAAAATAATAACTTTCATACACTGGAGCTGTTTTCCAATTTTATCTAGTATTGGAAAACACAGCATTCACAAAATCACAATTCCAACTTCACAAAACATAAGTACTTTCGGACCAATTATCACTGAAAATGTATCATGAGCTCTTCTATTAATTTTTCATGTAAACGTTGGAACATCACAATACCTTAAAATATGTTGCTTTCTTCACCTCTCAGAAGTCAATTATTCTCTATCACTCATTTGTTCTTGTCTTTGTCTATCAATTAACTAAATGACACACAACACATCATTACATTTCTAAATGACTAAATATTTACAAAATTTATATTTTTCGGGTTGGGCGCATAACATACGTCAAGTACATTTTATTCGATATTGGATACGTAGGCTTCCACGACCAGAGATCATTGGCTCCTCTTTAGTTGAATGGGACCGCACTCGTTAGGGCTGCATTTTGTCCATCATGTCGTTGGGGCTACATTTTGGCCATCATGTCGCGACCCTCTTTAGAGCTATACTCCACGACGTAATGACCGAAACATCAACAAAGTGTCGCTAAGACATTATCGTCGTTCCAATGTTTCCATTAACTTACAGAATATGTATGATAAGAGGCTTAATAGCTTTCTTGCATTGTCTGCTTTCGAACACATTCATTAATTTGTGTGTGTTTCATCGGAATTACATCTTAAGGTCTTAACGGAATTACAACGTAAGGTTTTAAGGAATTTCATCGGAAGGTGAATTACATCGCATCTTAAATGCATTTCATTATGCTTAAAGGCGTAATATAGATAAAATCGCTCTATATAAATTACGTATGTTGTTAAATAACACTAAATTATTTTTCTCCTAATACTAAGTACTTCTGAAATCTCAAAATACTGAAACTGAACAATCATTGAAATTTGAAGATTTGCACGAAAGTGTGTATTGAGGGTCTTTTAGACCTAACGTCTTGAAAAAAAAAATATACTCTCGCCTAAAACGTATGTCTTAATATTTTCCTGTCAAATACTCTTCCGAATGTGCATTTTGAGGCAAGATGTTATCAAAAAAATTACCGATTTTAAGATATTATGGAAATTCATTTATTTTTTTAAATAATGGAACTTGAAAAACAAATGACGTCCGAGCGTGGTACAGAAGATATCTGAACGGACAAATGTGCTACGAAGAAGACGAGGTTGGCAGCAAGAAATACTTTTTTAGAGTGTTTGTACTATCGCGTACCCCATATCGGACAAGTGTACTCTGCGAACGCGGTGCCGGCCGCCACGATGTGCAGGATATTACCGTTTGTAGACATCGCTCGTTATTCGGCGCCAATGCCCCCTACTTGAATTCGTTACGCCTCGTCGCGTTAATGGTTAGCGTTACGGGCCTCTCCGTTAAGTGGCAATCGAACCCGGGGCTTCTCGTTACACGGTACACAACCCGCCACTTCGCCGTAATCAAGAATGGAGGGCGCCTGGCTGGCGAGGGGTGCGGGTGAAGGGCTGGAGAGGGCTTTCTCCCTCTTGCCTCCGACCGCACCCCGCCCTTCCTGTGCGGCCTTTCAAGGAGATTCTCGGCCCTTTGCTTACGCTCCCGATGTTCCTGTACGCCGGCACGTCCTTGATTTCTGAGTCTATTGTTTCCGTTCTCTTCCTTTGCGTGTTTGCTGTTTAATTCTTTGAATGTCGACAAGCTACATGCAACCTGTACCTGTTCAAAAGTAGTTGCTTACGTTCAGTTGCTTACGTTCTCAATGTTTCTGTACGCCCCTAACACAACAATTTCTTAATCTATTCTTTCTTATTTCTCCGCGTACACTGTTTTATCACGTCTTTAGTTCAAGTTGATGGCTGGTAATAGTCGCTCTTACTGCTTCAAAGTATTTCCTGATTATCTGGTTATGATTTTACTGTTTTTGTATGCTAGTTTGTCATTGCTAGCTTGCCTTCTTCAGCTCACAAAGTTTTCGGTAGTTTGAGAGAAACCTTTCTAAATTCACAACTACCTTTTATCGACACATTTTCATGAAAGTCGTTCGTGGTTCTTGGCTCTTTGTTTCCTCTCTTGGGTTCCTGAGTTCTCGTCCTTTATTATTTCCTTTGATCCGCTTTACACGCTTCTTTTTTGACGACCGATTGCTGAGTTTTACCGAATGTGCCTTCCTCCTGGGGTTGAAGAAGCCATACTGCGCATCAGCGCGTTTACTAAAACCTCAGAAACGTTTGTCAAAGATAAGCATGTAAATCGGATCTTACAGTCACTACTTCTATCTTCTTCGGTTTCACTGTTTGGCACCTTCTTTAAAAGATTGAGAGAATGTTTCCTCAAGGCACCCATAGCTGTAGCTGGTGATTTTTCTCGACACACTCTCCACAATCTTTGTATAGTCTGCTGTTGTTGTGGAACTCCTTCTTTTCGTCAAGGTTCTCGCAGCCTGAGTGCTTTTTGTTATGGTATATCTGAAGGAATATTTTTATTGAGAAAGAATGAATTACTTATAACGTCTATAAAACTATTAGATTGCTAGAAAGAACTATTATATATAGTTATATTATCTTTTCCTACGTTCTTACTTCTTGATACCAGATTGGACAGATATATGTGTATATGTGATATCCTAAGAAACGGAAGAGATAATAAGCACAAACAGATGCGAGTACAAAAATTGTCTCCCTTAGAATTTCTTCCGTTTCTTAAAATACAAAACAAGTAAAACACAAAAAGAAATGTTGAGAAAATATGTTCCACCATTGCTTACAGTGTGTTTGATTTCAACCTGAGCTGAGTGTTTTTCGATTCTTCTGTCCGCCTACACATCCCTGAGTTCCGCATTTCCCCTTCCATCCCTTTCCTCTACTGCCTTCGCCGCCCCCGCTGGGGCGTCGCTCCTCCGAAGAAGCCAGCAGACCAGGCCGGCCAACTCCCTTTGATTACATTTCTGACATGTGGTGATGGATCCTCTCCCGTCAAAAAAGAGGAGTATTGCTTTCGACCTTTAATTATGCTCTCGGGTCAATTTTCGAGAAACTCCAGAAGCCGGTTATGGAGAGTCCGAACGTGGTATTGGAGGGAGTGTTGTACAGTGGCAGCAAATATTGTTCTCCATGGACATTCCTTTTGAACGTGATAGACTTTTGGTAATTTTAAACTAGCAATTCTCGTACTTATGAAGATACACCGACTCATTTTGAGTACGTGTATAGAGTAAGACAGCTGGAAGCGGAACTTTATCTTGCTAGAATTGAAAGTTAAGCCACTATTAATAATAACCGCATTGTTAAGTGCTGGTTGGATAACAAAATTCGACCACATATCCACCACAATAACCTATTCCCTTCCGCCTGTTCTCTTTACTCTCCAAAAAAGAAAAAAATCCGCCGTTAAGTATTTCAGTTAACACGAGGAAGTGATATTTTCTAACGAGTCTCAGTCTGGTGAACAGCATGACATTAAACTTATTCGGTATTCCTCACATAATACACTGACACGAGTAACCAGGTAGAATAGGTACAACAGGTACAACCAGGAATATATTTTCGTGTAACAATATTGAGACAACGAAAAAATGGACATTTTATTTTTCAGATCAAACTATATCTAATACGACATGGAATTCAAATCTGGCAAATCTGGCTTTATCTAAAACGTGAAAAAATACTGTAAACCACACACGAAAATGCAAGAGCGTGAATACTATAAATAATACTATAAGAGGAGCTCCTTTCACTCTACCACTTTCGGCAAGTGTGCGGAGGCGGCCGAGGCAACCCCAGCGGCGATCTTATTACTAAGAGTAGAAAGTTCGTTGGCGCGGGCGGTCCGCGCTGCAACGGGCGCGCTCTGGCTACTTTTTCGTGCGACCAACGCTGTCGCTCCTTTTTCATCTGGACGTCGCGAGACGAATTCAGGGGCGCTTTTTCCCCGGAAGGCGGCGGCGGCGGCGGCGGCGCCAGACCGCGTTGGCGGACACGGGGATGGGGGTGGCTGGGTGCCGCTGCAGGCGTGAGGCGGATCTTGACGAGTGGCGGGGAGCTAGGAGATACAGACTGTAGCGGAGGCGCCAACTTGAAGAAAATGTGGGGTAGATTAATGAAATGTTATTTTATTAAAAATCTAGTGGACCTGGCAATGCTTTGCTATTGCGAAGTATTACACATCATTCACTGCTGATCACGTGATTTATCATGTTCTGCACTCTGTGCTTTGCGAAAATTCGAATAGATGAAAGACTTACTCGCAAGTGTGGGTTTCTTCTATGTCTTGGTTTGGACAGGTTGTTATGTTTCCTGTTGTTAAAACGTTCTCCCTCAAATTTGGGCAGGCGTTCGCTATGGGGCTATCTCGGACAAATTTGATTTACTTGTCTCGGTTTCAAGTAATAATTCCGGACTATATTTCACAAACGCAGGGGCAGAATACCTGTAGGCAATGAAGATGCGTTTAATCCTTGACTGTGCGGCGGGATGCGTAGAGTTCTGGGGCACTTGAATGGTCATCAAAGGAATAAATCAACAAAAACGCCCCACATGCCCGATTTAATTCAATCCACTCTTTAAACACTCCCATTACTAGTAAGAACAAAGTGTGAACATTTCAGCGAAATCGGTCAAGTAGTTTTTGCTTCTGTGAGCAACACACATACGCATATTCCCTTTTATTTTTATATTTAGATTTACTTATATTTAGAATTGAAAGGGACTGTCAAACATGAGGCTATCTCACATTGACCTACTTCTAAGATGTTGACTGTTTTTCTAAAATGTTCATCCAGTAACACATCTGTACACTTTTAAACACAGTACACTTTAAGTAAGCCCATACTGGATGTAAGTAAAAGAATACATTAAAAGAATAATATTTGGAATTATACTTAATGCTCATACCTCATTTTTTCAAAAACTATGAGATAGCTGTTGTTCTACTGACATCTTCAATGTACAGCCCTCGTCTCTCGAACTCGCAAAACACTTCAAGCACTCGCGACTCTGAGCATACACTGATTTTTCGTCACGACTCAGATTCTTCTGTGGCAGAAACAAAACACAAAGGTCTTTGACTGCCTGCGGGCGTACTCAAGGAGTAAACCTTTAGTATTGAAATGTATGTGGCAAACAGTTCGATCAGAGATGTAATCTACAAACTAATTCATAGAGACGGGCACGGGCCTCCTGAGTATCATTTTAAACAAAACCGAACTGTCAGTAGATTTAGTAGATTGAATTAATATTGTTCATAAAACACTTGATTTTGTACCCTTTGACTTTGTAAGGAATGATGAATTTTTAGTACGTAGCATGTTTTCTCACTATAAATCGATGGTTGCATTGATGACGCGGAGAAACGAGGCGGGCCGGTGGGAAGATTGGCGGAGCGGGGGCAGCATGGGTGGGAGCAGCAGGGGCGGGAGTGGTGGAGGCGGCGAGGGTGGGCCACCAGGGGTGGGGACAGCGGGAGCGGGCGCGGCAGGGGCAGCGGGGAGGTGGGGGCAGGAGGCGGGGGCAGCGAGGGCGAGGGCAGTGGGGACGATAGCAGCGGAGACGGTGGGCGGGGGCGGGGCAGAGGGGGCGGGGCAGAGGGAGCGGGGCAGCGCGGGCGGGGCAGCGAGGGCGGGGGCAGCGGGGGCGGGGGCGATGGCAGCGGGTGCAGTGGGCGGGGGCGGGGCAACGGGAGCGGGGCATCGCGGACGGGGCAGAGGCGGTTAGCGGCAGAGATCTGTGAGAGCGTTGAGGGCGGTGCGAGTGGCGAGGGCGGCTCCAAATATAAAAGGATGTGTTTTCTGGAATCTTCCGACCGCTTGCCAAGAAGACAATTCGAGAATGATGACTCGGCGGACGCGGTGATTCTGAGCATGGCTCCCCTCTTTTTTCGCGCTAGTGTCGAGAAAACGCAGCTTTTTAGACAGTTTCTCCAAGGCGTTCGTGCTCGTGATTGTTCTGAGATGAGTCCTCAGAGTAGCTATGTGCTCGTCATTGTGCCACCCAATTGGGTTCATGCACTAAAATTTCAACATACTTCTTGAAGCTTTCAATTCCCTTTTTGATTGCTCAGCCACACTTCAAGAAAATGATAGGTCACAAATCATTCTAAGAAAACTAATTAGTATCTTTCTGAAATCATCAGGCATTTCGATCTGAAAACGGTCACAGGATGACGGCTTATATGTAGGAATTTGTGCCTAGGACGCTATGTCTCTCAGATAGCTAAGTAATTACTGACTCCGCTTGCGTAAGCGAAAGCTTTCATAATAGTATTAGAATCACATATATTTTTGTTTTACTGATTCTATCGAAATACAACTCTAAATTGTATTTACTAGCACCTTAAAATGGTTTATTAATTTTCTGATTCTCATTTTTATATGTGTTTAGCAATTGGACAAGTTCGTGTCTACTTACAGAGTGTAGATTGTGCGCATATTTTGTTCGTTTTATATTATTTAATTTTTTTAAATTGTCGAGATAAACTTTTAAATTTTCTGCAAAGTGTATGTGGTGAGGATAATTTTTTAAGGGTTGATATTAGTTGAAGAGTTTAAATGTCTAACAATAGCAGGAGTGTTGTCATGATTCGTTCTTGAATCTCCGAACCTTTGTTTAACGAGACAGAGACAGAGAACCTTAAGCAAAGCATCAACTCTACCTGTTTAAACAGTTACTAGGTGTCATAATCAAGAGACGACTATGTTGCATGCGCACCCATACAATCTTCTATGTCACGCTTTTCATCGTGACTGACTTCTCCTCACAAATACGTAGCCCTGTTTTCTCCACCGCATTGTCTGTTCAGTCACGTATTCCTAGCAGCTCTAAGGCGGTCGTTGCTTCATCCTGAGTATTTCAGCATTCATGTGGACTTCACTGTTGTGCTGAAATGTCACTCCAACTCAGGCACAGTTTTATTTTATTATTTTGTATTGCATATCATGCCTTTGTTTCACAATTTTACAGTATCTCCGTAACATTTTCTTTTCGTATTAACAATATTTGTTTTCTCATTTTCTCACGACTGCTTCTACAACCCATCAATTTTCTCCACATGTAGAAGTATTTTATGATCATGTTTATGTACATCTGTTTTTAATGAACGAATAAGTTGTGATTCAGAAGAATATTCATATTTTAGAGGAACATCTCGTAAAAATGTTAAAACTACTTCATTGTACCTTCTTTGCTGATGTAATTCCTAACACTTTCGATAGCAGTTTATGGATCCCATCTCAAAGTTCCTGGATGTCATAGTCAATGGAATTCCTTGAATTTAATACTAATATCCCAATATGTTGAAATATTCTCACGAATTCCCAATAGAACAAAGTTTACGAATATCTCTAGAAAAAACAAAAGTAAACTACTGATGTGTTGTCAATGTCAGTAAGGATTTGTATCAACAGATTATGGAAATCTTCAGTATGAGCCATTGGGAAGGAAGCAGAGCCGTTTGTGGAGCAAAGTATTACATGGAGTTTCGCAGCAAGGTGAAACTGGGGAGTTTCAAGGCTTGGTGTAAGGGAGAGGGGTTTTAGGACGGCGTATGTGGGAGTGGGGGCATTCAAGGGAAGTTGAAGCCTCCCTGAAACCTGTCGAAAAGACCAATATCCGTGATTAAGGAACTTTCGTGTAGTCCAGGCTTCAGGGCATAAAAAAGGATTAGTTGAAGTCAAAATCAGCGAAGGAAAGTAAGACAGTTGAAAGTGTTAGGAAAGTTTGTTCACAATCAATTGTGCAAAGAGATATGCCCGATTTCAATGTTTTGTATTAATATGTTTTTTGTTACAATCTGCAAACATCAATTTTTCGCCTAATTCTTTGGAATACAGAACTGAGGTGTAATTCCCTATCCTTCAGCAGCACGCGTACAGGGTATTGTGACGATGGTCACAAGGGTATTGCGACGATGGCTTATCAATTGCCAAAAACCGTCATCTATTCTTCCCGTTTACAGAGGGTTTATTTATTACAGGGGACAGTATTGATGAGAGTAATGAAATGTGAAATATGTATTCAGTATAGTTTGGGGGTAATTTTCTATTATTTATTATTTCATTTTGAATTGTAACTTGTTGTTTCATTCACAATTAAATAACGTGAAGCGTAAAATAAATACCGATTTACTACAAAGTTAGGAAAAAGGGTCTCCGGCTCCATTTTATAGAAATGCTGTAACACAGCCCTGCGCCATCAGCAGCTCTTCCGCGTTCTTTCGCGTTCTTTCGCGTTCTTTCGCGTTCTTTCGCGTTCTTTCGCGTTCTTTCGCGTTCTTTCGCGTTCTTTCGCGTTCTTTCGCGTTCTTTCGCGCTCTTTCGCGCTCTTTCGCGCTCTTTCGCGCTCTTTCGCGCTCTTTCGCGCTCTTTCGCGCTCTTTCGCGCTCTTTCGCGCTCTGTCGCGCTCTGTCGCGCTCTGTCGCGCTCTGTCGCGCTCTTCCGCGCTCTTCCGCGCTCTTCCGCGCTTTTTCGCACTCTTTCGCGCTCTTTCGTGCTCTTTCGCGCCGAGTGCATATTGAATATACGTATGGGCGTTAACTGTACAGGGATGTTGTGTCAGCTCAGCGGGAATTGTGGGTACTGTGGCACGGGCATGCAGAGTAGGTTCTGTTTACGAAAGTGTGATTGTGTGATTTGAATGATCGGTTTTTTAAGATCTGTAGTTATTTATTTGTGCGAGTGTGAGTGAGTGTCTGTGTTTGTGTGTGTGTGCATGTGAGTGAATGAGTGCGTGGTGGAGTCAAGATACGAAGTAAGCGAAGACTAGTTTTTGGACGAATAGTAAATAAGCAGAGACAGTGAAGTGACAAACATCATCAATGTGAGAAAGTAAGTAGTAAGACCCCGGTAAATGGCATTATGCTGCCTGAGTGTTTAGTGAGAGCTGTGTTAATAACTACATACTTGAATAAAGTCGATAACACTACATTAATTTAAGAGGAGAATAGTGAGGATTGGTTTTGGGAAATGAGTACAGCATTACTACTGGTACAGTTCAGAACTACTGTACAGAACTACAGTAAAACAAAGTAGGAATAAACGAAAAAGCTGAGCAGATAATTATAATTTTAATAAAGATAAACTCTCTCGAGTCGACAATTTGTCGCTTATCAATATATACGCTTCTCTACCCAAATGCACATTAAGTGTTAGCGTGTTTTTGTATTATATTATTGTACCAATATTGAAGAACCGAAATGAATTTAGAATTTGAAAAAGTGAAATGTGTATTTTTGTCTAAAGTAGACTTAAAAAACGTTCTGAAATTGACAACAGTGCGGTGAATATGTGAATGTGTGGTAACGAATTGAATATAATTCGGGAATGTATTAAGATTAAATTGAAATAAGGAATGCAATTATGGGAACATAGATGTAAAAATATCTTATACATACTTATAAATGTATTAAGACCAAACTTTTATACATGTTTATAAGATTGTATTTTATTTTTCCTTTATTTTAGTGTATGTTACTTTATTTTAGTGTAACACATATTATTATTATTACATTAACAAGGCTTGATATTTATAATGAAATGTCAGGCTTCCTGAAATTATTTCGAATCAGTGGTGTACCTCAAGGTTCGGAAATGGGCGCCAGCTCCAATTCGGAGAAAGGCCGCGACACAACGCAACGGCCACGCGGACAGAAGCCGTTTCTCGATGAAAAGCCCTCCGAACACGTATTGGATAGATGGACGGGCGGTTCCGCCCTCTTTTTGCGCGCCCGCATTTGGGCCGCCCGCTGTGACGTCGCTGTCTTTTGCGAAGCACCTCACGTCGCGCGCCGGCCAGCGGGCGTGCGCTCTCTTTTGTGCCGGTGGCGAACGGTGGACGGCGGTGGCGGGTGGAGGGTGGTGGGTGGTGGGCGGAGGCGGAGGCGGAGGCAGCCGTGGCGGAGGCGGAGGCGGCGGTCAGTGTTGACGCTGGTGGAGGCGTGTCGGGACGCAGAGGAATTCGGAGACGGCGGCGGGCACGGTGAGAATGTTGGGCGAAAACGGACGAAGAGCTTGCTTCGGTTGAGGGTAGTTTTGTTCTACAATCGCGAATGCGGGTTGTGTCAGGGGTCGACATGAAGAATCAGATTCATCCGATCATTTACATGATAGAATAGGAAGATGAGTTGGAATTTAGTTTGAACAATTCGTCTTAGTGTCAAGAGATGTTCATATAATTTACCATAATTTTTAATTTCTCATTTACGTGGTAACGTTGAGCATTTTCGAAAAATCGACATCACTATTTTGATGAGTGTGAATGTTTTCTTTATGACATTTAGTATAAACTAGTGGTCTGCAACAGCAAATTGATACTGTGTGGAGTGTGAAAAATGGTGTCATGGAACAGTAAAAATTGGCTGTTATGAAACGTCACATGTGAGAACCGAAGTTGGTTCCTTCCACGGTGCACGACATCGACTCTGCTGTAACACGTGACGCACTTAAACGGAGAATTCAGCCGGTACGTGGAATATGAGAATAACATAAACAAGAAATTGTATTTTTTCGTAAAATCGGTTTCATTGTGTTTGTATTTTTCTCGAGATCCTGAGTACTGTGGATACCTTTCACACATAACCTATGACTGCTTACTATTCTCTCAATTTCTGTGCACATGCGTAATTAATATTGATTGATTTTTCAGAAAAAAATGTTTCTGAAAATTGGGGATCTGCCAGCTAATTTTTCTTTCTGTTTGTTATTTCTTCCATAGTCCTTTTCGTCTGATTTGCTCTCTGACTCAAGGTCATTCTTCCTACTCTTTTGCCAATAATTAACCAATAAAATAATCAAAACGTTTTTTATTCACTGCTAACAATTTTTGCCATTTTGATTCTCTGAGAATTTGCAAGGAGTAATTTAATTTTAGCAGACACTACAAATGGACTGGATTCTAATTTTTCCCCCGAAGTTCTTAATTAATAGCACTTACGTTTTACTCCCTAATTTTATTCAAGGAATGATCTTCAATATAATTCTCGGGATCTAAAAGCTTCAATTGGATTGCGAAGATGCAAGTTGAGAGATGTTACAATTTTTCAGTGTATCACGACTGAATGCTTCAGTAAAATTAGGAAATGCTGGAGAGAAGAGAGAGAGAGAGAGAGAGAGAGAGAGAGAGAGAGAGAGAGAGAGAGATAGTGAGTTTATAATCAAGTTTCGTCCACAAATTCTTCATCGAGCGACTAACGTTGATCTAATTCATCTAGCATTTCAAGGTACACAACGATCTCTCCCTGAATCCAACGTTGCGCATTTCATTGTCGATACGGAAATGAACAATTTGATAATTTGTGAGAAGAAAGGCAATTACCATTTTTCCTATTAATTAAAATAAAACTGTGTCAGGTTCCGATCTTCAGTAATAAAATTGCAAAACTGATAATTCAATATGTTTTAAACATTCATATTTTTTTCTTCTTATATCTAATGTTTTGGGGGATCTTGAGGTGTTGTGTTGTCATAACATGTTCCGATTTGGTGTTCTTTATTTTTCAACGACTAATCATACTTTACAACGAAATGTTTTATATCTGTTGGAAAATGTTTTATTATACTATAAGATTATATTTTAAATTAGATATTATGCTTTACAGTCCTTATACCACACATATGAGAAAGTGCTCCAAACTAACGATTGTCATATGTCGTCAAAACCTGCGTGAAACATTAATTTGAAACATAGTGAACCCATTTGAGATTGAAAACTTCAAGCACAGAAGACATGTAATGAAATAATAACTGGACAAATCCCACGTCAGTTCCGTGGCTCGACTGTTACGACAACGTTTCTTTTATCTGCCCTAGACGCTTTGATCAGGCCGAAAGACGCTGGTTTCAATTAAAATGTATCTATTAGTCTGTTCTGGCATGGTTCCCGACTCTCAGAAACCACTCGTTGTTTTTCTGCCAACCCTTTCAGAACTCTTGTTGCCTCGAGGTACCACCACTCCCCCCGACAAGGAACAAGGCGTCCTTAGAATCGAATTCCGAATTATATTGCGGTTAATTATCACCGAAGTCCGTGGGTCTCTAAGAAGGGAGCGTAATGCAGTCAAATCGCCCGGCTGTTAGATCACAGCGAAGTGACCGACTCGCAACCGCGTCTTTGATGTCCGCCGCTAATGACGAAAGCGACGTGACGATTTGATATTGGTGGCTGGATGTGCGCATGCGCCGTGAACCCGATTCGCGCAGCCGCTATCAACGGAGCGCCTCCGCTTTGGTACCTTCGCTGCTTCTAATGAGCTCGCCAGGCTAAACAGCGTACTCCTGCTTTTTTTAAAGCTCGTAAAAACATTGCTGTCGTCCGGTTTTGCAACAATTTCCTGTGCATAATTGACGGCTTATGATAATGAAAGGATAAAGACAGATGGTTGGTAATGCGATGGGAAATGTACCTTGATCACTCTTTCCCTCCGTTGAATTCCCCTCTCTGGGTGTGGACGTACTTTTCATTCCATCATTTCGTGTTTATTTTTGTTTGTTTGTTGTTGTTTTCTTCATGGCATTCTGGAATGTCACATATGAATGCGACCTCCTTTTATCTCTTATTTTAAAATTCAGTACGAAAACCGCTTCCATCTCTTTCTGATTATTACCGATTATGTTGCACTCTGGTACACTGACTGCCTATTATACTTTTTTCGATCGCTTTTTCATTCGTTTCTTCGAATTAGCTTATTTATATGCATATAGGTATTGTAACATCTCAATTAATGTAAACAGACACACTACAGTGCACTAATGCTATTTTGGTGTGGATTATATCCCAATCACACTTTTTCAACCAAAATCACTTTTGCGCTCTTTATATCATTACTAAGGAATTATAATATTTTAAATTTAAAATACATTCTTGCAATTTCAATGCATGCGAGTTAAAACATTTATCCATTTTTTACACTCAATACATGTGAGTAGAGCTTTCTGAAATGACTAAATGAATGCTGTGTAAGGTAATAAAATGTCATGTACTGTTAGTGCATGGTGTATTCGTTGTGTACCTGCGTTTATTGATACATCTTCTATTTTTTAAAAAATGGAGTGCCTCTGATTTTAAAATAACTGCCCTTTTATAATCTCATACGCTTATTTAGTTGATATAAAAAACAATTCAATTGTTTTTACAATTTTTGCTTTCGTGTCTGCCGAAGATAATTTCGAGAACGGTTGTATCAATTTATATACTGTTTTCATTCAAAGCTGGAGTGTTTTTTCGGACGCTATGTAAGCCACTGTTTTACAAATTATTTTCTCTTTCACACAAAGAGGAACGTTTGCTGTAGTTTCATTTCAGAGAAACACAGGTACAATTGTATTCCAATCATAATGGCATATTGTACACGTCACCTCCAAACAAGGAAAACATTAAGTCGGCACGGGATCCTTAGAAACTACCTCCATTTCATTTGCTGTCCTTTAAAGCAAAATTAAGTGTGAACTCAATCAGTTTTTAACGTAATTTCATAAACGGTGAGTAAATTTTCCAAAATGAATAATTTTTTTTAAAACCCTAAAATTTTCTACTAAATACATTTTAATTCATTTCCATAGTACATTGAACGTTGAGTATTTTAAGGTCCAAATAGTTGGTGGGAGTATACATCACTGCTTCTTTTTAAAGATATCCATAGCAACGGTAGTGGTAGTAACGTTGTTTGTAACAAATGTGGCAAGGAGAGAAGTGACAGGGCGAGTCAATTGAAACAGGATGATTATCGTTAATAAATACTTACAACCTCAGGTACATCTAGTGCAATGTTTATGTACATTCTTTAATTTTAAATCACATTTTTATGTCGTAATTGTACATTACAAAGTAATTTTGTAAATACTTCCAAAATTTTGTAAATACTGATTTAACAAATAAAATAGAATGGCTTGTCTTATAGACTGGATTATCAACAGACACGAGTTCTTTAAAAGAAGAATTATTTAAATGAATCCTTCTTTATTGAAATAAATTATTCTTCGTTAAAATATGATCACCTAATTTTCTGATAATGGATCTCATTACGGAGGGAAAATGAACAAATGTATAAAATCGAAACACCTTACCGTGGCATGAAACTTATAAGATAATCGCCGAACTCAGCATGTTCAATATTCATGTACCTATTACTTAACAGGTCACTTTTTTCTCCCCACTTACTTTGTGAATTCTCTTCTTACTCAAACTCAATTTCTGTGTTCGCGGTGGGTCTCCGTTCACTCCCTATGGTTGGACGCAGCTGGAGATGTAGGTCTTTGTGAGGTATTAGAAACGTGTTCTTTACAATAAGTATTGTGTAAATGTGGAACCCTCCATTATTCAAAATATTCTTAATTAAAATATGAACACCACACCATGTGAATATGAACATCTAATTCTCAGGTAATGGATCTTATTGCGTACAGAATATCAACAAGTGTATAAAACCGAAACGGCCCTTCAGTGGCCTGAAACGTAAAGTTAATCGTCGTTTGCTATTCACATATCCATTACTTAACA
Organism: Teleogryllus oceanicus; assembly: GCA_964035755.1. Classification (NCBI taxonomy): domain Eukaryota; kingdom Metazoa; phylum Arthropoda; class Insecta; order Orthoptera; family Gryllidae; genus Teleogryllus; species Teleogryllus oceanicus. Next base: position 128,286,015 of record CAXIVR010000003.1, on the reverse strand, counting down.
TATCACTTTTTCCTTCGCACTTACTTTGTGAATTCTCTTCTTTCTCAAACTCAATTTCTGCGTTCGCGTTACATCCGTTCACTCCCTAGGTCTGGACGCAGCCGAAAATGTAGGCTTTGTGAGTTAATAGATACGAGATCTTTATAATTTTCTTTTTAAATGCGGAACCCTTCTTTATCCAAATTATTCTTTATTAAAATATGAACACCACACCATATGAATAAGACCATCTAATTCTCAAGTAATGGATCTTCTTACAGACAGAAAATCAACAAGTGTATAAAACCGAAGCGACCCTACAGTGGCCTGAAACGTAAAATTAATCGCCGTTTTGATATTCACGTATCCATTACTCAAATATCACTTTTTCCTCCCCACTTACTTTGTGAATTCTCTTCTTTCTCAAACTCAATTTCTGCGTTCGCGATGCGTCTCCATTCACTCCCTCTGAGCGCGGGCGGAAGTGTAGGCCCTTCCTTGCTTGCGACCCGCTCCCTTTGACCCGCCTGAATTCCGATCCCTTTCGCACGCGGCGCGGAGGGCGGGCGTCGCGTGAGCGCGAAGGGTGAAAGCCCTTTGCCCTATCACTTTCTTGGCGCGGAAGAGATCTCGAACGACGCCTTCTTTTATTCTTGTTCTTTTCCCCCCTCACTTCATCTTTCGGCCCTCCAATTGTATTTTACTGCGGCTCGTTTTTTAAATTGGGTGGCTTATGAATTAACGGTGTGGCATTGTCCGTGAAGCTGGCGGAGGTGCTGGATGTGGTGGTGCCGGGGTGGGAGGGGGCTGTGGATGGGAGCAGTGCTGTTGGTGATGGTGAGGTTGTGAGGGTGGTGGAAGATTGGAGCCGCGGCCAGTCACAGGGGCGGTGGTGATTGCGGCGATGGGTTTGAAGGTGGAGATGACGGGGACAAGATAGCGACTAGAGGGGTCGGGGGCTTGGGCGGGAGCGGTGATGGTAGTGAGAGACAGTGACGGTGGCGTGCAGTGGTAGCGACAACGAACACGCTTTGGAAGGGAGGGGAGAGACTCGATTGTGGTAGTGATAGAGGTGGTTGTGAGCATGTCGATTTGATTTGATTTTTTCGTGTTTCCAGGCACGTCAACTGCTTTGGTCATTAGTCCCGTTAGTGTAGTGCACGTTTTTTCTCAGGATATGCGCGGTGATCTTTCCCTGCTGGATGGCGAGATTCGGCGCCGAACTACCGTCAGCTAGTAGGGTTTCCCCCTAACCAGGACTCTCCAACCAGCGGGACACCGCCCCAGCTGGGACAAGCTCTAAGCTCCCGACCGGCCTCCCGGAATATGTGGTAGTGTATTGCATGTTAGTGTAAGTGTGTGTGTAAGGGGGAGAGGATAGGACAAGGAAGAGTAAGGACAGATCGCGCGCGGTCCGTGGCCCGTTTGGTAGGGTACTGCTCCGGCATTCGCCTGGTGTTGATCGGAGAAACCACGGAAAACTACCGATCAGAGCAGCCGGCCGCTAGAATTCTTCTCCAGACAGCAACTGAATTCGACCTAGCTGAAAAGCTAGTGTTGCCATTAGGACTCGAACCTAGGACCTCCCGGTCAGAGGCGCTGCAGTAACATCAGTTGATGCACTGAGCTACCGCTCCCGGTGGGATGTCGAAGATGGTGATAATGGTGTCCACGATGGTCGCGGGGTCGGAGACGCGTGTGAGACGGGGAGGCGGAGGTGATGTTTTTTCGAGTGGTAGTGTGGCGAAGGCAACGGCGGGAGGGGAAGGGTGCGGGAGTGGGTGCGTGGGCGGTGGGAGTGACGGCGTAGCCCTACGATCGCGCGTTCACCGTTCTCCCCTCTCTCTTGTGCATTGGCGTGATGTCTGGTGAAGCTCCTAACACGCGCGTGCGAGGGTACGGGAATTTCACTTTGTTCGAGCAGTCGCGCACGAAGATCTCGCGAGGTTTGATAGTCGAAATGTTGCGTGCGGTGTTTCGCGAGGCTTGGGAATGTGGTGGCTAGGGTATTTTGTTTCGTTTAATTGTTGGTGCAAAGAAAGAAAACGGTATATTTGCTGAGGTTCTTGAATTTTATATGGTTCTGTACAGAAATTATAACCTATCACATAGTATCGATACTGTTTATTTCCAAAACTCAATGCAACATGAAACTACAAATTTTAATTTGTAATTCTGAGATGAAAATTTAACCTTAATTTTAAATAGATTTTTTTTTTCTTATTTCGATACGTGTCATTTGTATTTGGATAATTTTTCTTTTCTTTCGAGATTTTGAACATCTCAACTTTAAAAAAATTTTAATTCGAATCATTATCCAAGAAATTGTCGGATATCGTTGTCGGGTAAATTCTCGTTGGTCTATATTGACACAGTCTGGTTTCAACAAGATTCAGGTTAATCGCCACTGTTAAACATTCATTAGATAGATGATCTTTTCTCACGAGAAAATATCTATGACTTAGTTCACAAACATAGTATGTCCAGTCATGGTCACTTTTGAGTGAATATAATTTTTGGCCACCTCTCATTCATATCTACATATTGTTCAAGGATTGGAAAAATTTTAAAGACAACAATTTAAAAAAATTTTTTTAAAGTTAGAATTATTTTTCTGTCAATATTCACATGAAATCTGTTGTATAATATACCTAATTTTACACGAACAAAGCCGAGTCAATATGTGAACAATAAATTAGATATCGACGAACTATATAAGGAATCAATGAAATGATGTGCCTGTTTTACTAGTTTATTAAAGTATTGTAATAGCTAATGGACAAAAAATGCGACACAAATCGGTCGTAATAGTTGTGCCATCCTGTTGCTTCAGAGTATGTTATTAGACTCCTTGCCAGTCTCTCTTGTCCTCATACCTACAAAATTTCTCCCCTTCCCCTTGGGATATGGATAACAGTTACTGCACGGCGTAGAGCAAACCGTAAACCCGTATCATGTGAAGTAGTAAGAACACTTTTCGCACAACTGTTCGTTCTAATATTATGAAAACGATAAACGTAATACCATTTTAATACCACAAATGAAAATAATTCCAAAGGGTGCCGGCAGAATGTGCTGCTAACGCTAAATCCCCATAAATCGACCCGAGCTGCCCACCAAAATCCTGTTGCGTCGTGGGAACATGTAAAGAGTAACATAAATTGCTAGTGCCTCAATTGGGAACATATTCCATTTATCCTGATCGCATGTCTTGTACCGTACGCGATGTAAGTCTCTGTATTGCACTCGCTAATTTTGGCACAGTATTACCGATATACCTCTCATGTAACGTTAGAGTTGGCGCATGTGCAGAAGCTTGATAGTGGATTCATATCGTATTCGATACCGTGCTTGGCGCTGTGCAACAACTCCCTGATACCGCATAGGCAAACACTGCATCCCTTTATATCGCGCACGAACACCCTCTGGGAAAGAACGGGCGTATTGTTTTTGCATACAAAATCGAACGCCCAGAGGCGGTCGCGTCGAGCGAAGAGTCGCGTGACGCTGGCGCGGCGGTCGCCACAAAGGCCTTTACTTACGGGGCGCATCGTGTAGCCGCTCGCCCGCGCGCATGTGAGGGGCGGTATCAGTTTTTGTTTCTTTTTACACGCCCCGCGCCGGACCCGCAAGCACACACGGACACGCGTGCACACATGCACGCTTCCACGGCTTGCCCGCACGAGACACCGTGGGTCTTTCGCCCCACCTCCGCCCCTACTCTCACTGCTTCCGCCCCCAAGCTTGCCGCCGCCGTCCCCGCCGCCGTCCCCGCCGCCGTCCCCGCCGCCGTCCCCGCCGCCGTCCCCGCCGTCCCGCCGCCGTCCCCGCCGCCGTCCCGCCGCCGTCCCGCCGCCGTCCCGCCGCCGTCCCCGCCGCCGTCCCCGCCGCCGTCCCCGCCGCCGTCCCCGCCGCCGTCCCCGCCGCCGTCCCCGCCGCCGTCCCCGCCACTCCTTCAACCTCAGCCACCTCCTCCGAATGACAGGTTCCATACTTTGACTACAAAAATATACTGTTGTCTTCATAAAAAAATATAGTATTCATATGGGATGGAAATACTCTCATAGCCTGTAAATACTGTTCAACATTTGGTGGCCGCTGCTCTATACCTCTGCTTTTGGTAAGAAGTAACAAAGGTGAGGACATTACTCCGTGAAAGCCTTTCAATAGATGTCGGCGCAACTATATATACTAGTGTTTATAGTCATCTTCAATTTATACACTTTTTGATACCCCAGTAACATTTGTTGAAGTAACATGTTTCTGTAATCTTCCCAAAATCTAGACCATATCACACGGTGTAGTCAGCGGCAATGGGAACACTTCAAATTCATTCTGGGGCTCTGACACGCAGTGGCACAACTTTTCTGACTTTCACTTCGAATTCTTCTAATACTTCGCTTCTTCTAGAGAACATTTTTAAACCTAAAAATAAAATCGAACAAGTACGAAGAACACTGTTGGCTTGACCCTGGAAACTTTGGAATAATTGGAATAAAAAGTTGGAATGATAATTCTCTTTGCTTCGATAGTACAAAACACATTTGAAATATCACCATTCATCTAAAACTCAACTAAAGACAAATATTTTAAAACAGTCAATCTAATAAAAGAAACCTTTTGGATAAAATCTTGAGCTTCACCATCCAAGACTTCATTGCGATTATAATTTTTCAGAGAAAAAAAACTTTGAGTGTATGGTGTGCATTGAGTTTGTTCAAGAACTACTATAAGATTTTAAACTTCATAAAATTCAAGAATTTTAAACCAATTTTTATTTAACGGTCCACAGAATGTAAAGGATGCTACCGAGTATCTCGGGCAAGCTATTTGTACAAGAATCGGACCCCCTTCAGTGTCCTTTCGCCTTTCTGTTGCTGCTTGTGTTGACTGATTATTCTAATTTTATATACGGATTGCGTGCAACGTCAGGTGCTACGGCGATGGTCATTGTGAATGTTCCGCTGCCGGTGACGGTGTCCGTGATGAGGAAAGTGGCTGTCCGTTGCCGGCTGGCATGGCGAAGAAAAAATCGATTCACTCTCTACGGTACTGGCGTTGATTCCACTACCTCTATCACCGCCATCACCACCACCACCACCACCACCACCACCACCACCACTATCACAATCACCGCCACCCTCACCATCATCGCCATCTCCACCACCAACACCAAAAACTTATCTTTCTCTTTCTCCTCCACCTCCTCCTCTTCTTCCTCGACCTCCTCCTCTTCTTGTTCTTCTTCCCTCCTCCTTCTCCACCTCCTCCTACCACCACCAACATCGCCACTCCTACCACCGCCTCCATCACCACCATCGGCCCCCGTCCCACAATTACCATTACCATCACCATCACCAACGCCACCTCCGCCGCTACCACCACCACCACTACCACCAACTCCACCAGTGTGTCACCAGTTTCACCCACGAGGCCAAGATCTTCGTCATTCCCCGCCATCATCCTTCAACCCCACCCATTCTCAATTCTCCCCTTCGCTGCTGCGCTCAAACTTCATCCCACCCTATCTCATCCTCCTCTTCCCCCTCATTCCCCTCTCTCGGTCAACTCCCCGTCTCTGCTCGTGCTTCCGCTGTTCACGCGGTCATTTTTCTGCGAATTTTCACCTCTTTCCTCCATATGAGCCTTTCCTGTATTCCCCTCCCACATTTCCCTCTCCAATGCTCCCCTCCAGCCGAGTGTTTCGTGAGTAAAAAGCGTGGGCTGTTATGAAGTGTTACCCGCGTACGCGCGTTATCCCTGATCTTTGCCATCGAAGGGAGGAGATTTCAAAAATATAGCTCACGTGAAAGGGAATGCGCATTCGTGGTAGTAGATGAAACATCTCACTTTCGTTTTTATTTGCGTTATCGATTTTTGTCACGAAGAAATCTAATCGCATTTTGTTCACCAATTTTACAATAATATTAGTTATATAGTATAATAAGTGATTATTCTTTGAATCGAAGTATAAAATCTTTTGCGGCATGTCACCAATGTGTAATTAATATTTTAATTTTTGTGTCTTTTTCGCAGGTACGTTGATGGTCAGATTTCCTTTTCTCATACGGGTCTCTCCTTTTTGGTAAGTTTATGAGTGTTTAATAATTGCTTATTTAACTTATTTATGATAAACCTTTTTGGCGTAGTTGTAGTATTTGTACTGAAGATGCAAAAGATGTAGAGATGGAAATGTGATAGAACAATATAAAGCAAAAACACGGCAACATTATCACTACTTGGAGGTGTTTAGCTCATGTTGTATTATGTATATTGGTAGACGAGGAAACTTATCATCCCTTCCCGGCGTGACACATTGATATTGATTCTAGGACAGCTTGCAGTTGTAACGATGGAAACAATCTACGGAAAAAACAAGTTGCCAATCTGAAGAATTCACTTCAGGTAGCGACATTAAACCTTCTACGCCACTCAGTTGGAGTTACTAATCCGAAAACAGTGGATATCGTACTGAGAAACGCCAACTTTACCACAGACATGTGGTAATCCCTTGTACTAACTGGACTCCACATGGATATCTTGTTTCCTCCATTGCACGCACCGCGGGCTCTGCCTATCTTAACAGTGCCCCTAAACTCATGGTGAAGTTGTCTGCCCCGGACATCACATAGTGCTTGAATTGAATCACGTACTACCATGGACTAACTTGGTGCTGCGAAAAGGATCCATACCCTATCGATACCTCGATCACTACCCAACGTAGATCGATTGGTGCTCCGAAGGTATTCAGGGAGCATTCAAAATTCTGTTGGTTGCAACTCGAGCGGTCAGACGTACTGAGGGTTTCAGTCCCTGGATAGTTCTCCGTTCGTTTCTTGAAGAAATGTAAAGACTCAAACAATGAAGTGACTATTCGCTTAATTACTATATTTTGTGCTGAGAATATTTTCAGTTAGGTAGAAGATTTGTTAGAAATGTACTTCGTCTTCGAACATTGCACTTGCTGGTACTAATAAACGTTTCCTTACAGCTTTGTACTTGCCCTTGTACGTGAACTGGATCATTATTTAAGCATAGAACGTTTGCATTGACCTTCCTAATAAACCTTCCTAAAATAAATACTTTGTAAACAAATTTAAAACATTAAAAGAAGTACGTGGTTCAGAGCACGCACACCAGTAAAGGCGAAATCAAGTGCGTCCCAACATTAGGCGTCCCTACAATGATAGTCGACGGTTCTGATGCATCTCGGCTACGGAGGAAGAAATTTGGGATACTAGAGGATGAAAAAATGCAAGATAACGGGATGAGATCTGATCGCAGGAGCAACATGGTACCACAGGAATAGGCTACGCTCCTCCGTATTTACCATATGCCCCCTAAAATCCTTGTAAAGTAAGCGATATACCCAGAAATTATATATGAAAACGTTACGTAGGAAGCGCCACCAACAAAATCTGCTGAAATCTTTTATCAATAGTTACACTTAACTGTCTTCTGTTTACTAAAAACCGTATGCGGTGACATACTGAAAACCCTCGTTCGCTCTCCTCACAAGCACCTATGTTGCACCGCCGTGTTGATGCCCCTGGCGCGGCCCGAGCAGCGTCGCTACGTCGCTCTGAGCGTCTGCCTCGTGAACGTCGGGCGAAGTGAAGGCTCTAAAGCGTCTCTGGCGGCCAAGGGCAGGGCGCACGTGCGCTTCTGGGTCACCGGGCTGCTGCCTCCGACGCCGCTTTCGCCAACGCCGGTTCCACCGCCACTACCTTCTCCACCGCCACCTTTGTTGCCACAGATGCCTTGGCCGCCCTCGCCTTCGCAACCTCCCTACACCTTCGTCACTACGCCTTCACCGCCCACGCTCACTGCAGCGCCTCTGACCGGGAGATCCTAGGTTCAAATACTGATGGTGGCAGGATTTTCGACACTGGCTTTTCTGCTAGGTCGAATTCAGTCGCTGCCTGGAGGAGAATTCTAGCGGCCGGCTGCCTGATTGGTATTTTCCGGTTTTCCGATCAACACCGGCGAATGCCGGAGCAGTACCCTACCAAACGGGCCACGGACCGCGCGCGATCTGTCCTTCTCTTCCTTGTCCTATCCTCTCCCTTACACACACACACACACACACACACACACACACACACACACACACACTAACATGCACTACACTACCACATCGGTCGGGAGCTTAGAGCTTGTCGCGGCTGGGGCGGTGCCCCGCTGGTGGGAGAGTTCTGTTTAGGGGGAAACCCCACTAGCCGACGGTAAGTCGGCGCCGGATCTCGTTATCCCGCGGGGGAAGATCACCGCCATCTCCCGAGAGAGAAAACATGCACTACACTAACGGGACTAATGACCAAAGCAGTTGACGTGCCCGGAAACACGAAAAATCAAATCAATTCACTGCCCACGCCTTCACCTCCCACGCCTTCGTCACCCTCACCATCGCCACCCATGTTATCCCGCTTGGATAACAGGCTAATCCAACAAAAATTTGTGGCGGGAACAGCGAGCTCTCTGCAAGACCTCTGAGTTTGTTTCTATCATTCCATTATTGTTGTATCATCATTTCACTCGTTATTGCAATGATCGCCTCATTAGATCATCAATCATGATCTTTGTAGTTGAAGCGCTCTTGGGTTTCTTTCCGGCTACCAACATGAAAGCGCTTTCTGGTTGCATAATTATTTTGTTTTTGATTATTGATTTGTTGTTGTTTGAATAGTGTTTGATTATTCTTAACATCCTATTGTTATAAAATGTTATCCCTAACGCAAACATCTTGCCCAGAGGAAATGAAGACATTTTATGTGTATCGACGTTTGGAATCTTTGGGATTCAAAAATTCTCTCGCAATCCTCTTTCTCCATATCCAGATTTTTAATAGGAATCTTCACAAATTAATATTCTAAAAAGTTGTTTCTGATATAAAATAAATTGCATACATATTTACCGCTACTAATTAATTGGAAATAATTGTTATAAAATGCAGAGCATGTCATTTTATTAATAATGACTTTCATTCAGCATCGGAGTTTGAAATTGAAAGGATAAATATTCGTTAATGTAACCGGTTTTTCCTTAGTACAATAGCCGTTGGCTTACGCGTGGTTGATTTATTCACACATCACCGCCGACGCGTCCCAAGTTCCTAGAAGTGCAACGCCTTCGGTGCCAGCTAATTGGGTATATTCGAGAGCTCAAGCGAGCAGTCGCCATCACTCATTACAACATGCCCACCAACCCTCTCCCATTGCTTCGAGAAGAAATACTGAACAGAAATCTGACAGGGCAAGAGGAAGTCCCTTACATGGCCAAAAATGATCGCTAGAAAGAATTTTACTCGTTCTTTAAAAACACAAGGACTTATTATTAGGACATTACTTAATTCCAATTGGGGAAGATTAACGGCTGTAAATCACGGCATGTATGGAATGTAGACTTAAAGACCTACCCACTAGACTAGAAATATAATATTGTTCTTAATATTTGTAATAAATAACCTACTGAATAAAAAATTAAGTAGATAAGTAGATAAATAACAAGGTTTATGTATCGTGGTATTGCCTAAATTTCATCAATGAACTGGTCCTTATGTAATTGACATTTATGCTAAGAAAGAAACTAGCGATAAAATATATACGAATATTAAATGAAAGGTCTATAAGCAAGACTTAACGTTCTCCTATTAGCACGTCTTTCACTTACTGCCACTACGCTAAAATCAATTTGTTCTATCTATTCTTTCTACTGCCTCCGGGAATTGTTAGCATCGGCTAGCGAAGTGTCCGACCCTAGAGAGTCAACGCTTTCATGTGTTTCATCACGAACCATTGTAAATTACAACACATACTCGTAGAATGAAATACATCAAATGAAATACAATACATGAAATGAAAATCACAATTACCAACACATACTCGTAGAATGAAATACATCGAAAGCCGGAGTTGCTTAGAGATTCGATTTGTTGTTGGACCGATTTAAGGAATTCCTTTGAAGAATTAAAATTTTCGGATGTATTTGTTATTTTTGGATAGTGGCGAAAATAATATAATGGGTTGTCGAGTTTCTGTAATATTTCTAATGAATTTCTGTCGAATTGATTATTACATAATTGGCGTAACAATTCAAGTGCAGATCAATTATAATTGACAGCGATCAAGAGCATTTAATTATCTGCTCTTGGTCGCCAACAACTCCATAGGGCTATTGCGCCTGAAGACATGACAATACATACAAAAAGGTATGATGCGCATGAAGATTGTAACAATCTTGGGAAAAAGGATGCTGCTCTCCTGTACAATACAGAAAAGAGACATATTCCTCATGGTACACCTCTGTAAACCGTACGATAGACTACTTCCGTTCAATAAAACTTACCTCCGTCCAAGGTTCAGTCATCTTGCTTTCGGTTTAGTAATATCAATGGCCATGAAATAGGAGATACTAAATATATATACAATCAAAAGTTACAACTTTGAGGTCGAACGCCATTTGGAGATGGAAGCAATTTCCTTATCAACACAGTTCGAGACAATGTGGCCCCCAACGCGATAGACCGCGGCTGATCCACCTTGCTGCACCCGCGAGAGCCTTCAGCGATCGCCAACTCAAGCTGGTTGGTTGTCCGCCCTTCGAGTTGGTTTATAAAAACCCCTCCCAGCAGCAAATTGGTTCCTCCATTAGCAGGTCCGGTTCTTAAGTAATTTATGTTACGCATCAAACATATTTACTTTGATATTGCAATATAATAGTGATCAGTTCACTTCATCTGGCAGTAATTCATGTTTCCTAATCTAATCATTAGGGGCGGATTTTAATGAAATGTCTTTTTTCTTTTCATTTTAAAACAATGCCGTTTAGTATAGTAATTCATTGTATGTTATGACAAAAGGAATTGAACCAATTTTATAGGTCATTTTGTCGATTTCGACTAGTAAATCTTTTTTTTTACATTTATTTCATTTTTAATGCATTTTTTGCTGATTTCATCAATTGTAACGTCATTTTTAATGGTACTTACTTCAAATAATATTTACGAGGTGTAAAAAATGTACTTCACAGAATTAGTCAGTGGCCTCTTCGATTTTTTGCTCAGAAATTGTTTTGGCAGCCGTTGTATATAATTCTTGTGACGTATCAGCGCCATTGCCGGTCCGGCCGATTTCGAGATAATTGTAAAGACAGAGATTTTCTGGTAAAGAAAATCGAAACCAAAAGTTTTCAAGCGGAGTTCACTCGAACGAATGGAAGAACCCTCGATTACTTCAGTATCCAACTGCTTGAGTTGTTCATCCGAACTGGTTTTGATAAGATTTTTTATATTTTTCTTTGGTTTTAGTGAATTTTTAAAGCATTTTAAGAGCATTTTATTGATCATTTTGGGCGATGTTTTAGGTCATCAAAATCCACCCTTACTAATAATTAAGGAGCACGATAATGGATGGGCACCAAACAAAAATTGAAAACTAAACGCACGTTCTGTGAATTCTGCAGTGTGTGTTTGCTGCCCTGGGCATTTAGTAAGGCTGCCTGGCTGCGGGGTGAGAGCCCGAGGGCCTGTCACGGTCGTGGGGCCGCCCGGTGACGTCACTTGATCAACACTGCGGGTGCCACCCACCTCACGCGAGTCGGAAGCAGCGCCTCCGTGACAGACAGAAGGGCACGGCGGCGGCGGCGGCAGTGGCACTCAAATTACGGTACGCGGGTGTCGACTGGGCAATGATCCGGAATGATGCATTCCCAAAGGACTGAGCGCCAAGAAGCCAAGAAAGAGAAGAGCAGAAAAATGAATTGAGGCATCAATTGAAAAAGAGAGCGAACTCTCAAAATTCAAAACATCGATTTATTGACGTGTTCAATGTGTTCATAATCCAATACGTTCATAAATCAACATTTTGTATTTTGTGAGTTTTCTCTCTCTCTCTCTCTCTCTCTCTCTCTCTCTCTCTCTCTCTCTCTCTCTTTCTCTCTGTCTCTCTGTCTCTCTGTCTCTCTCTCTGTCTCTCTCTCTGTCTCTCTCTTTCTCTCTGTCTCTCTCTGTCTCTCTCCCTGTCTGTCTCTCTGTCTTCCTGTGTGTCTCTCTCTGTCTCTCTCTCTCTCTCTCTCTCTCTCTCTCTCTCTCTTCTGGATGCCTCAATTGTGAAAAAATAATGTTTCTACACACAATAAATAACAATTATTTACGAAAGAGGTATCGTACGATATTATGACACGAATATCATATAACATTTCATGCACTTCATTAAAATTCCTTAAATAACTTTCGTTTACATTTTACTCAATTATTCATCCTTAAAGGTGACAAAACGATGTTGATAATAGTTAAAAGGGGGCCATGGATTGTTAGATCACTTGCATTCTAATAATTCTTATTACGAGTATTATGAAACAGATATCAGTTACGTAAACTTTGACTCTCTGTTACCAACGTGATAAAAGCTGCACTGTGTAGCCTAAATATTTCATTTTTAAGATGGGAAGGGAGGACCTCCACCGGTTGGAAGGGTTGGGGATATTTTAATCAGTTATCTCGCCGGAAGTAATGATTTAAGATGTAGAGAAATAAAGATCTAATGTTTTTTTAATTTAACATAGCGACATTTGCTTGAAACATCGTTTTAACGTCAGTTATTAAATATTTACAGAAAAGAAATGTAAGAGGCTTGATAATTTTAAATAAGGATGTAATGTAGTATCCTGTGTGAGGCAGTTAACTGTAGATTCACCAAACTAGTATTTATCTTGTTCACTCGAGCGAAAAGATAACTAATACATGAAACAACTTTCCGACCAACACACGGAAAGTTCTCCTTGAGCCAAATTAGTGAACCATCACAAGCACAAATTACCCCCCCCCCCAAATTGCTCTTACATCACTCGGCTTCACCTGCTCCGTAGACCATGAAGTGTAACCTTCAACGCGAACGTTTGTAAGCTGGAAGAATTAACGCCAAATATTATGCCAGAATTATTGCAGTGGCTCTGAAACGAATGTTAAACCATTACAGAGAGTCGGCCTCTGAAAAAAAAGGCGGACGGGAGAGGCAGTTGTTTCGAATTATGAATTTTGAATGCAGAGCTAAACACGACCGGGCTTACGGCGTTCTGCCCATAAAACGGCGTCTGTTCGTGTGTTCTTTTTTCGCTGCCATTTGCATCATTTTATTCTCGCTTTAGTGTCCACTACCTCCTCTGGTAATGCGACCGCTGAAATGAAGATGGCTTCTCCGCTGCGGAGGACGAGCCGGTTTGTTGCGTTCTGTAAACAATCGTGTTAGCGCCGACTCCGTGGAAATGGATCACGCTAAGGTCAGTGTTAAATCGACGAGAAGAAACTGCTATGCGGGGACGCATGGAAAGTGTTGCACAGATGGGTGTTGTTTCACTTGTGCGTTCCGAATGACCTTGCAAACGCATAGATTGTCGGTTGGTGTCACTGTTAGTACTAAAGTGTAACGGAGTGTGTTTGGCCACTTGATTTTTGTGTAATTATTTATTTCGTTAATTAATAGAGTATCACAGTAAAGTATTTGATGACCATAAATTATTATACTAGTTTAAGCATGCACGTCTGTTTCTTTAACACATCTTTTTTCATGTCGATTACATATTCTCCTAGTTGCATTACTTGTAAAATTTTCATTTTTAAAATGTTGATTCTAAACAAATTGTTTCAATTTTGTGAGCCAATTGACATGCTCATCCAATCATCAAGCCAATCATCATGCTCATATTTGTAGATTTTCCTTTTATTAATTATATTTTTATTAATACTCCATATTATAAAAGTTGAATGAAATACTTATTGTTGCAAGTTGCGAAAGGTTTTGTCATTTACATATTTACATTAGTCTATTCCGTTATCGCTTCCCTTCGCTTCATTTATGATCTTGTTCATTGGCATTTATTAGGTTGCCATTGCTTATTAAAAATTTCCCGGCAGAGCAATATTAGAGTAAATGCATGCGCAATAGAATTATATTATTCTTATCTGAGGTGGGGTAGACATGTGTTTATAGAAATGGCGTTGCAAACAGTTCTTCACCGTACATGTCAATTCATATATACAAATTCTGACAAAAAAAAAGAAAGATTGAAAAAATTATAAATGACGAATTTTGTGAGAGAATTAATAACAAGAAGAACAAACATTACAACTCGATCGAAAAAGTTCCCTGCTGTGTTGTGCGCACCTACAAATAATTTTGTTCCTCGATATACAATGATAGCCGCAACCTCGCAGTAACTATAATGAAGCAGTGCTTTCATTTGGGCGACTGAAGCTCATTGTGGCCCGCAAGCAGCTCTATGCATCTGCCCCCGGCGCCGCAATCTGGCGCGGCCCCAGCACCCCCACCTGGAAACCGTTGGGGTGCAATCAAAACGTTGGACGTCCCTGGAAGGCTACGCGAAAGTTCATTTGCGCATTTCATAAACTTTCTGTATGTGGAACACACAACGAGTGACAGTCTGTTGTATGTCACGAACACACTCGCGTAGGTAGCCCTCTGTGAGGGAGAGAGCATCGGATATTACATTCTCTATTGGATTGCAAACCCAATTGTGTGGTCATTATTTTATTGCTGAATAAAACTTCAAAACATATTAAAACGCGGAGTTCGGCAGGCTTTATTGGACCCTGGAATTGGGGTGGGTGGTAGCTCGAGACCGACGCGACCGCAGTGGGAGTGCGGGTGCCAATGAGGGCGGAAGCGAGAGTGAGTGTACGCGAGAGGGAATGCAGCGTCAGGTGACAGTGGAGAAACCTAGTGGCAGCAGCTGCACAGCGAAAGGGGGATACGGCGGGGGCTTTCGAGAGGGAAGACAGAACCGAAGGGGGCGGGGCCGGTCCTCTCGAATATTGCGGGTCCGTCGTCGCCTGCGTTTATTTTGGAACCCTCCGGCCCGCCCCCATCGAGGACCCTGCGGAACTCCCGGGTGTTGACTCAACTAAAACGGACCGGTGGTGGGTTGGGAGGGGGGGAATTGGGTTCCTCCCCTTGGACAGGAGACACCCGCGCAGGGTGCGAGCTCTCGCGAACAAGAAAAGACACTTGCTCCAATTCGACGTCGTCCTTCAGCTGCCCGGAAGGCAGCAGCTGCGCTGGTGTGTGGCAGCTCCCCCTTGCTGCCGCGAAACGCTCTCTTGCAACCCTAGGTAGCCCAGGCCCACTCTAGCTTATGGGGCTCTCGACCCGGACTGTGTGTGCGGCGAGTCTCAACCTTCTCACTGTGTTGATGATAGATTTCGGGCCGAAATAGATAGGATTTTTACTGTTGGTATAGACATTTTTTAATCTTTAATAAGCTTTGATTTAACTTAGCTGTAAATGTTAGGGTCCATTTTGGGATATCAGTTGAAATTTACAATAAACAAATCATTTTCTTATCTTGCTCTCTTAATATACTTTTAGAGATTTTAACCATTATTATCATGCATGAGACCTGATATGACTAGAGGGCTGGGTCTGTGTTCTGGATGTAAGACACTCGATTTCGCGTGTTCTACATGTTTGAAATTATTAGCTCCCAGAAATAAGTAGAATTTGCATATCAAATATAACTGTATTATAACATATGCAGTAATCGTTGAAGATACCAAAAGATAAAGAAGTGGTCACGTAAGTAGCAACTAAAATTGATAATAAAATGTTAGTTTTCTTACTTTCTCGGCTTGCTTTGTAAGAAGAGAAAGAATTGTAATCGTGCACTGAGAAACAGCTCATTTTTTCTTTAAATTTTCTCTTCGTTTGTATCAAAGACCGGTAAAGAAATTGATGTTACTCCCATGTCTGGTGAATTCTGCATATTTTCCAAAATTGCAAAATGTGAACAAAATTGCAAAAAGTGAACAACAAAGTTGCAAAATTAAAAATTTGAAGACAGAGATTGTTGTTTTAAATAAAGTATTGTAACGAATATTGCGTCACCGGCCGGCACCACCACGAACTACCTGTACGCGCAGATTGCGTCATCTGCCGGCGCCACCACGAGCTGCCTGTGAGCGCGGGTAGCATCATCTGCTGGCGGATTATTCTAGAACGTGCGTGGTGTCCGAAAAGTTCTCGATTGTCTCGCCGAGTATAAATACGCGGCGGCCGGCGACCGCGAGTCAGTCTTAAGTGCGCAGTGGAAGCTGAACTGTGACGTGTGTGCATCGCGGTGAATAGCAGTGCAGTGATTGTGCTCACTGACGTGAATCGTGGTCAGAACTGGCTAAGAGAAGTAGTGTAAAAAATAATCAAGAAAATAGTGAAAAAAAAAGAAGGCAGATAATAATCAGTGTTTTCAGTGATTGTGTTAAGAAACAAAATAAACGTTTTTGTTAAAATAATAGGAGACTTTTAATTCACCACCTAGAAACGTAACAGTATGTTCTAAAAAATCAGATCTTTTAAAAAGGTTTTTGTCAATTTTTTTTGAAAAAACGATTTGTTTTCGCGCACTTTCGGCTGGAAGTTAATGCAAATTATAAAAAAATTATCAAGAACCGCTCCAAATTTTTTTCAAATTTTGTTTCGGGAATAGAACACATATGCTTAAAATGTCACAGGTCTCACTTTCCGTGTACTCTCTGAATGTGCTGTTGTAGCACCAGAAGTTCAGTAATGTAAAGTAACAGTGACAGGAAATCCATCTACCAAATCTTCCTCCTAAATTCCCATTAAACGATCATCTGGATCAGTAGAAAATTCTCTTTTTATGAAAAAAATCACCTTTGTTACATTCTGTGTCATTGGTTATCATTTTCCACTGTCATGCTATTGTTATTAATTGTTACAGTATTAGTGCCTAAGTTACTTGAAAGAGGAGAGATGTTCAATTTTATACCCTTCATTCTATCCGTAATTATCACTATATCATGCCCTACAAGACCTCTACTACTGTACGCCTGCCCCGTATTGACCAACGCCTCCAAAACCAACATTAACAGAATTCAAGTAATACAGAATCAATTTCTTAGAACAATTGCCAACGCCCCATGGTTCGTATCCAACCTCCCACTTCATAAGGAATTTAACTTCGAACCGTTATCACAGCATATAGCTTATCTCTCCACTAACTTTTACTCCAGCTTAAATTAAATCCCCTCCCTGGTGCCTTTCAGACTCGGTAAAAATACCATTCATCAAACCAGAATTACAAATAAATACCCCTACCATTCATTTCTCATCAAATTCGCCGAATTGGAACCTGATTAGAGGACCCACTAGGGATTCCTCTCCCATTGTAATAGTTGTAAGTTAATTATAAGTTAATTTTAAGTTAGTTAATAAGTAATCAATACATATGTAAAGTTGTTAACAATTAATCTATGTACCTAATATCAAAACCAATAAATTGAAAATAAAATATCATGCCCTCTTCATGACTACAAGCCAAGGTGTTTCTCAGCACATTTATAAATTTTCTCAAGTTACCTGGAAACCATAGATCAAACAATATGATAACTTTCTTCTCACAAATGTAATTTTCCAGAAGTATAATGGTGCACTGACAGTGTGACAGAAGAGAGATAAGGGGGACACATGAGTAGCTTTTTGGCCCAGACAGAGGAGCCAGAATTATTATTAGGAACAATTTGTCCCTATGATTGAAATGAATTGAGTTCTTCCATCTCCAAAAGCAGGTTGGTATTCATTTGTGATCTGTGCGATCATCCGTAAAGGTAGATAACGGCACACTGAATTGTAGAGCAACAGAAATAACATGGCAAGCGAGTGCTCAGAGATAAAAAAACAATGCATTCTCTCCGCATTGTGCACAGTTTACCTCCATTACCCATTCCAGCATAGCTTAAATGCTCTTCAAGGAGAACTAGATCTACACATTCATCCCTTTAATTGTTTCAAACTTTTAAAAACATTTGGAGGTATAGACGCCATAAAAAATATGAATTATTTTCAACTCTTTAATGGATTTCTATTAAAAAATCTACAAAAATGTCTAAACTTTCGAAATTCTTGAATTCTTTTCCCGGTTTACTTAAACAACATCGTATAAACTAAGCTTTCTCAGTAGAAAAATACGTTCAACCTCCTTGAACTAATTGAAGTTACATCCAATTAAGCGAAACCGACGACGATAGGTAATATCTTCGTTCCCTTCCTCTTCTTAACCTCACCCCTTACATACACCTACATTTACTTGCACTTCACTACCACATAACCCGGGAGACCGGTTGGGAGCTTAGAGCTTGTCCCGTTGAGGCGGTGGCCCACCGGTGGGAGAGAGCTGGATAGAGTTGATGTCGCTAGTCGACGTGTAGGTCAGCGCCGGATCTCATCATCCTATTGGAGAAGTCCACCGCGACCCACCGCGGCGGTAAAAACCATGCACTATTCTTACGGGACTAAAGACTTTAACGGTTCACGCACTCAGAAACACGAAGTATCCAGTCAATTGAAGAAATTTGACGAATTTTAGCTGATTTCACCCAATCACATGAAGGCAAGACTACGTTTGGGCCCAAGGGCATCGGAGCGGAGGTTGGACTCGCGGAGTCACCGGCACCGACGCGAGGTGCCGCAGCCCCCCGGGGCTGCGGGCGGAGGAGGCGGCGGAGGAGGCGGCGGAGGAGGCGGCGGAGAAGGAGGCGGCGCGGCGGCGGTGGCGGGGCGGCGGCGGAGGCGGCGGCGGAGGCGGTGGCGGAGGCGGTGGCGGAGGCGGAGGCGGCGGCGGAGGCGGCGGCGGCGGGGCGGCGGCGGCGGCGGTGGCGGCGGCGGCGGAGGCGGCGGCGGAGGCGGCGATGTGTATCGAGCGGCGACGTGCGAGGGCCAGGGGCTGCGGCGTCTTGACGCCGCCGCCTACGTCACCGCCGTCTCAGCCGCAGGAGCTGCAGCCTCAGGTGCTGCACCGAATAAAAGTTTCATGGCGGAGGCGGTGGCGGCGACGTCAGCCGTCCGCAAGGAGGTCCACGGCGTTTTTAAGCGAAAGGACACCCATTACGTAGATGGGAGAGAGAGAAGGGAGATGACGATGGAGATACAGACAGGGAATGGGAAAAAGAGCAAGAAAGTAAGAAAGGGAATGATGAGTTACACGAAGGACGAGAGAAAGGCCGATTGAAAAATAGAGAGAAAAAAGAGGAGAGAGAAAAATAACTAGAGATAGAAGGAATGTAGTGATAAAGATAATAGAGGCAGAGAGTGTGTTCAATATTTTTTTATTTACATCTCCAGTGCAGACATGATGAAGGAAATGCAATTAAGTTTGTAACTAATGAATTTGGAAATTAATTGTCGATTAGATTTGTCATATGTGTCAATTAGTTTTACCCTACGTGAAAATGTTTTCTCTCTCACCTTATTTCAACATTTTTCACTCGCAAATCTGACAAAGTTTGCGGAACAACATTGTAAATCGGACTCTTGACATTAGAAAATTTAGATCTTAATACAGTTTCACATTTCAGTTTTATTACTATCATCACTAGTAGAAGAACATTTCATTTACTTTTTAATGGAATACGTGGAGTTGCCACATGACTTTTACAAATTACTTCCTAATATTCAGCCGTTAAAATGAACGTACAAGTGCACTGCGAAACTGATAATGAACGCACTATGCGCGAACAAGTGTAGGGATATTTCGGAAAAAAAAAAACAAAAAAAAAACAATCTCCGCCCACTGATGGGATTGTTCGCAGGTAAAAATTCCACTGTGGGCATTGGCAAACGTCACTGGTTTCGCTTCAAGCGACTAAGAATCTATTATCAGTTTTTATGACGACGTCTATGCGGAGAACGGAGGAGTCGATGAACGAAAACTGAGTGACAAGTTCAAACCGCACAACAGAGCAGACAAGTTGCGAGACAGGGGACCAGCCTTGGGCGAAACCAGCACCAAATTATTGGAAGGGGGCAAATCAATAAATAAGGCACAGATTACTGGATTGATTGATTTACTGATTGATTCATTGGTGATTCCAGGCACGGAACTGATAAGGTCATTAGTCCCGTAAGTGTAGTGCATGATTTTCCTCGTCAGGTGGCGGTGATCTTCCCCCGCTAGATGGTGAGGTTCGCCGCCGACTTACCGTCGTCTAGTGGGGTTTTCCACTAGACAGGTATCTCCCACCAGTAGGCCACCGCCCAAACTAGGAGAAACTGCAAGCTTCCAACATGCGTGATAGTGTAGGGATGAGCGTTCATAAGTAAAGGGATGAGGCTAGGACAAGGAATAGGAAGGAAAGATTGCGGGCGGTCCGTGGTCCGTTTAGGTGCTGTTCCGGCGTTCACGTAGTATCGATCGGCGAAAACACGGAAAACTACCAGATTACTGAGGAGCCTCCTCCAATACACATCATATACCAGAAAATATTAGGGGAACGCATCCCACATCGTGGAAATGTAACAGCGGGGCATCTGATCAATATGTTAATAATGGAAATAAACATGGATTATGAGGCGTTTTTTTTTTGTCGTAGGTATTTATTTGGGCAGAAGTTTTTTCGGTCGCATTGCGGCCATCTTCAATGCTACAAAAATAATAAGAATATACTAAATTACATTTTTAATATATTACAGCATATTATTATGAATAAAATTAGAATTTAAGCAAAATCGAAAAATTGGGATATAAAAAGTCTAAAAGAAAAAATGGGATATAAAAAGTATATTCTAACGTGAAGTAAAATAAAATAAAAATAGTGTAGACATAAATAAGTGAATAAATAAATTTAGATGAGCAAACAGACATACCGATTCTGAGGCTCCTGGGAACCTTGGTCCAGCCAAGACAGCGAGGGCAAGGACATTGTTCTCTGTTTAAAAGAAAGCTCTCAATGGAAAGGGAAGAACGCAGGACTCATTTTAGGAAATGGCTATTACGGGAAAGGCTCGGTTGGGTGGCGGAAAAGAGGCGGGCGGAGGGGCTAATGTTCATGGAAAACTGCCAACTTCATACCTACGACAAAACAACGCCTCAAATCTATTTCTATGATGCAAATATCGTAAACTCCACACCATTTCCTGCCATGTTAAAAATGACTAGAGATAGGAATTTATTGCAAAAAAAGGAATATATATATATATATATATATATATATATATATATATATATATATATATAAAATATGTAGGAAAAATATAAAATACGTGAAATAAAAATTCGTTATAATGTTAAAAATTCCATTCTTCAAGCGTTTTCCGAGCACACTACGTTGGCAGATCTTAACATGGATTCTCTTTGAATCTGTAGATGTAGAACTTTCTTTCAGACTCTTTGTCTGAAAGAAAGTTCTACATCTACAGAAGCAATTATTCGCTAGTTTCATCCGAAATGTATAATACTTTTGTAGTATTATATTAATGTTGTTAATGAGGAGCCGGCGCTCAAGTGAATAGTACCGTGTACCCTGTGATAGAAAGAGAGAGGGTAGATGGAGCATACGCCCCTCCTTCCCCCCTACCCGACTCCAGAAAAGCGATAAGACAATGATCTGAAAAATATTTGTTTTATCGAGTTACGCATGGGGGTCTTTGAAACATGAGTAAGCACGTGGTTGAAGATCCTTCTGCTTCACAATCATTCGCTCCTCCTTGATCCCGAGTACGCGGTTTCCAAGAAGCAGAAGGCGTGGGAGGGAGGAGTAAGTTTGACAATTAACAGCGAAGGTCCGGCGTTAATACAAGGGCTTTGCATGGCTTTGCAAACATTTCAGTAACAAAGTAAGCGTTCAAGTTACATATTTCGAACGCGCAAGTAAAATGTAAATTTTCAGCTTATAAATATATTAAAATGTAACGAAATATGTAGCAATAGATAGAATATGTAAAAATATGTAATTATACCGAAATATGTAAAAATATGTAAAAATGTGTAAAATAAAAATGGTTTCAATTGGTTCAGAATGTCGTTGTAAGTCTAAAAAATATTAGTGAATGCAGGTATCTAGTCCCTGTAAAAATATGTATTTACATGAAAATCATTTCCTTAATAATTTGGCGGTGGTGTAGCAGTTAGCGTATCGGACTCCTATACCCAAGTTTGCGGAGACAAACGCGATAGAAACCGTGGATTTTTAAGGGCGAAAAAATCCTTCGTACGCCTTCCTTCAGAGGGGAAGTAAAGCCGGCTGTCCCATGTTAGTACATTAACTGCATGTAAAAGATCCTCAAGCTTAAATGATGTCTGAGCTAAATTCAAATCGCCTGTTTCATCGCCCAAGTAATAGCTTCTTTCTCCCATGATTGGTGAAAGGAGTGTAACGAAATTTGCGTGGTCAGACGGAAGAGCAGGCCTGAGTCTCGCCACGTAAAATAAGGCAAATTCAATTCAATTCAATTATGACGAACCAAAGCATTGTTCATTACGCTCGCAGCGTACTTCGCCTCTGCGCCGTGGAATCGAATCGCTTCGCACCCGGACGCGGCGTGCAGGGCCTTGGCTCGCGCGCGTGGGACGCCGCACAATGGCAGGCTGCGTGGCGAAGGTCGGCAGAGCTGCCCGGTGTACCCGATTGCGCACGCACCGCCGCGGCCGCTGCAGCTTCGCTTCCGCTCCGGCTGCATCGCTCGGCCTGTTTGGGCGGTTGCGTACCGGCTGAGATGGCTCCGAGCTACAGTCGTTGTCACTGTAGAGACTCGGTGCGGCAGGTCCTGAGTTGACATCGGATAACTGAAAGGCTCAGTAGAATAGGGGCTGTCTCACGTTTTTTTGTGAAATTGAGTTATTAGCGTTCTGCAAATCTTCAAATAATATTCTTATACACTCAAAATCAGAAATTACATTAAATTTAATGTACATTTAATGTACGACTTACATGGATTTGCATGTACCTTGTACATGAAAGAGAGATTAATGTACCGGTACATTAAATTTAATGTCTAATTAAAAATCAATGTAGATTTAACGTAAGACTGTTAACTTACTTGTCTACATTAAATTTAATTGTACACGTACATTAAATTTAATGTGCACGTTCAGTAAATTTAATGTGCATGTACATTAAACTCACTGTACGCGTATGTGAAAATTTAATTTACATACATGATAATTACTTTCATGTATTATACATTAAATTGCAATGCAGACATTTCTAAGAATGTAGTTATTTTGTGATATGTTATTTTATGTTATTTAAATCCAGTATGAACTAACATGCACGTGTACTGTGTTTAAAAGTTTTAAAATGTATTGAGTTATTTGAGGAAAGTTCAGGTAAAAAACCCTCATTATCACAGAACTATGTCTACGTGGGATAGCCCCTTGTTCTGCTGAGCCCTTGAACTGTAATGTGGTAGCGAATGTATCCTCGTGTCAGCAATTAAGATGGTTGTGTTACATCTTGGGTTTTGTTGTTTCATGGGTTTCGATCTTCCAACTCTTCTATTCTCCGCTCTGTTGGGCTCGGTTTGGGCTTGTCACTGGGGTCTGCTCCGCTCGGTTTGGGCTTGTCACTAATGTTTTCGTAAGTCGACTCCGTCATTTTCCACATAGACATCATCACCGGGAGCAGTAGCTCAGTGCATCAACTGATGTCACTGGAGCGCCTCTGACCGGCAGGTCCTAGGTTCGAGTCCTGACGGCTGCAGGATTTTCGACACTAGCTTTTCAGCTAGGTCGAATTCAGTCGCTGTCTGGAAGAGAATTCTAGCGGCCGGCTGCTCTGATCGGTAATATTCCGTGGTTTCTCCGATCAACACCAGGCGAATGCCGGAGCAGTACCCTACCAAACGGGCTACGGACAACGCGCGATCTGTCCTTCCTCTTCCTTGTCCTATCATCTCCCCTTACACACACACTTACACTAACATGCACTACACTACCACATATTCCGGGAGACCGGTCGGAAGCTTAGAGCTTGTCCCGGCTGGGCGGTGCCCCGCTGGTGGGAGAGTCCTGGTTAGGGGGAAACCCCACTAGCCGACGGTAGGTCGGCGCCGGATCTCGCCATCCAGCGGGGGAAGATCACCGCCATCTTCCGAGAAAAAACATGCACTAGACTAACGGGACTAATGACCGAAGCAGTTGACGCGCCCGGAAAGACGAAAAAATCAATCAATCACATGGACGTCATAAAAATAGTAGATCCTTAGACACCTGGCCCGAAACCACTTACGCATTGTGGGAATGCTGATGTTCACGTTATTACATCAAGAAATAAAGGAAGTCATCTCCGTCTATTTATATTTTATTTCTTTACATTTGTAGACTGATGATGGCAAGACCGGCTCTCTAAATAAATGTATTAATTTGACGCAGATAACTTACTTTACTTCCCCACCTACGCTTTTCACTGCTCACAGTGCAATTGTTTTCTACCTGCCAACATCGCACTAGTAGGTGAATAGTCTTTTTCACGAACCGAGTTCGCGCGTAGTCTATGTAGAGTAAGTCGCGAGGCATGCAGTTACCTCTTTTGTGCTACTCCGAAATCATTGTGCAGCATGTGCAATATTGCTTGTCGTGTTTTCGCGGCCGTTCGATCATTGCCGATAGTTGTTATTTCTCTGTTAGTGTGCGAGTAAAGTCTCTATGCGATATCACACACTATGTACGTTTGAAAAACCATTAGTATAAAATATACCTAATTCTCATTTTAGAAAATTAACTTTTTCTAAACTCCCTGGGAGTCAAGCGGTACATTTTTTCAAATAAGGTACTCTAGAATAAATTGTTAAAACGTAAGTATTTTCTCAAGAAGAAT
This sequence comes from Teleogryllus oceanicus, assembly GCA_964035755.1. Classification (NCBI taxonomy): domain Eukaryota; kingdom Metazoa; phylum Arthropoda; class Insecta; order Orthoptera; family Gryllidae; genus Teleogryllus; species Teleogryllus oceanicus. The sequence continues at coordinate 128,261,417 of CAXIVR010000003.1, read as the reverse complement.
AAGAAGGTGAATAAGTATGTTAATAATAATAATAATAATAATAATAATAATAATAATAATATTGCATATTATGAACTTCAGCATACACAGGATTTCACTGTCAAATTGACCTCTGAGGAACTCTAGAAGATGTTGTCAATGAGTATGAATATACTAATTGTGTAATCTAAACCATTTTATTTAAGATATGACATTGCAACTTTTCCGATTTTATATGATTGTAAGTGATTTGCAGCGTTTTTGATGTGCTGTAAAACGACAGGTATAAAAGTAAGCGTATAATAACTTAAGTATTTCAGACGTATGCAAGTATAATACCCTTCATGAAAAGTTGTCCGTAAAAATCTGAAGCTGCCGTGAAGCTGGCCTGAAGCAGCAAATATTAACAACACTATAAAAATGGTACAGTACAACTTCTTTATACAGCAAAAATATAAAAAAAGTTTCTCTTCCATAATGCAACAGATAAATCGCAAATAAATAATGGTGGGCGTTCTCTTCTCTGGAGCTTTGCACGCCGTCAGCTGGATCGTAAGCAATGACACACCGAGTTTGAGAATTCTGTTGGTACGAGCAATATGAAAATAGATGAAATAACACAAATATTTGCATTTTAAGACAAAATCGAAAGAACTTCAATGTTCTCGGATTTTTCCCGACTTGCTGGGTATCTAAACTAACCATTTTTTTATAACACACATTTATTCATTTAGGAAGATTTACATCGTTCAGTACAATTACTTTGCAGATGTATTTTTTCAGACTCATTCTAGTTAAAATAGCTAAGCTAACTTAGTCTATACATTGGAGAGGATACTCTAGGGGAGAACCTCGGTGTTAAGACAAACTAACCATAGACACTTCTCACATGGCGGGAGACTGCATAGATTTTTTGCAATGTTTGCCTGCGTTTGAAATTAGTAATTTGTCTTTAAAAAATGTTCGGTCTTTAAAATAAAAGGCCAAAACATTCTAATATATTGATAATTTGTCTGTTAACGAATTCATCACAATGGTACGGAAATAATATAAAAGTGTATCTGTGACGCAAACCGACAAAGACATTTTATCGGCGATGCTCTCCCTCTCTTCTAATTCCGAGCTATTTCTCTTTAAATTAATTGGAAGAATTATGTGAGACAAATGAGCGACATCTTTGTGCCAATGGAGCCTGCTTTGTGACCAAAGACGAGGCAATTTGGAAAGAAAATCTCCCTATTTACAGCCTGTACTGCTATGGCTTCAAGACAGATTTGTGAAAATGAGTTCTTGCAGATTGCTTGACATACTTGGCAATTTACAAGTGGTATTCTACCAGCTTGTAACCAAAGACTGAAGATTATTTAACATTCGATATTTTTCATGTGCTTAGTCACATTGCTTAAAGAGAATGCTATGTCTTGTATTCGAATCAAAAACAACGTAATCTCCCAAGAGAAATTGTGAACACAATATAAATTCTCGCTGATTTCTTTGTATTAATAATCACAAAAGACATAGTAACGAAATTAGCTTCCTTATTTTTACAAGGAGAATGCAAATACAGCGAAACCTTTCTAAACGCACACCTCATAAACGGACACTTCTTCATATCTGACACTGTGAAGAAACAGAGCAAGTATTTCTCCTTTGGCAGATCCTCTGTATGCAACACATCTGTTGAGCAGAACATGGACATTTCTGTGCATTATCTATTTTTCAACATAACACGTCAACTCTTAAATGTTCATGGGTTGATGATCGTCGTCAGAAGTCGTTTTTGCGTTATTTCAAGTTGCGTATCGTGTGAACTTTTTACGTCACGGCTGAAGTGCTACTAGAACAGAAGATACGATATTATATTACGTAACCGTTAACAATACGGGACAATGTGTGCCATATTGTATGACCACTAATTTTACTTTCTCGCTACGGAGTAGACTCTCTCTATCACGTGGTGTACCCAGAATCCATGTTTTGTGGGTCTATGATACCGAAAAATCGAATGACCGCAAAACGTGTCCGTCTGTAAACAACGCTAGCGGTTAAACCGTTCAGCTGATTTTCTCCAAAATTGGTATTCACTAATTGTCCTGACTGATATCGCGGCCCCTTGGATTTCAAACCAATATTATAATTTTGGGAGGAACATGAAGCGCCTGGGACATTTTCCAAATTTTCAAAAAAATACCCCATCGTGTTTGATTAAATTTTGTTAATGGATAGAGTGAAGAATGTTTAAGAGAATTGTTCAGGTCTCATGTTCGTTGAGTACACTGATTTCTCGAACATTTCAAAAGTTCAAAATTGTTTCGGAGTCGTCCTACAACTAAAATATTAAAGATACAGATTTTTTTCTTAATGAAATTCATTCCTTGAATATAGATTTATAAATAAAAACATGTACAATTTTTCGAAAATTTGAGTACTTTTCGCGTAATTTTGCGTGATTTTCGAGTAATGCGTGAATTTCGCGTAATTTTGCGAGAACGTACATGCTGCTGTACCCCCCTAGTTTTAGTGTAGCGTCTTTGAAAGGAGCGCATCGGAGCTTTGCAGAGCTCGCGTCGCGGGACATCCTTCACTGACCCCTCCCGGGCGATTGGCCGCGCCGCACGCGCGCCAACAGCCTGCGCTTGTTTCGGAAGTTGGGCGCGGCGTCGCGTGCTGCCAGGCGTTATTGGGTTCGTACGCCACGCGGCACGCCCAGGCCCCCGCCCCGCCCCGCCCACCCCGCGTGCCACGCTCACCCAACCGTCGCCCACGTCATGCACGGTGCCCACCCCGCCCACCCTGCCCCAGTATCCCGCCCCGTCCGTCCGTCCGCCCCGCCTGTCCGTCCGCCCCGCCCGTCCGTCCGCCCCGTCCTGTCCGTCCGCCCGCCGTCCCGTCCGCCCCGCCTGTCCTGTCCGCCCCGCCCGTCCCGTCCGCCCCGCCCGTCCTGTCCGCCCCTGCCTGTCCCGTCCGCCCTGCCCGTCCCGTCCGCCCCGCCGTCCCGTCCGCCCCGCCCGTCCCGTCCGCCCCGCCCGTCCTGTCCGCCCCGCCCGTCCCGTCCGCCCGCCCGTCCCGTCCGCCCCGCCCGTCCCGTCCGTCCCGCCCGCCCCGTCCGCCCCGCCCGTCCCGTCCGCCCCGCCGTCCCGTCCGCCCCGCCCGTCCCGTCCGCCCCGCCCGTCCGTCCGCCCCCCCGCCCCGCCCGTCCCGCCCGCCCCGCCCGTCCCGTCCGCCCCCGCCCGTCCCGTCCGCCCCGCCCGTCCTGTCCGCCCCGCCCGTCCGTCCGCCCCGCCCGTCCCGTCCGCCCCTGCCCGTCCCGTCCGCCCCGCCTGTCCCGTCCGCCCCGCCCGTCCTGTCCGCCCCGCCGTCCCGTCCGCCCCGCCCGTCCCGTCCGCCCGCCCGTCCTGTCCGCCCGCCGTCCTGTCCGCCCGCCCGTCCCGTCCGCCCGCCCGTCCCGTCCGCCCCGCCCGTCCCGTCCGCCCCGCCCGTCCGTCCGCCCCGCCCGTCCCGTCCGCCCCGTCCCGTCCGCCCCGCCCGTCCCGTCCGCCCCGCCCGCCTCGCTCTCCTCGCACTCCTCTGCCCGTTGTTCCTCCCAAACAAGACAACTTGCGCTGCAACGCGCTCTCTTCCCGTCTTCCTCCTCTCTCAAAGGCACGTATGTTTGGGAATTTGCCCGGCTCTGGAGAACAATTGGTTTTTAATTTTTTTCTATCAATGCATTAACCCCATTAACTACCATGGTATCCAATTTGGGATGTCAGACCTTTCTGGTTGTTGCGTGATATTGTGTAAAATAAAATGTAGGAAGTAGTATTTTGGTATGTATTCAATTCCATATAAAGCTTCACTTTTTAAACACAACTGGGATTTTTATTCATGCAAAAAGCTATTCGAATACATAGTTAGTCATCATATGAATGAAACTTTCTTTACACAACGTTCCAGAGTCTTCTTAACTCCATGTTCAGACATAACCTTTAGTAGTAAATTGTACAATAGGTTAACATTAATGAAATATTATGTACACCATCGTATTTACATTCCATCAGTGTACACACGACTTGCGTCGGATCGACTCATCTAAAACCGTGCTTAGCTGCTATATGCCTGTGGTTAAGTCGGAGCGAGAGGCCGGTGTAAAGCAAACGGTGGTTGGTCCGCACCGAAGTTGATGGGAAGAATCTAGAACCTATAATCCAACCAACACTGAATCCAAACCCACTAAAACCAATTCATTAGTGAGTCCTAAATCATCATTTTTTCATGAAATATACAACTGTAACCGTAACCGAATTAAACGGTTTCAGCTTTTAAAAGATCTTTATAATTTCTTACAACTTGTTATTCTGAGTTCACGTTTCAGTGAGATTTTTAATGATCTGTGTTTCCTGATCCAATATTAAATCATCTGCATTTAAAAGAAGTTGGCTAATGATAGCAGTCATGACCCACTAATAAACTACTTAACTTTGTTCTAAAATATGGTTCAGACGAAGCACATATCTCCATGCCAATGCCAATGTGACGACACGAAAATAAAAGATGATACATGGATCGGGTTTATCAAAATTACTTCATTTTAAACATTTCATGACCCTTAAGAGCGATTTGCATCTATTCTACTGGGTTACGAGCTATACAAAAGTTTTCTCATACAGTTGGATTGGCAACGCTAATAATACACTTGTTTTACAACATACTCTCTTAATAAAAAGAAAAACCGCTTGAAATCGTTTCCCATTTGATCTTGTTTTTAACAAGTTTCTTCTTGTAATGCTACAGTAGAATTGTCTGAGTTGACCGATGGTTGACAATGGATAGAAAGAGTGATGAAGTGAATCGATCTCGAGATGAAGTTGGTAACATCGCTGAGAAATATGCTTTTTCTGTGTCAGTTCCCCTTTACTTTTTCCTTGTCATGCGATAGTTGCCTCAATATGTGAGTTTTAGAATTTCTCTGGCTCTAAAGGACAATATTCTACTTTTAACTCACGTATACAAAACATTTTTTGTACAACCGACTGAGTTCGTATGTGATGAATGGAATCGAACTCCCGATAGAGTTGAGGCAACATCTCAAAGGAATAAATATGCTTTCATTGTGTCAGTCCCTCTAACCCATGTTTCCTGGCATGCGAGTGCTGCATCAATTTGTGGATTACAACAGTCCTGAGGGACAGTTCGTGTTTCTCGACTTTTTAACTTGATAAACAATCGTTATTTTTTTATTATAGTAGTGTAGCAATATAGCCGACACTGACAGCGTTAACATGAGTGTGATCGAATGAGTGTGCCAGTAAATTAAATTGTACTCTCCTTGAAGTTTCTGATTTCTCAAAGGAATAAACTTTTACTGTTAATTGCGAATAGGGCTAAATACTTACGAAATAACAGGAAATGAAAGTAAATGAACTCATATTTCTTTCACCATGAAGGGAAGTATTTGTCTGCCATAGGAGGCAAATAAGCTGAGCTAACATGCCACAAATAGATTCGGTTAGATATTCGGTGTTCGTAGAGCGTTACCAATGAGTATCATCTGCAATTATTGTTATTTATGTAAATGAGGAAAATTAACGTATGCGATCATGTAGTAAATAAACGCTTTTATTAAAAAAATCTTCTCCTCTAACCCATGTTTCCTCGCATGCGAGTGTTGCATCAATTTGTGGATTACAAGAGTCTTGAGGGACAGTTCGTGTTTGTCGACTTGCGATCATATAGTAAATAAACTATTTTATTAAAAATATCTTCTCTTTTTATAAAATAATGTTCAAACTTCCAGACGCCAGAATCACGTGACGATCAATAAAGTATATTTTTGTTATTTGAAGTTAGTTTTCCCTTCTTTTGACAGAAGTAAAGTCAGAAGGTTGATGATTTGTAGTTAGAAAGTCAGGGTTAGAACGTGGACTGAAACAACTACAAACTGTGAAACACAGCAGGAAGTTAAGGAAGACCTACGAACAAATAACAAGGCTGTGGATGTCACAAAATGGAATCGATTGATTTTAAATATAGAAGAAAATTAGACCAAAGAGAGAATAACAGTATGCAAAAAAAATAAAAGTTGATTGACTGACACAAAAGAATTGTAAAGTAATGTATGCACTCAGGTTCGGAAAAGAAATGAGAGAAAAAGAAAACGGGGGAAAGAGAAAACGAGGGTTAAGAAGCTAAGATTTCAGAGAGCATGGAAAAGACTGTCAGAGTGAACTTCGAGAACGGCAGGGACACCATTAAAAGAACGAAGTGAAGCAATGAATGAAGAATGAAATTAAACGAATCAAAGGAAAAAGATCGTATGAGTTTAGAGCTTCATTGAGAATTGCGAACTCACAGAGGTCAAGAAGGAGGAGAACGAAGAGGAAAAGGAAGGTAGTGGGAGTGTAGTAGGATTATATAAAGAGAACCCTTTTTTAAATATATTTATTCCTGTTGAGCAGATGATGTTTTTCAGGAAGTTGAACTAGTACAATAATATTAACATTTTCGATCTTCATCCTAATTTCTGCTATTTTTTATTAACTATTATCTTTGCCTGATGGTGATTATGCGTATTTTGTTTAATTATTTCATCTGTGATTTTGTGTGTATTTTGACTTAAAGGCTCTGAATATACGCATTGTTAATTTCTTTTTTATAGACCTCAGTTTAAATATCCATGGAGATCAAAAATCATTTTTAGGGAAACACAAAAGGATTCTGATTCTTAAATTTGAGGATTTACTAAGGTTGAAAACAGGCGTAGATGCTAGGAGCTGTAGTTTCAAATAAAATGATTCATTTAATTTTGATAGAAATTCAGTGATAGGAAGAATCCATAATTCGCGATGTACTTGACTATTGGTAATGAACCAAAGTGTTTTAATGGTTTTACGTAAACATTTGTTGTGAATTCTTTGTGGTAATGTAATGTAACTCGTGCGAAGTTGTGCCGTAGAACCCTAATTTCTTCTTCACGATGTTAAGTTGATTGCATGACAAGGCAGAGACCAAAGGAATAAAAGTGGAAAAGAGAATGGACAGAATAACAATCACAGGCGACAACAGCGAAGCAAAGACCGGAGTGAAGCGAGTTCGAGAAAAGAAGCAGGGAAGAATTTTAGAGAAAAATAATAGAGAGTGGAGCTATAGAACAAGTGAGAAGAACTTAGGAGACGCTAACATTTGCAAGCGACGTGATATAGTGGTGTTTCGAAGAATTGACTGGGGAAGGAAGCTATAGAGAAGGAAAGGCGAGGGATGAGAATTACAATTATCTCGGAGGAATAACAAGAGAGAGAGAGAGAGAGAGAGAGAGAGAGAGAGAGAGAGAGAGAGTAAGGAGGTGAAAAGGATTGAGGTAATGAAGAAAAGGGCCCAATATTTGACAGAGCTATGCTTTGTCGTACAGAAGCAGCCGTGAAGAAATGGAAAGAAGGGTAAATCGAAATCGAAGAATTCGGGAGTTGGGCTTCACGGACAAAGCGATAGCGGCATATAACACGCAGGTGGAGCGCGTTGGAAAAGGCTGGGTTCGACGGCGAGGCCGGGTCGCGCGCGCGGACTCGCGAGCAGGAATCCGGCAGGTGGGGGCAAGGACCGGCGGGGACGGGCGTGGGAGGCGCGGGCGGAAGTGTGTTGGAGCGGTCGAGGGCGGGGGTGGTGAGGGGGGCGGGAGAGCGAGCCAGGCGTCCAAGGGAGCCTCCCGCATTCCGCCAGTACTTCACCCGGCTATCGCGCCGCATCGACGCTCTCAGTAGCACACGATAACGTATCGACGTCTACGTCTTGTTACATTTCCTCTTTTTTTTCAACCCTTTCTCCCCTCCCTTCCCCACACCCTTCCCCTGCGGGCTCTTCGCAGCTACTCCTCCTCTTTTCCACATTTTTTTAAAACTTTTATTTTCCTTTCTGGATTTTTTTTCGCGGTTTCCTCTCGGCTTCTCGCGCGGCCGGGCGCACGCGCTATCTCCTTTCACTCGGGGGCGCGGTGGGGCGGGCGCGGGGGCGGGGCTGAGGCAGGGGGCAGAAGCATCGGCACGCGCCTGGGTCACGGCGAAAGCGGCGTCGGTCGGTCGGTAGTAGGCGGGCGGCGGGGGAGTTATAATGGGCGGGGCGCGCGCAGCTTCGCGCTGAGGAAAGCGAAGGAAGCGGCCCCCGGGGGAGGGGGAGGGGGCGGGAAGGGGGCGGGGCCGACGTTCGCTACATCCGCCTGCCGCCAGGTGAAAACGCGCGACTTGTCATTCGCTTTGAACTTCGACACCGCCGCGCCGCGCTGCTCACGATGAGGAGAAGAAGCGAGAGGGGGGGGGGCGCCGGCGCCGGGGGCGGTGGAGGAGATGGAGGTGGAAGAGATGAAGGGGGAAAAATGAATGGGATGGTAGAGTACTGTGAAGTGAGTGGCTTCGGCAATGAAGATTGCAAATAAGAAAATGACTAGAGTGGTAGTTTAATGTTGCGTACATCCGCTGGAGATCAGATCGAAAGATTTCTAGTTCAAGTTGACTGTAGGAGAGTTAGCGATGAGTCAAGTACATCTACTTGAATTTTACACTAAATAAAATAATTGCTCTCTTTGGTTAACATTCTGATACCTGTAAAACAACAGCAACTAATAGTCTTAATATCTCATTTTATTTGTACGATAAGTTTTACCTACTTTCCAAACAAATTTTATCGTTCTAACTTAGAATGTATAATGAATAATGTGATGAATTGCCAATTCGTAGATGAATCTGAGTGTTGATGAATCTGTTTTTCTCAAACAGTTTCGGTAAGAAACATCGTGTTCATATTGACAGATTTTTTTGTTGTTTACTATAAACAGGAAATCCTATTCCCCATGTTCGTAGATACCCATTACCCCTCAACTATTCCCGTAAAAAACGTAAATACTTTAAATCTATGGGCAATCATACTGAATGAAACTGTAATGTGATAGCTTCAATACGCTTGAAAAAGTAAATTATAAAAACGAAAGCGACTTACAGTAAAAATATGAATTTGTGTAATGAGAAAACTTATATTTTCAACCCTAAAAAATAGTAACCATGGATGAGGACAGCACAAAAGTGTCATAAGTCGTAAATAAAATAAACAAGCGCAAAGACGGATATAATTAAAGTTGACTCGAGGAAGAGGTGAGTCGTCACCTCTGCAAGATTACTAAGTTCAGAGACGGAAAGGTAGAGGTGAAGGCGGTTGCGAGATCAAGGGTTGATCCAAAGGTTTTTGAAGATAGTGTACTTGGAAGAGAATTTTAAGGCCAGTACGGTCGAAGGAACTCACATACAGAGGAAGTTGTATTGACAGAGCTTGCAGGGAGATCCTGTATGTACACGATCTGAGAAGGTACCTCTTTGAGAGAAATGTTCGTGGCCGCCAGTGCATGACTTTGGACTGAGAAATGAGTTCTTCAGAAACTTTCTGTGGTTAGAGAGTTTGCGTTCTATTACAGTTAGTTTCTTAAAATAAGAGTAATTTATTTCCTTTAGCTAGTACTTTTCATCGTACCTGTCGTGTGTGTTTTCATTCTTGAGATTTTAAATTATCTTTCATGCTGTGGTTTTAATTTGTTTAAATGGTTAATTGAAGACAATATATTAATAATTATTTTCCATCCGTTATTATATGATTCAGATTATTCCATAGACTGGCTCCGTTGCTTCTCAAATTTTTTTTTTTTACTTTCTTTTTTTTATACTTATTGTTTCCTTCCTCCTCTCTTTCGTTTCTTCTTTTTTTTTTCTACCGAGTTCCCTATTTCTCTCCCCCATGATTCCCCTCATTATTACCGTGTTAGCATCTCATTACATTTCTTCTTTATGTCATGCGTCTCATCCCTACACCAGATCTTTTCTGCGTTCTCTTTTCCCTCCACCTCTTTTGCTCGTCATTTTCCAGGAGTCTGGCTCAGTGATTCTCTTTACCACCTCATTTTTCCCTTTTCCTCGCTCATTTTCGCTCTCCCTTGCAAAGTCCTCGCAGCGAGCTGCTTTCTTCCGTCTCTCGCTTTCTTCAAAGGCGCGCCACCTAAGCGACGCGAATTTTTACCCTGGGCGGATTCCACGCCCGCGGGCCGAGGAGTCTTCCGTCCGCCCGCCCGCCGCCGGCGCAGATGGCGAAGGTGATGGAGACGATGGCGAAGGTGATGGAGACGATGGCGGAGGTGATGGAGACGATGGCGAAGGTGATGGGGAAGGGATGGGGCAGTGGAGACGATGTAGACGATGGCGGTGGTAGTGAGAGCGATCAGGATGATGGTGGTGGTGGTAGTGGTGGCTTAAGCAATGGCAATGTGTCACCGTCCTTGGGATTTGTGATGATGACGGTGACGGTTCCAGAGAAGACGGGGGGTCGTAAATTCTTCTTCAGCGACAGCTTCGACGGTGGAGGTGGAGGCGGCTGGATCGACAGCTGTGGTTGGGAGTGGCGATACAGCTGCGGCAATGGGCGGTGGGGGTAGACATTGTGAGAACGGCGGGGTGACGGCAACTGTTGCTGTGGTAAAGGTAAAGTCCCGACGGCCATGGGGGTGGCGTGACGTCAGCAAAGATGGTGATGGGATGGGTGCAGAGCGACAGCGCGAATGTGGTGGTGACGGTAGTGGGAGCGGCAACTTCGGTCATAATGGCGATGGCGGTGGGTGGGCGGTGGGTGAGTGCGGTGGGGACAGTAGGAGGTGTACCGCTGCCCCCCCCCCCCCCCGAGACTTCAGTCGCGCCGCGCAACGCAGCCACCGACACCGCCGCAGGGTAAATATGAGGTATTTTTCAAAGGAATTTCGAAGAGGAGTCTTTCTGCGAATGGATTATCACTCTAACAGATTTTAATACGCGTCGGCTTTAAAGGGAAGCGTTTGAAGCGCGCTGTAGAGAGAGATAAGTTGTCGCGTACTGCCTGCCACCGTGACCGAGTAAACCCTGCAGCGACCACCCACCGAATGAGGTTGACGGCGTGGAAATTCTCATGTGATGTGGAGCCTCACTCACGGTAGCTTGCCACGACCTGTAAAGAGGTTGTTTTTTAGTATAGTTACGGAATAAGGAACCTTCTGATGTGATTATTCGTATTGCATATGTGTGGGATTATAGTTTTAAATCTTTGACCCCGGTGAATAAGCTGATAAGTCACGACAACTTAATTTTACAGGAGAGCAAAATATACTTTCTACTGATGCTGTAAATCGAGGATTAATGATATTCAAAAGAAATCCACCCACAAATAGTTTCGTTTGATTATCATTTATCCCTAATTTACTTCAGTGAAAAGTTTTTTTTTTTCTCTTGTAAAATTAAGTTTCCATGATTTATCAGCGTATTCAAAAATTTTTCGGTAGTTGTGATGCTGTCAATTACTTGTACAAAACGTATAATTTTTGAATTTGTCTTTACGTTTCTTTATCGTATTTATCGTATGTGATTGTTACTGTTGAAATCGATAGAAAATTATCAACCAAGGAGAACATGTAGAAACGGGCATTGTGAAAATAAACCAGTTTATCACAGCCTTTTGCAAAGGTTGTGACTTCTGAAATAATCAAGTTAGAAAGTTGAAAGGACTACTCAAACACACTGTCATATTATCTGAAAATCTGAATCAAATCCGGAACCACCCGAATGTAATTGCATGGTTAACACTACAGGAACACGACGCGACACCGAATCTCGCCACGACGTTGCTTGAGAAACACCAGTTCGCCCACCTCCCGGGCCCGCATGTTCCGTTTGTCACAACCGCGAACCTTCGCGTGGGAAGCCCATCCAACCGCAGCCTCCGGCGCTGCTTGCCATCTCCATGATTGGCCTTTGCCGTCGTTGTCGGCTTCGGTTACTCTGTGGGGCGACCATTAATGTGGCAAGCTGATCAATAGAAGTCCACCTCTCGTAATTGCGAATCCCGCCCCACCTATGTGGAATTTGTGATGGATTGGTTGTTTGATTAGTGATTCCGCGCGCTTCGCGCTCAGGTCACTAGTCCCGTAAGTGTAGTACATATTTTTATCACGGGAACCGGCGATGATCTTCCCCAGTGGATGACGAGATCCGGCGAAGACCTCCCCGTTGGCTTGTGGGGTTTATCCCAACCAGGTATCTCCGACCGGCGGGGCACCGTCCCAACCGAGTCAAGCTCTCATTTCTCGAATGATCTCCTGGCATGTGTGGTACTCTCGTGCGTGTAAGTGAAAGAGTGTGTAAGAAAGAGATGACGATACGTCAAGGGAGAGTAAGGAAAGATGGTGCGCGGCCCGGTCGCTCAGTCAGAAGAAGTGTACTGGGCTCTGCTGAGCATTTCCTATTGTGTTATAAATAACCGCCTTACGCGCCTGCAGAGAAACTGATGCATTACTTTCATACTGTCTCCATCAAAGAAATTAAAATGCGTGTCAAATAAGTACTTCATAAGTAATGATCAACTTTCGTATTAATACAATAATATTATTTGTATGCAGTAGAAATTTTAAGACGGCTTTTTGAATGTATTTCTCTCTCTTTTGATTCTAATATTTGTTATGAGAACTTACGTCTCACGTGGTGATAAATGCATTTAAAAGATTAATACTCATTCGTTTAGAATTATTTGAAGAACTACCACCCTCTTTGTTCACAGAAAAATACTAACCGTGTACACGACCCACCTCAGCTCAAGTACCACTTCTCTGCCCGTCGTATCACTATCTCGGTAGTCAATACCATTAGGTCTCTGCTGAAAATTCCGCATCCACATCTGGCTCTCATTCTTTTTACCGCTGTGATAGTCGCCACTGTCACCTCGTCAGCGCTTGACCATTTATTACTAGACAATGCCACCTCTATCCCATCACCAGACCACCCATCACCCCCACTACCACACCACTCCAAGTCGCTACATCACATCACAACAGTACTGTACACTATCTCACCATCCTCACACTATCTCACTACCCACACATTCTCCCCCCCCCTTCTCCTCCCCTTCCCCGCCGCTATCATTACCTTAACCTCACCACCACCACTACCACCACCACCACCACCTCTTCTCACCACCACAACCAACACCACCTCATCTCACCACCATCTCCATTGCACCTCCACAGCTCCACATCCACCATACAACTACCACAACCACCACTACCACCATCATCACCACCACCATACAGCTGCAGCACGGCATACGCGCCTGCACACCCCCAATTACTATCATCCCCATCTTCATCACTACCATCTCCGTCTGCGCCAACCTGTCTCGACCATCACGAACGCCACCTTTCCCGCAGCACACTTGTTCTCTGCACACACATACACACACCTACACCTCGCCGTCGCCGTCACCTTGCACCGAGCACCGTTCTCCCTCCGCCTTCGCGCCGCCGCGCCAGGCGGCTGACCTCGCACCCGCGGCCCACGCCCCGCCTCCAACTCCCCTCCCCTCACCCCCCGCGGGAACACAAACGATCGCTGCTAATCCATTATGTATTAACGTCCGCGCTAAGAGACTGATGCATCAGCGAGCGCACGAGAGCAAAACCATCATCTGGCCGCGCCGCGTCCGCCTCCGCCGCCGTCGTCCTGCTATTTGCATACAAACGTCTCGCGGAGCGTGGCTCGCTGCGGCGCGGGGTGGAGCGCTGTGGTGCGGGGCAAGCGGGCAAGGCGGGGAGGAGTAGGTAGGGTGGGGCAGGGCGTGGCGGGGAGGTAGGTGCGGGGAGGATTGGAGCGGGGGCGATGGAGGACAAAGCGGGGTGGGTCATTACCGGCGGAGACAGGCGATAGAGGTTCTCCTGAGCGAACGGGCTGCGCGGTGTGGGTCGCGCCCCCCCGATCCCTACCCACCTACCCACCCACCCACCCACCCACCCACCCACCCGCCCACCCGCCCGCCCGCCCATCCGCCCGCTCGCCCATCCGCCCGCCCGCCGTGGGCCACTATTTTACCCCCCATGGCCTTTATCTCGGCGGCAGCAGCAGCCGCCGCCGCCGACGACGACGCAGTGCCTGGACCGTTGTCTGGACCGTTGTCTGCGGCTCCGAGCCCGAGCTGTTCGATCCCTGATCTGCGTCTTCTCTTCTCTGGCTGGTCTTTTTTCTTGTTACGGCTTCTCGGCTTCCATGTGTTTCTCTCCGAAGCTTTACGTTTCTACTTTGTGACAAGTGGAGACTAGAAAAAATAAAGGACAATGTTGATTCGACTGGTATTCATTCATTTTGTTTTCTACTACTGTATAAACAATTTCTTTCTTTATTTAAGAATTTTTATTTCACCTACTCACCATCATTGTGTGGTACCAGAAATTTCTGCAATGTATCAATAATAGTAATGCTATCAAAGCTATTAACAATAGTAATAAAAATAATAATAATAACAATAACAATAAAATTAAATTTCCCAGAGAACTTAGAGCCCAAGAGAAATTAGAACCCAAAGAAAAATTAATTGAGTCTCTGGCACAGCGTCTTCCATCTATGGGGAGAATTCACCTATAATAATAATAATAATAATAATAATAATAATAATAAAATAATAAATTCCGCACTTGATTAACAGTTTTAAAATTAAAATATTCATATCGACTTTGAACCGTCTGTTCCCGAACCGTGTATAAAAAGGATCTGTACTGTGTACTGTACTGTGCTTCCATTCTAATACTCCTAAGGGATTGTGAACAGAAAAACTTATTGTAGGACCTCTGCAATTAATTTGTTCAGAATACGAAAAGACAATTTATTTTTTCTACTCAATAAATTTTGAGATTCTTTATTTGTCTGACTACCCTTGCTACGGAGGGCAGTACCATGTGATTGTGGTGAGGAAATGGGCATGGATGCTGCCCATGACCAGCGTAGCAGCGCTTCTCTGTTCTTTCTCCTGGCTGCTGCCAATGACGCGCAGCAGTGCTTCCCGGCTCTTTCTCCTGGCTGCTGCCCATGACCAGCGCAGCAGCGCTTCTCCGCCCTTCTCCTGGCTGCTGCCGCATGACCACCGCAGCAGCGCTTCTCCGCCCTTTCTCCTGGTTGCTGCTTATGACCAGCGCAGCAGCGCTTCTCCGCCCTTCTCCTGGCTGCTGCCCATGACCAGCGCAGCAGTGCTTCTCGGCTCTTTCTCCTGGTTGCTGCCCATGACCAGCGCAGCAGTGCTTCTCTGCTCTTTCTCCTGGCTGCTGCCCATAACCAGCGCAGCAGTGCTTCTCTGCTCTTTCTTCTGGCTGCTGCCCATAACCAGCGCAACTGCTTTTCGGCTCTATCTCCCATGACCAACGCAGCAGCGCTTCCCCGCCCTTTCTCCTGGCTGCCACGCGTGGCGCAGAGGCGCCTGCCAAACCTTTCTCCAGGCGCCGGGCCTTCTCCGTGGCCCCGCCCGGGGCCGTCAGCGTCATGCGCGGGCGGGGGCAGCGCAACTGCTTTTCGGCTCTATCTCCCATGACCAAGCGCACCTTCCCGGCGGCGGAGGCGGCGGGCGGCGAGCGGCGGGCGGCGGGCGGTGGGCGGCGGGCGGCGGGCGGCGGGCGGCGGGCGGCGGGCGGCGGGCGGCGGGCGGCGGGCGGCGGCGGCCGGCGGCGGGCGGCGGGCGGCGGGCGGCGGGCGGCGGGCGGCGGGCGGCGGGCGGCGGGCGGCGGGCGGCGGGCGGCGGGCGGCGGGCGGCGGGCGGCGGGCGGCGGGCGGCGGGCGGCGGGCGGCGGGCGGCGGGCGGCGGGCGGCGGGCGGCGGGCGGCGGGCGCCGAGCAGCGCCCGGGGCGGGCAGTGGGCGCGGGCGCGACGCGTGACCTGGGCTCGGCCCCTGCAGGCGACTGCACAGTGGGGCGGAACATGCCTATCGCGACCCTCACGAACGAACCTAATCAATCAGTGTTGCCTTATTTTGTAGCGAGGCTCAGGCCATCAAGCCTGAACTTATTTTATAAAGTAACCTCAAAATGTAAAGCAGGGTGCGATGACATAATAGTAGTTTATGCAATTAGTTTATAATGTTAAGCTTTATTGCATGAGTACATGTTTTGAAAACGAGCGACGTTAGGAGCGAGTTTTCAAATTTGTACGAATGCAATAAAGCAACATTATAAACGAGTTGCATACGCTATTTTTGTATAACAGCATTATAAATTTACAAGAGAATCAAACTTAATTTCGCGAAACAACTTTCTTCTGACGTCTCGGGTGCTTGACATCCAACGCCCTCTGGAAATCAAATTCAAGATGGCATTGTTGACATCCGTGCGAGAAAACGGTGGTCGGCTGTTCCGTCTTCTTCTACCTCCCCACGATTCTCTCGCTACTATTGGCTGAATGTGTGATGACGTCATGTCGCGTTTAATAATGTTGATGACGTCATGTAGCGTGCGATAAAATACTGGATTATGCACGATTCGGGGTATCGAAAAGGGTCGTTTAAATGATGGTATACAAAAAATGAATTATATAACTTTTTTTTTTCTGTGATTCTTTATTGGTTGGAAAAACATAGAGCAAGAGACAGTCACATGCGTTGCCGAAATAGCTGGCGCGGGCGCACCTTAGCGGTCTCAGTTTGAACCCCGGCGTAGGACGTGTGTTATGGCATGGTCGGTTTCTCCCAACTATCTACATATCTTCCATCCATTCCTAGCCAGCACAAAGGACTCGGTGACTTGGGAAATATGAGGTGTGGATTCGAATCCCATTTAGGGCATGGTCCTGTGAATAACAAATGCTATTCTTAAGACCTACTCCTTCATCGTTAAACTGTGTGAGCAGGGGATAGGATCAAGTGCGCAGTGGATAGGAACAAGTACGTAAGGGGTTACGTGCCGACTTGTTAGTGCCTTCTAGTATAATTTGGCTTCCTTCCCAACAAGGACAAGCCTTCTCATGAACTGTGCAACTGCTGTGGGGTCACGAACCACATTGATGTGGGGACTTGTACATACCGTGGAGGCTGCACTTGGAGCAAACGTGTCATCCAGGACAGGGAATCTATAAGCCAAAACTGCAAATTATGAATACACACATAGATAACATAAGAGTAATGCATGGGTGTCGTATCAGCTACAGTATCATACATACATACATCAGTAACATTGCCCCGACCAGCAAGTTTCCCAATGCTTCGTGAGGGTATGTACTATACCTCCAAAGAAGAACTCCCGTCAGAAGAAGAGGCGCAGAAGATAACATTAACACTCTATAACATTAAGGTGCTCTTTGTTCTGCAACACCACACCCCTATTTGACAACATGCCACGCCGGTAGCTTTTCATTGCCGACTTGAGTTGGTTACGGTAGAATGTGATTACGTTGACTATTCCTCCTGCGTCCAGCCAATCCACAAACAGTGTGCCGTTCTCTTCGAAAAAAAAATGTCATCATAATGTTGGGTATACATATTCCCGTACACATTTTTTTCTAAAGAGATGAATATCGACTGCACTAACACCTTTTGCCTTCAAAAACTCAAATATTGTCCACTGAACGCAATTGACGTATCTCTGTTGTGAAAATATTCTCTTCAACGTCGTTCTCAACAAATGAACGTACTGTGCCGAAAGATCATACAAGTCTGCTTTCGTACTTCTCTACCCACTGAAGAATACAAAATGCTCTACATTAGTACACTACAACGCTGCAACGAAAGTCGAGTTTTATTTGTGCAACCCTTAAGAATTGCGAGTCTGCCCCTGAGTTAGGTCAACCATCCAAGCTCATTTCAATAGCGAACCGGAGCGTAAGCTTCGTGCACTCTGCATGAAAATCCTTCAAGATGGCTTCTGTCTTGATATCCGTGATTCCCTTCTATTCATTCTGGCGAATGCAACTCCTACCTTGAACAATGGGTCCCGCCGAAAGGCCGACGCACGGTCTAGCCTTCCACCCCTACTCCCATATCCGTTCCATTCCCTTACTAAGGGTCGGCCGATGGGATGAATACTCTCCCAATACAGTTCACCTCCATGATCACTGCTTGTAAAAACGGTGTGTGTAAAAACGGTAAACTTCACCATGTTGTTGATTCGTCAATAAAATATTTAGCACATGGTCCGAAGAAGGTTTCTTTATAGGCGGTTCACATGTAATCACAACATCCAGGGATGGTCTGTGAAGTAGCGGCCTGTCAGCTCATTTTCCATTACTGAGATATGTGTTCAAATTCGGGTCTGCCCACGTGGAATTTGTGGTGAACAAAATGGTTCGCAACATGTTTTCTCAGGGTTCTCCCGCGCCCCTTACCTCTCATTCCACCACTGCTTCGTCACTCATATGTTCATAATTGTTTATCGAATTCAGTCGCTGTCTGGAGGAGAATTCTAGCGGCTGGCTGCTCTGATCGGTAGTTTTCCCTGGTTTCTCCGATCAACACCAGGCGAATACCGGAGCAGTACCCTATCAAACGGGCCACGGACCGCGCGCGATCTGCCCTTCCTCTTCTGTGTCCTATCCTCTCCCCTTACACACACACACACACACACACACACACACACACACACACTAACATGCTCTACACTGCCACATATTCCGGGAAATCGGTCGGGAACTTAGAGCTTGTCCCGGCGGGTCTTGCCGTCCAGCGGGGGAAGATCACCGCCATCTCCCGAGAAAAAAACATGCACTACACTAACGGGACTAATGACCGAAGCAGTTGACGCGCCCGGAAACACGAAAAAATCAATCAATCAATCAATTCATAATTGTTTACCCATCAAAATCATCCATCGATCATCCAAACCACCCATGGACACTATGGCCAGAACTTTCTTTCTATAATGACACAACAGCATCTGACGAGCTGTCAGCCAAAGCCTATCAGCGGCGTCCCGGCTTTGCGGCCATGGGTTAAGGGTACGTGTTACTAGCACATAGACTTCCCTATGTGGGATTCTAGTCTTCTGAACCTGAGAAGTGAGCTTTCTCATCATCACGCAGCAAGAGATACTGGGACATCACAAGGAAAGCGCACTCTATAATCTGTCGCGACCGGGAATCGAACCCGACGTCTTATCATGGAAAGTGAGCACGCTTGACCAGTGAGCTACGCGTGGAGGTTTAATGGTCGGGGGTACTGGTATTATAACAAATAAAAATAATCAAATAAAGAAGTGGTTCAAATGTACAATAAAAGTTTTGAATGTTCAAAATATATGGCATTTATTCGCGTCTGCTTAGACATTTGGGGCCACTGTGCACCGCTGCTGCCGCCGATCGGAAATCGAACCGCCAATCCGCGGCGCGTGACACGGCTTCCGGGGGCCGTGAGGCCTCTCGCACCGCCCCCCGCCCCCGCCCCCGCCCCACCCCCGCGTGAAATGGAAGATGGCATCGCGCCCTGTGAAGGAGTGACTTTCGTTTTATGAAAGTTTCAGGAAGCTCGTTTCCTCTGCAGCAGTTGCCCGCCGGGGGAAGGGAGGTGGGCGAATTGGTGAAGGTCCGGTGCGTGGACACCGGGTCCTGGTTGATCGATTGGGCGAGTGGTGAGTGAAGGGGCGAATGTATAATCGCTGTGTGATGGTGAAGATAAGGAAAGGTGTTACATTGGTTGCGGGTTGGATACGGCAAGTGGAGGAGAGGTGGTTAAATGAAGTGTGGTCGGTGGGGAAAAAAAAATGAGATGAGTGAGATTCGGGGTGTGTGGAGAGGGTTGAGGGTGCTCCATGTGAGATGATTATCGTGGAGTAGTGATGGCTGAACAAATCGGTCCCAGGGAGTAGTTTGCAAATTTAGACTATTTTAATATGATAAATACGTTGAAAGCCTGATCAATTTACGAGATGTGTAAGACAATAAAAATGAATGAATGATCTTGGCTGTCCGGGTGACGTCGCGTCGATGGCTGTGTTGCCGAAATTTCGACCATCATTTCGTGGTCTTCCCCAGGGCTGGTCTGCCTGAGGAAGACCACGAAATGATGGTCGAAACGTTGGCAACACAACTTTCGACGCGGCGTCACCCGGACAGCCAAGATTATCCACATGACTCCGGCCGCGGAAGCTTACGACTTGAATGAATAAAAATGAAATGAATGAAATGAATAAAAATAACAACAACAACCATGATAATAATAATAATAATAATAATAATAATAATAATAATAGTAATGTAAAGATAATGATACTTTCACGCATTATCGGTGAACACAGCACGGGTAATTCACAGAGTACATTATATTTAAAGACCATTGAAAGTTTTTTATCGATTTTTGCGCTTGCGCAGGAAGCCACTTAGAATAATTTCGTATTTGTTACACTGATTCTTTTTGAAATATGTTTATGATTCGCAATCAATTATTCGGAATAATTCTCTCCCTTTGAATGGAGTAAACTTCATAATTCACTAGTGCATCGTCTACTCTAATCGTAAAAATTTTGGATGCAAACCAGAGAAGCGATTACAGCTGAGATGCCATAAGTTGGCCAGTAGGCACGCTCAAAACACAAATGTTTGCCTCTTCGTTGCCTCTCCGTCTAGAAAAGAGGAAAGCGGAAACACGAGGGCCACAGGGCAGTCACCTTTGCCCTTCGGAATACCCGGCAGACTCGTGTATCACGCCTCCAAAATCCTGTATCTCCACCATCACCACTTGGATCGCTTGTATTTCCGTTTCATTTGCCCGCTCCCGTCGTCACCGCCGTCCCCGTCGTCCCCACCGTGTGTGGCCACCGTCCCTATACCCCCTGCTCCCCGTCGCCAGCGGCACCCCGCCAGCACCGCCGCCTCCGCCGCCCATTCCCGCCGACCCCCTCCCACCGACCCCTCACGCCGCTCTTATCCCACCGACCCCTCCCACCGACCCCTCCCACCGACCCCCCACCGACCCCTCCCACCGACCCCTCCCACCGACCCTCCCACCGACCCCTGCGGCGCCCCGCCAGCACCGCCCCTCCCACCGACCCTCCCACCGACCCCTCCCACCGACCCCCTCCCGCCGACCCCCTCCCACCGACCCCCTCCTGCCGACACCCTCCTGCCGACATCCTCCTGCCGACACCCTCCTGCCGACACCCTCCTGCCGATCCCCTCCTGCCGACCCCCTCACTCCGTCCCCCCGCTGCCCCCCCCTTCCGCCACCCTCGGCGCCCGCTGCTCCCGCCGCCGACGCTGTCACCCACGCCGCTCCCGCCGCCCCCGCCACCTCGCCAGCCCCACCACCTCTACCACCCTACCACCATGCCACCTTGCCGTCCCACCATCCCATCATCCGTGTCGCACATCCGGCGGCCCCGCAGCTCCGCCATCACCGCCACTTTCGCCTTCCCACTCGCAGCGCCCCGCAGTCTCTACCGCTTCCGTCCCCCCTCCCCCCTCCTGCTGCCCCCGCCGCCTCCGCTGCCGCCTCTCAAGGAAATGCGGCGTTTTCCGACTGAACGCCGTGATTCGCGCGGACGGCGTGTGGCGCCCGAGGAACTTCCCCGCGATTCCGAACCACGCGTTCCCCCTCTCCCACCCACCCCGTCCCTCGATTCGCGACCGAAAATCCTCCGAAAGTATCGGAGAAGTAGCACGAGTGGGAGAATGTTTCCTGTAAACAGAGATTAGAGAGAAGCCTCACTTGCCTCGCGCGTTCCGGAGACTTTTTTTTTCTTTTTCCTCTTTGACAGACAACCCGCAAACGTGCGTGAAAGCGTGCCAGACGGAGCGCAAAAGAAGGGGGCGACGAGTGAGGGGCGTCCGTCAATTCGACGTCGAATTTTTCCGTCGCTGATACAATTCGTTGTCAATATGCCGTCATGAGCCGTGGGATGAAGAGCCCCTTTGACGGACAAGCCGTTCTAAACGCTCTTGGCACAGTACCCGAGTTTCCGGAGCGGAGGAAAGGCGGGATCGTAGTTCATAAATGGGGTTAAATCGCTGCAGGTTGTGGAGAGTAAGGGACTAAAAACGCACCAAGTTTTTGAAAATATTTCGGAAAATATGTACCTCAGCAACAATAATTTTGTATGTATCTCTAAAATATTTTTTTCTTTTCTCGTATCTCTAAATGTTTTCGTGATAATCTTATTTAAAAATAGCTTATTTTCAACGTAAATTCAATTTTAGGTCTTGTCCTCTCATTCTATTTTGCAATAGATAGGTTATTTTCTACCAGCTCTCAAAATTTTAGTTTTTGAATTCACACTATGTTTAAAATTGTTAGAAGTATCTAAAAATAAACATAATATTTGCATAAAATTGGATTTTAATCCTCTTTTATTCTGTAAATAAAATTATATTTGCTAGTGTAGCGTCGCGTGGTTCGGCGCCGCGGCGTCGGGCCGCGCCGGGCCGCTTCGGGGAAAACCGCGCTAAGCCGGATGCAATGGAGGTGGAAGCCACGGCGCCTCGCTGCGCCGGCTTTCGCGGCTAAGAGAACTGAAAGGTTGCCAAGGGGTTAGATTTTTGTATTGTAATCACTGTACATTAATTGTAAATATACTGTAAATATATTGTAAATATCAATCAGAACAGTCGTCTGTGTTTTTTCATCCTAGTACGTCACACTAGAATTATTAGAAGTAGGTAAAAATAAACAAAATATTTACATAAAACAGCATTTTTAATTCTGTTTCATTATGTAAATAAAATATTTGCTAGATTTTATCATCTTCGATATATGGGAATAGTATTGGCATTCCATGTGGCAACGCGTTAAAGGCTCTGATGCCGACGTTTCGACCATCTTTCTCAGGGCTAAGGTGTGTCTGAATGGTGGGTACTCGGATTTTATAGTGGTGTATGAGTGTCAGTTGGTGTATGAGACCAGTTTATGAGTGGCTTGGTGCCCGGCCAATCGGGCGGGACCAAGTGTTTGAGCAGGAAGCAGTCGGAACGGCAAGCTACGGTCCCGGATTGGACGGTAAGGAAATATCCGAGATCGGACATATCTTCCAGCTTGACGGAAAATATCTTCAAAGTATTTCAAATCAAGGGAAAGAGGTGTTGTTTTCTACTTTCTTATTGTAGATCATTTCGCATTAAATAAAACGTATTAATTCGTATGAATTTGATATTCTTTCCGTGGGCACTACTGATCAAATGAATAACATAATCAAAAACATTGAACCTAATTTAAATTTATATTACTGTTTGAGTGAGTAATAACGGCATATATTATACCTGTAGGCTGGAGAAAGCCATCACTAAAAATGTTACATTGTGGGGTTCTTCTGTGCGAGGAGTACGTAATTCTTCCCATATGTAAGATTACTTCTCTTTGCGCAGTAATCCCACGGCGACGCCATGTTGGACCTCTAAGTCCAGCCTGAACGGTCTCCTTTAATTGCGCAATTTGATCCACGCCGGTGCTTGTGCTGGAGGCAAAACGTGAACAGGTTGTGGTAGTTGCTTCAAGGTTTACATTTTCTCCCAAAACAACTCTGTGCAGCATTTCTTTAATCTGACTGTAGGGTACTTAGGACGCAAAAGTATTTCTGTGTAAAATTCATGAGTACGCTTAAGGCCTATTAAGTTCGATGAGTGATATAAGCCGGAACTCCGAGGAGTCATAAGTCAAAGAACTCTGAAAGAGAAATTTCCCTCACGATTTTTGGAAAAGCGTAAGTAAAATATACTTGGCACTTGAACTGGTAAATATTTATTCTGGTCTCACCATACACCTGAAATATAATAATACTAATAATATTATAACGAAAATATTACAAAATAATAAAAATTCATTTAATGGTTTGTGTTCTCTTTCTTTCAAGTTTCCTCATTATTTTGTGTAATTTTTTTATTAATAATCTGGTATGTTAATAGTTGAACAATTTTAAGAATCTCTTCTCAGAAATATCTACAAAGTATGTTTCATCAGTTGCTCCTTTTAACAATAAACATTTTTCTTGAATTTGTATTACATTTTTCGCTATTCTTTTGGAAAGAAAAAGTATTTTCAGACAGCCCTTTGTAAAGTGGTTACTTTCAGGGCATGTAAAGCGTGCTAAAACTTTAATTTTTAACAAAATTAGCCGGTTTTCAAATGTTTATATAAAACTAAATACAACTAAGAAAACAAGTTACTTTTGTCAGATAGCATCAGCTACAACTGAACTTAATGAAATAGTGATTCGTGTACATGAATTAAAATAATATGTCAGTAAGGCTGTTAAAAAATTGTGTATGATGCACGCACCTGGTGAATGTGATTTTATTCTGCTCACATTGGCCTGTCGGACTCATGTCGGAACATTTCTCACTCCAAAAATAAAATGTTACTTTTACCACTTGTATCAAAAATAACTATTTTGAACCTTTTGAACCCTTTGAAAAGTGAACAAATGTGAGACTGTCAAAAGGAAATGCAACATGAAATGTCTTCCATTGTATTAGTAATGCTGATTTTTATTATTCCTTATGTCGAGCACTTCGTATTGTGGCGACAGATTATAGTAGCCGCAGAGATATTTAGCAACTATAATTATTGTAGAATAGTTGAGTTGTGTCACAAGAGAAAGTTTGGATATTCACCTCCATGATATAGAAGCTGCTCTACCTGGTGTTATCAAGCAATTCGTGTAAATTATCATAGCTAAAACGGTGACGAGTAGACAATCTAGACAAGGTATTTGGATTTTACAAATGACATGCTGGCTGTACTTGAAAGAATGTATACGTTGACTAAGCCGTTAATCCGACACTATGTGCACACACGAACATACTCTGCGAATGTCTTTTGTACGAATCTTCCAGACTCGTTTCTCGATCACAACCTTCTGATTGGCCACGTTCTACCTGTCAAACGTAACGCCCGGTCTCAAACGAACGTGCCCAACCGGCTTGCCTGACCCTCGCATTCTTCAGCGGACGGATCAACGTCTTAGCAAATCACGCGGCGGTTGCCTCGTTGCGTCCTCTGTGAGGATAACGACGTCCACGCGAGGTCCCTACGTAAGTGCATGTGGGGGCCGATGGGTCGGTCGGAACTCGCTTGGAAGTGGCACACACGTGCGTGCAAATCGAGAGGTCCCTCGTCCTCAGGAGAAAGCGACAGTGAGAGATCCACGGACCTCCCCGTTGAGGGATCGGGCGCGAGACTTACGCGCTGTTGGGAAACTAGACAGCTAATGACAGGGCCCGCCTGGCAGTAAACTTGTGCACTCTCACATTCCGTGGTAATTCCGCCAGTATCGTACGTAAATTACGTATGCAAATTATACTGTGTGTGCGCGCGGGCGTGTGTGTTTGTGTGCGTGTGTGTGTTTTCTGCGAGATATTTGAACTCTTGCAGCATTTTTTGAACCTTTGTTTTCACGACGGGATTATGGTTTGGGGGCGGCGATAGCTGACGTGACGTGGAGGTGAGCTGACATTTGAGAAAACGAGGTTTTGTGGAGGTGTGACAAGATACTCGAAAACAACTGTTTGCGTAGTTAAATTCCCGTTCAGGTCGAAGTTTACGACCGCAGTAAATCTCAGCAATCTTCGTTTACATCACGTTTATCGTTTCACCCCACTGTCGACTGTCTTACGTACTGTCGCTTGTTTTCTTAAACCACACGACATCGGTTAAGCACAAAAATGCCCGTGTCACCCTTTAACATTATCTTCACCACAATAGTAGTAGCTGATTGAATGACACGGCAAAGAATTTCCTCTCCTCCAGACTGCCCCGCCCCCCTTGAAGAGGAACAAGAACCAGCTAGAGAGAGTTGCTCCTCACACTTAGTGGATGCCTAAGCTACCGCTCCGCCTTCCAAACAAACATTGCGTATGCATCGATATGCGGCTCCCCACTTAAATGCAGATTAAACGCCTATCTTTCATGCGAGAGTCCTAAAGCGGCGCATTTACAATTCGAAATGGACGGCGTGCCGCCCGAACGGCGGAGATAAGTCGGACACTCGAACGGATTAATTATAAGCGTTGCTGCGGCACGGATATTAATTTATTACTGTCGGAGAGAAAGACGGCGCTCGGCGGCTGCCCACCTGGGCGACACGCGGCCGTCACTATCAACAAAGTGACGTGCATGACCTTTGGGAAGTTGCTTCGTGAGAATGTATTGATTCCGCTCGGACGCTCATTGTCGACGATGGCCTTTGAGTCTACGTGTCTTGACGTACGATTTTACAACAAGCGTGTGGTTTTAATATTAAATAAATGTGTTATTGATTAACTGGCCAGGCGTATCTTGTCATTGTATTAAACAAATGAGGTTGATACGGACTTAAGCAAGTTTTTGTTTGTTGGATTAGTAGTTTCCAAAGATTTTAGCTATCCATATATTTGTTCTCGTCAGTAGAAGATTTAACTAGGTAGTTAGTTTCGTTAAAAAAATTAAAGATTCTCAAACAAAAATATACTTATTTTGATTCGTAAGATTGGTATTACTAATACATTGTCTGCATACTGGACCTTTTTCTCGATATTTCTGGAAGTGTTCAGAAGTGACATTGTCTTTACATTGCTCTCGCCAATACGATCGTTCAAAAATCAAAAAGGAAAGCCATTGAATATTACAGCTTTTATATGCTCACGCATGTGATTAGAACGACGTATGTCTCAATGCAAGATTTACAATGTCGTATTGCGAGCCACAGTACCGCCCGGTACAAGCCGTAAGGCCAGCACCCGACCTGAGACGTCTTGGGGGGGTGGCGAACACAATTCACCTGATGGTCGACTAGCTCAGTATAGACGTCCCAGTGTGGACACAATAAATAAAAAAATAGGGGGGGCAGGGTCGTGAAGATCGTTTATGGATTGGATGCAAAAATTACAAACAACTCGGGTGAGAATCACTTTTCACTAAATTCAGAATATATTCTAAAAAAAAAATCAAATACAGAATACTCTTGACTGAAAAAAAACACACACTAATAACTCAATACACAATTTCCTACTTTCATCTACAACCCAATTGTTTAACAAACACACTTTCAGAAATTCGAAAGAATCGTTAAAATATTACTTTACAAAAATGTGAAAGAAACACACATTGAAAATCAAAAATTTATTAAAAAAAAAATGTACTTTTACTTTTCTTATCTTTTAAGCATGGTAAATCTGTTACCCTCCTTTTCTTTCTACGTGACGGATACAGAATAAGCTTTCTGATTAAACTGAATCACTCCTATCCCTACAAAACAGTTTATTTGGAACGACCTTACTTTGTTCTCGGCCGCGTAGAGCAGTCCGCTGTGCTTCCTTCTACCCCTTTTCACCGAGCTGCTTCGGCCTTGAAGCGTCGTGGCCTCGGGTTGAGAACGCAGTTGCTCCCCAGAAAACGCCTTCTTCTTCTCGTTCAAGTTTTATATTCTTGAATACTCTCATATGAATTTTACTTTATTTTCCATTACGGTTAATGACCAACTGGATATTCAGAGTTAAAATGAATCCAGAGATCACCCCTTTTTATACGAGCACCAACTTCAAGAGAGTATTTAAATATAAGAAAAGCATGTGAGAAAAAAAACTGGAAAGAGAAATGGATGCAAGCTATTAATTACTGCCATCTATTCAAAATTTCTCTCCCTAATTCTTCCATTATAAATTCATAACGTTTCTTATCTTTCTTCTAAGATTATGTTTAAATCAATTTATAATAGAATAATTACCTCTTCTGGTCTTCTAGAAGAGTTTTCCTCGAAAAAGTTGCAAATCTGAAATCCGCGGCAATGTCACTTCCTGGGGTACCGTTTTCCATACGTCCGCCCAGTTCAGCTGCTACCTTCAGAAAGAACTTTTTCTTTCATCCGACCTCCGGTCTCGCCCTCGGTCTATGGTGGCGGTCTCTCTTGTTCTAAATTTTAATTAGCATTCCAAATATTCGTCCGCGTTGGCGCGCGTTCAAAATATTCCTTTCCCTCGCTTTCTTAGGGCGGTATGTGACACGTTTTCGGAATTTAAGAAAACGGACGGTCACAGTATTATAGATTATTTATGTGACATTAATTAGGCATGTTATCGCACTATTCGCAGCTGCCTTATAGGGCTGTAAATCAGATCGTTTTGCATTAAAAAGGAGTGCGCAATGTGTGAATGTTATTAATTTTAAAATGATTACGTTCTTTTTTAGGGTTTCCATTTAAATCATTAATTCTCATTCTGCTCTTTAATATACTTTTATTTAACATTGTTTCTGTAAAGGCCAGGAAAATAAAGCAACGTGAATGCACTACGCGTATTTGCACAGGTTGATAAATGTTCATTATGTTATTTTTGTTCATATGCATGGGCCTTTCCGCAAAATCAAAATCGGCAATAGAGCTGGAATATTTTTTTGAAAGAACTAATTTTTTTAAATTTTCCTCCGTTGGGTCACCAGTCCCACAATTCTGATATGTGAAAATATAAACACCCTTGAGCATCTAAATTGAAAACTTTTAATAAAATCGTAGTATTCAGTTCATTTGTTGTATTAAGTCTTTCAAATTGTTCATTTATCCTATTTTCTGTGAGTCAAAAGAGAATAAAAATAAACTTCTACCTTGTTAATACTTTGGAATCTACTTCACACCATTATTATTTTCATGCAATACAATCGGTTGCTTTTGAAAAATATCATCGCGTATTCGAATTAGATTCGCGTTCATTTTATGACTAATGCAAGGAATTTAATACCACGAGATCTCTTGTGAACAAGGAAGCAAGACTCCATGATATAAATTCTGAGCAAAATAAAAATTCGAGGCTTCGACGAAGCTATAACCATTCAAGAATAACATCGTCAGCATACTGTGTCGTACCGCGTTTTTTACAGCTTTTCGAGCATGCGGCTAAGAGCCTCTAACAACTTTTGCTCCCGATACTAACTTGAGGGAGCTCTATAAAAGCGCGAGATGTGTAACGTTAATCACCACCAAAGTGCCATGAAAATTACAGAAGATTTTAAGAACCGGCTCGAAAGCCCCTCGAACTCTTTGGGGCTACAAACTACTCGCAGCGCGGGGAAGCGCGTTGTGGCTTCCGGCCGCGGTGCACTTCCGCTGCCTCCGTCATCACCGCCGCCGTATTTACGACGTTGTTGACACAGCGCCACACGATCGATTTAATATGCGCACCGCCTGTGAGAAGTTTCGTCTGCCGCGCCTTATCTTAAAAGAGTTCGTAAACCCGACCACTAAAGCGAGCACATCGATCGAATGCGGGCGAGAGAGAGAAAAAAAAGGGTGAGAAGTGGGGAGCGAACCGTAAGGACTGATAGAAGGTGGCGGTGCTCAGTGAGCGTAGTGGAGGGGGTGGGTGTTGCAGTGGCACAGGTGGTGGGGCTTAAGTCGATGTGAGGGGAAATAAATGGCGAGCGAATCTTAAAGATGCGATAAAAGGCGTCTGAGCAGAAGAATGACGATACGCACGGAGAGAGGGATGATACTGTAGCACTGGTGGTGGTGCGAATTTTTTCCTCTAGGAAAATATGATGAAAATATGAGAAACAGTGGGTGACTTCGACTTTTGTGCGCCCTAGGCTGTCAAATGTTTTAGCGCCCTTTCAATTTGCTTTTTTTTTTTACATCAAAACTATTTTTAATCTTTTGAATAAAAAATGTACCATATTTGTAATCGATGCAAATATTGTGTACGTATAAATAATTGATTATACGTATACGTATAAATAATTCTCACATTGATATTGATTTTTTAAATGTACGATAATTGTGTATTCATTTTATCGGTGTATACCAATGGATAATTATTTTAAATAAAAAAATTTAAAAATTAAAATTTCCTAAAAATTTATTTCAAATTCGCCCGCCCCCAAAAACTGCGCGCCGCAGGCTGCAGCCTACTCAGCCTATTGGTCTGGTGGTATGTTGGGTAAACGAAATATAAAATGCGTATGTATGTAAATATGTGTGTGTGTATATATATATATATATATATATATATATATATATATATATATATATATATATATATATATGTTGGGTTGACGAAATATAAAAATATCGCAGAAAGTATCGTAACTAAAATGTCATGCGCCAACAATCGTGACTTGATACGTGACATTATTGAAAGCAACTTTTGAGACACAAATCATGAACTATTCTCTTTCTAAAAATTGCGCAGATTGTATTCACTGAAATGGTAAATTTGGATAAATTGACTGTGGATAAATTTTCGAAACCCTCGATTGCTACTGATGCCTCCTCTTCCACCTTTTCCTAAAATTCACATCCATCTTTGTAAAATTGAACGTTGGTATCTGACGTCTATGAAAGTCGATTAGGCAGAAGCTGGCTCCCCTTCTTTTCCTATTTGATGTTTCAGCTCGTACATTTGTGGACACACACATCTCGAATCCACAGTCTTCGGCTCCGTGTAACTTAGACGACGCTGCTTTATCTTAAACAGCCCACACAGGTCAACGTATGTCCCCAAGCAACATCTCTTTTCCTTTCAACCCTCCACTTTCCCGTCTTCTCACGACTCGTAGCTTCTGCACGGCATCCGAAAGGCTTCTCTGGGTGCCCGTGCTGCCCCGTCTTCACCCACCCCTCTCTCCAGCATCTCTCGTCCCCTCCCCTCGCCCTTCCCTTCCCCGCCTTGCATCGCCTCGTTTCGACTCGTCGGTTCCTCCCGCGCAGGACACGTAAATTGGGTGGCGAACGCAGCCCTTTGTCTGGTCGCGACCCTTCCTTTCCCTCTTTCGGAAGTCGAGCGCCCTCAATGGTGGCCGAATACTCTTACTGCCTTGACAGCTCCCCTTTCGTTTTGCGGCATTATTCCGACGCTACCCCCAGCGCTTTCGTATAAGGTCTGTTTTTCGTTCCCTGCGCGCGGGCCCGTTTTTTTTTTTTTTTTTTTTTGAAAGAAACGTGTAAGCAAAGTGGCCTTTTGCAAACAGCGAGGAAGTTCATTCGCCCTGTGTAATTGCCCATGTAATTGATTGTCGTTTGTTTAATTGGTGTTCGTCTGCTGTTTTCTTTGTTTTATTGCGATAGAAAAACGAATAAATTGGGGTCGTGACCATTTGTGATATCACGGATCCACTGAATCTTTATTTGCAGAAATATTACACAGCAATTTGGTATTCTTCACGAGTTCTGTGAACAAATACTGCATATTGTAATTGTATAATAACGATTATTTTGAAGTTAATTTGATGCTTTAATGCATTTTAAATGTAGAAAATGTAATGTTTATACATGGATTACAGAAAATATTCCCAGCTTTGATCCTTGAAATGTAAAATGATATGAATTATTCATTCTGAGAAAGAAAAATTAGCTGTTATCTCTTATCTTTTTTTCTTTCAGATTTTTACTAGTAAAATTGCCATTACGGCTTATTTTCATTTCTGCTGTTCTTTTCTAAAAGTATTTCAAATGAATATTACGAAGTAATTCAGTATCTAGTACGTCTCTACTAGATAATAATAACAATACACTATTAATTGATAACGAAATCAACGGGAATAGAATACAAACGGCGAAGCGTATTTATCGACATACAACAGCAAATGGAACTGACGATTACTAACGCTACATTAATTTACAGACGCCATCAGTATACGTATAAGAATACAAATAACAGAAAACGTATTATAATGGATATATTATGATGGAATTTTTATATTATAATTTGTGTTATGGTAAATTATGTGTAACTTCAAAGAAAAACATTATAGAACATTTTTCTGAAATAGAATATGGTGCTCATAGTCCCCAGTATAAAATTATTTTATATATGACTTTTTATTACTATGAAATCTGCGATGCAAAAATAGGAAATACACACAATTTTAAGGTAGTTAGGAAGTTGATTAAACCAGGTGGCTTAGGTCAGTGCAAACCCTCGTTGTGTGATGTGAAATAACACGCATAACCGTGTTCGTAATGCAATAAAACTTGCCCCAGACTGATTGGTTGTTTAAACACTTTTCCATCTTGGCAGGTTTCCGTCTTAACGAGGATTGTCAATTAACCAGATAACTTAAGTACCCTATTTTTGATACGATTATATGAGGTAATCGTTCATGAACAATAATAGTTACGCGGAAGCAAAAAAAATTAACAGTAAAGCAGAGGTAAATTGAATTGTATGCACACATTTAGTAACAGCGGAAATCAGTATTTATGCACAGAATCTACAATATCGTTCCTTAGTTATTCCCCATAGTGGAAACAAGGTCATTGGCCGTTTTTTTTCATGACGGGACATGGTCCTTCGAGTCCTGCAATAGTTCCGTCTTCACAGAATCGTCTCATGAATCAATAAATTCCTTCTCATTTATTACGTGCGACAATGAATGTTTGTAACTTCATGTTTTGGGTTCTCTCGAAACATGTGTTTTATCTCTATTTTTTTCTTGCACTGCAGCACCTTCGATATGAGCTATATCGTTACCTTCCTTTACTTTTTATTCTTTTATACTGCTAGTTTGCTGAATTGCAAACATTTTTTTCAATCTGAAAATATTTTTTCACATCTTGTTGCAACCAAATGACTGTAACCTAATAGATGAACTACTTTGTTAGTTCTGTCACTTTTGAACTCGTTACTATCTTGGCGTCTAGTACCTGTATAACAAATTTTCCGTACCGTGGCATTACAGTATTCTCAAATAAAACACCGACTTCTCAAAACACAGAGCAATATATGTGAATTTGAGACGCTCACAACCATAACAGACCAAGTCCACATCTTTAAAAAAATTATTATAATATATATCATAATTTTATTGTATTACCATATTAATTTATAATATGATGAAGGAAACGATGTTCGATACCCTGCCATAGTAACCCAAGTTCATATCCTTATACTGACCAAGAGCGTTTGTATTTATTTCTTTACTTCACGGAAATGTATTATCCGTTGAAAACTTCGAATCTCAGTTTCTCAAAGTCATGTCAAGAGGTCTTGGTCTGTTTTGGTTAGGAACACCTCATTTGACAGTCATACTCTAAAAACCACAGAACTCTTTCGGATTTTGGTTGATTAGTGATTCCGGGCGTGTCAAGTTTGCATGTTTTTTCTCGGGAGATGGCGGTAATCTTCTCCCGCTGAATGGCGAGATCCAGCGACGACCTACCGTCGGCTAGTGAGGTTTCCCCCTAACCAGGACTCTTCCACCAGCGGGGCACCGGGCCAGCCGGGACAAGTTGACATCAGTCGATGCACTGAGCTACCGATTCCCGTACTCTTTCGGACATTTTTGTCATATTTGATGATGAGCTCCCACATCATTTACCACCAATCAACGTCGACAGAAATCGAGAAGGTCATAGCATCGGTTTCGCGCAAGATGACTTAGCCAAGGGAATGATCCGCGGGGCTGTGTTATCGCGCGTGGCGCTGGAATGTTATTCCTGGTCTGCTCGCAGTTCGCCTGAGTCCCCGGAGGCGTCGGTGCAGTGTGGAAGCAGCCGCACGGCAAACGCCACGCCACGCCACTCAGCGCAACGCCACTCAGCGCAACGCCACTCAGCGCAACGCAACTCATCGCAACGCCACTCAGCGCTACGCCACTCAGCGCAACCCCACTCAGCGCAACGCCACTCAGCGCAACGCCACTCAGCGCAACGCCACTCAGCGCAACGCAATGTAACGCGTGGCTACGCCCCGACCGCCTAATTTCTCCCGAGGATAAGTGCGTGCGGGAGCGCACCTGCGAGAGACCGACGGGAAGCAAACGGGTCCAGGCAACCGCGACCCTACGGTGGTCGTAGATTGATGTGTAGAACTCGGTTTTTATCAGTTGGATGACCTCGAGCGTACTAGAGACCAGATTTTTATGCTCTGTTGTGATGGTCTCAAACTAATAAGTTGAGACTGGAGTTTTATGCACAGCAGCGATGTGTCGAACTGATTAGTAGAGACCGGATTTTTATGCTCAGTTGGTTGGTCTCAAACTGATAATTAGGGCCCAGATTTTTTGTTTTGTTGATTGGTCTCGGACCGATAAATAGAGACCAGATTTTTATACAAAGCTGTCCTGGAGGGTCCAGATATTTATGCATAGCGCAATTGAGCAGTTCTCGAGATGAGCAGAAGTTGATTTTGTAGCTAAATCATTCTTAAATGTGTGTGCAAATTCGCAAAGGAAATTAGAAAATACACTTTAAAAAAGTGAAAGGTAAATAAAAATACATTTTTATGTATGAACATATGAATTTGTTCATATTTACCCAAAGTTATTAATTAATTTGTATGAAAAGAAAGTCTAAAGTAAGTTTCTAAATGTTTCTTCAATTGTTGAAGTAGACACATTTATGCGACATAATTCAGAGTAATGTAACGATACTTTTTCATGTAACGGTACTTTTTCAGGGCTGTGTAACGCCAAGCAAAGGATCGCCTTTTCATGAGGAGCTGTTGAGATCTTTTGCTGATGAATAGAATTCTTATTTCTAATCGAATGGATGAGAATATGTATAATTATTAAATTATGTGGCCAACACTTGAGAAGCTAATTACAGGCAATTATATTGCAAAGTGAATTATGATGAACGTATTAGTTATGACGAGAGGACGATCCTTTGTTTTTGTGAATGTCACTCATTTTTCTTCTTCACTAAAGAAATTTGATGATTAAGAGACAAGTTAATAAGGAAATTTAATCACTGGATACGCCAGATATTTTTCGTGGTTGATTTACCACTACATCATAATAAAGTAAAATAATGACACTATGTTCTAAAAAATATAATTTTGTTGTTCGTCTTATTCCTTTTATTTTCTAACTTCTGTCGTTAATATGTAATGTAAATGTCGATTTTTTATCAATTTTGTAAACTTTGTAAATTAATTAATTTTTCTTGTATGGATAAATTTTAAAGCATTAAACAACATAATTCGTTCCTCTTTCATAAATAATTAATAATCGAATTAATTGTATGTTCCTCTACCATCTTCCCATTTCACAGTTATGAATGTGATGGTGAGGTGTGAGGTTGTGTTTGATGTAGAGCATGCCATGTCATGAGCAGATGATGGCATGGTAGCTCCAACTCTGTTTATATTTCATTTTGCACTGTATAACAAATTAGTTATATGTACAGAAAGTACGCATGTCACTTCGCTGTCAGAAGAGAAAAAATGTATCATGGTTGGAAACAGTATATTTACTCTCAAAATTAGGGATATCATTAGCATTGATTATTGATACTAATTGACTTTAGATATTTTTTTAAAATTTTCCTGTATTTGCATACAATCTTGACATTGGACAACTAATCTAATGTATATTTTCAATATTTGCGTCTATTAATACGGCTCGGTTATATTTCCAATATTAAATGTTTGTTAGATTGCGCTGCGTTATTTTATTCTAGCATAACTAAACAAAAATAGGAATTCCGGAAAATAATATAGTCATTATTTCTCATTTTACTGTCCTTCATCTCTCTTTCTCTTTATTAGTATTATTTTTAATAACTAAGAAGATCGTAATGTTTGTCACATTACACAGAGTATTTTTTCTGCGTTGTTGCAGTTGAAGATACGTATGTTGGATGACAAGGCTGAAATGATTGACAGTGAAAAGATCAGACGATCGGAACAATGTAGTACATTGTCAGATAAAATAAGACAAATGAAACAGACTTGTGGACGAATAGATAAACAATGATTGTATGGTTCAGCGTGCAGCGTGCAGACAATTGAGCAGATAGAGATTTTTAAACAGGTTCGTCAGTCAAACTACCAGCATTCAAACAAACAGAACCTATCCCTACGCATGTCATCTGGAATAGTGTTCCATGGCCGCTAGGAAATAACTATAAACAACTCACATGTAAGAAATTCGGCCCTCTCATTATTGCTCTTGTCTTTATCTCGTACACCATCTACGAAGTTTACTGCTTTAACTCATCTCATCCCATTTCGGAAACCGGCCAGATGGCAGCATGATTTCTTTGAGTACCACTACCACCACAATCACCATCACCATCACCATTAACACTCGCATCTCCACAAGAATCACATCGCAAGAGATCCATCACCTTACGATCAACTCCATCACTATATGATGACTTAAAATTCAACATCACTATCTCAGTTATTAATACTTCATTACCCATTACCACTCATCTGCCCTCACAATCAATCCTCCACCTCCACACTATCATCATCTCCATTTACAATTATGATTATTGTCACCAGTTACAGCACCATCATTAATTCGTTACTATTCTTCTTCCGTGGAGAGTTCTGTAACTCGGCAACCCATCGCACCTCCGTTTCAAGAATCGAGCCGTACTCTTCGTCTCGAATTCTCTCACCTCCCCCGCCGCGAACGCCACCAACGCCTCCGGCTCCGGGTTCCACCCCACACCTCCTCCTGCAACGCCGCCGCATCCTCCCCCGCGTCGTTGCATTGTTCCGGGCCGCGACCTCGGGCGCAGGCGGGCGAGCCGGGCCAGGCCGCGGCGCGCGCGGTCACGATTCAATTACTCCCCCGCGCGCGATCGCAGCGCCTCCGCACGGCAGCGACTTTTTCTGTAATTACGGGCGCGAGCGTGCCCCGCCGTGCCGCGCCGGACGCCGCCTCCGTCGCCGCCTCCGTCGCCGCCGCCGCGCCACGCCCATCTCATTAAGCGCACGTCAAGCGGAGCGCCGCAGGGGCGTGGGCCGCGGCGGCGGAGCCGATTGTGGTGATGGGGGCGGTGCTGGTGGCGATGGTGGTTGGGGTGGCGGAGGTTGTTTTAGCGGTAGTGGCATTACAGGTGATGGGGGGGGCGTGACTGGAGTGGGATGTTGGGGGGGGGGGGGTAGTGTAGGAAGCGGATTCGGTGGGGGGGGCAAGTGTAATTGAGAATATGGTGAATGTGGTGATGGCGGTGGTGGATGTGGTGCTGGCGAACACTGGCCCCACCGCGGTGGAGCAGACGTGGGGCCGGACGTCCTTGCCGCCGCTGCTGAGGAGCAGACTAGACGCCGCCTCTGAGGAAATGTGATGACGAGCCGACGCGCCGCCTCTCGCGCCTCGAAACGAGCCTCTGATGTGGGCGACGGCGCGCCTCGTTGAGATGGACACGTCTAAATTATGCCGGTGGGATTAAAATGAGTGTCCGCATCTCCTAAACCCGTCTGCAGTCGTAGAGTTGGAAGTTGCTTTTGAGGACATTTGTGGGGTTTTGAACTAACTTTCCAGTTTGGATCCTGCTGACTTCGTTCTTCCAGTACCTTGCCATGATGTGAGGGAAAATTGTTTATTCTATTTATTTATATAATACTTTTCTTTTTATCAGTTGTTAAAATTTTAAAAAATATTTCATGTAGTGTTTTTGTTACCCTCGAATTCCTAATATTAGAAATAGATATAATTTCTTTCTATAGGACTATTAGTTTTCAGAGCTTTAAAAATTCATTCATTTCGTCCAGGAGGGAAAATTGTGAAACCTATTATACGCTTGTTTTTTTATTCAGTTTTAGTTACAATTACTTTCTTACTTGAAACATCCATGGCATTGCGGTAAACACACTTTTTATCTGCATTTCTTGTAACTCTAGAATCCATAGACCTAGTGGTCACTTCGGAAGCAAACATCTCGCAATTACGGTAAGATAATAGTATATGAACTTAGGATTTAATAAAGTCTACACTAAGTAAGATTCTGTTTTCTTATAATTTTGGGGTATTCAGCAATAATTATTATTGTAGTAAAAAGTTAAATCTGAAGATCCCTGTTTAGTGTATTGTTCGATGACCTTTTGGGGTAATAATTCACATTACGATGAAACTAGTTTTGATGTTGGTGTTTTTTATGCGAAATAAAAAACATCAAACCTGATTTCACCGTACTGTGAATTACCCCAACCAATTACCCCTTCCAACTATTCACAATAATTATTAAATAATTTTCATAAATTACCGCATATTACAGTTTACCTGAAGAATGATTCCAAACTTCAATTCCAAAAGGGAGAATACTGTCAATAAAGTCAATTTTATAAATAATATTTTCACAAATTGCTCTAAATATTTTCTTTAATTCTTTTTCTCGGATAATGAGAAATATCATTATAAAAATGGCCCAGGACCGATTTTTGTTAATCCCAATTTTCGACAAAAATTGCTTGTAACTTGCAATTTTCGAAAAAAAGTTGCAAGTTTCAAGCAATGCCAGAAAGTATTTGCACTCACACGCACTATTTCATTTAAGGTTTCTAAACATTCGTTGTCACAAGTCCACATGAACTTCCTCCTTTGAGGGGAGCGTGATGCGACGACTCATGTGTGTCTTGCCGTGGAGACTGTGGGGGGGGGGGACACGGCGACTCGTTGACATGATGGACGTCTAACTTATTCCGGGCGGGACTACCGTGGGCGTCCCTTCTCCAAAGACGGAGCACGGGATTGAAAATTTGCACACAATTTGCGGGGTCGCGTCTGAAGTCATTTTCTAATTCTGAAGTCGTTTTCCTGTTGACGTTTGTTTCAGGGCGGTCATCCGAACTCAGTGGAAGTACGAGAAAACATTACATTCATTCCAATAACTTCGTCATTTTTTGGCTATAAGTAATTTGTTCTTCTTTACTTTGAATTTGGTTCCAGTAACAATAATTTTGGTTGATTTAAACAAGCAAATAGACTTCTTCTTGAATCTGGATTACTAAAAATTCATCATTTTTTGTCATGTATGTTTTTAAGCCTTTCTGAACATGTAATGGAATGTATCGTTGCAGATGTCTTAAACTCTGATTTAGACGTGGTTATCT
The DNA here is from genome assembly GCA_964035755.1 of Teleogryllus oceanicus. NCBI lineage: Eukaryota > Metazoa > Arthropoda > Insecta > Orthoptera > Gryllidae > Teleogryllus > Teleogryllus oceanicus. Next base: position 128,222,940 of record CAXIVR010000003.1, on the reverse strand, counting down.
CATCAAAGAATACGTGCCCCGAAAATGATGCGTGGAAGTTGGTCTCACTTAGGAACAGGGCAATGAGTTGGTGATATTTAATATTATTAATAATATTAATAGATTTAATATGCTTGTCAGTTTTAATTTCTATCAGTGTTAGTATATTTTACGTGGAATATTATTTCAAGTAAATTGAATCATAATTTCAATTTGATCCTATTTGATTAGAGCAGTCGTAATGCGAAGCCTTCTTCTGTAGAGTCGGGAGCTGTCGGCTAGGTGGCCTTGGCTGAATCCTGCATGTCAACAGCTACGAAACAATTCAATGTAAAAGTGTAACTTATTGAAGTTACCACAAGTTGCAGAAAAAGTACCGTATGATACTCGATATAATGGGTATTAAAACATTCGTGTGAAATTTACGATAGTCGCTCGTTTCTCGCTCGTATCGTAATATCATACTGCTGTATTAATACCCATCATTACATCAGCTTTTCATAATGTACAAATTCTGTATCCTCAGCTGCTGCCATCGCATAACATTCGAAAGTTTCGTATAATATCTAAAGTATCCTAAGTAAGATTCCAAAGAAAAGCAAAATTCCAAAGTTGTCAAGAATTTCTAAAGTAACCTAATGTACCTTCACTATGGGCACACTTTGTTGAGTTTTTCTTTTGTTCGTTGTGGTAGCAGTAGAACCGGGGATGTGAGTTACTATTTTGTGAGCAATAGCCTACTATAAAATCAAATCTGCGATTTCTTTACCGATGCTAATAAATTTTCTTTATCTCGGGAGCGATAACTTTTAGTTTTCAACTGTTGGTAATCTCGCATATTTGGAACTTATTCATCATTCAACTATGCGTACTAGAGGAAGGTTGGGGAAGAGATTCTGAAACTCAAGAAAACATGTTCAGATTGTACACCCCCCGCATACATCACATCCAGTTTCTACTGTTTTCTACGAAAAAAACATAATAAATGAATCAACCTTCTCTCTACATCTTAATCGGTTCTGTTCGGAATTGCTTGAATCCTGAACAAGTTCCAGGAGAGCAAATTGTAAATAATTGTCAACCCAACGTTCATAGTTTCCAATTATTGTCAATGAATGTAAATATTTCTCTTGCATTGAATTTATCTTTACTATCTTCCTTGAAGATTGACGATAGCACCTATTAGTTAGCATTACAAGTCCTTAATACAATAAATTACTTCATATCATGGAAATATAAAAACTACAGGTACTTGATGTTTCCTTAGCCATTAGTTCCATTCAGATGCATCATTTATGGTAACAGCCCGTCTTAACTAACGAATTACTAATAAAAAAGTTTCAAACGAGTTTTTCAATAATAAGTTATAGTCAGGGCTCGAATTCTGATTACATGTCATCTTTTCATTGGTACAGTCTAGTCGTAGCTAAATCAATGTTTGTCACGACATGTAGGTGTTAGGAATGTATAGTAATTGGGTCATTTTTCTCGTTTTCCAATTTTTATGGCATTTATTTGGACTTTTGTGTCATTTTGTCATTTTTACGCATTTTTCCCCTTTTCTTGTTTTTTGTTAGTGAATATTTCATGAATTTACAATGACAAACCAAAACAATTTTTTTATTGTGTCATCAGTTCATGACGAAATTCACTATTGCAAGGAGCCATGTTTTTCGAATTCTCAAAATTACAGGGATCTTCGGTCATCCTTGACCTTTCAAAATTGACGGTTGGAAAATTGGTGTTAAGGGTTACATTTCTTCCTAAAGTAAAGTCTTTATATTGAATATATTTTGAAAAAAATAAATTTTATTTAAAATTGTAAAATTCCTTCAATTTTAAAATGCATTCAATAAACATTTTCATACAAATTTTTGAGTGTTTTTGAAAATATTAGATCATTTTCCCCTTATTTTTAAGTCATTTTATAGATTATTTTGCTTTAACTTTCAAGTCATTTTGTAGATGATTTTCAAAGAACTTTAAGGAATCAGAAACCGAGGCCTGGTTATAGAAAAAGTTTATTGTAATTCTCTTGATACATCAATTAATAACCAGAGAGGGAAACTTGACAGTTTCCATGATGACTCACTTGCGAAGAACTGCTGTGGGTGGAAATCATCGATGCATTGTTTTTTTTAGATAGACGTGAATGCATTTTGAATTAGTATGACCGTTGTGGAGATTTTACATTACGATAAGCTACATGATTCCTTGAGAGTGCACTGTAGATATCACTAGAAATATTGCTCATGTAAAAGTAACATTTGTGCGTCGACTATTTACTGTTGTGTGCATGCACATACCTACTTTAGATAAGTTATGTACTGAATGCAAATAAATTTTACCTTAAATTACGTGTAATTTATTTTACCTTACTTGGTGGTCACTCAAGGTGAAATCCTAAACAGATTTCAGATATGACTACTCGCAAAAAAAGAACAAACCTTGAAACAAAAATTATGGTCTCGCAATAAAGTAGGTTAGTTTATTGTGTGGGACATCAAGTCGTCTCGTAAAGACTTCGACCCGCAAAACACGTAAGCACGTGTGCATGTTCAGTGACACATATGACGGAGATTGTAGCAAATTGTGCCCTGAGATATTGGTGTCGGCGCAGTAAAGTTCCTAAACGAACTAATCTAAGCAACTCCTATCTGGCGAGGGCATGCATTATTCATGCGCTTCCTCTTTCCCCTGCGGACGGACTTGAATTCCTGTGAGACGCGGCACCGCAAGAGAATCCCGCCCGGCAGTCAGCGTGCAAACGCGCCCGTGCCTGAAACAGGCAGCAGCTCGGCCCAGCACGCGGAGTAGGCGCTCGCTGGCTCACAAGACACGCGGCGCCGCCCGCCGCGCGAGCTGCCAACTCACTGCGCGCGGTTTACCTTTCCCTCCAGGCATTTGACTCTCACGCGGCCCTCTTGAAGGCTTCACTCGCCAGCACCTGAGACCACCTTGGTTTCTCCTCTTGCGGGCTCCTCATGGCACCGCCTTTTGTCACCATTACGTGTCACCCCTGTTCCCTCATCCTCCTCCATGTTGTCCTCCCTCCACCTGCCTGCCTCTCGTTTTTCTTTTGATTGATTTTTTTTGTGTTTCCGGGCGCGTTTCTGTCATTAGTCCTGTTAGTGTAGTGCATGTTTTTTTCTCGGGAGATGGCAGTGATCTTCCCCCGCTGGATGGCGAGATCCGGTGCCGACCTACCGTCGACTAGTGGGGTTTCCCCCTAACCAGGACTCTCCCACCGCCCCAGCCGGGACAAGTTCTAAGCTCCCGACCGGTCGCCCGGAATATGTGGTAGTGTAGTGTATGTTAGTGTAAGTGTGTGTGGAAGGGGAGAGGATAGGACAAGGAATGGGAAGGACAGATCGCGCGCGGTCCGTGGCCCGTTTTTGGTAGGGTACTGCTCCGGCATTCGCCTGGTGTTGATCGGAGAAACCACGGAAAACTACCGAGCAGACCAGCCGACCGCTAGAATTCTCCTCCAGACAGCGACTGAATTCGACCTAGCTGAAAAGCTAGTGTCGAAAATCCTGGCGCCGTCAGGACTCGAACCTAGGAGCTCCCGGTCAGAGGCGCTGCAGTGACATCAGTTGATTCACTGAGCTACCGCTCCCGGTCTGCCTCTCGTCCTGCCACTTCTTCCTGCCCCATTCTCCACCAATCTTCTCTTGCCATCCCTGCTATCCGTGTATGTTCTTGTCCCCCCATTACCTGACACATCCTTCATCCACCTCTTTTACGTTGCCCTTCCTCAGCCTGCCTGCCCCTCTTCCTGCCCCATTCCCCATCGTCTCTTGTCATCCCCTCCTGCGATCCTCTTGAAGGCCTCTCTCGCAACCTCCTTCGATCTCCTGCAGATTCTTCCTCTTCTACGTTCTTGTATTTCCATTCTCTCAGGTATCACTATATATCATCAGTCATTTTACCACATTTAACAATTATTAATTTTACATCTGACGATTTTACGACATCTTTTGTTTTTCCATACTTTTCTCCATTTATCCATCCCCACCTCTCTGTTCTTGACACATTCCATAAAATATTCCTCATTTCCTCCTCATCAAGTTCGGTGTGAAAGTACTGCGTATACCAAAATATGAAGCAACGATAGTAAGTGATGCAACCCCACGATAGCACCTGTAAAGTGAACGTAATGTGAATTCGCGATTTAAAATTGAGATCCAGTTGTTTTCTTGACATATATTTACATTTTGTTATCGCTATGTTGTTTTTCATTCACTGTGTTGTTTGGCAGCTTGTCGCCTCCACCCACTGCCAAGGTTCCTCTGTAGAAGTAGCAGGCAACTGACAAATTTATTTTCCAATGCGAGCAATTTGAAAGACATAATAAATTACTACACTCTCATGTTTTCTTCGTTTGAATTTTCATGGAGTTGTTTCAAATTGTGGACACCAGCTCTCCTTTACGAAATTTCTTCCAAGTTTATAATATGCATTGTCGGACTCCGTCATGTCTACTCAAGCGCTCTCGCTGCTTGCATATTCCACGCTCCCAACTCTTCGATCTGTCTCCATCTCGTCTTTATCAACTCCTGCAATCTCACGTCTCTATGGACCTCTACCTGCGTTACCTCTACCACTTCTATCTTCGTCCCCGCCACCTGTCTCTCTCTTACCTTCCACGAACTCCCTTACAAATCTCTCCCTATTACGTCTTGATCTGATCTTCCCCCCCTACCCCACACCTCCCTCCCCCTTCCCCCTCTCCTCACTCACTCACTCACTCACTCACTCACTCACTCACTCACTCACTCACTCACTCCTCACTCACTCACTCACTCACTCCTCACCTCACTCACCTCACTCCACCTCACTCACCTCACTCACCTCACTCACTCACTCACTCCCTCACTCACTCACTCACTCACTCACTCACACACACGTACTCACTCACTCACTCCTCACTCACTCACTCACCACTCACTCACTCACTCACACACACGTACTCACAACTCACTCACTCACTCACTCACTCACACACACACACACGCACTCACACTCACACTCACTTTCACACTCACTCTCTCAAACACATATACACACACACACACTCACACTGACAGGCATGCTAACACTCACACTCTCACACTCACTTTCACACTCTCACTCATACACACACACACACACACACCACTCTTCAACCTCCCTGACCTCTTCCCGGGTTCCCCCGTCCCGTGCCTCTGCCCTGCCACTGGGCTCTTCCTCTCCTCTCCGCTCCCCAGCGCGCGTCGGCTCCGCCTCTGAGAGCGGGCGCGTGCCCCGGGAGATGGGCCCAATCGATTCTCGAACTTTTCGTGTTAACCGCTTATCGATCTCCTTTGTTGCAGGTGAGTAGCGGGCGCGCCCCGCCCCCGCCCCGCTGCGCTGAGGGCAGGTGAGAGGGCGCGCGAAAGGGAGCTGCGCCCCGCGACGATCGGCTGGCGACAGGCGGCAGGCGGCCTGGGGCGCTCGTTAACGCGCCACTGCTCGTCCGGGCGCTTGCTGGCGGGGTTACGTTCCTGGAATTTCGAGACCCGCGATGGGAGATTAACATCTTGTCCGCATTGGTTGTGAGTTTACGTTTCTAGTTGAGTTTCAAAAATTCATATTCCTCCTCTTATTCGTGTTTTTTTTTGTTTAGTTTCCTCATTCTTTCCGTTTAAATTCCTTTTTGTTTCCTTATTTATTTCGTGCTTCCCCTCTTTTTTTTTTTTTTTTTTGACTGATAAAAAACTATATCTTTTTTTTTTTCTAAGTTTGTTCTGGATGAACTACATTTGCTCAAGGATTTTCAGAAGAAAGCAAGATACAACGTAAATAATGTGTTCAATGCATCTCCGAGAAATTGGGCAATAACTTTTACAAATTATGTTCTTAAGTCGCTTTAGACGAGTGTGTGTACGTGTGTGTGTGTGTGTGTGTAGAGAGAGAGAGAGAGAGAGAGAGAGAGAGAGAGAGAGAGAGAGAGCATTATTGATCAATTTTATTTCCATTATTAGTGAAAATAAAATATCTATATTCTTATGAATAATCCATAATGTTTTCCCCATTTAATGGGCATAATGGAAGTCAAAAAGAGATGCCTCTCAAGGTGCACCTCAAAGTTTTCGGAGCAATGGCACTGCGATGTCACATGTTACTTTAATTCTTTAGTTTTATATTTCAGTAAAACTAAAATAATGGACCAGGTCCTACATAATGTCAGTTGCGTTTCTGGGATATTCATTTTCCGGCGCCTGAAACGTCAAAAGAACTAACGAAAATTTTCAGAAACCAATACACGAGTCTTTTGTGAACATGTAAAACCCGTGATATTCTATCACATCTAGTGAAAATGTGGCAGAAAAGTAACGTAAAGAGGCGTAGAGAGAGCCTACAAAAAATGTCTGAAACGACGGCTTTCGTGGCTGCTGTGGGCGAGTCGGTTTTTGTGCAGCCTTTGCCAAGGGCGGCGCGCGCCTCTGGAGGGCTGCCCCTAATCCGTGAGCCGTCGCCGATCGCCGGCTGCAGGAAGCGGGGCGGGAGCGGCGTCGAGACGCGTCGCAGCCACCGGGACGTCGCGGCGCGGCGGAGCGGGTTGGGGCGGGTGGGAGGGACGGGGCGTGGCGGGGCTCGAGTTTCCGTGGCGGAAGCCGGTCTCTGGATGGCGCGGAGAGAAGGGGCTGGGTGAGTCAATGTGGGGCGGGGTTGCGGGGATGTAGGTGACGCGGAGGGAACAGAAGGATAAAAGGGTCGGAGGAATTTAGAGGGGGGGGGGCCGGGGGTGCGGACCGGGGTAGCGGTGGACCGGGGCATGCGGGGGGGACCGGTGGGACGGAACAGGGCGGAGCTAGTGGAAGGCACATGCTGGGGAGAGGTGGTGGTGGGTGGGGTGGAGCGGAGAGGCGCCAGGGACAGCGACGGCGAACGACAAAGGGCCCGCATGATCCCGTCCCGGCGCCTCCACGCCCCGCGCCGCCCCGCCCCCGCCGAGCCCAGGCCGCCACCGCGGCCTCCGGCGGAGGCTCAAGTTCGCTGCGGGTGCACCCGTCCGCTCCGCTCGCCTACTCCGCTTGCGCGCTCGCTCCTCTTCGGGCCGCTTTCCCCGCCTGGTTGCGACTTCCCACCCTGGGTTTCGCTCACTAGCCTCCTCACTTCGTCCTGCCCATCCGCCTTGCCTCAGCATTTCTTTGATTCATTCATTCATTTATTCATTGGTGAATCCGGTCGCGGCACCTACGAAGGTAATTATTACCATAAGTGTAGCGCATGTTTTATCGCGTGAGGTGGAGGTGATCTTTCCTTGCTGGATGGGGAGATCCGGCCCTGACCTACGTCGGCTTCCGGGCATTTTCCCCAACCAGGTATATACGCCAGCGTGGCAGCCCCAGCCGGGACAAGCTCTAAGTTTTTGATCGGCCTCGAAATGTGTAATAGTGTAGTGCATGTGAATGTAAGTGTGTGTAAGTAAAGGGTGAGGAAAGGACAAAGAAGAGGAAGGGATGATCGCACGCAGTCCGTGGCCCGTTTGTGGTAGTGCTCCGGCATTCGACTGTTGTTGATCGGAGCAACCACGAAAACCAATCAGAGTAGCCGACCGCGAGAATTCTCCTCCCGACAGCGTCTGAATTCGACTTAGCTGACAAGTGACGATGACAATCCTGTCCTCGTCGGGACTCCAACCTCCTGGCCAGAGGCACTGCGGTGACAGCAGCTGATGCCCTGAGCCACCTTTGCAGGACATTTTCGTATACCTGCACTTTTGTCTCTTCACTTTGACCTTCTTTCTCAACACTTTCTCCATGCCTCATTGTCGCCTATTCACCTTTTGTCTCTCACTCCACTATCGCCATTATTCCTTGCACCTTCCTTTCATCCCTACCTCCTGACATCACGATATTCGATTTCATCCTCTCCTTCGTTTTAAAAACTGATCATCTCGGACATTTCCTTTCATCTTTAACTTCTCCAGAATATCGTAGCATTTTTTTTCCTTTTCCATGCCCTGCATATCTTTGCTTCATCCCATTGTCCTCACTTTTTTCTCTCGACCATGCCCCGTCCTTCTGTTCCGCTGGAGGCAGTAGCAGGAGTAGAACTTCCGGAATTACGAATTCTGACGGTACGTTTGTGTGTGGATAGTCTGTGACGAGCTCTCGTTTTTTTCCAGTCTGTTCTTCGCTGAAGAGTCTCTGGATCTGTCCTGAATCGAATGTTGTTCTGGGAGCTCGAGTGCATCGCTGTGCGAGTGCAGGAAATCTCTAGTGTTTTACTTGTACTAGAAAATAGAAGGAAAATCTCTAGGAAACTACGGACTATTTTGGATTTAGAGTTCATTATTTTGGTCTCGCATACGCCCTCAAGCGTACTATTTTCACGTTTAAATTCACGAGCAGTTGAAAAAGTATAAAGTCGTATGTTCCCTGAATACAGTGGTTCCCAACTTTGAACATTTTATTTTGTATTTAATCGTATTACTTTTACGAGCTCCAGCATAAAACTCGCTCAGACATGAATAAAAGTATAACTATAATTTTTTGTGTTTCAACATAATTGTGTTGATAAAGATTACAACTTCAGGTGGAGATTCGTTTGAACGTACAATTTAATGGTATTTGGAAAAGCATTAATATTCTTCCACAAGTGATTCGTAAAATTAGTATTTCATGAATATTAATATTTCATCCTTTACTTTTTTGGATAAGAGAACAGAACACTATCCGTTTCAATCAATGCGAAGAAATCTTTGCTAAGAGTGATTGTTGAAATGAGTTATAATTGTAAGAAGAAAAGTGCGATGATGAAAGAATCCAAGGAAATAGTAAGACTTAAAGTAGATGTGAGATTCTTTTGACCATCTACAAAACCTAATCAATTGGCAACCATTACCAAAATAAATCATGTGAAATCTTAATTTCCTTCTGTCGTATTGAATCACAAGCCCAATTATCCAAATCACATTGTTTTGACTTCTGCCGCGTTAGTAATCAGCTTCGTGATATGTTTGTCACATAATTCTCCTCGTTTGACTTCGCTTTCGACGCTCGTAACACGAGTAAAACGAAGCCTGACATCTAATCTACGGGCTGTAGATGCAGCTGTCTTGCATGGGGGTCTTTTTAAGTGCATTGGAAGCGGTGGTCTCGACTCCGAGCCTCTCTGCCTCCTCGCACAACGGCTCGTCAGCGGTTGCGCAGCGGCGCAAGCGGCCCAGTTCGACACCCGAGCACAGCTCCTCTTTATTCGGCCCCTCCACTCCCTGTTCTTCCCCTCCCGTTCCACGCTTCCTGGAAACGTGTGGACCCTCCTCTCCCCATCCTCCCTACCCTGTCCCTTCTCACCTCACCCTGTCCCTCCATTCTCCGACGAACCCTCTCCTCCCGTTCCTCCTCTCCCCACCCCGTCCCTTCCCTTCCCGCCGGACTCTCTCTTCCGCCCCCCCCCCCCCCCCTCCCCGACGGAACCTCCTCACCTCCTGCCTCTCCCCTCGACTGCCCCGCCCCTTCTCTCACCTTCTTGCCTCATCCTACCCCTCCCTTCCCACCTCGTGCCTCTCTTTCCCACCCAGCCCCGCCCTGCGCCTGGTTCACGGCCTTCGTTCTCTAGTGGTCGCCGCCGCGGCGGTTGCTCCCGGGCCTGACTTCCGGTCCTGACTTCTGGACGCGTGGGGGGGGGGGTACTTGGCGCTTCCGAGTCCTCTACCTCAACCGCCCGTCCTCGCCCTTCCAGGCCTCACGTCCGTTGTCCTCCGCGCCCCCGGAAGGTGTGATAACATTTGTTCCGTGATGGAGTTCTTCAGGCTCATCAGTCCTTTCTTTATTCACATTTTTTCTCCTTTCACAATGTTCCCCTAATTATGATCCTCCTTTCGTCATCTGGATGTGTGTTACATTCATTTTTCTTCCAGAAATCACTTATTCTGCCTCACTGATCCTGTCTCCGTCTCTCTCTCCCTCTAATTCTTTTTTTATACCTTCCCTCGCCCTCGTCCTTCCTTCACTTAAAGCTCTCCACTGCTATTGTGTATTGCCTTACGACTTTCAATCGAACCACTACATTTTTCCTCCGTACCTTTCATTGGCATCTGCATTTTTTTTATTTCCAGTCTCCATTTTCACTCACTTTATTTGTCTCTTCCCCCAATGTTCTTTTCTTACCCCTTCCCCGCTCTTCCTCCTTCCTTTCTCATCAGTACTTGAATAGTAGAGCATTCAAATCTGACACACACACCCTCAACAGCACGAACTCTCAAATCCACTCTTGCAAACATGAAGTAACTCGCTCACGTAAACTCCCTCCGGTGCTGTGCGCCGCTCCGCCTGGTCGTCCTCCGCGTTCGTCGCAGCTTCCTCCTGCCGCTTTGCCCTGTTTAGCGTCCTGCAGCGGAGCTTTCGCCTTTTCACGCGACCGTTTCATCGGTGCCGGACCGCGAACTCTCGCCCCCAGCGCTCTCCTCTGCACCGCCACTCCACTCTCACCCCCAGCCCTACCTCAGCTCCACCCTCTTGCGGCCCCTGCGCCCCTTCTATGCTCCCCGAAGCCATCCCCTGCTTCTTTTGCTCGCCCCGCCCACCGTTGCGTCGCTCTGCTACCTTAATACCGCTCGTTACCTCACCGCGCTCTGGACTTGGCATCTCTCCGGGGGGTTTAGAGCGACCCTCTCACCTACGGCGGGTTTTTAATGACGTGAGTCTAGGCGAGAGGGCTAAAACTGCTTAATAGATTAAATATAGAGATAGTAGGGCGAAAAAATTTAAAGAGAGAAACTAGAGATGGAGAAAAATATACGTAATATAAAGAAATTGCAAAAAACGAAATAGAGTTAAGTAATTCTAGCCAAATGAATTAAAAGTCTACTATTGAGAACCAAAGTTCAAGCGTACTACCATAGTCCTTTGATGGAGACTATTACTCTCACAGTTTGCAAAACATTTACAGTAATAAAATAAAACATACGCACCTCAAACAAGATGTTAAAGAAATAATGAACAAAGTCGCAAAAATGTAAATGTCTAGATTTTTCTTTATAAATTATTTTTGGGAAGAGAACTTATTATTAATCGTAAAATATTAAGATTCATTCTTCGTAGTATTAAAGCCTAATACAGATATGTAGCAAAAACATGGATAGAGATATACTTATACCAGCTATTTCCTATTCATCGTTTGTAACCTCGAAATCGGCATTAAATGATTTATTCATAGATATAAGATTACAAATTTTCAAAACATAACAGAAATGTTAAAAAATACTAATTTTCACACAAAATATTTAAAATAAGACCTTCCAATAATTATTCCAATGTTAGTAATTTACTGCTGTTTGGTACATAACTCTTCCTGGCATCTATAATTTTCATAGTCAAATGATTGTGGATTATTTCTATATACTTGAATAATTATCGCTCATATTATTATATTTCATCACTATACTGTTTAGGGAGGACAGTATTGAAATCACCTCAGGAAAATGATCTCGAATATCGGTCATAAAATTCGTGTTTAAGGTACTTTTTACCTGTAATTTCGCACCCTTTTCTGCATTAAGTCCTATTATTGCTATTCCAAAGATAATTATTATTCGTGCTGGTGAATAGAAGAATCATGGAATATTGGTCGGTCAGAAAATCGATTTGTAAACACAGATGGATGGATGATGGACGAAGAGATGTATAACTCCGTTTCCTTAGGTTTTGAACTGAAACTCTTAAAATTACTGGAGAAAAATACAGTTTCGCAGTTCTGAAGATTATTAAGAACTTTTGGAGGTTCTTTACATGAAACTCCTGGGATATTTTCAAACTTTTCTGAAAAAAAGAATGAAAAGCTTTACTCGATTTTTTCCTAAAGAAAAAATGCATTTATAAAGATGACATAGTCCTAATTTTCATTAAAACCTTTGACTTTTTAAAATTGCCAAAATTATAATATTTAAAACACTAATGGTGTTCGTTTAGAAAGAAGTTGGAGATATCCATTCGACCTAGATCTCACTTATCGCTTGCTATTAAACGCTTTTATAGTAAATATATAGAAAACATAAGAGTATGAGGTTGATGTTAAAGAAGCTAATATAGCAAGTTTACTTGAGTTCGAAGAGCGTAGCAAAGATTTATGAGTGTATAAAGACGCAATGTCGTTTGACATGTGTCCTTTCACAAAAAATCTGTGTTTATAATTGTGTTGCATTATGTTTTTAAAGTAAGATGGACAACAGAATTTCTTTGCCATAATTCCCTACAGTGAAAAGATCTCGTTTCAGATCTTGGTAAATATATAACATTTCCATTATATTTTCAAACTGATGTTGAACTCTGTGTTCACGGTGAATGGCAATTGTTATGTTCCTGAATCTGAAAACTCCTTTTGAAAATAAGTAGAACTTTCTTAACTTTTCTACAGCTACATCCCACACATTCTAATTTTCGGCGTGCATCCTTACTGCCCGAAATTTTAAGATATGATTAAACTTTCCGAGCTAGTTTTCAACCATATTTATCGTCGTGGCGGGGATTTTTTTTTCATAAATTCATTCCATTGTAGATATTTAAATGAAATTAAAATAAACATCTGAGTAATTGTTGCCTAATAGTCTAAATATTTTTATTGAGTTCACAAAAGAACACTGTTAAGAAAAGTGTTCATTTTACTAATAAAAAATCGTAAGACAGCGCTCATATAGGGTAAAATAGTCGTAGTTTGTCTTCGACTGAGATAAATAGGGCTCCTTTTGGATAGAGGCACTTTCCTTCAAAATGATTTTTTTTAGATGTGCCACTTTTCTGTCACGTACAAAAACCTGTTGACAGTTTACCGTTCAGCGGTGCAAGCACGATGTGGATCTGAGTCTACGATTTTCTGGCAACGGAACCAAGACAATTGCTTCTCTGGTGGAAGGTGGCTCTGATGATGGCAAACCCACGTTGCGTAAGCAGTGCCGCAGGTAGGCAATTTCGTGCCCGGACCAATTCTGAAACGTTTACACCCCGCTAAAAAAATTAAAGTTGTGGAAAGAAATTACGTGAGTTATTTTATTTATTTCAACAAATAACAAAAAAATACGTTTAATCTAGAAAATGTGTTTGTAAATATATTTTAAATAATAGTGTAAGTAAAAGTATTTATTAATCAAACAATACAATTTCCCCGGTGGGCTTAAAACGCTAAAAAAATTGTGTTGGGTTTAGTTAGTGTGTAATAAAATCACTTGTTAAAGTCATGAAATAATAAATATGAATTTCAGTAGATCATTTTTTAATGTTAGTCATTTGATTCATTTCATCTATTCCTACCTTACCCAGACTATAATTGTCTATTTAAGGTAAAAATTTAATTGAAACTTGTATAAAATACCATACCCCTGTACAGCGACTTGTAAAAGTACGATAGCGATTTTCTCGAGTTGTAATTTCTTTTTCAATTTTTTCTATTTTTTTTTTTTTTTTTTCATCCGTCTCATCATCCGGTTCCTTGACTTGCGGGGCCCTGGGCAATTGCCCGGTTTGCCTATGCCTAGCGTTGGCACTGTGCGTAAGATAAGGGAAGGGGTTGGAGACGGCGCGAGGCGAAGGCTTCAGCGCCGGTGTTCCGCAGGGTCCACCGGCCGGGGCGCGCGGAGGCGTCGGGGGGCGGACCCGTACGCAGGGGTCATTACGACGCGGCGGCGCCGGCGCGGGCCCCCGACCCTCCTCAAGCCCTCCCCCCCCACTCCGGCCCCCTGGCTGCTCCACCCCGCGCCGCCCATAAATCAGCGAGCGATCCGCTGTTACCTTGTTAGCGCGCGCGCCGGTGCGCCGAGGCGAGGGGTAGTCCGTCTGCGGCCGCCCGTTCGTTTCCCGGCCAACCTGCCATTACGCCGCGCCGCGTTCCCCCTCCTCCCTCTCCCTCCCGCCACCCCCTCCCTCCACTGCGGCGCCGTGACTCGCTGCTGGAGACACGTACGTGCGCTGGTTCTAATCCGTTTTACGATTTGAATCCTAGAACGAAATACAGTTATCCAAATATTCTAGGAATTACTACATGAACTAATTGTATCGTGAGAAATATATTATTCTCCGGGATTCATTTGGGGATTTTAAGGATTTGATTGTTAATTGCTTTGGACATGTAGAAATACTTGCAGTTGTAGCAGAATGTGAGTGAATATACATAATATCACCTTTATTTTCCTCAAAACCTGTTTGAGGAAAAGGACTTTTGCACAGTCAGGAATTAACTTCTTTCACCAATTAAAATAATTGCAACGAAAGGATTCCTTTGTTCTTGAAAGTGACAATAATAACACAATACACAAAAATTAACATGTGAATCACATTCATTTCTGTTTTCCGTTAGTGTTTTCGTTTTTTGCTTTCTTGCATACTTCTTACGTAGTGTAGAAGTATTGTAATGCTGCGGAGAAAAAACAGCAACTGTTCGACAGAAAAACTCTTATTGCCGAGCCCTGGTAAAGAAAACATTGTTTCTAAATTTTACTAAATTACTTTCTCTAACACCTTGTGTAGTGAGAATCCACGTTTTGTGGATCCTTGATGTTGAAACCTCGATTGGCATCGAAACGTCGTTCTCTCCGTCCGTCTGTCTTGCGATGGTCAACGCTTGCGCCTAAACCGTTCAGCTGATTTTCTCCAATTTTGGAATTCTATAATCGATTTTAGCGTACGTACTCAAGGTCCCACATGTCTGAATGGAATAGTTTGATTTTGGAGGGTACTTTACATTAAGCCTTAACATTTTCAGAATTTTCTCGAAAATGACACCAAATTCGTTGATTAATTTTTGTCCTCGGATAGCGTACAGAATGCTTAAAAATTGCGCGGGTCTTATTTTCATTAAGATCCCTCATTTACTGAAAATTGAAAATTTTCAAAAACAGATTAAAAATTAGATTATTTACAATTTTTCAAAAATATGAGTTGTTTTCGCGTACTTTTGTGTGAAATATAGGCAAATTTTAATTATTTACTTTTTCAATAAAGACCCAAAACGTTTTCTTTAAATTTTCTTCTCCTGTGTATTAAAGGACGATACAATAAGTGCTACTTGTCTTTTTTTCGGCAAACTCTCTGTAGTTTCGAAAATCGCAAAATATTAACATAGGCAAAGTATAATACTGAAGAAGGAGGTTTTTGTCGTAAATGAAATTTGTTCCAAAAAAATAAATATTTCAAAAAGGGTATATGAATTTTTTAAATTGTAGGTTTTCCGTAATTTCTGCTTCAGTTAATGTAATTTATAAAAACACATTTTCGCTAAAATGATACCAAATTTTTTTCCTCATATGTAGCGGTGCCAGACCCATTTTCGGCGAACTCTCGGTAGTTTCGAAAATTGCGAAAAAAAAATCAATAGCACAGTAATGATAATAGAGATATTTTTGTTAAATGCAGTGTTCTAAAAATTAGTTCTTTAAAAAAGGTCACGTAAACTTTCCAAACTAAGCAGTGAAACGTAGTATTCAAATTTTCGAATACAATTTCCCCGCACTTCTTTTGTTAGAATCTTTCTGAATTTATCACAGTGCAATACAAAAATGGGAACGCCACGACACGCCGCGTTTCTGTTGATGAATACGTTTTATATGAATTAAATTTTAGCGCCTAATGCGCTAGGATTAGTAATGAGTTTTGCAAGTTGTAATTGAAATGAGTTAATATGAACAGAAATTGCTGTGTTATATTTAACCGTTACTGATTCGCGGAAGTACGTGCTGTTCATCATTATTAGTTTTTTAATATTTCGCTATTCACGTATGAATTACAGAGACTTGGAAGATTCATTAACTGTATGATCTAAAGAATGTAATACACTTGTATTATATCGTGAATCACTTCTTTCACTTTACAATAACTTTGAAGTAATTTTATGAAATACTAATATCTTATCAGTAATACTAGAAATTTATACAATTGAAATGTAGTACATTTGTTATGAATGTGCCTACAGCAAATACGGATTATGTATCCAAGATTTGCCTATTCACTGCAGAGTATGTATTTCCTTAATTCACTGGAGAGATTAACGCCTTCACAAGCACCCGTGTACTGGGCGTCTGTCAACATCACTTTCTACTCTGCTGATCACACATATCGCTATTTATAAACTGCGAGGAGCCGTTACAACTCAAACGACAGCACCGTAGCGTTTGAGTTCCTTTAACTTGTGTGCTAGTCGTAGTTACCACATAAAACTTACATTTTCTTTATACATTAATAAGTAATAATTTCCAAAGGGAATTGTTTGGAACACATTTAAAAAATCGATCATTATTTTATAACTCCTTTTAACACTTTCTTCCATGAACTAGGGGACATATTTCATATTCGTCATTTATACCTCATCGTTTTCTAACTTATTCCCAAACCACTTTATCCACTCAATATTTTCATTTCCTCAAGGCTCTCCATCTCCTTATTCCTCCTCATTGGGTTAGAGGGAAAATCCTAAGGTTAGAGTCCTGATGGAACGGATTTCCGTTGGGAGAGTTAACTGGAGGGGGAATCCCCCACAAGGTGTGTAGGTCGGCGCTGGATGTCACTATTTATCAGGGCAGGAACACCGCCATCTCCAGACATGAAAACGGGGAAAATGTCCATATCAGTTGAAGTGCCAGGAAACATCAATCAGTCTTTCAATGGTCAGTTCTCCTTTCCTCTTCTCCCGTCGTATTGTGAATGCCATTTTCTTCACCAAATCTTCCCCCTTCTCAGACTCTTAATTATCTTCGTTTTTCATCTCTTCGTTAATTTTGCCATTCTGTTGTCAATACCTCTTCGCAGCGCAGCACTTAATGTTCTCGTTGCTCTCCTTATCGCCTGCACCTCTTCTCGTAAGGCCTCTTTGATTCTTAGCCTGCACCTCTTCCCGTTCATTTGTTTTCGGCGCCGTCGTGACGTGAGGTCGTGGTGGCGCAACTTCTGCCCATTGCTTGCTCTCAACGCTTTTACTTTCTCCGCTGTCCAACTAATTTTCATCGCAGCTCAATCTTTTCATTTACACAGCTCTCTCCCTTCTTCAGTATTTCTTCTTCTTTATTCTTCCAGCACTTCTTTCATCTGAACTCTTAAGTGGCGTCTCGGAAGAATGGTAAAGGGAAGGGTGCAGGGCCTCGCTTTCTTACACTCTACTTCCTTTTTTCACAGCTTACTGTCAATGACATTTTCTTTACCAAAAATCCCGCTTCCGCGATTCTACATCTATGTCCTGCATCATGATTTTACCATCCTGTCATTCTTACCTCGTCCCAAAATTGCATCCAAAATGCTCACTTTCTCGAGTCTATCTTCTTTCATCTCTTCCTTGAATTTTCCATCCTTTCACCATTACCTCCATTTCTCAGAATCGCACGCAATAAACACAGGATCAATCACAACCCTCCATCTCCTTCCTTCACTTCATCCTTAATTTTACATCCCTCTCCTCTCCACCTCTCTGCCTCACTCTCAATTTGCTCCCTCTGCCCCTTGATTCTTCTGCCGCCGCCGCCTCCTCGTCCCGCGCCGGGCGTCGTGTCTTGGGGGCGGAGCAGCGTCGCCGCCGCGCCCTCGGCAAACCCATCGATCTGTTTGCGATATGCCAGCGGCAGCGCCGGGGGGGGGAAGGGGCATTTTTCGTGGCGCGGAGCGGACACGGCCAAGAAAATGTCTGTGTACTCGCTCTAATGACGTGCCCCCCCCCTCGTGCGCTGTGTACCTGAGCGAAGCGAGCGCGCCCGCGGGCAGGGGTGGCGGTTGCGCGAACGACGCCCGGCGAGCAGTGGGCGAAAAAATTTGTCCCGTAACTGTAGTGCATGTTTATCGCGGATGGAGATGGTGATGATATCCCGCTTGTTGGCGAGATTAGACGTGACGTACACGTCGGCGTTTTCCCCACCCAATGGGGCACCAGCCAGTCAGTACAAGCTCTAAGTTCCTGCCTGGTCTCCTGGCATGTGTGGTAGTGTAGTGGGTGTGTTTATAAGTAAAGGGTGAGTGTAGGACCAAGAAGAGGAAGGAAAGATAGTGCACGGTCCGTGGCCCATTTGTTAGGGTACTGATCTGTCGTTCGCCTGATGTTGGTCAGAGAAACCCCAGAAAACCATCGATCTGAGCAGCCGGCCACTGGAAATCTTTTCCCAACAGCGGCTGCTTTAGACCATGCTATCCAGCTCTTGTCGAAACCCTGCTAACGTCGGCATTCGAATCCTAGGACCTTCCAGTTAGAGGCACTGCAGTAATATCAGTTGACGTCCTGAGCCACCTAATCCGGTAGAAAAGTGTGTATTACTCATTCACAAGGCACATTTCCATCATTTTCTCGAAGAATCAGCGACATTTGTTATTTTATCCGACTGCAGAATACAAGGGGAGTAATGAGTTTAGGTGTAGTAGGAATACTTTTACACGCTGAATTTATGGTACTAAAACAATTACTTTAAACTATATTAATTTATATTTCCAATTGTATTCCCTTCGCTTATTTCGGATCAGTGTGCAGCGCAATGCGATATATTGTGAATCAATTGTGATATTATAATTATTAAAGAAACAAAACCGTGGTACTCTAAGAAGGAGGTTTCATATCAGGCTCTGAGATTCATTTTCATTATCCACAGTAAAAGGTGAGATTCAGCATCAAAACAATACTTTCGAGTAAGATAGCAAAATATTGTGTATATACCTTACCTTTAAAAAATCTCCAGGTTTTTCACGTTCTATATTTCTTTTAGAATGTCAGCGACGAAAGGAGTCTTGTTTATAATGTTGGCACGAAACGTTACCTCCATAATATTTTCAGAATGTTATAACAACATACTGAACCACAAACATTTCAACGCAAACATTTTTATATTTTAATTAATGTTTTGTTCTAAAAACAGGGGGAAAATTGCGTTGGTTGACGTTTTTCTCTTTGCTATCGACTGTATTGAATGCATTTTAAATAATATTTTAAAATCATTTTCGAATTCAGCCATCCGAAACACACATCAATTACAGTGGCTCAAATGATTTTTATTCTGTCCGATCTACTGTGACATACGCCTGGGAGAGAACGAAAGAAACAAAACGATAAGAGGAGCTTACGGCTAGAAATCTCTTCCAGAAAGTGGTTATCTCCGTCCAAGCTATTTTTAATGATGATGTTGATGACGATAATAATAATAATATTAACAATAACAACAACAACAACAACAACAACAACAATAACAACATGCATTGTGTCGTAAATAACTAACATTTCGCGTTTGAACCGAAAATGCAAGTGATACCACTCTCTATGAGAAATGAACTACATGCCCTAACTTACAAGTTAACTTTCATTGTCATTTCTTGTATTTTCTTGGCACCTCTTGCAAAATAATGAGCTACAATCCTTATCACCTCTGAAATCAATATTTATTTCGACCGATTTCTCAGCTGTCATCATGAATATCCGAAATGCCCCAACTTTGAACAAACTTCAGCGCACCCCCTGAAAATATACCACCCTGGACTCATAAGTTGCCTCGTAACTGGTCGTGGCATAGTAATTCGTCATAATAGTTTTCTTTGTATTTGTACCTCCACAAGTTTGCACGATTTGCTTTGACAACTCTGATTCATTGGGCTTTAGTTGGCGTGTCGTGACACGTCGTCATCGTATCAATATATTGTATAGAGAGAACAATAAAACGTCACACCATTACACCATTGGGCAGGATGAATTCATTCGACTTCACATTATTCTATTGAAGTCGACTAGACCAAACTAATTCCCCGTTTTGAAGCGACGCATAGGCTAAAAATTCTGCGGCCAAGGTGGCAGAACCTAATGTCCGAATCGTCAGTAGGCGATTGTGCAACACATTCACTTACACACCTGGTTATGTTATAGAATTATTGCCGTTTTTTGTTCATCTTGAACCACTGTGCATTGAGGCCGCCCCCGCCCCCACCCCCACCTCCGCTACCGCCCGCCGTGCGAGGTGTGTGCACAGTCTGTGTATATTCTGCTCCAGGTTACTCAACGCATCCCCCTTTGGCCTCTGGGGATATGATAGATGCGTTCTTAAACATGTTCGTACAACGTGATGTAGCTGCCGTTCGTTTAATAGTGTTTTCAACGCCTCAGTGTACTTTTAATTACTTCGTGAAAAAAGTCGTGGTGTTTAAATTTTGCACCGGTGTGGTATAAAGGTGAAGTTGTTTATGTCATATGGTACATGTTGGTTCTGTTAAAAATCAGCACGTGCGTGGGTACACCAAGAATTTAATAAATGTTTGGGGATGTGACTAACAGGCGGCCATAAGGCAATCGCATATGTATTTAATTCATTGTGCGGTGGGTGCTTTAAATGCTTTAAAATATTGTTACTGACAAAATTTCATACAATTAGATATTTATTTGATAGTCTGCAATAAAAGTTACCTTATTGGAGCATTTTTACCTATCTGCGTAAGTTTGGGTTGGAAAAAAACATTCAATAAAGAGCCAACTAACCAACCATTGGAAAAAACATGTCAATAAAGAGTAATTTGAGCGTTCAAAATTAATAAATAAATAAATAAATAAACCTACCTATAATTAAGCTGGTGAGTATTCTTTTGTTTCACTGTAAATGTGGGAAATTCTCAGAGCAAAGAGAAACCTGTGCCCGTTGCGTGGGTGGTGACACGTCGATATAACCTCTGTGACAACAAACTATGCAGCAGTGTGTGTTGTTGTTTTGACGTCACACTGTCGTTGCGAGCGATGATGTATTTGCGAGTGTCACTTCGTTTTGCTTGCCACGACAAGGCATAGATCACTCTCTTTTGTTGTGTTGTGAGACGGTGTTTTATTAGGAAGGAATGCGGCTGTGTCATATTTTCAACAAATTAATTTTGTCGCAACGGTGTATTTTGTTTTCTTGAGTTAGTTTAAATGTTTGGAAGAGTCTACTCTATAATTCAAAATTTTGATTTGATAAATCAATCGTAAATTGTATAGTGAAGAAAGTGTGCTGTGATAGGTTTTGCATTTTATTCAAAACGTTAAAAGCGACTTATTTAATGTATTAAACACCTTGCATTTCATTAACTGTGCAACGAGATATTCCAAACTATTAACCACTGTCATACAAGAACGGACGTGAATGTTCTCGTTACTAGTGAACTACACAATAATGGATGGCTGGTGCGAGTGAGACCGCAAACAACGAAGGACTGAAGAGGCAAAGACCAATGAACACGGGAAGAAGCGGGGGTGGAGTGTTGTAGGCAGGTGGACGGTGGATGCTGGCTGGGTGTGGGGCGGAAGGTGGCGACGGTGGATGCTGGCGGGAAGGATGTCGGCAGGGATGATGGTTAGCTTAATTTTTATTGATTCATTCGTTCGCTTCCGGGTGCGCCATCTGCTAATATCATTCGGCCCGAAAGTGTAATGCATTTGTGTCACCGGAAGTGGCAGAGATCATCGCCACCTAATGACGAGATCCGGCAACAACCTACACGTCTATTTGCGAAGTTTTCCCTAATCAGGTGTTTGGTTGCCGGCGGGGGATGGGGGCGTGGCAGGCGGGAGGGGTGAGCCATGGATAGACCGGAGGCTGGCCGAGGGTGGAAGCTGGCGGGGGGAAACTTGATGCTTGCGGGTGGTGGGTGGAGACTGACAGGGGGTAGAGGCTTCTGGAGAAAGGTGTAGACGCAGTTTTGCTCGCGGAATAAATTCCGCGCCCTGCCTTAAAACGCTTAATTCGTGCATAGACGCCGGCGCGTGGGCGGGACGGGTTGGGGTGGGAACTGTGCCAGCCACTTCACCTAATTGACTGCTCGTTTGGGGAGGTGATGCGAGGCCCCCGTCCGCTGCGGAGGCGCTTGCTGGGGTAAGCTTCTGTCTCGCGACTAATTATACCGTCATGCTGCGCCCCGCACGTGCTACCGCTGCGCCGCTCCGGTCGTCGCTGTCTTTCCGTGCGGCCGCCGCAAACACTGCTGCCGTTGCCACCGGGATCGGTAGCTCAGTGCATCAACTGATGTCATTGCAGCGCCTTGTACCGGGAGGCCCTAAGTTCGAGTCCTGACGGCGGCAGGATTTTTGACACTAGCTCTTCAGCTACATCGAATTCTGTCGCTGTCTGGAGGAGAATTCTAGCGGCCGGCTGCTCTGATCGGTAGTTTTCCGTGCTTTCTCCGATCAATACCAGGCGAATGCCGGAGCAGTGCCCTACCAAACGGACCGCGCGCGATCTTTCCTTCCTCTTCCTTGTCTTCTCCTCTCCCCTTACACACACACTTACACTTACACTAACATGCACTACACTACCACATATTCCGGGAGACCGGTCGGGAGCTTAGAGCTTATCCCGGCTGGGGCGATGCCCCGCTGGTGGGAGAGTCCTGGTTAGGGGGAAACCCCAGTAGCCGACGGTAGGTCGGCGCCGGATCTCGCCATCCAGCGGGGGAAGATCACCGCTATCCAGAGAAAAAAACATGCACTACACTCATGGGACTAATGACCAAAACATTGATGCGCCCGGAAACATGAAAAAATCAATCAATCAACGTTGCCTCAAAGTCGACGAGTTTTTACCGAGCACTCATGGGGGGATATAGGTAAAATATGGGCAAACATTGATTTTTGTTTCTTTATTCTTATTTTTTTTCATGGTTTTTAGTACATTCTCCCGAGATTTTGTGCCAGAGAGTTTGCGGGGTGTCTTTTAAAATTTTAATAACATCTCTACACAGAGCCGTGTTAGAAAGCGTAACAATGGATGTGTTTGTCAGACCCGCAGGAAACTGCTGTGTTAGAACACTGTAATTATTCCCCGCCACGTAAATTAGTGTTTACACTTATTTCGACGTGTATCGTTTTTTCTAATGACAGAATTTTCTTTTGTGTTTAATTTGTATGTGGCGAAGTCATTGGAGTATCAGGGACAGAACGAGCAGTTGGCCAAAAAAAGTGAAGCTCAAATATCCAATATTGCGTCATGAAATATAAACAGACAGATTATTGAGGTTAAGAATGTTGGAGAATGCGAACTTGAAACGTGCTTTTCTGCTCCGGAAACTTCACATCAAGGCGTAAAGTCTATGTAATGAAAATTGAGAAGAAAATGTTGACAGTAGTTTCAGAATTGTACACTTTTGTATACTTTCGGAAGCTATTAGAATATATTGCTACTGTAATATAAAGCTAAACGAACCCCACGTTTAGGTAATAGTGGTAAAAGAATAAAAAGTTTTGATGAAGGTAACGTTCCAGAAACTTTACTCGATTTGTCTGATTTGATTGGGCTATAGTTGTAGAACTAACTAGTTGGTTACATTGTAATTAGCAGCGCTGTGAAAGTAAACAACCTCCTCCGCGCCGGCCCGGTGGCTTAGATTGCTAAGGTAGTAGTGTCGTAGTGATCTCTGACCAAAGGGTTGCGGGTTGGAGTCCCGCCTCGGGCATGGTTGTATTTGTGTTCGTCTTTTCACCCCTTATTATCACCATTTGATTTAATCTACATAGTTACAATAACGTTAACTCCAATAGTGGTCGCTAATGACCTAGATGTTGATGCGACCTTAAATAAAAAACCCTCCTCCGCCTTACCTTCATAACTTAGTTTCAATATTATTTAGTTATCAGACGCGTTTATTTCAACTTTCATATCGTAGCCAGAGCAAATAAAATCATTCAAGTTAACGTAATGTTACGTAGCGCGAAACACACCTTCAAGCAAATCCAGTGTCATCACAACGTGTTTCGCACCTTTCACTTTGACCCCTCTTTCTCAACAGTTTCCGAACCTGCCCAACTTCCTTTATATATATATATATATATATATATATATATATATATATATATATATATATATGCACGTTGATACATTCACGTGTCCGCCAAATGAACATCGAATTTTTTTGATCAGCAACACTGCTAATGAATCGTAAATTTCTCGTTTTCCGTCTCAATCTTTGTAACACGAGCCCGATATTCGTCTACCTTGAACTGTTGATATTCCACTCATGTAACCGCCACAACTGCCAACACTGCCACCCGCCTGTGCTAAAACCTCCGAACAGCTCATTGTAGATCCGAATAGCATCTCCCCCTGCAATGTTTTTTTTTTTTTACGAAGGGCGGACGAGCTTCTGAATGGAGCTTGGATATTATATGTCGAGGGCGCGCACATGCATGAGTGTATGCATAACGCCGGAGAGGGGATGGGCAATGACTGAATCGGTTAAAAACTGCTGAATTTTGTCGAGTCTGTTCAGCGTAAACGCTGTGGTGACAGATATTATGTGTCGCCCGTTTGGGACGATTTATGAATTCATTTAAAACAAGTGTAGTACGCATTTCGCGTTGTCTATTCATTGGAAATGATGGAATATTTACAAACACAAAAAAAGAGAGTTGTATGCATTGTTTATTTCAGTTTCATTTTGTGCTGCGTTCTAATGAAATATTATTATTTATTTTGTGTATTAGTTGTATTGTTTGAGTTTCACCCCTCACACACAAGTTACCTGAATTTAAATATTTACTTAATTAATAAACGCACTCCAGATATGAAATAATGCCTCGTTTATAAGCAGACTCACTTTCATTTTTTCGAAAAGTTAAAAAGAAGCACAAATCCAGTTCTTTTATGGTCTGAGTTAGATTAACAAGCAAGTTAAGAATAACCCAAAACTAACGTTTTTTGACGTGCGTTAATGGATTATGAGCACAAAGCTTTATCCAGTAACAGCTACGAAATTTAAAGAAAAAATTAACCGGTTTGAGAAAATTTTCAACCTACTAAACAAGCTTTATATATATCCCCGTGATAATAACCACCGTTTTAAATTAGCCATGTCTCAAGTTTGACCGCATTGATAAAGGACTAACCATTTTGAAGCATTTTTTGGGGAACTTTTGGTTTTATTTACAGACAGATGGACAGGCAGAAATGTTTAGCCAAGTGTTTTTCTATGTCAGGAACTTCCAAAACGCGTATCCCGACAAAATCTCGATGCCGATTTTTTGCACCACCTACATAGCATTCTCTATAGCACGTAAACGAGAAAGTAAAAAGCGCAAAAATAGTAGGACATAGGAATCTCGCTCGGAGGCGCCAGCGCGTCTCCTTGAGACAAATGCGCCGGCGCGCCCGCGCGTCGGCCCCAAGGCGAGAGAGCGGGCCCGTGCCGCGAGAGGGGGCGCGGAACGTCGCACAGGTTGCCCCCCGCGTCACCCTGAGTTCAAACGTTCGCTCGTTAGTTTTCCGCTGGGATAAAAACACAAGTGCGGACAATTTAACTCCGACTGTCGCGCGCCCCAGCGAAGGGGCGGGGCCCGGGCGAAGGAGGCAGAGAAGGGACGGGGCTTGAGGGGTTGTGGCTTGCCGACGCAGGAGAACCGCGGGGGGGGGGGGGGAAGGCGCGACACGCTGCTGCTTCCAAATGGGCCGAAAGTGGGGATAAAAACAGAGCGAGACGACATGTTTCCTCAATTACGTAATTTTTATTTAGCTAAAGTGTAAAATGACCAATGCCATACGAGTGTAATAGTTTTCCGTGTTAAAATCACGCAGTGGTTAACTTCAGCCACGAATTTAATAAATTTCTTTTTAAATATTGAAATGTAGCGAAGTCGATAAACACGTTAAGAAAAACTACGAATCATAGTCGATATGAAAGAGATCCCTGAAATAAAGAAAGCTGACACTTAGTAAATCATTAATTGATTCGTAGACTTGAAAGGCTGTTGGAAATAAATTTAAATGCAGAAAAGTTTGAATGATTGCTGTGAGAGGCGAATTCCATGTCTGTTTCTAAGAGTTCGGGCACTGGTATCTGCGATTACAACCTGTCAACTCGGATAGTCTAACGGACGAAGGTAGCAGCAGGGACAAATGTGATCATGGAAACTCCAGGCGGAAGAAGCGAGTAGTGGCGGCGCCAGAGTCAGCGCTAACCAGCGGCTGCGCGGAGGAGGGTTGCAGTCGCAAGAAGGAGAACGAGGCGGCGAGGAGGGCTGCGGGCGGGGAGATGGCGGTGGGAGGGAGGTGGGAGAGTGGCAAAGGTGGTTGTGGTCGCGTGTTGCTGGGGAGTGGCGTTGGTGAAGGCGACAACGGGATGGTGAGCAGAAAGGTGGCATAAACGATGAAAGAGGCGGTGACGGTAGGGACGGTGAGGGTGGCCGGCGGGCGGCGGAGCGTGACAGGTAGGGGGACGGGACGCAGTGGAGGCTGCGGGACGGTGGGGACGCGCAGAGAGCAGGGCCCGAGCGGTGCAGGCAGCACGCAAGAGAGCGCAGAAGCGGAGAACCGCGGGGGCGGCTTCGGTGGTGGATAGCTGAGCAACGACGTCGCGACGCGGAACAAACGACGCTCGCACCGCGACATCCCCTTTCCCTCCATCTCCCTCTCACGCCTTCCCCCCCTCTCTCTCTCTCTTTCCGTCTTTCTCTCTTTGCCTCTCGCTCCCGGCCTGCCCCTCGCCGCCCGCGTCCTTCGCGCTGTGAATTATGCGGACGGTCCCGTAATTAAGAGAGATGCAGCCGCCCGTGCACCCCCCCCCCGCTCCCGCGGCCTGTGCCCGACGCCCTCTGTGTTGTGCTGGAATTACGATTTAAATGATGAGGATATAATCATTTGGGTGGCGGAGAAATTTAATTGTCGGAGGGAAGGCAGCGCGATCAAAAGGGAAGAGCCTTGTTCTTCTGCAGGGGCCACCACTCGTGATGATGTTTCTGAGAACGCTTCACGTCGATGTCTCTGTCGTTCTGCCAACGGAACGTATTATTCGGGGAGTTGAATGCCGGCGAAGTGAATTGCGATGTAAAATTAAAATGAATTTGTTCTTTGACGTGATATTATAGTTTTGTTATTTACGCTCATTTCACACAGTTATCACATCATTTATCACATCAAACCATTACATAATTTTACACATTATCATTTTACACATGACGTTTAGAAATAATGAAGTTGATTTATCATAAATTATGAAGCGTTATCTGATGTTTCTTCTTTTTTTATTCTTTCTCATTTAGTCTTTGGAATAATTATTCGCTTTTAATGAATTGTTTTGGGTTTTGTAGAAATTTATGAAGCAGCGCAGAAGAAACGTTGAGGACTTATTAAGGCAATCTCATAAATGTTAGTATGTTTTTCAGCCAAGCAAAAAAATAAAGAAAGCATACTGTTTAAATTAAATTAGAAATAAAACTATGCCTGAATTAGAATGTTTTCTAAAAATGTATCGAAATATAAATTTAGGGTAGTATGTATTGACGAATTCGGGGAGGATGTTGGGTAGAATGTTAGGTAGAATGTTGGTAGTCAGATCAGTAATCACGTAGTATATGTTGCCAAAATAAAATAGCACTATAAATACCGAAGAACCTTGTTCAATTGCCTGAAATATAAATAGAAAAAATTAGGTGCCACAAAAAATGGCAGCAAAGTGGTATTGTAATGGTAAGTGGAAAAGATTCTGCTATATCAAAGATATAGATATGATTTGAGAAATATTCGACCCTTTTTGCCGAGACTGAACATCGATGAATTGTTAATGATAGAATCAGCCGTGAACCTTATCACATCTGCTTACAAAGATCTCAAGCAATCTTTTCTATGCCACACGGAAACGTCAGGCACCTACAGAAATCCTTATCGGATCTCATTACAGAATCCTTTGAATGCGTCTGTAATAGTTTGTTACGGTTATATGTTATTTGGTGCGTAGGCGATCGACATGCTTAGCAAAATGCTACTTTGCATTTGGACGTCTCCTCAGATGTCCATATCGGACTCACTCTTATACATTGCCACAACTACGCGCGAACAGGCGAGATAAAATTCTTCCCGGTGCGGCAAAATCGTCCGCTAACGACTCCCAAACACACGTCCTAAGCGCCATTTCTCGCCTCTAGTGGCTTCCCGGGTAATAATACAGAAGTATCGTAATAACAGCTCCTCTTCGGCACGAGCCTTTCGTGTCAATGGCCTATTTGTTACATGCTTCCGACGCTCGAAGTCAGCCCCCACCTCCCCGTCCCTCTTCGGTGCCTTATCTCGGTCGACACTCCCGGAAGCTCACATTTCGGGCTGCGCCACTTCCGATGTCGGGTTTGTTGACTTTTCTCCCTTTTTTTCGTCCGTCCCGCCGTAAATTGCCTCGAAACGTTCAGAACGCGTCAGACCTCGCAGTACGCGACGATATCTTCGCAAAGGTCGTGCTTTATATGAAGTCGTCCATTATGTAAGCTCTCGGGGTTTTTATCTCGGTGCGTATAAATTATTTTTGTGGCATTTGCATATAAACGAGAACAAAAGCAGATGAGATGCGTGTGTGCGTAGCGGGCGGTGGTGTATCGGGATGGCGCTCACGTCTGCTGGCAGCCTGCCTCGGCCCCGCCCCAGCCGCCGCCTCCGCCGTCGCCCTCGCCGCTCCCGCCCCCGCCGCCACCGCCACCGCCGCCACCGCCACCGCCGCCACCACCGCCACCGCCGCCACCGCCGCCACCGCCCCCGACCCTGCCGCCCCGGCCTCGCCTCCGCCCTTGCCGCCTCAGCCCCGCCCCTGCCGCATCAGCCCAGCCCCTGCCGCCTCAGCCCCGCCCCTGCCGCCTCAGCCCTGCCCCTGCCGCCTCAGCCCCGTCCCTGCCGCCTCAGCCCCGACCCTGCGCCTCAGTCCCGCCACTGCCGCCTCTCCCGCCCCTGCCGCCTCAGCCCCGCCCCTGCCGTCCTGCCGAGCCCCGCCCCTGCCGCTCCCGTCCCCTGCCCCTGCCGCCCCGCCCCTGCAACCCCGCCCCTGCACCCCCCGCCCCTGCAACCCCCGCCCCTGCAACCCCCGCCCCTGCCACACCCTTCCTGCTGCCATCCCCCGCCCTTAGAGCGCCGCCCCACGCGCTGCTGTCGATGCTCTGTTGCTTCACCGCTCCCGCCTTCCTTGCCGTCTCTTTGCTCTTGCTTTCCTCGCAACTTCGTTATCTCTGACGCCTGTTCCTTTCGATATTCGATTTGATTTAATTTCGATTTTAGGGCGATTTAACTGCTATGGAAATTGGGTCTCTGGGAAGGGAAGGCAATGGGAAAGTAAGATGCGCGCGATCCTTGGCCTTTTGCTTATGGTGCAGCTCCGGGCGATGCCAATTGAGATCAGGGAAATCACGGAAACCAATGAAAAGAGTCCACGATCTCCTAGTCACCTGTATGCTCGATCACTTTACCCTCCCTCGTTTTTCGGTTCTCCTGGCACACCGCCCCTGACATTGCCACCGACAACTCCACTTTCAGAGTCGCCTTGTTATTCCTTTCCGTGTGTCTCACACTGCGCGCTCTCTTGTCAAATGCACCACTCCATAAGCGCTGCCATGCCAACACACGTGCTGCATTCGCAGGCCTCGCCACGTCCCCTGATATGCTAATCCCGCCATTCGTTCTCGAGTCGGTCTGTGTTTCATTTCGACCGATGTCATAATTTAGTCGTTTCCTTCTTCGTTCCTTCGCCCCCCTAGGGTTCTCTCCAGCTCTCATTTCACCAGCGAGTTTTTTGCTTGAGTATATCTCATGTTTTCTACGCCTATCTTCCTTTCATCTCCCCACAAAACTCGACGCCTATCTTCCTATTCACTCAGTCTCTATAATCCCCATGTCCATCACAAAATATCTATCAAATTCTCCTCCTTCTTGCCACACCCTTCATGTTCCGGTGACCAGGATAGTACTTGTAACTTGTAACAAATTCTGCTGCCAGATTAATATTGTCATGACATTAGTACAGTCACTATTCGTATAGAATCCCATCATCGACATGTATAAATATTTACCACTTCTGCCATTGTCTGAATTCACTCTTTGTTGTCCCTCTGGTTCTCAAAGGCCTTCCTTCCTTTCCGTCCTCATCGCCTTCTCTGCCACGTCCAGGGACCCAGTCCGTGGAGCCGCACCCTCTCACAGTCCTGGCGCCGACTTAAGCCCGGCCGTCTCCCCTCTCGACCCTCGCCCCCATACAAAGTATCCCTAAAATTATTTGAGCAGAAGGGCAGCGCTGACAAGTCGTGAGGATCGCGCGACCGACTGTGGGGGGGGGGGGGACAGGGGGCGCGGAGCTGCTCTCGCACGGGGCCGACGCGACGTCATTCGCCCCGGGGAACCCCCGACGCAGTTTGTCGCGGAGTTTAAGACCGGCCGGTCCATATATGCCGCCCTGAGCGGAATATACGATGAGTGACGCCAGCGGGGCGGGGGCCGCTGCCTGGTCGGGCCGACACGTCCTCGGGCGACGCGATGTATGGGGCGTCGTTCGCCCCGACGCCCCGCCCCCGCGGTCGCCCCAGGAATACACCGCACGTGGCGAGAGTTTTCGGGTTGGCGTGCGGCACGTGGCGTTGGCACACGTGCGTGTCTGCGTAATGAACGGATATAGTAAGGCTTCATATAGAACACTGTTTCATTCAGCATTGGAGCATTTTGAGCGTATCAAAGGGAGAACTTTGCGCCCTTCCCTCGCGTACGTGGTGGCATGTCATTGCTTTACACTCCATGCTTGATTGGAGTGAATGAGAATGAAATACCGCTCGCTCATGTTATGTGTGTGTGTGATTGTAAGAGATGATTATGAATGAAGTTAATATCTGCAACGTGATTGTATGAGTACCAAGCCGCAGTGTCGATGGTGAATGTTCCATGTTTATGCTGGTGTCGAAACCCCTGTCTTGGAACACGCTTGCTCGGATGTAGCTCTAAATTCTGCTTCATCGAAGCTACTCCCCTGCAGGTTCAATTACAACAGCAGAATATTTTTTCGATTCTATGAAGTATTTGTTATTAACTGATCACACATGAACCAAGAACGAATAACGTCCTAATGTGAATTGGAGACCAGTAGTTTCTTGAAAATGAACATATATTTGAAAGCAAGTGGTATTAAAAAGTAATCTGAATTAAAATATCTATTTTAGTTTCTGACTTTGTTGATGTCAATTTTGTATCTTGATAAAATCAAATAAATATTTGTTCATTATGTTAATCAAATGTAATTCATCATAATCACGTTCAGTTCGAATATTGATAGTATGGCCTCAAATTATAAAACAATGAATGAATCTGAATGTTGTTTTGAAGATGAAAAATATTGATTTCGAACTTAAAGCAACTATAAATAGAAAGAAACGTATGGGGTTCTTGCTGTATATTTGAACATCCGAAATGTACCTTTCTTTAAGGCGGTTCCTACATTCATTATTCGGCGAGTAGCGAGCGACTGTACAGTCCCGAGTAGTGAGGATGAGTTGCTATTTGCCGAGCGACGAACATTCGGCGCTCGCCGTACCCACCGCGAGTCGGTATTTTGGAAACACCAAAGGAAGCGAATATTCGGCGGGTAAATCAGCTGCTCTGAATTGGACGGGCAGTCGCTCGCTACTCGGCGAATGCCGAAAGAGTGGATCCGCCTTCAGACTCAGTCGAACGCAAATGACTCGTGTCCAGATACACGAACGCGGTCTCGTCGATGGCGTCCCCTTTTCCTCAGCGAAACGCGTCACGCGACACTGGCGCCGGCGAGGCGGGTGGGGTGAGCGGGGCGGTTGGCAAGCCTGCGACGACGTCCTCAGAGTTCCCCTTTCGTGGCGCGGGTTATTAGGAACTCGACGTTCACGTGAACTTCAAATAACTGTCCAAGTGGAGGAGCTCAATTGAGAAGGGTCAATTTCATGAAAAATTGCCCAGACATGCGCTTATTGCTGGGAAGGGAGTAAACACAGTATGTGCAGAAGGGTTTGTCCCCTAATGAGTGTTCTCTTATTACAGAACGATTGGTAGGAGAAGACAGTCCTTGATTCTGTACGTTGACCAGTACGTTGTTGAGTTTTCGAAAGTTTGATATTACCACTGTACATTTTTCAACATTTCATTTCCTTTTACATTCTCGTATAACACAGAGTAAATACACAGCAAACAGAAACCTATGTAAAGCTCAGTAAATACTAGATGTCCAAATTACGTAACTACACGTTTAGGAACTATCGGGATTGTGGTTTTCTTTGAAAATGTCTTACGTCCGTCCGTCTGAAGGTCCATTGGCCTGGCTATGGACAACATTAGTGCCTCAACCGTGAAAGGATTTTTCTCGAAATGTATATACAGTATGTTTCTCGATCTATCTGGCCGAGCTTGAGACCGTGGGAATTTGGAACGTATCTTTTATTTTTGAAGGTGTACTTTATGAAAATGAAATCCCTGGAATATTTTCACTTGGAAAATTGCACCAATTTTTTTCTATAATTTTTTTTCAATACATCGAAGTACACTTATAAACATGGAATAGCTCCTATTTTCATTAAAACCTCCAAAAAATCGTTAATTACTTAAGTTAAATGTTTTAGGTTGACTTAAAACTTCAATATAAAAATTTCTTTCTTCTTGAAAGCTATTCAATATTAGCTCATCAAAATATTTTAGGCACAGTATTATTTGAATATTAGAAGATTTCGCATACGTTTAAGTGAAATCGTGATAATTTTCCAAACGTATAGGCAAGACTTTCTAAACAACTTCTCCGAATCTTTTCTTTCCTGTTTTTGTAAAGATCGTGCACGATACCCTGAACCCTATACTATAGTTCCATTTTCCTTTAGACGTTTGAATTTTCAAAAATTAAATATTTTATTTCTGTGGACGTGTCTAGAAAACTCCAACGATCGGAGCAATTATGTAATTAGTACCGGGGATGTGGCTACGGTCGAGTTCAAATCTCGCACGAACAATTTTTTTTTTTTTTTTTTTTTTTTTTTGCGAGTTGGGAGCGCTTGTCAAGAAATGTGTTGGGTCAATGAGACGATCCCTAGTGAAATGATTCGTCGCTGACCGCGGAAACATGAAATCGCGTTCAAATGGGCGAGAGTTTCACCCTAGTTCAGCTAGTATTAAACTATTAAGGAAATGTTCCAAATAATTCGAGAAAGAATGTGTTGTTGTAACTCCGCTAGTTTGTTTAGGTTTCTTGTAGCTATAGAGCACAAATACTAATATTGTTAAAAATTTTGAATTTTCAAAAATCAAAGATAATGAGATAATTCGAGAAATAATGTGCTGTTGTAACTCCACTAGTTTCTTTAGGCTTTTTTTAAGAATAAAACACAACTGCTAATTTTGTTAAAAAAATTGAATTTTTATAAATCAAAAATATAAAACTGAAGTTCATTTCTTAGGGATGTGTCCAGGCTTTTGAAATGTTGAGCACCCGACAATGATGTGTTTAGGTACTAGATAAAGAAACTTAAATTCACAAGTCTAAGTACCAACCTCGCCAAAAAATATTGGGGTTGGGAACGCTCACAGAGGCATGAGTTGGGTCAAGGAAGCAATCCTGCAGTGAAGTTACTTGTGAACGGCCCGAAAATATACAATCTAGGTCAAAAGTCCGGTGTAACTAGTATTCAAATAATAATAATAATAATAATAATAATAATAATAATAATAATAATAATAATAATAATAATAATAATAATAATAGGTATCCATTAGAAATAATGCAGGGAAGAAGATGCTGTTGGAGTACCACTAGTATATGTATTTTCTCTTTTATTTATTCATTAATTTATATTATTTAGCTTCCTGTCCATATTTCTAAAGTTTAATTTATTTTTACCACGTACTTTTTTTTGTTCTTCCTGTTTTTTGTTTTTCCTCTCAAAAATTCGAGTAGCAACTGATGTACTTTTCTTCTTCTTCATCCAATTACGTTATCTTTAAATTACCTCATTGTATACTTTGCATTCTCTGTAAAATAAATCAGAATCTCTGTAACCACTAACTACACTTGATACAAGGAACTTATAAACAATTTTTATTGAGTGCATCTTGGATATAATTTTAGTATAAAAATATGACTGCTTTGAAAGAACATCCCTTAGCTTTGTCTCTATTTACATCACTATCTGCACACGTTAGTCAATTTGTAAAAAAATATTCCGATATTAAATTCTAAAAAAGATCCATTAAAATAAAATTTAAATTTGAAGCCAACAGCCTCAATTCTGAGCATTTACAACTTCTCACAATAGATAATGATTGTTAGGTGAGTGTATTAGAATATCCTTTTCATTCCAACTACATTCATAAAATTATATCAAACGGCAGTAATATTAGACCGTTTTCTGAGCAAGCTAGCATCGTTTCAAAGGCGCAAACTCTGTTTTAGGTGCTCGTTGAATACAAAGCAAGAGCATTGTGTAATGAAAATAAGGTTTCAGAGGGAGCTGCGAGCTCTTTCATTAAAGTAATCCCTCCACATTGTTCTCCTGCGCACACTCGTCTTGTGCGGACCGAGTTTATCGATTTTTCCTCCGGAAAGGCTTCGACTTTTACTCCGCGCTATTTACGTAAGTGGCGGGAGTGTTAATGGCATGGACGGAAAGAAATGGAAGTTGAAGCTAAATAAACGCCCCACCAAGGTACGCCCTGTTTACGGCGCACTGAGAGCAAATTAACAAGCGAAGATCAAACGTTAAGTGATAGCGACGAGATCAAAGGCGATTTGGGAGTTCTCTGAAACAAACCAGGAGGCCCAAAATATGCAATGTCTGGCAAAATAACAAGCAAGTAAATTAAACAAATTCAGTGATTTAGTGGACCAGAGTTTATGGTTTGAACTGAGGTGAACTCCACGTGGAGAAAAAGTGATTTTTTATCGTTTCCGAAAAGTTGTTGGAATTTTTTATTTTTTTTTTTATTTTGGTGATTGAGTTCCTCCACTGAGATTCTTGAAGCGGTTTTCTAACTCACAGTGTCTTCAAAACTCTTAAAATTTTGTTACTGCTAGTTTTGGCGCAAGAAGGGGATTTAGATATAATTACCTACATCTCTTTTATTTGCACTACATTTCGGACTGGAGCATTTCAGACTGGACATTTCGGATATTTGCGATCCTGAAATGATAATTCATTTTCTCTTTATTAGCGTTAGATATTTAAATTTTGTGATAGATTTATTATACAATATTTCAATTGTTCAATATACGGAAAGAAATAGCAATATTGCAAATCCTACAACGATGTTGAGGAAAAAGTGTGTAAGGGAAAGATATTTAACATTTAAGTAAATACATGATTTATAATAAATTTACATATTAATACATTTATTTATTTGTGAATTGAATTGCTATAAAACTCTTTGACATATTCAATTATGCTATTGCTGTTACTTTTCCCGCGTTATAATCGTGTCAATTTAGACTGTCATGGGTAGAGTAGTATCTCTCAAATCAGTGCTATCACTTGGTATTTGTACGAAGCACTAACCTGCTAAACTTGCGTAATACTTTTTCCTGCTACGAAAAGAGAGAAACGCGGAAGCACTCCGTTGATAAGATACTAGTGTTTAGTATACTTTCTCATGTCGATAAAATGTGAACTGGTATTCCAAAGAATTAAATAAACGTTATCTGTCTGTCAAAAATAAACTCAATGTTTGCACTAGTTTAGCTTCGATCTATTTGAAGAACATGTAATTATTATCACCAATTTTCCCCTTATTTTTGTAAGTGTACTAAATGTTGCTTATTTTGGCACTAGAAATCAATTAAAGATTTCATCACTTGTCTATACAGCACCTAACATTTTGCTCACATGCTTATTTTATTTTATTAATCAGTGGTAGAGTATAGAATAATTTTTTATAATTTTTAGATAAAGAAAAAGTTTTAATAATAAAAAGTTTTAAGAATAAGTTTTAGATAAAGAAAGTATTTCCTACTTTTAGGAACACAGTGTATTAAGAAATGTAAATATTTATATGCAGTAAATTTCATTTAATATTTGTAGTGTAGGAATGCTTTTAGAATGTGCCCACAAAACATGCTGCTACTGAGTGCATTGCCACTATGAATGCATGTATGTATGTATGTATGTATGTATATATCTATGTATGTTTGTTTTTGGCATTTTAGAGTCATATGAATCCGACTTTTGCCGGATCACTGTTTCCAGGCCTTGGCACTGTTTTTATTTATTATCACGCGTAAGGGAGATATGTGGCAAACATCACCGTACCTAGAATATTTGGCCTGCCTGATCTTTCTTTTGTCACACAGCTAGAGAAACTGAGACGATTTGGCATTCGATTAATAGACTTATATCAATATAAAACGTATTGTTGGTCACGATATGATTGGTCATTGAACAGAAAAGCATACAATAAAATTCATCACAGCGTAATTATTGACCTAACATTGTAGTTTGGATGGGCATCAACCCGATCGTAGCACTGAACTGTGCGAGTAACCCAGTTATTGATTGTAGAGCAGTTGCCGCCACCTGCTGTTGCGCCCTCTACTGTGCGTTGGGTTGAGAGTGGCGGACGTGCGAACAAGACCACACTCGGCGCGAGCGGCAGGTGTCCCTGTCGCCCGCGCCGCCCGAGGGCTGCGGGGGCGGGGGCGGGGAGGGGGGCGGGGAACGCGCGCGGTATAAATAGGCCCGAACAACGGAAGAGGCGGGGAGGCCCGCGCGGCTCCCAGGAGATCGGCGAGTGACTTAGCGGCGGGCTGTAAATCACGCGGGGCGCGGGGCTATTTCTGGATGCTCGACCCCGCCCCCCAGCACGGCCGCCCTCGATCACACTGGCCCGCCACGGTTTCGACCCCGCTGCCTGCCAGCTTTTTCCTCTAGCCGCCACCCCTCCGTTCTGCCCCCAACCCCATTGCCTTGTCTCCGTAAGTCCTGACCTCGCTACTCTCGCCCTCACCACCGTTCCGTCCTTGCTACACACCCGTCCTCGCTATCAGGTCATTCCCATTGCCCGTCTGCCCTTGCTACTGCCCCGTGCCACAATTCTCCGCCCTTTAATTCCCTATATACTACAGCTTTGTTCTGTTTACAGCCACTGTCACTGATCTACCCCAGACCCATTCCCGACATCACTCTATATTCAACAATGATGACATGTTCGAACCCTTCTTCACACCTGCTCTACCTTACCCTACTCTACCCTGGTCCACTACATTTCCAACTGTTCTGTCCTCACAGCCGCTATCCACACACATTCTCTTTGACTCAGTCCACTACTGGCACGTCATCCTTTTATTCCCTTGTAATCATTTTCATTGTGATAATCAGTTCACGCGTATCCTCTTTGTTTCCTTTCACCAGCTCTATTGACTTTAATTCCACCATTCTGCATCTTCCAATACTCCCAACATCTTTCAGCTAATCCAATCTCCACTATCTCAAGTCCTCGTTGCTCTTCGCCAAATTTGCGCTTACTTCACCACCATCGGAAACACCAACACTCATCTACCTCTTCAGACTGTCATATTACACTGATGTATTACAGTCTTCACCCCTCGTGCTGATGTACCAATGATACACTGCCTCTCCTTTAACTCTCGCATTCCTTACTCCAAACACTGATGATTCTTATGTCGATATCACTAATGGTTTGCTGCTTTTAATTTCTATTTTCTGAGAGAGTAGTGTTTACTTTGTTTTACATATTTCTGTTGCATTCCAACTGTCCATGCTTTCTTTGTAACTAGACTTCTCTGGTCTGGTCCACCCATCAAACTTTTTTCATTGAAGTCTCCACCCCCGTTTACCGTCTCGGGGCCTCACCCTCCACCACCTCGACAGTTCTCAGCCGCCACAAATCATTCGTCGCAGCGCATAAAAGCAGTCGGCGTTGGCGGCGGCGTTCGCCCGTCAGACAGAAGAGGGAGTTCCCAGCTGGGCGACAGCCGCCCCATTTGCTCCGTGATGGGCTGGGCTGAGGAACTGTGACTCTGAACTGCAGGAATCTGGCGGCTGCTCTGAACCCACCAGGGCATCGCAAAGGGCCAGTTGTGTAAACGAGAGGGTAGTTTATACGAGTCTTGAGTCAATTCGGATTTTGGAATCGATTTTACCAGCTTCCAATGTGTGCAAAACTTGGAACAAAAACTATGCAACCTCCAGTATTTTGAGATGGATCTGTGGTTTCCTTGGATACCCAGGAACTCGGAAACATTGCAAAAACAATGACACATTTACGTTTCTGACTAAAAAATGCGGATATTTGATAGTAGTAATTTAGTACCGCGTACGTCTAAATTCTCATACTCAGAGTAGTTATGCTTATGACTCCGGAGACGTCATGCGACAGCAAAGCTCTAGTGAAAGGTCATTTAATATTGGCTATTCACGTGTTGCATTATCAATTCAAGTGTTATTCACGTGCGATACATCACGTTCTTGTACGTTACTTTTTTGGTAAAATATTACCTGTGGTTCTCTTCAACAGCATTTTTGCTGCTGCAGGGAATTAGTCGCTATTAGTTGCGTCAGATGTTTAAAGACATGAGTATCCTTTGAAGGGGAAGTAAAGCCGGCTGTCCCATGTTAGTAGATTTACTTGATGTAAAAGATCCTCAAGCCTAAATAAATCCTCTGAGCTCACTTTAAATTGCCTGTTTCGTCTCCCAAGTAATACCTTCTTTCTCTCCTAGTAGGTGAAAGGAGCGTAACGAAATTTGCGTGGTCAGACGAAAGAGCAGGTCTCATGGCCTGTGTCCCGCCACGTAAAATAAGGCATTCAGTCTTTCATTTTATTCTAAGATCGAATTCATAGTTGATACTCAGTAATAAGATAACCTTTAAAATTTGTAAATGATTGCTTAAAACAAGTGGACACTTCTAGTACCTCGTATTTTACATGCTAACCTCCTGGAAGAGGAATTAGTACTTGCTTGAATGATTGGAAACCTGGCAGCTTATAACTTTTAACATCTATTTCTAATGTGAGATAGGAAATAATCATTCATAACAATCACAGCTATAATATTTATTATAACATATCCAAAGTTAATTTTCGGGAAACACTTTTCCCACCTTCAGTGGTGTTTATATGTGATCCACGTTGCTTTGGCAAGACTCACTGAAGACGGGAAAATTGTTTCCCGAAAGTTAACTTTGGGTATGTTATATTAAATATTACGACTGATTGTTGAGGAAGATTATTTCCTATCTCACATTATGGATTACTACAAGAGCCTGCCTCACCTCAAAATTGATTCATGTATTTCTTTTTAAGTGACCACACAGGCTACACAGTCAATGTTTTTCAAACAAAGAGCTTCGGTCTTAACTTGTGCCCTTTGGAAATCTTTCGCAATTTTACACGGTATTGCGATCACAATTCACACACAATGTATTGTGAATCGAATTCAAAATGTTCTGGGAAATCATTTTCGTCATTTTTTATAATAGAAGTGAGCACCATGCCCATCGGCAAAGAAGCCGAATAAGAAATAATTAGAGGAGTAGGCGGCGTCCCTTCAACGACTGAGTGATCACTCATTGCCAACTCATGAAACAAAGGTCTGTTGGTGAATCGGCCACGTAAGGAAAAAGTATTTTAAATGTCCGGTGTGAATTCACCCTTTAGTTTCACGAACCCAAAACTACGCACGGTCAATCACAATTTGCGAATTTGCGCGACTCGCGGCTGACCGCCGCTTTTGTAACGGTTCCGAAAACATAGTCCAGGCGGTATTTGCGGTTCGGTGTAGAACAGCTTTGGGACCAATGCAATATTGACCGGTCGGTCGCGAGCCCAGTTCCTCTATTCCTCGTCTCGGGCTGCGAAAGCCCGAAATATCTGACGCATGGAATGCCGACGCATGGTATACAGAGCGACTCACCGATGTTATCGAAAATCAAGTGTAGATTCTCCCAATACCCCTATACTAGGGTTGTCCAACTGACGGCTCGCGACTCCACATATTGTGGCCCGCCAAAGGTTATTAGTCCAAATGAAAGGCCCTTGCATCCAAGTCGGGCGAAAATATTGTCGCGCCCTGTCGGGGTCAACACCCCCTTAATGTAAAATCTGATTAAGTTTAAATTTAAGATTTTTTTCCAGTAAATTCAGAAATTCAAAATCCTAGTGTGGTTCACTGCGTTATGCTTGGTACGGCGTGATATCACGCATGATTCTCCCGCCCCCCCGCAAGCCACTTCAGAGCTGCCGGGCGAACTGCCGAGATCTACTATACGGTTGATTGATTGATTTTTTTTTTTGTGTTTCCGGGAGCGTCAACTGCTTCGGTCATTAGTCCCGTTAGTGTAGTGCATGTTTTTCTCGGGAGATGGCTGTGATTTTCCCCTCGCTGGATGGCGAGATCCGGCACCGACCTACCGTCGGCTAGTGAGGTTTTCCCCTAACCAGGACTCTCCCACCAGCGGGGCACCGCCCCAGCCGGGACAAGCTCTAAGCTCCCATCCAGTCTCCCGGAATATGTGGTACATGTTAGTGTAAATGTGTGTGTAAGGGGAGAGGATAGGACAAGGAAGGGAAGAACAGATAGCGCGCGGTCCGTGGCCCGTTTGGTAGGGTACTGCTCCGACATTCGCCTGGTGTTGATCGGAGAAACCACGGATAACTACCGATCAGAGCAGCCGGCTAGAATTCTCCTCCAGACAGCGACTGAATTCGACCTATCTGAAAAGCTAGTTTCGAAAATCCTGCCGCCGTCGGGACTCTATACGGGATTACGTGTGAACCGCCCGAGTAATGAAAATATGGCCTGCAACCGTATTAAAGGCTTTAGTTGTGGCCCTTGAGGCCTTGTAAGTTGGACACTCCTGCCCTCTACCAACATTGAGTATACTCCCTACGTCAGTTCTGAGCCTCTGCCCATGTGCGCAGTTAAAATTGCGCACGTGCAGAGGTTCAAACGTGGTTTACGCTAAGATGCCTTACGTTATGCCAAATGCCTCTACTACATTAGTTCAATTTTTAAAATGCACTGAATAAAATTCGGTTTCTTTGTAGTACTGCGTAAAACAAAATTCTTTTCAGTTGTCAAAATGTGTGAAAAAGAACCTTTTAAGAGTTAACGAGATATACTAAATTCTGATAAGACCTAGAATACCTAGATATTTATGATAATTACATCTGCATAATTCTATTCGAAAACATCGTTAGGTATTTCGGTAAAGCAGTTTTACTGTCAACTTCGTCATATTTTTCGCGATTTACAGATAAAGAGTACATTTTGCTCACTAGTATTGAAAACAAAAATATCGAATCTTGAAGTATACGCGGTTTTGTAGCTTAATATAAATATTATTAGATTTCTTGGACATCAATTCGTTTGAGAACATAATTATAACAAGCACTGTTCCATTTCTGAGGTTCATCAATAGCCTTCTATGTCCTAAGGTGATAGTAGCGCTTGGTTTCTATTATGCCCAAGGGCCTCCTTCGTGATGTGAAAGTACGACTTAGCATTAACTGGTAGTTTGGAAAGCTTAACTTTGGGGGAGAAATGTAACCCTTGAGACAACATCGATTTGGAGTATGATTTTGTATTAATTACTCCACTTTTTATGAATTCTGCTGAAAAATATTCCTTTATGAAGCTTTAACTTACAAATGACATAGATAATTAAAAAAACATCAAAACATTCTATTATAAACGTTGCCATTAGTACGTGAATATTTCAAATTAAGTGCACTGAATTAATTTATGACAGTAATTAAAGAGTAATATGCGACAAGTGGTGAATTATTTAAATTTTAAAATATTAACTGTTAAAAAATAATATGAAATTTTTATTTAAATTTTTATTCATAATTTTCCGTACGTATGCTTCTAATAACCTCACAAATTAGTATTTTGATAAAATTCTCTCTCAGATTTTGAATTATCCAACCAGCCCCCTGATTATTTTTTATAACTTATCGAATGGGGCTATCATGTAACGCCGCGTCCAATCAATTGAACACTGACTAGAGAAATGAAATGGAAAATGTAACAATAAAAGGCTTTACTTGAAAATTCACAATAATTTTCCCTATGTTTAGACGTAATATGAGATATTATTAATTTCCATTTTGTTGATGCAGTCGCTAAGTCAACCCGTACAAACCATGTAAATTATAATTTTGTCTGAGCTTTTCAGAAGTAGAATATATCATCTTTTCCCCTGATTTTTGTATGTATAATTCTTGGAGAAGAGCCAGCTTCAAACGACAAAGCGTCAAAACGCAACAGGGATAAAAGAATAATAACAACAAATTCGAGTGTTAGAGATCGAACAGCTGTCGGCATTTTGGCTGCGGAACGTTTCAATAAAGAGATATTCCGGTACAATTACATACCTGTTAAGCCGGGCTTGGATCGTGCGGTCGAGCCCTCCCATTAGCATTTGAATATCCACCTTTTGGCGCGTGCCACTTTAAACAGCTTACACCGAGAAGAGGGAGGGATGGGGCGGCGGGGGTGCGGCTTATGTCTGTATGTCATGTTCTGAAAAGCATACGCAACCTGTTAGTACCTGTCCTCCATGACAATGATGTGAGACGTGAAACTGCTTAGAACAAAAGTCACTCCATTTTCCGAATGTCTGGGCGATTTTTAGATCAGTTAAGTGTTTTCACGTTGTGTTTATTCTTGTTTCCTTTGTTGTAGATAGACACTAGATCGTCTTCTATTGTCATTTTCAGTTAAATGCGTAATTATTAATCGTATCACGTTTAACACGAGAGGAGAGTATATGGTTTTTTAAGAAATCAGTCTTTCACACTTTAAGATAGCAGAAAAATGTTCGAATATTAATCAAATTTCATTTACGTAAATCTTGCAAAGCTGCGAATCTTACTCTTGCCTTGCCTATTTATTTTCGCAAACGTAGTTTCTGTAAAACGGACTTAGGGTGGGAAAGTATTTTCATGCAATGCAGATATTTATAATTACAACACATGGCGTAGGAATTGTATTCGTCGTGTGTAAGTAGCAACCAGGGA
Organism: Teleogryllus oceanicus; assembly: GCA_964035755.1. Lineage (NCBI taxonomy): Eukaryota > Metazoa > Arthropoda > Insecta > Orthoptera > Gryllidae > Teleogryllus > Teleogryllus oceanicus. Next base: position 128,180,264 of record CAXIVR010000003.1, on the reverse strand, counting down.
CCGAAAAGGTATTGAATACCGGTAAAAAATACCGGTATAATACCGGTATTTTCCATACCTTTTTCAAATACCTTTATTCATTTATACCGGTAAAATACCTCTATAGGACGTCTATACCGGTATGGACGTCCATAAAGGTTATACCGGTTTATACCGGTATTCTCAATGAAGAAATATAGCTTTCCATCCATACATGTTGACAAAATAGATTGCTTTAGTTAATAATGTCTCACATAATCTTCACTAATCAAATATCATTTCATAACTGATATTTATTGTTTAAATTATTATTTTGTATATATATATATATATATATATATATATATATATATATATATATATATATATATATATATTAAACAACTGTATTAAATTCTATTCTTATTATTGTAAATGTTTTGTGTTCGGGCGTTTACGTTTTGCATACGTTGTATGTATTGAAAACCTCCCTTAATTTAAACTTCGGAAAAGTTGAAATATGAAATAATAATTATTGGTTCCATTGAAAAGAACCTTTTCTTAGTGTCCTTCATCGAGCTATCTCCCATCTGACCTGAGAGATGACCTAAGTCTGTCTTTGTATTTCGTACATGGAGAGGCTGTCAACGTATGCGCCGTGCCGTAGGCGTAGGACCGTTTCTTCCCTCCCCGACCCCTCCTTCGGCGAACTGAGGAAGCGTTGACACCTTGAGATAATCACGAACGCTCAGGCTTTCAGGCCCAGTTTTGTTTTTGTTAAAAAATGATTTTCTTTTACTTCATTTCACAATTAAATCTTAATTATACATTAATAAATAGGGCTAAAATAAAATGTTATTTTCCTAGTTTATATTAAGGGTTTAATATATTTTGACATTAACTGCAAATATTGAGAAATTTGTAATAAAAGTAAATTATTATGTTATTATTATTATTATTATTATTACTTTTATTACTATTATTATTAGCTATTAACATTGCATGTGGGCTAGGGTTCCCTTCTACGCGGGTAGCTTACATTGTAAAATGCATCTGGAGGAGCCGACTTCGAGAAGAGTGTTTCTTCCTTAATAATAAGAAATATATACTAACATTATTAATTAATAAAAAAGAGTTTATTAATATTAACATTTTTACTTTTCAATTAAAATTAACATTTAATTGAATTAAATTTATAAATTAACAAACAAAATGATAAATTAATTTACACAAATTTAATGCAAACATTTAAAATTTAATTAGTATTAATATTTTAAAATATTTATTAAAATTAATTAATATTATATAGTGTTTCTCGCGTAAGAATAGTTAATATGTCTATTAGCGTTCAATGTCAATTTTTAATATTGTTTTAGTTATAATTATGGTGCAGAATAAGGAAACTGGGCCAACTGAAAAAATTATTTTCGGGTTAGTGATATGATCAAATTTAAGCAAATAATCGTATTTAGTGATAAACACAGTCATGCAAGAAGGAAGTTTGGTATGCGTGGGAAGACTCATTTATGGATAAGAAGACATGTTTCTCCATTTTTTATCGCTACTAGAAAGGACAAGATTTATACGGAGAAATTCGATAAATTTTCAACACTCTATCACGTGTCGCCAAGCTCTGCGCCCGGACGTGAGGTCCAAGGTCAGCGAACGAGCTCGTGTTGACGTCTGCGAAAGACCGTTGGCTGGTCCTCCGTCTTGACGACATAACTCGACTTCCCAGTCAACGGCAGAACTCGACCTAGTAGCTATAATAAGTGTCGAAAATCCGCCACCCTCGGGACTCGAACCCTAGGACCTCCCGGTCAGAAACTCAGCCGTGTGTAGTTGTTTCCTCTGAGTCATCTCAGCGGAAAATATCACAATGAATTTCCCCCAAATACCTGTATGATTCTACTGAAATACCGGTATTTTCTTATGAAAATACCGGTATTTTGATGAGAGAATACCGGTATAATACCTTTAAATAGAGGTATTTTACCGGTATAGACGTCGGATAAAGGTAAATACCTCTAAAAATACCGGTATTTGACGTCTTATACCGGTATTTTTAAAGGTATTTTGAATAAAGGTATAATAGAGGTAAAGGTATTTGTATACCGGTATAAATACCTTTACCGCTATTATTTAGGTATTCGGTCCCTGGTAGCAACAACGCACTTGAAGAAATGCATGTATACATATTCGTTACCTTACATTGCCAGATGACATTAAACAATTAAAATCGATACTTTTATTCATCATTAAATTATGGATACAAAAAGGGCGAGAAAGATATTCTTAACATGAAGAAAACGTGCGCAGAATATTCTTCTACCCCATACGTCACATACAGTACCTACTGTCTTTTGCTAAAATAAAATCAAGAAATCAAACCTAAGTTGTTAAATACTCTATTACTTATGATGACTCACATGCGTAACACAATTTTGTTACTTGTTAATTACTTGTTAAGTAGTTAAAGAGGAACATTATGCTATACAAGTTTATAAAGGTATATAAATTTGTTCAGAGGAGGTTTTATCAGGATGCTCCAATTTACCAGTAATAATATAGTAACAGTCCAATATGATTCATTCGATAAACGTTTTTATTATTTATCAATGGGTAATTTAAAATATAATTGTTATTTTGACACAATCATTCCTTTCTCGGTGTTTTCGAATTTTTTCTTTTTTCTTTTATTTGAAGCGGATAGTACAATTTCAAGAGGAAGCACCATAAAAAAAGTTCATTTAACTAGATGTTTGAGAATAATTGTTTCAAGGATTTCAGGCATTAACCTGAGGCACTTTGCAATAAACTGCAACTATAGGCCTCGGGAAATGAGTTCGCCGGAGCCTCAGACGTTAACTGTTCAGAATACGACGTACACGTAGCACTACGTTTGCATGCAACGCCTGTTGTCGATTCGTCGTACATTAAATGGCATTACAGTTCCTCGAAGCTGACGTTGCGTCTAATTGTTCCTTCTCGTCTCGCTCGTCCACATTAACCTAAGCCGGCATCAAAGCGTGCGTTGCATCAAATCGCCCCCACAGCGGCCGCCCAGCAGCACGTGATAAGGAGCGCCTCGACGCTCGCCGCCGCGCCTGGGGTCAAGCGACAGGTGCTCACGGCCTGCCGGGGGCGGAGGGGACGGTGAACTTGGTGGGGGTGGAGGCAATGATAAATACTGCAGGTGGAAAGGAACTTTTGGAAGAGGTGGCGGCGGCGGTGGTGTTATGTTGGTGGTGGTAATGGAAGCGACTCGACGGTTGTGGTGATATTATCGGAAGTGGATGTCTGAGGCGATGGCGATGATGTTCGCGACATAAGAGGCGATGGCGGAGACGAAGGCGTAGGCGAAGGCATAGGTGAAGGCGAAGACGGTGACGAAGGCGGAGGAGACGAGGACGGAGAAGACGGAGGCGGTGGCGAAGGAGGACACGGAGGAGGAGACGGCTGCAGAGGAGACGAAACGGTGGCAGGGGAGACGAGACGGAGGCGGGGAGGGAGACGAGACGGAGGCAGAAGAGACGAGACGGAGGCAGGGGAGGGGGGAAAACGGATGGGAATTAGTGAGGTGAAGGTGGGCCAGGAGGCGGAGAGGGGCGGTAGAGGCTGCGGCGGCAGCGTCTGCAGCAGCCCTATCGATTGCGCGTGGCGGCGGCGGCGGCGGTGCGGTCCGCGGGGACAAAGCGCTAATGTGCTGGACGCGTCGCGTGGCGTGGCGTGGCGGGGGCGCGGGCGGCTGGCCCGAGCCATTGTCCGGCCGCGGGCTGGAAAAGTGGGCTTTTGCACCAAGAAATGGAAAAGTCTAGATTGGAATATTTCTGAATATTCATTACTCCTTTCACGTAGACACGCCTACTGTTCTGATAATAAAATGAATAGTGATGATCAGTGGTCTATTCCGTTCCTTAGCGAACGCGATGGACGTGCGCTTTTGGTGTTTTGAAAGCAAATGTTTGCAGATTGTAGACGTTAATTGCTGGTGTATTTTTTAGTAAAGTTCCTATCTTTGAGAAAACAATGCAACTGACTGTATGTCATTTATTGCCCATAAAATCAACTCCATTATTTTTGGCCAAAAAATAACCGTTCATTTCATTCATCCACGAGCCTCAATTAAGTAATTAGAAGGAAGCGATCATAGGCCACAATTGATTGACCAGCGGTTGTAAATTACCCTCATCGATAATAGTTCACGTCTGGTTTGTTTAATATTGCACAATAAAGCAATATAATGTTAATAAAAACGATAATAATCATTTTTATTTGGTGGTGGAAGGTCAGTCACATTCTTAATACATTGCTTGATCCCTTAAATCGAATTATAGTTATAAAGAACAAACTGGCTGATTTTAAAATTAAAAATCTTGTAGTCTGTTATATTTAATTCTTCCTACTCCAAGTAAATTACTTAGTGCTCATAGCATTAGTATGCGCGTAAGCATTTAAGTACAGAATCGTACTCGTAATAATTCGTAGCGTTTACTTTCTAAATTTTCGTAAATGTCTTTAAAAAGACAAACACACGTATTAAACACGTAAAATGTTCAAAGTATCTTTAAAGAAACAAAATTTTATTTGATCCTTTGTTCAGGGGAAGTCTTCGAATGAACATACACCAGTTATCTAGCAGACGCTGTTAATGAACTACGTGCTAAATGATTCATTAAACTGATTATCTGATCATTACAGTGTCATTTGACTAACTTTCGAAATTCATCAACGTCCGTATGTAATGACGAGTACTCACGTTACCTGGAAAATTAACGTGCCACTTTGGCAATTGACACAATTTCATCACCCGTAAGCTTAAAAGATATGTACTACATCATTAACTTTTAAATTATACCGTTAATATGATGTTAAAAGACAATCACTACTTCCTAAATTATACTCAGTTAATCTCAATGAGAATTTGAACACAATCTGGAATACCTACATATCCTCTATTTCTCTCTTTGAGCGAAGATTTCTTTCGCCTAATCTTGTACTCCAGATCTGCTTTAAAGTAGCTGTCTACATGAGAATGATGAAAAATCGTGATATTTCGTGTTCTCAATTTTTTATTGGGTCGTGTAGTCTGTTTTATTCTCTTTTAAATGTTTCAGACCGTTTCTTGCAACGTTTCTTAGTTTTTGAGAAAATATTTTTTTCGAAGCGAGTGTCAACTGTCAAGCCCTGTGAAACTGTGAACTTCAGATGCATTTTTTCTGAATTGGGAATTTTAACACATTCATGCATACCAAACATAAATCATAAACTATTAAAGATAATAATGTAATTCTTTTTGCAGCATGTAAACCATGACTTGCTTTAGTGAATGAAATAAATTGTTAATATCTGACTAAAAGTTCCAGTTTTATGAATTGAAATGTCCAGAATAAATATGTACACAATTGTTTTTAAATAATCAAATCCTGACTGTTTATTTTTCACAGTACCTTTACCATTCTATTTCATTCATTAGAATATTCAATTGTGATTAACTAAAAGGAAGAATTATCTAAATATATCAATTTATTGTAGCGTTATGATGTTTGAAATAAAAACTCGCATTATTGCCAATTATTTATGAACGAATAGAAAAAAAAATTGATCTCTCTAAGAGCATAAAGAAATCAAATGTACAAGTGAAAAGAAAATAGATCCAAAATTCTCGATTTTTTTCTCTGGTAGACAGCTACCTTAACGCATTTGATTTTTCAACGGGTTTTAGCTTATTCAAACGCACACGTGTGTCACGCATTCAATTGGTATTGACAATGTAATTTTGTAAAACTGCTTAACATCTTTATCACAATAAAAAATAAAATTTGCTTGGAAATAAGTCAATTTATGATGAACATATATCTTACATGAGAACCAAATTTGAAAGTAAGCGCTTTATAGTGAGTATGTGGCTCATATGTCGGTTACATTGATTTTTAAAAAGCATCTGAGAACGTCAAGACACGACAAGCAGCAATTATAGTGTTAACGAATTGCAAGAGATCGCGCCAGCAGTAAATGGAATCCTTTGCGAGAATTTACTAAAAGTTTCTGAACGTATTCGCGTACAAGAGATCGAGGACCAATCAAAATAACCCTTGAAAATATCGGCCCTAGAGCGAAGCTCGCTAGAACAAGCTCTCTCTTTTGCTGCCGCTCGCCGATCTGATCACACCGCAATTGTTCGTGCTGGACGGAGAGGAGAATTCGCCGTATTTCGATGATTTGAAGCTTGAAAAAGGTAATTCGTCTCATCATGTTAAAATAACTTACCATGTATGAGAGAATTTAGAACTTTGAATCATAAATATTCTGATAAATTCACGTGAACGCATGGCACAGGAATATACTATTTTTCTAACAACGAGGAAATAATATATTTCAACGTTCAAGAACGTGTACTGAAATAGAAAGCATGTGCTATAGAAAATGTTTCTTTCTATTTCCAACTTGGCTTACCACGTAAGAAATTCATTACGCGAAGATATTGCAGTCAGATTATATAAAATTCGAAGGACTGTGGTAGAAATTCACCAGAGCACGGGTTCACCGGAGCAAGGGGTTGCCACGACCTTGAAAGGATCTGGGTCGCCGTCGCCGCTCCAAGCTGTCGAAATATTTTTTCGAGACGTTTTGTGAGTCAGAAAATTCACTAGAAATTCTCATAAAAAGAACTGTTTAAAGAAGTGAGAATTATGCTACAGAGGTAGATTCACCTCACTTACAGACGTAGATAGTCGAGTTAAATTCATTAAAATCAGTTAGACATTATCTTATAGAATATTGCAGTCGTAAAAGGAAGCCAGATAACTAATTCCTGTAAAAAGAATTGTAAAATAACCTATTAATTTCATTTTTCTATTATTGATAATATTTGTTCTTTTAGTGTGTGCATTCAATTTATTGTTTAATAGTTTTCAACTTGTTCAAAACCAATAATTAGTAAAAGAGTTATTATTGATTGTACGTTCATTGCATAACAATATTCTCTTTGCTGGCTAAATTGCATGAAGTAATAATCTATGTGAAAGTGAAACTACGTCTTGTATATTTCATTCACTATTCATGTGACAATTACTTTGAAAGTTATGCAAAGGGTATTTTGGTATGTGATTCTTTTTCAGTATTTTGTGTTTCCATGTATTATAGTCTTGTGTACAGTTATTTTATTGTGTTTTTTTGTGAAGTGAAGGGTAATATAATTTATGTAAAGTGTTTTGCAAATGTTAAAACGTAACTGCAGTTGTTACGAATCACGTCATTGCTAAAGGTAGAGCAAGTGATGGAATCTTTCAATGCGATGTGTAAATGCTAGAGTAGAATTGTATTCCAATATTTAAACAGAATATATTCAGAACGCTGTTCATAGTTAAAAGATTAACTTGCCTACGTTTCTTTTATTACAAAAGCAGGATAAAAGACGAACCCACTCCTATAGGACAGTTAGGACATATGAAACTATTCCTAATTTTTGGTGTGACATTGTCATAACAAGTCACAGATCAAGTAATACTACAAGGTTACTTGAGTGACCCGCTGTAGGCTTTTTAGAGAATAGTGAAAAGGTAGAGCGGTCACATGAAACTGTCACTGTTTTTAAAATTTTCTTTAATTTCTTAGTGACAGTCGCATATAATTTTTCCTCATTGATTATGTGGTCGGAAAGAATCTGAAACATTCCCATTCCTGTTTCTATGTAGTATAAATAATGATCCAGTGTCTTACCAGATATTTCGCGCCGACTTTTATTTTGCAAGCCCCAATAAATCAACCTACGTTCCTGTCGTAAAAAGCGTACAATCACTTCATAACCTCCTTGAGTCCTTTTTTGAGATGTATTAATCCTCTTTCAACAAAAGAATCTGGCCTGGGTTTGTTTGGAACAGAACATATCCCTGATAAACTGTAAACTATAAATCTATTAAGCCACTTACAATAGGATCCATGTAAATACGATCTTCCTCTGCTTTGACGACTTTTCGTCACCAAAATTAGCAGTATTCCTTTTAGTTCAATAATTTACTGAGTTTTATCTTCAATCTGAAATGTTAATTTTTAATTAATGTAATATGACCGTAATTTTGAAATTTAAAAAAATGTTGTCGATAAAGCACCTCTAGAAGGCACATTTTTTGTCCCAATGGCACAGATGAAGTTATTAATACGTATCTGTATGTAATATCTGAAACTTAATACATTTTGAAAGGTTTTTCTTCCAAAATTGCAAGATGATTATCTATCCAACTATACACATTAAACACGCTTGCAACTTTCATGGCTGCCATTTTTTTTCGTCACTGCGTGCAACCAGTGACTTTCGCGATTCCATGTATCAGTAGTACTAGTATAATTCCAGGAGATATTGTAACCGCTACACACCTTCCAATCGCCCTTGCAGAATACTAAATCTGTGCATGACCTCCATTACCGCTCATTGAGCGACGTTTCAAGAGAGTCATCCGCCCCCGCCCCCTGGCCCAGCGCCCGGCCCTCCACGCGGGCTCTAGCTCTCGAGCCGCCGCCAAGTTCGCGCCGCAAGGACAATTAATCAAGCCTCCTCGGAGTGGCGACCCCACGCGTCTGCGGCTGAAACTTCTCCCCCCCCACCCCACCCCACTCCCACCCTTTCCGCGCGTCCCTTCGCCAACAATGGCGTAAAACTGCCGGCGCCATTTTTCACAGCCTGCTGATCGTATTCATCCTTTGTTTCTCGCACGCTTAGCCGCTCCGTAATGACCTTTTATTGAGAATATCTTGAGCGTTCCTTTTCCCCTCTCTCCTCCTTCTTCTGCTCCTGCGGGAGTACCTCAAGGTTCGTCATCTTTTTTCCTCGGCGCGCGCGGACAAAGAGAGGAAACAACAAAAACAAAAAAGAGAGGTTTCGAATTTTTGTCACCGCTCGGCGGGAAAATGCGTTTATTCTCTTGTCTCGCGCTTGGCTTGCCTGGCATGGAGCGGTTTGAGAAGCCTTTTTGAATGGATATTGGCGATGTTAAGTATTCGTGCCGCGCGAAAAGGCGCGAGAAGTCTGCGAAGTCGGCGGGTCTTGGTGCGTGATAATGGGGTAATCGCGGCGGCTAAAATTAGATAGTCTTCGCTAGCGTCAGCCTTTTCTTGTTGTGCGTGCGATGCAGAAATGCCGAGTCGCTTGTTGTCTGCTGCTAGCGATGGGAGTTCTTTTCAGCCGTGGATTTTCTTCCGGGCCAAAGAGCTACATTAGACCGTAAAATATTTCGCTGCTTTAAACGTCTCCGAGATGTGCTTGCAGGGTGAAATATTATTTTATTCTTGACAATGCTAGGAGAAATGTGCAAAATAAAATTGTTCTTTATTTAAATATTTACGAACATTTGCAAATGGAATCTGAATAAAAATTGTATAATACAGTGAATGAATCTAGTTAATAAATAACATTTTTATTAGGCGTATTTTTCATAATTCTTATTTACAAATAGTGTACTATTAAGCTTCAATACAGTATTATAAAATTTAATTATTATACATGATTTATTAAAGTACAGTATATTGTGCTAACAAGGTTTGGAGAATGAATTGTTAGAATGAAAAAAAAATGGGATTTTCAAAACTAAATACGCACAGAAATAGTTTTTCAGGTTTTATGTTCATAATATACTTGTGCGTTTCATACACCGCAGTAATAAAGTTTCTTCTTGTTGTACATATCATTTGATTTTACCAAATAATTTAAACGGACCGTTTTCTTTACATTCTTGTCAACTTTGTTTTCATCTTTGATCCTGAGAAAAGAAATTCTGATGAAAAGTAATTTACAGTAGACTACGTGGTTGCAAATAAATCGGATTGAGAAATAACTTGAATTATTTGTACGTGTAAACAAGCAAATTGATTCCTATTAGCGGAAATTTTCTAAGGGGCAGCAAAAAGGAGGCTAGCGGATTCTTTAAGATTGAAGAGGAGGCACTCTCGCTTAAGTGGAGGCGATTAAATGTCGCAACGGTCTAGACGGAGCACTCTCTTCTTGGCCTTGCAAAGGAGTCAAAGCGAGCAAAGGAAGACCGGTCCTCGACCGCCCGGAAAAGACCTCCCTGAAAAAGAGTCCTAGGCGAGCCGTGCAATTGTCCACCCTACCGGTGCCTAACTCTGCGTCCTTTGTTACCATCCTGTGGCTGCCAGCCACCCACCACCACAATCTGCCGTCCACCGACAGCCGTTTCCACCCCGTGTCGTAACTACCGACCCTCCCCGCCGCTTCCACCCTTACTCCCCTCAGGCCGTTGCTTTGCACCCTGCTGTGCTCATAGCCATCTTCTCTCCGCATATTTTCGGAACACACATACTACGGATGCAACATCAACATCGATGTTGTCAAAACATGGATGTTTCGAAAAATTATCTATGTTTTAAACATTGATGTACTGAAGCCGATGTTTTTTGTACATCGATGTTTTGGGCTCAGTGTTTTGTTACGTTTTCGACGTTTTGTTTCTGGATAAAAAATGCCTCTAATCACAATTTTGTAAAAGTTGAAATATGAACTAACAACTGTTAGTACCACTGTGTGCGTTCAGTCGCTGTCTAGAGGAGAATTCTAGCGGCCTGCTGCTCTGATCGGTAGTTTTCCGTGGTTTCTCAGGTCAACAGCAGAAGAATGCCGGAGCAGTACCCTACCAAACGGGCCACGGACCGCGCGCGATCTATCCTTCCTCTTCCTTATCCTATCCTCACCCCTTAAATACACACTTACACTAACATGCACTACACTACCACATATTCCGGGAGACCAGTCGGGAGCTTAGAGCTTGTCCCGGCTGGGGCGGTGCCCCGCTGGCGAGTCCTTGTTAGGGGGAAACCCCACTAGCCGACGGTAGTTCGGCGCCGGATCTCGCCATCCAGCGGGGGAAAATCACCGCCATCTCTCGAGAAAAAAACATGCGCTACACTAACGGGACTAATGACCAAAGCAGTTGACGTGCCCGGAAACACGAAAAATCAATCAATCAATCATTTTCAATTCCCAACTCCCTACTATTCTAGCTTACCCCCCATCCTCACTTCTCAACCGTCCAATGCCTCTTCAGTTGCCTCCACCTCCCCTTTCCCTCCGCCCCCCCCCGCCTCGGGCGCTGGCAACTACTGTATTCTCGGGCCCTCTCGCAAGCAGCGGCTTCCTTCGCCCAGCGTCCACCCCGCGCGGCTTCCCCTCCTTTCCTCCGCGTTTCCGGTGGCCGCCAGACAAGATGGCCCTTTGTGGGGTTTTTGCCCAGACGGCCGCCGCGCGCCCGCCGCGCCGCACCGCGGAAGGCGCAGGCAACTCCCAGGTCCCGCTTTGTGGCGGCGGCGGTGGGCGAGTGGTTGGGCTGTGGTGTGGGAGCAGGGTGAGAAATGCCGGGTCTCCGTAGAGTTCGTTGTCTTCTTCAGGAAAAGTTGTAGTTTCTCCTTGCCGTGCAAGAAATTAATTCATGTAACGTTTCTCATTTATGATTTTTGCACTGAAATGATGAATTCAAGTAAAGGAGATTCGTTTCACACACACAAACAACCCACACAAACGCACACACACACATACGCACACGCGCGCGCATAACTGATGTCACTGCAGCGCCTCTGACTGGGAGGTCCTAGGTTCGAGTCGTGACAGTGGCAGGATTTGCGACACTAGCTTTTCAGCTACATCGAATTCAGTCGCTGTCTAGAGGAAAATTCTAGCGGCCGGCTGCTATGATCGTCAGGAGTTCCGTGGTTTCTCCGATCCACACCAGGCGAATGCCAGAGCAGTATCCTAACAAACGGGCCACAGACCGTGCGCGATCTGTCCTTCCTCTTCCTTGTCCTATCCTCTCCCCTTACACACACACACACACACACACTTACACTAACATGCACTACACTACTACATATTCCGGGAGACCGGTCGGGAGCTTAGAGCTTGTCCCGGCTGGGCGGTGCGCCGCTGGTGGGAGAGTCCTGGTTAGGGGGAAACCCCGCTAACCGACGGTAGGATCACCGCCATCTCTCGACAGAGAAACATACACTACAATTATGGGACTAGTTGCCATAGCTGTTGACGCGCCCGGAATCACTAGCCAACCAACCAACCAAATCAAAATAAATTACAACTACAGAGTAACGGCGAGTATGTTCTTTGTGACAATGTGCAAAGCTATGACAAGAAGAAAAATACTTTTATATGAATTTTTCATTTCCACAGAATTAACTTCTTAAATTTTTTAAAACTGCTGGGGCGTCATGATTGATTAAATAAAAACTGGTCACTTTTCATACTTTTTTTGTAATACAGAATTATTCATTTCCAACGTCATTTTAAAAACATTATAATACTGCTTCGTTTACAACATTATTACGACAATGTTCACGTGACGATCAATGAGATACAACTAACGACATCGTTGGCGACGGCAGAGCGCAAGAGCGGTGGAGGGCGATGGCGAGCGGGGAAGCCAGCCACACGTGCGGCGAGGGCGGCGGCGGTGGCAGGGGGCGGCGGTCGGCGCCGCGGCCGACGTGGAGAGGCCGCACTGTCGGCGCCAGAGGCCGGCGCGCCGCAGCGCGGCGTGGGCGCCAACTCCACCCACACCTTCTCCAACTGGCACCGCAATGGTCTCCCCGCGCCCCGCTCCGCTCTGCTCCCCGCTCCCGCTCCGCGCTCCAACACGCGCTCCGTCCCGCGCCCACCCGCCCCGCGCCCCACCCCGCCCGCGCCCGGCCCGCCCGCGCCCCACCCGCCCGCGCCCCACCCGCCCGCGCCCCACCCCGCCCGCACCCCACCCCGCCACGCGCCTCACCCCGCCCACCCCACCCGCCCGCGCCCCACCCCGCCCGCGCCCACCCCGCCGCGCGCCCCACCCCGCCACGCGCCTCACCCCGCCCGCACCCCACCCCGCCCGCGCCCCACCCGCCCGCGCCCACCCGCCGCGCGCCCCACCCCGCCCCGCGCCCCACCCCGCCGCGCGCCCCACCCGCCCGCGCCCCACCCGCCCGCGCCCGGCCCGCCCCGGCCCGCGCTCCGTCCCCTGACCTGCCCCGCCCCACCCGCCTCGCCCCACCTTGCGTCTGCCGTGACCCGCCTCGCCCGCCCGTCCGCCGTGCCTCGCTCAGCCCCGCCCCGCCCCGCCCCGCCCCACTCCGCCCCTCCCCGCCCCACTCCGCTCCGCCCCACACCTCGCCTCCCGGCCCGCCTTGCGCCTCGCCCCGCGCCCCGCCCCGCACCCGCGACCGCAGAGACCGCAGCAGCCACAGAGCCGGAAGATGAATTATGGTGCGGAAGATGCGCCTGTGTGCGGGCGCCCGTCGCGGCAATTTACTCGCTCACCTTAACCACACCGCGCCTCTGACCCGCGCTCCGTCCTGTTATACAAGTGTGGCGAATTTGTCCTGTCCTTTGAACCTTTCTTTAATTCGTTCCTGTCATCTTGTCCTCATTGCAATTATCATCAACGTAACGGGTAAGCCTTAATATGGCCACATCCACTGTCAAGCGAGACTTCAAGCCTGGATTGTAAATAAGCAAGGTTTGCAAGCCTGGTGAATATGTCGCCACAGATTTGTAGTGGCTTGTATTTTCACTGTGAAATCAATGCGAAGATGACTTCTTTAGAACCAACACAAGCCAGACGCAAACTTCTCATCAGAGTGGTTGGAGCCATGAAGGCTGTTGTGAAGAGTCATGACGATCCCCGTGTTACTAATAATTATTTTTTTTCTTGTTGATTGTTTTCTAGTATTCCCAGTGTGCTGCGTCAGCCAGATCAATGCAATCTGTCTACGACGGTATAACTGAGCAGGAAATAGTATTCAAATTTTACTCTGACGCTATTATTTGACAAGCTTCTCAAATATCGTGCATCTGCTGGGTAGAATTGCATTACTTATTTTCCAAAAGAAAGCGGGTGAATTACTGTCAATTCTTCAGTGGCGACGCCCAGGGAGGGGGCTAGGCCCAAGAAAAAAGCCTAGAGTTTTCGTTGTTACCTTTATTTGTAAAAGTTGATTAAAATATTTATTTATGTTAGAATTATGTAATTATTTAAAAAATAATATTTTATAGCATCGTAAATACGACACAAAAATAATGTATAATATAATAACAAATGTTTATTTTTTTAACAAAATTCTATGACGGCCCGCTCCAAATAACTGTGGGAACACTGCAGCGCAGTCGCCCACAATCCACTCGCTCTGTCGTCCAAACATACTTGCCGTTCTTTCTTGTCCCGTTACCTAATCCTTACCACTCACTGGTCTGCGAGCTCGGTTGAAATACCCATCGAACCTTGGAGAATTTGTGATGAAAAAAAGCAGTTTCGTGGCAGGATTTCTCTCCTATTTTTTTTTTTCGTTTTCCCTGACTCTCATTTGACCATTCCTCCATTATTATGCATTTACATATCTTCACAATCACCCTTCCATGAAAATGATTTATTCGCTGTAGATACGGCAATGATACAAAGGCAATAGCATCATATTACTTAATATTCTCCGCCTACATGTTATCCACGCCGACAGGCATTGCTTGTTCTTCAGATTAGTGTCAACACATACTCCACATCCTTGTAGCCTCGTCCTCGTCCCAATTGTCCGAAAGCCAAACAAACATATTTTTCTACTCCCATTATATAATTCTGTCATTTGATGGCTGAAACCCGTTGCATATTGATACACGCTACGGTACAGATTTCATTATGATACAGGTTCTTGACCAATCACAGAGAAGTTTACAAACCAAGTATTAACAGTTAATAAAAGAGAATCGTTCTAGTAAATGTTTCGTTTGATCGTGGTTACTAAAATTGCATTTAACATTATATTATTCTTGTCAGTTTTAATTTCGTTAATCATTAGTGATTTTTTTACGTGGAATATTATTTAAAATAAATTAGATCGTAATTTCACTTTGATCCTATGTGACTACCGCAATGGTAAATCAAATCCACCTGCAGTAAGATAGTTTGAGAGCTGTCCGCTAGGTAGCCTTCGTTGAATCATGCCACGAAACGATTCAATGTAAAAGTTTAACTAATAAAAGTTACCACACGTCGTAGAGAACGTACCGTATTAAACTTGATGTAATGGGTATTAATACACTCGTGTGAAGTTTACGATGCTCGCACCTTTCTCGCTCGTATCGTAATACCACACTCGTGTATTAATACCCATCATTACATCATAATGTACAATCCACTCTTACTTAATGTTTTATAATGTACTATTCCACATTTCCTTCCTAACGAGCATGTACTTGTGATTGAACCCATTCCTTATCCAGACATCCTGCGTCTCCGTAGACACCTCATCTCACCAGAACCCCTTTCGCAATTTTTAACGCACCCCCCTCAATTCTCGTATACCCCACGCGCTTCTCCGACCACATCCAAACGACACCTGTTTGCCGACCGTGTCGCCTCTCTTCCCGTCTTCTGCACTGTCCTTCCACGATCTGCGATCTCCGTGCTTTCCTTCTCACGCCCGTCGGTCCGTTTCTGATTGATGATCAGTTGATTGATTGAATTTTTCGTGTTTCCGGGCGCGTCAATTTCTTCGGTCATTAGTCTCGTTAGTGTACTGCATGGAGATGGCGGTGATCTTCCCCCGCTGGATGGCGAGATCCGGCGCCGACATACCGTCGGCTAGTGGGGTTTCCACCCAACCAGGACTCTCCCACCAGCGGGACGCTACCCCAGCCGGGACAAGCTCTAAGCTCCCGACCGATCTCCCGGAATATGTGATAGTGTAGTGCATGTTAGTGTAAGTGTGTGTGTGTAAGGGACGAGGATACGACAAGGAATGCGAAGGACATAGCGCGCGGTCCGTGGCCCATTTTGTAGCGTACTGCTCCGGCATTCGCCTGGTGTAGATCGGAGAAACCACGGAAAACTACCGATCAGAGCAGCCGGCCGCTATAATTCTCCTCCAGACAGCGACCGAATTCGACCTAGCTGAAAAGCTAGTGTCGAAAATCGTGCCGCCGTCAGGACTCGAACCTAGGACCTCCCGGTCAGAGGCGCTGCAGTGACATCAGTGATGCACTGAGCTACCGCTACCGGTTTGATGATCGGTGATTCCGGGCGCAGAAACTGGTAAAGTCATTAGTCCCGTAAGGTATTGCGGTACGTGCCAGTGATTACCTCCCTCCCCGCTGGCTGCTGAGATCCGGCACTGACGTACGCATCAGGTACCAGGGTTTTCCTCAACCGGTGTCTCCCACCAGCGGCACAAGCTCTAAGCTTCTAACTGGTCTCCCGGCGTGTGTGGTAGGGTAATGCATGTAAGTTCAAGTGTGTGTAAGTAAGAGGTGAGGATAAGCCAAGGAAGAGGAAAGAATGATCGCGCCCGGTCCATGGCCCGTTTGTTAGGGTACTGCTTCGGTATTCGCCTGATGTCGATCGGAGAAACCACGGAAATCTATCGATCAGAGCAGCCGGACGCAAGAATTGTCCTCCTGACAGCGACAGAATTCGACCTAGCTATGTGGGCCGTGTCGAAAATCCTGCCAAAGTCGGGACTAGGCCACTAGGACCACCTGGTCTGAGACATTGCTGTGACATTAATTCATGCCATGAGGCACCTCAGCCTGTCCTGTCTGTTGCCCGTTTTGCCCCGCGCGGGGGGGGGGCGGCCTTGTGGCCGCGCGAGCCAAGTGGGCCGGCCATCCTCCGCTCCGCTCTGCCCCGAGGTGCTTCACCGGGAGCGGTGGCTCAGTACATCAACTGACGTCACTGCATGGTCTCTGACCGGGAGGTACTAGATTCGCGTCTTGACGGCGGCAGGATTTTTGACACTACTTTTTCAGCTAGGTCGAATTCAGTCGGTGTCTGAAGATAGAGCAGCTGGTCATTCTAGCGACCAGTTGCTCTTATCGATCGTTTTCCGTAGTTTCTACGATCCAACACCAGGCGAATGCCGGAACCGAATACCCTAACAAACGGGCTACGAACCGCGCAAGATCTGTTCTTCCTCTTCCTTGTCCTATCCTCACTTCTTACACATGCACTACACTATCACACATGCCGGGGACTTATAACTTGTCCCGCTGGGACCGCTGGGACTGAAACTGCCCCGCTGGGAGATACCTTGTTGGGGAAACCCCGCTAGTTCATGGTTGGTCGGCGCCTGATCGCGCCATCCAGTTGTGGTGGATGGTCCCGATGAAAAAAATACACTACACTTCCCGATGAAAAAATACACTACACTTACGGGACCAATGATCTCGGTAGTTGACGCACCCTGAATCACTAACAATCAATCAATTAATCAAGCCGAGGCGCTCCGCGTGGGGTCAGGCGGGCCGGGCGCCAGCACCACGAGAGCACAAGCGCCGCCCAGTCTGCTCGCGTCGCCTGCGTCAACGCTAAGATTAGGCCCCGCTCCCGGCCCCGCCCCCATCGCTGAGGATGCGGGCGGGAGGACGTCAAACGCGTAACGAAAGACCGCGAGGTCATAGTTCAAGAAGCCTGGGATAATTGAGATAACGTACATATTCCCTCCCCTCTTGAATATTTCCATTTAGAGCAGATGGCCGAGAGGATCTGTGCATCCAAGTGGTTAATTCGAAGAGACCTCTTCACTAAGAAAGACGTTAAGTTGTTGTTGTTGTTGTTGTTGTTGTTGTTATTATTATTATTATTATTATTATTATTATTATAACTATTATTTTTAAGATAATAATAAAAATTAATTGGAGTAAGTATGTAGTAAATATCAGTTGGTGACTTCCGTGGTCCAGTGGCTTGCGGGAGAGACGTCAAGTTTGCGAAGCCGAAGTTTCTGGGCTGGAGTCCTCTGTAAAGTTTGTTGAACAGAAGCCTATCACGTTTGCCGTGGGGTGAACGTGGTAGGCTTCTCAGTCCTGCCTTATAGTACATGAACCCATAATTTTACCTGTCGTGATTGGCTTTCTCTGTTCTGTGGAAGACGGGCAAACCAGTACTGCGATCACCTCCCAAAAAAAATGCGACGTCATAGGGGTTAAGTCATATGTAGAGGGCGGATTTTAATGAAATGTCATTTTTTTCTTCTTTTCCGTTTAGAAAAATTCCGTTTAGAATAGAAATCCATTTTATGTTATGACAAAATGAAATGACCTGTTTTTATTGGTCATTTTTTGCATTTTCCGTCGATTTTGGCTAATAAGTCATTTTTTCCCTTTTCCCGCCATTTTTAGTGCATTTTCGGTGATTTTAATATCATATTAATGGTACTCGCTTCAAATAATATTTACGAGATGCTACAAATATTCTGCACAGAATTTCTGAATACCTATGCCAGGTAGCGTATTCGATTTCTTCCCTCGGAAGTTGTAAAGTCAGCCTTTGTGATCATGTAATCAAAAGTTCCTGTGAAGCCTCTCAGCGCCATTGACCGTTCAACCGATGTCGTGATAATTAAAGAGAGATATTTTGGTAAAGAACAGTCCAAACCAAAAGTTTGAAAGCTGAGTTCACTTGAACAAATACAAGAAGCCTCGATTGCATAAGTACGAATGTATTTATATAAATTACATAAAACCGTAATGTATCCAACAGCTTGAGTTGTTTATCCGATCTGGTTTTGATCACATTTTTTACGTAACTTTTCCTTTGCTTTTAGGGTATTTTAAAAACATTTTAAGAGCGTTTATTGATCATTTTTAAGCAATGTTTTAGGTCATCGAAATCCGCCCCCTAGTAATATGTACCAGGAAATTACGTGAGAGGAGGCAGTGGTTGGGTGAGAGAGAAGACTGGGTGATGGTGACGTCGTATTCAAAAGCAATCCGTCACTTAACCTGCATATCATAGGATTCGTCATCGTTTAATTATTACCCAGGAAATTCAAATATCAATTTCCGTTCTTGTTTAGAGGCGTGACACCGGAAGAAAAATTGGACATTATCAGTGTAAGGAACGAGACATTAAACTCATTTTAGCTCAGTGGATACTCGCGTATATTTCAATGAATTCTTAATGTAGGACGTAATTGCACATTTTGAAAAGAATGTGCCAGTTACATGGCTTTGGTTTGAGTTCTGACAGAAAGCAAAAATCTAGAGTTTGTATTTTAATTATGTTCATTTTGTTCTTTAATAAATTATTCATTTCCTTGAGCAATTAGCAGGGCTTAGCTTCGTGAACTTGCTTTGCTGCAAGGTTCGAAACAGCACGAAAAAAAAAACGAATCGTTTATGCTAATAAATCTTTAGATTGGGTCGAACTTTAACAAATATTCAACACATAATGTCTTTAACATTGTATCTTCCCCTTCTAAAAGTACGTCCCGAAACAATTTCTACAGCAAAATCGCGGGGTAATTTAAATTTTTAAAAAATCAGAAGGTTGAGAACGAAACTTTTGACTTTTCATGAAGGAGTTGAAGGAAAGAGGGTCATTAATTATCAGGCTTATAGATGGCTCTGTGGTAGAAAATGCCTACTAAATAAAACACTTTAACCAAGTTTATTCGAATGAGGGAAAAGAAAATTTGGACGTAATAAGAACACATTGCTCTTCCTGAAAAGTGAATGGTTCCACGACAGTACAGAATGGCATCATCGCAAGCTTTCGTAAAATAGGCCGCGTCCTTTTGACCAGTTATCTCGACTAGTCTTTTTGTGCTCGTATTTCGTAGGCCAACTTTCCAAACTCATAGTCTGATAACACGAACATGTACTTCTCTCACTTCATTTCGTATTTTGTCAAAGAGTCGTTTATGCGAATTTTCTCTACTCCGCAGCTAAATAAGCAATTAATTGATTCTGTTTGGTATCAGAATGTCTATCAAGAGAAAACCAAATATTATCATCTTTCCAATCTTTTTGTATTATGATAAAAAATTAATACATAATTTATTTTTCCGGATGTGCAAAACATGTGTAGTATCTTCGACAATCATAATTTTGCAATTTCAATATTTTTATTGGTTAATACGATATCATTGATAGGTCTGTTTTGGTCTCACGCACAAATAAAATTTGCAATACCCGCAAAATATTATTTGCTTACAGGAATTGTTTTGAATTTCAGATTTGTTGGAAGTGTCGTGGACGTAAATTATATTTTTACTTTTTATGTTTGTTTGTCTCTCACTTCGTATTTACAAACACGCGAAACTGTCCGATGTTTCTAAGAAACGATCAAAAATATTTTTCTTGGAAACATTCCGATCTTCTAGCATGAGCAGTGACGTGCCCGACTTGCGAAGAAATTGGTATTTGGAGCGTTTCGGAGAATATCTTGGCATCGTTTGCCCAGCACCCGTCCACATCATTGCCAACATGCCACTGAAGCACGCTTTAGAGGGGAATGTGAAAGATCATCACACGTGGCATCCTACGCCGACAGTACCCAGTAGACCTCCTACTTGAAACCGGCTGTTTGTTTGCCTCCGCAGAAGTGCACGCATGATTCAAGGGGAATGGGGCAACGTTGTGCCTGTCCCAATAGTGCGTGCAGCCAATAAACACTTGGTGAATGCGGGTCGCGGGTAAGCTCTGTGAGTCACAGGTAACATTTAGATTAGATTAGATTAGATTATAATTCCGACTGCACTTGTGAGTAATATGGAAAAAGTTCACGCCAATATTAACAATAAAAATGTAACACCAATAAATGTAAAAGCTATTATTAGTCATAATAATTAGTAGTATATACTTGAAATTATAGAAATGGAAGCCAAATGTTAATATATGATAGCAATAAATTATAAACTGAGTGTTCTCTTGCTCAAATCTAAAAACTGTTTTCTTTTCATAATTTTGAGAAACACCACTACATTGCATTACCCTTCACAACAATATTATAGTTACAATAATATGTTTATAATGTAATTTTAACAATCAAAACATTAAACTGATTTTGCGTTTTGTTAAGGTGTAAAGAATTAAGGAGTAAGGCAAATGATTTTAATCCTTTTGTTGTTTTTGATGTGTCTAACATATGAAGGAATGTTTTGAAGAATTTTGCCGACAAATGTTCAATTTCTTACCGTGGGACTTTTTCTGTAATCGTTTGATACCGTCGTCAGTTGAAGTGGTCGGAGAGGGTATTCTATTATAGTATAATTGTTGTAACAAGGCAGTCCAAATAAAGGACTAGTTTGAAAGATTTCAGAAGGAATAGCTCTTAGGTAGTCAATGCGCTCCTATCTTAAATTGTTTCAACGATTTATTAACTTTTTTTGTGTCATCCGTATGAATACGTCTTTTTAATCGTTAGTTTGATAGTTAGTTGTATTCGCTATTACCGCACTATTTTTGGTGACGCATCTGGTCCCATGCAGAGCGAACGAATACGTCTACGGTGCCAAAATATTTTTTGGTGTTTCCTTCACGCCGGGAACCAGCTGGATGTTTGCCTACGGGCCACGCACGCATACGGAACGCTTTCGCCAAAGCCCCCTGCGTAACGCAGCGCGCGCGGGCGCTTTCCCTTCGTCCCGCGTCCCTTACCGCACGCACCCAGGATGCGGCAGCCTGCCGCCGCCCCGCCCTTTTTCGCCGATCTACTACGTTTTCTCCGGTTTCATCTCGTAAATCGCCATATCCTCGCGTTGGCACGTCCTTTCTCCTCTCCCTCCTCCCCTTCCCCGAACAAACGTCTTCCCCTCCGGGTTGTGCGTGATAATCCGTCCGTTGAATTCATATGCGGGCAGGAAGCGTTTAGAAAAGGATCTGGGATTAGCTCGCACCGACAAACAGATGTTCTGGCGCGTGCGTTCGGTCGCTTGCGTGCGTGTGCGTGTCCGTGTGTGTGTACCCGCGCGATGTTTACTCTCGCCCGCGTAGTTTTCAATAAAGGGAAAAACCGGCTCACCTCGGGGCGACCGGAAAGGAGCAGCGCGACGTGCATTATACATGCGGCGAGACGCCCTTTGTGCCGCTCCGCGGAAGAACGCGGCCGCGCACCCTCCTAGGCTGCGACAATAGAAGTGAGACCCGCGCCACAAGATAAACATGGCGCCACGGTGGCCGGTGGCGACCGGCCTCTCCCTCTGGAGGAAGCGACGACGCGTGCATTGTGGCAGGCGGCGGGAAGAAAAATATCGCTTGGTAAGGTGAAAAACAAAATTTCCAACTTATACCGACCACATCCCGCGGTCAACCTTCCTTAAGTTGTTTCCATCCTCCCCAAAAACGTATAGTCCGACTGCATTTCGTTCCGTTCCCCTGCTTAGTGTAAGGACTTCTTTTACGTTTGTCGTAGGCTGCTTAATATTATTTTGATCGATTATTGTTGATCAATTTCCGTATGTTTCGAAGAAACATTTGCATCTCCTTTTAGAGAATTATCATCGTTGGACACCACATTTAAAAAGTTTGTGGAAACAAAACTTGAAGTCTCCTATCACGAGCATCGCTTCACCCCTCTGACATCACATACAAAATTCCGAAGATTCTATCATGTGAACATATGTTCGAGGTTTTCTACCAGGAGACTTAGCTCAAGGCATCAACTGATGTAACTGTAATGCCTCTGACCGGGAGGTCCTAGATTCGAATTCCGTCGGTGACACTAGCTAAGTAGTTAGGTCGAGTTCAGTCGCAGTTTGAAGCAGAATTCCTGCAGCCGGCTGCTGTGATCGGTAGTTTTCCGTGGTTTCTCCGGTCAACGCCAGAGGAAAGCTGGAGCAATATCCTAACAAACGGGCCACAGACTGCTTGCGATTACTCCTTCCTCTTTCTTGTCCTATCCTCTCCCCTTACACACACACACACACACACACACACACATTGCACTACACTACTACACATGTCGGGAGACGGATCGGAAACTTCGAGTTTGTCGCGACTGGAGCGGTCCTCCGCTGGTGGATAATATCTGTTGTTTGGTTGGAGAAAACCTCATTGGCCGATAGTAGATCCCGCGGGGAAGATCACTCCTCCCGAGAAAAAACAACTTGCATTACACTTATGGATATAATGACCTTAGCAGTTGATGAGCCCAGAATCGCTAATAGAGCAATCAATCAATCGAGTTTTCTCTGAACTGGTACGATAACATATATTTGCGGGGGAAGATCGACCTCTCGAGAAAAAACAACTTGCTTACACTTATGGATATAATGACCTTAGCAGTTGATGAGCCCAGAATGCTAATAGGCAATCAATCAATCGAGTTTTCTCTGAACTGGTGCGAGAATATATATTTGCGCTACATATGAATAGGTTTTGGAACTTTAGTAAAATATTGACTCATTCCGAAGCACTGGATGAATAAAACGGGATGGAATCGGGCTATGCCTACTCTAGTATTTAAAATTGAAGGGCGATTACCTCGGGAGTGGGGTAAGGGGAAACTGGCGGCGGGATGCAGTCGGGCCAATCCCGCCGGCGAAGGCGTTGCGCGGTCACCGGCGGGGTCCTGCCACCTGCCTCTCCCTCTGCAGGAAGTGACGTCGCGTGCATTGTGGCAGGCGGTGGGAAGAAACATTTCGTTGGGAAGGATGAAAAATACATGTTTGTGTTTCATTCTATTTAATTTTATGTTTTCATCGCTCATTTGCACATCTAACATAAAGAATTTCATATATATTCTTCTGAAGTTTTAAATTTCTTTTTATTGATAGGATTTGGCCTTCCCTCTCTTTCACATTACTTTCCCGAAATAGCTTTATCAAGTGTGAGAAGAGAAATTTCAACCAAACTGTTTTGTATGTTTCTCTACATAATTAGCCTAGAAAGTGTAGTACTTCATGTAGACTTTACGTAGTATTATATTGTATTTTCGTTAATTAAATACGTTAACCCTAATAGGCAAATTCCGTTTAAAATTTGAAATGATTGCTTCGAGATATTACTTGTAGAAGGTGGTGTAAAAATATTAAATAAATGAGCAGATTGGTGATTATATTATTCGAAGAAATCTTTAATTTGTTTCAACGAATTCAATTACATGATTTTTATTTATTGTCGGGATAAATTGTATTAATGGTTTTGTCAACAAAAACACAAGTTTTGATTGTTTATTATCACTCTTCCATTCCTTTTGAGGTCAAACTTAAAGATACTATAAGTACAAATTAAGTATGAGTTATCTCAAATTGTACGGTTTGCACAGTTAAGTTTTTGCAGTTCTTCTTTGCCAGAAATAAAATATGTTTTATAATTATTTTTTAAAATGAGACCATATCGTAGATTATTTATTATTTTGGTAAATACTTTGTTTCAATTGAATCTTAATCGGAGGCATGGAAATAAAAAGTACTAAACTGGTCCAAACTTTCCCCTACAACGTATTCGAGGAAATAAAAAAGCAGAGCGATCAAATGCAGTTGTGTCTAACTACGTACATGCACCATCCACCGTACAGTTTTAACCCAACAACGTACATCCACCAGTTTGAAAACAAACGGCTCAGTAATTCTCTGACACGAACGCCAGTGTGTCTCCAACTGGCACACCAGCGGAGCTGAATCTGCAGCAGGAAAGTGAGGAAGCTGAACTCACTCCCACCGCCAACAACAGGAACTCTCCTACAATGTGGCGGACATTCAGTGAATGAAGATCAAAATCTGTAGCCCATATGTCTTTGCAAATAGTTTGTTGTTTGTTTACACGGAAGGGAATATTTTCTGTTCAATTCTTTCCAAAAGTCTCTTTGCTTCCTTTCTTCATAATTCAACTCAATATTTGTTGCGTCGTTGACGCAACGCGTCTCTAAACCCTTGTTGGGCGTTGAGCGCTTTCGTTGGAGTAATCCTCCGTTACCAAGTAATTACTATCATTACTTTACTGTTGTGTAATTACTGTGTTTGTCGAGTCTCGTCACGTCAGAGTCAGTCAGTGCCTTTTATCCCTTCGGCCAGGGGCTCGACGTCGTTAGATCCCGGGGTTCCTGGCCGGTCACCCAACCAGGAACCCGCGAGTCTCAAATTCGCTTAACCTTCGTGACTTCACGGAGCGTAGTAAACGAATTCGGCTAGCGCCGCCGCTAGTGTAAAAGTGGGATCCTATACCTCAAGATTGCACTTATCTCCCATGGTATATGACACACTTTAAACTGCATTTGGCGTTAAATAAATTAATAAAATACACTGTGTCCGACGCCGCATTGAAGAACAATACTTGGTTGATAAATAACATGTGACGACAGCCAAAATCCTCTGTTCAAAAAGCACCTTGCACAATCTACGTCACAAAGGTCGTAAATATGTCTGCCAAAGGAGAATCCTTACATGATGAAATATCCTGGCAGATTCAGGTGTTCTCCAATTAAACAGAGTGTGAGGTTGTGAATTAAGTGCCAATTGTGAAAGTAAAGATGAAACTTTTACGAGAGTTGAGTACCATCATCAGAGCCATACATAATTTATTCTGGATCTTTGGAACTTCTCTTCATTCAATGATATCAACTGTCATCCTAAGGTTGTTAAGTGTAAGGTCAGAAGAATATTTGTCTGCAAAAACCCTGTCAAACATACTTTGAGTATAGAGGTGTCATAATGCCACTACAGTTGGTTCTTGAAGAGTCTGGAACACTTTTAATGAAGAAGGTGTAATTAGATATCCAAGCATATTTCCTTGAAAGTTTTTCATTAGTACCAAGCTATAAAGTAGTAATGCATAATACACATGCACACACACACACACAAACACACTCACATTTGCTGGATCACATGGAGACTCCACCTAGAGAAATAAGACAATATCACTTGATTTATTCGTGTTTCCGGGCGCGCTAACTGCTCTGGTCATTAGTCCCGTTAGTGTAGTGCATGTTTTTCCTCGGGAGATGGCGGTGATCTTCCCCCGCTGGGAGGCGAGATCCGGCGGCGACCTACCGTCAGCTAGTGGGGTTTCCCCCTAACCAGGACTCTCCCACCAGTGGGGCACCGCCCCAGCCGCGACAAGCTCTAAGCTTCCGACCGGTCTCCCGCGATATGTGGTAGTGTAGTACATGTTAGTGTGTGTGTGTGTGTGTGTGTGTGTGTGTGTGTGTGTGTGAAGGGGAGAGGATAGGACAAGGAATGGGAAGGACAGATCGCGCGCGGTCCGTGGCCCGTTTGATAGGGTCCGGCATTCGTCTGGTGACTCCGGCATTCGCCTGGTGCTGATCAGAGAAACCACAGAAAACTACCGATCAGAGCAGCCGGCCTCTAGAATTCTCCTCCAGACAGCAACTGAATTCGACTTGGCTGAAAAGCTAGTGTCGAAAATCCTGCTGCCGTCAGGACTCCAACCTAGGACCTCCCGGACGGGGGCGCTGGAGTGACATCAGTTGATGCACTGAGCTACCGCTCCCGGTCAATGTCACTTGCACCACGTTCAAAAAATTGATAATGGACAAGATGGGATTGCTTCGGTCGCAACTGGAATGCAGTGGTTGGAAATGCCTTTTAAAAACCGTTACTCTCAGCGAATCTGATACAAACTAGTAGTGCTAAAACAGCACGTGCTTTCTGACCCTATTTTCACACAAAACTACGCATAAAATATATATTTAAGGAGCAGATTTCTTTAAAAAAAATCTATCTGTACTATTTCAGTTGTAGAAAGACTCCGAAAAAATTTTGAACTTTTTCAATTTTCGAAAAATCCGTTTTCAACGCACATGCACGATACTATTCTACGTCCTTCACAGCATCCAAAGCAATAATGAAAAACATCATCGTGAGATTACATCGTACGTGAGATAAAACATGGTCGCTGATACGTTAGCAGATCCGCTTGCAGGAAGGTCAAGGTTCAAATGAGCATTACCACTGTTGTCGATGTCTGCATTTATTGTGCAGAATGCTAGTTTGGCAACTCTCGTTACGCCCTGCACTCGAGAGGGGAACTTCTGAGGTCTTAGTGCGGCCGAGGAGGGCCAGAGGGCGGCCGCCGCCCTCGCCAGCGCGTGCTCGTGCGTGAGCACGTGCGTGCGTGCGTGGCGGCCATTGTGCGTTGCGGTCAGCGGCGACAGCGCGCCCTAGCGGTCGCTCCTGATGATTTATGGATGGCGCGGGGCGGCCGGGTACCCTTCCGCGTCTCCTTCGCGGCGCCCCCGCATCGCCTCGTTCGTCCCGCCATTCCCCTCCCTGCCCACCTCCTCTCTGCCACTGCCTCTAACATTCCACCTACCCACCTGACCCTGCCCGCCCTCTGCCACCCACCTCCCCCCGTCCTCCCCCTGGCCTCCCCCTCGCCACCGCCAAGCCCCTCTGCCCTGCCCAGTCCTGTCCCTCCCTGCCCCACACGCCCTGCCCGCCATCCCCCGCCCCGCCCCGTCCCTCGCCACCTCCACTTTCACCCGTCCTGGTCTGCTCTGCCCTGCTGTGCACCCCCCGCATTCCCCTCATTGTCGTTCATAGTTCTGTACTGCCCCGCACTGTCCCCCCCCCTTTCTCGACCTAATCGCCTCATATTGTCCTGTATCGCCTCACGTCGCCTCACATATTCGACACTGTCCCCTGTCTCCACTCATCGTCCCACATCGTTTCACTCGAATGGCAGCCTCGCATCGCCTCGCATCACCTTTATCGCCCCACTCTGCCCTTCTGCCGCCCTGCGTTGCCCCGCCTTGCCCCTCCCTGCTCCGCGGAGCCCTGAGTTGTCCCTGCCACGCCGTCCCTTGCCCATGGGACCGCGCGCGCCGGCTCGGCCCTTAGTCGCGACCGGCGCCCTTCCTCCCTGCGTCTCCGGAGAGGGCGCGCCCTCCGCCATGTATTTTTTGCCCCATACGACTTACAAATGTACGCGGGCAGCGACCGAATGAAATCATTTTCCGCTGAGGCCGTCGTCGGACAGAGTGTGATGGCCGAAGGCGCGTTGCGAAAAGCAATATTTCTTGGACAGAGGGGGAATGCTGCAGAGATTGATTTGTATGGTACCGTTTAAATAATATTATCTTGTTATTAAAAAAATTGCAAGAGTTTTTATACTTGTAAATGAAATTGCGGGTTGGTAGTGTTTGGTAGTTCTTGTACACATAGAGTTACAGAATAAACGGAAGTCTACCTTATTGCAACATGTTTCATTTCCAAAGTTTGACGATATATTATAATTCATTAATTGATATATCACTACTGAAGACGAAATTCAGATTATATTACTACATATAAATAGCTCAATTTTTTTTAAAAGAACTCTCATATTTCGAGAAATTATGTGAATACAACGGATATTATTTGTTGAATATGGCAAACAAGTGAAGAAATAACTTTAGCTAATTCATTAATGACTTATTAAATAAGGAATTTTGAAATGTTGTAATCACATTTAAGGATTTATACTCTTAATATAATTTAATGTTACTTTGAATAATTAAATATGGCATGGTTAAACCGCATCACAACATTTCAAAATGTTTATACTAAGAGTCAACTCCTGTTTCCTTGACGCAAAGGTGAGGGTTCACATTGAAACCCATCAATCTTGAATCTTTTTGTAACGAGTACAGGCGCTATTGCACCTTGTGAGTCTTCGCTACTTGTTCGCAGCTACCTACCTTTCAAAATCTCGTCTTCCCCTTCTCGTTCCTGGAAACCTTCATCAGTCTCCTGCCGGAGGTCGTTCATCTCCACTGCCGCCCTTCGTCGTCCTTTTCCTTGCTGACGTCGCACCGCGAAGTCTGAACTTGCCAGTCTCTTCGTATCTACCCAGACCACCTTCGTTCATATGTCATCTCTTCCTGGACCCTCCCTTCCACTTTGTTCCAAATTTCCTGCGACCTCTACCTAAAGTGTGTGTTCTCCTTCGCCCTCCACCGGGTCCTCTCTTGCTACAAGTACTTCTTCTACCTTCTTTTCCATTTCTTCTTCATATAGTTCATTTTCCTTGCTCCATTATTCCAAATTTCTAAGCGTGTAGCTCATTGTTTGTTGTCAACCCAGCTCTTCACTTTGCACTATATCCCGCCTTTCTTCTCTTGCTCTGCGTAATCTCACCCCCATCTTCTTCAGCTACTTCATGTCTCTTTGTACTTGCCTTCTTCGTCACCAACACTTCCCTTTGGGTGGCGTCACATTTTCTGAGAACCTCTCTCTTCATGGAACCCCCATCACAAAGTACTTCACCGCCCACGCCTCCACTGGCATCTTGCTCCTGCCTCTGCTTTCCTTCTCTGCATCGCCCTCCTCCCCCTCCGTTTCCCCTCCCCCACGCCCCCGGCGCTCGCACCTCGTATCAATCTCGCGCTAATGACGCTCTTTTCGGGTTCATCTTTTCGCCGTTAGGCGCGCCCCGGGCGCCGTGTCGCGATTAACCGCGCCTGTCGGACGCAGCGTCTCGGCAAGGCGGCGGGGGCGGGGCGGCCGTGGAAGAAGCAGCCGCTGGCGCCTTTTGTAGAGGCGGGGGTGGCCGTGACCGCGCAGCCATCATCGCGCGCCGCGGTCGACGCCCTCAGCTACGCGACACAAGCGCTCGGCGCGGAGCCCCGGACACTCGCGGTTAGTGACGGCAAATTTGACCAAAACATCGATGTTTCGATACATCGCTAAAGGGTTTTCGATGTCGATGAAAACATCGACGAGAAAACATCGATATTTAAAACATCAATGTTTTAATTATAGACTAATAAACGTGCTGTTTTCTTATTCATTTTTCATTACAGTACGTAAAACATATATTTTATTGTTTCGTTACCAGCATGTTTGCAGTACGTTAAAATTATTATCGAATGTAAAAATAAAATTAACAATAAAGAAAATCGTGTTTTGCTAACGATTTCGTGTTTTACGATTCAGGCAGTGACACGCCTGGCGATAACATACATTCTTAACACGAGCGGCTCCCAAACTTCCTCAGATTGCACAGGCGAAAAACGTTATGTGTTTATGTTAACAAAATATTTTTAAAAATTTAAATTTAAAAAAATCTATTTTTTGCAACAAAATATCGATATGAAGAAAACGGAAAGGAAAGTATTGATATTAATATATCAATGTTTCTGGTGGAAAACATTGATGTTTTAAAAACATCGATGTTTTTTTTGCCATCCCTACTCGCGGTGCCTCCTGCGTCCGAACTAGGGATGCGACATCCATAATTCTGAACATCGATAATCAAAATTAAAACATCGAAGTTAATGAAATATCGCTCCCAAACCACCGATTTTATTCAACATCAATATTTTTAAATTTGTACTAGTAACCACTGTAGTTCACGCGCAGGGGATATTTAATTTGAAAGTATATTAATTTGTAAATGTTTTTTCACTGACAAAACAAAGTAAAAATTCGTCAGGACAATTAACAAAACTTGGATTATATAATTAGATAACTCAGGAATAATAAAGGATTTTTTATTGACGAAAACGTTTTTTATTATTCACTAAGAATATTCAATTTATGAATATGTAGAAATTATTAGAAAATTTTGTTATGATTAAAAAAATATCGTCCGCTTCAAACATCGATGTCAAAAGAACATCGGCTAAAAGAAAGATACTCATGATTTTATATAAGCATCCATGTTGACAAACATGGATGCTTATATAAATGTTTTTATAGAAGCATCCAAACATTGACGTCGCATTCGAAGTCTACACTAGAAATGCGACCTCGGCAACTAAACATCGATGCACATAATTAAAGCATCGAAGTTAATAAAATGTCGATCCAAAACCATCGGTGTTCTTAAATTTCGATGGTTTAAAACGGGATAAGTAACCATTGAAGTTCACATGGTGGGATTTAATTTGAAAGTGGTCTTGTTTATTAATTTTTAACTAAGATTTATCTGATAAAAAAGTCAAATAACCATTACGATAATTAACACAACCTTTTATTATCTCATTAGATATCAAAAAAAGATAAAGGCTTTTTTTGACGAAAAGTCTCTTTGAAAAATATTCAATTTATGGATATCTGAAACTACTATAGAATTTGTAACGATGGTACTTTTTAAATAGTGATATTTGGTAATATTTAAATATTTCAATCTCGTAAAAACATCGAACAATGATGTTAAAAAAAATGGACTACGAAATAACCAAGTCAAATACATCGATGATTTTATAAAAAAATTCCATGTTTTGAAAACATCGACATCTATTTCGCATCCCTAAAAGAAAGAGGCTTCAGGATTTTTCTTTCCATTGCAGGACGAAATGTAAGAAAAGTATCAACAAGTGCTGATTGTTGAATGTTTCGTGAGCACAGAGATAACGTTCACTAGCTTTGAATATTACGATTTTTTTCTGCTCACTGTGGTAATAAATTTACTAGATTAGGCGAGTTGATAATTTTTCACGGATTTGAAATACCCTCTGACCTACCAATGTCGTAGGTTATCCTCTTTGGAATATAATAAATTTTCATTAAAAATTTTCTATTACCTTGTAAAAATGTAATGCATCAAATTCAATCAGATTCATTAATTATTCATTATTTTTAACGAAACACTATCGAGAGAGAACAATTCTGCCGATACTGAAATGGAGCTTAGTTCTACTTACAAGGAAATGAAGTATTCTTAGTCCTATGGGCTACATATAATAGGACCATGCAATGCTGAAATAAATATATACAATGTTTCCAATGCAGTAGTCGTTTCTTCTGTAAGAACAAAAGCATAACCTAAACAATAACAATATTACGTATGTCAAGTTCATAGGTGCTTTCATTGATATTTCTAGTATTTTCGTTCTATCCATTCTATCCAATTTCTATCCATAAAACGTTCTCATTTTATTGGAAATATATAATTCATATTAGGGCACTGAAGAGTCGAGGAAATTAGTTCGTTCGCAAAGACGAATGACATTATTGCGAGTCTATCCTCACAAACCTAATGTCAACTTTCTCTTTTCATTGTAACAACGTTACTATGTACACTAAAAAGTATTTCTTCAAATTTTTTCAATCTGCTGCTTACCGAGAAAGTGTTGAATTGCGCAAAATGTCTTTAGATTGCCTAGATTTTTGCGCAATTTAACACTTTTCGCACTTGGACACCTTCTACGGCCATGGCCGTGAAAGCAGGTGTGACAGGCTTGAACTGAGAGCATGAACCCTAAAGAAGGTGAAAGTAGTAGCTAAAAGCATTTCAAATCTAAAAATGTCACGAAATGATGACCGAATAATTGGGAAGGAATAGTTTCAAGCTACATACGATACAATTGCATCAATCTACTACAAGCATTGCTTGAAATGTTTCCTTCCTGCTTCTTCACTGAAAAATCTTTAGCGTGTTTCAGACAAATTGGCGCGGATACCTGCCGCGGCCGAGCATTGATAGCGGGCTGATGCGTGAACCAAGAGCGCAGGTTTTAAATATGACTTAATAAATATGAGCAGAAATGCATTTCAGATTTAAGGACACGATTTGATGGCATGCAGTTCCGCGAACTAACCTATGACACGGCTCTGCCAAAATGCTGTTAGTTCACAACAAACATTTCTCTACTTTCGTCCGCCCTGCTTATCGGTCAAGTGTTCAACGCGCCCCCTAAAACTGATTCTTCGTGCGGGCGCCTGCCACAGTGACGAAGCACTGATAGTGGGCTGCTGAGAGGAACCAAAAGTGCCAGCTCTAAAGAAGACTACCGCATGCGACCGGGAGCGGTAGCTCAGAGCGTCAACTGATCAACATAGTCACTGCAGCGTCTCTGACCGGGAGGTCCTGGGTTCGAGTCCTGACGGCGGCAGGATTTTCGACATTAGCTTTTCACCTAGGTCGAATTCAGTCGCTGTCTGGAGAAGAATTCTAGCGGCAGGCTGCTCCGATCGGTAGTTTTCCGTGGTTTCTCTGATAAACACCAGGCGAATGTCGGAGCAGTACCCTACAAAACGGCCACGGACCGCGCGCGATCTGTCCTTCCTCTTCCGTGTCCTATCCTCTTCCCTTACACACACTTACACTAACATGCACTATACTACCACGTACTCCGGGAGACCGGTCGGGATATTCGTGCTTGTCCCGGCTGGGGTGGTGCACCGTTGGTGGGAGATACCTGGTTAGGGAAACCCTGCTAGCCGACGGTAGGTCGGCGCCGGATTTCACCATCCCGGGAGAGGTGACCACTGCCATCTTCCGCCATAAAAATGCACTACACTTGCGGGACTAATGATCTTAGCAGTGAACGCGCACGGATTCACTAATCAACGAAGCAACCAGCCAACCAACCGAAAGTGTTCCAAGCTCCGCCTATCTGGAAAGTGTCTAACGCCCCCTGAAAGAGCTGGGTAGCCGTCGCGTGGGCGCGACTGCGGCCGTGGCCTTGATAGCGTGTGGGTGCGTGCGCGGGCGCGCGGCCGCGTTTTACGACGGCCATACGCGGATAGCGCGTAATGGGAGGGGCGCCGTAATGAGAACCGTTCCGCCCCGCGCCACGCCCCCCCCCCCGCCCTTCCCCGCCCCGAATCGCCCCTCCCCTCCCCGCCCCCCGCCTCGCCCCGCTCCGCTCCGGCGGCCCGCCCTGCCCCGCCCGGTCCCGCCCGACCCCGCCCGGTCCCGCCCCCCGCCCGGTCCCCCACCCCGTCCCCGCCCGGCCCCGCCGCCCCGCCCACCTCCCGCCCCCTCCCCGCCCCAGCCCACTGCCCCGCCCTTCCCCCCGCCCCGTCCCGCTCCGCGCGGCGCCGCTGTTCCGGGGCGGTTCCCAAGCCGCAGAACGGGTCGGCGCCGCGCCGTGAGAATGGGTCACCTTCCGCATAGTGCCGGCGCTAGGCGTGAGCAGACTCGGCGATCGCCCGGGGCTCCGCAAGTCAAAGGGACCGATGATGCGACTGATGGGGAAAATAGTAAAAATAATGAAAAGTAAATTAGAAATTGAGAAAACCTTAATTTTTTTAAGTCGCGGTACAGTAAGATATTTCATAAAATTTTCAATCAATTGCTTACCTTAAATACTTAATTATAGTCATTACTTAGAGGGTAGGACTGTATTAAATGAATCAAATAACGCTAATATTAAAATAGGTTCTACTGGAATTTAAATTTACCAGCGTACCCGTGCTCTCGCTTGTTAAACCCCACTCTAATTTTTGCTTAGAATATAGTGAAACTGAAATTTGGGAAATGTGGCTCGTATCCATCATAGTTCGTTCCACATTTAGGTACACAGCACCTATAGATCACGGCAAAACGTTAAATGAATGGTCGCGCTACATTCGTAAGAAACAATCTTCGTCTGTGTCAAGCAACTATTATAGTACTTATAGTTGTTGCTGTGAGAGCGAATCTTAAATTAATCATTATTCGAATAAACCTCGTCAGGCTGCACAAACCAGTGTGTACATTGGGAATATATTCTTTACTCCTTCATGTATAAGGTAGTATTGGGAGTATCGATTAACACTGAACTGGCAAAAATTTAATACAGCATCTAAGAATATCTCATCCTGTAGATTACGGTGTAAGAAATGGTCCTTTAAGGCCTTTGGCCTCAATATTTTAGTTTTCACGGCCCTAGAATGATTCGTTTAAGAGTTATTTAAAGATATAACGAGTATTGCGGGTTGCATTTGGCATGGCTTTTTAGAAGCGTTGTTTGTAAGCAAATCCTTCATATTTTTACAATCAAAGTGCAATTCGTCACGTCTCCGTGAAAATATATTTATTTATACACCTTATTTATTACAATCGGTTGCGGGGGAGAGCAGCAAAAGTTATGTATTCTACTGAAATAATATGGGAGACGATTATTTCCTGTATTTAACAAGACGTTATTTTTTAAAACATGAGCTAAACACATCTTTTAGCGTTTTAACTCACCGTGGATATTGTATTATTTGACCACTAAATACTTTTACTTAAAACTATTATTTAAAATATATTTTAAGAAACTTTCTAGCTTAAATGTTATAATTAATATTTGTTGAAGTAAAATAACTTAAATTTGCTTGTTAGGACTTCTACATTTTTAATGTCTTTCGGAGGGAGGGTGGGGGGCCGGTACGTTTGAGCATTGCCCCGAGTCCAAAATTGTCGAGCTCCGGCTCTGCTCCGGCGCCTTCGCCTCGAGTGCACTCCCGTGCGTTCTCGTGCAGTCCCGTGCAGTCCTCGAGTGCAGCACCGGCTGAGAAGCATCAGAGCAACTACTGTTGCTACTGCAGCGTCTCAGACCGGGAAGTCCTAGGGTTTGGCTCTCAGCGGTGGTGGATTTTCGACACTAATTGGATAAGTAGACGGATTTCAGTGGTTGCGCTGTCTGGAGGAGAATCCTGGCGTCTGGCTCTGATCGTTAGTTTTCTGTCGGTTCTCCGATCAGTAATATCAAGCGAATGCCCTCGCAGTACCTTAGGAAAAAGGATGCACACGAACTTTCCTCCCTCTTTCTTCTATCATTTCCCCTTTCACACATACACGCTCACACTTACGTTCACTATGCGTTTACACACGTTGGGATACCAGAGCTTCTCCCGACTGGGACGGTGC
The DNA here is from genome assembly GCA_964035755.1 of Teleogryllus oceanicus. Lineage (NCBI taxonomy): Eukaryota > Metazoa > Arthropoda > Insecta > Orthoptera > Gryllidae > Teleogryllus > Teleogryllus oceanicus. The sequence goes on along the minus strand of CAXIVR010000003.1, from coordinate 128,145,040 downwards.
CCCGCTGGCGTAGTTACCTCCAGCCGACGTGAAAGTCGGCGCTGTATCTCAAGTTTCAATGCAAGAGGGCCATCGCTACCTCCTGACATATTATATGCACTACACTTACGGATCCAAAGATCATTAGAGTTAATGCACTCGGAAACACCAAAATATTAATTAATAAATCACGGAAGGATTATAATATTACTTTCAATTCTTGAAAAATCAGTGATTGATTAACATATTGAAGGTAAGCGGCATTAAAAAGCACCTCTTTGTGTATACGTTGAAATTTTGTTTAGTGGATGTGCATCCAGAACTACGATGTTCACTGATGTGCGATGACACCATGCGTTTGGTTCGGTGGCAGTCGAGCACGATGGCTTTACACGTGTATGGCGCCAATCAAGTGGGAGCAGTTGACCGTTGCGTAGACCAAAGGCACACCTAGGGGTCTTCCCACGTTCACAGAGTACAAATTAATTGCTCCTTAAACTGCCTGAAACAAGCCAGGTTCGATGTTGCTTTCTACATGGGGTTTCTGTCTGTTTTGGTATTACTATTGCAGAAAATTCAATATGAATTGTCAAAATGAGATTATATCCAACGAAATTAATACCAAGAAAAAATCAATTTTTCACAACACCTGAAGGCTCCTTCCACCCACTTAGACCATTTAAGTACCTTTTGTACTGTATTGTAATTGAGGAAACTAGTTTTGTTGTATCTCTTTTCTCGTGGCCCTGGCGAGTTATTTCTGCAGATATAAACGAATAATTGATACACGGTGACCTCGACTATTACTATTCTTTATAATTAATTACTAATCTTGTATCATAGAAAGTACATTTTTCTCATTATCGTTTCTCAGATTTTTCTGGAACGTCAGTTACTTCTGTTCCTAATTCCATACCTAACAGTATTCTTCTTCGCCCAGACTGATAGTCTTTTTCCTGTGAAATGTTCCAGTCTCCTACCAGACTTGTTTCCGTTGCTACTATATTTATTTTATAAATCACTGAAGTGTTTTGGATCCATCGTGTGAAGATAATACGGCATGTTCTCTAATAGCTGTTTGATACTATATTTCAATCTCCTCGTCACCTCAGACTGAACACTCCCACAATGCCAAATAAAGTCAAAATTACAATAAAGAAATACCAGACACTGTGTGAATCTGTACAATTGAATGTTCTCTGTACAAAAACGTGTGACTGGAACAAAAACAATGCAGCAATAATTTAAGAGTTTCGGAACAATTTTTTGGGAAACGGCATTTAATTCTGGTAGGAGTAATGCTGTTTTTTTTTCGAGTGGCTGGTGCAAGGCTGGCAACACTTGAAAACTAGACATTTTCGCTCGCGAATAATTCTTACCTCTTTGCCTTCCCTCTTTGGGAAACGCCCATTTTATTTGGGCGTACGGGAAACCCAGGTTTTGTCTCCGGAAGAGGCGGGAAAACGCCCCCCCCCCCATTTGCATTCGTCGCTCGCAGCGGGGCGTCGCGTTATCCGCCGAGTGGGGAGGGGAGGAGGCGTTTTCCCAGAGTCGCTCCAAAGAGTTCGAGATCCGCCTTCACGAGCTCTCTCATCTCCGAGGATACACCCAACACGCAGTCTCGAGCGCCAATTTAGACGTGAACTTGCGACGTACGTATAACCACGTTTCCCACGGTAAGCTCATTCGTTTCGTAATGCTCTACTGTTCTATCGACTTAACGCATCCAAACAGAAATAAGCCATACTTAACGGCCGGCATCCGTTACAAACTTGCGACAGTCCGCTATGTGCTAAGAACAATCGAAACACGTGTGTTAAATTGATTTATTGTTTCGTGTTTCCGGGCGCGTCAACTGCTTTGGTTATTAGTCCCTTAAGTGTAGTGCTTTTTTTCTCGGGAGATGGCGGTGATCCTTCCCCGCTGGATGGCGAGATTCGGCACCGACCTACCGTCGGCTAGTGGGGTTTTCCCCTAACCAGGACTCTCCCACCAGCGGGGCTCCGCCCCCGCCGGGACAAGCTCTAAAAGTCCCGATCGGTCTCCCGGAATATGTGGTAGTGTAGTGCATGTTACTGTAAGTGTGTGTGTGTGTGTGTGAGAGAGAGAGAGAGAGAGAGAGAGAGAGAGAGAGAGAGGGAGAGGAGAGGAGAGGACAGGACAGGACAAGGAAGAGGAAGGAAAGATCGCGCGCGGTCCGTGGCCTGTTTGGTAGGCTACTGCCAAGTACATCGGCATTCGCCTAGTGTTGATCGGAGAAACCACGGAAAATTACCGATCAGAGCAGCCGGTCGCTAGAATTCTCCTCCCGACAGCGACTGAATTCGACCTAGCTGAAAAGCTAGTGTCGAAAATCCTGCCGCCGTGGGGAGTGTAACCTAGGACCTCCCGGTCAGAGGCGCTGCAGTGACATCAGTTGATGCACTGAGCTACCGCTACCGGTACGTGTGTTGAAGTTATAGACGAAATAATAATCCTATTTTCCCTTATTTGATCTACTTCCCCTAATTGCTTGTAGACCTATGAACTGCAGCTACAAAAATGTCGCTGAACATAACTTCACGAAGTACTAAAAGGAGCACGCGAGTTCAGAAAAAATAAGAAAATCCTCTCGTATAACACTGAAATAGATATTTTAACAAAAAGAGTCTCATAAGTACTGCAATAGGGTAGAATATGCAGCGTAATTTCTCAACCTTGCTCCAAAATAAAAAATAAATTTTATCAGCACCGCACAGATCTCTTCTGTTTTCTTATCGTAGGCTAGTTCCCAAATTACTAGTCTTTGGGGAATCAACTATCCGCAATTATAGAAAATTTTGTATTATTTGTAGGACGTTGGAAGTTCTGCCTTTAGGTTTCAGAAGTGACTTTCTTAATATTTATTCAATGAAACCCATATTGTTTTCCAGCACGGTAATATGCATGGTTACGTGTTCTCATTTATTATTTTAAACATTCTGCGATGAATCACAACTACTTGATTTACACTTTTAATTAAATATAATGTCCCTTATCTGTGTACTCTGCTGTAAATATTTAAATATAACATGTACAAACATGAAACACATACGGGTATATCTTACCTCTTAATACAAACAACAAACTAAAAGCAATTACAAGAAACAAAATAGAATTTTCATTCACACCTTTAAATCCACAATTTAATTAGTCTGTTCTTTAACTGGTTATTGATCTTTCAAGGTTTTGTTTTCTTTCTCGTACTATTTCTTATTATAAAAAGTAGTATTTATTATCCTAGTGATAAAATTAGATCTTCTTAAAAGTATAAAAAAATGTCCTTTAACTTCCTTTTCGCTGTACCTCTTAGCATACTTGGCTGATGGCACCTTGTGTGTCCAATTCGTTCTATCTTCTTCACCTTTTAGTTATTATGACTTACCTGCTACTATGTCACTTTTGTTATGTACTTTCATAGCTTCTTGCCCGAATTCTTGTTATTCCTTAATTACTTATGCAAACTAAGTTCAAGATCTTTACCAACCTTCCTCGAATATCTACTTGCTTTTCATCCGACTACCTTCTGTCACTGCCTGTAGCCTTCTGCCCGATTTCTTACTTATCTCGTTTCGAGAATACAATTGCAACTCATTTGTCTTCAACATTTCATATTTCTATTGGGCAGTTTCAACTGTTTAGAAAAATAGATTGTTTCATCGTACATCTCAAATATTTTTAATTTTAACATTTTGAGATTAAATGGCTTTGACGCTAATATCAAATATTAGCCTTTTTTAATCGAAACAACTACATTGGTTTTGAATTTTTCTAGAGTTTTGGTATCTAAAGAAACCGTGGCCATAGGCTATGTAGTTCTCTTTCATTTTCTGCTCACGTTGGAAATTAGTAATATAGATTAAACGTCTCTTCAAATTTTCACGTTCTTGTATTTCATCACGTTTAATTCTACTTCAATGAAGTTTCCATTACGAAAACTTAGTTTAAGCATATTCATAAATATGCGATGAATATGAATAAAGACAAAGTAGTAAAGCTATAATAATTACTACAATAGTAGCATTATAGGTATGTACTTCAACTTCGACAATTCGTTAACGAACTCGAATATCACACTATTAGTATCTTAATTTCATTTATTTCCTCAAGTCTTCCCTACACGTACAACACACACACACACACACACACACACACACACACACACACACACACACACACACACACACACAGTGAAAGGCAAGGCAGTTAAAGTATTTTAAACAAGGGTACCGTGGAGAGGAGAAGTTTGGTTTAGTGTAGGAGAGACTTAATTACAAAACAGTATAGTGTGTAACTTACTTCTTGTATGATCAAATGGTTCCATCTTCCGTCTTCCAGTGATACATGGCAAGAAATCACTGTTGCTCTTACTGTTCCCTCACTTCGACCTCTACGCTGAGTCGAGGTACACAGATACTACTTCCGAAGTCGATTCTTTACAACATTTTCCAAATGGTATAGATATAAATACGCATCCAAATCTGTGTCATAAAAACGAACCAATTGGCCTATTATAATCGAATGTTTAAAGAATTTTCCTATTACAAGCGTTGCAATTATGTTGAGTCTTTAAGCACCAATTCAGACTATTATTTCAAAGACCCACTGCATTTCACATCAGGTTTGACACAGCTACTGCGAGCACAATATCCAATTTCGAAGCCATGCTCATTTCCACACCCGTTGTCACCAATTTCTTTTTGATACGAGGAAAATAATGTAACAGTGTATTCACTCCCCGCATGACGGGGCATGGGTCCTGTGGGTGAGATAACTATTAGAGTGATTAGAAATACTTCATTGTTCAAATCAGTTATAACAATGAAGTAAACATTATGCGAAATTATTTTAAATTCGGCATTGAATGGTCCCTTTCAATTTCTTATGAGAGCCAAATATTACATTATTAAACTTGCATTTGCCGACTTGTTCATCGAAACGATTTTGTTAGTATCAAGTGGCCATTTTAGTTAACTGACGACATACTTAGTTGCGCGCAAATATATTTGCATCCTGATTTCTCTGTCCGCATCAACACCACCACGCAACATCCTCCCTCCTCTGTCCGCTCTGTTACCACCTCGCCGCCGCCGACGCCGTCGCCCGCAGCACAGGACGTCAGCGCCGGCACCGGGCTGACGGGCGCGTGCTGTCACGGGAGACGTTAACCTGCACTCTATAAAGTTAGCCCCGGCCAGGATTAAGCGGCTCGCCCGGCGCTGTGAGCGAGAACAGACACCGGATGTCACGAAGGATAACGCCCACTACCCGCCGCTCACCGCCCTTTTCCCTCCTCTTCCTTCTCACTACTCCACCCCCCGTTCCTCCTCCCCGCTCTTCCTCCTCCCCCCGTCCCTCCTCCCCGTCCCTCTCCTCCGTCCCTCCTCCTCCGTCCCTCCTCCTCCGTCCTCTCCTCCGTCCCTCCTCCTCCGCCCCCTCCTCCGTCCCTCCTCCTCCGTCCCTCCTCCTCCGTCCCTCCTCCTCCTCTCCCCTTCTTCCTCTTTCTCTTCACTCCTCCTTCTCCTTCTTCCCTCTTTCTCTTCCTCTTCCTCTCCCTCCTCCTCCTTCCCTCTTACTTTCCCTTCCCTCTTCACTCTACACCCTATCCGCAGGACATCACCCAATTTTTTACAATCCGTTTAACATCGTTTAATTTTTTAACGAAAAATGTACCATAATAATGAGTAAAATCAGTCCTCATTTTCACTTACTTGCAGTGGCGGAGCGTAGTGGGGCCGGTAGGGTCGGCCCGTCCCAGGCGGCACATTTAGGGGGCGGCAATTTTCACAATAAATAATAATATCTTGTAAAAAATTGAACAATTTCATTTCATATTTTTTTGTCGCACCTACGATTCGAACCAATTGAAATGAGCACGGAATCTTTCATTACTTATTCGGTAACATCTTTAAATGAATGTATAATAATGACATCTTGTTTATTGAAGCGACTGACAACACCATCTATACTGACCTGTAATTTTAATATAAAGTAGTGTATTCAACATTCTATAATTACACGATAAATTACAGTACGGATAAATCTCTTCACAGTTGTCCGTTAGTGATGCGTTGACAATTGAAAGAAAGATTCGATAGATCGTCAGTGGCCCAATTCACATAAACGTAATCGTGAATATGTATCCGCTTTCGAAACTGCAATTTTAATGCTCATACGTACGTGCAGTAGTTGTTAAAGAGAACTTTCTTGAAAAGATATTGTTCGTGTATGTATACATTCGATAATTGTATTAAATATTTTATTTACGTTTTTAATTTATGTAACTGTTTGTCTATCTCCTACGTTGTTCAAGCTTTAATTTATTAAAATAAAAAAAATGAGAACAAGTAAATTTCAGTAAAGTAAGTTAATTTTTTTAAATATTTTTAGTAATTGTTTTGAAACGTCTACGATACTTACGTTGACGAATCCAATCCTCATTTGTAACCTGTACAATACACAATAATAATGATTGTCATTGCCGAAAAGTTCTTTAGAATGACTATTTTTGTCTTTTAAATTGAAATACCTAACTGAGGGGGCGGTGATATTTTCCTCCGCTTCGCACGGCGGACTCTACGCCACTGCTTATTTGAACAGCCTTTCTCACGAAATTGATCAAAGGTAAAGGATCTGATTAGAACGAAATTTTAGATTCTACAATCCATATCCCCATTGCATCTGTCGGTCAACTTTTCCTAAGCCTGTTCCCACCTTCCTCAGAAAGGCAACCGGGAGCGGTAGCTCAGTGCATCAACTGATGTCACTGCAGCGCCTCTGACAGGGAGATCCTAGGTTCGAATCCTGACGGCGTCAGGATTTTCGACGCTAGCTTTTCAGCTAGGTCGAATTCAGTCGCTGTATGGAGGAGAATTCTAGCTGCCGGCTGCTCTGATCGGTAGTTTTCCGTGGTTTCTCCGATCAACACCAGGCGAATGCCGGAGCAGTACCCTACCAAACGGGCCGCTCGCGATCTGTCCTTCCTTGTTCTATCCTCTCCTCTTACACACACACTTACACTAACATGCACGACACTACCACATATTCCGGGAGACAGGTCGGGTGCTTAGAGCTTGTCCCGACTGGGGCGGTGTCCCGCTGGTGGGAGAGTGCTGGTTAGGGGGAAACCCCACTAGCCGACGGCCGGATCTCGCCATGTAGCGGGGGAAGGTCACCGCCATTTCCCGCGAAGGAAAACATGCACTACACTAACGGGACTAATGACCGAAGCAGTTGACGCGCCCGGAATCACGAAAAAATCAATCAGAAAGGCATGTTCGATTGCATCCCGTTCTGTTTCCGTCGTTAGTACAAGGAAGCGTACAAGTGTACCAAGATGGTCTTTTCGCTTTCATATTTAGATAACATGAAAGTGGAAAATAATAAATCATGTTCCCTTTTGATATTGTTCATTTCTTCAAAGATTGTATTTAAACTGTATTGAATATTCTTAATTAATGAATTTGATTTCCACGTATACCGTACAATGATACAAGGAGGGATGCAATTTTATGTAACATACTTCTACAACAAAATATACAATTTGTTGTTTGAATTGTGTTGAACTTTATCGCAGCACTTTCAAATTATTTAACTCCTATTTTCAAAAGTTAGCAGCACACGATTTTGTCCATTTATTCCGAAATACATGAGAGGTCATTAGAACCGAGTTATAAGTACATATCTCTTAATTCCATGTCGGAATATAATACATTTCCTCTGATCTCCATTATTTAAACGCCTCTACCAACTTTTACGGATATAAACGTTGCATTAAGCTTCATGTAAAATTCGAAAACACTCGATTTTTTATGCATGATAACACTTTTATTTTGCATATAAAAATGGATATTGAAAATGTCCATAAAAGTAGATTATTATCTTTTTTGTTTGACCGCACTGCTACAATCATTTGCGTTTGAATTAAAATCCAGGACTATGAGATATGTGTTAATCCTTTTGCTTCACATTTTATGACATTATTTTTTAATACATTTTCGAATAATCTTTTGTGTTTTAATTGAGAGTAAATTTGTTGTGTACCACAAAAGCAGTAATGAGACATATGTACAGAAAATATTTAAAAAAAATGAATTCTTTGAAAACGCGAATGAGTATTTTAGTGTCTTTTTCTCCTGCGCTCGGTTTGCGAGTGAATTCATTTCTTCCGCGTTTCGTCTCTTCATAGAAGCGGAAAGAGACTACTCACGGAGTTAGAGATGAGGTCAGCCAAGATCACATTCTGAGCCAGGGTATCTACTTGTGTGGACTAGCCAGTTCCTGAAATCGAGTAAGGGGTATCAGTGTCAACTTACGACAGGTCGAACCTGATAGGATGTAGAGAAGGGTCGTCTCGACAGTTGTTTCCGAGAGTTGTGTCACTGAGTGTTTATTAGGTGTGATAGATGATGAAAACTGTTTTCGTGATCAAACACGTAGAGTCAAGAACCCAAATCGGTTACAGACTAATCGTATCAATGAATTTATAGAATTAAATGTTTGGCTTCCCGAATTATAACTAATTTTTCGTTTGGAGGGCAGAATAAAAACAATAACACACAATCGTTATTCAACTTGGCGTTTCGTTCTTGCGTATGCGTTGCGTATACATTTGTTCTAAAAATCATGTTCGAATCGAATACATTTCTGTTGCTTAAACCATCGCTGATAAACAAATTACCAACTTCCCCAAATTATACAATGTACGATGCTTAGAAACCATTTATCCTATAAAATACTTAGTATTAATTAGAGAAGGTGAAACAGGAACACGAAGTATGAGTACGTGCAATAGATAATGAACATTATTCTATACCGAAAATGATTCGCAATTGATGAAAAAAAAATTCCAATGTGAACTAAACGAACTTTCTATATTTTTGTGATGTAAGCACAAGCACATATAAAATAAGTCTATTTAATACAAATAATTCGTATATTTACCATTCGAAACGGGTATGTTAGACAATTCCTCTATATACATTACAATAGATACTTGGATGTAATTTGATGGGGTATACCGTTTCTTATTGGAAGAAGCGGATGAATGTGCAGGGGATGTAACCTAGTCCGTGCGATGAAAATGTGTTAATACAATCTCAATATTCCGAAGAGTCGCAGCGTGTTTCATAATCCTCCTGTTCTTCCTTTTCGTTTCGAATTTCCGCTTTCAGCGCAAACTGAAACGTCAGCGTCGGCGGCGCCTGCGCATCCTGCGCCTCGCTTCCCACGCGTCCGTTCCCAACGCGGAGGGAGGCGCTCCCACCAAGAGTTCGTAACGTGCGGGAGCTGCGCCTGCCGGAAGAGCGGCGGCAGGCGATGTGGCGGTGTACCGCAGGGACGAGAGCGGGGGCGGTGGGCGGGGCGCGAACGGAGGCGGGGGGTGGGGGGGGCGGGTAGGGCGGCCAATGGCAAGAACGGGAGAGCGAGGACGGAGGCGGTGACGAGGGCGTTCGGCGGGGTGATGGGTTCAGTGTGTGCAGTGTGTGGGTGAGGACGAGGGCGGTGAGCGGTGGCAGGAACGGGAGTGAGAGCAGGGGCGGAGGCGGGGCGAGAGCGGGGACGGAGAAGGGGGCGAGGGCCTTGGGCGGGGGGGGTGGATGAAGCGGGGGGTTTGGGGCGGGGGAAGGGGGACGCGGGCGGCAAGAGCAGCTGTAGGGAGGGACCATGTCGTCTAAGAAGATTCACTGTTATAGTTTTTACCACTGCAGTGTTTCTGATCTTCTGAAGGGTCTTAAGGTTCGTATCCCCACGATGGAGGATTTTCGATATTAGCTGTTGCTACTTGAAGAGAATTCTAGCAGCCGGCTGCTCTGATCGGTAGTTTACCGTGGTTTCAAGCGTCCACAGACACACACACACACACACACACACACACACACACACACACACACACTTCATTACAACTTATTTTGGGAATCCTGTTAGGTGCTTGAGCTATCCCGGCGGTGGCTATTACACACTGTGGGAGACACCGCCATCTCTTGCCTATCTCATCGAGGTTGAGAATTGAAGAGGCGGGGCTGGCTGCAACGCTCATCAGGAAATAACACATTAGAAGCGTTAGCGTAAATCATTGTGGGATATCGGTTGTTGTCTTTTTTTTACGTGCCATGGCCAATTCTTTGACTTGGCTCTCATCAGTGAGATAGTTTCTTTCTTTTGGACTGCTTCGGTTGTTCCATATCAAGGCAACAACTAATGTCACAGCAATGCCTCTGACTGGGAGGTCCTAGGTTCGAGTCCCGACGGTGGCAGGATTTTCTACCCTAGCTTGTTAGCTAGGTCGACTTCAGTCGCTCTCTGGAAAAGAATTCTGGCGGCCAACTGCTCTGATCGGTAGTTTTCCGTGTTTTTTCTTATCAACACCAGGTGAGTGCCCGAGCAGTACCCTAATAAACGAGCCACAGACCGCGCGCGATCTTTCCTTCCTCTTCCTTGTCCAATTCTCACCCCTTACTTACATTTACATTAACATGCACTACACTATATGCCAGGAGAATGGTCGGGAGCTTAGAGCTTAGACCTTTTCCCGGCTGAGGCGATGCTACTGCTAGGAGATACATGGTTGGAGAAAACCCCGCTAACCTACAGTAAGTCAGCGCCGGATATAACCCAACCAGCAGGGGAAGATAACTGCCACCTCCCGAGCAAAAACTTGCACCACAAGCTTGGGTACTAATGACGGGACTAATGACCTTAGCAGTTGACACACCCGGCAATACTAACGGTATATCAGAATCGTTTCTTTCAGAATCCCCTTAAGCGCCAAATTTCTCATGTCGAGAAAGCTGAGGAAAAGTATCCCAATTTTTTTGATTTCAAAATATTTTTTAATATTCAAGCAGTCAATAAATGAATATTTTTCAGTTAAATATCCACTAAATGATGTGTCTATCGTCATGGATCAACATTCCGCCGCTAACGTGCTTGTTAGATATTGGCGTTTGACGGGTTTCTGAAATAAATGAATTGTAGTGTCATTGTTCCATATTTGAAATTTCTCTTATTTTACACACTCAACATATTCTATTTCTACCTCCTCTTCTTCTTCCAACACCACACCGGGATTCAATTCTCCATTTTAGTATCAATGGTAAAAGTAGTATTTCTCACCTTACCTCTTACATGTAGCATGGTCGGAAACAAATATTGCCGATTCCAGGCAAATTGTCTCGGGAAGCACGCTGTTTCTGTGGATAGAGTAGAGTGTGGAATGATCTGTGGGCTGCAGGCAGAATGGAGGCCGATGGGATCGCAGGCGGGCTGGCAACGATGTTGAAAGCGGTGGAGGTGGGGTCTACGCAGTGGGAACTTGAGTCCATTCATGAGGACGCCGCGTATCCCGTTACTTGTGGGCAGCGTAGCCGCCGCAACCGCCCCGCCCTCTCTCCCGACCAGACTATAGTCCCGTCCACGCAGCCCCAGCACCACTGAATGATGCTCACACAGATCGTCCTCAGAATTCAGCTCTTTCAGATGTTTGGCGAACGACCGTTCAGGGTACTCACACCGAACTGTAGAACTAGAAGTCATTCCCAGATTCTAAAATTGCGCTGCATAACCAGATACAAGAATGTTCTCTATTTGAAACACTTCAATTGATGTGCGCGTAGCAGCGTGTACAACATGTAGCAAATCAGATTACGAGGAGTACTAACATTAGACACAATTTACATCATCATTATTCGAACAGAAATGTAGTTTATTGTTATTCCATGTTTGGTACGTGTTTGTAAAAAATCGTGAATGTTACTAATCATTCCAACATACTAACCACCAATTCCTAACATACTAAATCACCAAATCACAAAAACTGTATTACGTGTTAAATACGAACTAGAGATGAACTTGCAATGACCATATGAACGAGACTGTGCGGGGTAAAAGATGATTTACAATATTTATGCTTATCCTATATAAAATAATTGTTACATAAAATAATGACCCACGATGTTTACAGAAAAAAATATAAATCTAACGCGGGACGTTCGAAATGTATACCCTTTGCTGTTAATTAGCGCCACGGAATTGTTATAAATTATTGAATTCTAAGTACGGCGCCAAATTTGAATTAATTTTGGCCTTCTATGTGCCAACATGTTTTTTGTGTTGTGCCAACATATGTTTGTAACGTGTATATAAGATATTATTTCAGTAAAACAGTCTTGATTCGTACCTAACAAATGAGATGTAGCTCATCTTTTCTCGGCTGAATTCGTTAATATAAATTGATTCAGTTTAATTTTGTATCTTAATCAACAAAACTAACCTCCATATCAACTCGTATGGGATATTGACCAATACATTTAATCCATTGGAAAATGCTGAAGGTGGATACTTTCCTTGCTTCTGGACGGGTATCTTTTATCCCACTTCCTTGCCCTCGAAGTTTTAGAAACACACAAGTGCTATTTTCGGCCTAAATAAATAGAAATGACATAAAGTTACTTTCGTCTCTCCGCCACGCTGCATTTTCTGCCCGAAACCACCGCTCTTGCGAGTGACTGTACCTCCGCATCATGTCTTGCGTGCTGCGTGCCCTCGAAAAAAACCACCCTGGACGTGGACACGGAACAGGGATATCGAATTGCGAACCCACCTAACGATACGATAGGGTTACTTATTTTCAGGTTCCCGTGAGACACTCATAGTACTATACTTTTGGCATTGCGGGTTTCCGCAGTCTTTTTTTCCTGAGTGCGTTCCACATCACAGAGGTTTATCTTGCGGCCCCAGATTGAGTAACGATGTCAACTGATCACGCAAAGGAATTTGCGAGTAGGAAGAATTTATTCTCACAGATTGTGTCATCTATTGAATTTTCTTCTAAGAGTTTTAATGCATTTATTTGTCAGTTATTTTATTTTTTATGATTGTAATATATTATATCATAGCTTTTTTAAAGTTTCTATATATTACTGGTATCTATTATTTTATAAATTCTATATCATTTAAGAGTAACAAGTTTTCGGCGAATGTTATTTTAATGACATTCAATAACTGCACATTTCTACCCTTTGACATATTTCGAATACCTTCCTTTATCAAAGACGCAAAAGAAACCTCTATTTCTTGCTTAGAGTGAGACAAAATGTAAAAGATATTTTGCCAGTCACATCGTGAATATAATTTTTCAATAAGTTAATATTGAAGATTTTGCAAATATAAATAATGTATCTAAAAAATATAAAGAAACAATATTTCGTGCAATTTTATTCGCTTGTATCATCATCAGTATCATTGATGTACTTACGGTACTGTCTGCTTCCTACACATACTATGCTTTCTCACCAAGAAGATTTGAATCATTTCACTTCACATTGAATGTGAAAAACAGATATTTTGTTGAAATGCTACAAATATTATTGTGCAGCTACTATTGAATGTCTCAAAGAGGGTTTTTGTATTGTGTTACAAATTGTTTCAAGGTGGCGAGGTGTTTAAAGAAATTTGGCGAAAGGATTTTTTGAATCGTCCCTTAAATTTTTTTTTATTCCAGTATTAAAAAGAATATTTTTCTTTACAAGAAATCGTTCATAAAATGATCATCAACGGCACAGACGACGTATCTGTCTACTATGGAACGAACAATTTGCATCAACGCACATTCAGCCGAAAACAGCGTGCGAATCGTGCGGTGGCAGCGGTAAACCGAATAATTGAATCCCGTTTTCTCCATAGATATCAAATAACCATTATATCTCAATAAATTTGTTTCCAAGAATTTAATTTGATTATATTATAAATTTATAATGCGTTGAAAGAAACAATTCGAATAAGTTTGAAAACTCGCTCCTGGCGATCCTCGTTTTCAAAACATGAACTCATGCAATAAAGCTTAACATAAAAAACTAGTTACATAATATACCGTATAGTGAAGCCCGTTCTGGAGAGGGCGTAGCGTCAAAGTCCGGCTGGCGCGGGAGCCCGGGCGGAGCGTATCCGCTTTCGGGTAACGCGGACCACATGCGGCGCGGGGCGGCAGTGCGCCGCACGCGCGGGATCTCCCTGACGCTGCGGCTCCGGCTGCAGGAGAAGGCGGAGCGGCGCGGCGCGGCGCTGAGCGGAGCGGGGTTCCACAAGGGCCCACTTGTTGGCGGCACCCGCGACGTCAGCGGCTCTTCTGCGCCAAAGGAAGCGCTATTTCCTCTTTCCACAGAAGACTCTCCGGCCCAGATGGCAGCTTGAGTTCGTCGCTGCAACAGCCAGGCGCTCTTTAATTATATGCAGAGCGTTTTGGAATAAATGTTACAAACTTCTAAGGCAGGTGGGAAGAGGGTCGGATATGTATAACATTTCTCAATGATCCTGGAATGGGAAATTCCATGTAACATGCATTGCCACATGTAGGCACTCTTTCAAATTACGTACATGATGGTTCAGAATAAATGTCACAAACTTTTAGGGCGTGTAGGAATATCGAAAATGAATTGCGTTTTCTGCCAATGAACGTGTAGGGGGAAATCTCAAATGAGAAAATTATTCAGGAGATATTTGCTTCTGACTAGCAAGCAAATTTGGCAGGCTCCATTTGTGTTGGAAGATGTAAGTTCTGACGCAGTAAAAGAGTATTTGTTATGAATAATATTTCCACGTCCAATGCGGAGAAATGTCGAATTCAACCATGTGAATTATAGAAGTAGTTGGCCTATATTGTACGAATGAATAAAACAAACTGCGTTCTGAAACTATCGGTGCTACAACCGATACTTTATCCTATTTGTTCCATTTGTTTAAAATTTCGAAAATTCAGAAAGTTAAACAAAACAAGATCTCGGAAATGAGGCCTTCACCATTTTTAAGCAACGTTTGCTCTATCTGCGTAAAAAAAGAAAAATGGAAACATTTTTGAGGAAATAATTGTTTTAAAATATTTTAATTGCCTATATTTCAAACAAAGTTATTCGAAAAATACTCTTATTTTGCAAAAATTGTACATGTCCTTACTTCAAGATCTGCCTTCGGACAAAAGATTCAGTAAGCAAAAAATCTCTATCTTCAATATTGTAGTTGTAGATTGACGCCGCAAAAAAATTGAACTTTTGCAATTTTCGAAAAATTAAGGATTTTAATGAAAATGTGACATGTGTTCTTATTTTACGCTATCTTAGAACAAAGTTAATAAAAAGTTTTGGAGTTTTTTATGACTATTTAGAAAATGCTGGGACTTCATGTAAAGTATTTCCAATAATCAAAATATACGTTTCAAACTTGCATGGCCTGGAGTTCGGTTGATATCGATCGAGGAATATCAATTTTGGACAAAATGGTGTAAATGGTTCAGGCGCTAGCGTTGACCACAAACAGGTGGTTAGACGTTTTGCTGTCAATCGATTTTTCGGTATCCCACAATATATATCAAGGACCGGCAAAACATGGATTCTAAATACACAACATGTTAGAAGTAATTCACTACACAAGTACAAGATTTATCCACTTTATCGTTACCAGGACTCGGCAATAAGTTTTTCTGTCGAAAAATCACCGATCGTTAAGTGAAAAGTGTTGTGGCCAGAGCTCTGGTCCACGATTACACTACGCTCTTGTTACGTAGTAAGTCAAGGAAGTAAAAACCGAATGAAAGGTTAGAGTGAAATTATTGTAATACTATAATATATCTTTATTGCATGAGAATATTTGGTCCAGTGGTGACTGGTGTCTCAAGAAACTGAGAGTTGCATCAAATGACGGAAATGAATTTCCAAAATTCAGAACACTAACATATAACAAAATATTAGCAATTCATCTCAATTCAAAAAGTTAAATAAACGACTGTATTAAAAATACTTACTAAAGCTTACTGCTCATGTCAGACATGGCCACCAGCTGCGCACACATAGTTCTGGTTTTGACTTTTATAAAATAAATTTCAAAATCACCTCTTACTTAATCGAAATGTAGGAAAAACCAGTGGGTTGCAAAAATTGAGATCTCAATTTGGGTGAAATGAACCCTCTTTGACATGTAACTTCTCAGAGAATTTTAAAACAAAAACACAATGGGTTCCATAAAAACATGTAATAAAATGAATAGTGCAAACACCAGATATAAAAGTGTTCGTATATTTTTAAAGCTTTTATTTTGTTATTTGCTTTTGCTTTCTTCGATCTAATGAATACGATTGAAATTTTCTTGCAGTAAAGGAGGTTCTTTTCCTATAAGACTGTCCTTTATTTACTAAATTCCTTTATTGTTCCTATATGAAGCTTTTCTTTATTGACAAACTTTTGTTAATTGACAAATTTTCGTGTTTGTTTTTCTTTGTCTAATTTTAATGATTTCACGTATTTGTCTTATTTTACTTCTGCTTAGAAATTGACGACACACTTAAATCGAAGCTTTTTCTGTATTAAGGTAATAATGTTTGACCTTTTACACAAGACAATATCAGAAAATATCTGATTTTCCGTTTTTCTTTATATTCGTTTTTCAAGGGGACACAAACGGAATTCATGATAACAATTTTACCCCAATAGTTTAATGGTATCTTTGCCCCACATACATTTCATTTTCTATTGTTCATAAAAATTAAAATTAACGACAGTAAGTTAAGACTGCCAAGATTGAGATGAGAAACCTTCAAACTTTAGTTTTACTCATCTGAAATTTGTAGAGGGAATAAAGTGTTCGGAATATAACAAATTTCAAGGGCAAATCATTTTTACTTTTAAATCCCGCAATATTGTTTGCCAGTATATACAGTGCAAGTGCTGAGGTAAGAGAAAGAATCTCCGCCAGTGAGAGATTTACTCTATCAAAGAGTTCGCGTGGCATTCAGGTATGAAAATAACATGGGGTGGTCACTTACCCTGGTGACCTCTTAGTGTTGTCCTCGGTGTTCATGCCCTTACGTCTTCTCCATAATAGGACACCTGTCAAGTTTATTACATTTTTATGGTTTACTAGATCATTGCTGTATGTTTACGGACCTCAAACAAAACACGTAATAGCATTGTTAATAACCTTGCGGGCCTTTCTGATTCTTTAAGCCCTCGGGACTTTTCAATACTTTATGGCCCACTCTAATACCAACAACACATACATTTTTATGAATTCGATTTTTAAAGTTTCGTGCGAGCAAATACAATAAATAAATGGCATAATGCTCAAATAAGTAAAATAACTCGTTATAAACCTAATTTTGCTTTATTAATATGAAAATTGCAATTCTGGATTGTTCCCATGAATATACTATTGCCTCCAGTCACTCATATTTCACAGTTACGTATCACCTTTTTTAAAGACAAAGTATATGCGTCTTGCTGTACTACTCGTAGAAATAATGTGTGTAAGGCACATCAGCTAACATCCTTGAAATGTTATTTTTTTGGCGTTATGATATATTCTAAATAACTTTTCGCAATAGAAGCAAATAACATAAAAGTTCTGTTTCATCAACGCAATTTACACTGTTATAATTATTATATAACTCTCAAATACACCATCAACATTTTCATATATTTTTCGAGATTTTACTGGAAACCACTGTCCGTAGTTTTGTTAGCTTTTGCGAGAATTTCCCAGATCTTCACAGTATTTTTTCATTTTGTACGAATAAATCAGACCAAAAGATTATGCAATAGTAATTAGATACACACTCTGTTTTATTGGATTGACAAATACTATACAATGCATCTTTTCACTTTAGACACAAGAAAAATTATAAAATGTTTCGAATTCTCGTTAATTCAGCAACGAACTAGTAAACCATAAAGTTGTGTATGCACCACGGGCGTTACTAGATGTTTTTGCCCCACAGGCGACTTCCAACCCCTCGGGTCAGAGACCCTCGGGTTTGGAAGTCACCTTCGGGGTAAAAATATCTACTTAACACCCTTCATAAACAAATAACTATTATAGTTGCGCAGTGAATCGAACATGCTAATCACAACACTTGACAGTTTCAAAATGTACTTACGAATTCCTTAACAAAGTTTGCAAGTTCCTTCGTAGTGCAGGCTCGTCCGTAACTCCAAAAGTCTCATCATCTTGCCAACTATAAGTATTGGTCTTGTTAATATTTATTTATTCACAAAAACGTTTTCATTTGTGTCTAGCTCAAATATGAATGTAAAGTCAAATTATTTTTCAACAGCATGCATTTTGACAACCCTCTTTAACTGTGGTATGAACAAAATGTGTAAACTTTGACCCAAAATAATAAATTGTATTTTCCCCTACTAGCGGATTTTGCCTTGGATGTACGCAATTGTTTATGATCATATGAGTGCAGTAACTGGTTTCTTTAGATCCTTAATGAGTGTTGCGTGCGTCTCCTGGCAGAGTAGGAACGTGAACCTGGTGCTTCAAAGCGACCGTGAGAGTTATCCAGCTGCTGTCTACTGTAATCGCTCGTATTCTCTCGTTTGTGTTGTTCTCTGTCCTCGTATATGGAGGATGTTAATTTTATTACGTCATTTCTCATGAGACTTAATGTACTTATTGCACGTAATTTTGTCGAGCAAACGTATTTCATTTATGTTTTTATGGGTGACAATTCTTCAAACATGAAATCATGAATTTTACATGTTTACTAACATTTATTCTTATTATTTGTTGATGATTAGTTGGGAACCTGAATTAAGTTATCGGCCTTCAAGTATAAAACCTGTTGAAGATAGTAATATCTGATCTCGGGCCAAATTATCATGGGTTCGTGTCCCTTTTCGGGCATGATTGCATTTGTGTTCATTCTTCCAGCCCTCGTTATCACCATAACACTTTATTCAGTATACAGATTCCCCTAAGTTAGATCAATAGTGGTCGCTAATGACCAAGTAGTTAATGCGACCTTAAATTAAAAAAAAAGAATATATGAAACATTCATATAGATCATTTATTGAAGCTCAGTTGTTAAGAAAAAATATATTTCTTGAAAGAGGGGAATAAGTTATATACATCGATGTTTCTGCAAGGGATGATAATATGTAAAAAGAAGTAAATACTGAAACGTCATTGATTACTAATAAATGTAAATTGTAACCAATATCCGAATTTATAAATGATTTGGGCGCCAGGTAAAGATTACACTTGAATTCCTGATTATCTATTACTGTCTTTGGATATATAACAAATAAATGTGAATCCTGCTAGCTCGGTCTATGGGTTCTTAGGAAATAATTGTTGCTCATATGTCGGTTACATGAATTTTTAAGAAGCACCCGAGAACGTCAAGACACGACAAGCAGCAATTATAGTGTTAACGAATTGCAAGAGATCGCGCCAGCAGTAAATGGTATCCTTTGCGAGAATTTACTAAAAGTTTCTGAACGCACTCGCGTACAAGAGATCCAGAACCAATCAAAATCACCCTTGAAAATATCGGCCCTAGAGCAAAGCCTCGCTAGGACAAGCTCTCTCTTTTGCTGCGCATGACACAGAAATATACTATTTTTCTAACAATGAGGAAATAATATATTTTAACGTTCAAGAATGTGTACTGAAATAGAAAGCAGGTGCTGTAGAAAACGTATCCTTCTATTTCCAGCTTTTTTTGTTTTGTCTTTCAACTTGGCTTACCACGTAAGAAATTCATTACGCGAAGATATTGCAGTCAGATTATATAAAATTCGAAGGACTGTGTTAGAAATTCACCAGAGCACGGGTTCACCGAAGCAAAGGGTTACCACGACCTTGAAAGGATCTGGGTCGGCGTCGCCGTTCCAAGCTGTGGAAATATTGTTTGGAGACATTTTGTGAGTTAGAAAATTCACTAGAAATTCTCATAAAAAGAACTGTTTAAAGAAGCGAGAATTATGCTACAGAGATAGATTCACCTCACTTACGGACGTAGATAGTCGAGTTAAATTCATTACAATCATTTAGATATTATCTTATATAATATTGCAGTCGTAAAAAGAAGCCAGATAACTAATTCCTGTGTTTCTTTTATGACAAAAGCAGGATAAAAGACGAACCCACTCCTATAGGGCAGTTAAGACATACGAAACTATTCCTAATTTTTGGTGTGACATTGTCATAACAAGTCACAGATCAAGTAATACTACAAGGTTACTTGAGTGACCCGCTGTAGGCTTTTTAGAGAATAGTGAAAAGGTAGAGCGGTCACACTCCTTACTTCGCAACCAATTACTCAATCTGCCATCCATACGGAGTGGCGAGGAATCTGAAAAAAATTCTAAAATGTCTACTCCAGGATTGCACGTAATGGCAAATGAAAATCAAACTATGAATTATAATTTATTATGTATGCCAAAAGTTATCAGGCTATCATTGATTATTACAATTTATCGTTAGGTCATGACCATTTTTCTCGTTATTGCAATAACAGCGTTATAGTACCTTTTATCCTTTCTTGCCTCTTCGCGTGCACGTCGCTCGATGTCGCCACGTATGGTAGACCAATCTTTCTTCTTGTTGAAGTCCACGTTGATCAGGGAAGTCCACGATTATCAGTGGAAACTTCCTCCAACCACTTCACAAACACTGCCTATACCCTTTATCTTGCGTCTCAGATGGGCACCTATTTCAAACTAATTACTTTCCCAGATCGGAATAATATCCTTCTAATATTATTTTCTATCACCTAACCTGGCAATTCACAATTCACTCGTAAACTTTCTGCGTCAAATCTTGTAACTCCACCGCAAAAATATTCTAAGTTCACTTTTCAGTTCACTCATAAAATTTAATGCAACCTTAAATTTTACAAGTTCCCGATGCACACCTAATGCGGAAATATTCTAAGTTCAAGTTTAATGTTCACTCTCACGAAATATCACAAGTCACAATACCTCATGAAATACCGCACAAGCGATCCGCTCACCACCACGACGCGAGTCGGAATGCCCTATTTCCCAATCTGGTCCACCCTTCAGAGCTCGCTGTGTTCTTCTCTCTTTTGTTTGTCTCTCTTTTGTTCATTTTTGAGGAAATATGGTAGTGATGGTCAACCTACGGTGAAACATTAGAGGGTTTGTGCACCCTCGAACCTTAAAGTACTATCGATCTTCTGCGCATGCGCAATTGAAGTTTCGTATCACTTCAGCGCACCTGCGCATGCGCAGAATATCGATAGTGCTACCCGTTATGGCGTGAACAAACTCTCTATTAATGTATGTTTTGCGTAAAAGTTACTTTTAGGCAGAATATGAATTACGAATGTAGTTTCACATTTGTTAATTATGAATAATACGTGAATACACATGTTACAATGTCCTTTGTTATTGGTCATTTATTCAGAGTAACACTTTACTCAAATGTATGTGTTTCATTTATTTATTTTTGTACTTGACTTTTCTTTGTTTTCCTAAACGATACCACATATTATGTATAATAAGATTTTGTAATGTTTTTGTTATGAACTCAATAAAGTAGAAACTATCTGGGGTCAATGAGGTATCTACCACAATAGTATTAAATGTAATTTTAATATGATTACATATAGCCAGACGAATGCAGACTACATTCGAAAAGCGTACGATCAAAATGGCGTCATACTTTGACGACTTTATATAAAATTATGCGTTTGATCTGTGTTACTTGGAACCACTGAGGATGGGAAGAGTGTTCCCGAAACACGTGTCTGGCTATATGTAATCATATTAAAATTACATTTAATACTATTGTGGTAGGTACCTCATTGACCCAGATAGTTTATCATGGAGTACCACAAAATTTCCGCTGCCACCACAGAATTTATTCAATAAAATATCTTTAATATATTAGTCTATATAAATAAATTGTTCATAACTCAAATTCCTTAACTTGGAGCGATAATGAATTGGTGTTGTCGGTTTTATATTACCTCCAAAAACGCTAATGTTGCATTACAGGAACTCAGGAGAATGTTAAATACCTCGTACAGTTCATCTTAAAGCGAATTATGTTCAACACGTCGCCTCCAAAATCAATTATTGCATTTATCGTATTGTAAAAGGCTCTTGTTTGAAGATAGAAAGATTTGTAGGTTCCCCAATCTTATTATACAAGCACAAGTCACATATTCAAAAATAAATAAAGAATTATTTCCACAACTCCGTTTACAACTTTAGCTCATATATTTCTTCATTAACACAAATAGAGAGTTAACCTAACCTTCACTCCTCTCAGCTGATCGTCGCCATTCCTAGCTCACTTTCGTGTCTTCGGTATGTCCCTGCTCCGCTGCCCTCTCTGCTTGCGTCGTCCCATCCGGGATTAATAGGAAGGTTAAGTAATGAACCAACTTGCGCCCGTTGTTCGCTGCCATTGTAGCGCGACTTGCCGAACTCGGCAGGAGCTCGCCCCGCGCATTCCGGGCCAATATAGAGCGAGGCGGCGGCGGCGGCGGGCCGAGGCGAGCAGACGAGATCGCAACAGCTGGGGCGGCTGCCACTCAAATCACGCCGACCCGCGGCGTATTGACCCGCAAGTGAACTGACTCGCCCGATCGCCCGCTGTCGAAAGGGTCGCGGCAGGGGTGTGGAACTATGTGGCTCACTTGCGAAGAGACACTTCTAACCTGGAAAGCCCCCACTCAATTCACGCCTAAATCTAGCCTATTCCTCCCGTCGTCAACTCTATCCTCTGTACCAACTCATCCCTTAACCTAAAAGCCACCATGCACTTATATAAATGGCTAGTCCGCCCTGAAATCACGTACGCTGCACCGATGTGGGAAGGTGCCGCCCCCACAACAATAAAGCACATCCAAACCCTACAAAATAAAGTCCTCCGCACTGTCTTAAATGCTCCAAAGTACATATCTAATGCTCAAATTCACAATGATTTAAAATTCCCTACAGTCGCCCAGCACATCGCCCGCCTCTCCCAAAGATTCTACAAGCTTCATAACCTCCCCTTCTTACCGATTTTTTTCACTAGGAAAAACCACTTATCCTTATCTAAACCGCATCCCGTCCAGATTCGTCAAAGATAAATTCCGTCCTCCGTAACTCCTATGCTTTCTCCACATCATAAACGCCGTTATCTCACCCATTCTACAACACACCGCAATAACTCCCAAGCACACGAACCTGATTTACCGTTGAGGAGCCAAGTGGGGTCATTTTCCTTATTTTGTCTATATGTTATTGTATAATTGTAAAATCAAACAATTCTGTAAAGTGGCTATGTACGCTGTATCAAAAAATTGTTGAGTAAGAAACAAAACAAAAGACCTTGCGTAGAATGATTTATTCTTCCTCTTCTTCTCGTCTTTCCCCTACCGTCTTACCCTTTGTTTGTGCCTGCTCCTCATCCACCTCCTCTTTTTCCTCCTCATTCTAATCTTCCTCTTTCTCCTCCTCGTACACTTAATTCCTCCTCCTCCTTCCTTAACTCCTCGTTTATCATCTTTCCCTCTTATTGTTCTTTCTCATTTTTTCTTCCCATCTTTTCCTTCTCTCTTTCCCACTAACCTTTTTTTTATTTTCCGTTCTTACCTTCATCTCAATTTTAGCCTTGTGAGGCATGCTAAGAAACAGTTTCGTGGATCGTAGAAAACTAGACATTATTTGCATTTTTATTACGAACAAAACTCATCATTTTTAAGAAGCAGAAACAAATATCAGACTGAAATGTGTGGTATTTAAATGAGTTTCAGTTATTTTAAAATTATTAAGTTGCAAATAATATTTTTCTAATACTAAATAATATTTTGAGATATTATTGAATTCTCATTTACGATTTTCGTATAAATGTGACAATGTGTACTTAAAATATACCTCGCTAAACATTACAAGGAAGATTCTGACGATCTGAATCCAGAGAATTTTCGAACAAAAATTAACTAAACTTGCACATTTTGACATTAATGAATTCAAAAGCGAATACCTTCCTTTTTATAACAACTTAAATTTCTTAAAATTGTATTAAATACACCCACGAGAAATGTCAAGTATTAAGACAGAATGTAACAATAAATACAGATTTTTTAATTCCATTTAACTAAACGGAAAATGCAGCATTTCTTGCTATCTAATGTTTTGAATGATGGATAAATGTAGCTTTTATCTTCAGAAAGGGAGAAATATGTACGTTGCCAATTTCATAATTGTCTTTGACTTCCGGGAATCACATATTGAAATCCGATTTTAAAATTTTGCTTGTCGATTCTGGGAAACATTTATCGCAGTTTGTTTTATTGAAATTAGTATATCACGTTGTAAATGGTCATTCAAAAGAACCAATTTGAGATTTAATTGAGCTGAATTGATGAGAAAATGTTCCTTTCAAGAATAACAGCCAAATTTAAAGAATCGTTTGTTACATGAACACTATCACATTCTTAAATATTTGAATAAAAGTCGCAAATGAATATTTAATTCAAGGTTTCGAGTGTTACCCTTGTCTAATTCAAAGGCAGAAACTGATTATATTCAGAAAAAACACGTCAGATCCTGAAAGAATTCTAAACATACTATTCTGAAATCAGCGGAACGCCTTTTGAGTAGAGGAGAGATTTTCAATGATCAAACAAAAATTGAATTGCTGTAATGTTCATGAAGCCCCAAGTAATTGAAGTAAAACGTCAGCATAGAGTAAATCTCTGTTTTTGAAATGAATGTAGAAACACTGGTAATGCTTTCAAAAATTTGTAGTTTTTCTATCATCGAGAGTTCAAAGAGTTTCTTTGTCTTACTATTTAAGTTGAAAGCCATTTAAACATTTCATAAAGTTGAGGTACGTTGTTCACTGATTGTTCAGATATAATTTAATGTGATATGGTTGATTAGTGATTCCGGGCACGTTAAGAGCTTAGGTCATTAGTCCCATAAGTGTGGTGCATGTTTCTTCCCTCGTGAGATGGCGGTGATCTTACCCCGCTGGATGGCGAGATCCGGTGCATACCTATCGTCGGCTAGTCAGGTCTCCCCGTAACTAGGACTCTCCCATCAGCGGGGCATCGCCCCAGCCGGGACAAGCTCTAAGCTCCCGACCGCTATCCCGGAATATGTGGCAGTGTAGTCCATGTTAGTGTAAGTGTGGGTGTGTTAGGAGGGGGGAGAAGATAGAACAAGAAAGAGGAAAGGAAGATCGCGCGCGGTCCGTGGCCCGTTTGTTAGGGTACTGCTCCGGCATTCGCCTGGTGTTGATCGGAGGAACGACGGAAAACTACCGATTAGAGCAGCCGGCCGCTGGAATTCTCCTCCAGACAGCGACTGAATTCGACCTTGCTGAAAAGCTAGTGACGAAAAGCCTGCCACCGTCAGGACTCGAACCTAGGATCTTTCGGTCAGAGGCGCTGCATTGGTATCAGTTGATGCACTGAGCTACCTCTGCCGGTTTAATGTGATGTGTATTTCGAGAAAATCTGGTTACTCAATTCAATTTTTTTTTGTGGTTTCATGTTGGGCTTTTAAAAAAAAGTATTATTACCTTGTATCTACAATATGATAAAGAATACCACTGTAGACAGTAGTCAAAATCCAGCGGGATTCTATATTATCCCCGCGTCCTTGGGGCACTCCACGTTCGAAACCCCTGGTTTAAATATAGCAGCGGCAACATTAGTAGTGGCTCGAGGGCGAGGTCAAGGCGCGGCAACGGTCGCGGCGCGCGGCGCGTCCCATCCCGTCCCGCCCCGTCCCACTCCGTCCCGCTCCGTCCCATCCCGTGGCGGCGACCGTCCAGCGGCGGCGCGCCGAGTTGACCTTTGGCTGCGACGCGATTGTTTTCGTTGTTTATTCGTCGCGCCGCTGTAACTCAGCGCAGCTCGCGTCGCTCCCCTCCCCCCACCCCCTTTCCGCCTCTTGAGCGTGGATGTTCGCTCGCACCTCCGCGCTCTGGGAGCGGCCCATGTTCTCTGACACTGCGATCGCTGCGCTGCTTGTGAGGAGTAGGGGAGCCATATCAGTGGTGATGTTTTCAAAATATGGACATTTTTATAAAATTATCCATGTATTTAACATCGATTTTTTGACGCCGATGTATGTGTAAATATGTTGAGTATTGATGTTTTTACGATGCCTATATTTTTTAAACGAAAAAAAAACTTCATGTACTCAAAATATTCTATAATGATTTTCAGATATTCATAAATTGAATATTCTTCAGCTGAAAGTCACCAAGGGTGAAAAATGTATATAGGCCAATAAAGAAGTCTTTAATTTTTGAATTATCGAATCAGATGATCCAAGTTTGTTAATTGTCCTTATGTTTTCTTGTCCCAGTCTTGTTAGTTAAATCTGAATTAAAAATTAACAAACGAGACCACTTTAAGATTAAATCCACCCCACCCCCTCGCCGCGTGAACTTCTATTATTACTAATCCATTTTTGAAAACATCGAAAAGTTTGAGGCGATGTTTCATTAACATGGATGTTTTAATTTTGAGCATTTTTCTTGGCGATGTCCCATTCTAGAGGACAGTGGAGTCAGTCCTGTCAATGTGCGTGTGACAATAATATAATTAACCCGATACCTGATAATATTGTTCCCGAGTTTTGTACATATTCGCCTTTTTCGAAAATTAACCAAAATAATGACGTGATGACTAAAATAAAAGCATTTTTCAAAACAAAATCTCAAAAAAAAAAAAAAGGATCAACATTTTTTTCTTTAAATTTGTTTCTCAGATATATCAGAGTATGTTTATAAAATTGGCACAGGTCTAAATTTCGCTGAAGTCTGCATTTTTGAAAACTGCAAACAATAAACACAAAATTTACAATATTGATGATAGATTTTTTTTGAAGTGTAATACATTCTAAAAAATAATCATTAAACAAAGTGATGTACAATTTTTTTAAAGTATCTATAGTTTTCGTATATTTTAGGTGAAAGTATAGGCAATTTTTTTTAATTCTCTCAAAACGGCTCCAAACCTTGTGTTTATATTTTCTAAAATTTACCAAAGTACGCTTATAAAAATTGATTCTTCCAGTTTCCATTTTCGTTAAACTCTCGTAATTTCGAAAATTGCAACGGTAACACAAAATGCGAGAAAGTATGTGCTGTTTAGCTCCACTAGTTGTCTTTCCAATTACCCTCTTCTTTTACGTTTTCCGAGGCACTATCTCTTTCATCCAGAAAGGTTCCATCTCTTTCCACTTCGCACTCTCTCGCCCACTCGTTCATTCATCCTCCTCTGATGGGCTCACTCACACGAACGTCCCCCGCACGCATCTCCCTCCATTGCAGGGGCAGCTAAAATCCCAGCGCCGGCCGCGTGAGTTATCTGCTCGGCCACCGCCACCCCCATCACCCACATCCACCAGCGCATCATCGCCCACGGCCCCTCGGCATTGCCGTCGCTCCCTCACCGGCCTCAGGACAAATAGAGCGCGCGATTTATTAGTGAATTCCATTCATAGGCGGCGGATACGCGTGCAGAAACAGCACCGTCTCCCATGCTTTACGATGACTGCAGCGAGGGCGCGGGGGTGCAGGGAGGCGAGGTGGTGAAGCGGAGAACGAGGTGAAGAAGTGGGCAGGTGGGGAGGCGAAGTGGTGAAGCGGGGATGCGAAGTGGTGAAGGGAGGTGGTGAGGTGGTAAAGTGGGGAGGCGAGGTAGGGAGGCGAAGTGGCGAAGCGAGGTGGCGAGGTGGTGAAGCGGGGGAGCATGGGGCAGGGCGATGGTGAAACGGGGAGGCAAGGTGGGGAGACGAAGTGGTGAAACGGTTAGACGAGGGGGGAGGTAGGGAGGAGGAGTAGCAGGGAGGCAGGTGGGTAGACGTGATGGTGAAGCTGGGAGAGGTGGGGAGGCGAAGTGGTAAAGCGAATGGTAAGCGGGAGGCGTGTTGTTGAAGCGGGGAGGGGGGGGGCGGGGGGAAGGGGCGAGGGAAGAAGGGGATAGGCGGAAAGAGGAGGCGGAGAGGCGATGTGTGGGAAGCAGGGTGGAGAGGGAATGCGGTGGCGGGCGAGCGGGCGCCAGGCAGTAGCGTTGGTTTATGACGGGAAGAACCAACCTGCTGCCGGCTCAATGAATGGGAAGCCGATCGGCAACTCCGCGCTAGAAACCCACCAGGCAAGAGCACCATGAAGCAATAGTGAGATAAAACTAATTTTAAATTATTTTTCGATTTTTTTTCTTTTTAATCTCTTGTTTTAGTAGCCATGAAGGAACGCAATACTGAGTGCGAACTTTTTGCCTGGTTGTCGTCACATATGTCTGAGTTTCTCATCGGCTTATTGCTTTGTATTTTCATCCCATTTAAAAGAAATATTTTCTCGCATTAGATATTGTTAAAACGAGAAGATATTGCAGTGATTTTAATATAAAAGGTTCACAAAAGTTTTTAAAATTGTAGTACGTGAACCACTTTCAAAAGAATCCTCAAGTCAAATCAGTGAGGAGAAATGAGAACGTAAGTGTTAGAAGTTTATGTACTTGGAAGTCATAATGGACATGCCTGGGATATTCCCCAAACATCAATTCAATTTGCACAGTACATACCTACATGCTTTGAAAGAAATTCTGTTTTAAAAAAGCAGGTATAAAATACAAATAATTATACTATCAAATATTCTTCATAATTTTCTTCATAATATTATTAAAAATTATTTATTACTAATTTATTAATTCAAAATGATAATGAAATAATTTATTAAACAAATAGTTTAATTATAATAACGATAATCATGCAGAAAATTTACATTCTGTACTCACCACACACACATGATTGAAACTAAAGGTGATACACCTATCAAAAGTCAAATTCAGAATGTTCCCAGCTTAATCCATCGAACATGTGTATCACACTCCCCTGATAGTGCCTCCAGTAAGGTCTATGTCTCCATGTTTACATGCAGTAAACCTCGTTCTCAACTGCGGTGGAAATAGGCGGATACCGGTTCCGCGTAGCAGCATTAATAGAGAACTATAACAATAACGACCGTGGGCGCTAGCGTCCAATGCATATCGACGGCCGCCGGGTGCGAAATGACGCACCAAGAGTTGAAAGCTACTGCCCGCCGCTCCCAACTTGGCCCACACCGCCTCGTCCTGCCCTTCCCCACCCCGCCCGCCTGCCCCACCCCACCCGTTCCGCCCCACCCGCTCCGCCCCATACTGACCCGCCCTGCACACCCCCGTCCCGACCCACCCATTCCACTTCACCCCTACCCGCCCCGCCCCGCCCCGCCACGCCCCGCCACGCCCCCCCCCCGGTCCCCCCCCGCCTCCCCCCTCCCTCCCCCTCCCCTTTCTAATTCTGCCTGCGCCTTCCATGCTCCCCCGCTTTCCCCACCTTCACTCGCCTCTCTACACCTCCGCTCTCCTCTTTCGCCGCCACGTCCCGCCTCTCAACGCTCTATCCCACCCGGCCTCGCGCCCCCCACTCTGTCTGCCCTTTGAACCCGCCACGCCCCGCTCCGTCCTGAACACGTCCCTCCCAGCCCGTCCTGGCCGCCGTTCGCCAGCCGTCGTGTGCGTGAGTCGTCAAGAGCCCGGCCCGATAGCGGGAATGGTCCGCAGCGAAGTATGAGTATGCAATCAACTCGCCGGCCCCCTCTTCCCCTTCACAACATCTCTTTATGCTTGATGAGCAGCCAAACTTCGATTTGTGTGTTAGTGAGCACCACATTTTGGGAGGCGCGAAGGGCGCTCGAAGAATGAATGGTTTCTATATGGTGAAAAAATGGAAAAGTCTGTTCTTCTCAGGGAATGTACAAAGATTTTCTGTAGCACCTGCTACTTCACTCATTTTTTAAACCAGTGATTCGGAAGGTCGATCTGTGATGTGTCAGGTGCTCTCACGCCTTTTATTCTGGTAAACATTGCCAATACTATAGTTTGCTTCATATTAACCGCAAGGTCTTACATCA
The DNA here is from genome assembly GCA_964035755.1 of Teleogryllus oceanicus. Lineage (NCBI taxonomy): Eukaryota > Metazoa > Arthropoda > Insecta > Orthoptera > Gryllidae > Teleogryllus > Teleogryllus oceanicus. Next base: position 128,115,331 of record CAXIVR010000003.1, on the reverse strand, counting down.
GTTCTTTTCTGTCACGCACTTTTCTTCCTTTCGAAGCTCCCGGTTGCATCTCCCTTCCGTTCTGCGCGATTGCCTGCAAAATGAGGTCACCGCCCACACACGAGATTTGCAATCGTTAGTTTTCAGCCGGTCTTGTAAATGAGTCTTTGCGAAAGTGGCGCCTAGCTCCACGTAAGCGCCGCCATATTTCTTCCTGCTCCGCCCCCTACAAGTTGTTTTTATCTGCTCCGCCCTATGTTGCTCCACCTCGATCCATAATATCTTTCTGCACCTGACCACATCCCAATATTCTGCAGCCCTTGCCAGACCGAAGAGCCATACTTCGTGTGCTGCGCTCCACACATCTTCCCCCCCCCCGCTCCAATGACCTCATCTTGCCTAGTGCTGTGACATCAACAACAATATATTGATGTTCTCAGACATTCAAATTTAAAACACAGATCTATTAAGATCTTGATACATAGACTACAAGCGGTCAATGTTTTTGAACAACGATGTTTTGAAGTTGGTTCAATAACCTCTAACATTAAATTCGTGCGCAACAAAATTTAATTTGACAGTGGCCGCGCATATTAATTTATAATAAAAATTGAAGTGAAAACAAAATTAAAACGCCCTTCCATGTGCGAAATTCCAGGAAATACCAGGCATCAGGATCATCTCACGTCAGTCGAGGGATGGTAATCTGCTCGAAGATTGTAGTAAAACCCATGTTTGTTTGGTTGGAACAGATACAGTGGTACCTTTAGTTATTATTTCATATTTTGATTGGTTGGTTGATTATTTTTTTTTTGGTGTTTCCGGGCGCGTCAACAGGTTCGGTCATAAGTCCCGTAAGTGTAGTGTATGCTTTTTCTCGGGAGATGGCGGAGATCTTCCCCCGCTGGATAGCGAGATCCGGCGCCGGCTCAGACCTAACACCCGGAAAGTCTAGCCGTCTAGCCCACTCCTTTCCTTTCTGTCTTCTTCTTCTTCTTCTTCTTCTTCTTCTTCTTCTTCTTATTATTATTATTATTATTATTATTATTATTATTATTATTATTATTATTATTACTTTTTAAAACCGTTTTTCATCTTTCAATTATTAATAGTTAAATTGTTGGGTAGGGATTCTGAAACTCAAGGAAGCGTGTGCAGATGGTTTTCTCCCCCATACGTCACATACAGTTTTTAACTGCTTTTTGACTAAATAAATCTCTCCACTAACTAGCTCCATCGTTTTCCATTGCTACCTTTCCTTCTCGTTGCACAACTTTTCCTATGCAGCCTGCCTCATCCCACTGAGCTGTCCCGCCCCATCCCCCGTCAACCTGCTCCCAATCCCCCCCTCCCCACCAACCTCCTTCAACGCGATCAATCCGCGACCACTACCTCCCTTTCTCTTCCGCCATTTCCACCCCTCCCTTTCCGATTCCACCCACTCGCTCCGCACCACCTCCTCCCCCACCTCCTCACGCGGTGTCCAATCAGAACGTGTAATGAAGCGTGTCCATGCCACCAGGCGATCTGGGCCGCGTATTTATAAATAATTATGGAAATCACTCAATTGCAGTATCTGGGCTGTGGTAGATATAACAGAGTGATAAGATGCGGGTTGCCCTAATACCTTTCTCCCCTAGTTCCGCAGCGAGTTTGCGAACAAGAAAACTGGAATTGATGTAATACAGTGATTGCAAGCATTTTGTAATTCTGTGTTTAATTTAATAATCTTTCTTGGATATTTCTTGATTCGTTGAAGATGCATTTTTCACTCAATATAATGTTTCGTTCCAGAGTTAACTATTTACAGTGGCAACGAGAAACTAGAGAAAGATCGTATTTATTCTGAGAACGCGTATCTGCCGTTCTGTAGGGTTCGCTTGCGGGGTATCTTGATATTGTTTTTATGTGAGAGAAGCAGTTTGGGAGAAAGAACCGCAGAGACCTGATTTTGAAAAATATAAATTCCATATCAATATTTCATGATGAGCATTGAATATTTCATGATTTGCAGTATTCGCAGCTGTATTGTGTAACTAACTCAATAGTATTTACGTTTCATTTATTACTTTAAACTTACTACGTAATTATACGATGCCAGTTGTATTTGCTATTAGACAGTGTTGACAGAAATTACATAAATAAAAAATATATTTTAAAAACAAAATTTATAAATGTTATGTGGTTCAATCAGGGTAGAATCTTGTCGTTTTCAGCACATGGAAAACATGATACACGGATACCTCAAAACTATAAAATGTAGATTCGTGCTACATATTTTATGAATATTTATAGTAATTACATCATTCATCGCGATTATATTGATCGCGTAATATTGAAGAAATGGTTTTTAAAAATCAAATCAATACCTTTTTTTAGTTTATTTATTGTCGCATCAACAGCGATGGTCATTGGCGACAATTAAATAATACATTTAGTTGTTTTAGTTACAGTAATAACAAATATGTTGACAAAACTGACATGGTTTCTTAAATTGTTGACAATAGTCAATAATTATTAAGTATCAGTAAATATTTGGATTTTTTTTGCAAAAATTAAGGATTTTTCTTGGTATTTAGGGGATTCCAAAATTAAGGTAAATGAGTCATCCTGCAGAATTTGTTGTTTAATTGTGTTGAAATGAGGGCAGTGGTTAATTACATGGTTTCAATCAAGAAGAATGGAGTTGTCACAGTGGTTGCAGGTGGGAGGAGGACTTTTGTTAAATAAGTGGATATGACTCAATTTGCAGTGTCCAGTTCGGATTCTAGATATTGCTACTTGTTCTTTTCTATTTAATTCAGCACTTGTTTTCAAATTGAAGAAATTTCCTATTTGTTTATGGAGTTCACTGGCTTTGAGCATGGGCCACTTGCTGTTCCATCTGTCTTTCATTAAGAAATCAATACCTTTGTTTAATGATTTCATTGTTTAATGTTATTTGATGGTCGTGGCAAGTCTGTACTGGATGAGTCATTGCATCAAATTTACTCAGTCTTCACATTGCGTGCTTGCGTTTTCGGAAAGCGAGTCGAGTCTACTTATTTCGTAACGGTTCGTGGGCGTCGGACAGATACCTGAGTGCTGCATGGGAAGATTCTGCTCGGTTTCCCTTCCAAGATAGATAGAAATGTCATTTCGATTCTTTTTTTGTGATTTTTAATTTCTCGTTACCGCTTATGCAGTCGAGAGAACGTTATGTAATGCTGCGCGAAAAAACGGAATTTTTGGCAGAAAATTTCTTATTACAGGGCCCTGGTAACAAAAAAATGGATAAATCCAGGTGATAAATTTTAAAAATAAAATCCTCTAACACATTCTTGCAGCCAGAATCCATATTTTTGAGTCTTTGATACCGAAAAATCGAATTACGGGAAAATGTCTGTCTGTCCGTCTGTAAACAACGCTATCGGCAAAACCGATCTGCCGATTTTCTCCAAAATTGATATTCCCCATCGATCTGGCTGATGTCGCAGCCCCTTGAGTCCTGAGTTCATTTCCTTTTCGTTCATTCCTGAGATGAATGGTTTTGATGCAGGGAGGATGACGATCATATAATTGAATGAAGTTGGAACATTGGTGGAATGAGAGGAAGAGAAACGGGATACATTAGAAATTATGCCGCGAACCAGTTTTGTCCACCACAAATTCCACATAAACGGAAAAGGATTTGCACTCCAATATACAGAGGATGGCGAACGCTAACAACAATTTTCGTTTCAAAACTTCCACAAATTCCAAATGTTAGGATCTGTATCAAATAGTGGGAGTCAGGTGGTCTGGTTACTACACCGAGGATCGCTGCCGCACAGCATCAATAACAATTCTCGTTGACCAACCAGTGCTTCACCTTGTCGGTCGTTGCACTACCTTCTCCGTGTCATTCATGCGCGTTGCGTGCACCAATTGTCAAGCAGTTTTTCGGAAAGCGAGACTCCTCATTTCGTAACGGTCCGCGGGGGGCACTGTCGTCGCCCGCGTGGGGACGCTCACCTCGGTTTCCCTTTCCCTTTGAGGCCGCCCACGCGCGGGTGGCAATTTGGAGCGGTCCGCCCCGCCATTGTCCCGTTGCTGCGCCACAATGGGCAGGCGCTCCGAATCGCAGTGCAGGCGGAGGACGGCCGCTGTGGGAAAGGAGGACTCGGTTGCAACGTGCTGAGGACGGGTTTGAGGATTCCGTGATGGATTAATTGGTTGGTTGTTTATTCCGGGCGCGTCAACAGCTTAGGTCATTAGTCCCGTAAGCGTAGTGCAAATTTTTCCTCGGGAGATAGCGGTGTCTTCCTCCACTGAATGGCGAGATCCGGCGCTGACCTACCGTCGGCTAGCGGGGTTTTCCCCTAACCAGGACTCTCCCACCAGCGGGGAACTGCTTCAGCCGGGACAAGCTCTTGACCGGTCTCCCGGAATATGTGGTAGCGTGGTGCATGTTAGTGTAAGTGTGTGTGTGTAAGGGGAGAGGATAGGACAAGGAAGAGGAAGGAAAGATCGCGCGCGGTCCGTGGCCCGTTTGGTAGGGTACTGCTCCGGCATTCGTCTGGTGTTGATCGCAGAAACCACGGACCGATCAGAGCAGCCGGTCGCTAGAATTCTCCTCCGTGATGGAGTAACAAGTGAATTGACTGTCCACTCTTGGAGGGAAAATTATGCTTGTTATGGTTCAGATTGGTTGGTAATATCATTGTCTTGTCCATTTGATGCAAGATTTATTATCTAAATTGTAGGTTTCTGCACGACGTCAGTTATGCTTTCATTAATATTTACGCATGCTATTTATAGTCTGTAAATAAAAAATAAGAATGAGTAATTCTTTTAGACATAATCGTTTAATATTGTAAATATTCCCTCTTGATGTATGTTAAAGATTTTCCATGAGAGCCTTCATCAACGCCGTTTAGTAATACTATGTTTACTGAAAAACATGATTCATACCGTCTAGTATTCAGTGCCGGTACCAATGTTCGAGCTAAGGTATGTACGAACTTACTTACATGACGGGGAAATATATGATGTAGAATTAACTTTAACAACTGAAAAGAAAGTAACCAGTTGATTTAGTTCTTTAATTCGCATTTATATCAGTTCTTCACACGAACAAAAAATAAGTACGAGAAAGGAAATCCTAGAAAGAACTATTTAAACTCTTTTGGATTTTTTTAACAAGGAAAAAATTGATGAATTTCTGATTTTTAACGCTTGAAAGTTGTTCCGTCTGTATTACAACCTGTTTTCTGCTTCAATGAGTCAGACGGCACCGAGAGCACGATTGAGGTAAACACGGTTAGCAAAACCGGCTGAAGCACTTTTCTTTTTTTTCTTCCAGAATTGCTCTATACTTATTGCTATCATTCAAACCGTTTAGTTGAAACGTACGTTCTATAGACAGACTGAAGTTTTCAGCAGCATAAACGCCAAATTTTGAATTGAAATATTACGGTCTAAATCACAATTTTGTTCTTGGAGGTCATTACACAAACGTCGCAAGAGTATAATTTGTATCTTACAACAAGGGAATGTCTGTGGTAACGCACGGAGGTTGGTAACTTCTTTATTCCAAGCTTCCATTTGTACAAGATCATCCTAGAGAACTCGTATTATTGTTGGACACTGTATAAAGTGCGTTGTATATACATATTGACTCTACTAAAGGCGATGCGATCAGAATATCAAATATCTACGTACTTAGATTAGGCTCGGATTAGGATCGTTTCGGTGAAATGGTCAGTTAAATGGAATGTGCACTCTCAGAACTAGAGAAAATATAATGTTTCAAGTTTTGTGCATATGGCATTGCTACTCAAATAGGGCTTTAGATCGACATTCGTATACAGTCTGTAGTGGTGAAGTCATTAGAGTTTATATCATGAGAATGAAGTATCGGCTATCGTATCATGAGAATGGGAAAGAATTGCCCGCGGTGTCCGCCTGGTGTTTCAGGTACAGTTTTGGAATTCACCTGTATTTATTATGATAAAACCACAAAACAATGAAAACGACGTACAGAGCTTAGTACTCGCTTAGAAATTTACAGGTACAGAGCGAGAAGTCTCTATAATTCTAGTCCAAAAAGAAGCCTAACCCATTCCATTCTGATTTTGGACTGGGGTCATGTCGTAGTGGTCATGTTATGTGGCGAGACTGGATCTCAGGACCCTCCAGTCAAAGAATCTTCAGATGAGAATACGCAACTCCTTATCTTGATGCGGTATAAAATTCAGCACATTACGCTGAGGCAACCGGTGTATTTCAATGTGGGTAAATACAAACATTGTAATTACGAAGAAAAAACACTGTACATTTACTGTCAGGGTAAACCAAATGAAGATATCAGTTAAAAAGCGTTGATTACGTTAATTTTTTCTGAAAATTTTCTGTAGCAATAACAAGAACGTAACTGAAGGACAAAGACGGTGACACCAATAATGAATACACTATTGAAGAACGACGGCGGCATTTGTTATTCGTGTACTGCTTTTTCGAGATTGGGTCTACTGTTATAATCAAAACCAATTGTTCCAGAGTCGGAAAATTTGCCACTGAGCCACTAGTGCTTTCTAAATTCCGTACAAACTTCCCGTTTCTATTTATTGTCTCTTACATATTTTCTCCTACGCATGAGCGAACACCCGGAAGCCCACGGCAAAGGGAGAAACTACGGAGAAACGTCTTTGAGATCGTCTTAAAGATTTTCAGGATTGCATTGATGACGGAACACACAGTTTTGGCCCTGCTTTGGACATGTCCGTTGTCCTGCCTACTGGAGTTTCCAGTAAAATACAAAACCAAACGTTCGAGTACTTGAAAACTTATGAGCGCACCCCTTGTGTCTGTTAGTGCATTTCGTAAACCAGTGGTGCTAAAACAGTACGTTCTGTCTCTCCGGTAATTTCCAATTACGCAAAAATTACGCGAATAGTATTCAAATTTTCAAAAACTTGTACATGATCTTATTTCAAAATCTATCTTTAAAGAACAGATTTCGTTAAGGGAAAATCTCTATCTTTAATATTTTAGTTGCAGAAAGACTGAAAAAATTTGGCACTTTTGCAATTTTCGAAAAATCAGAGTTTTCAACGTTGCTGATTGCACCGAGATCTCTTATACGTTCTTCACCTTTTCAAGAACACAATTTAATAAAAAACGATGAAGCATATTTTTAATTTGGAAAATGTCCCAGGGACTTCATGTAAAGTACCATCCAAAATTAAAATATCAGCTTCAAAATCAAGGAACCACGACATCAGCCAGATTGCTCGGGGAATATCAATTTTGGAGAAATTAGGCTGAAAGGTTTAGCTGCTGTTCAGAGACGGACGGACGGATGGATGGACGGGCATATAGGCCTTTTCCCGTCATTCGATTTTTCGGTATCAAGGACCCATGAAATATGAATTCTGTCTATACCATGTGATAGAGGATTGTTTCTAAATTAGGAACTAGATGTATCCACTTTTTCGTAACCAGGGCCCTGTAATATGAGGTGTTTTTTTTTGTTTTTGTTTTTTCACGAAAACTCGCCGTTATCTGGCGCAGCATTACATAACTTTCTCTTTGTTCCATAGGGAGAAAGTAAAACTTCCTCGTTTCCATTCATTGCGTATTGCTCTTGCGCGCGAACCAACACCCGGAGACAGATGCGCACCCGGCAGCGGCAGCGGCGGCTGCTGTCCCGCGGCATCGCGTGACGCCGTTCCGTCCGCCCCGCCCGCCCTTCCGCCCGCCTCCGCCTGCCCGGCCCGCCCGTCCGTCCGTCCGTCCGTCCGTCCGTCCTGTCCCGTCCCGTCCGTCCGTCCGTCCGTCCGTCCGTCCGTCCGTTCCGTCCCGTTCCGTCCCGTTCCGTCTCGTCTCGTCTCGTCCCCTCCCGTCCCGTCCCACCGTTCCGCACCACCCTCTCCGACTCGTTGCGCCTCGCCCCGCCCCGCCCCGCCCCCACCCCCCCCGCTCCGCCAGCCCGACCCGCATCACCCCTCCTGCCCGTCCCACCCCGCTTAGCTCCCGCCCCACACGCCCGGCCCCGCCCAAACCCTCACGCCCGGCCTCGTCCCAAAATTATCCGCCGGCCCCTCCCCGCTCTCGCCCCGCCTTACTCCGCTCCGTCTCGCCTCACGCCTTGCGAAAGCTAGATCTGGCCCGCTCACCCCCTCCCAGTCCGTTCCACTTGCCCCGCCCCCGCCGCGGAACAGGCGGCTGGGAATGCAGCTGTGCGGGAGTCCGTCCCGCCCGCGCCGCGAGCTTGCATTTCCTGGAGATAAGCGCGGCGTGACAGGTGTTGACAAGTCGTCCTGGCGTCCACCGCCGCGAGCTGCTCAAGAACGTGTGCTCTGTTATAGAAACTTCAGGGGAAACTCGAAAGAAAATCAATGTATCAAGTTTTTCTAATTTATATAGGGATATATTTCCTACAAACTGTTTGTATAAGTAAACATGCAATATTTATATAAGTGGACTTGATCATAATAATTCTTCATTTTATTTCAAAACGATGGGGTCCAGTTATTGTGTCTGCCACGGAGCGGAACAACTGGCACGAAATGCTGATGCGAGGCAGTTGCCTGTCCCTGTGCGCTTTAAGGAGGTTACGTTTCCTGACGATAAACGCAGGTGCCGAACTGAAAGGCGGGTGTTGACATGTGGACATTCCTGTCACCTAGCTGACGTTCTTCCTGGTTCCGTTACCTACATCGTAAACACCAATGTCAAATTAGAGTGGGCTGTTTAAAATTCGAACCACTCGAACACAATTCTCGGAAATATGGAATTACCCGAAATTAGAATTAACCAAGATATTTATTGTTAAAAGCGTATTCATTCAGAAACCTCTTGAGTAAGTATGCAATGTTTTTTTTCTTCTTATATTTTACTGTCCAAGGGATGAAACAGTCTTGCTCCAAAAAATAAAATAGATATTACGAAACCAAAGGCATTTAACACGATATACAACGGAAGAGTAAAATCGACAATAAATACATTTTCAAATTTTATTGAATACCCTTTTCATTTCGTTTCATTTGTTTATTTGTACACGATTCGCCTTCTTTGAAACAAGATAGCTTAGTATAGTTAGTAACTGCTATTGTTATTTCCTCACATAGAAGTCTATAAATACCTTTATATTTCATATTTTATTCAGAAACTTCGTTCTGCTATAAAAGTCAGAATAACTAATTGGTTTAAAACTTTAAAGCTAGACGGTTCGTCGTTTTTTCATCGATTACACGCGAGGCAACAAATTGTGTCTTATTTTCACGTTAACTTAACGTTAATCTTAATAGTCGTGACCATGTTAACGACAAAATGTCATGAAAAATTCATGGCTTTTTATAAAGATTGCTTTTGTGATAAGTGTTTAGATTTTTACAAAGGGCTTGGAGGAGAAGTTAACGGTGGATTTCATTCGCTAAAAGTATGCGTTTTGTATAATATTTTAAGATAATTTGTCTTCTACAACTTACCACTTGCACAACGAGTCTAATATGTTTCCTTTTATCCATAACAATGTGTTGTACAGAGCAGCCAACTGGTTGTCAGATGGCGCATTTCGGATAGCAGAAATTTATTGATTGATTCCAGGCGCCGGATTGATTGATTCCGGGCGCGTCAATTACTAAAGTCGCTGGTTCCATAAGTGTAGTTACTTTCCCCTGCTGGATGGCGAGATCCGACATTGACCAACTCATGTGCTTGTGTGGCATTCCCCAACCATCTAGGCACTGGCCCGGCCGCAACAAGCTCCCAACTGATTGCCCGGCGTATATGGTAGTGTAGTGCATTAAGTGTACGCGTGTGTTTGTGTAAGTAAGTGTGTGTGTAAGGGGAGAGGATAGGACAAGGAAGAGGAAGGAAAGATCGCGCGCGGTCGGTTTGTTACGGTACTGCTCCGGCATTCGCCTGGTGTTGATCGGAGAAACCAATGAAAGCTACCGACCAGAGCAGCCGGCCGCTACAATTCTCCTCCAGACAGCGACAGAATTCGACCTACCTATGTAGCTATTGTCGAAAACCCCACCATCACCATGGGGACTGGAACTCTACGACCTCCCGGACGTAGGCACTGCAGTGACATCAGTTGATGCCCTGAGCCACCTAAGCCTGTCGGAGAGCAGAGGTGTTCAGCGAGCGATCTTCCGCCCAGTGGCGTGCGCGAGTCGCGATTTGCATAGCGGGCAGGCAAATCTCGCGGCGGGGCGTCGCGCTGTCACCTGCCAGTCTCCGAGCCAGGATTCCGCGGCGGCGGGCGTGGCCCCTGGGACCGGGCCTGCAACGCCCTGTTTGTTCAGCCGTGCAGCGATCGTCTCCTTTGCACGCGACCCATTACCATAGGAAAGCGCAAACGTCCATTAGCAAATCAAAGGAAATGGGGCGTGCATTTGTTAGAGAAATCAGCGGAAGGTCATGTTGACGAATGGGCGGATGGCTGAGCAGAACCGTTGAGCTAACAGATTTCTTTTTGTCTGTGATAGTCTGTTTTGGGTTTGACGGAATATTTTTTTGTGAACTTGAAGGATAAATAGATGGAGGTCAAATGAAATGACGGGATTGGGGTCATTTAAATTGTGATATTAAGTGTCTGACCTCCAGTTAGAAGGGATATACAAACGCTTAGGAGATTTCAGAATATTAATGAACAAATAAAAAAAAGAAAATTTACAGTTTTGTAATAATTTTAGAAGACTGCTTACTTAGCACATGGCAAGTGGAAATGTGCTGAGTGACAAAGAAAGATGCAATATGAGTTTGCTTTCTTCCTTTTTGAGATGAAGAGATAATAGCTACTAAGACACTTTTTCGGTTACGCGACTGTCGCAACCACCCTGCGTGATTTTGATAATGATAGGATGATTAACTTAACATTCTATTTTTTTAACATTGCTTAAAATCCTACCTAGCTCAGTGCATCAACTGATGCCACTGCAGCGCCTCTAAGCGGGAGTCCTAGGTTCGAGTCCTGGCGACGGCAGGATTTTCGACACTAGCTTTTCAGCAAGGTCGAATTCAGTCGCCGCCTGGAGGAGCTAATTCTAACTAATTCTAGCGGCTGGTTGTTTTGGTCGGTAGTTTTCCGTGGTTTCTCCGATCAACCCCAGGTGAATGCCGGAGCAGTACCCTAACAAACGGGCCACGGACCGCGCGCGATTATTATTTCCTCGTCCTTGTTCTATCCTCTTCCCTTACACACTCACTTACACTAACATGCACCACACTATCACATATTCCGGGAGACCGGTCGGGAGCTTAGCGCTTGTCCCGGCTGGGGCGGTGCCCCGCTGGTGAGAGAGTACTGGTTGGGGGAAACCCAATTATTTTCTCAATAATTGTTTTCACAATAATATCGTGAACATTACAATATTATTAATCCCAGAAAATATTTATTTAATTATTATTTTATCGATAAATAACGAAGTGAGCGTTTTATTTACCTTACACTCACCTGAGAAAACTCATCAGAACGTCTGACATTTTTCTACATGAAGCATTTCGAGACATTTGAGCGACAATCGTTAGTTTGCTTTCCAAATCAATTCAGAATGTAAGTAGCATGTCTTACGTAAAGACCAGATTTTGATGTAATTACGCATTTTTCGTCTTCCTACTTACCGGTCTCAATTTGGTATCTTGACGAATCGTCCCTCTTCTAACACAATATTCAATTTTTTCGTTACATATTTTTACGTATTTAGTACTGCATTACATATTTTACATATTTCGCTATAATCAGATTTTTTATTCTATCAATTTTTTAAATATTACATATTTTTATGAAAAGAAGTTTTTTCAAAAACTCAGCATTTTCCTCCAAATCATTGGTGAAATGTAGGTATGAAAAGCATCATTGACGCCGTTTCGTAACTTTTAACCTTCATTTTCGAGAAATTTTGGCGATTGCCGACCTGTAACACTTCGATGAGAATGATTCACACTTCAGTGATAGTTTGTTAGTTGTAGATATCACCAGTTTGTACGATGGCTTGTATTGCTGAAGATGCATATAACCTTACTTACACGCGCTTTGGTCTGGCTACTAAACTACGGTCCGGGAAAACAAAAAATGAAGTTTTTACTACTGACGGAAAGGTTGTATGGTGCGAAGTGTGCATCAACGTGTGCTCTCCAAGTGATTTTTAAAACGTTTGTATGGTTTTAAAAATTTGTTTAGGACATTTTTTAAAAACGTAATTTCGTATTTCTTATTTTTTAAAAAATGTGTTTTATAATTAGAATATTTTAATATTACATATTATATCCGATTTTACATATTTATTACATATTCTTTCTGTTTTCATTACATATTTTTTATACTCCATATTTTCCGGTCTGTAGTCATATGTCTTCCACATAAGAGTATGAAACCATCTGGGTGCGTTTTCTGTTCCAGGTGAGTGACGCCGGGCGCGGAGGCTCTCCCACTTGCTGCGTGCACGTGCCGTGTCCATGGTGAGCCTCTCCCTCCAGCCTATAACTCTCTTGTTGTTGTAATGATGTGGCGACAGGTCGTTCAATAAGGCGAAGAGCTCTCCGGAGCCGCAGAAGTTACTGGCGCCGCCTCCCCGCTGAATTGTCGACTCGCTCCCTCGATACACTCGACTCCGTCGCACTTGGCTGACAGTTTTCTAACTCCCGGAGTTCAAGGCCGGTAGGAATACGTGTTTTGCCGGAGTTGCGGCGATAAGCCGTGGAGGGATGGGGGCGTGACGGCGGCTACATGTCCGTCGCTCGTCAATGCAGCGTGCCTTCGCTGTTGTTGGAGCGTAGCTCAATTAGGGGGCCCAATGAGGACCTGCGTTGTTGATGCTGTAGGTACAACGCGAAGTTACAAACGTTCTATGGGAATGGAGTTTCAACTTTTCATGCTGTTTAGGAGCTTCCCATGGCAAAAAGGAAGGGACAACAGAGGAAGTGATGAAGATAAGGGACAACAGAGGAAGAGATCAAAATAAAGGAGACGAGAGTAAGGGATACAAATAAGGGAAAATATTGATTGTCATCAATAGTTGATTCAATTAATCCTTCACTTGTATCTCACTTTCACTTCTTCGCTACATCTTTCGGCTGTGTTGAACAAAATGATAAACATCCTTCACAATGTTCGTCGTTTTATGTCCCATTATCTCCCACAAATGATTAGCAACAGCCAATACAGCAACTTATGAATGTATGTAGTATGGTTGAACTCTACGTCGACTTATACAGCTGATACCCGGCAGGAATACAAGTTTTGCCGGAGTTGGAGCGATAACCCGTGGCGGCCCCATTTCTCGTCTCTGTGCCGAGCCCCCAGCGTTGTTTCAGAGTAAGTTCAATTAGGGGCTAATGAGGGACTATGTTGTTGATGCTGAAGGTACTAAGTGTCGTTGCAAACATTTTTACCGGAATGGGGTTTGAACTTACGCGACGCTTATGGGCATCCCGTGTGAAAAACGTAGAGGCAAGTGAATAAAGGACCTACTTTTATTCATTTCCATCAGTTCTCACTATCCTCTACTTACCACTTTAAAAATGAAGAGAAATAAAAGAGGTCATCTTCGTCAACATATATAAGTTGACGAAGATGACCTCTTTTATTTCTTCTCATAAGAACGTCAACAGCACCAAATCAGAATTCGCACAATTCACTTTCAAATTTCTAGATACTTTGAAGGGAGGGCTCGTTATAATGGCATGGCATGGCATGGCATGGCATGTATCCCCTCCAAACTTCTGGTTCTTCGTATAAAAAGTCTTGCAGTTTGTTTTATGTAGAACGTATTGACTTGTCTCATATCCAGGGCTCGGATTCTGATGAGCTAAAAATTCTTTGAAAACGGCCTATAAAATGACTTAAAAATAAGGGGGAAAATTACCTTTTTGTAATACTAAAAATTTGTATGAAAATGTGTATTTATTCGATGAATTTTACAATATTAAAAAAATTATTTATATAAAATTGTATTTAATGTAATGTGTTCATTTTAGAAGGAAATTTAAACGTTAGCTTCGATCTTCCAACTGTCAGTTTTGAATGGTTGAGGAAGTTATCGAAACCACAAAAAACCGAAAAGGAAACAAAATGCGTAAAAGTGACAAAAAGTTACGCAAAGGTCTAGAAAACACCTAAAAATTGAAAAATGGCTAAAAAAGAGAAAAATGACCCAATAACTATACATATCTATCACCTATATATGAATGATACACCAATGAAAAGATGACATCAGAATTCGAAGCCTGCACATATTACTCGCAGTAGACTGTTTGTAGGTTTGCAACCTACTCACGACTTGATATACTTCTGTTCGTCCCAGCTGTTTTTTTTAATTCTATAAGACCATCAGGAATACAATTTTGTGGAACTGTATGGACAACCTGTCGAGGAATTTTGGTGCCTTCCAAGTTCCATGTCCGTCGCTCTTTTTGTCACTGCCCTTTGTGCAGTTTACGAATCTAATAAAGAGCCGATGGGATTATGATGTTGCTGATTTTAAAGGCAATGAATTGATATAAATAATTCTAATAAAATGGAATTTGAGAACGTCGCGCTTCTTCAGGGCTAGGGCAAACGAACGGGAAGCTGGTAGTCGAACACAACCTTATTTACATTAACGATATCTAATATTTCTCTGCCTGACTCCCGTCACCATTAAGATGCTCTGAACTGACATCGGGGTGCATTCGTCCACCAAAGTTATTAGAAGCTACCTTTGGTCACTCCCAGGGCTTTTAACATCATCAGATTCTTCTTTTTCTTCTTCACCGACACTAATAAATTGTTTAAGTTTCCGTGGAAATGTTGTTGCATTCTTCTCATGTCTCTATAGTCAGTACTTGCAATTCCATCAGATCCCTTTAAAAATGGCAAAGTTGCACTAAGGTCCGCTTTTCGTCATTTCTAGAGACAAAGGTGAAAGTCGTTCCCTTAACGTCAACAGTCAAAAAGATGTTTCTAATTTTCTGTTTTACTCAACGGTGATTGCAACATTCTAAACAAATTAATTTCAGTAATTACAGATATTTGTTTATAGTGGGAAATAAACTAGCACTCACCTGTATAGTCGCAGTCTCATTGATTAGCTTAAATAAAAACCACACAATAATAAAAAATAATAATTTGTAATAAAGCCTGCAATTGGATGAGTGCCTCTATCTTGATGTTTGAAGAGGCACTCTGTTTTAGTCGGAGTACCGTCGTGGCAAGAAAACTGACTTTCTCAACGGAATTCAGTTCTTGGAATTGGGGCTTTCGTTGTCCGGGGCTGAGGCGATAACGAGTTCCGACGTCACGGCCTCGTCACGCCCGCCGCTCCACCGCCTGGGAGCACATGTTCCTCTATCGCTCAGCCACACGTCTCGACGCACAAGAACTGTCGGACAAGCTGGAATGGAGTGCAGCTGACGCCAATATCCGAGAATGAGTTGCTCCCGATGCAGTGCAACCTTGCCACTCTTGCACCGGGAGAGGCGGCTCAGAGCATCAACTGATGTCACTGCGGCGCCTCTGACCGGGAGGTCAAAGTTCGAGTCCCGACGCGTCAGGATTTTCCGCAGCTATGTGGAATTCAGTTGCTGCCTGGAGGGAGAATTCTAGCGGCCGGCTGCTTTGATCGGTAGTTTTCCGTGGTTTCTCCGATCAACACAAGGCGAATGCCGGAGCAGTACCCTAACAAACGGACCACGGACCGCGCGCAACCTTTGCTTCCTCTTTTACTTGTCCTATCCTCATCCCTTACACATACACCAACATTCACTAAACTACCACATATGCCAGGAGATCGGTCGGGGGTTTAGATCTTGTC
Source organism: Teleogryllus oceanicus (assembly GCA_964035755.1). Classification (NCBI taxonomy): domain Eukaryota; kingdom Metazoa; phylum Arthropoda; class Insecta; order Orthoptera; family Gryllidae; genus Teleogryllus; species Teleogryllus oceanicus. The sequence continues at coordinate 128,099,588 of CAXIVR010000003.1, read as the reverse complement.
TCTGCCCGGCGGTGCCCTCTGCCCGCTGGTGGAAGACACCTGGTTGGGCAGACGCCGCTAGACGACGGTAGGTCGGCGCCGGATCTCGCCATCCAGCGGGGAAGATCACTACTATCTCCCGGGAAAAAACATGCACTACACTAACGGGACTAATGACATCAATAGTTGACGCGCCCGGAATCACTAACAATCAATCAATCAACGACTCATATCTTCACTACTCCTGATACTGTCTCCCTCACCGATACCGTCATTCGCCCGACTTTGAGCTTGCAGTCAGGCTTATGTATATACCACACCACACTTAATTCACATCCAGAACTACACTCATCATTTCTCACCACTACCACCACCACCCCGATTGCGGTTTGAATGAATATTTCCTCGCAGTTCCTTTCAAATCATGGATTTTGGAAAAGAAAATTTTGGATTAATAAATCTGGGGAAGTTCATTTGTCCAGTTGCATTGGGTGTCGGGTCTACTTTCAAGCTCACGTCAGAAGTCATATGTTATAACAGGCAGTTTACATAATTACCTCGTCACATCCACAGTTAGCTAAAAGATCAAAACGTTGCTTTCGTTATATCACTTCTGATCACGCCTCCTTGTTTTTTTTTAATTCCATTTCTGCTTCGGGCCCTGGCGCAGCACCCGCTCGCTCCATTTGTTGGTGACGCGAGTTCTGAGTCTGGTCGCTGCCACCCTTCCTGAGGGAGAAGGCCCATTCAAAGTGGCGCCCTCGCCCTCGCCCTCGCCCTCGCCCTCGCCCTCGCCCTCGCCCTCGCCCTCGCCCTCGCCCTCGCCCTCGCCCTCGCCCTCGCCCTCGCCTCGCCTCGCCCCTCGCCCTCGCCTCGCCCTCGACCTGCCGCCCTCGCCCTCGCCCTCGCCCTCGCCCTCGCCCCTCGCCCCTCGCCTCGCCTCGCCTCGCCCTCCGCCCTCGCCCTCGCCCTCGCCCCCTTGCCCTCGCCCTCGCCCTCGCCTCGCCTCGCCTCGCCTCGCCCGCCTCGCCTCGCCTCGCCTCGCCCTCGCCTCGCTCTCGCCCTCGCTCACGCCCGCCCTCGCCCACCCCCTCTTCTCGCCCCCTCGCGCCAGACACGCGCTGTCGCACGCAAGCTCGTCCTGCACTCTCGCCGATGTAATTACAGGCGAAAGAATGTAAAATGAAATGAAACTATCTGAAGATTCATTCTTGATCAAAACATGATCAAATTGAAATAAATAATTGATTTGAAATAAAAAAGTATTCTTCTTCTTCTTCCCCTGATGCCTCTCAACCTCGGGTTAGCCATTCGACGTACTCCTTTTTGTCTTGTGCCTTGCGCTTCACCTCTCCTAGTGCAGCTCCGATCCTTTGGCATATATCCTGTATATAGGCGCCCATGTTCCTCTTGGATTTCCAGGTGGTCTCTTTCCCTCTGGCCTGGCTTCAATAATTTGTTTCGGTTTTCTATCCTCTGCCATTCTAGCAACATGTCACCACTTCAGAGCTTTGTTTTCCATTTCTTTGAGTAGCGGGGTAACTTTTTTGTTCCTCTCTTATTGTATTATACCTGATTCGATCTCTTCTTCTTTTCCCTACTATCCTGCGTAGGAATTTCATTCCCACAGCTGTGAGTACTTTCTGTTTTCGTATTATGTGACATACTTTCAGTTCCATATATAAATGTTGGTATGTATACGGACGTATAAATTTGGAATTTTGATTTAGTGCCTACATTCATTCTTAACTTATTTATTCTCTTATTTATTTGATAATATACAGAGTTAGCTTTCTTTACTCTATTATTCAGTTCTTCTTCATATTTTTTAAAAAAAGTCTCAACGACATAACTCAGGCGTTTTTGAGCTCTGGGACTGATCAAGATACATCTGAATGACATACCATCATAATCAATTACTTTATTCTTACTGAAGAAACGAGCTCCATAAACAGGATATGTAGAACGCAGCATCGCTATGCAAGTCGTCGAAAGACGAAAGATTTGCTGAGATTTAGGGAAAGTCTGTAAGTTTCTCTTGGTCTAGGGTTTGTTTATGGGACTTATGCGCTATATTCTAATTCTGTTACGCCGAGGTTAGCATTCCGTCCTTCTTTCCCCCTCTTTCTACCCTTATCTTTTTTAAACATCGGGTTTCATTTCGTGTTTCTATTTCCTTTGTTTTTTTTTTTTTTCTCTTTTCACCTTGTCTTTTCCCTTTCCTTTATTTTCCTTTTTTTTACTCTGTTCCCTCCTCTTCTTCCCTTCTTCTCCTCTCAATTCATTCCCCTTGCATTTTTTTTTTTCCTTGCTCTTCCCTCGTCAATCATTACCCTCTCTTACCTCCTCCTCTTCTGCATCTCGTTCCCCCTCCTCTTGTGCGTTGCCCCTTCGCCGCCTGACAGGCAGGCCGCCATGCCGCTCACGCCACGCGCCCTCCGCCAAACCCCCTGAGCCTCCTCGCCCTCCTCAGCCGGCGGCGGCCGGGGGATGTCGCTCGGCCAGGGCCTCTGCGCTGGGGAATCCTCCGCCACGCCATGCCACGCCACGCCACGCCGCGCCGTCCGTCCGCGGCCGCGCCTCCATCTTTCACCGCTAATGGCGCCGTCCAATCAGGGCGGGCGCGACTGCTGGTATGTGTCCCGAACTCCCTGGCAGGCAGGGTGGCGGCGGCGCCGCCTCGCGGGGCAGAGCAGGGTGAAGCTGACTGACAGGGATGGGGTGGGACGGGCGAAGCGGGATGGTGCGAAGGGATGGGCTCGCAGTCGGACGGTGCGAACCGAGCTGGCAAAGGGGCTGGGAGGACACTGCGAAGTGGCGCGAACCGGGAGATGTGTTGTGGATCGTTGCGATGTGGCGCACAGTGGGTGGGAGGGGAACGGCGAGGAGGCGCAGAGGAGGGCGAAGAGGGCAAAGAGGGTGCGGACGAAGCGGAACCGAAAAGGTCGGAGTGGGCCGGAAAGAGGCGGGGGGGAAGGGTGGGGTGCAGGGGGAAGCAATGAGCTGGGGGGGTTGGGAGGGATGACATGGAATGGGTTGGGATGGATTGGGATGGGTGGAATGGTTTGGGATGGGATGGTTTGGATGGGTTGGTTTGGGAGGGATGGTTTGGGAGGGAGGGATGTGTTGATATGGGAGGGATGGAATGGATTGGGATGGGACGGATGGGATGGGATTAATGGGACGGCTGGGATGGGATGGGTTGGGATGGATGGGATGGAATGGAATGGAGTAGGTTGGGATGGATGGGTTGCGATGAGATAGGATGGGATGGAATAGAATGCGATGGGTTGGGATGCGAAGAAATGGATTGGGATGGTATGGACAGTACAGGATGGGCGGGGCGGAACGGGACGAGGAGTGAGCGACTTTGTGGGGGGGGCCGGAGCGGGGGGACGGAACAGGCTGAGGAGGGGAGGCAAGTTGGTGCGGGAGATACGGAACGGCCCAAGCCACGCAGTGTGTGTGTGTGTGGCGGAGGCCGCGTCCGCGCGTCGGAGCGGCAGCTGCCACCGGGAAATTGATGCGCTGCGGACTGAAGCTCGCCCCGTCGCCGCTCGCAGGCCCGGGCGCTTCGGGAGGCGGTGTCCATCGGGCAGGGTTGGAATTTCTGGCGAGGGGCTGCGTTGGAATTTCTGCCCACGGACGCGCTCGATTGCGCGGTAGCGTATTCTTCTAACTATTGGTATTCCATTAACACGCTTCTCCCGCTCGTGTTTGTCATTACCGTAGTATTGCTTTTGAACTTTGACACTTTTTCTTCTCTCATTTTTACCGTTTCCTCTGCGAGAAAAAATCTCTAATGAGCGTTACACTCAACTTTTTGGTATCAGTTTCTACTTAAATGTGTTACCACATTTAAACGGTTCTTTTTTTATTCAGAATATTACTAAATCGTGCTAATTCAAAAGCTCTGTAAAATTTCCGCTGATTTGACTTTTTTCCTGGCGGTCGTATTCGTAGTCGGTACACTAAATTGTCGCTTGATTTTGGCGTCTGCACATATCTTTCTGTTGTTTACATTTTCATTGATACAACTTTAAAACACGACCACGCGACGTTCAGCGAATCTTTGCAAGACAATACGCCATCATTGGTGATAAAATAGATCTAGTATCTATACGTATAAGAAGAAGTGATCATTACTTAGAGTTTTATTACTCTCTGTGTTGTGTCTATTTTCCCACGCTCTCGTTTTGTAAATGTGACGATAAATATGTGTAGCCCTACAGAAGATCTAAACAGGAACTAATGCGTTTTATAAGTCTGTAAAACGCGTCTCTAGATAAGAGAATAACACAGCCATGCATCCTGAAATGAAGACATCTCTAGTTATAGTGGTTGTAACATCTTTTCCTGGAAATGATTAGAGTCACGAGGAGATAAACGGGCACTCAATGGAATTATCCCTTCTGGCATTTATTTAATTGAAAGGATCCATGATAACCCTCCGTATAATGCTCCATAAACACAGTGTTCCTTAATAATGCAATCAGAAGCAAATTACTTCATATACAAGTTAATTAATCATGAATTTAAGATGACACGTAATATAAGTATGCAAAACCATTTTGGAAAATCTGCAGAGGAAACTTTCTTCCTTAGAATCGGCTCGGATAGAAAGTTTAGAAAAGTGATGCAGTTATTTTGAGACTTCTTTACCAGCATGAATTTTAGAAACTTCGACCCAGAAATTTACAATGGGATAATAATTTCATAAGTTCAGAAACAGAAAAGAGCTAGTCTGTGATATTGAGTGTGAAGTCGAGTCTCCCGATTGCATAAGATGGAGAAATGAAAATTTCAATAGAAGTGGTAATTGAATAATTTTGCCACTGCCGTATACATGAAGCACAAATATAGGCCAATTTATCAGCTAAAGTCTCTGTACTATTTTTATTTTTATTTTGGTGAATTCAATTGAAAATCTCAGCCAACATGACTGTCATATAACCGATAATTATAACAAAGATCTATAACTCTTTGTAAGATCTACGACTCAAGGTAAAGAGAGTCGTTTCTTTACCTTACATTTACCTTATTTCCAGTTTCTCCACCTTGTTCACATCAACCACACTTACTCAAGTACCGTCACACGAATTACTCCTACAGCAACTGCTAATGGGATCCGGTAACATCCCAACCGATTTCAGTGTCACCCTCTTCGTAACCGTACGTCTAACAACCGTTCGGAGAGATTATGATAGGCTTCTGTCATGAATGTCCGGGGGCTGTTTCGTGATGACGCGGTCGTCGACCGCTGGAAGAGGTTACCGAACCAGATCTTCCGTAAACCGGAACCGGCGTCGTGACCGTCTCTTCCTGCTGGCTGCGCCTCCGCCCTCGTCTCCAACAGTGCTGTGCCCGCTACCAGTCTCACTGACCATTGCGTTGCGTAGTACACTCCGATTTAAACATAGTGGCACTTTTAATTTCACCAGCTGGAAAGCGAGAGGGACATTGTCGTCCAATCGGGAGCTTTAGTATCAACAATTTAAGTCGTAACGAAGCTCCCATTTGGATGAGTGTCCCCCTCTCCCATCAGCTCGTGACCTTGAAGTGGCGCTGTTTTTAAACGGGAGTATAACTGCTTGTTACACCTGAAACTGTTGTACACCGGTGATAGTGTACTCAGTACAGGTTACTGTTTCGATTGAAACGTATCTGAAGTAAAATATTATGCCAAAAACGTCTGAGGTACGCTGTTATTTAGTGAATCTGATGAGTAGAGCTGTGATTTATATGCAAGAAAAACAGCAAAATATGCACATATGTATGTAAATATATTTGGTAATATATGCAATTAATAAAGGAAAATATGCGAAATAGTGTAATGTGATGTGTAAGTGTAAAAATAAATAAAAAGTATAATTTGGAAAATATGTTTACAGCAAAAAGAGATACAGAAATCATGTAAATTGTAACAAGCGACAAACATTAACATTTAGGACTTAATTTTGAAGAACACTCATTTCTTAGGATAATAATGGGAGATGCAGTTAATGAACATTTCACAAAATAAAAAATATAGGTATTGCAACAAAAACAAGACTTTCTGTCAATTGAAATAAAACAAAAAAAAACTTGAAAATCCTATAAGCTATGATCAATTGAAAATTGTTTCAATTGCAAACAACCACCTTTTTATAGTTCTCAAACTCAAACATCTATTTGGCCTCAAAATCGCTTTGAACTGGCTGAATGCCCGCTCCACATTAACAATCAACAGGTAACTTAGATCTTATTTTATTTGATCAAAGTAGTTGGAATAATACTCAGCTACCTTCAGCCAAGTACCCCACCGTGTGATGACTGGTTGGGGAGGTAGAGGTAGGTCTGTATTTTTTTTTTGTCTTAAAAACGACTTGGAGCCTTCAAGCCTTTCTTGACAGTTGATATCAACTGATCAATATATGGGAACTGAAATTTCACAGTTACTGTAACACGATGAAAAGCGTGAGCAAGGCTAGTTAGATGAATGAGTTTAGGATAAAAAACTTTTATCGTAGCCCCTGCTTTTCACATATAAGGAACATCATTCGACAGAAATAGTAGAACCTTTTCATGCTCCACGCGGCCAAACAACAGTCACTGATTCATTGAAAAACCTCGCAATAGGGGTGAATATGCTCTTTTTGCGGATGAGTGGTGAATACGCAACAAAAATATGAAAATATGGCCCAAATAGGCAAAAATATGCAGTTATGGTGGTATATGCGAAAATATGCAAAATAAAAATTGCATAAATTGATTCTAAATGCCTCAAAATATATACAATTTGTTGAAACGGGATGTTTTAGTTAACAGACAAAAATATGCAAATTCATATAAATCACAGTCCTACTGATGAGCTATTCACATTCAATATGCGAGCGCTCAATGTTGTGGCTGCCTCTCCGCTCTCTCTCTCTCTCTCTCTCTCTCTCTCTCTCTCTCTCTCTCTCTCTCTGTCTCTGTCTCTCCCTGTCTCTCTCTGTCTCTCTCTGTCTCTCTCTGTTATCTCTGTCTCTCTCTGTCTCTGTCCTCTTTCTTTCTCCCTTTCCCCCCCCCCTTTCCTTCTCTCCTGATAGTCATGAGTCAGACGTCCTATATTCTTTAATAATTAACCTGCGGGGGCAAGATCTTATTTTAAAATTTCCCGAATTAGGTGTATTACGAGACAAGTACGCGCGAACTGTTTCTTTCATTCCAATTCGAGCACTGGTTTTGACCGAAACAGCGAGCACTGGATAATTTAAGTTTGTACATATGCGTATTGAGGTACTCTTATTTGTTCTTCCACACGTCAGTATTTTGCAGTGAAGTTTGTTATGTGATGCAAAGTGGTTATGACGTTATACGACTTTGCGAGACGCGAAAAATATCCAACGATCCGTAAGGTTCGATTGGATTGGTCTCTGTAAATGGGATTTCTTTTGGACATAGAGGGTTCGCAGCAGGTTTCCTTTTAAGTTTTTCTGATTCTCAATCCACCATTCATCGTATCAAAGGAATTCTGGAAAACGTGAAATAGTAAGTAAAGGTAAAATATACTTAGTCTTCTCAGCGCAACCCGAAATCAAGTCATTGTTCATTGATAGTTGTGTTCATAGGAATGAAGAAACGAGATACAGTTTTAAATTTTAGTCATTTTAACCTTTGTCAGTAGCTGTGATTGTGTTGTCTTAGTACTTTACAACTAATTACATCTCCATAAATTCATAGAACTTAAAAATTAATGCATTGTTTTTTCGAAACACTATGCGGAATATTCCTCCGCAATGAAATGCACATGTATCTCATACTTAAAAGAAATGTTGTTCCGTATTTTCACCCAAAAAAATTAAATTCCCTCATAAGAGAAATTTCGAACGAGATAAATTCTTTACAAACACAAAAAAAGTCAAATAATGAAATGTTTATGTCTGTGCAAGAAAGTAATTATTCAATAATTTCTCATGACGGAGTATATTGAAACTCTTCACAAAATAGATCGCTAGAATATTGCAAAAGAAGCTAATGATTTTTTAACTTTCAGTGCGGGCAAGGACTAATATTGAAATAAAAGTTTATTGTTATTACTACATTTCTTATTTTACAAAACTCTAACTGTAATATGTGAATGTGTGTGTGTGTGGAGTTGTGTTCCAAATTTTATGAACCGCTACAGAGAACGGGGATTCAGATGATGATTTATGATGATCTGGCGGCGATTCGATGTCGACGTATTTTTCGTGATTTTCATAAGCATAAAGCAAAATGACATGTTTTTACGAGTCTCTGATGAGAAGCTTGTGGAATATGTAAATGAAATGATGAAATACCGTAAAATTAACTCAGCACGGACCATGCAAATTTATGAAAAGAATATCTCTCTGTGCGTGAAACATGTTAACTGCGGGTTGTTGAGCGTTGTGAATATATTTTCACCGCTGTTACGAAATACCTGTAAAAGTCTATTATCTTTGAATGCAGAATAAATTGAATTTATCTGCATTTCTTTGTGGCTGCTGGATTAACATTCGCGCAAACAAAAGCACATAAATTGGAGTGAAATAGTATGAATTCTCTCCTGCAGCTACGTGCTTCGTTGCAACAACAGCTACGTAGGATTAGGAGAAAAAAGACTTTGGACGCAGGATTAGAGGAATTGTATGCATATGCAAATTGATTAAATGTACTTAATTGTGGCTGGAAAGCGTAATTTATAAATGCTGATATCATTTTCTTCGTTGACTAAAAAGCCAATTTTCATTCTACTTGTTTTCTCATCACGATTGTTTGAGCGTTTTCACACTCGTGTCTATTTTAAATAATTGTTTTTGCGTTTCAAGCAGGAGTGTAAATTACATTCGCGCAAGGCGATCAACTGAATTCTACTGAAAAGTTGTCGCATATTACTACATCTCTTCGTAGTAATTCGCTTGTGGTAAACGTGTGACCAACTTGTGACCCGATATGAATTCCTCAGAACCTCTCGTGCCGGAATTGATAAGGGAAAGTATTCATGGCGTGAAATGTAATTGGCACATGTCATGGCGACGGTGTGTAGTTGTGATAGTGAGGATGAAAGAATTAGTGAAACAAAATCAGAGAATGCCAATCTCGAACGTCAAGGAAATAAATTAGAGTGTGAAAGGTACGAGCGTGACGGAATTACAGAATTCGACAGTCGTCGTTCACGGTGGTAGCGAATAAATTGAGTGTGGCGTGATGAGATAAAATTACCGTATTGGTCACATGTTTTTTAGGTTCATTTTGAATCGTGTATCTGAAAAGGCGCATATCATCTATCAAGATAATATGGTACGATGTGATGTGATAATAATGCCGAAGTGGCGACCGAGATGTAAGAGATCGATACAAAGACAGTTTTTTATAATAGGCAATTAGTTTTTACTCGTATTTAATATATATGTCGATGATACTTTATTCTAAAAAAACTATACCAATAGAATTTTTATTGCTTTATTTATCGGCAATTGCAAGCAGTAGGAAATAATTTTTCATCAGTTCTTTCACTTAGGATCCAAAGATCTTGGCACTTATCCGTAATCTTGGATTGCCTTTAGTTATTTTTCAAATAGTTGTCCTTTACATGTCTTTTGGAGAATCGTACAGCATCCTTGCTTTGAGCATACTCCACTGTTACTTCTTTGTGCACCGGGAGAGGTGGCTCAGGGTATCAACTAATGTCACTGCAGTGCGGCCGACCGCACGGTCCTAGGTGCGAGTCCCGACGGAGGCAAGATTTTCGACACTGACTGGAGAAGTAGGTCGAATTCAGTCGCTGTCGGGAGGAGAATATTCTAGCGACCGGCAGCTCTGATCCGTAGATTTCCTTGGTTTCTCGTGTTAATACCACACGAATGTCGGAGCGGTGCCCTACCAAACGAACCATGGACCGCGCGTGATCTTTCCTTCCTTTTCCTTGTCCTGTCTTCAACCCTTTCTTACACACACTTACGTGCACTACACTAGCACACCTGTCGGGAGCTTAGATCTTGTCCTGGATAGAGCGGTGGGGGAAAACCCCGCTAGCTGACAGTTAGGTCGGCGCAGGTTCTCAGCATCCAGAGGGGGAAGATCACAGGCACCTCCTGAAAAAGAAAATAGATATGCACTGCACTCACGGGACCACTTAACTTAACAGTTCACGGTCCCGGAATCACGATCAACTTCTTTTTGCTTTAATAAATCCAAATATATCCAACCATTCATTTACATCTTTTACCGGCGTTTTCATTACCCATTTCATCAAATCATGGAAATGAGAGTATCAGTGTGGAATTCCGTAACACGCTTCAGACAAAAATAGAAAGACGTATGTCTTACAAAACAATAAATGAAATTTAAAATAGACAGCATTGCCTTGCAATAAATATGATTGTCGGATGGGCTGTAATAAAATAGAGGGATCCAATAATACATCAAGCAAAGCAAAATGAACATCGAACTGGGCATCAGTCATCGGGGAAGTACCCAAAAAGGTGTACTGAAACGATATGGAAATAAAACTAGGAGAGCGAGAGCAGATGAAAGAGTGACGTTAACACTTTCAAAGAGATGTCATCTGAGGTGAAGTTTGAAATATCGCTCCCCACTCGCCTCGGAGTCCTCGCCGTCCGCAGGTTCGGTGACCGGTCAGGCAAACGTCACTCGCTTGAGTAACATCCCCATCGCCCTTGCCCCCGTCTACCGCAGTGCCGAATGCAGAAGGACAAGGAGTTGAGGCAAGAAAGACAGGCGCGGAGATGTGATGAGTAGACCTCGGAATTTTGGGCATAAAAAGAAGTGATAATTTAGGTACTTAACATAGGTAACAAAATAATAAAATTAGGCACTATTAGGCATGAAAAGTGACGATTTGGACTTAAAATACATGGCAAAATGATTAAACGAGGCATTTAAAATCATTAGACACGGAAAGTTAAATTTCTGACATCTAAAAGTGATCGCAAAACGATCAATTTAGACACTTCTATTATTCAGGAAAGTCAGGTATTTTTACATTTATAAGAATAACTTTAAGCATCTTATTTTATTCACATACATAATTAAATAGCACAGTACATAATCAAGATTCGATTCGAAATCTCCACACACACACCTCTCCTCCCATACACACACACTCACGCACACACAGACAGAAGAAAACTCGAAGTGACTCTTATTTTCTTGGGGTTGAAGACGCGTTTTGTTTGGAAGATTCGCCTTTCAGACAAGAGACTTTTGCTTGACCTGTGCGTCTTTCCTCTCCTGGATTGTATAGACGACATGCCGTGGCGATAAGTCTCAGCTGTCAACTGCGCAGCTGCACAGGGAATTGGTACAATTGCTTAAGACGTGCGTGCTGATCGGAGACGAGCGCGAAATATCCTCTTTACATTGACTTACACAGCTCCTCATGTTCGGTATGTTGGGTGAGAGATTTCGGTGCGTAGTCGATTGCGTATTCGTGGATCAGGGAATATTCGTGTTTCGGGAAATTCGGGAAATTATTTGCATTTTGGTGCTACAAATTCAAAAAATTAGAAATGAAAATATGATGATTCATCAAAGATACTTGTTTTAGGTAGTTTTAAGCAAAAATATCAAAATAGGCATCAACCGCTCTTTAAGGATCTTTTAGGCACTATTAGATGTTCTCAGTAGATGTATTTTTTCATGATTCGTAAACATATGTAATTATTTTCCACTATGTCCTAAAGGAACTAAATAGACATTTGTCCTAAAATCCAAGGTCTAGTGATGAGATTCAAGTCTCCTATGAATGTGTTAAGAACGGATCTCGTGTAATACAATGTCAATATGATGATCAGTATGGCGATATCACGTGAGAAAGAAACTTTTGGCACCAGAGGTAGCGTAGGTAAAGGTGTCAACGGAGTGTGAAGTCCTGGAGCGGATTTGTTAAGCAACAGGAAAGGTAAAGGATATTGGACCACCGCCGCGATTACGAAAAGTGCAAAGGACCGTAACCGACGAGAACGCTAAATGGCAGTGGAGAAGCCTCGAAGGTGTGATGTTAAATGGGATAAGAATGATAGTGTACGGATCAGCGACCTGGAACTGCAATAAGCTGTAGGACGCAGACTGATACACAACACTACCATATCGAAACTTCGTGGCCGCCAGATTTTGTAACATCGACAACACATAATGACAATCTCTATTAGGTGAAGAACTGTGCGATATTACGTTAATAGTTCCTAGCCTTATATACACAACTCAAGTGGGCGAATGATTTTGATGGATTGGTGGTTGTGTTGTGAATGATAATGGAGAAATGGTGAACTGAGAGGAAAGAGTTTCGGGAGAACTTCATGAAAACTTACGTGCATTCTCTTTGAACGGCACAAATTCCACGTGGACCAATCTACAATTAAATTACAGACATCCGGCGCGCTGAGGTGGAAGGCGACCAGTTAGACTTCATCACGGATCTCTTGATTTTTTTGTGTGTTCCCGGGCGCGTCAACTGCTTTGGTCATTAGTCCCGTTAGTGTAGTGCATGTTTTTTTCTCGGAAATGGCGGTGATCTTCCCCCGCTGGATGGCGAGATCCGGCGCCGACCTACCGTCGGCTAGTGGGGTTTCCCCCTAACCAGCACTCTCCCACCAGCGGGGCACCGCCCCAGTCGGGACAAGCTCTAAGCTCCACCGGTCTGCCGGAATATGTGGCAGTGTAATGCATGTTAGTGTAACTGTGTGTGTAAGAGGAGAGGATAGGACAAGGAAGAGGGAAGGACAGATCGCGCGCGGTCCGTGGTCCGTTTGGTAGGGTACTGCTCCGGCATTCGCCTGGCGTTGATCGGAGAAACCACGGAAAACTACCGATCAGAGCAGCTGGCCGCTAGAATTCTCCCCCAAGCAGCGACTGAATTCAACCTAGCTGAAAAGCTAGTGTCGAAAATCCTGCCGCCGTCAGGACTCGAACCTAGGACCACCCGATCAGAGGCGCTACAGTGACATCAGTTGATGCACTGAGCTACCGCTCCCGGTACGGATCTCTTGAGATGAAGCGCAATAGTCGAATACATTGTTTATAGTATGTTTCGAAAATTCACCTTCGGAAGTTACGCCGATTTACCTGAAGGACGGAAGATGTGAGACACTGTGGCATGCGTAGCAGTGTACGCCAACGAAAACGCGCATGTGTCAAGAATGGGAGCGATGCCACTGAATTCTATGAAAGTGGATCTATTGATGCAAGGCGCGGGGAGGGAAATTTAGACTAAGGCCAACCAAACTACCGCAACCTCTAAATGTAAGCACGGAGGCGAACCTTGGTGCCGTGGACAGATCTCATCTCTGGACATCGTGGTTCAAATTCCGTTCGATCCACGTGGAATTTGTAGTGCTCCATCATCATTTAAATACTGCTCCATCATTTAAATCTGAACATCAACATCACCACTCCATCAAAATCATTCAACAAGGCAAGGACATGACGAACATAAAGAAGACTACTAGTGACATTGCAGCAATAAGAATGTCATACAAGGAGATTGCGGCGAGTAAAGGGAGTTAGCAGAAGGTTTTCTCGGGGCTCTCCAGTTCCTCGTGACTTTTGGTCGATCATGGCGGTCGATCCACGTGGCATTTGTGGTGGGCAAGCGAGTTGGCGGAAGATTTTCTGTGGGTTCTCCAATTTCTACTTACTCTCATTCGGTTGATCATTACGGTCTACCCATATAGAATTTGCGACGGGCAAGGTGGATTCGCAGCGGATTTTCTCGGGGTTCTCCCGTTTTCCTTGTCTCACTTTCACCTATTAATCCATCATTCAAATTATAACCTCAACACAACCTCTCCATCAAAGTGATTTACCAAGACAGGGATTGAGGAGCGAAATGAAGACTACTGATGTCCTTGGACCATTAAGAAAGTAATGTAAGGAGATTCCTAGCGAGAGCAGCGTGGCGTCGCGGCGCGGGGGCGTGGCGTGGAGAGGAGGCGGCTGGGCAATTTGTCGGGCGGCGTCTACACGCGGGAGCGCCCCCGATGATGGGCGGCCGCGGAACAATAGGTCGTTCTTGTTCTGGACGGCGTGTCGCCCGCCGCCGCCGACGTCGGGCGATCGGAAGCTGTCAGCGATGCTTCTGGTGAGGTTGAGAGAGAGAGAGCGGATGCGGGGGGGTGACAGTGTGTTGGGCGTCAGCGAAGGCGGCGGCGAGGGCAGCGGCGAGGGCGGCGGCGAGGGCGGCGGCGAGGGCGGCGGCGAGGGCGGCGGCGAGGGCGGCGGCGGGGCGGCGGCGGGGCGGCGGCGGGGCGGCGGCGGGGCGGCGGCGAGGGCGGCGGCGAGGGCGGCGGCGAGGCCGGCGACGGTGACGAGGGCGGTGTGGACAGACGGAGTTGGTGAGGTGGTGGTGGGGACGAGGAGCGTGTGGGTGGCGGGGTCGGCGGGGTTCCGTCAACGACCCCTTGACGCGCTCTCTCGCTGTCGGTGTCGCCCCCGCTGCCCTTGCAACCGAAGAGACAGAAGCCTTCCCCGTCTCCGCCGCCTTCATCAACATCCGCTGCCGATATCCACCGCCCAGCGGCTTCCGCCCTGCCTGCGCCGTCGTGGCTTCCGCGTTGCTTCCTCGCGCTCACCTCTTTCGGGGCCGTTTCCGGCATTATATTTGGATTTAAACATAGGTTCAGTTGACGTAAATGAGCACTTCTGATACCATCCAATCGGAGATTAACGTCAAGTGTAGTGACGTCATCATAGTGACGTGTAAGCTTCCGATTAGATGGCATCGCAACAGTTGAAGATCTGTCAAATGAAGCTCTAAATGAATCGTAGTGTATAGGTAACGGTCTAGTTAACCGCCTTCTGTGCCCCAACATTCGTTGGGCCCGTATTCTTTCTGACTCCTAATTTCTCACCCTACAGTTGTTACTCAATAGTTTCACTCAATGATTTGAGTACAAAGTGAAATTTAGAGTAATACAGTTTATTTTCTATAATTTCAAGTTTTGATTTCTCAAGGTATATCTTATAAAGTCTTGAATTTTAACGCATTATTGTTTTAAAAGGATTAATACAATCTCAAGGAGACTTGAAACTATTGTTTTTACTTCTGTTCACTCCTATTCCCCTGGGTGATAGAATTAACGATTTTTATTCTCTGATTTATTTCCCGGTAAAGACAGCAATTTGAGGTTTTTGTGATTTTGAAAATGAACTGGCTTTGCGTCTGTTTGAAACTGACAAACCTGCGTCAGTATCCCAACCGCTATATTACGGGAAATAGCTGTTACCACACGTGCATCGAAAACTGGAAATGTTATATGTATGGAAATTAATTTATTGTAAAAAATGCAAAATACATATATATGCACTTATTTTTTCCAAAACATGTAAAAAATGTAAACAAAAATTCATTATTGTGTTTAAAATTGCTCTCTACAAGCATTTTCCGAACATAGATCGTCGCCGATCAGTTCTTAATGTGTATTCATACAGATGAAAATAGGTTCTACTTCTACAGAAGTAATTGTATACAAGTCCTTTTCGTACATAGAAAAATTATACGAAATATAAAATACGTTCGTAGTATTTACTACAATATTTATGTGGAGCTGGTTTTCAAGTAAATGGTAGTGCCGTGCAGCCAATGACGAATCCCGTGAAAGGGGGTTAAAAGAAACATACACCCCCAAATCAAACAACGCGGTAAAAGAAGGTATGTAAAATATTTGTTACTTTTCGATCGAGTAACGAATGTGCTGTTTGAGACATGTACAAGCACATGGTTGAAATTAATTCTGCTTCACAAAAATCCTCTCATCCATGTCTCCGAATACGCCATTTCCAAGGAGCTGGAGGAGGGGAGTAAGTTTGACAGTTCACAGCGAAGATATTACAAGTCTTAAAAGCGCAACAGCACATTTGATTTGTAAGAAAGATGATTCCGTAACAAATATTGCAAACGCGCATCCAAAATGATCCGTTTTGACCCATAAAAATATTAAAATGTAACGAAATACATATCAATAGGTAAAATATGTAAAAATATGTAATTATACAAAAATATGTAAAATAAAAATAGTTCTGGTCGATCAGGTGGCCGATATCGCTAAGGCAGTAGTGACGTAGCGATCTCGGCCCGAAGTGTTGCGGGTTTGAGTCCCGCCTCGGGCATGGTTGTATTTGTGTTCGTCCTTTCACCCCTTATCATCATCATATCGTTTCATCATCGAGTTATCATATCGTTAACTCCAATAGTGGTCGCTAATGACCCAGATGTTGATGCGACCTTAAATGACAAAAAAATAGTTCTTATGCATTCAGAATCTTGTAAACTCTTAAAAAGTAGTGTTGAACGCAGGTATCTTGTTTCTGTAAAAACATTTAAATTTACATTGAAATCCGTTCCCTAGTTGTATGTATTCCTGCAGCATCAACTACCGTCTCTGCTTCCGAGCTCCCCTCACTCCGCGTCGATGCACCGCGAAGGCTGCACGCCGCCGTCTGTGGTCTGTCCTCTCAGCGGGTGACGAACGGCTCCCCCCCGCGCAGACCCCAACCGAGGCGATGTCGTCTGTCGCGATGGATGAAGGCTTCCAAATATTCGCCTCACGACTTCCTTCTCAGCCATGTCCATTACGTTTATTTCGCAATGTCAAGTGTCGCGTGTAACATGTGCCATTGCTGCACATTGCAATGTAGCAGCGAACTAAGACAATACTAATAAAGCGGCAACAATTGTATCAACATCTATGTTGCCGTGGAGTTCTTTTACAGGTTGTGTTTATTGGATCACTGGCTTTACTTCCTTACCAAAGAACAACATACTGATACTTTTTTCTACTTTTCTCGAAGGACTTTTAAAAAATTTTCAATAAATTTGATTCTGAGAAATTAGTTAATAAATTAGTTTAATTAGAATAACGTATAATGTTAGAAAAATATTTCATTCCTGCATGCTCGTTTTTGAAAACTGAATGTATATTTACTCTGCAGTTGCAATATTCACAAGTACAAAAATTCTAACTCCCTAATCTTTAATAATCGTTCGTAAAATCATAATTTTCAGTGGGGGACGCAATTTTAATGCAATTGTAGACGTAAATTTAATCTTTTGAATACTGTTCTCAAATGCTCTTTATTATTTATGTTGATACACTATATATAAAATATAATTGCTTAGGCAGCGCAGGGCATCAATTGATGTCA
The DNA here is from genome assembly GCA_964035755.1 of Teleogryllus oceanicus. Taxonomy (NCBI): domain Eukaryota; kingdom Metazoa; phylum Arthropoda; class Insecta; order Orthoptera; family Gryllidae; genus Teleogryllus; species Teleogryllus oceanicus. Next base: position 128,082,461 of record CAXIVR010000003.1, on the reverse strand, counting down.
CTACAGTGCTTTTGATCGGGAAGTCCCCATGGGGACAGGATTTTCCACAGTAGCTACATAGCTATAATAGATCGAATTCCGCCGCTGTCTGGCGGAGAATTCTAGCGACCGGCTGCTCTGATCGGTAGTTTTCATTCGTTTCTCGACTAACTCCAGGCGAATGTCTAAGCAGTATCCTAACAAACGGGCCAAAGACCGCGCGCGATCTTTCCTTCCTCTTCCTTTTCTTATCCTAACCCTTACACACTTTTACACTTACATGCATTATACTACCACACATGCCGGGATACCATTCGGAAGCTTCGAATGAGTCTCGTTACGGCAGTGTCCTCTCTGGTATGAGATACATGGTTAGGGAAAAGCCCGCAAACCCACGGACAGGTCGGGGCCGGACCTCGCCTTCCAGCGGGGAAAAATCACAGACACTTCCAGGGACAAAGTATTCTTTACACATACGGGCCTATGACCTTAGCAGTTGACGCGCCCGGAATCAGTAATCAATCACATAAAATATAATGTTACTGTTCCTGTTCTTTCGCTCGACAGCCCGCTTGGGCCTTGGCCGACCAGCGGTGACACATCCTCCCGGCGATGGGATAAGGGGTTGGTGTGCACGAAGACATTCCTTCACCGTACATTCTGGTCTTCATAACCGTAGGATGGACTTTCTCATCGTCACACAGCAACAGATACAGGGACATTTGTAAGGAAAGCGCACAGGTATAATTTGCGTCGGCCGGGAATCAAACCCAAGGTTGCGCCGAGGAAAGCGAGCACGTGAACCAACGAGCCACCGAGGGAGGCAGAATATAGTATACAATGTAGTATATTTAATACATTACATTGTTGCACCATCAACTGCTAGCTGCCCCTCGCCGTCCCCCCGTCCGTGATCGCGCTGTCCGCTGCGCGTTGGCATGTTAGCGGGGACGGGGCGGCTCCGGGTCCCGAGTCGCAGATGCCATCGAGGCGACGCCCCGCTGCGCTGTCGTGCTTGTCCCACGACTCGACGAGCTGTTATTTCGCCTTGGCTTCCGATGCCGTAGTGTCTTCGCCTGTAGCGCTTGCTACTTGAATGCTGTTTCTGGATATCAGCCAGTGGCGGCTTGTAGGGTAGTGTCAGTGTGCCATGGCAGAACCACCATCACAAACACCAACACCACAAAAAAAAAGGAATGAAAATAAATATTTACCACAGATGTGTATAAAATAATGTTTCTTCATAATATTTTTCTTCATAGTAATTTATTTGAACGAGCGCTTAGACATTCGATGCTCTATCAATACTCTCTTTAAACGCACACACCGTGGTGCTACCTGTGAGCCTCCTCTTAAACCTCTGAGCCACCTAGGGATTGGCACCGTCTCGACCCATTTATTGCTGTATAAAGAACGCTGTGTTGATTTTGTGTGCGTCTCTTATGGATGACATGGTGCCAAAATCGAACTGGCACATTAGTTCATGTTCTGTTCCATTGAGTGCAGTTATGACACTATCTTCATTGATCAGACTATCTCTCGCTGACGATGACCTCGATGTCTGGTATTTCGTACGTCTTTCTTTGTGTTTCGCACGACGTACGCCGTGGTCTCCCCTCTACTTCCCGTACCCTTCTTCAGCAAACTCAAGAAGCTGTGACCGCTTGAGATTACTGTGGGCGCTCAGGCATTCAGGCAGAGTATTTTTATTTGTTCTTATTATTTTTAGTTTGTTTTAAGTTTAATCTTCATTATAACTTAATAAACATGGTCACAGTAAAATTAAATTTTGTTACACTCGAATTTTATATTATAGATACTAAACCAATTTTCAAACATCGCATCGATCTTTATACACATATGTGGTGTTTGATCGATGCTTTATGAACATCGATGTTTCAATTTTGAACATCGGTTACTGGTAACATCGTTGTTTTGTTGTCGATGTCCCACCACTAACTGGCAACACCAATAGAATTCCATACCGGCCGCCACTGATATCAGCGTCTATTGGTTGTACAACAGTATATTATTGTTTTATGTTACTGTCCTGGTATTTAATATTTAACTATCGTTGTGCCTCGGGAAACAATTCTGAGAAATGTTACGACCAGTGGTGTTTTCTTTGGGTGTGCAAGTAGTGTGTCAGCGTCCAAGGAAATAAAAAAAACATGTTTTTCCTTGCAATTTATAGATATTTTTTACATTTATTACGTCTTCCGTGCGATCGGCGCCATAGATCGGCACCAGCGCGTTCATGCAACGCAAGCAGTGCGCGCGTGCAGCTCAGGCCGTTGGCGAATGCCTCCAACGTCTTCTAGTCGGATCGAGAGGCGGCAACGCATGCGCGCCACGTCCTCCCATTCAAGAACAAAGCGTGCCAAGGCGTTGGATCGCTATTTAACGGCCTGCTGGAGAGCGCGCGTCCGTGATTGTGATATTCTCCGTTGCGCTTTGCAGCCTTTAGCGATTCTCATGAAATTACTATTGTTATTCTTTAGCGTTAGCGAAAAAGTGGAACAATAGTTTTAAATAATTGCTCTCCTTCCCTTTCGTATGAAGCAAAGAAATAAGTAATCGATTAATCGGCGATCGTGTCCTAACCTTAAAATATTTCAGGATTTCATTTTTAAAACGCGAACCGAAAAGTGGGGAAAGCGACGAGCATGTATTTTTAAATACTTTAAAATGTATTATTCCAATATTCGCAATTGAAAATACAACATCCTAATTGTTATTGTTTTGCGACATTCCCCGCTTTCTTCCAACAGTATAATTTAAAATAAATAAGGATTTTCTTTACATAATTCAATTTTACTCTAAATATGTAAGCGAAGACAGTAGTGTGGAGGTGAACACTGTCCAACCAACGTCCTAGGTACAGAGTGAGGAAACGCCACTGGTTTCGACACATATCGTACAGATTCATCATTGTCTCTGTACTTAATTTTGATTCTGGATTATTCAATAATACATATTTATAAAACAGAGGAATAAAGACAAAAGAACTGAAATATATTAAATTTGCGCATGTTAAAAAGAATATTTATTCCCAGAACCTTAAGCTCTATTTTCTTGTAATTGCATTAAAGAAAGTCAAAATTTATTTCATGGCGCACCCAATTGTCCCATGATATAGACTTCGCGGCGGAATCGTGAAACCCGGTTGACGTGCCAGAGGATGATGAAATCTAAGGTGAATGCTATCCCCAAAACATCGATTTTTACCTTTTCGTCAGACAGCCTCGACACAAAATATTTACATTTACATTTTGTGTACAAAAGCACCTGAGAAAAGCAATGAAACAAATTAATATCGCAGGCACAACGGATTTTTGGGTTATTACAAACTTGAGATCTTCCGAGTGTTTTCTGGACAGCGATTGAATACATAGATGACTCTAACGCCCACACGCAGTCTCTCCTTTATCTCGTATCTTGCTCTGACATATACGGTTGTCGAATGCACAGATACATCAGGCGAACCGTGCCACATTTGGGTTGGCATTGTGTGGGGTTGTGTTGACGAACGGCTTATCAGTTTTCTCTGAAATATTAGAGAGACATTTTGTGTAAATTTGAGCCACGTAACTCAGGGTTATGAGGTTTACATATATCAGACAATCACACTTCTTCAGTTCTCCTCAGTATCAAAGTGGAAAAAGGGGTTGTAAACCCATCTTCCGTGATTACTACTATTACTGGGCTTAGAATGAATAATGGGATACAAAGATATGATTAGAAAAGATGCACGAGTACGAACACCAATGTCCTGGGTGTGACTCGAATTCAACCGCCTTTAAACAGTGATTAATGAATCATTATCGTAAAATTTGCTGATCTCAAATTCAATTGCTTTCCCAATTTCATAGTTCGCGAATCGCGTACACAAACGTTCTGAACCATCCGCTTACGTCACTCGAACTGCCTCATTTCACACTCCCATGACCTGCTCTCCTCCTAGCGCTCCCCTCCACCATCTCGGCCCCTCTTCGCACATCGCTTCCGGTGCTTGCGAATGTCATGGACCCCAAAGCTCATTGCCACCCACACCGTCCGCCCGTAAACCAATCTCCACCGCCCACCCACTCGGCCGCGCCTCCCCATCGGCCCCGTTATCACCGCTCTACCGCCACAACCACCGCCATCTCCAGGATCGCACCGGGAGCGGTAGCTTAGTGCATCAACTGATGTCACTGCAGCACCTCTGACCGGGAGGTTCTAGGTTCGAGTCCTGGCGGTGGCAGGATTTTCGACAATAGCTTTTCAGCTAGGTCGAATTCAGTCGCTGTCGGGAGGAGAATTCTAGCGGCCGGCTGCTCTGATCGGTAGTTTTCCGTGGTTTCTCCGATCAACGCCAGGCGAATGCCGGAGCAGTACTCTATCAAACGGGCCACGACCGCGCGCGATCTTTCCTTCCTCTCCCTTGTCCTCTCCTCTCCCCTTACACACACACTTACACTAACATGCACTACACTACCACATATTCCGGGAGACCGGTCGGGAGCTTAGAGCTTGTCCCGACTGGGGCGGTGCCCCGCTGATGGGAGAGTCCTGGTTAGGGGGAAACCCCAATAGCCGACGGTAGGTCGGTGCCGGATCTCGCCATCCAGCCGGGAAAGATCACCGTCATCTCCCGAGAAAAAATGCACTACACTAACGGAACTAATGACCAAAGCAGTTGACGCGCCCGGAAACACGAACAAATCAATCAATCAATCAATAACTCTGCCGACACCATCGTCACTGTCGCCGTCGGCGTCCCCATTATTACCCCCGATAGTACTCGTATCCCTGGTAGGATGTAGTGGCATTAAGGCATTCGGCCTAGGCACGTAGTATTAAGTTATTTAATTTATGTGTAATAATTACCTATTAAATAATAAAATTACGCCCGATATCACCAACGCTACCTCTCCACTTCCTATCGACACCACCAGCACCAACGCCACCATCGCCTCTACCACCACAACCTACAACACACCGGGAAAGGTAGTTTAGGACACCAACTGATGTTACTGCAGTGCCTCTGACCGGGAGGTCCTAGGTTTGAGTCAGGCAGAATTTTCGACACTAGCTAGATAGCTAGGTCGCATCCAATCGCTTTCTAGAGGATAATTCTAGCGGCTGGCTGCTCTGATCGATAGTTTTCCGTGGTTTCTTTAGTAAGTACCTGACGAATGCTGGAGCAGTTCCTTAAAAAACGGGCCATGGATCACGTGGCTCTTTCACCTTCCTCTTCCTTGTCTTATCCACATTCTTATTTACACACACATTAACATGCACTACACTACCACACATGCCAGGAAGCCGGTAGGGAGCTTACAGTTACAACTTGTCCCGGCTGAGGGTTGCCTCACTGGTGGGAGATACCTGGTTGGAGAAAACTCCGCTACCGACGGGAAGATCGGCGCATCATCTCACCATCGAGCGAGGGAAGATCACCGCCACCTCCCAATGAAAGAACATGAAGTACATTTTCGGGAATAATAACCTTAACCGTTGACGGATTACCCGGAATCACTAATCAATCGACCAACGCAATGGCTTATCTACGCCACTGTCCGTCTCCACCACCTCCATGACCGCGCCTCCGACACCGCTGCCGATGTCAGCTCCATCTCTACGCCTCCGCATCCGCCGCCTGTGCCGGCACCGCGCACTCGAGGGCGAATGCTCTTAGGCGCGGGGCGCGGTGGGGGCAGCGGTCGCCCCTGCCCCCACGTGACCTTTCACGGTGTCGAACCGGGGCCCCCGGCCCGGTTGGGGGTGACACCGCCGTTCCCGCCGCCCAGTTCAAGTGGTCGCTCTTCCACATTCGGCTTTAGAGCGCCACGCGCGCGAATTTTCATCGTTACTTCTTCGCTTTTATTCGAAAATGCTGCGCGCCAGTAAGAACTCTCCGCACCGAGTCGAGGCAAGGCCTCCTATTAATAATTACGTTTATGTTGGTAGCAACCAGACCACTCGCAGATAAGTGGAGGGGACAACATTTTCAGCATCTATGATTGTGGAGAGCACGCAATTTAGAAGCTGCAGCGCGTCGTACCAACATTATTTATGTTGCAATGACTCTCACCAGTAAGGCGCCACTGCGGAGAGATTTTCCTGACGCGCCACATACGTGTTACTACTGGCTTTTAGCAGAAAAATTGCTGCCGTCAGTGGGTAAAAAATGGGGACCCGGCACAGCAAAAATTGGTCTTCTCCAAAAATGCTTGTGAATATAGAAGCTTCTTTCTTAATCACATGAACTCAGCTGTGTGGTAAGCAGTGACGCATTATGAGAATATGATCGTAATACCAAGGATGAGGAATTGCGAGTTTCCAAAACGGAAATTTTCCAGTTAAAATCGAAGATGTTTTATTGATTTCATATTTTTTTCAATCTTCCTTGATATCTACCGAAATCACTGATTCCCTGAAGTGACCAGAGGTTGCTTAGTTTTCAGTCAATTTATGTATGTATTCAAAATTAGTAATATAGAAGATGCTTTTAAGTACTTACTCATAAAGATATTCGAAAATACTAATGTGGGAATTATACGTATGCACGTAATATGAATGTACGAAAAAATAGAGGATTACAGAGATTAGTGAGAACGTTTCCAAATACTTGACAATAAATTCGCAATTTTGGCGAATCTCTCTCAATCAGTTCTCCGAATAGACATTGGAATATGCAGGAAAAATGTCGCAATGGGTAAACATAATAACACATAAGTGGAGTTCGTACTGACCCTGATACTTGAAGTGAAAAGTGAAGGTGAAGGAGATAGAGAAGAAGAAGAAGAAGAAGAAGAAGAAGTAATAATTTTGATTTTTCAAAATGTGGACAACATAATCCGAAAAATTCAGAAGCAGAATGCACTCAAAAACACATTATACAAATTTAATAAAATATCAATCGCAATGCTACATTTATCATGTAAACCCCTTCACAGATCATGTAACAGACAAAGTGACGTCACAACGACGCGTCGTTGAAATGAGATTTCTGAGTCTCTTGGGGAGCTACTCAGTATACATCAATGTATATGAGATATGTGGGGGCTAAACATATTCTGTTTAATATGAGAAGTGGAGGGAGTCCTGGTACTGTCACCTAATGGAAATTCTTGAAAATTGAAAACTTCACAACTGCATTTCTAAGGGAAGAAGTGACATTTTACCAAGAAGATATTGTAATAAACCCGCGATGATAATCATTAGGTTAGCCATTACTATTAGTTTTCTCCTCTCTCTCTCCACACACACACACACACACACACACACACACACACACAAATTGCTTGAAATTAAAAAGTACATAATCACAAAACATCTAGCAAATAATAACATTCGGACTGGGTTTGGTTCATTTGATTTCATGATGAAATTTTCATCAAGTAGTAGTCGTAGTAGTACACTTTGACATGCAACTTTCACAAAGTATCGCGAAGAGAAGTACTTCGAGTGCGATGCTTATGTCTTCTTGGTGTGTGGCTTGTGGAGGGTGCCTTCTCGGAGCTATTTATGCCACGCGATTGGTGCGCTACGCATATGACGCAATAATCCTCGTAAAGCATCAACTGCCCCCGTTACTCTTGGCGACATCATAATGAGCAATTAAAGAAAAGTTGCTCTGTGGGAGCTGGTGGTTGTGGAGGGGGCAGAACTGCAAATCAAAATTTTAGGGCGTGTGTGATGCAAGGGTTTCTTTCCTACAGGTCGCCTGTAGATCCGATACAATGTGTATGAGTATTTTCATCCCCCCTTAAAAAAAAGTCTTCATCCTGATCCCTTCTTCCCTGACCACATTCTTTCTATCTTTCCTCTCTTTCTCTTTAATTTTTGCCCTCTTTGCTTTTCTCTTTCTTTTCTTTTCTTGGCACTATTAACATCAACGTACATACATAGATATTCGTTGGCGTGGCATGCCTTTTAAATAACTGTGAGTGTAAACGTAGGTGTGTAGGTGAATGTGATTTGCAATGCTGCATGCATTTGTCCTTGGAGCAACTACTCTAGGAAACGGGGCAGATTTATACGTAGCGGCAAATGGCATTAATTTACATTGAAAAATCTTTCATTTGCATATCTAGAACCGCTGATTCGTAAGTTATATTTGCTACTCATAGCAACAGATAAATAATATTATTAGTCAACAGTCACAGGAAAATATAATTTGCATTTCTTAATGATTACACATTATTATTGTTCCTGCTTTATGAAATTTCATATGTGAATACATTTTCGAAGAAATGAAACACTATTTGAAAGAAATTATGTATGCCCTTTGAATAATTTCTCCCCTTGTGAAATGAAAACTATTTTCCTGTTCACTTCAAACCTATCACTCCGGTGGTCCAGAGACCATAGTATTATCTTAATTGCATGCACCTCGCCTCCGTCCCGGGTCAAATTTAAATGAATACGCCACACATTTGTTTAAAACCTTGGTAATTGCCCTGTAAAAACGAACCTCGGCAAGGACGTGTGCACGAGTGTATATAAGTGTAGTTTACGTTTACAGCCCAGCGTCCGCTTATGAATTCGTAATGCATCCACGCACGGAGCGTCAAGATAAACTGGTGGCAGCGGGGCAATTGGGCAGTAAAGGTTGTAAACGAGACTCGACGAGACTGCGGTGGTCCGCTAGCCGAGGTATTCTAATGAGCGTGTGGCGGGCTTTCGAACCCGTGCACTTTCATTCCAGTGACCTCTGCAGAGGCCAACGGTGGGTGGGATCAAGGGACAAGGATGAGGTTGGCACACCCTCACGTTAACGATGATTATTGCGACATTATGAGCTAATTAAAGGGCAATTTGGACTAGAACTGCAACCTCAAATCAGGTCAGCCAACACATAAAAATGGAAAATTGGCATCATTGATGATGTAATGAGGAATCGAAAACGTGTAACATTTTATTATGAATTTGAAAATTTCGAATGTGAAGCATATTTTTTGTTTTGAATTAGAATTAGTGTGTATAATTATTTTTAATTTAACATACATTTAATTATTATTAATTAATGTGTTTATTTTTAATTTTATTTATTCATTATTTATTTCATTTTATTTGTCAGTTTTATTTCATAATTTTTCTATATTTCTATTTACTCCCTTACTTTATGTTAATTTCTCATTTTTTCTTCTCCACGTTAGAGACCCACTGAGGATGGGAAAAGTGATTCCCGAAAGTTAAATTTGGGTATGTTATAATAAATATTATAATTTTTCTTGTTTTAGATGATTATTTCCTACCTCACATTATGGATTATCACACGATATCTGCTACCACCACGGAATTTTTAAATATACTTTTTATGTTAATAATAATAACAATAATATAATAATAATAATAATAATAATAATAATAATAATAATAATATTGTGCGAAATTACTATGATTCATTCAGAGTTTAGGATCGTTAGAAATAAAAAAAATATCAAAATGAGATGTAATGGTGATTGTCAGTAAGAGGGAAAATGTTTGTAAATATTTACTGTTCCAAGTATTCTTTCATAATTTAAACAAATAATTATTTTACTAATAAAATACAGTATAAAATTATTAAAAAGAGGTCACGTGGCATCCAAAAAGAACACACGTCGAAAAGAAAATGCGGTAATCCCCACTAATAAGTCAACGTTTGAGAGATCCGTATGGGAATTTCATATATGCTGAAGATCAGTGTAACGCCAAACATAACACTGTAATTCTCTTCCATTTTCATATGTACGTTTGCGAGTTCTTGGAAACACATACACACATACTAACGGCAGATGTAGACTGACAGATGAGACTGAAAATATCAAAGGGCAGAACGCAACATTGTGTTCACCGAGGTGCGAGGAAGAAAACAGAAGCCGAGGGCGGGCACACGTGAACTCTGTTCACCGCAGCTGTGACTCTAGCCGTCAAAGATGGCTGCTCAAGGGATTAGCACAGCGCAAAAGGATGCACTCCCTGTAGCGCCATACACTCCGAAAAGGGATGTAATGTTACGCGTAGACTGGCAGACGTTTTGGGACAGAGAAGAGACAAAGGGAAGAAAAATTGCACTTACGTTATTAGGGATTTTGAGAACAAATTGCTGCGAAAGCGTAGGCCTCCGCGGCCGGAGTCAATAAATACTTGGCTGTCTGAGAGATGCCTGCCGCGATCCAGGCACCGACACAGCGTCACTCGGACAGCCACGTATCTAATACACGCTCGTGAAAATTTGAGCTTCAGTTTTCGCAGATTACAAATATTCTCGTTTCTTCTTACACCACACAATAAACCTTTTTTTTTAATTTGTTGCGTCGTTGTTGACGCAACATGTCTCTTAACCCTTGTTGGGCGTTCAGCGCTTTTGTTGGAGTAATCCTCCGTTACCAAGTAATTACTATCATTTCTGTTATTGAGTGATTACTGTATTTATTGAGTCTCGTCACGTCGCAGTCGGTGCCTTTTATCCCTTCGGTCAGGGGCTCCACGCCGTTAGATCTCGGGGTTCCTAGCTGGTCACCCAACCAGGTACCCGCGAGCCTCGAATTCCCTTAACCTTCGTGACTTCACGGAGCGTAGTAAACGAATTCGGCTATCGTCGCCGGCAAGGTGGCGGTGGTGGTTAGGAGGCTCTAGTTATCAATTGAGGTCACTGCAGTGCTTCTGCCTGCGAGACCTAGGGTCCGACTCGCGACGATGTCACGTTTTTGACACTAACTTCATAGAGAGGTCAAATTCCGCCGCTGTCTGGAGGAGAATTCTAGCGGCCGGCTGCACTGCTCGGTAATTTTTCCTGGTTTCTCCGATCAACACCTCGCGAATGCTCCCGCGATAAGCGATATAAACATGCACTACATTTACGGGACGAAGGACCTTAGCAGTTGACGCGCCCGAAAACACGTATCAATCCATCAATCACCCACAGAATACAAATTTCAAAGGGTAGATGACAACACAGGATTACCGACATGACATGTTAGGAAGCTAGAAACAAAAGTTGCGGCCAGGTACAGGTGGAGTCATGTTTACCGCCGCCGTGGCTCCAGCGCGGCTGTCACCCAGGCGAGGCAAGGCGAAACGCTGCAGGGATTAGCACGGCGCAAAGAGGATGCGCTCGTTATGGAGCCAGGAACTCCGGAAAGGGACGTAAACCTTTATGTAACTTTGTAATCCGCACGCAAATAAATCCACGCCCTCAAGGACGTACGGTCTGACCTGGAGTTCACGTGGGAAAAGAGCGTTGTAAAACTTTTCCGTCCGTGAAATGGAAGGTAATTTGTCGCGTGAGTTTCTCGTGTCTTCGAAATTTTATGTTTTGTCGCTCCCTCTCGGTTAATGTGTGGAATTCAGTGTCAGTGGCGTATCAAACGGGAAGGGGTGCTTCATGGAGCTTCAACTTCCCCAAAGGCCCATGACTCGTATTCAAGCATGTTAGTTGTTTGTTTTAGACTGTAATAAGTTATTTTAATAATTAAATACTTTCAAAATCTCAATTTTATGCATTATAAATAACATTCTATAAGTAAAATAATTTCCCAATGTTGATTTTTTTTGTCGATGTTTTTGTTAATTATATTCAGAAATATTATCTGAACTCAAATATGTTTTTTTTTTCAATAAGTCATTTAGACAATTCTTAGGAGGGTGTCTTAGAAGGACAGTAGGCATATGGCAGTACATCCATATTACACGCAATACAAAGGTATATTTGTCTCAAACGTAGAATGTTTGTTAAGAAATGTACTTTAATTGAATAAATAGCTTACAGAATAAAAAAGAGAAAATTAATAGTTAAAATACATATTACTATACTAAATGAATACTTTACAACTTAGTCTGGTTGGTTACAAGCCTAATCATACGTAATGTAGCATCACATTTTTGACATTTTTTGATTTCTTATCGTGACACAACGTGTATCTGCTTTGTTTTCCCTGAGACACAACTAAACAATGTTTACCATCATTTCTCCAATCCTACAGTATCGATGGTCTACTTCTTTTTTTATTTGTTTGTTGGTTACCTTCAAACAGTGCCACGTGCCAAGACAACTCGCCAAAGAAACGTAAAATGATCCAATATTCATCCTTAGTTTTTATAGATCTGCTAAGCATTTTGCTCCGCATTATCAGTTTTGTAAGAAGAGAAAAATACAATTTTCCTTGGTATTAACATAAGCTAATTTTTTGATCAGAGCGATCAACACTTCCCATTCCTTGGTTATATACAAAAGCACTACAGAAGACCCGAGACTTCTTTATACACGTTCTTTATACAAGTAATTCTTTATACACACTTTATACAAGTTCTTTATACACGTGTAAGAGTTGAGTTTTAGCTCCCTGATAAAACAAAAAACATATCCTTCAGATGTAGCTTCAACCCAGAGTTTGTAGCCATATCTAATTAGTTTGCATGCATGTTTACATCCGTGGAGACCGTTATATAGCACCATTGCTTCGTCGACAGAGTGAACTCGCAGTGCGAAACCATTTCTTGAAATTTCATGTTTAGTCAAATGAAAATGTATCTGATTCTTAAAAAGTGATCATTACAATCGAAACGTTCATTATCACAATAATGAATATTTGACATTTTGAATTCGAATATATCTCTAGGCATTGCGACAGCTTCATTAGCAGGTGCCTTTATATTTTGCTCAGTAAAGTCTTCTTGGAACCTGATTATACGCACTCAACAAAAGGATTCCTAAAAATCATTTCTTTTCTTCTTCGGTGACATCACTTAATTTAATTTTTTTCTTGCCGTATGTCTGTTAGTATGTTCTATCAACAATTTTATTATATGAAAAAAAAGTCCAAAAATATTTCAATTAGCAATTCTTCGATAAAAATCATTTGAATTGCTGGCAACTACCTTTCAAATAATATTTTAATTAGCCTTTATTCCATTTAAAAATGTTGTCGTCATATACATTGAGAGGTTTCGTTTGAGATTTTGCTCTCACATTCATTGCAAGACAGAATGAATAATTGTTTGTGCGAAGTACAAGTCTATACAACCGTCAATTGCATTATAATTACTCATATTTATATTGAATAACTCCGTTTCAGCATTCAGCTGCGATCCAGGAAGATTATTGGCTGAAACTATGACCTCGTCACCAGAGTCCTCATCCGTGACATATCCAACAGCATTCACAGGGGTCATTATTGCAATGTTCACCTCACGTGGTAATTTGTCATTGTTATCACCATCCTCCTCCTCCTAAAGTATTGACAGCAGTTCATCGAGAGTAAACCCTCCGGAAGAACGAATTGTCGAATAATCAGGAATCTAAACTAACTACATGAACGCAAGCGAAATGTACCCACATATGCCTACTGTCCTTATAGAAGGACACCTAACTTTGCGAAATAATTTTGTCTATATTTATTGTAATATTATACATTCCACCCTCAGAAGTAAATATGTAGTCCTGGCATAATAATAAAGTCGATTAAGTAATTAACACACATGCCAGTATTGCACATCTTCAAGTTTGCAATGCAACGAAAACGGCATGCCTTTCGAGACGCCTGAATTTGTTTTTCGAAAGAAGACACTGCAACGTCCGATAAAGCGTAGGATTGCGATAAGTTTTGTTCTGTGACCCTTTCACTGACAGAAAATACGCCAAAGTACCCTCCCAGAAGATCCATAATTATTCTGTAGCGAAAAACTAGAGACAAGCGTAGTGTCCTATTAGAAGGACAGTAGGCATATCTGGGAAGTATAAATGAAAAAAATTTTACACGAAAACATTTGCTGAAGGTTATGCGTATATCACCTTACAGAAAAACCCTAATTGCCCCAGTGATATATATATATATATATATATATATATATATATATATATAAATATTCTTTCTTTCTTTCTTTCTTACTCTCTTTATTTCTTTCTTTTTGACTGATTAATATCAATACTTCATTTAACATTTGCATCACCTTTGCAAATACGAATGGCATACAGTTCCAAGAAAAATTAGAAAAGAATTATGTTTAAATGAATGAATTTCTCTATACCGTAGAGGAAAAGCGAAGTGTATTCGGGAAATAATTGTAAGTCAATTTCTGTGATTAGGCATTCATTACTCAAGGAAATAATCAGTAAGAGGACGGATGAGAGGTGAAAGGAGTGAGCGTTGGAATGGTTGGCGGAAGAAAAGGAGATGGGAGCGCTGGAGGGAATGGAAGAGCAGACAGATGAGAGAACGGAGGAACGAACGTCGGAGAGATAGTTGGTTTCTGGGGGGAGAGGGGGCAAAGGATGGAACGGCGGATGAGACGGGGGAGGAGAAAAGGTGCAGAGATGTGATATAATGCTAGAATGTGGTCTTGGCGTTGCCATTTCTCGACAGTGCACCATAGATGCTCTTAGGCGGGGATCTCAGAGGAGCGGATTTTGGCCAAAATTTCGGTCGGTTGACGTTTGCGTCCGATATGCCCGATTCGCTCAAACACATGTGGGTAAATGGAAATGGGCATATTGAACTCGAATGACCTCTTCCGACGGCGTCCCGAAACATCGGCTGTCGGACGAAGATCTGTTTCGTTTCATTTTGTCGAGTCCTTTCGCCTCAAATCAGCTGGAGAGCAATGGCCATTTGTACGAGTAATACTGAAACTACCTGCATGTAGATGCTCTTTGCGTGCTTCTAGCAAATGTTTCAAACAATGAACTGCGAAATTATGGAAATATCCGAACTATTTCTGATGCATCATTCGAAAAATTTTCGGATAAAAAAAGTAGATCGATTTCACTCGCAGTCGTCCGATAGCGAGCGACTGATATTTCGTCTGCACTGTGGCAGTAGCCTTATATTCTTCCTTTACATTTAATTCATTTTGTCGAACGATTACTGGAGTTTCGGCGCATGCGCGCTGCGCAAAACGGCTCCGCCGCCTCTGAAACCTCTGCGCATGCGCGTGGTCGCTGAAATTCCCAAAATCGTTCATGAAAAGGAAGCCTGTAAAACGAGCGATAGGGCGTGAATGATGCCTAATGAAACCACTGAGAGGAAGTGATCAGATCGATATTCGATTTTACTTATAATAGTAATACCCGTTAAGGCGTCGAAATGGCTTGTTGAGTGGGCAAGTTATAATTCTTTGATAGTCGACAAATTGGCGAGGATCGCCTTTCTGGTTCTTGCAAGAGAGATTCTGAAATGGCCTAAATAATTAAGACTGTCAGCACCCAACGGTGTTAAAATCTGATTTCCAGCATTCAGTATTTCAAGAGAATATCCGTGTTGCCTAACCTGGGATTAATCAATTACCTTCGTTTACATCTTGCCCGTGCGTGCATGAATACCACACTCTATTTTGTTCTGACCCGCCAAAACAACTGGAGCACGGAGAATATATAGTCGCTGAGCTTCGAAACATTACACCGACCGTCTGTAAATCGTTTAACAGCTTTGCGTTATGCGAAGGTATCTTATGTTGCAACGCGATCCCGATACAGCTAGTCCGGCTGATGATTTGTAACAATGCATGCTAACGGCGTCGTAAGTAGAAAAAACAAGTATTTTTTCTCGGACAATCAACAGTTGGAGAATCAGGTGAAGCACTCGCTTCAGCCCATGCCGAGTTTTGCTGTGGTCTGGTTGGTAGCCATGTGAAGCAGTTTCCAAGCGTGAATTCTTTGGAGTCTGCCTGCTGTCTCTGTTTAAATTAAGTCTCCCTGCTATATGTATTGAAATTCGCAGGTTTGGAGTGAAAAATTATCTCCAACTCCAAAATCAACTTTATCCGCCACATTTCAAATGTACACTTTTAGCTGTTTAATTTATACAAAAGAAAGTTTACAATTGTTTCTATTTGAGAGTAGGCACCAAATATGACTTATTTTCGCGGTTTATGTGTAGACAATACTGAAGAACAACATTTTAAATAGTATGAATTTAAAATTAATATTCTTATTTCTTATCCATTTTCTCTTACATTTTTCCTCTGTTTTCATCACTGGATTGTATCAAGATTTTATAAAGTTGCCGTTGACTGTTGAAGTATATGGAAAGACCAAGTTAACATTTTCTTATAAAGCTCTCATGTTTGGTGTAGTAAGGAAATGCATTCGAGAATTAAGGAAGATTACAACAGTGAAAACATTAAACAGAAAATAAATTATCTAATTGATTAATCAATCAAGGGAAATTATTTAATTGAAATCACTTGTTTTCCATCAAAATCATATTTTTGTCTTCGTAGCAAACAATTTGTGTTCAATATCATTTTAATAACAGTTCTATTACACCTTAAGGGACTGAGATAGTAAGACGTTACTTATCACGTATTGATCGGTGCCATCCAAAGTTTCTCACATTTGCGTGTAGGCTTGCCGTAATTACTACTTTTGTCCATGGCTCTGCTTGTAAGTGTTGGCATTATACATGTTTCTCTGTTGGCGTCGATTTTAAACTTTCCATGTCCGGGTGGAGTACCAGTTATACCGTGAAGCAAATGTGGAAGTTATTGGGAAGTCACGCTCCAGGAAAACACATCATGCATCAAAAATATCATAAATTAATGTTTTTCTGTGACATTACTACAAACGAAAATTTCTATTGACTTAGAACGTTAAAATATAGTGTTGTTATATCAAAATTACTTTGAAAACATATTTCTTAAGTCAATGCATAGTATTCTAAGACAAGCCTAATCGGATGCGATTCAAAAGCCAGTTTACTCGACCTCAGGTATAGAAACTTTCATCCAAAAAATTATAGTCGTTTCTTCTTAGGGCTGCTCTTCCTCGATCCCAAACCGCAAACAACGAAAATACGACTACACGATAAGGTCAACACCACTCTTAGTAGGCCTAAAACCGTGCTTTTTATAAGTGAGTGTGTTTGTAGGACACGACAATCGAAACATTTTAACTGGTAATCCGGAGAAAAACAAATAAGGCGTTCAACGCGTAGTGTTTATCGAAATCGTTTAGGTTTCTCGGCTTCCATTCCTGGAACACTCAGCCGAATGTTTTCACGTTTCGGTCTCCAACTACATCTCCCTCCCTCCTCTCTCTCTCTCTCTCTCTCTCTCTCTCTCTCTCTCTCTCTCTCTCTCTCTCTCTCTCTCTCGCTCGCTCGCTCGCTCGCTCGCTCTCTCGCTCTCTCACTCTCTCGCTCTCGGTCGCCCACATCGCCATATGCACCACCACTCGCCACGCATATTACAAAGGAAACTAGAGCGCTGTTTTACTCCCGAAAGTCCGAACTTACTCAATTACGCATTATCTAGGCTATCCGGGACGAGCCGCGTCTCCGCAGTGGTGGCTGACGTTTCGGCCAACATGTTGTGGCCTTCCTCACAGCGCACTGCTACAGCACAAACCGTCAACAACTGTTCTTATGCTACAGCAGTGTGCTCTGAGGAAGGTCACAACATGTTGGCCGAAAGGTCAGCCACCGCTACGGAAAAGCGGCTTATCTCGGACAGCCTAGGTAATACAAATTCTGGCTGCGGAAGCCTACGGAATCATTACTTAAATACGCATCTAAGAGAAAAGTGCACTACGAACGTACTATGCAAATGCCTGTCAGTTCTCGCCATGTATGTAACATTATGAACAAATGTGTAATTGCGATTGATCTGAATATCGTAGGGGAAGATGTATAGAAAACAACTTCGTATTCGTGCACATTGCTGAACTAGGGAAACAAATTTATATCTTCTTGAAACTGCATTTGTTTTTGTGGATTTTTACCAATTTTAAAATAATCAGCAACATAAACAACCGTTCTTATGCATTGGTGGATATCCTTGCGCTTTAACAACCACTAGGCTAAAACATGGATCCAGCTTTTCTTTCGTCTTCCCATCTGACTTGCTTTCGGTCATGATATTACTTGGCCGAACAGGGAATCCTTTCTTCTTTATTTTTTCGGCGTGTAGCCTCCAGAATTCTCCTCTGAGAGGTCTCATTTTTCGATCGTGCTATTTCATTTATAACTGATTTATAACTGATGTTTTCTGATCTTTTCTTATAAAACCCTTAACTTTTCCGAGACATCTTATTTCTGCATTTTGAAGTTTCCTTGAATATCTTGGATTATGAATTGACAGGTTGAGCTTGTCTTGTTTGTTAATAGACAATTAGATTGATCTATTAATTAAACAACTTTTTTGGTCCTGACCTTAGAATCTTTCTCATAAGCCATGGACCCACGACGAGTGAACGCGGAGCCATGTAGAATGTGACGTGAGTTCATGGATAGTTATGCTCAGTAAGAAACAATAAGAGTGTGGTCGGGGAATTTAAAGTTATAAAGGAGACTCAAAGATATGAAGTGAAATGAACTAGATTCAAGAAATGGATATAAATTCAAGGCTGTGTACAGATATTCCTGTAGAAATTGTTGAATATTTTGAACCTAGGCGGAAGTTAATTGTTTTTTTGAGTTCAATTCATCAATTCATCGTTTTGTTCAGTTTAGTTACTTTTGTTTTGTTTAGTTTCAAATTTCAGAATTAATCGAAGAGTAAGAAATGTATAAATTATTTGGTATGAGTTATTTTCTTAGTATTTTGTTAATAAAGTTTTACTCCAACTGATTTTCAATCGTTTTATTTGACAAACATTTTTATTCAAAATTAAAATTTGCATTACAAAAATTGTTAGCCCTTCAATTATTTTCAGGAACTATTGTATTTTCTAACTATAAATTAATATTTTGAAAAGAAAAAATACTACACAAAATCTCTTATGTAGCCACGAATCGTAGCCATGTAGGTAGAAGAGCAAATTTGGGGGGGGGGACGTTTGTTTTCACGTCCTATTTTGAATGGCCCTGTTTACATTATTATATTTACCAATCAACTAATCTACAGAAATAACGAACATTGCAATTATTCAACTTACAACATTGTTCGTTTGACTTAAAGTATTGTTTCGTATGCGTCCTATCCCGTATTCTGCCGATACCCAATACGCCTCCTCGTCGAACTCCCACTTTCACACACGTTACAGCGCATACCAAAAGCTACACGCAATCGAACACAGGCGCACTCACACGCACAGAGTGCGAGACTACGGACATAAACACACAACGCGGGCAGGCGATTAGGTACGAACGGTGCGGTTGGGGCTGCGGCCGGTTGCCGGGAGGGCTTAGTGAAGGGCGTCTTCAGTGGCATTTGTCTTCGGTCAGAGCCCCTTTGCACCGCCCTCCCCCACCCCCTCCCCCCCCCCCCCCCCCCCCCCACCCCCGCCCCCACCCCCACCCCCGCCCCCACCCCCGCCCTTCCCCGCCGGTCTGTGGTCAGGGGCCTGCCCGTCTCCGGCCGTCCCGACCCGTCCCGTCCCTTTGCAGAGTTTCTCTTCGCTGCCTGAAAGCGGAAGTGCGGCCCCCTGCTATCACTTGCACAGCAGTGTTAATTGGATCGTGAGGGCGACTAGGGGAGATACAAAGAGCTATTAAAGTTCGCTTCAATTTTGGTGTACGTACATATGGCTGGAGTCGAGAATGTTCCCTGGGCTACAGATGGGAGGATTCCAGACGTATTTCGTTCTATAAGACAGAAACAACCAGGAATGTGTTGTTATAAACGAAAAATATGTGCTTGGAAATATTTTTCTTGTCTTGTATTTTTTAATGCGTCACTTCCGTAGCAAGTTTTACAGTACGATACTATTATTTATTACACTATGACATGTTTTTTCAACAGATTGCTAATGTGATAAATCGGAGAATTTTTCTTTCAATGACGAAAAAACCTGTTCCGATTTCTTTTTAATGTATCGCTACTTGCGATCTGTTTGTGAGGAGCAAGCGCCTTTTATGGGCATTCGAAATGCTTCATTTCCGTTTTCAAGATATGGGTGTGTTGAGGGACGGCTATATTTACTTTCACATCCACACAACTTTGATCAGAACCTACAGAGGCCATTGATGTGACCCGTCAGAGATAGGCCGAGGAGCATATGCTGATGTCCAAATTTGGTGAACCTTCTTTTCGGAGAGCATCTGGCCTATCAGTAGTCCAGATTTTTTTGTTCACCTCTTGAACTTGCCATCGTAAATCGTGCGGTGTGGAACTGATACAGTTCGCGTTGGCGTTTGTGACGCTATTGCATGTAAATTAGAATTGTAATCGTGTTGGTACATTGTGTATAACACATTGTGACCTTTCACAAATTATATCAAGAATCCAATTACATGCTCTGCTTTTCAACACTTATTTTTCGCAATGTTCATTTGTTAAGATGTCTTTTTAGCTGCTGTTTTTATTCTTTGAAATGCACCACGAGAAAGCAGCAATTCGTGACAGATGTACGTTAAGGTTTGTGCACGCGAAGGAATATATTAGACGGCATTAATCTTTGAAATAAATGGTGCGGTGTTTTTAATATAAACGCCGGCACCTTCCAGTTTAATATAAACTATTAGAAATGAAAACCGATGACAGATTTTATACCGAATTATATTTTCTTTATGTTAGCTACTCTAGGATATAATGTCTTTCCATTCGTAAAGCATGTATCGATAATGAGACATTGACAATAATGTGTGAGAACAATACCAAATAATGAAACACGGAATGATACTTCCTAATGGTCACGCTTCTTTCTTGCGTGAAATCGACAATGAAGAAGGCCAATTCGTTCATGCAATGGTGACTGATCCCGGAAATACTCTATCCCTTGTGGATTCAATGTAAGTACCGTAGGGAAGTTTATGTACAATGTTCCATTGGCAGTGCGCTATGTCCGTCTAATGAAACAGTCATTGTCTTGCCAGCGTTTCTTCTCACAAGGGTTGCTCATTAATGGCTGTTTCATGTTTCGTTCATACCATCAGCAGATACTTCTTCTTTTCTTTCCGAGAACCACTTGCGCTTCCTGCTCTCCACATCGGATTGAGCATTTTGCCCGAGGATTCTGCGCGTTGTCTTGGTCGGGTTTCTATTATTGCATTTAAATTCATTGGGTTTTCCCCGTATGTTTGCCCTTCGTGAGGCGGGGCGCTTGCTTTTCTGTGGGGCCGCTCTCCTTCCCTGTGATTAAACGGTACTGTGCCATTGTTTACATAAAGTCTACCAGCTAAGCTCCGTGAACATATCCTTTTCCAGCGTGCAACCGCGTGGTTTTCTCTTTCACTCGCTCCGTTCTCCAAGTTTAGCCCCGTCACTAATATCTCCCCTGAGGTTTCCAGACGCCAACTGCGTTCTACCGTCCATTAGTAGTTTCTCCGTTACGTTGTCTTGTTTACACTGACCACCACTGCCCTCTACCTCTATTACCCTTCCTAATATCCCCTTCAAGGTAACCCGATAGTGTGATTCACCTTACGTCCGATGCTCACTTCATGTTCAATATTCGCTCGAAAATCGTGGATTACTAATGTACTAATACGGCTGTAACTGTAATATTTCAGAGTTATAATCGTTCTTCTCTTATTTTCTCTATAATTATTGTTTGTTAACAGTAACCCTTAATAATTATATCAACACAGTTCCCAACACGAGAATCAGAATGTTCATAGAAATGAGCAGAAGAAAGCCTTGCAAGTTCTACACAATTAGCCGTTCAAAAGCAGGGTTTTCTCTGCTTTTTTCTACACTTCTGTTTTATTTAGAAAGTGGACTTTGTTGCAAACCGACCGTAAGTTCAATTTTTCTTAAATTCTTTTGAACATGAAGTTCTCACAAGCTCTCAAATTTTTAGCTTAAACTTCTGAAAATCTTGGCACCAAATTCACAAGTTATAATAACTTTTCACAAGTTCTAATTACAATTTGATGGTACCTTCCTCACACCGTGGCCGTCCTTCAGATCTAGTCAATTAACAAACTTCATTAGTTTTTCTCCAGATCTAGCAACCTCAGGACTTTGAATGAACACGACAGAACACATTTAAATTATCTAATAATTACAAAATCAATGATTCACTATTAGCTTTACAGTTTTGTAGAATTAAACACTGTTTATCTCAACAAAAACTACATAATAAGAATTGCATCAGGAAAACAACGCGGGTACTAAAGAAGAAAGATACTGATTTTATTCTCATGAATATTTTTAATTCTGATTTGACAACCCCCATTAAAATGCATGACATCAGATAATGAATCAAAATAAATAACTCAAGAATCGAAGAATTCGAATTATCACGAAACTCGAAATATTGAGATTGTAATGACGGAGAATATACCTGTTGAAATATGATTTGGAGAGGCTTGACTTCTTGTTAGACACATCGAGAGTCAACTTATCAGAATATTAATTGCAGATGTTCAACTTATCGGGATTCGGCATAGAGATCGGTCTATTGGTGACAAATCCGTCTCATTGGATACCAATCCGTCTCATCAATTGGATACCAATCCGTCTCATTGGATGAATCAAGATTCGACTTAGCTAGGTTCGACTTATGAACGTTCCACTGCATTTTCTGAACCACTTCACATGACCCGCCCCTTGCCACAGACCATTTCGCCCGAACCCATTCTCTCCGCCCTCGCATTACGTCGCAGCTCCTGCAAGCGCACACGCCCCAGCCGCAACAGCCGCCGCCTCCGCCGCGTCAGAGCGCACTTCTATCTCGCTCACGTCGCGCCGCGGCGGTGTCACGTGGAACAAACGCCTGCACGCCGCGCGCGCGCGAGCGCTCGCTCGCTCGCACACCTCCGCAATCGCGCCCCGTTCCGGCACGTAATCCTCGAGCACGGTGCGGCGCGGAGCAGCTCGGCGCGCGCAAATGAAGACCCTCCTGGGAGACCGCGAGGAGGAGGGGGAGTGGGGAGGGAGAGCGCAGCCCTTGGCTCTGCCGCTGCCACGTTCATGCGTTAGCGCCGCGCGTTACCTTCTCTGCCGTGCGCGCTACCTGCGCGCCTGCCAGTCACACCTGCGCTGGTGACCCATCGGCTGCTCCCCCGCAGTACGCCACCAAGGGTAGCCATCCACCGCACACGTTTCTACACAGACTGGTGAACGTGCCACTTCATTATAGAACGATTTTCCTAAGAATGGGCTAGGTCGTTAAACATGTGAACATCACATGTAGTTGGTTTGGTTGGTTGGTTAGTGATTCCGGGCGCGTCAACAGATTTGGTCATTAGTCCCGTAAGTTTAGTACATGTTTTTCTCGGGAGATGGCGGTGATCTTTCCCCGCTGGGTAGCGAGATCCGGCGCCGACCTACAGTCGGCTGACGCGGTTTCCCCCTAACCAGGATTCTCCCACCAACGGGGCACCGCCCCAGCCGGGACAAGCTCTAAGCTCCCGACCGGTCTCCCGGAATATGTGGTAGTGTAATGCATGTTAGTTTAAGTGTGTGTGGGGAGAGGATAGGACAAGGAATAGGAAGGAAAGATCGCGCGCGGTGCGTGGCCCGTTTGTTAGGGTACTGCCCCGGCATTTGCTTGATGTTGATCGGAGAGACTACGGAAATCTACCGATCAGAGCAACCGGCCGCTAGAATTCTCTGTCCAGACAGCGACTGAATTCAATCTAGCTGAAAAGCTAGTGTAACATTACATGTAATTCAGAAACGTATCCCTTCGCCGCGGCAACTGTTCAGCCACGCCTCTTCGCAAAGTGTTTATGGCTCCTGTGAAAACATCCCTAGGCAGAAGTCGCTGAGGTATATGCACGTATGCAAGTTCGGGAAATATTTAAATTTAATTACGTAGATGCAAAATCTAACATGCTCTCACAATCAGCAAACGAAATCTGCCTCGAATGTAAATAGAAAGTTCTCAATCACAGTTCGCCACACAACTGCACAATAGCCGGAAACAAGTGCTCCAGTACGCATCTCACATACAAGTCTCGGTTTTAAAATAAACATAGTATTTATCACACGAAAAGTAAATGTTTATAGAGCAAAAATTATAGAAGAGCACATTACACTGCACTACTTAATTTCAATTATTTCTCGAGATCCACTATATTTTCGTCGGACGAGGACATCACAAAAAGGAAGCGTGGAAGCCATTTAGAAGTTAGCCAACTGCAAACGAACGAATGCAGGAAGGGAGTCTAATGGGCTCAAGGACACAACGACCACAGAATCTTCAATTATGTTGCTAGCACTAGCTGTCACATTCGCTCATTCTTAGAAAAATCCTTCTATATCCACTGTCCAGCTGCCTAGTCCGCTACGGAGGATGGCCATCCGCCGCGCAAGTCTCTACCCAGTTTGGAAAACTGTCTACCTGCATGCTCGTATTCCTCTTCGCAACCCAGGGTAGCCATCCATCTCACCAGTCTCTACTCTGATTGATAAGCGTTTCATGTCATTCCACTGTTCTCACAAGCTTCCAGCTGCCTCTCAGAAATCCTAATTGCGCCATCCTGGTCGTCTTCCAGACATCATGAACTACTTCGAGTAGTCCTACGCTAACCACCATTGCAGCGCCTACGTCCCCCATTTCTAGCCATCTCTGTGCGTTGTAATCATTCTTCCTCCATTGTGACCGCCAACCTATCCTCCCGGTATCACCTGCTGCAACTGATGCTTTTCCGTTCTCAATTTCACCCGTCTACGTTTACCTCTGAGCCGCCACTACTTCCTCCATCCCTTCTATCCCACATCCAACCCTCTATTAAATTTCCTGACACTCATCCATTCTTGGCTTCTTCGTTCAGGCTTCACAACCTACAGCCTCTCTTTGTTCGTACACTTTCATTCCACCGTTGCTTCACAATACAACTTACCATCTGATTCTCTATTTCATCTACTAGTTCGACTCTTCGTATCGTTAATTTCCCTCTCACTAATGTTGGAGATTTCACCTCTCTATTCTCTTCTCCTTCCCACCAAAACGAAAGTTCTCGTACCCTTTTGTCTCCACACACGACCTCAACACCTCTTCTGCTCCATTGTCCGTCCTTCCTACCTTCCCCCCTTAAACACCTCCACGATCCCTCATCCTACCGCCGTACCGTGTCGTATCAACAGCCCCCTCCCCTCTTTTACCTCTCCGCGCTCCGACCCCTTCCCTGCTCGTCACCTCCCCTCACCACCCTTCCCCGCGGTCGCGTATTCCAGAAGGGCGTGGGGGGGTGCGGGGGGCGTGACCAGCAGTCACATTCGGACGGGGCGCCGAGGAGAGCTGGGCGTTTATGCGCGGACGTACAGCGGGCACGGCCCCTCCGCATTGTTCCCGGGGACGAGTCAGAGAATGTGCGCACCGCGTTACGGTGCTGGGCGAGCCGCTGCTGCGACGCGACGTGAGCTCTTCGTAATCATGCAGTGGAACGAGCGGAAATGGTGGGGCTTCGCCTGTCTGCGTTTTTTTTTGCCCCTCCCTCGGACACGTTACCCTGAATATGAGATCATTTTTGCGTGCGTGTTTCGGGAATGTTCATTAGTTTGACCCAACTTTCCCGAAATGAAGCGCAGGTTTAATTGTATGCGGGTTGGTAGAGCGACGTTTTGTTGTAGCTTTATTGTTCATTGACCACTTTTCTCGTAGGCATAGGATGAAATAAAATTTTTATTTCACTCTTGGAAGTAATACGTAAGTCTCATTTTGATACAAAAATCTATCAAATTTATGGATAGCTTTGATTAATTATAAAACGAAATGTTTCGTTGTCTGGCCTTGAAAAATTATACTCATATAAATATTTTCCTTTCATATTTTTTTATATTTCTTCCGTTTTTGTTTTTCGGTATTTTGATGGTATAAAAGAAGCCCGCAATACTGTATCATACTCAGAGATTGTAATTCCATTGCTGTACCCGATAATCGAATATCGATTCGGTACATAATGTGTTTACTCATGAATGAAATATCATACACGGAGTATCGATTAGAGTAACAGTGCGAAGAGCTGAGGAAAGGGAAACCTGAAGCATGATTCATGAGGAGGCGAAATAGATATATCTTGAAAATTATCGTTTCCATAGTTCTGGAATTCTTCATTGAATTTTTTGAAACACAGCTCATTGGAGATATACATTTTCCACGAGATGTATCCTTGCTTACTAACACACAACGACGTGAGACTGTAGAAGAAGTTAATTGGGAAATTGCATATTTGTAAAAATCCTTTAATTCCTGCGAAATATTTTCTTGGCATTTAAGAAATCTCTATACCATTAATTTTGAGATTTAATAGATTGATGGTAAATATCTTACTTTAATCAGCATTGTTTAATTCTGTCAAATCACGGTACCATAGCTTACATAGGAAGGTTTCTCACACCAACCAAGGATTGAATGTTGTTACGGTTCAATGGGTGTGTTATTCGTATGTGTAAAGGCAGTGGCAAACTTGTCACATCATCAATCCATGAATTGATCGCTTTCTTCGGTGAGATCTTGGCCTAATGCTTGCCTTCTACCTACACCTTCTACCTCTATGGAGCGGGTTCGACCTCTGGTAAATTCATGTGGAATTTCTGATAGACAAAGCAAGTTCATGGCAGGTTTTCTCGGAGGTTCTCCCGTATATCCCTACCTCTCATTGCACATTGCTATATCTTTCTTTCTACGCACTATCTCTATCTTTCGTCTCATCATCAGTTCGTTAGATCATGACCCAGCAAACTCGATCGTACTGATACCCGTCTGGGTAATGAAAGAACAGAATTTCGTTTTACGACGAGACACTGCAATGCATGTACGATCCAGTTTTCTTACGCACTGTCGTGTTCCTTTCATAAAGATTTTTAAAAATAAATTATTGTATTTATAATTTTCAGCTCTGAAGATGATCGCTTCACGATCGAAAATATTGTAAGTCAATAAATCTCTTCATACCTATACAACACTTGTTTGTAAAAGAAATAAACAAATAAAGACATAAACATATTGATAAATAAATAGAAAAATAAATAGGTAAATAAATATATAAATAAATACATACATATATGAATAGATAAATAAATAGATTAATAAATAAATACATAAATATTCATCACCATCTTCTTGTCTAGAGTCAATTAACTATTTAGACTAAGTATGGCGACACCCATTAAACAAAACTCTAATTTTACCTGCAGTTACACCCATTTCGGGCACTGACACGTCCGTCCGCTCTGCGATCAGATCACATGAACTCAGCGATGCAGCACAGCTTCTCCTTCCATTTCCCCCTCCCCCCTCCCCTTTCGATTCGCCCCGGCGAAGGAGCAACGCTAGTTCTAATATTATTATAGGCTTCCGTCATTAAATTACGCCCGTAGCTGCGCTTTTTGCGGAGGCAAGAAATCCGTTGCCTGTTCGTGCGTGGACGCTTCCTGATCTTCGCTCGCTGCGAGGCCTCCAAGGAATCCGCTGGACCCAAGGCGGTCATTGGAGGTGTTCCGCTGCGATACCGCTTGCGGTGGTGGGGACGACGGTAAATATTTTTTAATGATACTGGTCATCGGTAGCCCTAGAATAACGCGATTTTATTTACTGGCTTTTTTTGGTTGTGATGAGGTGTGGTACTCGTGTTTCTTCTTGGAATTTCAAATTGCCGATGGTCTGGCCTGGAGTAGCTCGTTTTTTTTGCTGGATTCTTGTCTGGCAAAGGAAATATGCGAAGAGCAGGTGGTGGTGGCGGTGCCGCGAAATTAATGGAAAGTTAACCACACATGTATCCACAGTTGTTACATCATCGGTTCCGCAAGCAATTTAAAACCGGTGTGGGTAAATATCGTAAGAAGCAACACTTAGGTCAGTACAACGGTAACTCTACTTACTCTGAACTCTGTTGTTCCTCGTGTCGAACGCTCAGTGAAGTGTACTCTGACCTCTGACGTGACATCATCTCTTTCATTTTGAATGCAAATTGCACTCTTCAACATACCACACTCCTATATGCGTTCGTTCTTTTGCTCCTCTGTCTTTTCGAGTTTTCATCTCTGTCACGCCCTCTGGAAGAAGGCGAGCCTTCCAGGTCCTCTGTCTTTATCTCTCAGCCTCGTCCCGGGTATCTCTGTCCCACGCTCGCTCACACGCTCGCACTCTGCTGATTTCCCCGCGTGGCCGTCGGCGACTATTGTCATAAACCAACCGAAGGCGGCTCTCCCCTCCTCGAGCCAGGGACCTCCCGCACGCGAAACTGCGGGCCGCCCGATAAGGAACCTCCTCGGCTGCCCCCGCCCCCCTCCCCTGCCCCCTCGCACAGTGGGGCGAATCAGCACCACAGAACACACATGACTAGGAAGCGTATTTCCATGGTTTTGCATAGTAATATATGGCCTGGGGTAGGGTCACAGAATTTTGAAAACCAGCGCAGAATTCACTTCTCCTCATAGCACGTCACACAGTTTTTAACTGTTTTTGACATAAAATAAATAACTAATAAATAAATAGAAAATCTGCATCATCGGACAGATGTTCTCTCCTTTTGTAATTCCGAGCTATGAGTGTCCTAAGTTGTTTATTCATTTATTATTTATTTTTATATCCTGATCCACCAAGGTCACCTTCAAAAATATTCGTTTATTCTGTCTTATCCTTCATTTCTCTTTCTTCCTTTCGAATTTTTAAAAATGTATGTCTCTGTTTTGACCTTTATATCTTCCCAGTGTTACACGGGCTTACACTTCCACTTTACACTTTCAAAACATAATTTTAAAAAAATGAAAAATCTTGTTTTATATTCCGCCCACCTACTATTTATGTCATTATTCGTTAAATGACCGGGAGCGGTAGCTCAGTGCATCAACTGATGTCACTGCTGCGCCTCTGACCGGGAGATCCTAGGTTCGAGTCCTGACGGCGGAGGATTTTCGACACTAGCTTTTCAGCTAGGTCGAATTCGTACGGACCGCGCGCAATCTGTTCCTCGTCTTCCTTGTCCTATCCTCTCCCCTTACACACACACTTACACTAACATGCACTACACTACCACATATTCCGGGAGACCGGTCTGGAGCTTAGAGCTTGTCCCGACTGGGGCGGTGCCCCGCTGGTGGGAGAGTCCTGGTTAGGGGGAAACCCTACTAGCCGACGGTAGGTCGGCACCGGATCTCGCTATCCAGCGGTGGAAGATCACCGCCATCTCCCGAGAAAAAAGCATGCACTACACTAACGGGTCTAGTGACCAGAGCAGTTGACGCGCCCGGAAACGTGAATAAATCAACCAATCAATCGTTAAATGAGCGCAGCCTTCGGGCTCCTTTCGACCCAGTGTGTGCCTGTGCCGCGGCGCGCGCCCTAATCGCAGCCCGCAGCTGCGGCCGCTCAGAGACGAGCGACGAGGTCGCGCGCGGGTCCGCGCCGCGTGGCCGCGCGAGAGGGAACTTGGTGCCGAACCCCGTGTTTACGCTGGCCCGCGCGCGCCCGGGGCAGGGCGTGGCCGGGTTGGTGTTGCTGGCGCGGCGCACGTATCAGCCATCGGAAGGGAGAGGGAGAATGCGGAAGGATTTCAGGCAAATAGAGAGGAAGCCGTGGTATTGGGAAGAAAAGATTCGAAGTTTGCTGTGGAGGGATGGAGAATGGTTGTTCGGTAAATATGTGATTACAATTGTTCGAGGGGAATTAATGATTAGTAATTGACGAAATTCTGCTCATTTCACTGGAGTGCCTCAAACCGGGAGGTGTTAAGGTTCGAGTTCCAAAGGTGACATCATTTTCAACACTAGCTACATAATTTGGTTGAATTTAGCCGCTGTCTGGAGGAGAATTCTAAATGGCGGCAGATCTGATCGTAGTTTTCTTTGATTTCTCCGATCAACCCCAGGTGAATGCCAGAGCAGTACCCTAACAAACGGGCCACTGACCGCACGCTATCTTTCCTTCCCCTTCGTTGTCATATCATCTCCCCTTATTTACAGATGATGACATTTACATTCACTTCACTACCACAGATGCCGGGAGATCAGTCGAGAGCTTAGAACTTGTCCCGCCTGAGGCGGTTCCCTGTCGCTCGGGCATGCATGGGGCTTAATTGGAGGAAAACCTCGCAAGCAGACTTGTAGGTCGGCGGCGGATCTTGCCATCCAGCGGGGAAGATCACCGCCACCTCCCACGATAAAAAACACTACACTCACAGGTCTAATGACGTCAGCAGTTGACGCGCCCGGAATCATATATCAATTAAAACAATGAAGACGAGGAAGATCGGTTTGTGTGCAAATAACGTAATGGTAAAAGAAGAATGATAGCTTGATATTAAAATCTGGAAGAATAGAAATAGAAGCGAGTAGAATACACATTAAGGAATGTAGAGTACTCTTCATATTATGTGGCAGAAATCCTGGTAATCAAATATGCCTCCAAGAAAAAAATACATCTTCGAACTGGATCGGTGGGAATCGACTTCGAGGAGGATTGAACGGAACCTCTTTGTGTGATGATGCTCTTCTTATTACATTTCTTCGTTGATGTCACATACTAACAAGGATGACTTCACATAATTTCGATGTGGCTCGTGCACGTTCCAACTGTTTACATCTCTGTGGGTAATCGTGAGAGGAAGGACATGCGATGTAAACACGTGACATCGAACTGAACATTCCACGAGATGCAGTTTGTAAGATAACTGTCGCTCAATAGGAGAAACGGGGAGCGGTAGCTCCTGACCGGGAGGTTCTACTTTCGAGTCCTGACGGCGGCAGGATTTTCAACACTAACTTTTCTGCTAGGCCGAATTCAGTCGCTGTCTGGAGGAGAAATCTAGCGGCTGGCTGCTCTGATCGGTAGTTTTCCGTGGTTTCTCCGATCAACACCAGGCGAATGCCGGAGCAATACCGTAACAAACGGGCCACGGACCGCGCGCGATCTTTCCTTCCTCTTCCTTGTTCTATCCTCTCCCCTTACACACACACTTACACTAACATGCACTACACTACCACATATTCCGAGAGACCGGTCGGGAGCTTAGAGCTTGTCCCGGCTGGGGCGGTGCCCCGCTGGTGGGAGAGTCCTGGTTAGGGGGAAACCCCACTAGCCGACGGTAGGTCGGCGCCGGTTCTCGCCATCCAGCTGGAGAAGACCACCGCCATCTCCCGAGAAACAAACATGCACTACACTAACGGGACTAATGACCTGGAATCACTAATCAACCAACCAATCAATAGGAGATCCATCGAGAAGGAGAATCAGCATACCTCTCCAGTAGAATTGGACCCAAAAAACTTTAGAGGTTTCGAATCCAACAGAGCGAAACACCGTGTAATGTAATCATCCTCAAGGAAAGTATCAGTAAGTATGACCCGCGGGCATTAGTATCTAGCGCGATCCCGGCGCAGGGGCCAACGGAACGGAGGAGGCGCGCGGCGGGGCGTGCGTGCGACCGTCCTGACCGGGCGGGCGCGCCCGACGGATGGCCTTTAATGACGGCCCATTACAGCCGGGGCCGTAAATTGACATAAATAGCTTTCTCTCTTCCTCGGTCCGGGGCACAGGCGATCTCGACGTTTGTTTAGCCCGCCTCTAATACGTCGAGAACTCGTCGCCGCCTCTACCACCACTACCACCCACCACCCTGACCCCCTTGTTCCACCGTCGACCCACCTGGCCCCTCCGTCTCGTCGTCCCGTCGTCCTGCCGTCACGCTGCCCAGTCGGATGATTGATTGATTTTTTCGTGTTTCCGGACGCGTCAACTGCTTCGGTCATTATTCCCGTTAGTGTAGTGCATGTTTTTCTTCTCGGGAGATGGCGGTGATCTTCCCCCGCTAGATGGCGAGATCCGGCGCCGACGTACCGTTGGCTAGTGAGGTTTCCCCCTAACCAGGACTCTCCCACCAGCGGGGCATCGCCCCAGCCGGGACAATCTCTAAGCTTCCGACCGATATCCCGGGATATGTGGTAGTGTAGTGCATGTTAGTGTAAGTGTGTGTGTAAGGGGAGAAGATAGGACAAGGAAGAGGAAGGACAGATCGCGCGCGGTCCGTGGCCCGTTTGGTAGGGTACTGCTCCGGCATTCGCCTGGTGTTGATCGGAGAAACCACGGAAAACTACCGATCAGAGCAGCCGGCCGCCACAATTCTCGTCCAGACAGCGACTGAATTCGACCTAGCTGACAAGCTAGTGTCGAAAATCCTATCACCGTGGGGAGTGGGAACCTATGACCTCCCGGTCAGAGGCGCAGCAGTGACATCAGTTGATGCACTGAGATATGCCCCGTCGAGCCGACGTCCCGTTGGCCCCTAGTCCGCCCCCCGCACTTTTGGCACCCCTCCCTGTCGTCTCGTTGGCCACCCACCGTCACGTTGGCCTGTTGTCACCATCACCGCCACCTCAACTTCTACTGCTACCTGCATCCCTGCTCTATCACTACCACTGCCGCCGTCACCCCACCGCAGCTGCTACCTGCCAATGCCACCCGGCACCCCCCACCTCCTTAACCCATCTGTCTCCCCCCCCCACTGCCATCGCGTACCCCCCCCGCCCCGCCTATCTCGTGGGACTTGTTAAGACGCCTCACAATGAGACAGACGTTGATTTATCTCTGTTTTATTTGAGGTTACCAGCGCTGCGTTGGGCGCCGCGACGCATCGCGTCGGCAGCGCCCCCGGGCGCCCTAGGAGTGGAGATGCGACATCCATGTTGATGTTTTCGAAACTTTGATGGTTATATAAAATTAGCGATGAATTTAAACTATTTTAACATCGTTTTTTTTTGTGTTTCATGTTTTTACGCGGTGGATATTTTTAATGAAAAAGTCCATCAAAACAAAATTCTGTAATACTTTTCAAATATTCATGAATTGAATATTCTGTAGACAAAAGTTATCTTCGGCTAAACAAATAAAATGCTGTGTTCGTCAATAAAGAACACTATATTATCTTTGAATTATGCAACCAGATAATCCTATTTTTTGTAATTGTCCTGATAATTTTTACTTTCTCGCTACGGGGTGGAGAGAAAGTTATGTTATGCTTCGCGAAAAAACGACGAATTTGCGGCATAAAATCTTTTATTTCAGGGGCCTGGTAACGAAAAAGTGGATAAATCCAGTTGCTAAAGAAAAAAAAAATTCCCTATCCCGTTGTGTTGTCAGAATCCATGTTTTGTGGGTTCGTGATACCGAAAAATCTAATGACGACAAAACATGTCCGTCTCTGTCCGTCCGTCCGTCCGTCCGTCCGCCCGGCTGTCTGTCTAACCGTCTGTGAAGAACGCTAGCCGTAAAACCGTTCAGCCTATTTTCTACAAAACTGATATTCCTCAATCGATCTGTCTGACGTCGCAACCCCTTGAATTTGAAATTGATATTTTAATTTTGAGAGGTACTTTACATGAAGCCCCTCGTACATTTGCAACATTTTTAAATGATGGCTAAATCGTTTTTTAATAAATTTTCTTCTTGGATAGTGTAAATGACGTTTCAAAAAATGACGGAGGTCTGATTTGAAAATTGCAAAAGTTGAAAAAACGTTCGGCTTCATCCTACAACTACAATTATGTAGATATAATGTTTTTTTAAATGAAATCTATTTCTTAATGATACATTTTTAAATATGGTCATGTACAATTTTTCGAAAATTTTAGTATTTTTTGCGTCGAAATACGGGCGAGAATGTACGTGCTGTTTTATCCCCACTAATTTGACTTTGCTTTGCTTTAAATCTCAATTAAAATTAATAAACGAAACCCCTTTCAAATTAAATCCCTCCGCGTGAACTTAAATTGTTACTAATCCAGTTTTAAAAATATCGAGGTCGATGGTATTGCGTTGGATAGTAAGCCAATTTTAAAAGTATTGATATGTCGATGTTTAAATTTCTAGCATCCCTACCGAGGCGGTCTGGGCCATGAGCGTGACGCGACTGCCGATTGAACTATGTGAGTTCGTTGACCGATGTTGTGGTTTTCTTTTTCGCGTTTATTTCATTTTGGTGGAACAAAGTAAATATTTCAGTTTGCGTTTGGCTCTAAAGCAAACTTTTTGAGAATATTCAACTCTTCTCTTTTCCAAGAATGGGATTTTCATCCATTATATTAATCCAGTATTTTTATGAGGAATTTCCATCCTCACCTTTTTGAAAGAAGGAGAGCATAACATTGTTGAATAATATCTGTGGTTACCACAAAAGTCTTTTGGAAATTCATAGGGATGTGTAAATAGAAATAATGGTTCACAATAAAAATTGTATTGTGGAAGATTATTTATATTTATCCATACATAACATTGTGTTCGCAGATGATAAAGACGTTCTAAATAACACATTGTACGTGGATATATTAATAAAAATTATATTTTTATATTATTTTTAATTTTTTTAATTTTTTAAACTAAAAAAAATTTCTCATGTTTCACTATATATTTTTTGGGGTTCAACACAGTCTTTTTTCATATCCGTGTTTGTCTGTTTGTTTGTTTGTTTGCATTGTACCTCTGCTTCCGAGTCCCGGAAGTGACTCTGTCCTGGTTCTGTCGCGACGGACTCTCCCCAAGCGCAGCCGCTGAGGTCCGTCTGGACCCCTGATGGATGTGTTTGCTCGCCTTTGCGGGTGTTCCGCCAGCGCTGGCCGGGCTAATCTCGACGCATGCATCCCTGGCCGCAGCAATGCACCTGATAATTTGCAGGAAACCCCGTTCTGGACTACCTTGCTGGCCGCCGCATCGCCTCGCTTGGCGCGCTACCTGCAGAGTCGTGTTTACCCGCTAATTCGGGCGGAGTAGTTGCGTTATAGATGTCTGTACAGTCTCGCGATGCCCCCCGAAATTCCGGGTAATATCTCTGTCCTCATGGACATGGGCCATCCATAGCCTCCGTCATGTTCCCAATGGCTTGTTACATCTCCTTTGACTAGGAATTTGAAGGTAATTGTTATATTTATGTTACTGTAAAGAAAACCGTCATTTTCTATACTGTGTAACACATTGTGCTGCTTTGTGCCAAAACTATATGGATGCAATTTTGACCTGGATCTCAAAATATCGTAAAGGTCGTAACTGTGACTCTCAAACACTCTGATATCCTTGAGGCCCACTATCTTACATCACACAATAATTAAGACATAATTTTTACTTTCTTGTCCTTGCGAAGGTACTTCGTAACAAGAGAAACATACGTATCAAAACGTGCGCTGGAAAACGGCGAATTTTTCGTCAGAAATACTCTTCTACCCGGTAACGAAAAAGTGGATAAATCGTGTTGGTAAATATAGAAAACAATCCTCTTACACATCTAGTTCAAATCCTTGTTTTGTGGGTTCTTGATACCGAAAAATCGATTGACGGAAAATCTATCCGTCTGTTCGCATGTGGTCAACGCTAGCGCCAAAATCGTTTAGTAGATTTTCTTAAAAATTGATATTCCACAATCCATCTTAATGAACGCGATGATTGGGAAGTTCAAATGAATATTTTGATTGTTGATGGTACTTTACATAAAATCTCAAAAACACTTTCAACATTTTCTCAAAAACGGCAACAAATTTTTTGACCACATTTGGTCTTCGGATAGCGTAAAGGACGGTTAAGAGAATGGTGTGGATCTCGTGTTCGTTGAAATCCAAGATTTTTTGAAAATTTGTGTAATTTTTTAGACGTCTTCCTACAACTATAATATCGAAGATAAGAGATTTTTCCTTAATGAAATTTGTTCCTTAATGACGGATCTTTGAATAAGTTTATGTTCAATTTTTCGAAAATATGAATAGTTCTATAATTTGCTGTAAAATTTTGAAATTTAAACGTATTCTCCAAAACCGCTCCAAATTTTTTTTGAAAATTTTTCAAGGATAAAAAAGGAATTAAAAAAGGGGGTTTTTTATTTTTTAAATAATGCAATATAGTGTGTTCTCCTATAGCTATTTTAAATGTATTAAACGCCAGAGTTCTACAGAGGGCGCTGGAAGTGAGGAAAGCTATTGCCAAAAATGGCTAATGGACAGGAGTCCTAACCTCCTGTAACAGTAATTCCTGCAGTATTTCTACAGTACAAAGGGTAAAATAAAAAGAAACAAAAATACCAGTTACTACTTCCGGTTTATACACGTATAGATCTCATCTTTTAATAAACAATACAATTAAAATATAATTATCAGTAATTATTATAAATATTTCCAGAGATTCTTGTACAATTAGCAATATCATTAACATGTACCTAATAATTTCAGCTATTATTATGATTACATCTACTGGTATGGGAACTCTTGAAAATAACGTATCTTCGGTGCTAACGTCGTCTCTTAAAGCCTTTGAGAATGTCAGACTTTTATTCTAGGTATATAGTTGTAGTAATCGCAACATAACTTAATTGGTTTTAAAAGGAAAATATTTTAAAGGAATATCGCAAAATTTAATCAGGTTTGTAGCATGATGTAGTTATATAAAAACTGAATTTAATACAATTAAATATACTTGAAAATAAGACGAAAAAAATCAATACATTTAAATTCTGAAACTGAAAAGTTCCGCTAAAAGATGTTTGTAAATCCAACGAAGGTAACGGAAGCAGGAAATTCTTTTTGCAGACAGAACACACATGTTTCCATCACGAACAAAACATTTTCGTGCACCACACGAACTTCGTCGGTAACTTCAAAGGACCTACTAGAAGAGATGCTTTATGGAAAATGAATCCGCTGTTGCGATGATTCAAGAACTCGTTTGCGCTTGTTTGTTTATTTCAACTCAGAAATTCCATTAAGCTCCGACTTCTGATGCAACACGCGTTTCGGCCGCTGCAGCTCTGCCGCCAACACGCATTTTAGAACGCCTCCTAATTGCCACTCAGTCACTTCCGATGTGGGGAAGTTTATGGAGCCGCCGGGTCATAAAGCAGAGAAATGCTAATCTGCATGAATGTCACGTTCTCCGCGTTGGGTCTCGCGGAGAAAAACACCGCGATAACTCTCTTCCGATCGCCCTTCGACGAAACGCAGCCGTGGGATTGCGTTGTTTATGCGCGACCACGCTACGTCGCAAGTGAAATTGCCGCCTTCGCCCACGAGCCCTGTGGCGGAGCTGCAACGTTTAGACGAGGAGACAAATAAACTCTTTCTGTTTAGCCGAGCGACTGTGTAGATACGCTGTTTGCGTGCACATATGTTCACTGTGAAAATAAATACCGCATTGTCTCCACTACAGGCCCTATTCACATTATATGTCCTATGTATGATTTTTTGACGAAGTTTTCGGAAGCACTTTATATGTTTGTTGCAATAATATTGATTAAAAACTACTATTTTCCTGTAATTTTCATTGTCAGGAGGTGCTACGAATAATGCAGACGGGGTGTCGGAAATAAACATATGTATCCATTTTCAACATTGACAAATAAAAGACAGTTTTTGAAAAATTAAATTGCTTCATTTCAAGATACTCGCATATTAACTCCCCTAAATATTTTGCCATTTTTTTAAGGAAAGGGTGCTTGTTTTACAGAAAATATGGTAAGTAGTAGGATTTCATTTAGTTCGTGAATGACCAGTCAATTTTAAATAGACAGAATTCGTACTCGGATTTCGAGGGTTTAAATCTGGCCACAATAATCTTCACACCTTTTTAATCTAAAATGATGGAGTTAGTGCAATTTGCGTTCTACAACCGTGTCGATCAATTGAAAGGACCTGCTTATGATAACAATTTACGTGACACAATACTAGTAGGTCGTTGAAGCGCTTGTCGACTGTCATGTGAATACTGTCACTCTACTGATAATCGAATGTCTTCTCCTGACATGTTGACACAATACAGTTTGTTATGTCAAAAATGACTTGCACGGAATGTTAGTTTAGATGTGTAACGACAGCCCACTTTAAAAGACACTTTAAAAGACCCATCGGCAAAACGCATCTAAAAATCTTGATTTGTCATGGGATTGTGTTGTTTTAAGGAAGACTGCGCCGCGCCGCAAGTACAATTACTGCCCTTTTGCGAGCTGGACGTTCAGAGACCAATAATACATTTGTATTCATTCTAACGTCTACATGAATATGCTCCTTTCGCACATATGAATTCGTTTAAAACAATACGATTGGTGAGTTTTGATTATGTAGTTGTGAATTACAAGTAACTCGAATAAAATAGCCACCATGAAAGTCCAGATTTTGAGTTTTGGGCGGTTAGGTACGGGAGACATTGCATCCGAGGGAGGCTGGGTGAAATCGAACGAAAAAGGGAAGGAAGGAGAAGGGAGAGTGAGGAAGGCAGGGAGAGAGGGAGGGAGGGAGGAAATGAGGGAGAGGGGAAGAGAGGAGGGAGGGAGGGAGGGGGAAGGAGGAAGAGGGAGAGAGGAAGAGAGGAAGGGAAGAAGAGAGGGAGAGAGAAGAGAGTTGGGAGAGAGGGAGGGGGAGTGAGGAATAGAGGAAGGGAGGAAGAGTGTGAGAAGAAGAGAGGAGGGAGGGGAGCGAGGAAGGGAGGCTGGGAGGTCCAGCAAGAGCGGGAGGGCCGCCGGGCCAGCCAGCCAGCGAACGAGCGTGGACTGACGCGGCGCAGGCAGGCGGACGCATTTCGGGACAGCGTCGCGACCCGGATGCGCGACCTCTGCCGTCGCCGTCGAGCCGATACGGCGCGCGGGATGGGGCGGGGCAATGACGGGACGAGTGACGCGGCCGCGGAGAAGCGCGTGACGAGGGGCGACGCGCCGTGGCGAACGCGCGTCCCAACAAATCGCCTGTCGCGCTGTGCCCGCCCGCGCGGGGCCGCCGACCGCCCCGCCCCCCATCGGAGAGACGCGCGTCCGAGCGCCTGTGATGCCAGCGACAACTTGGAATCGTCACAAATGGGGCGATTGGGAGCACGGTTCGGAGGAGCAGGGCTGAAGGAACATTTTTTCCTGTTTCCTTCCTGCTACAGTCGACTCCAGTTATAGTGAACTTCTGGGGACTCACATGTTTGGTTCACTATATCAGAGGTTCACTATAGCCGATGAGATCAAAATTAAATAGAATATCTTCACAATGATTGATAATATTAATATACAAATACAGCAAAATTCATTAAATGCACAAACTGAAAATTTCAGTAACTTCGTATATCGTAAGTATCTGCGTAAATTAATAAATTTTCAATTGTTTTCTTCGTACACTTTTCATTAGTAATTTCTCTAGATCTTTCTTCAGAGTTCGTGCTCTCTCCATACTTGATTCTGCATTGTCATCTGTTTCTAAGTTTCGAAATGCAGTCGTGACACCTTTCAATGCCTCTTCCACTGTTGGAAAACCGTCCCACTCTCCGAAGGCCCTTATATTCGCCTAATAACATATGAGATCAAATTAACTTCCAGGACTTATTTCTTACGTTCCCTCTTGCCGAGGTTCAGGTTCACTATAACCGAATCTTTTAAAGTTTGTTTGTAATGTAAGTGAAACGAGCCCAGTGACTTAAGTTCACTGTAACCGAGGGTTCACTATAATCGGAGTAGACTGTACTTTGTAGATGTGGTGCAATGACGAGAAACTGGTGGCGCTCCACGGAAAGAAGCGTGTAGAATGTATAATAAGTAGAACTCTGAAGTTCAGACATTTCTTTTACCTAAAATAGGTAGGCAAAAATGTATTTATTTTTACTAAAATAGCCGTACAAAAAGGCATTTATTCTGGCTAAAGTAGGGGTTCCAAAAGACTTGTAAATAATTAAAAATCGCATTTAAAAATAATTATTTTAAATGTAGACAAGTGAAACGGAAACTTGTACTATCCTAAAACTTGAAAGAACGTAAATCAACATGACATGAAAGTTGCATGGAAGTGTACTGGAATGCTGTGGAATGAGAATACACCCTAGATCGTTACGGTCAAGTGACTGCCCAGACCATCAGCCGTGATGGCGGTCCCCTGGGGCAGCACGTCCAACAGAATGAGTGACAAACAGGCGGAGGCGGAGCGGATTCGAAGGCTGGCAGACTCGGAGGATGACGTGTCCGAAACCAACTGTCGATGGAAAACGAAAGAATGAGACAGGCTTGATTCGAAATCCTAAAAAAAGTTTAAAAAAATCAATTATCAAAATTTCAAATTAACCATCAATTTATTTCTCAAAAATTAAAAATTTTATTGAAATAATTTCTTTCAAAGTATTAATACTTTCTTTCATAAATGCCCTGCTATACTATGGCATTCATCCCTTGAAATACCTCCAGGTTCCATACTCCAATACTGAAATTGTCTAAGAACTGAAATAAGTTTCTGTATTTTCTACTATTTCATCTCTGCAATTCCTGAAACTTTGTTAGAAACTTTCTGTGCTCTCGATAATCTCCTGTCTTCTCCACGAATTGGTTTCTTGCAAAAGTTGTGATATTCTTTGAATAAGAGATTCATTTCTTTCTTAGAAATCTATAAAATCTGAGTTTAGAATCATCCGTATGTGATCTTCGAGTATTTTAATTACCCAGACATTTTAAACACTGATGTAAAAGGAACTTCAAGGGAAACAAATTCAAATTATGCAGCTTCTAATTATGCATTGTCAAGTTAATAAGTTTTAGCCTTATTTCAAATGAACGTACAACATCATGAGGAAAAAGAAAAAAATTATTATAAATGTATCATTCGTACTTAATTCCATGATTTTAGTATACAATTTCTTAATAACAGTAAAAAGTGAGAAACCATCAGATATTACGCCACCTAACGCTAAAGTTAACAGTTTTTTACGAAACTGTGATATTCAAATTAATTCTAGCAACTGAATTTTAGCTGAGGAAACACATTTTACTCTTTGTCAAATTTATCTTTTTAAATTTCAAAACCTCTCGAGGTGATAGGCAACAAGTTTTACTCGCCCGTTGTAGAACAGTGGAGATAAAATTATGACTCCACCAGTAACGTGTGGGATATCGGTATTCCAAAAAATGTCGAACTATTTTTTTGTCGTCCTTTTTAGATACCTCAAACATTTTGACGTTTTACAGTTACATCTTTATCAACGAAAAACATTATTCTCTATATGTATCTATTTTATTGTAAACAGCATTCAGATTACTCTTCTATGTAAATGTTGCTCGTTAACAGCCATTACAAAATATCTCTGAGTGACATAATTACTCTCAATACTAGCTGATTTATTTGTATATCACACACTTCGTTTATCTTTAAATAACTACAAAGTGTGAAAGCAGGCAAATGCATATTTTGCTAGTTCACAACTAACGCTCCCTTAGTTTAATCAAGGACGATCATTAAAAAACGCCACTTCCTATAGTATCCCCAGAATTTTTACCTGTTTTCATGAAGTATGGAAGTGAAAATACATTCACAATGCAAATTAGAACTCTCTCAAGTTGTGAGCCATAGACATCGGAAATACAGCACTTTAATTGCAACATGTGGAGATCGATTCTCCATTGCATATTCTGCGTTCCTCAAAAACCATTCGCTTTTAATCTTGTTACTTCATGTAATTTTTCAGCGTCCTCTTCCAAATCCCGAAATTAGACTCTATTGTTATTTGGACAGTCGACTGTCCACAACTTCATCTGCATACAAAAAAATAATGCAAAGAGCGCTCTAGGATTTTACAAATCCCTCCATTGTCGCAAAGTGACACAGTCGTTGCGTCAATTTTTTGTCGCCTCGTGCGTCCGGCGCAAACTGTCGTTTTGAGCCAGGGCTGGCATTAGCGCCGACACATATCTAAATGCATACTGAATTGCTCATATGAGCTATCTAGAAAACACGTGGAAGTTTGAAGGCTGTAATGAATGGCAATTAACCGAGTGAGGTAAAGCGAGTAAATAGTGGTCATAAAATCGTGGGTGAAAAAAAAACGGAGGAGACGTGAAACAAAGGCAGGTTGGTTGTAGAGAAATGAAGGGATCAGGATAATAATGATGGTCATATGTTCTTCTGTATTATTTGAAAGGAATAGGGCAGTATCAAAGAATAGGAAGAATATATAAAAATATTTAGATATAGGAAGGGTTTTGGAAAAAAACTAGAGATGGGGGAAGACAACGAAAGTGACAGAAGGAGCAAAGCAGACTTCAGAACGATGACGATGGGCTTGGCACCGTCAGGAAGGATACGAATACTAATCGATATGTAAATGTTATGCACTGGATTACACGACTGAAACACGCACATGAGTTTTCGGACGCTGCAAGTGACAAGGCTGGAGAAACAGGGAAATGATTTAATGTTGTTGGTTGATTTTGATATATTTCCTTCAATTCAATCGTCTAAGATGTGAAAATGCTGTTTTTGTTTAGCTTTTCGGCCGTAACAATCGTCTTCAGGGCTGGACTGAAAATAATTTCTGCCGGAACGACGACCGATTAGTATTACAACCAGAAGCATCACATTCCTAAGACTCGCATTCCTTTAAATAAATAACTGCGTACTTTAAATAAACAAATAAATAATTGAGAGGGGAAAGAAATAATGCAATAAGATTTAACTTTTTGTCTGTCCTTGATCATTAATTGTTTTCCATTTTCCACATATCTAGAAAGTCAAAAAAATATCCATTAGTATGCTTAAAAGAATTAGCTTTAGTGGCTGGAAGATTGATCTATGGAATTCTCGTGTTATCGAAGTTATGTGATGTTATACATTTGCTTGGTGCGATACATATCTACTCTCCCTAGGTTTCCTGTTCACCAGAATGGCCTTTGAACGTCAATACCAAAGACAGTGCAATGAGAACATAATAGGATACTACATATGGGGTCTCGAGAGAGTGAAATGCAGTACCAATGTAAATTAGTAGAATTGTACCAGTAGAAACACTACATATTTCTAAGTATTGTCTTTTGTTTTGAAGTATAAATAAACATTACGTTTGATCTAGATGTTGTCTGTGAATCACTTTAAACAAGTTCAAAATCATGTCCGTATTTGGGGATACGCACACTATAAAACTCATTCTCTTTAGCATAAAAGCAAACTTTGGAAGGTATAATAGCCATTATCGCAACGTGTAAGACATGAGACAGCATGAAGTACCACTCTCTTGCCTAAGACAAAAAAATGTATTAAAATAATAAAAGTGGAGCCGATTGAGGGCAAATTTCATTCGGCTGACATCGGATGTTTTCGTACAATCTGCCGAATTCCATCAAACACGTGATGGTAAACGTAAACGGTCATGGTGAACACGAAAAACAATAGTGATAATTGCTCCAGTATCTAATGAGAATACTGTTGAGAATACTTCTCCTCGTTGAGAAGGAAAGGATTCGCCGCCCCAAAAATCCTACTGAATTAAACCTTAACAATACATATATTCCGTGGACCTCCTCATCCATAAAATACTTAGTGTGTTGCTTGACAAAAGTGAAACATGGAAACCACACATAAATGCAATAGCTAACAAAGTATTTGCAAAAATATCAAAACACTTCCCTCTAATCAATGCATATTCTTCATTGAAACTCGAATGCCGATTGCTACTATTTAAGTCCTTAATTCTACCAACCATGACTTATGCATGTCCAGTTTGGGGTTGTGCTGCGACTAGTAATCTCCAAAACTTAACAGCCATTCAGAATGTATTTTTAAGAAGAACTTTAAATGCTCGTTTCAATTCATTTCAAACACCCAGATTCGCAGAGAATTGAAAGTGCCTTCATTAAGCGATCACATAACACAAATAGCACAAAATGTTTAGCAAAACCTTCACTCTTCCCCATGCTCCATAATATTCAGTCTAGGTCCAATGCTGCATACTCACGTATTAAATCCAGGTATCCCAAAGACCGATTCAAACCACCGTAATCCCCTATAACTGACAATAGATCACACTGAGTCTTTAACCTCGCTTCATTTGCTTTAGCCCAATGTTTACGTTATTCCGAGTAATAAAAACCACTGCTTATGGATGGCCATTCCCAAAAAGTAAAAAATTATGTAATTCATAATTTACCCTCCTCGAAAGACAAGTATGTCGAACGAGAAGAAATTTTTTTTTTTTAAAAAGAAAAGATTCAATGATTGATTGATTGATTTTTTTCGTGTTTTTCGGGCGCGTTAACTGCTTCGGTCATTAGTCCCGTTAGTGTAGTGCATGTTTTTTCTCGGGAGATAGCGGTGATTTTCCCCTCGCTGGATGGCGAGATCCGGCACCGACCTACCGTCGGCTAGTGAGGTTTCC
This sequence comes from Teleogryllus oceanicus, assembly GCA_964035755.1. Lineage (NCBI taxonomy): Eukaryota > Metazoa > Arthropoda > Insecta > Orthoptera > Gryllidae > Teleogryllus > Teleogryllus oceanicus. Next base: position 128,038,615 of record CAXIVR010000003.1, on the reverse strand, counting down.
CCCTAACCAGGACTCTCCCACCAGCGGGGCACCGCCCCAGCCGGGACGAGCTCTAATCTCCCGACCGGTCTCCAAAAATATGTAGTTGTGTAGTGCATGTTAGCGTAAGTGAGTGTGTAAGGGGAGAGGATAGGACAAGGAAGAGGAAGAACAGATCGCGCGCGGTCCGTGGTCCGTTTGTTAGGGTACTGCTCCGGCTTTCGCCTGGTGTTGATGGGAGAAACCACGGAAAACTACCGATCAGAGCAGCCGGCCGCTAGAATTCTCCTCCAGACAGCAACTGAATTCGACATAGCTGAAAAGCTAGTATCGAAAATCCTGCCGCCGTCAGGACTCGAACCAAAGACCTCCCGGTCAGAGGCTCTGCAGTGACATCAGTTGATGCACTGAGCTACCGCTGGAAAGGATTCAAGACGTTGAGGATTGAGTGAGGGGATTCCCCGTTCCAAACCTTTCGCCGCGAGCGGGCCTCCTCCTCTCAGCAGTGGAGGTGCGCTTCTGGCGCCCCGCGTGTTGTATTTATTAATTAGTGCGTGCAGACGCCGCGTTAGCGCCGCGGCCCTAGCCGTTACTTATCGTGGGCTCTGTCGGGCAGCGCTGCTTAATTGCAACGTGTGACGCAGCCCCGCCCCCCGCCCCCCCTTTTCTGAGCCGCTTCCGCTGCTGCCGCACAGTGGATGAAAATGTGACAGTAGGTGGTCAAGGGCTAAGCTGCTGGTTTAATTCTGTCCGTGTCTCTCGGAATAATTCATTTATGACTGGGTGAAATTCACGCACCTTAAAACATACCCTCTGCGGTGTTCCTAAAACAATGAATATGGATTACCGTGTCGTGAAAATAATGCATAATATTTACAAGCAGACTCTTATTGGTTGGTTCCGTTATTTCTAGTACGTCATTATCTTCCCAAAACATATTTCGCAACTGTCCCGAAACAACTTAATATACTATAAAGTTCTAAATAGAAGAACTGAGTCAATATCCCATAAAGTTATTCGTGTGGATAAAAACGCACCAGTGGATATGGAACCAAGAATTTTTCTGTCAATTTTGCTCGGAATTATTTAAGAATAGGACAAGTTAGCAGACCTGAAAATATTCTCTTGACGATAGAGAATATAGGTTTAAATAAATAAAATATATATAAATAAATTATTTTCGTGAATTTAATAATATTGTTGGTGGTTTTGCGTTTTTATTTCATGATCTACAGAAAAGTCTTCTAAAATTTAAAAATGAATGTTCCAAAAATAATTGTATCTAATGTTGAATTTCCTGCCCTTTATATCTGTGGAAAAAGTACTATATTGTCTGGGGGAATTGATTTTGCAATATGTTGACAATCAAAATATATTTCGATTACAATTATTCGATTCCAGTAACCTAAAGTGAATTTTATGAAAGTAATTATTTCCAAAGTTTCTGATTTCACAAAGCTACGCTGCATCGATTCTTTTAGGATAATTTCAGATAGCATGACGGAGTTCATTGGACTAAGCAGCACTTGTGATCTAATTCTAGAGAGTTCTAGACCACTGTGGACAATTCGCGTCGCAATGGCTGCCGCCTTTGTAATGACTAGCGTGCCCACCGAGATATGAACGCCGAACTAATTTCCCACAAAAGCTCCCGCCTAACTTAATAGCTGCTCATTTGCTTTATGGGCGAAACATATGGATTTTGTGATTGATAAACATTTTAATCCGTAGTTTCAAATGGAAATTCTCTAAAATGTTCAACTTGTAAACACGGCTGTTGAACAATACGTATTCTTCATGATCTTCTCGTCCAAGTTTTGGCGTGTCTTTGAAGGTATTACCAAATCTGTTCGAAGTTCTGACAAATTGTTTTTCTGAAAAGAAAATTTGTTTTGAGGACAAATGCATGAATCTTAATGTCTGAGCGAATGATGACAGCTTCACAGAGTATACATTAACAATATGTGTTTCTTTAATTTAATCTAGTGGCGTTTAATTCATTGCTGGATTGTAGGAAATATTATTCCGATGTATATAATTGCTGTTCCAAGAAAGGTATTTCATTATCATCGCCTTGTGTCTGCCGTCGAAAGAATTTTTAATCAAAAGTTCTATTTACATTTTTGAGTTTTCCACTAGAGGAAACAAGAACTTAAATTTCTATCAATTACATAAACATATTTCTATAATAATGAATTTTCATTTATTTGTCAAGTATTTCTTCCATTAACACAGTGGTACGTTTATCATTAATCTTTCAGTACTTTATTGTTGCGTCGTTAATATCAGTCAACAATTTGTCAAAATCTTTTATGAACTAATAAAATGTTAATGTTCTTGTAAGAAGTTTCAAGGTGAGACCTGCTCCTTAAATGGGCGATAACTCATTTAAGTGATAGCTCATTACAGCTCCTTTACCACTAGTCATGCTTTTACGCTTCCTTTCATTATTTAATTAGAAGTTACAGATCCTACACCTTCCGTAATCCTTCAAAATAATTGCATTAACTCACTTCGTTTTTGAAAGCATTTTGACTTTTTAACTTTGATATTTTTTCTTCAAAGGAAATTATAAGATACTGTAAAATATCAGAAAACATGTTGAGATGGTGTACTAAATGGACCAGTATAGATTATGACGCTAGATCTTTAATAAGCGTACTGACCAAATTGATGTTAAGTAACATTAACATTTTTCTCCGGGTAGTATTCTATAAATGATTTGATGGAATTCATATTTTTTTCAGGACGGAATAGCAAATAAAGTTGTTGCGTGGACATTCATTGTTTTAGAACTTCGGAAAAAATATTACAAATCAACACAGAGAAAGCAACATTTATTTTCACATAACTCTCAATTATTACAGTTTTTCGTATCATTCTCAGACATCTGTAACTACGCGTGAAAACTCTGTAAGTAAAATATCTTGCATTGCAATAATAATTTGTAATGGATGTAGTCTTCATTTCTTTTCATGCTACATGCTCTTATTCATTTTTCTTATCATCTTATTTCTCTCATAATTCGTCTGTCATCTTTTGCGTGGCCTACTGTAAATGTGTCACACATGTACAGAAAAAATACAATCATACTGAGTTATCAAAACAGTATCATACTGAGTTATCTCCATAATAATGTTTAAAATCAATGTGAATCGCAGTGAAACAGCTGTCACACACTATATCATTCACTTTTTCTGAACTATATTCTTTTACGCTTTAACGAGTGAATAATCTGGATTTTCTCTTGACAGTACGATGTGTAATAATTTTATTTGCTCTCATTCAACATTTTACAAAGCTCACAGATACTGCCCTGACCTATCTGCACTTTTCCCAAAGTATTATTTTGATATATCAGTATTCACGGCAATGGAGCATTTAAGTTAATGTTTGAATGTTAGAGTAGCGAAAATTCATATTTTGAGATCATAAGTTCCTTTCACAGTTTCTGTTGACTAAATAAGGATAAGTACATCGGGTTAACACCTGGAACAAAAGTTAAAGCAACGCTTTCTAGTGGCATTGGTTGAAAGAAGAAAACGATGGTATCAATATAATTTGTATCATGTATCATAATTCTGCATGTTGCAAATTCGTAAGAGGCAAGAAAAGAAGAATTTGGAGTTTCTATGTTCTAATAACTTCAAAAGAGCTTTCAAACGACATCAAGATTGTCGAATTTGGTTCAATAATTCACTCGTAAAAGGGATTTATATTTATTAATATGGAAAAATCAATTTCACCACCTTAAGAAATTATTGCACCAAATATTTTCATAATTATATTTTTAGCGGATTTATAATTAATTTATAATTTATTAATTTATTTTTACTCTGAATGCTAAAGAATATTTTATTCAAATTTCCTCTAATACAACTGGCCCCTCTCATCACTTAGGAAGGACTCACACTTCCGTTCGCGCCGGCAGTTCTTCATGAAATTCTTCCGAAAACAGGCGCCGGAGAGCGACGTTCCTTCCCATCGCCGCAGGGAGCGTAGGAGGTAGGGCTTTGTCCTAAGGGCAGCAACGTACTTGCTCTCCTGGGCCTTCAAAGGGCGTGCTCTCGGAAGATAAATGCAGCCATTGTCTGCCTTATCCGGCTACTGACGGGCGCAGAAGGGGACCAGCCTGCTTCTTTGAACCAACTCCCCACTCCCCCAGCCCTCATGGTCCTTTCTCGCAGCGCCACGTCTTTCCGTCCACTGTCTCTTCCTTCCCTTTCCTCGCGCCTTCCCACCACTGGCCTGCCCACCAATCCGACTTCTCGACTCTTTGACAACCCACATGCTCGCCTCCTGCCTGAAAGTTGAGCAGACTCAACGTCTGAACCCAAACCGTCTTCAAGCAGTTCTGTTAGCCCACCGTACTGTCACTTCTAACCCACTTTCTCGCCTCGCGTCTTCGTCTTCTCACTTTCCCGTCTCCCCACATCGCCTATTTTCTGTATGTCCACTTCTCCGTCTCACTCCCTCCTTCTACGTTTTTTTCCCCCCTTCGCCACGTTCCTCCCCCTTTCTCCTCTCTCCACTTCGCGTAACCATTTTCGATTTCCTCACTTTTCCGCTCCCGGCATCTCCTTGCTTCTCCGTCTCTCCGCTTTCCCGTATCTCCGCTTCCCCGCCACCCTCACCCCTTCAATTTCCTATTCCCCTCCCCTATTCCTCTACCTGCCTCTCCACCTCATCGCCCTGCCCGGCCTTCGTCCCCCCCTTTCCCCCCCCCCCCGTCCGGCCACGTCCCGCCTATGATTGTCCCGGCGGCGGCCCCGGAGGTCGGAACAAGCGTGGCTGATTGAGAATTAATTGGTTCTTGTTGTGGGGCGATCGAGCGGTGGAGAGGAGCTCGCGCTCTCCCGACTTGAGGCTTCGCGGCGTCAGTCGCCTCCGCTGCCGCACCGCCGCCACCGCCGTCAGGGGCCCGGGTTCGAGAATGCCTCTGTCGAGGTGCTGCACCGGGAGCGGTAGCGCAGTGCATCAACTGATGTCACTGCAGCGCCTCTGACCGAGAGGTCCTAGGTTCCAGTCCTGACGGCGGCAGGATTTTTTTACAATAGCTTTTCAGCTAGGTCGAATTCATTCGCTGCCTGGGGGAGAATTGTAGCGGCGGGTTGCTCTGATCGGTAGTTTTCCGTGACCCGGCTGGGGCGGCGCCCCGCTGGTGGGAGAGTCCTGGTTAAGGGGAAACCCCACTAGCCGACGGTAGGTCGGCGCCGGATCGCACCATCCAACTGGGGAAGACCTCCGTCATCTCCCGAGAAACAAACATGCACTACACTAACGGGACTAATGACCACAGTAGTTGACGCGCCCGGAAACACGAAAAAACCAAACCAACTAAACCAATCGACGTGCTGCGTTTAGAGATGGCGAAACAACATCGATGTTTTTAAAACATCAATATTTTCCACCAGAAACATCGATATATTATCATCGATATTTTGCTTTGGATGTTTTCTTCACATCGATATTTTGTTGGAAAAACATCGATTTCTTTTAAAAAAAATGAAATAAAAGGTGTTAAGCTCGTCGTAGAGTAGCAGCAATCTACAGCAATTTCGCTGTTTTTGAGTCATCCTCTTTATCACGCGCCACATTTCGCCTGTGCAATCTGAGGGAATTTTAGGTGGTTTTACTTGGATGGTGTGTGAATGGAAGCCACTAAAGGGTAAAGTAGCGAAATAATATGTTCTTTATTGTTAATTTTATTCTTTGCATTCGATAATAATTTTTATTAACATACTGCTAACATGCTGGTAACCAATCAATAAAATTTATCCCTTTAACGTACCGTAATTAAAAATGGATAGGAAAATACGATCTTTATTAGTCTGTAACTAAATCACCGATGTTTTTATCGACATCGAAAACCCTTTAGTGATGAATCGAAACATCGATGAATCGATGTTTTGGTAAAATTTGCCATCACTACCTGTGTTCCACGACTAACGTTGTCTCTCAGTAGATCCGTTGGGGAAAGTGGAGATGAGTGCTTGGGAGGCCAGTTGTCGATCGGATGTGGTGGAAGACTTACGCGGCTATTACGACCTATGGAACTGTATTTTCTTTTCTCGTACAAGTAATACTACGTTTTGATCTTTTCGTCATACCGTCAAACTGGCGGCTTCATAACATATATTTATGATCCCGAATCCAACTCTGTGTATTTTCAATTCCTCTTGTTAGCATTCTCAGAAAGTAATATTCCTGTTCTACATTCTAATTCATTTATTGTTACCATCGCTTTTTTTTCCTTTAATTCCCCCTCATCTCTTCAGTAGCTCTTCAATTCCAAATTAAATCATAGGCATAATTTTTTTGGAAAAATTTGAGAAAGCGTTTTTTTCAGTTTCTTTTATCTGTACATTCCGTACATCATTGAATCGTAAATTTCAATTAAACCAATTTGTAATGAAAAAAAAAAATTAAACAATTATTTGAATCAATAATTTTTTGTGTATCCGAAAATGAACAAGCTCCAATTGTTTTAAAATTTATTTTTTAATGAACTTGCAAAGCACAATTCAAACTTTTTAATGTGAAAATACCTGCGGGAGGCGCCGTGCTAAGCTAGTTGTATATATTACCCCATCGTGTGTGTGACTCATTTAGATGCACACACACAGTATGCAACATTTTGAAGGTTCTAACTCACAATCACAATGTAAATTACTAAGGTACTTTGATGCTTGGGTCTTAGCCGCCTTGACCATCCCGGCAAGCTATCTCACAATTTCTTACATCATTACTTCTATTCTAACCCTTCCCCTTCCGTCATCTTTCTTCACCCTTCCTTCATAATTCCCTTCCATCATTCTGACACGTTACTTCTCTTCCTTTTCCTCAATTGTGCAATTCTGAACTGCACAAATGTATTTCTTCCTTTTCCTGTTCCCAGCCTTCATTCTATTTTCTGTGCGCCTCATTTCTCGCGACCCTATTCCTTCCTGGTTCCGCCCGCTCGCGGGTCGATGGACGCGGAGTCGTGTTGCCCGACCTTTTAAAAAGCGGAAGCCACTTCGCGCCGGTAAGCACCGACTGCAACGCAACGCCGCTTTGTTTCCGCGCCGGAGCGCCTCGACGCCGGCAAAGTGTCGACGGATCGATGGAGACTCGTCTCGAAGGGCTCGGTTATCGATTCTTCTAATAAGAGGAACGAGAGCATCTTGGAGAGCTTGTAAGAACATCATTTTGCAGAGGTGCAGTATAACACTGGGATGAGTACTAGATTGAGAAAATAAATTGAGGTATGATTGTAAATAGATCAATCGGTTGAGTTTTGAAGTAAAAGTGAATGGATATAATAAATGCCGTTAGTCTATCATTTAAAGGAAATAACAGATTTTTCTTCTCATAACTGAACTATGTTTGTCAATAAAAGATACATAAAAGGGGAATTAAATTCCACTAAAAATCCACCTAGGTATCGAGTGTTCATAATTTGTTTATTAATATGCCAGAAAGGAAAACGTAACATAGTGATTAATAAAGAATCAAGACATTGGTGTTATATTGACCATATTTTGGAGGTTCGTGAGTTCATTCCTCCCGCTGATAGGCGGTGCTATGATCAATAAGGAAAGTGCAAATACTTCGGGAGCTGGCTATACTTTGGACAAAGACGAATCGACTCCTGTCAACTACTTCTGCCAGTTACTACACAATATATACGTATTAAGTAAACGCAATTAAATTACAAGGAAATAGTAGTTAATAAATATTTACAATATTTCATGATCGTACAACATTTACAATTTTGCAATATCCAATAATTGTGGAATTTAAGATAACAGATTTTATCAGTTACAGATTACCTAAATTATTGGTATGTTATACATTCAATATTCATTATTTTCTTTCTTTTTAACAATATTATGTACGTAGATTGATTTTTATAAGTATCATATAAAAATCATTGATATTAATGAAGAAGAATTAAATCATTTACAGTAATAAACAAATATACTTCTGTATTCCTTTCCTCCGGCAGTTGCATATAGTTTAAACCTAAATTTGATTCCTGATATTTTTCCCCACATAAGGCCTACATGTTTCCAGTACAACTTCACCTTGTATTTCATACGCAGCCTCCTGGTGCTGCTTCCTCCGCGCTTGCTGCTTCTGCTAGTCACGTTAGATTTTTATCCTCAAAGATATGAAATGTGAGCCTTTGTTGCATTACCGTTTTTATCGGGTGATATGGTTTCATTGAAATTGTACTCTAGCGTCGCTATGCATGACAAATAAACGCAATTTAATTTTGCTCTCTTGCCTGAAAGTGTGCGTGATATTGTACTTCGTTTTGTTTTATTATAGCTCCACAGCTCTAAAATGCTGAATGATGGTTTCTGCTATTTCCCTAGTGAGGAGTTATCAAACCGCATGTAGTACTGTAATGAATTACTGGTGGCAATTTCTTGCTATTTTAGTTCTTTCTACATTTTATGACCTTTTGTTTCTGAATAATTTACAGAGACATGACACAATTGCTTTTGGTGGTATTCTTAACGTATTTGTAAGCTATAAAATATACTAATTTTAATGCATTTTCCAATAATTGTGTCATAAACTATAAAATTATAATTAAAACTATGAATAAAACTAAAAAAATAAAAATATAAATAAATGTAAATGCACTATTCAGTAATCCTACTCTCACAATTGAGTAAAATGTATTTACAAATTAAACAATTAATATGATAGTGCATATTATCCGTCTAATTTTTGGTAATAAATTACCCAGTGGTCAATATAAATGACGGTAAATGAACAAGAATATTATTGTATATACATGATGTTTCTTGTTAGTTTGAACTTTGTTTACCGCAGAAATAAAATCCATCATTTAAACACGCTTCCATGATAGTCTATAAGACAGCCTTCCTCCAAAAAGACTTGAAACTGACAAAGGAACATTTGTGAAAGCTAAATGCAAGATATATGTTCAATTAATTTTCATCATGACAGAGAGCTCACACGCAAATTATATCTTCTGTGTTGAAGGTATATATCCAGTAACTTGATTAATTAACCATTACTACGCGAAATTTAAAGATATGGTGAAATTATTAACAATTAAATTACAATTTAAAGTTAAACTTTGCATTTCATTTTTTTCTGAGAGAGTACAACGGAATTTTAGTGATTCTCGGGAGTTTGCGTGCACTTTAAAGAGGCAAAGAGTTACAACATCATTTTATTTTGCGCCATTGCGTGGAAACTAATTATCGCGTGTGAGTTATCACCCGCACATGCGACAAGATTACACAGTGAGAAATGGATTCAGGTGGAAGTAGCGGTACGGAAACGCGTACGTGAACTTCTATAATTGCAGTATCTATTCATGCATCCCTGCCTCGGGTCTCATGCAGAAAGATTGATTATGTTGGAATATTTCTTTTGTAGATCGCAACAAAAAAAGTGATTTTGTTGCCAGTTAACAGAGAGCATACACACAAAACCCGAAGCAGATTATAGGATAGTAATTTGCCTTCGGTGCGCGAACACTTTGGGCATTCAATTTTCGAAATGTGATGTTACATACTATCTTCCAACACTGATAACCGGGGGTGTACGGCTCCAACGTAGCTGTGATTGGCAGGTGGTTACACTAACATGCACTTCACTACCATATATGCCGAGAGACCGGTCGGGGACTTAGAACCTTTCCCGGCAGGGGTGGTGCCCGCTGATGGAAGATACCTGGTTGGGGAAAACCCCGCTTGTCGGCGGTAGGTCGGCGCCGGATCTCGTCATGCAGTGGGGGAAGATCACTACCACCTCCCGATTAAAAACATGAAGTACCCTTGCGGGACTAATGACCTCAGAAGTTGACGCGCTCGCAATCACGATCAATCAATCAATCGCCGTCTAATCTCACCATCTACCAGGGGAGGAACACCGCTGGTGTTCCTCCCTGAGATAAAATATTCATGATGGTAACGCGAATAAATGACCATAGCCGTTGAGTGCCCAGAAACATAAATCAATCAATCCATAAATCAATATATCGATGGAAATCATTCCAATATACAAGTTCTGCTTTTCACAAGATTCGGTACGTCACGCAACCCGTCATTTGCATTTTCCTCGGCTGCACTTTGTATTGAAGGAAGATATTGGATTCGTTCGAAACTTTCGAGGTCGAGATTCCGGCAATAAAATAAGTTTTGAAGGTTATTCTGGTAAGACAACCGTCAACAATACTAAAACGTGTCTGACATCTGAATGTATTTAATTATTTATTCACATTCTATTAAATATGTTATGTATTCCATTAGTACCTACCATTGTATTCGTGGAGTATTCAAAAACATCTAGAAAACTCTCAATACAACTAATTTTTCATACAAATAAATTGCTCCTTTGATATATAAATTTAAAACATAGGTATGAATAAGTACATTAATGGTTCTTGGTCATAAAAATGTATATAATATTAATTTAATGCGCTTGAAACTGTTAACGCAGTTGTGAAAGTCCAATAAAAATGTACTGATGGAAAATTATAGAATAACGACAAATATTTCGATGAAGATGACAATGAAATAAAATGGAAAACTGAAGAGCATATTTTCAGATCTCTTTCTCAGTCGGTTTACTTTTCTACCAATGAACTAATTCCAGTTTCCACCACAACCTACCGTCTCATTTAATAGCTTACATGAACCACGTAATAACCCTATAACACATTAAAACATTCAATTTATCAAAAGTATCAACTCGGAGCATTCGGCCTCTTTCCACTATCCTAAAAATATCCTTCGTACGAATGTGAGCCGCTCATGAACCTGCAGAGCTCTCAGAGGGAAGGGAGAAAAGTCCGCACCTCGAGCGTCCAATCCGGTGGGCAGATTACCGTGGTTCGGCGTGATTCCGTGACACGCTGGGATGAGGAGTGGCTCCGTGGCCCTTGGGGACAGGGGTCGAGGCTGCGGGTAACAGGTGCGAGAGTTACAGCATCGACCGCCAGAGGCGCGGCCGGAGCCTGCGGCGGACGGGGGGGAGGGAGCAACGCGTATTACACGGGACCAGCATCCTCTCGCGACGCCTCTCCGATATGAACGGAGGACGCGGTGTCTCGCAGGGGTCGGGCGGGCGGCGCAGAGCGGTAGGGTTAGGATGAATATGCGAAGGGCAGCGAGAGGAACAAACTGTGCGAACGGATGGGGAAAGGCGAGGGACGTGCACGTGTGACTGACAAAGTGAAGTGGGGGCAAAATAGAAGGCGAGGGGCCAGTGATCAATGGGTGATACTTGTATTGAAATGACAATGAGAATATACAACATGGACTCCGATCGGTAGTTTTCCGTGGTTTCTCCGAACAACACCAGGAGAATGCCGGAGCAGAACCCTACCAAACGGGCCACGGATCGCGCGCGATCTTTCCTTCCTCTTCCTTGTCCTATCCTCTCCCCTTACACACACAGTTACGCTAACATGCACTACACTACCACGTATTCTAACCACAGTCTACACTACCTACAGTCGGTTACCAAGTCGTCACGAACGAGAAAGAAGTGGAAATTGTGTGGAAAAGAAATACAGTGACAAGAGTAAAAGCCAATAATGCCAAGAGTCGTCTGTGAGTGAGCACAGATCGAGATGTGTATGAGGGTACTGGAGAGGAACGGTCATGCTGAAATACGACTGTCTGTGGGGGAGCGTGCAGGTGTTAGCGACTGGGCGGGGCGTCGACCGCCGCCCAGAACAGCAATTACCCTCCGAAGCCGTCGGATGAGCCCCGCATCATCACCCGGGAGATCCTCCATCCGCAGCCCGTCGCAGTCAGACCTCTCGTCGAGCCGCGGTCGACGGCGGGCGTCTATCGATTATCGAAGTCGGACCCGCCAGGCTTTGGCCGTCGGTGGTGGCGAGGGCGTGCGGACGAGGAGGCGGGTGCGGAGGGCCAGGGGTCGCGCAGAGAAGAGGGCGACAGAAAAAGTACGCGGCACGAAGACGCCGGAACGTCACAAAGCGTGAAGTGGTCACGTGGAGCAGTCAGCTGGGGCATTTGACAAGTTGCATACAGGCATTTGACAAGTTGCATACAGGTATTTGACAAGTTGCATACAGGCATTGTGACAAGTTGCATACAGGCATTTGACAAGTTATATACAGTTGAAGCAGTGAAGTGGAAAGAGGAAGAACATAGGTAACTAAATAGGAATGAGAAGAAATAAAAGAGGTCATCTTCATTAATTAGACTGTTGGTGATGTAGCTACATTATTAATTCAAAGTAAATAAAACAGATGTTGTCTGGTATCAATTTTTATATTTCTGCTTAAGATCTTTTCGATCGCGTAGCGATCATCGACAGAGCTTGTAGGTGCTGGGCGGAAAACGAAGTTCTGCTGGGCGGAAAACGAAGAGGTCATCTTCGTCAACATATCAGCTTTATTAAGATAGCCGGCTTTCAACGGCTTTGCCGTCATCGTCAGTCTCGCTGCTGTCGGCAAAAGTGTCCGGTTTGTCGACACAAGCCGTCGAAAGCCGGCTATCCTAATAAAGCTAATATGTTGACGAAGATGACCTCTTTTATTTCTTCTTATAAGAACGTCAACAACACCAAATCAGAATTCCCACAATAAATAGGAATGATTAAGACACACATGAAAAATTAATACATGGGATGTAAAATAGGAAAGAAGGACGTTTGGAAGCAAGTAAAGGATGAAAATGAGACACGTGTAAATGAGAAAATATGAAGCGTAATAATATGTGCAAAACAGGTAGGGAGAAACATATTTTTAAAAAAAGGAAATAGATTAACGATAAACTCTTAGATGCAAATGGAAAATTAAAATGAGAAACGAGAAAAATAAAAAAGCTGGATTGTAAACATTGGGCAAGGAGAACGAACTCTGCTGAAATAATAAGAACGCGAACGATCAAGAAAGAGTAAAGGACCGCAAAGCTTTCAAGAATCTCTCGATACCAAAGGAGCATTGCGGAGGCGAACAGTTTATGACTAACGAACCTGCAGTAAAGAGGATAGTGCAGGTTGATTGGATACTGCCTCCCCTCCACCCGTACGTTCCCACAAATAAGCTTCGCTTCGCAGCCACTATTGCCGCGGGCTTACGTCATCATCCCTGGTCTTTAGATGGGCGTCGTATTGCGCACCGGAGCTCGTGTCGATTCTCGCTTCGCTCCGTTTTTCCTCTCTCCCTGCCGGGAGCGATAGCTCAGTGCATCAGCTGATGCTGCAGCGCCTCTGACCGGGAGGTCCTAGGTTCCAGTCCTGATGCCGGAAGGGTTTTCGACACTAACTTTTCAGCTAGGCCGAATTCAGTCGCTGTCTGGAGAAGAATTTTAGCGGCCGGCTGCTCTGATCGGTAGTTTTCCGTGGTTTCTCCGATCAACACCAGGCGAATGCCGGAGCAGTACCCTACCCAACGGGCCACGAACTGCGCGCGATCTGCCCTTCCTCTTCCGTGTCCTATCCTCTCCCTTTACACACTCACTTACACTAACATGCACTACACTACCACATATTCCGGGAGATCGGTCGGGAGTTTAGAGCTTCTTCGGGCTGGGGCGGTGCCCCGCTGATGGGAGAGTCCTGGTTAGGGAGAAACCCTGATGGGAGAGTCCCGGTAGGTCGGTGCCGGATCTCGCCATCTAGCGAGGGGAAAATCACCGCCATCTCTCGAGAAAAAAACATGCACTACACTAACGGGACTAATGACCGAAGCAGTTGACGCGCCCGGAAACACGAAAAAATTAATCAATCAATCTCTCTCTCTCTCTCTCTCTCTCTCCACTTCCTCTCCCGACTCCCCGCCCCCCACCCCTGCGGTGATGTTGGCGCGGTGCGGGCATTTCGTGTCTAGATTCCATGCCCGTTTAATTCGGCTTTTGACAGTTTCCGAAATTGGAATGCGGTGACGAATAAGCGCGTGCCTGAGGCTGCTTTGTCACGTTGCGTATGTGGTTAAACTGGGTTTTGTCCCACTGGCTAGTGATATCGATGCATAGTTGCCTGGCTCAGCTACATTATATGCAGGGGGAAGTGACTTGCACGAGCGGGTTGTATCAGCGCCACCGTATCGAAGTGGCTTTCTGCTTCTTGTTTCCCGCACCTAATTCGTGCGAATCATATCGCTTGCTCTCACGTCATCCCTTGGTCTCGAACGGTTATGTGTTCTCTTTGTAGTGAGCCTCGGACTAATATGTTCCTGATTAGATATTAGAGATGCGGGACCAAGTAATCTTGTATTTCTGGTGGTTGATAATTGTGAAATTTGCATTTATTGCATATGTATGAGAGATTTCCGTTATTGCTCGCGTAGAAATGATCCTTTATGACTCCAACACGTTATTCCTGAGAACAGGTTATGAATAAATTAAATTTGTTTACCAAATCACACATCATTACATCAACACATCATTTTTTCATCTGCTGTAACTTTTTCCTACACATAAAATATTCTCAGCTACTTACTAATTGTATACTTTATTAATAGTAATCCTTTATTGTACTCCTTTTCTAATTAAATATTACTTTCTTGAAATAATGTGCAACATCGTAAACCTGTTGTGTATGCTGCTGAAGTACAATTCTTTAATTTATTTCAAACACGAAGTACAAAGAAAAAATTATATTTTGACTACGATGTGATTAAAAAAGACATTCTTGCTGTAAAGGAAAGATTCTTCGATTGGATATCATGTTATCTAGGTTAGCAGGATATTTCTAAGATGAGAGGAGTACTTCAACAGGTTTACACAAAAAATATTATTATTAAAATATTATGATTTAATAGATTTAGTTCGTTCTATATATTTTATATGGCCTAAAATCTAATTTTTTGTTAAACACGCGTATCGATTTATCTAGTTGGATTATCAAACTTTTTTTCTGAATCAACCTTTTATATATTAATATATAATAATAAAAAAGGTTGATTAGTATATATTAAAAGGTAATATAGATTAGTATATATTAAAAGATAATATCCTCCAATTTTCCCCTTTAACATATTAAACTCAATTTACCATAATAAACTCATATTACCTCAAGATTTATCCCATGCACAATGTTTGTGTTTCTAGAAATGTCGATGTCAAAGAAGTAAATTCGTTTTCACAAAATAACAAATCTGAAGAATTTTCAGTTTATAATTTTCTCCAAAGATATTTACGCTGACACTACATATCTGGAAGCAATACTAATTATAAAGACTAAGAATAGTTTCATAAAGTGAGGTATTTGCTCTTCAATCCCGCAGCTGATCTGCAAACGTAAAACGATTAGGACAGAAATTAATTTATTCGGGAGATTACTGTTGTCCTATTATGGAGGTGAATAGTAAGTGGATCCATAACGAAATTAACGCATATAAATGAATATGTGATTGAACGAGACAAAGTGGTTTCCTTTTGACCTCCTATTGCCGTAGTCTCTGTATAGCTGGAAATTATTGGTTATTCGAGGTGTTTTTACTCCAGTTTATAGGGAAAATATGGTTGACTGAAACTCTTAACTTCCGGCTTGCCACTTGATTGCACAATCCTAATTGGAAATTTAAAAAAAAAATCGATTTCAACGTAAACTCTCTAACACTGAAAGAAGACGATCTTTTCGTAAAAACACGCCCTATATTTTGATGTCGGGTAATATGATATCGGATTATATCTCTAGTTCCCAGATCATCGGGTTTTGTATTTCACTTAACCATTGATAACATGCGTAGATTAATACTTGTTTGGCTTCTAATCGCTAATTACACATACGCTAACAGCAAACAGCAGAGGCACATCGATGATTGTTCTCGGTGAAGGGGGTTACAAAGGTAGAATCCCGCCGACATGATGTTTTCTTAGGAAGTATTTTCCATTTATGCTGAATAAAATATTTTTATATGTTGACTTACAAGTAATATTAATAACGTTAACAATTGAATATTGAATGATTTTCGTAAATAAAGAAAATATTTTTTTTAAAAAGCTATAATGTTGTTTACGCGTCATTGGCTTCCGAGGAGAGGGGCGACTGAAGCCCTAGGTCTCCCTCTCCCCCGCAAGTTGTTGGGTGTGCAACTGGCGAAAAGCATTGAATTCGTGTTCCCCGCAACAGTTGTTCTGATACTCGTATGGATGTTCGTGTTGATATCAATTGTTTTCTCCATTTTCCCAGCAACAATCGGCTCGGCAAAGAATGCATTAATAACTGAAGCAATAACATATTAACTTCTCGGTGGTGATTTTATTAGCAAAAATGCATGAAATAGTAATTATTTTGCCCAATGTTTATTTTAGTAGTACCAATATCACTTACATTCACGAAAAAAATTAATTTTAATTTATAGATTTCGCTGTACTCCAGTTACTCGTTTGGTAATCACTGACGCTGTCGATGTTTGGCCACCCTCAGACCACGCACTAATGACGGGCAGGCTGTACGGCGGGGGAACGCATATCTCGCATCGCGCGATCCCTTCGGTTGCGCGCACGCGTGCGTCCCGTGAGGCGTGCGGCGCGGCGCGGCGGCCGGCAGGGGGCGGCCGCGGGGGGCGCACCCGCTCGGTCACGGTCGATCACGTCCCCCGCCCCCGCACGGCTTCGAAGCCAGATGGTGCGGCGCACGTCACAATGCGTCGCTCGCGGCGACGGCGCATCACTTGGCATCACTTTGCCATTAGGGTTATTATTGGCACGCGGAAGAAAAGAAAAAGACCCGAAATAGATCCTTGTGGGACGCCAACCCGAATTAACACTACAACCAATGAATAACGAAGTATTCATTATCGATCATTCCCTCGGTGCTGATGAGTGACTCGGTAAGATCGGTAGGTTCACTTAACACCATCAGGATTCTAATCTTTGGAGTGTGTTTTGGGGAAGCGTTGGGATTTTTCGTATCACATCGAAGGCTGCCGCACATACTTTTAGAACAACATACATTTTTAATGAAGTATGCGTTTTTTAGGCAAAGAATACAAGAATGTTGTTTTTCATTTTTAATGTTAGATGTAATATCTAAGACATTCTTGGTTGAAAATGTGCATTTTAGAAAATTTTGCTAACTAGAGTAATTAAAATCCAGAATAACATTTAATTATATATTCACTAAGTAGTGAGAATGACCACTTGTGTTTAACCCTTTGTCACACGTCGTTTGGCGGCTATTACTGATTCACTTATCCTTGGCTCTGTGGAACATCGTACTTCGTGATCCCGACGTCTGCGTCTGCGGAGTGTCATACAACCCTGCTTGATGGGCAATATTCGGCCCGTCCACACTTTACAAAGTTATAAAAGCTCCTTTCGTTAAATGCAATTTGAACTTAATAATAGCGCAGAAAAAAGGTCCAAATTTCCAAGCTGTGATCAATAATAATGCAATTACCTTACACGAATCATATAAGGAATAAAATACAACGCTGGTGCCAGGAAAGACAATGACAAAATCATATTTCTATTGCAAATACAATTACCATATCATCACGAGTAAACCAAACGCTTGTTTAACACTGCTCT
Organism: Teleogryllus oceanicus; assembly: GCA_964035755.1. NCBI lineage: Eukaryota > Metazoa > Arthropoda > Insecta > Orthoptera > Gryllidae > Teleogryllus > Teleogryllus oceanicus. Next base: position 128,021,150 of record CAXIVR010000003.1, on the reverse strand, counting down.
TGTGTTCTCCGTGCCTAACAAAGCGTTATTCGTAAGTGACGTTGATGAACATCATCATTAAAGATGTGGTCATCGGCACCACCGATTCCGCTACGCCCATTTTTTAATGAATGGTCCTTTTTCACACGAGGAGGCGGCGTACGAAATTATGTACTTTCCAGAAATCTAATTTTCTCATTTAATAGGAAATATATTAGAGTTCTACAATTGAAAATATGATATCAATCAACAATATACTCGTGGCATTATCGGAAATTTCACATAATTAAAAAATATAAATGATAGTTCTTCCGCCTGCAAATAACGGTACTTATCATGAGACCCAGGTAGCGTGCTGTGATCATTGCTTCGACGCCATCGCCTTAACCGTAATGCTGGTACGTTGGTGCAATAATGTAATATCACTGATGCCATTCTGACCTCATGATAATCTCACGAATCCCTAGATTCGAGTGAGCGCATATTCCCAAGCGTGGCTTTGAGGTAGCATTAAGAGGTCGTAATCAGCGTTGTAACATTCTCGATGTTATTTCATATGCCCTCATTTCAAATACAGGAGTCATAATCAAATAATTTATAATCAATCGCGTACAATCTCTTCCTCTACGACGCAATGAAAGTATCGACCCCCGAGACCTGAAAGAAATTTATTGACGCTTTCTGACCTCATGAAGTATGTTAATTGAATATTAATCTTAATATCTTAATCTTAATAAGAAGTTTTGATAGATATCAATTTTCTCTTTTGTTACAATGTTTTGAAGTCAGATATGAAGGATACAAATAATGGAACATTAACTAGTGTTCAGTCCGCGTTGTTACTATGAAAAAGCAGCTAGGTATACACCATTAATTAAAAAAGCCGGGCAACATTAAAAAGAGAGTACTCAATTAACCCAATTCAGAGGGTACAAATTGTGTTTAAGTAGTGTTCCATAGAAAGTGGGTGTGCTGAACATAACGATTTCAGGCATATCAAACAATCGGCACATTGTCATGTCTTTCGTGAAGAACTGTTTTTGTTGTTTTTTTCGTTCTATTTCGGCCCATATCAATGTGTAATTTCCATTAATTTTCAGTAAGACGTGTGCAGGCCCGAGCAAACTATGAGTATACCTTCTGGTACATGGTACTACAAAGGAAAAGAAGAAAATATGAAATTGAAAGTTCGTAAGAAATGTTTATGCGTTTAGGAATACTTTTTTTTATAGTTTTTTATCAATTTGAATAATATGATGCATTAATGATCTTCCAATGAATTCAGATACACTGTAACTTCATTGCTTCATGAAATAACTTTCATTTGTGATATTCATGACTACGCTACGTGAGTTGCTATGTTACATGCGTTTTAAATCTTTGACTACTATTGCCTGCTCTTAATGTTCTCTCTAAGTACTCTCCTAACTTGTAAAAAGAACTCTCTCGGGTCTGCGTATGAATAAAAACATTCGTTCGAAGTTCACATTTCATTAAGTCAACGAGCTGCTGGCACAACCTCATCTACACATAATTGGTCGAATTGTCTTTTTGCATATAGATGTGTTTCTGAGGACTTTATTATTTCCAGTTAAGTGTCCTGTAATTGGAGAGTTCAGACGAATGCATTCGCATATATCAGAAAGAGAAACGCTTCGTTTCTAAATTTGTTTGCTTTCAATAGCGTATATATCCTCTACAAAAACGACTATCAAGCAAGTTATGATGGGTCAAGTCAGACGTTACCATGAAAGAATATTCAGAAAGGCAATACATTCGGATTCTAAATAAAGATAGTTACAGAATGTGCATCTTCTACCTGATTTGCAGTATAGTTTTTTCATTACATCAATTTTTTAATCTATTAAATTGATCGGTAAAGTTCATGATTCTGATGTTGAAATGACTCAGTTTATTTCGCAACAATTGGTATATGGTCTACGTATATTTACCGTAACTAAATAAAATCATGAATTTTTTATATTGAGTATAAATTTCTTAGCGAAATCCAAAAATGAATTTCTTATTTTAGTTTAAAAAGCCCATTGTTCACACATGAGAGTCGCTAAACGTTAAGACATTTTAACACGCTTCATTTCAATAATAAACACTGTTCGGTAGTGAACGCCGAAATGAAAGGCGCCTTGTGAATTCACAGACGCGAGGTCTCGAATTGGCATTAGCTGACGAGGATGAGGGCTGGGGACAGCGGTGGGACAGGTATGATGTGTCCCAAACGTGCATCGCGATCAGAGTCAAGACTGTGAGGCGTTTGAGCACATCTAAATGATCTTGGTTGTCCAGGTGACGCCGCGTCGAAGGCTGTGTTGCCGACGTTTCGACCATCTTCTCGTGTTCTTCCTCAGGGCTGTTGTGCCAAGCAGCTCTCCAGCACAGAGGAAGACCACGACAAGATGGTCGAAACGTCGGCAACACAGCCTTCGACGCGGCGTCACCTGGACAGTCAAGATCATTTACATGACTCTGGCCGCGGAAGCCTACTTCGTTTGAGCACATCATTGGAGAACGAGATCGTGGGCGAAAATATGGGTGAAGTCGAAAATACTCCCGTGACGAAGGCTGATTGGAGGCTTAGGCGAGAAACAGGTGCAAACGTGGACAAGACAGGCGGGGTTATGGACAGGGATGGGTGCAGTCATGGACAATAAGTCGGGGAGCAGGTGGCACGGAACGAAATGAGGTGAAGTGGGGTAGAGTGACGATGAGGGCGAGGTGCGGTCAGGACAAAATAGGGGTGGGCAGGGCAGGAACATGATCTAAGGGGTCAGCGACTGCGAACGCCGTGCAATGATGACGAAGGGGACAGGACAAGAAGGGGGAAAGAAAAAGAACGGGGATATAGAAAGAACGGGTGGGGCGTGAACAGAACGGGTGAAAAAAAAGGGGGGCATGGGGAAGACGGAAATGGGGAAGAAAAAGAAGTATGGGGACATAGGCAGAACAGAAAAGGGGCAAGAGGGTCTCGAGCAAGAACGAGCCGTGGGCGGAAGTCGGGGGGGGGCAAGAGTGGGGAGGGGGGGGGGACGGGGCGATTATGTCGGGACGGGGCGTGGACGGTGCGGGGTTGTGGACAGTGCGCGGGCTTGGGTTGCGCGTAGGCGTGGGCGGGGTGGGGATAAGGGAGTGGGCGGTGTGGTTCGGCGTGGGGCGTGTGTACGAGGCGGGGTGGTGATGGGGGAGAGGGCAACATGGGATTTAATTAAGGAGTGGGGGGTGTTGACGTTGGCGGGCGTGCGGGGGGGGTGGGCGAGGGGGGGGGGGGGGTGGGTGAGCGTGTGGGCGGGACGGGGATGGGGTGAGCGCAGCGCGGGAATAAAGTCAGGGGCGGGGCGGTGCAGGGGTGTGGGGGGGGACGGAGACGGGAAGTTGTCGGAGCAGGGCGTGGGTGCTGGGGGTGGTGCAGGGCGTGGGTGTTGCGGGGTGGTGCGTGGGTGAGAGTGAGTCACGGGCGGGGCGGTGGCGGTGCAGGGCGTGGGTGGCGCGAGGTCCAGCGCGCGGCGCCGCCGTGTCTGCGGTGCGGCGCTGCACAATTGATGTCAGGCAGGGCGGGGGCGCGGGCGCGGTGCGGCTGTCAGTCAGCCTCGCTGCAGTAACGATCGGGCTGGGCCGGGCCGGGCACCCCCCCGGTTGGAGGCGGGGCCGCTGGCCCGAAGCTATCGCCGCCGTCGCCCCGGTGGCAGACACGTGGTCGTCATAGGTTTTGAGAAATTCTGCAATTTGAGGAGAGTGTTTTATGCAATGCCATTTCGTATGATATCGGGTCAAATCGGGCCCAGGTCCTTTCGATTTCTTTGAAACAACATATCTACTAATCTGTAATACTATATTCGCATATAAGTATAAAATGACAGAAAATTAAGCTCTGGCCAGTCTCTGCGAGAGTTGATAATGAACTCGTGAGATACTACCCAGGAAACCTAGGAGAATCCAAAAAATTAATGATATAGTTATTGTATACTATATTCTGATCTCAGTGCATTACTGCTTAAGACACATCTGACGACATTCGTCGTGGAATAAAGACGCTTCTGATTGTGTGCAAATTAGGCAATTTTGCGTATGCCGTTTCAGATCAACCTAGTTTTGGTACTCCAGGACGTTTTTTCAGGTCCTTTTTTGGTACTCCAGGAATCAATTTCCTACAAAAACGAAAGAGCGTTTTTGTTGCTGCAAACCACTAGCTTTAACTTTAGAAACAACTAGTAAGTTATTTGAATTTCCCAAGATTCCCAGGTTCCAAGTATTTCCCCTTTATTCACTTTTAGTGGTGCATTCCTGAAAATACATTTAAAATATGTGAATCACGAATTTGACAGTCAAAACTAACTAACTATGAAAATGATCGCAAAGATGCCATTTTCTCAAAAACTGTACCATTTGTTCCCTAAAATTTTTTGTACGGATAGTGTTAATAGAACTGTTTAAGATGACATAAAAATCATTTTGCTGAATGCTTTGTTATTGTTTTCTTTATTATACAACTGTATTTTTTTTCCAAATATCTCTCTCGCCTTTAATATACACATCTCCAGGGATTTGTACACATTACTGCGTTTTTTAGTGGATGTGCTTAAATGACTTCAAGTAATAATTTTCGAAAACTCAAAAGTTTTTTATGAAAAAGACCTTCAAATTTCGCAATTACAGTAATGCTTAAACACCATTTTCTCGAAAACGGCTCCAAATTTTTCAATGAAAATTTCCTTATGAGACGAGGTTTTACTCTTCTTTAATAAAGTAATATTTCGGTTCTACTCTTAGGAAAAAATTGAGAAAATATAAAAAAATGTCCTGTGTTTGGCTTTAGATAGCAGCTCATTAGAGTATGTGTGTAGTCCCAAGAGCTAGTCCAGAAAGAAGAAATTTTAAAAATCTAACTAGTTCGAGAAAGTCTGTCCCGTTCTGTAGCACCATTAGTTATCTCTCAGCAACAAATAATAGAAACTTCGGTGGTCGAAGTTTCATAACTTTTCGCCAGGTGGTCATGAAATTTGCAAAGCTACTCGTATTATTTCGTTTTATTTTCACCTATTAACAAGAATTGTTTATTTTGCACTGCTTATTACGTGTTCGCAATTGCATACTTCAAGCTATACATCTTTTTTTTGTACTTTGAACATGAAAAAAACTGTAATTTAAAAACAATTTCGTTTAAAATTAAAAAGAACATACCAACAGATTATTTTCAGGCGTCTTAATTTCGAGCACCAACCGCGTACTTGATGAAGATAAGAAGTATATTACCCACCGATTAATAAATCCACAGGCAATTATAATTTCATATTTCTTAATTGCATTCAAATGTGGCATTCTCGAGCATTCGTGACATGAATAGTAAGCAGTTCCCTGCTCCCAAAACGGTTCATTAGCCCACCATCTCTCATCATACATTTCATCACGTGTGGACATTACTCACTCGTGTCCTCAGTGCCCACTCACACTCAAAATTTGCATTCGACGGCGCATGAGAAAAACTTAAAAGAGACGGGGGTGCAGCCCCCCTTCCAATATTTTGGGCTTTATTTTATTTTCAGTTTTGTAAAATATCATATAGAAAGTCAAATGCGCTTTAAAGTATTCGTATTTATTTATGGCCAGAAACAGTTAAAAACAATGCATGACGTTCGATGGTGAGGAAATGGAATCTTTGCACGTGTTTTAAACTCTGGAATCCCCATGTGCGTAATATATTAATATAAATATTATATAATAATATACTATTATATTTATTATATTACATAATATATAATAATATGAACTATGAATACGGGTAACAACGAACGTTCTCGCCCAGATTTCATACAAAAATTCGTCTCCACTGTAATAAAAAGCAGAAAATTGCAGCGGAAAATGAGCTGTGGATTTTGATATCATACGCGACATGAAGGGATTGAGTTACTGCCGCAAAAACGTGGAGGACCATTACTTCGCTAACTACATTCCTCACTAAGCTGAAGTAAACGCGCTCAGATAGTAAGCTCTATTTATGTTCAGAACCAAAACAAAGGATCGTCTCAGCATTTGCACAAAAAGTTAAGGGGAAATGAACGATAAACCTGATAGAGATATTTTTTATTACATTCAATAATATAAGTGGAAACCTATGAAAACCAAATTATATAATAAAAAGGTCGCTTTTCGATTCTATGAAATTAATTTGAAGTGCTACTTCACGGAAGCGCTTCTTCTGTCGGTGTAGGTTGAGCGTGAGGGAAATGTAACGGGGGGGGGGGGCATGCCTTTCTGAGACCTTCATCTCAATCACTGGGTGTGGAATTGCCGCAGTCATCAGGTTATGTTCCGCCTAGAGATCAGCGCTCGCCACGTCTGGTGAGGTAGGTTTCAATGAGAAGTTCTGAAATCTCCCTGAAAATGAATGTAGGACCCACTGTGAATTTCCTGAGGGTAGTCACATGAGGTTTTGAAAAATAGGCAATAATAATAATAATAATAATAATAATAATAATAATAATAATAATAATTCATAATAATAATTAATAATAATAATAATAATAATTATTATTATTATTATTATTATTATTATAAATAACCGTATGTTCACCTCTTGAAATTACAAACAGGATCTTGTTCAAGCCCATTCAAAAATCTAGATATCTACTGAACAACCTTTCGGTTGCTTGTTAGACTTTCAACAATGTGCAAACACGTCTTAGAAAATTCACTCGAAATTAATAAAAGAAAAATAAACCATTTACTAGATTATTTTTTTATAGCATCAATGACTCTCGTGCCCCGTATGTAAGTGCAGAAACAGTCTAACGTTGAACAGTAGATGATCGAGATATTCAAATTGAGCTAATTTCAATTGGCCACATTCCGTTTGACACTTTTGTATCTGTATTTCTAATTTAAAATATACACATAAATTGACGGAAAACTACGAAGTTTGACGCCATGTGAGAGATGGTTTCTTAAGGAATACTGGAAAATTAAAAAATAATGAAACAGTTTCGATTTTGAATGCAAATATTTGATCGTTAATCCGCAATTTTTCTCATAATGACTCTATTACCGCAGGCAATGCGTCACTACTTATGACACTGCTGACATCTTGCAAAGAGAAAGAAAGAAGCTTCAGTTTTCAACTGTGCCGTTTCAGATCAACCAACTTTTGTTCCTCCAAGAACCCCATTTTCCATAAACTGGACCCGGGATAGGTGGCTAAGGACATCAGCTGATGTTACTGCAATCCCTCAGAACGGGAGATCCTAAGTTCGAGTTCCGACGGTAGCAGGATTTTCAACTAGCTAGTGAGCTAGGTCGCTGTTGGAGAAGAATTCTAGCGGCCGGCTGCTCTGATCAGTAGTTTTTCGTGGTTTCTCCGACCAACACCAGCAGTACCCTTACAAAGGGGCCACGGACCACGCGCATTCTTACCTACCTCTTCCTTGTCCTATTCTCGCCCCTTACACACACTTACACTAACATGCATTACACTACCACACATGCTGGGAGACCGCCCGGGAGCTTAGAGCTTGTCCCGACTGGGGCGGTGCCCCGCTGGTGAGAGATACCTGGTTGAGGGAAAACCCCGCTAACCGTTGGTAGGTCGGCGCCGGATCTCGCCATCCAGCGGGGGAAGTACATCTCCACCTCCAGAGGAAAACGTGTACTTCACTTACGGGACTAATGACCTTTTCAGTTGACGCCCCGGGAATCACCAATCAAATTATCAAATCAGTCAATCACAAAGTCGATAGCAACATTTTTGCTGCTGCAGCTTACAAGTAATTATTTAATTTCATATGTATACGTTGAATGAATTTTAGTCCCATTCGCATTGAAATTATACCCCAAAGTACGTCTTTGGACATTCCTCACCCGCGACCTCAACGACCGCCCGACCTCAAAATCTGCATTTGTCGGCGCTTCGTCGTCGAGAGCACTCTGGCCCTTGCCGGCAGAAATTAAAGAACCATTTGAAGCAGTTGCGGTTGCGTTCCAGACGCAGTGGTAATGAACTCGTCAAGATTCTCGAGTCGCTTTCACGCGTCATAAAATGGCCGACGCGAGTGCGTCATGCGCCCCTGTGATGAGGACACGCACGTGGGAGTGATGGGGAGAGGGGGGAGTTCATTCAAGGAAATGGCGCTAATAGGCGCGTTGGTGGCTTCAGTACGGTCTCGGTTCTGGCGAACTCAGCTGAAGAGGCTTTTAAAACACGTGAGGCCTGCCGTAATTCGTATTAACTTAAATTTTGTATGACTTTTATCCATTAAAATCATGTAAAGCACCAGTTATTTCGTCAACAACCTAATTAACGTCTTAGCAACGTAAACAACGGTTTCATTCAATAGTGAATTAATATTAATTTTTATATAATACAATAAATATGTATATTTGATCGATGAGAGGGGAGTATTACTTCATGAGCGTCGAAGGAATATAAGTAGTATTTTTATCGAGGAAATAACAGTAAATTATGAAACGATGATGGAATGATGCGTATTAATACACAAGTACCAAGTGATATTGGTAATTTTTTGGGTTTAAAAAAAAAATTTTGCCCGGGAAAAAAAACTGCCCTCTCATGATCAAATATACATATTTATTGTATTATATAAAAATTAATATTAATTCACTATTGAATGAAACCGTTGTTTACGTTGCTAAGACGTTAATTAGGTTGTTGACGAAATAACTGGTGCTTTACATGATTTTAATGGATAAAAGTCATACAAAATTTAAGTTAATACGAATTACGGCAGGCCTCACGTGTTTTTAAAGCCTCTTCAGCTGAGTTCGCCAGAACCGAGACCGTACTGATGCGTAATGGGCAGCGTTGCCAATTTCAGCGATTTCCAACTAAATCTGATGTTTTTTGTGCCCAGGAGCGCGGCGGGAAGAAAATAATGTTTGCCATCGGTCACTCTATCCTGAAGTGCTGTTGCCAAAACAACTGATGGCATTTCCTTGAAGTTTTCTGAACACCGCTCACTAGTTCACACCCTAACGACTGATTTATAAGGCTTGCTTTCCTTAAATGGATTTATTCAGTTTGTTGTTTGAAGTAAGAAGGGTAAATGATTCCTTCCAAATGTTTAATTAATATATTTTTATCCAGTAAGAAGGTCAAGTGCCAACAAAATGAATCAGTGGACCGCGGGTTGGACCACACTGATATGCGTTTAAACGAAATTAGAGCTTTCAAAGAACCATTTGCTGACAAGGAACTGTCTGTCGCTCTGTCATAAATAGGGGATCGAATTTTGATGACCTAAAACGTCACCAAAAATGGTCAATTAAATGCTCTTAAAATATTTTAAAAACTACCTTTATAGCAAAGAAAAATGACGTAATAAATTTTATCAAAACCAGTGCAGATGAATAACTCGAAAGCATGTTCAGACATGTTACTGTTCTAATCTAGTTTTCCGTCAATTTATGCGTATATTCTAAATTAGAAATACAGATAAAAAAGTGTCAAACGGGATGAGGTCAATTGAGGTTAGCTCAATTTCAATATCTCTATCATCTTTCGGCTGTTTCGGCACTTACATACGGGGCACGAGAGTCATTGTTGCTATAAAAAATAATATAGTTATTTTCGTTCAAATGAACTCAGCTTGCACACTTTGGGTTTGGACTGTTCTTTACCAGGGAATATCTGTCTTTAGTTGTACCAAAATCGACATGGGCGCTGATAGGCGACCCACGAACCAGATTACATACAACGGCTGACATCACATCTTTTGTGGTATTCACATTACAAAAGCGAATAAACCGAAGAGGAATTCTGTGGAGAATATTATTGTTGAATTTCGTAAATATTACTTGAAGCAAGTAACATTAAAATTATATTACAATCGATGAAAGCAGCGGAAATTGCTTTAAAAATAATAAAACAAAGTAAAAATTGACTTAGTCGAAATCGAAACAAAAACACACACACACACACACACCCACACACACAAAAGTCATATAAAAATGGGTTTTTTCTTTTTGTCATAACATAAAATTAATTTCTACACTATAAGGCATTGTTCTGAACAGAAAAAAGAGATATTTCATTAAAATCCGCCGCCTTATCATGATCATCGCAACATCGGAACTATAGGAAAAGCTCAAGGCGTGAAGAAAAAGAGGGGCAGTTACCTGACCCAAGTGTCGCCGCGCCGCACTCTCATAATTGCAAGCCCATACCTTATGCTTTTATATTAATTTCTAGATTGCACTACGTAATTCACTCCTTCATTCCTTCCTTGTTACATTTGAGATAATCCTTACTAATTTTGTAAGAATATATGCACTAAAAAATAACCATTAAATTCTATTTATTACGTTATATTTTAATTAATTAAATTTTTTCCAAAAAAAAATTTAAAAGAGAATTCTCCTGTCCCTATTTGAGCATTCGTACTAATTAATTTGTTTTTTCAAGTCGTTTCTAAAAATGAACTTACTACATATGGAATGTATCATGCAGAAACAGCGAACGAAATTCTGTGTAGAGGCGTATCTTCCAAAATAATAATCCAAATAACAACTTTTTCCCCTGAAATATACAAGTATTAGGGAACTCGTGACGGTTTATGGAGGGTAAAAAAATTTCTCTTGAGTTATTGGGTAATGAAATTTTAATGTATGCTTCAACATACCATTTTTTTCTTTTTTAAACTATTATTTTCTCAAAGAACAATACATTTTCATTTCCTATAATAAGTAATGTTGTAAATGTATTATTAATCTGATCAGAAGATACAAGCTGTACATTCCCGTTAATGGTAAATATCACTGAAAAGAAATAAAAATAGCAATCTAAATTCCCTTGAAAATAGGTATATTATGGGGATATCTTTAAACATTTTCCATGCAGATGTGGTGGAAATAGGCAAGGTTATCGTTTATCTTTGCGTGTACCACCACGATGCACTTGTATGTTTGTTCCAGTAAGTGTCTCTTGTCATGCGTTTTTTAACTACATGGATGCTCGTATGCTGTTACCTCCTGTTGTCACGAAACGAAAAAAAATGTTATATGAATTTTGGTATTTGGATTTTGTGTAGTTACACTTTGTTGTGTCCGACTAATCCACCAACATAAATTGCCGAGAACTTTAATTAATTTTTAACATTTTCTGTAAAATTATTGATGACTTTCTTCCCGAACATCCTATTCAATGCGCCTTTTCAGAAGGCGATGAAAGAGGATTTTATTCACTTTAAAATCAACCGTAAAAGAAAGTACATTGTGAAACAAAATTATTCGATATCGATTGTTCCACATCCATCAAAAAGAATTTCATTTCCACTTCCACGTAGAATGCGTGATGAGAGGTACAGCCTTATCGCGCGCGTGCATAATTAAAGGCTGCCACGTGGTATACGAGACCGAAAACATGAAAGGAACCCTTATTAAGTTAAAGACTTAGAGATAACACTTCGCGAACAATTCTCGCCCTTTCGCCTCGCCCTAGGAAGGAACACATTGCATACAAAGTGCCTGGGGTTTTCCATGATAATTAGCAGTCGGTGTGGGCGTGGGGTGAGGTGTCGCGTCACCGCTGTGGGTAAGCGAGGAGGTGGAGGGGGGGGGCGAAACAAGGGGACGCAACGAGGGGGAGGGCGAGGACATGTATCCAAGTGGCGTCAGGTGGATCGGGCAGGGGGGAGGAGTGACATTTGACAGCCGACATAGCAGGAGGATCCAGTGGACAGGGGACGGGACTGCACCCCAACCACAGTGAATGTCTCCCATCCACGAAACTGGGTACGTATTTATGTTTATAAATATTTAATAAAATATTATTAACGTAATAATAATAATATACCTTTTATCACCTGGTCACCGTTGGAATTTGAACAATCGTTAGTGTAAAACAATATGGGTTTCACGGCCGGAGTTATAGTCAAAGTTTTCTTCGGGGCTGAAGGGCCGTCGTTCATTGGAAAACATGTTTCCAGACGTTTCGTCCGTAACTACGGCAGACATCTTCAGTGGCGATGTGGTCTCGGACGAAGAATCCTCTTTGATGGTTCCCCGATGACTGGCTCACCGCTCGATGACCTTGACTCGAAAGGTCGCGGGTTCGAATCGCGCCTCGGGCATGGACCTCTGTGTGTGTTTGTGTTGTCTCTACAGTTAAAAAATCACAGTGGTCGCTATATGACCAACTTGTTGAAAAGCGACCTTAAAAAAATCAAATTGTAAGTTAACACTCGTACTAAAAATAATACAAAGCAATAATCATTGCAGACATTTAACAAAGTTTATGCAGAATGCCTTGATTGTGTTGATGACGTAATGATAATCTACATGTATTTGTAGGGCGTCACGTTAATTAAAAGTTTCTAGCTCTTCTTCTACCTATGTGGAAGTAAAAAGACCTTTAATGACAGTCACTAGTTTAACATTGTGGTAATGACTTAACCATCATTCTATCCAACAACGCTTGCTTCCAAATGTCATTTAACCTTCACCATCCATTAAGTAAATTCTATCCTCACGCTGCTACTCTCACATACTTCAGATTATTTCTAACGTTTGAAATTTTTGTTAATTTAAAGAGTTCAACGAAAATGAAATCTTACCCATTCTTTAAGCGTCCTTGCGAGGAAAAAATCAAAGAAATACATTGGAATCGCTTTCGAGAAAATTGTTTTTACAAATTGCATTAACTTCAAGCAAAAATATCACAAAAATTACTCGTTTTAAAAGAAATTGTACGTTACATTAAAAATCTACTTGTTAAAACAAATTTCATTAAAAAACTAGTGACTTTGGAAGTTGGAGTAATTTTTTAGAACATTTTGAAAATGTTAAAACTTCATGTTAAGTACCCCCATAAATAATAATATCCGTTTCAAACTAACAAGGTTTTCAGTTTGGCTGGATTAAACGGGAAATATCAATTTTGGAGAAAATCACCTGACAGGTTTAGGCGGTAGCATTTTTCCCAGACAGGCAGAAATACAGAGAAACAGGCAGGCAGGCAAGGAGTCATACATGCAGTCAGCTAGGACCGGCAAATGTGTCTCAGGGTATCAGTTGATGTCATTGGCATGCCTCAGACCGGGAGGTCCCGGGGTTCGAGCCCTGACGGCAGTATTTTCGACAGTAGATTGTCAGCTAGGTAGAATTTAGCCACTGTCTGGAGGAGATTCTAGCGGATAGATGCTCTGATCAGTAGTCTTCCGTGGTTTCCCTGATCAAGGCCAAGTGAATGCCGGAGTAGTCCCCTAACAAATGGGCTACGGACCGCGCACGATAGTTCCTTTCTCTTCCTTGTCGTATCCTCACCCCTTACTAACAGCACTTACACTCTCATGCAATACATAATCACACATTCGGTGAGACCAGTCGGGAGCTTAAAGCTTGTCCCAGTAGGGGGCGGTACCCCGTTTGCGGGAAATACCTGGTTGGAAAAAACGCCAGCGGACGTGTAGGTCGGCGCCAGATCTCGCGGGCCAATGGGAGAAATTGACCACCACCTCCCGCAATGAAATATGAACTACACTTACAGTTCTAATGATCTTAGCATTTTACACACCCGGAATCACCAATCAATCAACATACAGTCAGATAGACACAAAGGCAGGAAGACAGGCAGGCTGGTAGACAGGCAGGCAGGCTGGTAGACAGGCAGACAGGCTTTTTGCAGTCAAGCAATTTTTTGGGAAGCAAGAACCTCTCCAAAAGTGACTTCTGCCCACACAGCGAGTTAGAGTAAATAATTTACTACAGATAGACACAAGATTTATCCAGTCTTTCGATACTAGGGCCCCTCAATAATATAAATTCTGTCAAAATATCACAGATTTCCGCTGCAGCATTATAATACTTTTTTATTGTAGCAAGTATACAAAAATAATAATTGCGTCAGTTCAGTAATAGATACAAATGGGGTGATGACACGAGGTGATTGGAATAGCAAACACTAAGTACAGCAACAATATTATTATTAATACATATATTATTATAAAATTAAATTAAAAATAAAAATATATTATTAAATTATTATTATAAAATTGAATATAAAACCTGCTGATCACTGTCTTTAGCATTAACAAGAATCCAAACGGAAGCAACGGGCCTCTGTTGGGCCATCCCGAGGTCTAGTGGGTCGCTGGCCGGTCGTCGCCAGGCGGCGCAGGGCGTCGCGACGGCGGGGGGCGTGCCCGCGTGCGGCGGTCCCTTTACGGAGCGTCACGCGAAATCTGTTGGCGTTCGTGCTTCGCGGCGATAGCATCGGCCCGGCATCGGCGGGGCGCCCACCCAACGACGGCCAGTGACGCCCAATGACGACCCCAACGACGCCCAATGAGACGCCCAATGACGCCCAATGACGACCAAGACGCCCAATGACGACCAATGACGAACAATGATGACCAATGACGACCGATGATGACCAATGACGACCAACGACGGCCAGTGACGCCCAATGACGACCAACGACGCCCAATGACGCCCAATGACGCCCAATGACGCCCAATGACGACCAACGACGCCCAATGACGACCAACGACGCCCAATGACGACCAACGACGCCCAGTGACGCCCAATGACGACCAACGACGCCCAATGACGACCAATGACGACCAACGACACCCAATGACGACCAACGACGACCAACGACGACCAACGATGCCCAACGACACTCAACGATGCTCAATGACGCCGGCATTGGTGCCCAGTAAGGGATTTTATGAAATCAAATGACAACTTTTCATAGGTTTACGTCGTCAACAAACAGTCAATACAACTTAGTCAACAAAAAGAAAGCATAATTTTCACGAAAAAAAAATTCGTTTATGCAGATAGTACATGTTACTCTATTTTTTACGTAATCCCTACCAGTATTGAGATTCTTTGTTATACCGTGGGATCTACATTTGTATCCGTGTCGTAGACGTTTGCCACCTGGGATAAGTACAGGTGTTTGATAGCCATTTGCAACTGTGCATTCCTGTGATTCCCGCAATGCTGTCCGCACCGGAATTTCATGAGGGGTAAGGAAAATGAATTTAGTTGAGGTGAGAAATTCGGACAATAGGATGGACATACTTGGCTCACATCTGTAGCAGTTTCGGTGGGTGGTGCTTGACTATCCACCTCTTGGTCTGACTTTTAAAGTTCAACTGCATGCGATATTAAATGTGACATACATGTTCTGCACTCCGCAAAAGAATGTGAGTTACAGAAATAGTAAGGTATTATAAGTGGTGTTACATCCATGGTGTAGTAGGTGTAGTAGCTTTGTTTAGTAATTTGATATTAAATAATTAATTTTGAATAATATATATTTTGTAAAGTTGGTGAATATCTACTTTACATTTTTTCAATATCGTATGACTACATGAACACTCTTCTCTATGAAGTTTCAGGGGGCAGTTTCCTCTTGGAAGTAGGGTGGATACAGAAATTTACATGCAAAATGCATGAATTCATCCAGTTTTGAAATGACTGCAGAGGTGGTTTATAATGATAAGAAAGGTTTTCTATGCGATATTATGGTGGAATAAAAGATAATTGACCGACGAATTGGAAAGTTAACCAAGAATTGACTGACGAGTTTGACATTATAAACGTTTAATTAAAAAATTAAAAATTTAAAACCGATATCGACCGTGAGCCTCTTCAAATAGTCAAAAACTAGAAAGAAGAAGTTATGAGGTCAAAACCTACACAGGAAAATTTCTGAGGTGGAAAAATAGGAAACACCATGGGCACCCCTAACTTAAAGGACATGTACGCCTGCAGTTCATTATGCTGATAACTTGCCTTAACTAGTGGGGTAGCTTTTTTATCCTCACCCACCATAGCTGTGCCACCATAGGTCCGGATATTCTGGATCGCGATGCAAATCATCTCTCTATAAGGTCGTGGCCTTGGTTGCTTTGCCAGCTCGAATCTTAACAGATCTCCAGGTTGTCACCGAAGGCATACATCACTCACACGAGCTGAGACAACTCCATCCCCAGTTTCTCGTGAGTAGGTTGGGGCAGTGACTCGACGAATCCAATGCTTTTAAAGGACACCCGGGATGGAGAGACCCGAGAGGCACAGACTCCCCAACCCGCCTCTTCACCTAGGCACTTCTCGCTCATCTGCACCTGACTCGACGAATCCAATGATCCTTGAGGACACCCGGGCTGGAGAGACCCGAGAGGCACAGAGTCCCCAACCCGTCTCTTCACCTTGGCACTTCTAGCACATCTGCACGATTGCCCAGGCCTCTACACATGACTCAATCCCAACCCCCCCCGGGGAAAAAAGGACGGGGGAGGTGCGTGCTTCGCGTCGTTCGTTTGACGCAGCGCGCTCGTCAACTGTCGGGAGAAAATTGCTGGCGCCCGCGCCATCGCCAACGCTCATCGCGTCGCTGGCCGAGTGATTTGCGCCGCGCCAGACGCTATCACCCGCTCACCTGCCTTTCCCCGCCCCGTCGGGCCGGGGAGGTGGTAATGTGTGAATGTCGGGGAGGAGTGGGGGAGGTCGGGGCGACCTAACACGGCACGCGAGATCGGGCGGTGGATCTCTCGCAGGTCGTTTAACGTTCTCGCTTTCCGAAGGGGCGGCGGCGATGGTGTAACGGTTAGCGTATCGGTCTGTTATACCCAAGTTCGCGGGTTCAAACCTGATGGAAGCTGTGGATTATTAAGGGCGAAAACATACTTCGTACGCCTACCTTCGTAGGGTAAGTAAAGCTGACTGTCCCATCTAGTAGATTTACTGCATGCTACATGCAGATCATCATGCCTAAATGAAGCCTCTGAACATAATTCAAATTAACTGTTTCGTCGCCCAAGTAATATCTTCTTTCTCCCCTAGTTGAGGAAAGGAGCATAGCAAAATTTGTGTGGTCAGACGGAAGAGCAGGCCTCATGGCCTGAGTCTCGGCACGTAAAATAAGGCATGAATTCAAAAGGGGCTGTAGCCCAGATTAGACTCTGCTCTGACATCTGCGGGCTCTCACTACTCCAGAGACATCTGAGAGCATGCGGGGTGGACTATCGGAAGGCAGCGGAATAGCAGTTCAACGCCGGCCCTAAAAGTGTGAATGAAGACTAGGTGGTGTCGGACGAATTTTGCAAGCAAAGGTCATTTTCAGCGTTTGCTCAGTGGATAGATTGACACTACAATTGCTAGGTCAACAATTGCTAGGTCTACAATTGCGAGTAACTTGGTTGCAGAGTCACTATCATATACACATTTTGAACTGCCGTTGAACTGAAAAATACACACAAAAACATACAAAATACAAAAAATAAATACAAAAAACAAAACTATTGACTGAACAATGGAACACATGATTAATAATATAATGGTTTACAAAATTAATAAATATAATACACCTTATAATATTTATATAGGTAAATCAGTTCGTAAAATGACATTGGTCGCTTTTATTATATTTCGCTGCACCACATTCCACACTTACAAATTGCATTACACTGTGCAGCACTTGCTATATTACGTCACTCATTTATCATATTTTACTCGTAGCTAATTTTAAACTACGATATCCAAAACTACAGTCATTTAGAGCAAAGAGTGTGATAGACTAATCTGGTACATCTTTCAAATAATTAATTGTTCTGTTACTTACTAAATTGAAATTTCCGCAAATCTGGATTTTCTTTATTTGTTCGAATTTTGTGAGTTTGATTATCGGTGCCGAAAAAAATTTGATAGTTCTTTTCAAAGCTGGATTTCATTTCAAGACGACTTTGTTTTCTATTTATTTGTTTCTTTGTCTTCTTGTTTCCTTTTTCTTTCTTTTCCTGTGTTTTTTGTTTGCATCGTCACCCATGACCTTTTCAGTGTTAGTAACTCTGGCGGTTAACTTCATTGCTTTCTACATATGGGGTTCAGTACAAGCCCTAAGCGTAGGGTATGCAAATAGGATGAGGAAGGAAGGTTCGCGTGCGGTTCCTGGTCCTTTTTTTAAGGTACTGCTCCGGCATTCGCCTGGAATTAATTGAAGGAAACTAAAGATTAGACCCAATTGTTGACCTTCACCCAGCTATTAATAAGAGTTTGAGATCGCCATTACTTGGAGGACAGCCTAATCTTCAAAACGTCCTTTGCGAACACACTGTTTTAAATGCTATCGTTTTTATTTAGCGATCTCTATCAGTCTAGAAATATATCAGTATGAATATTCTCATCTATAATGTATTAATAAATATGAATTGTGAGGATAATAAATACTATAATACTTAAACATATTAATGCATAAAATGATTTATGAATGTTCAAATTAGTAATCTCGACACACAATATCATTTGTTATATTACTTCAGTAATTTATTTACTTCCTAATATAAATTTTAATTTCCTTGTTTGGTAGAGATAGCTATAGTGAAAGATATGGTTACTATGATTATACTTCTTGATAATTCGTAATGCACTGCTAAACTTTCCTCGTTTCCTGGCATGCAATCGCGTTTTTGGTGAATCAGATATAATGAAAATAAAATAGGTTGAGTGAACTATTGTATTAGACAAAATGAGATTTTGTGCTGTGTGTGAGATACTATTGAATTGCAGCAAATAAAACCATTAGCGATTAAAAGGTTCATTGTGCTTATGATTTTGTAAACATTAACTAAACCAATGATTTCTATCTTTGACCTGTGCCGGGACTTTAATAAGAAGTCAAAATATCTTCAAAATATTTTTTGACACGAGAATTTTCTCGAAAATTGCTCCAAAGCCTCTAATTTTCATTTATTTCTTTATTTTATAATGCGTGTTTGATTTTTATCGCAATGCCATTGTTTTCTTCGCAAAATTTTCTTCAATTTTAAATCAGACAATAAGAAAATAGGAAATGGTGGGGGTTTAGTATCATTATAAAAGTAATTACAAGGCGTAGTTTTGTAATATATGATTAATTCAGCATAAAGATTTTTCGGTCGCATTGCAGCCATCTTCAGTACGACAAAGAATTAAAAATATCTAAACTACAATTCGTGTATTAGAAAAATATAGTTCGTTAACTATTATAAAAAAATAGTGTCTAAACCGAATTGTTAGCAGAGGAATTGGTATATGCTGGTAAACAAGAACGTACTGCCATTACTTACCATTTGTCGTATTGATTTACGTAAATATAGGCGCATGGTGACAAGTTCGACATCCGAACAACTCGATGATCAATAGCTTGCAACAGCTGAATAAGCGTCCATGTTCTGGTCTTCTTTGTGCTACGGGTGTGAGGTATAAAATGCACCGGGCATTAAATGGGCACCAGTGGTACTGGTTTTGAATACGGGAAGACATTAATTTGTGTTCGTCGGTACACTCGTGTTGCATTCGCTGGAGAATTAGATAACTTTTACTGCGGTTGGATGTAAATGTACTGCTTGTTGAGTAAACCGCTCATTGATTGCCGAACCAAATGCTGCTTTGCTAATAAAATAACGAAATGTTTAATGCAGCGTATTATTCTCTAAATTGTTATACAAATTAATATTTAATATTCGTTATTTATTTGTCGTTTTTCTCCGCTCGGCCTATCGACTAATGGATTTCAGAGAGAGATAGAGGGATTTTACATGTGTTTGCGTATGCATTAGATGGCTTGCTCTGGCACCCAAGTTGCATTTGTGGAGTTCTGGTTGGCTTCTGGGTATTGCGAAAACATTTTTATGAGAAAGTTGATGATAAAAAATTACATGAATGACTCAGGATGAAAATGTTTAAGTATGGACTGATTTTTTATGGAATATAGTGATTTTTTTCGCTGTAGTTATGGAAACGAGTTTCTCTAGGAAGAATTTGTGGATAAAAAAGTGTGTGATAGTCCCATGTCTTAAATTGCCTGACGCACAAAATTTTCCATCAATATATTATTTAGAATTGCGCGTTACATTCTAGTGCTGTTATTGTTAACTTTTAGTGTTGTAAATAATATATCAGCTTTTAATTAAATTAAACTATTGTGAGTTACTAGATTGAAAAATTAAGATATTTTTTAATGATTTTTTCTTTTTAAGAGTTTTATTATTTACATTTCGCCACATTTCTTTTCTTTATTTTTTTATTAAGTGATCTTCAATATGAATGAAGACAAATAGATAAAGAAAAAATATAAATCGGAACATTTTACCAGCTATTGATGAACCATTTTGAAGTACACACAACCTAAAGCTGGCAGGTTATTTGCCAATTCATTTCTATCGAAATTTAGTTATAATAAAATCAATGAAAAATTCAAATATTAATTGGCATTATGTAATAATATTTATTAAATACGGATTAAAACAAATGAAAATATTCAGATACAGGGGAAGTTAGGAGAGGTAGGTATGAGGATTCAGAAACTGCTTAGTATTGTTTACCCTATATATTCTTGATATTTTTTTCTGTTGTGCTAATATCATTCCAAATTAACAGTTATTATATTCAGATTTAGACAGACATGGAATGCAAGTGTATGTAATTTGCAGTCAAAATATTGCTATCTTGTATTAATGAACAGTCTTTATTGTCGTACAACTCCTTGTGTTCTACTGGAAAACCCTGTTTCACTGTAGCGCGAAGAAGTTAAAAAGTATTTATTAAAAGTTATTAACCTTTGCCAGATTTGGTTATGAGTAAATTTGCGAAATAATGATCAAATTATGAGTGGAGATTTAAAACACTTATATTTTGCGGTAGCCAGTATTTAAACAAATGTTTCATTTGTCTTTTTCAAATAATAATAGGAAGGCTAGTATTGAATGCAACCATGTTTCGATGTGGGGTGTGTAGCAACAGGCTAGAAATAGTTTCATTTCACTAGTAGTAAGTTTTAGCCGTGATGAACATTCATTTATTTAAATCAGTTCAAGCAAAGATGATTTTTTAGAAGGGTGGGATCAACATTCCGAATTTGTAGACTGTTTTCCGACTCACGAACCGCCACGGACAATATCAAATTAAATCAATGCAAGCCTTTGACATGAATTCACGCCTCACCACTGTCTGCAAGCCAAAGTTGGGGAACAGTTCACTGGCATATTTGAGATGGTTACCTGAGAACTTCATAAAGTAATGCAATAGAAGATATAGTTTATAAACAAGGAATTTGTGCAGGGAAAAGAAAAGCAGGTGAATGAGGTGCTTCCGCGCATTGATAACTCCGCGCTTTGGTAAGAGGAGCGCGCGCTCGCGGGAGTTCCGGGCGGAGGAAACGTGTCGAAATTCCTCCTCCATCGTACTCCATTGGCCGCGGGCGCTGGAGGAGAAGGAGGGGGGAGAAGGCACAGCGAAAGACGAGGAATTCTCTACTAGGCCTCGCCCTGGAAATTTCCGGGAGATGAACAATAAGCCCCCACCTCCTTCTGCCGGCGCGGGCGGGCTCTGTTCCTGCCTTGTAAGTCGACATTTTCTGTTACATCTCTCAATTCCGGGTTTGCTCTCCTTCGGCGCTCGAAAACGGAACATCGCCCGCTGTGTCTTCCGTTTTTGCCCGTCCTGAAAGCAGAAAAAGAAAGCAGGTCAAGAGGAAGGGTAACGGAGGAAAAGGAGGGAGGAAGGGAGAAAGAAAAAATAATATGAAAGAAGGAAAAGGGCCAGTGAAAAGAAAAGAGGTTGAAAGCGTACATAGTGAATGAGGGATAATGAAGATTTGTAGGAAGAAAGAATTGAAAAATCAAAAGGAAGAAATGAAGAGGAAAGAAAGAAGGTATGCGCAAAATTTCATGTCAGAAAATAGTAACTTAAACTGTGGAGCGAAAGTATTCAGCCCTGAAAAAGGTCGCAGTATGACCGCGAAACGTTTGCAATTAACTTTAGAGACAACGTTTCCCAGGAAGCCAACATTCCAGAAATTAAGTTAGTTAAATTGGAAAGAGAGAGAACAGAAGAGGGAGGTAGCAAAAGACGAAGGAATCTTGAAAAGCAAAGAATGAGAGAAGTGGGGAGAAAAAGAAATGCGGTATGTGGTAAAAGGACGAATCAAAAGGGCAGAGACTGAGGTCGCGGAGATGGGAGAAAGCAAGAAAGAAAGAAAGAAACAAAGAAGGGAAGAGAGGCGGAAGAATCACAGAAAAGTGGAAGGAAAAACAACGAGGTAAACGTGAAACGACAAGAAGAAGAAAAGGGTTCTGTGAAAAGAAAACGTAATAAGTAATAAGTTCTGCTAGAACAAAATTCTTATTTAGTAAGCGAATAACTTTCGTCCATCCGTATGTTCGTGACCTAAGTTTAGCCCCCCTCACGGTCCACCAATCGAGATATCCATTTACTCAAGGTGTGTCGCTCTCTTGGTGGGGAACTGATTACTTACAAATAAAAGTATCCAAAGTTTTTTATGACAATCATTTATTCAGTAATTTCACAACGTTTCGTAACTCGTTTTGTTACATCTTCAGGTGCTAAACTTAATGAGGGAACGCTATCCCATGGGAATTGCTGAATAAATGATTGTCATAAAACACTTTGGATACTTTTATTTGTAAACATATTTTGACAATCAAGAAGAAATATTGATGAACTGATTACTGTTGTATGGATCCATCCAGAAGATTCTAAGAAGAGTTTTGGATAATTTACGTCACCTACGGAGTAATTAATAGCTCATTCAATTCGTGTCGAAAGTCGATTTATACAATTCTTAGCAGGTACTGTTCTGGTGGAATTCTAGAAAAATGTGTTTTAATGGTTTTAATCCACCGACATTGGCGAAATACTGTGCATTACTATACTCTCTTTCCGGCATTTGCATGAATCATTACTATTTCATTCAAAAGAGAATCAATAATTAAACATTTTGTAATGAAATTCAAACTGAAACAAGTATTTTAATCGATACATTTTCAAGAAGTTTTCTATGCTCAAAATTGTACGCGCCAGGCAATTGTAATTCATTAAGTAATTATTTTATTATGAAGTTGCAAAAAACAAATACAACTTTTTCACATGAAAACACCTGACAGAATCGCCCTGCTAAACTACTAGGACAAGTAAACAGGCAGGACGCAAGAGGTGGGGAGGGGGCAACGAGAAATCGTGAGACGAGGGGGGAGAGGCGCCGGAATTACGGAACGGAGGCCCAGGATCGTGGAGCCAATGTGGCCAGCGATCGCGCCTCCTTCGCAAGGGACCTCTTGTTATCGTGTGCGACCAAGCGGCAGAGGTCTCTCGGGGGACTGTGGCTGGGCCCACCCGGGTAAGCAGAGCGCAATATTGGGGGTAGAAACGGTGTGCACAGACCGCGCCCAGGAACTCTGGGGGTTCGAAGGTTATGTTGTCTAAAGGAAATGGATGTAGGAAATTACCTTAGATTAATTGCATCCAACGGAATGTGTGGAAAAGGAAATCAATGGAGTGGAAAAAATTAGCGTATATTACGAAAGAAATAGGTTTCTTTCTTTTTGCTTTTGGGTTAATTGGGTGCAAAATTTGTGAAAATGACATCACACTGATAGCTGTTACAAGAAATATTTTGTTCTATGATCTGGAAAATTGTTGAACTATAAACACCAAATAGTTTGCATATATTTCAAGTGTTATAATTCTAGTATTTTTTATCATAATCGACGGTCATAGGAGCTTCTGAAATGCAGTATGCAATTCTTCTACTTCAGGAACAAACTTTCTATTTTTCTATTTCCCATACCTGTTTCCACAAAGGCTCTAACTAAAGAAACATATGTTGCGACATCATAGAAAGTTACGATTTTTATTTAAATTTGGAACAATATTTTTTGTGTTCTTCATCCTATCCTCAAATTTTACATTTTTCAATTCACACTGAGATGAATGGTCGCTGTAGTTGATGAACAACAGTGAGCGTTTAACACCAGAGGGAATCCTTTGCGGGAAGAGTGTGATGACTGTAGTGGCAACAGAGTTCTGGGAGTGGCAGGAAGGTCAGGGCAATTTGACGTGAGTAACTGTTCTTCGGCCTCACCTCCTCAGGTGAGCGTCTTGGATCTCAGTGGAATGAATAGAACCGGTTTTGTTCTAGGTGACAATGGTAGAAGTTGATTGATATGAAAGTGTGACGTACTGTATTTCCTGTACTGTTAACTGTTCGTGATGTAAAGAATTGCGTGTCTTTATGTACTTCTTTAATGCGCGTCTTATGAAATTAAAGAACGAATTTATGAATTCTTGGATGCACAATTGAGGAGCTTGTTTCAAAAGTCTAAACATATCCGTTTCTTTCTAGATTTTTCAGATCAATAAAATATTTTCTATTATACTTACAAACATTGTGTTCCAAAAGTGAATTTCTCCTGAACGGCTGAATATTATCTTGCAATACAAGAATGAATGTGAATAATTTCACTTTCTAGAAAATGTATTTCTTGAAGAAATGATACTTTGAAAAGAGGTTCTTCAATTACGAAATATTTTCTTCCGTTCTGTTTTTCTTATGTACTGTTCGAAATTATCGAAATTATGTACTTCGAAATTATGTTGAAATGCTTTCATTTAATTAATTATTTCGTAATAACTCCAGTGACACAAATATATTTAAAGAATTTGCTTTACACTATAAAGATGTATTTTTCACACCTTTCAATTAAGCTTCGTTCTCTCTCTCACTCTCTCAGTAACAACACTTACTAGCATGGATTTGAAAGACATAAAACAATGACCTTAAGGTGTTGTTCGTTAAGCCATTGTATTCAAAGGACGTACTCATACACCCATTCAGCACGCATGACGCATTCATATAGGTCTGTAAGCTTCTTTGCAACTCTCGTGATCAGCGTGAACGCTATTTCTAGCGTAAGTCTTAGCATGCAGCGAATGTTTCTTCCTCTTTCGGCTGCCTAGCATTGAAACACATAATAATGAGAAGCAATTGACGGATTCCTCTTTACTCAATTAAATTCGAGCAGAAAGAGTATATTTTTTCCTCCCCAGACAATGCATAAAGTATGTTTCACAACTATCGGAATATTTTATCTTCATTTTGCTCTAAAGTTTAATTATGTGGCCCCCGTTATAATCAAAATATTTCTTTTTATTATTTATATATTAAATTTTTCTGTCTTCAAATAACATTATTTAGTTTAACTCTTTATTTTTTTTTTGGTATGTGCCTAAGGGCAGCATTTAAATTGGTACCAAACATAATTTTTTCACATTTTTGGTTGAAATTAAGTGAAAATTTCTTATTAAGCTCAATATCTTCAATATTGAAGTTTGATTAAAGTGAAATATCATCTGTTAATTGAAATTTTATAATGTTTGAAATATAGTTGCTACGAGATAATTGTGGAGATCGAAGTGGAATCATAGATTTTTTTAAAGATTTTTGATGATTTCTTTTTCGCTCATTTGTATAATTCAAACAATTTAAATAGAGCATCTTCACCAGGGAAAACGGTTAGGTCCTCCGTGATAGCTCGCGGATAGATTCCTTTACCAAATGAATCTCTCTGGTGAATTCCATGACGTGAGCACAATTTTATTTTTGAATCAATATGTTTTATATTTTGGTTTAGATTTAAAAACGTTTACACACTAATGAAGACTCGCTAATAGTCAATACTATTAACGAGCATCAGAAAAAACATTAATGGTTAGTTGGTGTTAATGCCAAAGTTACGAAATTTCAGCGATGCACACCCGATGTTCTCTTGAAGTAGTTAGATCTGTTCCTCTAAATATTTCGAAAATGAAATTTACAGCATCAAAATTATTGCCAAAGAAACCAAGACACTTTTCAGCAGAAAAATATGTTAAGACGTATGTCAGACAACGGAAGAATGATAATTAAATTAGAGGTATTTCGGGGATTTTACATGTAGTATATTTCGAGAGTACTTTAATATGCTTGCAAAACTGTGTAAGTTTGGAGATATCATTGAGCCTTGACAGCAACATTTCCAAGTAATTGCTTACATCACTTTTTATCTTAAAAAAATTGCTGGAGAGGCGTGGATTCTGTTGCTGTGGCAAAGATTTCATTAAGCGGAGATTAAAGTAAAACATGAATCTCATCGGGTAATAGGGGGAATAAAGTGATAAATTTTAGCAGAGGATATTTTTATTAAAGTCAAATCTTTTAATGTCGTTTATAAGTAATGTTTAATGTAATGTATAATACAAGAGAATAAAAAGCGATTTTATTCACTGGTGTGAAACGTTGGTTTTGAGGCGAGGTTAGGGACCTTTTCTTCACTAATTTTGTGTGTGCCTATTTCATTAACGGTATTACTTTGACTTGGGCATTACCCTTTTTTACATCGGGCACAATAATGACGTATTTTATCTACTGAAGGAAGCTTTATTGTACCGGAAATAATGAGACATTTAAAGATTCTCAAACACTAAGCAAACAGCAAATAAAGCCGACTGCATAAGATAATAATAGTTTATGCAATTAGTTTACAATGTTCAGCTTCATTACATGAGTATAAGTTTTGAAATCGAGCGACGTCAGGAGATTTTTAATTTGTCCTAATACAATAAAG
Organism: Teleogryllus oceanicus; assembly: GCA_964035755.1. NCBI lineage: Eukaryota > Metazoa > Arthropoda > Insecta > Orthoptera > Gryllidae > Teleogryllus > Teleogryllus oceanicus. The sequence continues at coordinate 127,994,763 of CAXIVR010000003.1, read as the reverse complement.
CGACATTATAAACAAGCTACAGAATTTTTTGCATATAAGCATTATAAATTATAAGAGAATCAAATTTAATTTTGCGAAACAACTTTCTTGTGACGTCTCAGGTATTTGACATCTGTGCGAAAAAACTGTAGTCGGCTGTTCGATTTACCTTTACCTCTCTACGATTCACTCGCAGCGATTGGTTGAATGTGTGATGACGCAATCGTTCGTGCCGTAAAATGTTAATACGTGCCGTAAAATGCTCGATTATAAACGATTTCTTGTAACAGAAAAGGTCGTCTATAATGCTGGTATACAAAAAAAAATTGTCGGTGGCCGAGATCGCTAAGGCAGTAGTGTCGTAGAGGTCTCGAACCGAAGGGTCGCGGGTTCGAGTCCCGCCTCGGGCATGGTTGTATTTGTGTTCGTCCTTTCACCCCTTATCATCAATCACCATATCGTTTCATCCACATAGTTACCATACCGTTAACAGCAATAGTGGTCGCTAATAACCTAAGATGTTGATGCGACCTTAAATAACCAATTAAAAAAAATTACGGTCCGTGCCTATTCGCTCATCTCCGCCATGGCGCCCCACCCACGAAGCACGGAGGCTCCACAGGCCGCACCCATCAGGCGCCGGCGGAGGCCTCCCGTCTCCCCACCCTCGACGCCACGCCACACCACTCCACTCTCCTCTCCCCTGTAACCAACAGCGTTTACTGCGTGTTCGCCGCGTTGTCCCACGCGCCGCGTTTGCATACGCACAGCGCGCGCGGGCGCGGCGTTTGGGCGGAAGAGGCGTCATCTCCGATGCAGGAGGCGCCTCGCGCAATCCCTCGCACGCGCACGCGTGCGCCTGCGTGCGTAGCGGTGCGGTGTGTGCAGGCACAGCCTTGGCAGCGAAGTGGACGAAAATTCAGTGGGGAAGGAGTTTCCATTGGATTCATTGATAGATTGATTTTTTCGTGTTTCCGGGCGCGTCAACTACTGTGGTTACTAGTCCTGTTAGTGTAGTGCATGTTTTTTTCTCGAGATATGGCGGGGATCTTCCCCCGCTGGATGGCGAGATCCGGCGCTGACCGCGACAGTTCTTCGTCCCTCCTTGATTGTCATGTACCCGATGTGGCTTCTCACATTTAATTCACATGTACTCAATGTATTCATGTCTATAATTCTTCTTAATCAATATTAACGTAATTCAATGTAACATCAGTGTATCGTACTCGGATGCTGAGGGTCTTCGGGCCAAGCAGAAATAAATGAAAAAAAATTAACGTATCTTCTATCTAGTCATCAGTTATAACATCTTATAATTGAAAAACCTTTGTTTAATAGAAGTTTCAAAAAAATGACTAATGTGTCGTTTACATTTAGAAACGCTGCAACATTTTTGACGCTCAAGTTACAAAGATACGTGTTCGATGTAACGTCAGAAAAGATGATTCATTTAAGCATAAAGCCTTTTTCAACAATTCTACATAATAAAATATGTAAATATGGTGATACATTTTTAAAATTTTAAAGAAAAAAATTATGTTAAAGGTGTCGACAAAACGCTAAAATTATTTAGATGTTACAATGTTTTTGTGAGTAAGCTGATACTCAATATATTCTAGCTGCTGGTACGAAGTTGAAGAATACCTGAAGAGTAATATGTGAAAGAATCTGATAAAAAAATCAATATTTGTGTGTAAATGTGTTCAAGAAAATGTAGAAAAACAATTTCGAAACGTAAATGTTAAATAATAAATATATCAATAAGAAAAATAAGAAATAGAAGAATCCGAAGAGTTTTTAATCCATTAGTTCTCTATTTCATATTTCAGTGAAAACGCTGATGCATTTCATATCCATGGTAGCGAACCGCACTACTTCCGATTCAGGGGAAAGACCTCAAGAGGAAATTTGTCTAGTATTGCGCGCAAGAGTTCTAGGGGATGGAAGAGTCGATAAAGCAAATGGTATTCGCCATTTCTGAGAAGTTTCTAGATGAAGGACTGTGTTGCTAGTACACAACGAAAATTCCCATCCATTCACATTATTGCCATGTGGCGTAGGTGGGCTAGGCGACTCTTTAATGCGTAAACCAGCGAATCCCCTCGTTTTCACGATTAATATTTCCGAGAATTCGCATCCTATTAAACACTCGTTCTATGAAATCTGTCATTGTCGCAGGGCGATGTGCTTCATAATAACGTATACAAGGTAATAACAAGGAATATATCTCTTACCAAATTTCATTTCAGATCATGAGAAAGTTACTGATTTTCCCGTTGATGGATTGCCGTAGATAAGAGGTAATAATCATCATAGGGCTTAATATTAGTCCCATTTTCCTGAATTATTTATATATGTTACTGCTCACATTTTCACTCAATGTACTGATATATCACTTTGAAAACTTCAATTAATTCATGATTAAAGCTAGGAGTTCATGCAATTTCGTAGTTTTTTATTTATTGCCATATCTGTCAGAAACTTAAGTTAGTAATATAAGTTAACTTAACTTATATAGTTAGAAATTTAAGTGTTTTATTTCACATTACCCCAAAAGTGAGATGAACGGACAGCGTCGTTGGGTAATTGGAAGCAGTGACAGCTGAAATTATTGTAAATACCGATGATACGATAGCATAAACAAGACAATGCATTCTCTGTGTACTTTCTATTCAGATAACGTATTTAGCTCAATCGTGTCAAAACACAAATATTATACGCATGATATTTCAAAGAAATATTCCAGTTAGTGTTAATTTTTAATGAAATGAATTCAACATGTTAAAATTTACAATTTTAAATATCGGGGAGTATCACACCTCTTTTCAATTTGTGAATGATATTTAAAGAATTATTTGAACGGATTAATAAAATGTGAAGTTTTCGATGCTGTGAAGGCTTGGATGCATTCTCTTTGATCTTACAACAATTATAGTTTTGTTATTAAATATAAAAATAGCTTTTCAAAGAGAGGAAAAATTCGAATGATGAAGTTGAGAAAATTCTAATGTTCGAATCTTTTTCCTTTTCAAAATTAGGTGGATTGCAATTTTCCATTACTAGTTTTCTAGTGGCGAAATCGTAAAATCTAAAATCTAAAAATCTTTAAATTATTACCATTACATCTTGAATAAGTCATTGAGCCTGCATAAAATAGTTTTCAATAATTCACTTACCATTACCCTTCCCTCCGATGACCGTGATTAGCCACCGCAAGTTTCAGAAATTCTCGGAAATATTAAGTAGCTAGTTCTGGAGTTCTGAAACTGTATGATCGCTGTCCTTCCCACACAAGGAATAAAAATAAAAGAAAAAAACGCGTAAAGCATCGTAATGTGTAAGGTGCCTTGTTAGTCCATCATTGACAGACACCTGTTGTTTGAGTTCGCTAGTGCTGGAAGCCCATCCTGCTTGAGATCGAGCGCCGTTCCAGAAAACTAGAAACCTCAATAAGACAACAGTGCAATAACGCGAAGTGCACCGTCTCTGGGTGAGTGCTTTATTGATCGCAGTTCACGGGCGTAAAGCAGGTGGCACGGCTGCGCGAGCTTCCTGTGACCCGGTTCCCTGACACGCCCGCCCCTCCCCTCATCATTCCACGCCCCTCTCCTCCTCCCTTCTGGCCCCTCCTTGCCCGTTCCTCCCGTCTCTCCCCACCCCTCTCCTCCTCCCTCCCGCACCTGCCCGTCGGTATCTGACCATCCCCGCCCGTCCTCTTTCCTGCCGCCCTCCGCCACGCCCCTCCTCCTCCTCCACCCCCTCCTCCCCCGCCTTCCTCCTCAACGGCCCTCCTCCTCCACGGCCCTCCCCCCGCCCCTCCTCCCTCACGCCCTCTTCCCCCCCCCCCCCCCGCCCCTCCTCCCCCACGCCCCTCCACCTCCATGCCCCTCATCCTCCTTCACCCCTCCTCCCCCACGCCACTCCTCCTTCTCTACCCCTCCTCCTCCCCGCCCCTCATCGTCCATATCTCCCCATCCCCGCCTCTCCCCCTCCCCTCGGCAGGCAGAGTGCCCATGGGCGTCGAGGGGGGAACGGGCCGGCGGGTCAGGTCGTGTGTCAGAGCAGTTTGGGTTGGCGGAGGGCCACTTGGGCGGTTGGGGACGTTGTGTGTCGATCACAGCCTCGGAACGGTAGCCAGACGAAGCGAACCGGCGGGCACGGCCCAAAGGTTAGTGGGCAACGAGTGTGGGGCGGGGGGGAAGGGAGCCGACGGGCAGCCTGGGCGGCGCGGTGAAGCACCCGAATCGCCGGAGGGACCGAGGAAGCTGACGGCGGTAGACCGATGAATGGAAGGATGGTTGGGTTGCGGTGTTGCGAGTCACCGGAGCGGTGTAGAGGGAGTGGAGGAGGGACAGGAGTCGCGGAGTAAGGGGAAGCGGAAAGCGGTCGGAAGAGGTGGTCTGCGGCGCGGCGGGCCGAGCGGTAGGCGGGGTCGACTCAATCCAACGGGTTATGGCGAGCGGCAGGCGGAGTGTTCCTCTGCCCCGGCACCCCAGTTCGCACCTTTTACGACCCGCTGTTTCCGGCTCTCGGCTATTGCCCCCCTTGTTTCCTGGAGAGCTTCGTCGTCGCGACTTCTAGAGCAGCCACCACGATAAGAGATGTTTGGTAGAAGGGCGCTGGAGTGTAGTTAATTTTTTTTTGTGGGGGGTTCTCCTGTGCTACTTCATGATGCCTGTCGCATTTGTGTGTATTTATTACCTTAAACGTGACCGTTGAGCCCATCGATCCAGGACCTCCATATTCAACCGGAAGTTCGAGTCACGAAGATTTTGAAGAGTACCAACACCACGGAAGTGATTGACTTAGCTCACTGGCTAAAGATAAAAAATAAACACTTTTTCATATACACTCTCATTCATATTTCTGGGTCTTAGGGTACCAGTGGGACGGTGACAGGATTTTCGACACTAGCTACATAGCTAGGTCAGCCACTGACTGCGAGAAATTTTAGCTGCCGCCTGCTCTGACAGTAGATTTTAGTGATGTCTCCAATCAACACCAGGCGAATGCCGGAGCAATACCCTAACAAACGGACCACGACAGCTCGCGATCTTTCCATCCCCTTCCTAGTTCTATCCTCACCACTTGCTTACAAACACACGTGCCCTACACTACCACATATGCTAGGAGACCAGTCCATAGTGCCAGGAGCTTAGAGCTTGTCCCGTCTGGGGCGGTGCCCCGCTGGTGGTAGATACCTGGTTGGGGAGAACCTCGCAAGCTGATAACGAGGTCGGCGCCGAATCTCGACATCCAGTTGGGGAAGATCACAACCTTCTGCAATGATAAATCATGGACTACAATTGCTGGATTAATGACCTAACCAATTGACGCGCCCAGATTCACCAATCAGTCAATTATCATACTATATCAAGTACCAAACCTGTCGTATATGGATGCCAACCCAGATCGAATATTGAATATGAAGAAACGTAAAGTAGAAGCAACGCTTCACCAAATCTCAACCAGACGGATCCCCCCTCTCCCCCTCAGGCCGATCGTTCTTGATTCTCTTTGGGCCGTTTACGACCCGCGCCGCGTGGCGGCCGCTCCGATTTGGAAGCGTGCGGTTTTCCAGTCGAAGCTGACCGCCGCGCGGTGCTTTCGTTTGAGCATCGATCCCGCGCGGGTCAGCGACCTGCGGCCGCGGTGACCGCCAACCGCCAACCGACCGCTCGAGGATGTTTCACCAAGGCGGGGCTGGTCGGCGCCAGTCGCCCAGCTCGGCGCGCCCCGCCCCGCCCAGTGGCTCATCCCAGCACTCGCCCAGCCGACACTCGTGTGCGTGTTCGTTCGCTCTCGCCGGCTGAGTTATCCCAGGGCAACCACTGATGTCGTTTCTGGGAGTCTGGCCGCGGCTCCAGACCAGGATGTTCTAGGGTTCGAGTCCCGGAGATGATGGATTTTCGTAATTTAAATATATAGCTATAGCTCGACAACTTAGAAAAAAACCTGGACTGCGCATGCGCGAAAAGTGACGAAGAGGAAGGTTCCCTCTCAACTTCCCCGTCTCAGGAGGGTCAGGCTCAACTTCCCCGTCTGAGGAGGGCCTGAGCAAACGAAAATTGTCTGTGGGCAAACCCAAATGCTCTATTAGGAAATAGTAACCTGGGCAAACGATTTACTAAAATATTTAAAATGCCTGAATTCTTTTGGTCAACTTGGATTTGCCACGAAAACTTTTTTTCCGTGTAAGTCTTTTGTGTGGGTAGGGAAACGAAAATTTTTGATGGGAAAACCTGGGCAAACAATATACCAAGTTTGGTTAAAATCCCAGATTTTTTTCGGGGCCAACTTCACGGAGGTGAGGAGCCGCCGCCTCGGCCTGGGCCGGCGGGAGAAGACAGCCTGGCTTTGACGAACGTCCCAAACCCTAGAGTGTTGAAGTGTGACAACGAAGTTGCAAAAGTGAATCAGTTATTATTGAAGACGGTCGTTGAGTTCAACTGTACTCCCCCTCGGGAGCAGTGAGGGATGACTTTGCCACGCCTCCTCAGGTAAGTGACCCCATGATGTTTTGTTCGAAGTTGTCGAGCTATAGATCGAATTCAGCCGCTGAGTGAACGAGAATTCAAGCAGCCATCAGCTCTGATGTCTACTTTTCCGACGTTCATCTTACCAACATAGGCATTCCGGAGCAGTATCTCAACGAATGAGCCACAGATCGCGCGCGATCTTTCTCTCCAGATCCTTGCCCTCCTCTCCTCTCTCTCTCTCTCTCTCTCTCTCTCTCTCTCTCTCTCTCTCTCTCTCTCTCTCTCCCTCTCTCTCTCCCTCCCTCCCTCCCTCTCTCCCTCTCTCACACATACCTACTTACTTGGACTACACTAATGTTGGGAGACCAGATTGACATCTTTGAGCTTGTCTCAGCTGCAGCTGTGCCCCACTGACGGAGATACCTGTAGGAGACCCCCATCACTAGCTGTGGCGCCATGATATCGCTGCCACGTCTAGGTATTATTCTCCCACCTCGTTCTCCTGATCGTTCCTTCTCACCCTTCGACCCCTCCGTTTCTCCATTCACCCAATTCTTTGGTTCCAGCACGCATTTTATTTCCCCTTTGTTCACCTGATCTTAATTTTTTCTCTTGCGTTTAAGTTCATAAACCATGTGTATGTTTTGCCCTTATTTTGCTCTTCCACCTGTTTAGTCACTTCATACTAATGTATTCTCCACTCATGTAAGTCTTGTCGACTTTCTTGTAAATAGGATATCTCCATTAGGATCAACTTCTTGAGTTTGCCTAATTTCAATGGAAGAAAAATAATTCTTAGCACGGAACAAGAGACCAAAGTCAACCCATAGCGTGATTATTCCAATTGATTTTCTCGAAATCCAATTCATGAGATTAGTGTAGCTGTGCACAATGGATCACTTCGAGTGAAGTATTCCTTTGACGGTCAATCCACTGTGAACGTCACTCCTTCAGCTGGCAGCTTTGAAAAAAGTATTTTATTTTTTAATGAATTCTAAAATAGAATTTTTACACATCCACAAAATTATTGTTATCAATATTCGGAATATTACACCATTAACGGAATTCATATTTGTCAATAATCCGCTAGCAGTAGGACTGGAGAAGGAAGGGTAGAAGAGCGGTAAAACTGAGTAAGTGCTTGGTACGGTTCAAATCCGGCTACGCCCCGGCGTGGGTTTCCAGTTCCGAGAACGAGGCGGTGCTCGGAGGGGGTGGTGGCTACGCGCTCTGAGCCACAGAGGCGCCTTGTGCGGGCACGCGTGCGTGGGCTGGGGTCACGCGGCCCATCCTGCGCTGCCCTGCGCTGCCCTGCCCTGCCCTACCCTGCCCTGCCCCACGCGCCCCGCCTCGTCCCGACGTGTTTGCTCGCGGCGGAGATAAGCAGCCCGGCGACGCCCTTGGAAGGCCGGGCACCGAGGTCGGGTCCCAACAGTTTATGTACACGTGGAGGCGGAATTGCCGGATACGTTAGCGGATGTAGTTGCGAGTTCACTGTTAAATTGGTTTGGTTCGGTTTGATTTTTTCGTGTTTCCGGGCGCGTCAACGGCTTTGGTCATTAGTCCCGTTAGTGTAGTGCATGCTTGTTTCTCGGGAGATGGCGGTGGTCTTCCCCAGCTGGATGGCGAGATCCGCCGCCGACCAACCGTCGACTACTGGGGTTTCCCCCTAACCAGGACTCTCCCACCAGCGGGGCACCGCCCCAGTCGGGACAAGCTCTAGGCTTCCGTCCGGTCTTCCGGAATATGTGGTAGTGTAGTGCATGTTAGTGTAAGTGTGTGTGTAAGAGGCGAGGATAGGACAAGGAAGAGGAAGGACAGATCGCGCGCGGTCCGTGGCCCGCCCCGGAATTCGCCTGGTGTTGATCGGAGAAACCACGGGAAACTATCGATCAGAGCAGCCGGCCACTAGAATTCTCCTCCAGAGAGCGACTGAATTCGACCTAGCTGAAAAGCTAGTGTCGAAAATCCTGCCGCCTCAGGACTCGAACCTAGGCGCTGCAGTGTCATCAGTTGATGCACTGAGCTACCGCTACCGGTTCTCCGTTGTGCCATGTGAGGAGAAATAGTATGGATGTGATTTCGGTGTGTGTCGGCCGTGGAGCCTGCGAAGCTGCTCCGAAAGCCCGCGTTCAGCCCTGTCTCGCGCTGCCTCGTAGCACGCGTCCACCCCCACCCCCTCGGCCTGCGCTCGTGTTTGCGCTCGCCCGCGATAAGCGCCGTCGGAAGGCCCGGCCGGGGCGAGTGGGACCCCGCTCCGCGGAAGGAGATGTGCTGTGTGCGAGGTCTGTGCCCTTCGCTCGATCCCCTCTCTCCCAACGCAAATGCACGGCGCTTCTTGGTATATGAGGTCCAACCAGAGATGCGACATCAACGAAACATCCGGTCGATCCCACGCACTTTCCATTCAATTCGAATTGCATCCCCGACATCCTAGACATAGCCATTTCCACTTCAAATCTTCCATTAGTCCCCTTCTCTATCTCAGAGCTGGATTCGCATCATAATACGGTTATTTTAACTGCAAGCACAACTCGACCCATTATAAATAGTCTACCAAGTTTAAATACTCACAAAGTTAACTGGAAGAATTTTCAACAACATCTCGCATCATATATCCCTCCTATGAAACAGTTAACAACGCAACCGACCTACCGTCGGCTAGCGAGGTTTCCCCCTAACCAGGACTTTCCCACCAGTGGGACATTGCCCCAGCCGGGACAACCTCTAAGCTCCCGACCGGACTCCCAGAATATGTGGTAGTGTCACCGGAACTCCCGATCAGAGCAGCCGTCCGCTAGAATTCTCCTCCTGACAGCGTCTGAATTCGACCTAGCTGAAAAGCTAATGTCGAAAATCCTGCCGCCGTCGGGACTCGAACCTAGGACCTCCCGGTGAGAGACGCTGCAGTGGCATCAGTTGATGCACTGAGCTACCGCTACTGGTTCGACGGAAATGTATTGTGCTTGATGAAGGTGGTATAAAAGACGTTCACTTCGTCCTAGCGCATGATTTGACAGTTGTATCTTGTATTTATTTAACTTCAAAAGCAGTTAAACCTATGCAATGTACTATCTGTTAAAGTGTATTCTATGCACATTACCTTGAGATGTGAGAGTCGTTGAGTTCATCCCTTATTATTTCATATTTTAACTTTCACAAAGTCGTGGTTATAGAAATTTTTCATTCACAAAAATCATCAAAAACGCAAAAACTTAGAGAACAAAACATTGCTGTTAAAACATCTGCCTTCATTTATCGTTGTTGAAAATTGTTGAAAACATGTTGAAAACATCGATGTTTCGAAAGCATCGACATCGATGTCGCGTCCGCAGTTCAAAAATATTGCTGCTCTTCCCATTTAATCCTTCTTTGCAGAGGCACCGTGTTGACTGTTCTTTGAAACTATTGGGTATCAGATTAATCGAGGTATGCTTTCATAACTAAGAATTTTTTTTTTTAATATTTGAAATAGATTCAAACATTTGTTGATGAGGTATTTTCTAATGGTATGAATGCTGGGTATTAAAATTAGATTTCGGTAATGAGACAGCGCGTGCACTTCTGTCGTAATTGTGAATAGGATTTACGCGTTTGTATCGACGACTTTGAACTTGAAATACTCCGCTTCAACATGAAATGCACTTATTTTTTGGAATAGTTCTCATTCACGAATACCTTTTCACTTGTAAATTCTTTATACGACTTTTGTACAATTCGCGTATACCACATTACAGAGGTAGTTTTCATTGTTCATAGGAGAGAGCGCGTTAATTAAATAAGAATACAATTGAATTAATATTATTGCTGGCGAGGATGATACCTTGTAATAAACCGAGAAAAAAATAATATCTATGTACCAATATGTTTCATACTTAAAGTCTTTTCGATCTCGTACTGATCATCAAGCTGTCTATATGTAATACATCAATGAATTGTAATATATGTAACACATCAAGATAAAATATGTAATACATCAAATTATTACAAGAAAAATTAATGTAAAGTCGTATGACTGCTTTCGCATCTGTCATACTAATTAGTGCTTACGCATTTTTTTCGTACCAGATATTGCGCGATAGATGCGTTAATTTTATAGCACTCACCCAGAGAATAAAAGCTCTCTTTAGAAGAACAGAATAGGAAGCAGTTCCAGGAATTTCTTTCCATCTGAGGAGTCATCGTTTTCTCTCTCTTTTTCTTTTCCCCTTTCTCCATTTTGCCCAAAACTTCCGTCAGGAGGCAACGGTTCCGCCAGGCGGGATCAGACCAACGCGGCACGTGAGCGGAGGCTCCTTCGTGATGCAGCAGACGCGCGATATGTAACCTCCGCGCCGCCGCCGCCTGACCACAAAACTGCCTTCCCCGGCGCGGCGCGGCGCGGGCGAGCGATTAGGAAGGAGAGTTCTTACCTGCGCGACCCCGGGCCCCGGCATTCGGCCGGCGCCGGCGCGCTCCCCTCCGGTGATTGATTCTCGCCATTTGTAAGGTGCGCACGTGGTCCCGACGCGGACGGACGGACGGACTGTGAGGCGACACGCGGTGAAGGAATACGGCGCGCTGTGCGGGGTAAGGAGGGGGGAGTGGTGCTTTGCGGTGGGAGGCGGGCAGAGAACGCGGGGCGGAACGGAGAGGGGGGGGGAATGAGGCGTGGTAGGGGGAGAGGAGGGGTAAGGTGGGCAGTGCATGTCGGGGCGGAAATTTCCTGACGGATAGGGGGCGGAGGGGTTGGCGGGGGGGGCATTCCGTATGAGGCATGGTACAGAGAGGAGAAGCGAGATGGCGGGCAGAGCATGGCGTGGCAGACAGGTCATGAGGGAGCGAGCAGGACGTAGCGAGGTGGGCAGGGCCTAGCGAGGTGGGAGCGAGGTGGGCGGGCATAGCGAGGTGGGCAGGACATAGCGAATGGGCAGGACATAGCGAGGTGGGTAAACATAGCGAGGTGGGCAGGACATAGGGAGATGGGCAGGGTCTAGGGAGTTGGGCTGGGCATAGAGAGGTGGGCAGGATATAGTGAGATGGGCGGGACATAGCGAGATGGGTAAACATAGCGAGGTGGACAGGGCATAGCGAGGTGGGCAGAGAATGGGGGGGCCAACGGGAGGCAGGTGGGAGGGATGTGACGGGGAGCGTCGGGGCCGAGCGGCATTCCGTAGGGGCCGACGCCGACGCGGACGAATGGCGCGGATATTGAAACTCGCGTCGCCTTCCTGCGCGGGTCCAAGACCTCCATTTCCTCTCCGCCGGCGCTGCCCTGCAGCCGCTTCCTTCGCCTCGCGACGCGTCGGCGCCGCTTGTTCACTTGGGAGCTTCTCTGGATCTCCCGACCCCCTGTCCCCCCGGTGGAATAATAGCGGCAATATGTTTGCATAAAAAACTTGAAAGGGAAAAGTTTAGAAGGCAGTTGAAATGAAAAAAAATCTTGACCTTTGTAAATAAAGTCATTGTGGTCTTCATTAGCATATTTCTGTACACTTCCAACTGATAAATAAGTGAAAGTGGGATACTTCGACATGAAATATTTATCCTCGTTTTCCGTACGCAGGTGCAGCCCAAATGTAGTTGTTTGGTAGCAGTGGCACTGGCCACGTAGAAACCTACGTGACTTGGTAATTAAATGTGTTGCTGTTTCTTAAATTCTATCAATGATTCTTGTCAATTCAAATAGTACTTAATGGGTACAATATGAATTGCATAAAACACTGGATTTCATTCTTGTTCAAAAAATCTTTTAAATTAATTGATTTTCACATTTTGAAATTTTTCATTACGTGTTTCTTAAGGAACACTGGAATACTGATAACGTTATGTTTTCTTGTTAATGAAAGGAATGGCATCCATCAATCTTCGAGTATGCTACATTGATTTTACAAAATACCAACCAGTTCTGCAATCATTAACGTCACTTCCGCCATTCTCTTGCTACCCTCAACCACAGTTTCATCTCCATCTTAAAACTTGTCTCTCTCTCACTCTCTCTTTCGTTTTCCATTTCTTTGTCTCTCTGTCTCTCTTTGTCTTTCTCTCTCGAGCCCAAACTTTCTGTCCCAGAGGTCTTATACAGCATCCATACATTTCCCAGTTTCTGATAAGAGCCCCATTTTACAAACCCTAATTGTTTCTTTCTACTACTTAACTTCTCCGGAACACCTCCTTGACTCAACTTCTCACCAGCGTTTCAACTTCAACCATCTCATTCACCTCTGGCTGATGATGAGTGTAAGTGAAGCGGGGCTTTATAACACTTGGCCTCGACGCTCCCGCATTTGCATGACAGTAGCATAGCGCTGCTTGCGATTAGCGGCGACAGCGATTGTGACGGCAAAGTAGCGTCAGAACTGACAGTCGCATTGGAAATGTGACGTCAGGGAAGAGGGCAAATGGGATGGGGTCGGCTAGGAAGGAGGGGGGTGCAGCAACAGTCGTGATTATAATGGGAGTGTGAGTCTCAGATATTGATGAGGGGGTGGAGGTAGAAATGTGAGAGAGAAACAAGAGGATTGAAAGGCCGAGAAAGTTCTGGAAAATTCTTAATGGCAAGAAACTATTCTCAGAGGTGCAATATTGCTAGAGAGTTAGACGACGGTGACTGTTATGATAGCAATGACAGTTACTAAAGTGATAGTATTGGCGATGACGACTGATATGAATGTCACGTGGGTATCAGTGATGGGAGAGATACGAAAAAGGCGGTGATGGCAATGACTAGAAATATAGATTGTGCGGGCGATCATTGAGTGGGATTGGTTGTCAACAGAGATAATAATGACAACGATGTACTCCATCGACGATGGCAATTCGAGGGGAACAGGAGTGCATCTGGGAAATGAGTACTGAGGTACACGGGGCCAAAGCGAGAGATGATGTAGGCGTTGACAAACACAAGAGATAGACTGACGGGCCGCATGATCGAAGGAGCAAAACGGCAAACAGAGCGGGAGCATCTTCGAAGACTCGGAGACAACTGGTGCAAAGTTGCCACCAAAAACGAGAGCTTGTTTTGGACAGTAAGATGACGAAGTCAACAAGGAGAGAACTCACGGATTCGTAGGTCCTTGAGGGGCAATGACAGAAAAATCAACGACAATGGTGGTGAGAACATCGCCTGCACAACAGACAGTCGAAGTGACAGACATAACAATGTCTAGAAGAGTTTGAGTCCGCGTTAACGGATTGGTGATGATGGGAATGGCAACGTCAGCAACATGGGTGTGAAGGCGGCAAGTGACGGCAGCAGAGATCGGCGTCCCAGCAAGCGAGGTGGTGTCGGCTCAGCCCCATCCGCGAGCGGCTCCCGCCAGAAGGACAGTGACGTATCTGCGGTGAGGTCCCCTCCCACCCTTGGTGTCCCCGCGTCCTCAAACGTCCCCGTCGCGCCGCTCCGCGCAGCGCGCCGGCCTGTCAAATTACGCGCGGACGATATATATCCTCACGTGACCTCATAACCGGCGGCGACGGCGTCTTCCGCCCCACGCCGTCCTTTTTTGTGCAAGCGACGCATCGTGCATCGCGTCGGGTCGCGTCGGGTCGGGTCGGGCCGGGACAAGGCGCGCTGCCGGCGATGCGCTATAGAAACGCCGCAGCAAGGTCTCAAAGGCGACGGCAACGGAAGAGACCATCAAACGAAGATACATCGATGAACGTAAGTACACAAAGGGAAGGGGTATGCTATACAATATATGAAAAATATATCGTCAAAAATATAAATGAAGTACAAAATGGTCTTCGTGTCGTTTTGATCAAAGAGAAATTTGTACAAGTATTGAATATACATCATTGAAGTTTCCTTTTTTTTTCGCATAACCTACCGAGGTTACTGACCGCTTATACCTTTTATACATACAATTGATCCGAACTCTTTGCCTTACATGCTCTATGTCATAATGTTTGTGAGAAAATTAAAGTAGTAAACAATAGACGAAACCAGGGTGACCTTCATTCTCAAAATGAATATGAAAAAACTGCATTACGGTTTATTTTAAAGTAAGACCAAACATGATTACGTTTTCGAAAAAATAATTAACAATATAATCAGGATAATTTTGAAAACTATTGTAGTTTCCACTTGCCCTTGACAAGTCTCCTTATTCTGGGAAAACGTACATAGGTTGAGTTGTGTTTTTAACCACAAATTTCGAATGTTAATATTCGTTCTTAGGAAAAAAAATATTACAATTCATTTGCAAAAATTACAAATATCTTTCAATCTTCCATGAATAAAACTGGAAGAGTTGGTTTTTAAAATTCCGCAATGGTGTTGACCTTTATGGCAGAATTATTGGAATCAGCATACATTTTAGTAACTAACACCATTAGTTAATTGAAAGGTAAAACCCGCAACACCGCATAAAATTAGCAAAAAGCAGTACTTGCTAAAAATGTATATCTTGTACTATCTCTTGAACGCTATAAACTGCTCTACTTCAAAGTAAGGCCACGCTTGAACATAACGGATGACCGATTTCAGACACGACTTGCATATATGTAGCTTTTTTGCAATAATAAGTCTACAGATCATTTTTATTATTATCCGTTTGAATATAATGAAACAAAACAAAAGTGGATAGAGATTTATAATGACTTTTTTCACTTCACTTCTTTCTCAAGTGATTCGTCAGTTTCCTTTTTCCATAAACGTTTCTCTCGAACAAACCGCCATTTAGTAGTAAAACTAACAACAAATAAAGGAAATTATCAATCCATGGAATAAGTTTTGATATTAAACCCCCTTTAGAAGGCTATTTAGAATTCAACGGTTTAAATTAAAGACATACACTGAAAATACTGAATGCTTTTTGAAAATAATTCAAAACACTATTACCCTTTGCAAATAAATATTTTATAATCTGATCAGGAAAAAATTATTTTATGACGAGAAATGAACTTTATAATTCCGCAAGAGTTTTCAAGGCCATGACACTTTTCTTGCGTGTTATTTATCGGTTTCTTTCAGTAACCAGCAATAGGTTGACATCCGATTACTTGACACAGATGTCACACTTGTCACACTTCGTTGGAGAGTCTCCCAAATCGATAAGCTTTACTTTCATTCAATGTGTAATTCAAAGAGAACAGCGGTAATTACTGAAGAAAATGAACACACCCTCCACCAGGAAAAAACTAGAGATGCTAAAACAACACATACTTTTTCGCTCTTATTTTCACGCAAAATTACGCGAAAAGTACTCAAATTTTCGAAAATTTTTACATAACTTTACTTCAAAATCTATCTTTAAGAAACATATTTCTTTAAGAGAAAAATCTCAACTTTAATATTTTAGTGATAGGGAGACTCCGAAAAAATTTTAGACTTTGGCAATTTTCAAACACTCAGAGTTTCCAAAGAACATGAGACCTCTTAAACATCGTTTACACTATCCAACAACAAAATTTAATCAAAAACGATGAAACCATTTTATTGAAAATTTTGAAAATGTGCCAGAGCCGAGACATCAGCCAAATCGATTGGGGAATATCAATATTGAAGAAAATTGACTGAACGGTTTACCCGCTAGTATTGTTGACAGGACAGCCGTTTGGCCGACGTTCGATATTTCGGTATCAAGGACGCACAAAACATGGATTCTGGATACACCACGTGATAAATGATTTTTTTTTCTAAATTTAGGACAGTATTAACCACTTTTTCATTACCAGGGCCCTCTAAAAAGAGTTTTTCAACCCCAAATTCCCCCTTTTTTCTCCAGCATTACATAACTTTCTCTCTACTCCGTAGCGAAAAAGCAAAAACACTTGAGACTCAGACCGCTTTTCCAGGCGCACGGTTTCTGTTTGCGTCCCGCCCGTTAATGACACTTCGCACGCGCCGGGAGCTCTCGCTTGCACGTGCCTGTCCCGCACGCGTGACACGCGGGTGTGTTAAAGATGCGACATCGATGTTGATGTTTTCAAAACATCGATGTTTTGAGAACATCATTGATGAGTTTGGATTTATCATCGATTTGTTTCAGGTCGATGTTTTGGAACATCGTCGATGAGTTCCAAACATCCATGTTTTTATGAAGTAACCGATGGGTTTAAAATCGATTTTTGTAAATTTTCCGGTTTAATTTTTTAAACCTATTTTTTACAGAGCTGAGAGTTTCTTTTTTAATGAAAATTGTACCATCATAATAAAATCCTGTAATAATTTTCAGATACCCAGAAATTGAACGGTGTTCAGACCAAGGTGACTAAAAGTGAAAAATAATTAAATCAAGTTTTCGTTGATAAACGAAGTGCATATGATTTTGTAATTATCCAATCAGAATTATAAAGAATTTATTAAATATCCTGACTATATGACTGTTTTTTGTCTGTTAATCTCAATTAAACATAAACGATCACGACCTCCGTCAAATTTCCACCCCGACTCCGTCGCCCTTCCCGTGTTAACAATAATGTTAAATTACTAACGCAATGTTTTGTTAACATCTTTGTATTCATTTTGAACACCGATGTTAGAAATTCTGAACAACGATGTTTGGTAACATCAGTGTTTGGTTGATGATATGGCATCCCTAGTTTTTAATTGATTGACTGATGATCCCTACCACGTAAACGGGTGTCATTAGTCCCGTAAGTGTAGTGCATGTTTTTTTCGCGTGATGTGGCAGTAATCTTTTCTAGCTGAATGGTAAAGTCCAGCTCTGACCTATACGTCGGCTAGCGGGGAGGATCTCATGAAGGTAGCTCCCACAAGCGGTGCACCGCCCCAGATGGGACAAGCTCTGATTTCATGGTTGGTCTCCCGGCAAGTGTAGTGCATGTAATTTTACGTATGTGTAAGTAAGGGATGAGGATAGGACAAGGACAGGAAGGGCACGCATGCGTGTGTAGTGTCCCGGCATTAGCCTGGTATTGTTCGGAGAAACCACGGAAAACCGTGGTCATTGAGCAGCTGGCCGCTGGAATTCTCCTTCAGTCAATGACTGAACTCAACCCAGCTATGTGGCTAATGTCGAAATTCCTGCCATCATTGGTACTCGAACCCAAGGACTTCCCGATCAGACGTACTGTAGTGACATCAGTTGATCCTCTGAGTCCTCCTAGCCGGCCTCACGCTTAGTGGGTATGCATTGGCTCGGGCGGAAGTGTTGCAGCCGGAACGTATACTGCGGCTGCCGACGTTTGAAGCGACGACGCTGTTTCTTCTGTTTCTGCGTCGCGGGAGTTGCGAGAGGCTTGCTTTTCAATTCGCCGGTTTTATTCCGACGTTTTTCTCCTCGTCTTTGTGTTTCCGCGCCTTTCTTTTCCTTTTTGCTCTGTACGCCGCGTGTGCGGGGAGTAAGAAAAAGAGTGTACTTGTGCATGGAACTCTTTTAACGCTTCTTCTTGCACATCGTTCAACTCCGTGCCGCCCTTCTTTTCTTTATAAAGAGCTTCAGGGACATAATACGTGGATTTAAGTGCTTTTGGTCGATTTTCGTTCTTTTGAAATGCGCCTTGCGGGGTGTACGTGTGTAATTGTGGAACGTTGGTTTTATGCGTGTGTGTACTTACCTTAGCGCTTTCTTTCCTCTGTAGCTGTAATGGTACTTTGTGTATTCAACGCTAACGACCCCTCAAAATACCTTCGTTTTACGTTCCTTAAAAGCTCGTTGGAGTCCATAATGGATGTAACCGAAACACCGAAAAGGAATGTATAATACGGTGAGGGATTTTGAGGAAGAATTTTCATGAAGTGTTGACGACTGTTTTTATCAGTAGAAGAAGTTACGTGATGAGGCGGAAACAGTATATGAAAATTTATGAAAGAAGGGAAGATTTTTTTTTATTCGCTGGTCTGTGACCTAAATAAATTTCCATTTAATTTCTCCTCGGGTTTGAAGTTTATCCACACGAGTTTTATATATTTGTTATATGATTGATTTGATAATTTTAAGGCTTAAAATATTGAATTAATAATGTATTATTTCTTAAAATTCTTATCAAAATTAATTCCATGGTGTTTTGATAAGCCTAGTTATTCTGATTGCTCAACCCTTATATTGCACTATGAACATTTAATAGCTTCTGTTTAAAAAAAAATATCTCGCCATAATTTTCAAATAAATTATGATAGCCATAAGAATATTTTGTTTACCTATCCTTTCATGTTCATATTCAGATATTTTATTGTATATTTGGATGTTTCTGGAGTTATGTCTCTTGTGGTCTATTTGGACTAAATAAATATCGAATATCCGGATGCCTTCTACATTACACTTATCGATTTGCATCGTAATAGAGCTCGTGGGACTACTAGAAACACCTAGTAGTCGCTTCCCATTCCTAAAAGCATACGTCAAACGACGCTTCGTTGTTACCTGTTCGCGCTCGTTTGGTATGACTAATCCCTTTGCAATTGAATGCTAATTGAGTAAGAACTTAACTCGAACAATCGACAATCGACGTTCGAAGCGCGCGCTCTGTGTGCAGATCGGAACACAGGAAGGGATTGGATTGCACGATATTTATCGCGAGGGTTCCCCTTTAAATGCGCTTCGTAATCAAATGACTATCCTTCATGGAAATTGGTAATGTACTTTCGTAGAATTAGCCTCTCTGGCTGGCCGTTGTGGTCGGGCCGGGGTCGATCGTGCAACGGTTGAAAGCGATTGATTCGGATATGTTTACTCTTCGATGTGGAGCGAGCGAGGGAGGTAGGCTCGCCTGTCGGTGGTTGACTAGTGAGGCGTAGGGTGGAGAACAGGAGTGCATACGAAGGTGAGTGAGGTCGGAAAAGACTCACGGAAAGCAAGGGGAACTCTTTTCCTTTAGGGCAGGGTGGAAGTCGTGTGTAATTACACGTCAAACAGGAAAGTATGTCAAAAACTATATACATTATAAGAGTAAATAACTGGGGATTCTGAACGACATACGAGTGTCCTTGAATCCACATGCGATTGTTTAGTTGTAATTGTCGTGGAAGCATGCAATTAAAAATACTCTTGTTAGGTAATGTAATAGTGACATATGCGTCTAAACGCACGACAAAAGTAGCGTCACCAAAGTCTGTTGTTTGTTTATTATATTATTTCTATTTACCTTCATGAGTCCCATTTGTTTTATACGAACTGACTAAAAAAATCGTTGGTAATAGTTTATTCTATTGTTTGTGAAATTATGGTTTTAGGGAATGAACACTTCCGCGTAAACCTTGTTAAATTAATTCCATTCCCGTTCAAATTGTGATATAGAATTTTACCATGTGACAGTCTTTTATGAATTTCTTTTGATGAATTTTAAAAAGAAAATGGAATGTTTAAATCTGATTCACAAAATTTAAGACAATATTCTCTATCAGTAGAACACAGATCTTCAATTTTTCTTCTTTTGTATCAATACAAAAACGCAAAATTAGATCTTATTTATTTGCAAGATGTATTTTTCCGGTAAGAAATATACTATTCTCGGGTAATAGATAGTGACACATTTTCTGCTCGTAATTGTGTTATTTTTATTGCAATATTCGGCGCATATTTCGATTAAAAATACTTATAATAATGTTCCTTCAGTTCATAATCGTAATTCCAAATTCAGTGATTCACAATCAAGCACTGAAGTTGCGTAGCCAACGGACCCTCTTTAACCCATTAACGCCTAAATTATTTTTTTTTCGCTTTTCTTAGAGTTTTAAGGAACATGGCTTCAATGCGTAGAATATAGCATAAAGAAATTGATTTCAACATAATCGGAGTCATAATGACTGAAATAATGACTGTTGCCAAAAGGCAACGCTAGGCGCCTACACTACCCACTTTTTGACTCTGAATGAAAACACATAGTATACAGTTTAAACAAACTTTATTCACTGATTTGATAGTGTATATTAATATTTACGTTTTAATTAAACTTATTAAAAGAACTAACGAGAATGGAAAGGGATGAAACAATCAATGCACAATCCAACGTTGCATTTTACACACTCTGTTCTCACAATTGATGTACAACCACGTAAAGCGCATCTTCTCTTTTTCTTCTTCTCAATGTGCCGAGGAAGATGATCAATTCGATCAAATCGTATGGAGTCCGACACTCGGCTATCTGTAGACGCTGGTGAACAGCTTGACCTGCCCGCTGCTTTGGGCAGCGCACCGTACATCCGCAAATATACACAGGCCACTTCTCTCTTGAAGTCTAATTGAGGTATTCGCTTCTTTGTTACTTTGTTGTACAGAATCCAACTGTTTTGAATTGCCACATCCAGCATCCATGTAATCAATGGCCAATACCATTTTTTACTCCTGATTCCAACGCGGTAACAACTGAGATTTTGGTCCATTTGATCTGTACCTCCCATGTATGAATTATATTTTGCAATTACTTTCGGCCTTCGAATCATTACATTTTTCTTTTCACGTTGGGAGAATCTCTTTACTTTACCTTCTTCTTGGGTGCCACAAGAAGAGAAATCATGGTCACGGCTGCATTGTCCATCCATCGGACGTATAACTGCCCGTCATTTTTCTCCATTGCAGTCTCAAAATAACCTCGGTCCTTTTTTGAGAATGTCTGCTTACTAGTCAATGGGCACATTTTAGGAATACGGTTTTCTCTTATTGTTCCAATAGCTGAATAACCTTGAAATGTCAAGTACGAGAATAAAGCAGGGCAGGAAAATAAGTTGTCCATGTAGAAAGTATATTTCAATTGCCTCTTTTCAACAGGAAGCTCATCGAGTAAAACTATGAGGGGGCTAGCAGCTTTTCCAAATAACTTTTCGTACTCTGGGCTTCCTTTAGGCCCCTTCCCTTGGTACAGTTCAAAATTTACCAAGTAGCTATCTTTAGTATTGAGGCTCCATATTTTATAACCAAATCTGATTGGTTTGCCTCGAATGAACTGTTTGCAACTGTGTCTCCCAAAGTATTTTACCATACATTCATCATACGACAAATTCTCTTCTGGTACAAAGTTATCAATGCATCGTCTCTTTAACATCTCCATAACAGGTCAATTTTCCAAGCCTTGTCATTTTGTTTAGTTTAGTGTTATCTTCACAGTGCAAAATCTACAAATCTGAAGGAACCTGTCTCTTCGCATAGCCTGAGAGACAGCTACATTCCTCATATCATCTCCAGTATCCCAGTAATGCCGTTTTGATGGTAGTGTGTTGTATCCACTAACAAACAGAATACCTATAAAACATCGAATTTCATCTGCAGTTATTTTTGGATCAGGGCAATTCAAGAATGCAGCGTATTTATTTGTTTCCACAACTAGGTGCTCAATAAGTTCATTATCTATGAACTCTTCAAAGATTTCTGTGATGGACATATCTTTATATTTCAAGTAATTCGGCTCTGGAAATAAAGTAGGTTTCTCCAAGTCAAAATCCGCGCCTTCTTCCCATAGAGGAATGAAGACACGTTTTCCCTTTCCTCTCTTCAATCCAATTCTTTGTACAGTCACTAGTTGGAACACGCCTACCAACCTCTGATGCTGCTGTGTTCGCTTTAGATGTGGATGGCAACGTCTCGTCCACGTCGTAATTGATACCCAACCTCTCATTGTTGGTCAGTTTTATCTCTGCGCCAGCTCGCAATTGTCGAGATGTAAGATTGTCGACTAATCTAAATAATAACAATAATGATAATAATAGTAATGATAATAGTAATAGAAACAATAATAAAGCAGTAAAATATTAAAAATATATTAGTTACAATATAGCCTACCTCTCATCACCTTCTTCCGCAGAATCTTGATCGGTGTCAAAGTTCGGTTCGGGTGGCTCGATAAAAATATCATCAATATCTGCTTCAATTTCATCATTTTCCAGAATATCGAGCGCTTCAGCAAGAGAGAAGCCTCTTCTGTTACCAGAAGTAAAATATTACGTAATTGATGTAGAATGACAATAAAGCAACTACAAGCGCCTAGCGTTGCTAAAAGTTAACACGAAAGTTAAAACACGTGAGGCATGGCCAAATCTAGTTAGATGTTACGTAAAACCTACTCTACATACGAATTGAAGTATTTTTAATGTTATTAGGAAGAAAATACATAGAAAGCCGTAAAGATCACCTCAAAGTTTTACTTACTCGAAGCGAATGTCCATTTTTTCAAGTCAATTTGCGATGCTAAAACTTTCAACACGTCTGGACACGGAGTCAATAAAGCAAACAATCAAAATCGACCACGGTCACATGGAGCATGCTTCTCCAATTGATTAAGATGTTCCATAAAGAAAATTGGCGCGCACGTGTTCACTGGCGGGCTTTACAACAACATGGCCATTTCCGTTGCCAAAAGGCAACGCTCGGCGCTAATGGGTTAAAGATCAAGCACATATCTTACCTGATATCGCAGTTGTGCTCACCGAAGCTGACGTAGCGGTCAACATGTTGGAAACCGTTCAGTCGGAGATCCATGAGAGACATTCAGTTCACACACATAGCCCTTCCCCAGAATCCCTTCCTTGTCTTGTCGCCTCACAAATCTCCTCGGTCGTCCCACTTCATTATCTCAATCTCCGTTCCATAGTGTCTTCTCAGAATCCCGTTCCTCTCTTCCTCATTGACCCTCCCACCCGCACCCCCTCAGTATCCCGAGACACAATCTCCTGACACTTCTGCTTCCTCAACTTGTCGTTCCATGTAGCTCCCGAATCACTTCGGCTAATCCCTCTGTAGCGTCATAGGGCTAGGCTTCAGAGAAGACCTTACAAAGTATGGGCATGAGGGTAGCTAAAATTAGCCACCCGAACAATGAGCGCGATGCTGGAGCAGAGGGACTTCCAGTGCGGGGAGATTATCTGTCGCCAGAGTGTCGCGTATTGAGACAGTTCACTTACTGGGCGTCCCGAGGTAGCGCGCGGGGCAGATGACGTACCAAGGTCACGTGGTTTGTCCCTTTATAATGGAGTGCCGGCGGCGCTAGCCGAATTCGTTTACTACGCTCCGTGAAGTCACGAAGGTTAAGCGAATTCGAGACTCGCGGGTTCTTGGTTGGGTGACCAGCCAGGGATCTAACGTCGTCGAGCCCCTGGCCGAAAGGATAAAAGGCACTGACTGACTGACTGCGATGTGACGAGACTTGACTTGAGATTATTCTCAGTAACGGAGTATGTGTATGAGTATAGTATGCTCAGTAACGGAGGATTACTCCAGAAGAAAGCGCTCAACGCCCAACAAGGGTTAACAGACGCGTTGCATCAACAACGTCGCAACGAATAAAAGAAAGCCAATGGCGGGTAATGCTTCTTGGTTTCCGCGCAATGTATTACTGCAAAAACGTGTCCGCCCAGGCTGGCGCGGAGTGCTGTGTGCACGAGGTGCTCCGATGAGGTGGGGCACGTTGAGTGATTGTCTACCACTGTAGGGCAGAGGGTGTATCTGCCAGGACATGGCAGTCGCGCAGTCGCGAGTAGGTCGAGTTGGTTACTCGCTTGCGCCGCCGCATTGTACGGGGAGAGAGCGGGAGGCGGGGCCTGAAGATAGTTAGCTCCGACAAACACCTCAGTGTGAAGATCTCGATATTGTAAATAATTATGTAAATTAACTGTATGTAGCTCGTTTGTATCTGCGTTCTTGTGGCGCATATCTCTAATCACGACCTTACACCAACTCTCATTCCCTGCAAGTCCCTCCTCCCACCGCGCCCACCGTATTTCAGTCACCTGTCGTTCCACGAAGCTTCGAAGCCAAATCATAATCCCATCATTCCTGCCCTCACATTTCCTCCCTTTAGTCTTCCCGTCCCTGACTCACTCTCCGCTTGAGCGCCTCGCTCTACAGCTCTGGTTTTGTCCATCTTCTAAACCCTCTTAGGAGCCCAATTGGACGGACGGATTCTAGACACAACTCAATCCAAGGGCATCCAGAGAGTAGGGCGACTGGGGCAACTTACTCCAGGCCTCCACTTAAGAGGGGCTTCGAAAATACATTTCTTTCAATACATTTTTGGAAAAATATTAGCTGTTGTTGAAATATGATTCACTTTAAAATATATTAATAAAAAATGCAAATAATAAATAAAGGGAACTTTCGTTTGAAATAAGGAGCCCCTATGCATCTACTGCCCCAGGTCCTTTCTTTTCTCTGGGCGCACCTGCCTACACAAATTCTTCTCCCTCGCCCATTCCATGGCCCATCCCACTCTCTGTGACGTTCCCAACTCTTCTCCTTCCCGGCCTCACACCACCGCCCCAATCACCTCCCCTAGCACCTGCCCTACTCCCTCTGCCCGTCCGCCGTATTTCAGTCGCCAATCATTCCACGTAGTATGGAAGCCTTGGACACGATTCTAAACACAACTGATACTACATCCATTCACTTACTTCGCCCCACCCTTCCTCAACCCTAACACACTCTCCGCCTCGCAGTCCCGATTTTCTCGTTTCTAAATCCTTCTAAGATCCCATTGGACTGACAGATTCTAAACACAACTGGTACAACCATTATTTTCCGTCACCCACCCACATGTTCTCTGTGTCGTCCTCTGTCCACGGCCTCACTCCTCCGCCCCACCCACCTCATCTAGCACCTGCCCCACTCCCCCCGTGCCGCCCCCTCTCCGCCCATCCGCGCCCGCCGTATTTCAGTCGCCTGTCGTTCCACGTAGCGTCGAAGCCATAAACCCGCGCGCTAGTTCCGCGGCCGAGGGAAGGAAACAACTTCTATCTCGCGTGGCGCGGACGCGCGGATAACGGTGCACGTGCCGAACCCCTTGTTACTCGCCGCCGGCCGCCCCCTCGCGGCTGGAATTGCTCTGTAAATATACGCTCCTTTGAGGATCATCCTTCGGCTTCACGTGAGACCGGGCAGCGGTTCGCTCGCAGATGTTCCGTTGCCCATCGTGACCCACTCGCTTTTGTTACTTACCTCTCTCTCTCATTGTCTTTCTTTCTGTGGCTTTCTGAGCATCTCTTCCCCTTGTTAACAAGCCTATTGTTTGCTACTTACTCGTCCTGGGTCGATAGTCGGAATGTTTCAGGGGGGATGTTTGTGTGCCGTTGAGTGTTACATGGGAACGTCGCGTATCGTTGGGTTCAACTCATGAGTTCAAATTTTCGAATTCTCGTTTCGAGTTTCTTTGCTCCCAGTGAACATTATCGATCTCTCTTCAGTCGTCCTGGGTTACAAGGCAACGCGTTTGACGTAGGATGACGCGTGTTGTGCATATTACTTTTTCGCTTTCGAATGTTGCATAAAACTTTAAATAAATAAAGATGTAATCAAAATGATCTTACCCAACATGTAAGAAGTCTGTAATAAGAGTGACAAGCATTTTGACATGAAGCCAAACCCTTATGAACCTCGAAAAAGTTGAATCGACGTTCAAACATACCTAATCTGTAATCAAAGACGTTGCACGTCGTTGTGACGAGCTAATTTATATTTTCATATTTTTTAATAATCAGAATCTGAAAAACGGATAATGATACTCGAAGAATGTCTGAAAATATTGTCGACAATATTCGAATGGCAGAGTATAGAAAGCGAAGCATCCAGTCGAGTGCTAGAGAGGATGTAAGAGAGGTTGAATACCACTGACCCAGAACGTGGTATTGGAGAAAGCATTAGATGAAAGCCGTTACCCATCAATACTAATATTGAATGACTTCTCCAATTCTGCCTCCTAATGTTTCTCAGACACCACGCACCGCCTTCCTCTCGCTCCGTTTCTTTCCTCCCCCTGTCATTCACGATCTCTGTTTCTCTCATGTAATTACCTCGTTCTCCGTCTCGCTCAAATTCTATCTCCTGAAGTGCTCTGGCACCGCGCACCTAGACCTGTTTATGAGGGCGAAATGCCAGGAGATCATTGTAATTCCGGTTTTATGGCCCCGGGTCCGAAACGGAACGAAGCATTGAGATGCGGCCCCGCCGACGCGGGGGAGGAGTGGGGGGTGCGAGAGGGGAGGGAAGGGAAAGTCGGCGCGAGGGAGCCGGTTGTATTTATGGTTCATATTTCCTCGCGCACCCACCCCCAACTCCCTGCTACGCGGCTTGTGTTGCGCGCAAGTATACAGTCCCTAATGCCTCTTCGTGAGAACTGTATCCTGACTAAGACCGTTTTCTCCCATCTCCTGCCTGCCACCCTCGCGAGGCGATCGTGACGAGCTCTAGCCGGCCCGGGCTGCACGAAGAGGGGTGGAGGTGCATGAGATGGGGGAAGGGGGAGAAAGGGTTAAGCGTTTATCCTTCCGGGTTGCGAGTGTGGAGGAGGCGGGGGAGTTTATCAAAATTCAATAAGCGCTTCTCCGCGCACGCTTGGCTGGTGGAGAAAGAAAAAACGAAGTCGAAGAGCTGGGCTGGTTTGGCCGACTCGCTCCTTCTCGGGACGTCGTCGACGAAACGGTGGTGGAGACTAGCTTCTTTTAGTCTTTTCTTTTTTTCGAGTATGACGGCTTCGGTGGTGTCAGACACATTAAGCAGAAACAAGGATATTTACAATTGTCCTTTTAACGAACAATTACACCGGGGTTAGGTGGCTGAGGTCATGAACCGATTTCATTGGATTGTCTCTGATCAGGAGGTCCTTGGGTTCATGTTCCGTTGGTAGCAGGATATTCGACATTAACTAGAGAGCTGTATCGAATTCAGTCTCTGGCTGGAGCAGAATTCTAGCGGCCGGCTGCTGTGATTAGTAGTTTTCAGTGGTTTCTTCGATCAACACCAGGTGAATGCCGAGGCAGTACCTTAACGTACGGGCCACGAACCGCGCGCGATCTTTCCTTCCTTTTCCTTCTATCTTTACGCTTTACTTGCACACACGCATACACACCCTAAAAATATCACTTCCACGCAAGTCGGGAGACCAGATATTGTCCCGGCTGAGGCGGTGCCATGCTGGTGGGAGATACCTGGTTGAGGAAAACCCCCACTATCCGCCAGGTAGGTCGGCGCTGGATCTCGCCATTCAGCGGGGAGAGATCATCGCCATATCCCGCCTTAAAAACGTGCACCACACTCACGCGACTAATGACTTAGCAGTTGATGCGTCCGGAATCACTCATTAATCGCATATGATCAAAACGAGTATTGTACTTCATCACCTACAGCAAGTACCTTCACCTACCAAGATAGAAGATAATGACGTAAGCCTCATCCCACCCTATGTTCAGAAATGATTATTGCACTCAACGTATCGCATACAAGTACTTTCGCGGTGTCAGCGTCCGCTGTTTCGAAGACGGAGTGTAGTATTTCTGTCGAACTGACAGGGTTCCAGTTCCTCGTGGGTCCTGGTAGCTCTGGAATTGCTACTTGGAGATAACGGTTTAAGGTCGTTGGCTTTTGTTTCGTTTTCGGGTAACCGCGGGCACGAGGAAGTGGATCGTTGTAACGTAAACACCGATATCATCCGGTCATCAACTCTTCCCAACGGATCAGGCAGCGGTGCTTGGCACTCCAGCAGGGGAGGGTACCCTGTGTTCATCTCCGCCGTTTATTTGCCATTTAGATGCTATGAGATTCGGAAATTAGTGTCCTCCCGCTCACTAGATCTTCTGTTCTTCCTTTTGTTTCGTTGAGACGTCGTTAATCTTCTGCATTTGTGATTCCATCTGGTTCTGCACTGACTTAACTTCGAACTCGATGTGTCATGATACAATCCCACCTTTCAGATTAGTTTGATAGCAATTGTGTTGTAATAGTTTTATTCTAATTTGTAATCTATGCACTTGGTTTCATTCCTAACTCTTATAAAATGTGTCACTGTTAGATTTGATGATGATTTATTTTCGTTACAAAGAGTTGAAACTGAAATTTAGGGTAAAAGTACAATCGGTCTCTAAGATCGAACCCTGCATGACCCTTAAACCATTTCAAAAGAATTGGAAAGATGAAAATATAATTCTTCGCTGCCACTGCAGTAATTTTACTTTTTGTCATCAATGTTTAAGATTCGAGGATATTTAATCTAAGACAATATCACGGATTCTATATGAAAGTAATTTTGAGAGCAAGATGGTTCAAATGCAATATGGTTAATTGTGTTTAGTGGAGTCAAAAGATTTAAAAATATTTTAATGGAAAATTAAATCAACAATCGCGAATAAATAAGTATTTGAACCATTAAGCATTCGTTCTTCCAGATTCCCTTCTTCAAAAATGGTTGCACACTCCTTGCTTTATGTTCTATTCGTTATATACCTTGCTACCTTGGGGCGTGTTTTATTTTGCTACATATTGCCAAGTTATTGCAAGGGTATAAATGCAAATTCTAAATATAAGACTAGCAAAACTATTTTCCGCAACAAAGGAAAGAAATAATGGTTAACTATATTACTGAAAATAATAATCAAGAATATGTTGACAGCACAATTACAGCGGAGAGGTTAAATATAATTTATGGAACGTCAGTTATATATTTTGGTTATGTTGTGTTAATACAATTGGGAAGGGACGTTTTTAAAAATCATTACTTGACGATAACTATATGGATTCTGGACGTCAGTCTTGTAAGGGACAGATGTCACGTACAGATGAAAACGAAAGCAGTATATCATGTGCTGCAAAATAAAGCAGATCGCATGCAGCAAGCTGCTGTACTCTCTCTTCGCGAAGCATTTGATTTATGACGCGTGTTGCAGTAGAATCGGGAGATTGAAAGGCTCGGAGAGTTAACATGTGAATGACAGGGACACGTCATGAGAGACCAACTCGTTTTGGGAACTGAAACTGCCTTTCTTTCCCATTCGGAACAGACGAGAAGAGGAGAGCATCAATGAATAAACAGATAGAGAAATTCGTCCTCAACATCCAGGGGAAATGGATCTGGCAGTCGCCACACTCTACTGCGGAAGCAACAAAAAATCGAAGCTTACGGTACTTGAAAAAATTGTGGATTTGTGTTTACACCATGTCAACACACATTCCAATATAAATAGACTACTTATGTTAACAAAATGTTTTGATACAAAATATGATGATATACAAATGACTTAAATCTTCAAACGGTACCTTGCTCTGCAGTACGCTCCTAAAACAAGAGAGTACACCTGAGTGTTCAATTAAAAATACTTTTTCAGCGGTTAAAGCTACACGTTCTGAATTACGAAATTTTTACGTATCCTTTTGATTTTTCAAAAGGTACAAAAACTAATTTATTGAAATCTCTCTTGCCATTGATATTGATGTCATAGGCATTTATTTTAATTATTGCACTCGTGTGTAAAAGCGCTTTAAATGATTTCTGCTAAAAATTCAAGGCCGAGATTGGCCTATCGGATGTCTTCACGGGGGTGTCCCCAGTGGTACCAGTGGTGCAGTTGGTACCGCAAGAAACCCTGGTAGGACTTTTAAACGTCAATAGATTTCAACTTGGAAGAAGGTGGGACAAAGCCGAAAACCTACCGCAGACTCGAGACAGTAGGAAGCTAACTAGTATGAGAAAGTCTGTGTTATTCTGTAGCACCATGAGATACACATTCATCGCCTACAATTGATTCTAAAAATTTTATTCAAATTATATCAATCTTATTCGCACAATACATTTAAAAATGGAGTTAAGCAGATTAATAATAAAATGCATTGCGATAAAACATCACATTCAACTGGAGATTATTTCTTTAAAATACTTTTTAATATATTTTTTAAAATATATAGTTTTATAATTATTCAATTTTCCCTGAATAGCTTCTCACAATATGCCATACACTTCCTTCCATGCTTACATGATTTTGGAACTTCACTACACATATGTTTTACCTTTACAACATATCGCAGTAATTTACACAAAGGACACAAGGGAAGTGAAATTTACCGAATAAATTCTCATAAACTCGTATGCCAGAAAAGTCTTTAAAACACTTAGAATTATATATTTCAAGCGTCAAGAGCCCTAATGTTATGAGCGAAAATAATGTTAGTGTATCTCCGCAATTCAATAATTTCTTATTTCATGAAATTGCTTAACGAAAATATTTCAAATTTTGTTGTTTCAGATTATACGAAAAGAAACAAAGTGCACAAGTATTATATGAATACTTTTTATTTGCGTTTGCAGAAACTTGTATTTACATAACTCTACAGCCGAACGAGATAAATACAAATGCCACAAACTAAATAAGTAAATTCTAGAGTGTTGTGTACTAGATGATACAAGATTGGAGATGTCCCACTCGTTATTTTCCATCGTTTACCAAGGGTTTTCCATTTAATGAACGTCATGCACAATTAGGCACAAGCTGAGTGTGGCCTTAAACCAGAAATGGTATTATAAACCCTCTAACACAATAATGATACTAGAGAATTGTGATTCACAAGTGTACTATTGCATATCATTAAAGCAAAATTAATGATACGTTAACGTTTCATTCGAAACCTAAATCCCTACTTGATTTGAGGAAATCCGCTAAACTTAATATTTAATACTAATGAATTCGAATTAGTTTCAATTGCAAGTTTATAGAATTAAGTGGCATTCTTTTGCCTTTTTGATAATATTTCTATAATTTTGTTCCTTTTGGGGATTGAATAAGTGCCGATCAAATTATATACAGGAAGTCCGGGAAGGAAACGTCAAAATTCGAAAATAAGTTCTTAAGACAATTTTAAGCATATTTTGTCTGATAAATTACTTCTATATTCGGAATGGCTGAGGTCGAGAAATAAAAAAGCAGTAGAATTGTGTAAATTTGATTTTTTTTTCTTTCTTCCAGGGTTAACTTTTATTTCTGAACAAATATATTCATTTCTTTTGTAAATAATAAACAATTTACATGTTTCTGAGTGTTTCTATCCATATGCAATATTTTGCCATCCATTATCCATATGCCACATTTTTGTCTAGAAAGCAAAATAACTTTTGTGTGCTTATTGCGGCTCAGCCACTCAGAATATCCAAGTACGATAGACTAAATGCTTAAATCAGTCTTAAGAGCTTATTTTCGAATTTCCTTCCCGGAAATTCTGTATATAGCTTATCATTATGCTCTTTATCATATCTTCTCTTCTTTTTCCTCTTTCTCCCTCCCTCCTCTCCATCCACTCCTCTCTCTGTCTCTCTCATTCCTCCATCTCGTTCGCTCTCTCCGTCTTCCTTCCACATCTCCTTCTCCGTGTCTGACTTGGCCTTCCTGTCCAACTTCTCCGTCTCGTTATTCTATATCCGATTACTGCTTCTCTCTCTTACTTCTTGGTCTTCTTTCTTTTGCGCCTCTATCCTTTATCGTTTACTACTGGTTTCTCGTTCCTTCTTTAGATGTGATATGTGTCAACTTTGTACAGTTTTTGTTTTTTGCCCTAATGGAGGTGGAAGTGAATATGATGACGACCATGATGAGGGATAGCGGTGGGAGTGATTTTACGAACGGCGTGGGAGAAAGGGGGTTGGAAGGTGATAAATGATGGGGTGGAAAGCCCTACCATGCGCGAAGATACATCCGTGCCCGAAGCTGGACTCAAAACCACGCCCCTTCGTACCGAGGTTGATATGGCGCGTACGCCTCAGCGTTTTTGACTCCCCAGGGTGGCAACTGGGCGTAGATACCCATGCGTACTTACGCTGGGCATCGAGAGCACATTTACCATCTATTTTTCTCACATGAACATCTGACAGCAGCAAACGAGTGATGCAATCATTTTAGGGAAGAAATACGCGACAGTCATCATTCTCAACACCCCATGTTTTAACTCATAATCGAATCTCCGACTTCTACTTGCTAGTACCGCGATAAGACTCGGTAATTGCAAGTATTAGTAGCCATAGATTACAAAGTAACATCAGGATTCACGAAGCATGCATAGATTTCCCGACTGGCGCGCACGCAACTCGTATTTAAACCACGTATCGCCGTACACGTGCCGGCCGTATCTCGCGCCCGCCTCAGATGAAAACGCTTTCCCTTTTCCGCCGCGGGTTTTGCACTGACGAGGCCCCAGCCGCTGCCTAAGGCAGGAGGCGTGGGTGGATTCGTGGGCAGGGGGAGGGAGCGCCGGAGACGATGGGCCTGGTGGTGGAGGGGAAAGGGTGGCAGTAGCGGCAACCAGAGGAGTCCGTATGGGTGGAGGCGACGGGGTCAGTGGGGCGAAGCGGTGGAGGCAGTGAGAACGGTGGAAGCGGAAATGGCAACAGGTCAGGTAGAAGCAGTGTGGAAGCGATGGCAGACGGTTTGTGGTGAGGTGAGGATGGTTGGTAGGGTGGCCGCAGTGGAGGTGGAGGAGGCAGCTGCGGCACCGGGAGCGGAGGGAGCAGTGAAAATCGTCGGGAAGGTTGAGAGCGGCGGATGTGGTATAGACAGAGGAGGCGGCTGAACCAGCAAGAAGTTCTATGGCAGTGATAGCGATGGAAGCGGAGGGGGCAAAGGGGGGGTTAAGAGGTGGGGGGGGCGGCTGGCGCATTAGGAGTGTAAAAGGCAGCTGTACCGGCGGGGGCGGCGGGGAGCGGTGCGGCGGGGAAGGCGAGGAAGGCGGGGAAGGCGGAGAAGGCGGGGAAGGCGGGGAAGGCGGGAGCGGGAAGGCGGGAAGGCGGGGAAGTCGCGGAAGGCGGGGAAGGCGCGGAAGGCGGGGAGGGCAGGGAAGGCGGGGAAGGGGTGGAAGTCGCGGAAGGCGTGGAGGCGGGGAGAGCGGTGAAGGCGAGGAAGGCGGGGAAGGCGGGGAAGGCGGGGAAGGCGGGGAAGGCGGAGCCGACGGGCATGGCACAGGAGGGACGCCACCCGCCTGGCCCCAAGAATACCACGTGAAAACGCCACTACTTCATAACGCCAATTATCCACGGCACTTCCTCCTACGCAGCCGCCATATTACCGCGGGCCGCATAGCACCGCGCCGCCTCTGCCGCCGCCATCGCCGTCTCACACCGGGAGGCCTCGCCAAAAAATTAGTATGGAAATGGATTTGATTGGTATTCCGGAGGCGCGCCGCGTATAATTAGGTGGGCCTGGCTTCCTTTGCGCGGCGGCGGGGGCGGCCGGCGAGACGGGCGGGCGCGGAGAGGGGCGTGGCGCGGGGCGTGGAGGGAAGGGGGCGCGATGCACGTGATCACGCGCGAGGAACCTGCCGTGAGGGAGGAGTCTCCACCCCCGCTTTCGCCTGCTGCGCCTCGCGCCGCGCCGCTGCGACGGCCCCTCTCCGTAGGGCGCCTTTCGCTTGCGCCCTAACCTCCCCCAGCGCCCATTTCTCTTTCACATTTTGTCCTTACTTGTGGATCCGCTTCGTTGATTGATTGATTTTTTCGTGTTTCCGGGCGCGTCAACGGCTTTGGTCATGAGTCCCGTAGATGTAATGCATTTTTTTCTCGGGAGATGGCGGTGATCTTCAGCCGCTGGATGGCAAGATCCGGCGCCGACCTACCGTCGGCTAGTGGGGTTTCTCCCTAACCAAGACTCTCCCACCCGCTGGTGGGAGAGTCCTTAGTCCTTAGCACTTGTGTAAAGGGGAAAGGATAGGACAAGGATGAAGAAGGAAAGATCTCGCGCGGTCCGTGGACCGTTTGTGACGGTACTGCTCCGGCATTCGCCTGGTGTTTATCGGAGAAACCAAGGAAAACTAGAGATCAGAGCAGGTGGCCGCTAAAATTCCCCTCTAGACAGCGACTGAATTCGACCTAGCTGAAAAGCTAGTGTCGAAAGTTCTTCCGCCGTTAGGACTGGAACCTAGGGCCTCACGGTTAGAGGCGCTGCAGTGACATCAGTTGATGCATTGAGCTACCGCTTCCGGTACCGCGTCGTTGCTTTGGACATTTTATTTACGGTGTTTATCTATCCGGATCACATAATTTCGTAATGTGTCCCATTCACAGGCATGCAACCGCTCTCTCCCTCTCGTCTTTTTCATTCGTCTCCTCCCGTCTGCTTTCTGGCTTTGGATTTTCCACACGTTCCTTGTACTTGTCCGGCTTTTTTGCTTGGTTCTATAATAATTAAAAATACTGTTGGGCATACCCCAATTTCTAATATATTTCTACCTTACTTTCACTGTGTCTTCATCAACCCTTCTAAAACCAATGTATTATCATCTCGCACTGACATTATCTCATCATCACGTGTGAAACCAGCGGTTTTTCCTCTCCAGTACTAAATCAATTTCTCTTTTGAAATTCCTCGTTCCTCCGTTAGTTTTTGCAGGTCTTCATCTTGTCCTTTACCGTTTATCTTTACTAAATGCTTCGCTGCCCAACTATAGACTAAGGAGTTATTTTCTCTATGGTTCAACCATGCAGTCCAATAAAGCCTCGGTTTGCACCATGTCGTCTAAACGGCTCCCTTCTCCTTCTCGTTCCTCCCATATTTCTCTTTCCTTCCCTATTCGTATTTCTTTACTGAGTCACGCAGATCCTAATTCAATCTGCTTTGCTGAGTTCCGTTTAGGATTACTTCTCAATATCTTCAATTTCCCAACCCTTTAACCCTTCTCGCCTAACCCCGAGTTTGTGAATTCATAATTTTTTCTTCATCAATGTTTTTTTCAACACCTGCAGTATTCACCATCTCGTCTTCCTTTGCTGTCTTTCTCTTTGCATTCGCTCTATCCACACCCCATTAATTTTCACCGTGCCATTCACTTCCACTATCTTATGTCATCACGTTCACTTCTCAACATATTCCCATTTCGAATCCTTTTCCTCTCCTCTGCCCTCATTGCTCCTTTCACCTTCCGCTTTCTCAAATCTGCCCCGCCCCCCCTTATTTCATTCTCTTTTATTTCTATTACCTGCCCTCATCATTCTTACTCACTGCCCTTCCTATTATTGTATTGTCTTCCGTTCCGATCTGGAATCTACCGAAATGACGACGACACTGAATCTACCGGAATCTACCGTACCGAAATGTCATGTCCCATCCCATTGACTACCACCGGAAGCGGTAGCTCAGTGCATCAATTGATGTCACTGCAGCGCCTCTGACCGGGAAGTCCTAGGTTCGAGTCCTGATGGCGGCAGGATTTTCGACACTAGCTTTTCAGCGAGGTTGAATTCAGTCGCTGTCTGGAGAAGAATTCTAGCAGCCGGCTGCTCTGATCGGTAGTTTTCCGTGGTTTCTCCGATCAACACGAGGCGAATGCCGGAGCAGTACCCTACCAAACAGGTCACGGACCGCGTGCGATATTTCCTTTCACTTCCTCGTCCTATCCTCTCCCCTTACACACATACTTGCACTAAGATGCACTACACTACCACATATTCCGTGAGACCGGTCGGGAGCTTAGAGCTTGTTCTGGCTGGGGCGGTGCCCCGCTGGTGGGAGAGTCCTGGTTAGGGGGAAACCCTACTAGCCGACGGTAGGTCGGCGCCGGATCTCGCCATCCAGCGGGGGAAGACCATCGCCACCTCCCGAGAAACAAACATGCACTACACTAACGGGACTGATGACCAAAGCAGTTGACGCGCCCGGAAACACGAAGAAACCAAACCAAACAATCCCATTGACTACCACTCAACTTCTTCCGTTTCTCAACCCCTTCTCTCACTCCTCCGCCTCCCGCTCTCCTTGAGTTGTGCCCCCCGCCCTCCTTACTTTCGCCTCCTTCATCGCCGCCACCGCCGCGCCGCCCGGGGCGTTTCCTGCACACGCACCGTCGCTTTGATGAAGCGCTATCGTGTGGTATGTGCCTGCGTTGCGTAGGATTTATGGAGCTTTTACACGAACAAACATTACGGTTTAATTTGTACTTCGTCTTGCGCGCCCCGCACCGCACCGCGTCGTCGGCATAGGGCCTGTGGTTCGTTTACTCGGCCCCCGAGTTCCTTCGGTTGGAGTGTTTGGATGAGCATTTTAGTTCGTTTTGTATTCCGTTCGATGGCAACTTTATGGTGTGTGGCTTGGATTCAGTGTCGTCGTAATTCCTTCATCATTTTTGGTTCCTGGTCCCCCCATTAAATAAATCTCTTAAGAGAAGTCTCATACATTTTTTACTATCTCGCTACGGAGTATGTAAAGCTGCGTGAAAAATCGGCGAATTTTCGGCAGATAAACGTTTCTTACAGGGCACTGGTAAGTAAGGTACGAATGAATGAATCCAGGTGCTAAATTAAAAAAAAAATACTGTAACACCAGAATCCATTATTGTGGGACCATGATACCGAAAAATCGAATAACGGAAAAACATCTGTCCGACTGGCCACCCGTCTGTGAACAGCGCTAGCGCTGATTTTCTCCAAAATTGATATTCCCCATTTGATGTGGCTGATGTCGCGACCTCTTGAATTTCAAATCGATATTTTAATTTTGGGGTGGTACTTTAAATGAAACCTCTGGGACATTTTCCAAATATAAAAATGGCTCCAACGGTTTTGTTTAAAGTTGTTTGTTCTATTGTGATAGTGTGAAGAATGTTTAAGAGAATGGTGCAAGTCTCACCCCTCACAAAACCCTAATTTTTCGGAAATTGCCAAAATTTTTTCGGAGTCTTCCAACAACTAAAATATTAAAGATAGAGATTTTTACCTTAATAGAATATGTTCCTTAATGTTAGATATATTGAAATAAGGTCATATACAATTTTTCGAAAATGTCAGTAGTTTTCACGTAATTTTGCGTTATAATGTGCTGTTTTAGCACCACTAGTTTCATAACTATATTATTTTTTGAATGTTAAATAAGGTATACCTTCTTTTTAAATTAATTGTTTATTTGCTATTGCATAGCCAGTGAAATTGCATGGTTATTCTAGTTTCAATTAAAAATAAAACGTTATATGAGCAATAAGTTATGAACGTATACGCTCAATATAATACGAATACGAAACATAAACCGACTTCATGTCGATAAGAAAGCCGTCATAAATATATTTGCAAAGGCGGAAGGAAATGACATGTACTTTGGACAAAGAAAGTAAGTATTTTCCTCTAGATTCATGCGCCATGTGACTCATTGAATTCGATACTAACCTTTATCCCCCCTATCTATATGCCAAAAATCAACCCGACGTACCTTCTATGCAGTTGTCTGAGTTAATCAAAATATCTTTTTGATTTATGTCACTATATAAGTAGTAGAATTTCGATATCTAAAACGTGGCAGAAGCAGAATTATTGTGTAGTTTCGGCACTTTCGATGTATAGAAATAAAAAGTTTCGAACATCATGTGATAAAATGAAGAGAGATGACTTCTCCGAAACTTATAGGAATTCGAGATAGCAACAGATACGAATACAACACCTGCTGTTGTGTTCGTGTTATTCTCCCCAGTAGTCATCTCTACGCATTCACAAGTTTTTTTAATACCTTCAAACAATTCTGTCTTAGCTCCTGGACACTTCTTTCCATCGAACGCCCCATTTTTTCGGCAACAGGCTCGCTCCATTCCAATTTGAAAACGCAGCGCGCTCCTACGGGGATTATTTACATTTCATTCTGCTGATACGTATTTGATTATGATGATCTCGGAAATAACGCACTTACACTGGGGCGTCGTGAGGCTTAAAACTCGTCCTCTTTCACTGCACGCGCCGTGCCAGCAGCTCCGCAGAGGAACTCAAATATGTATATAAAAGGTTCCCGGGGTTTAATTTTGAAAAGGCTTGTCCGTAACCGAATGGAGCCGAGCCGAGTGAGCGGAAACCATCGCAATATTGCGCAAAGCGCCCCAGGCACCCGGCAGACGCCTCACGCCGCCAGCTGTTGCTGCTGCTGCTGCTTCTGCTACGTTTGCGTGCGTGCGTTCATGTGTGTGTGTGTGTGTGTCTGGGTGTAGGAGTGTGCTCGCTTTGCAAGAGCCACGCGTCCCGTCGGTTTTCCCGGGATCAGCATATCCTGTTTAATTTTTTGGGAGGGAGGGCGATTTTTGAGGGTGACCGCCCCCGGGCCGTCTCGTGTCGGCCGACTGGAGGTCGCATATATCTCCGCTGGTCGGTTGCGCCGGCTGCGGTCCGAGTTATTGCTGTCAGGGGTGCCCAAATGGCCGGGAGGAAAGTTAGCGACTTTTTGGGTGCGTGGGCGATCGGTCAGCATCTTTGAGCGGAGGAGGGTGGGTGGAAAGGGAGGGGAGGGAAAGGGAAATGGAAGAGGAGGGGAAAGGGGAGAGGGGAGGCGAGCTGGTGCCGCCCGATCGCGGACAACAGGTTTCTATAAAGCCATCTTATTTTCAAAACTTTTTTTTTCTGTGCGTGTGGGTGGGTTTGGGGTGGCCCCGGGGAGAGGTTATTGCGAACGGGCCAGATGGTGGAGTCCACAGGGCGGAGGGTTGCGTTTGGGAAAAAGAGCACGCGCAGGGTCGCGGGGTGAGGAGGGGTGGGGTGGGCGAGGGAGGGCGAAATTTTAAGTTGTGCTCCGCCGCACGTCGATAGTGTGGTGTCGGTGGGTGCACGTGGCGGTGATAAGGGGTGTGTGGGCTCGCTACAGCCATCTGGCGCGAGAAGATCCTCTGTACTTGGCTCCGCACACTCCTGGTGAGAGGGTCTCCTTACCACTTGTTCTGCACCGAGCGCCTTACGAAGTTGTTCCTTCCAAAAGGCAACGGGACGCAAGTCTTTGTATATTCAAACAACTGTTGAGCTAGAAACACGGGTGGATATACTTCGTAATTTACTCAAAAATGTACAGCAAGACGACTTTCATTTTTATGTTAGCAAACATCCAGGAAGAGATTCCATTCCTCTTCTCTAGAACCACTATTACTGGATCACATGAAAGATCCTTGCGAGTGAGCTCTTGCCGAAAATTACTCATATTGTTAACTTTTATCACGCTAATACGTACAAAATAATCTAAATAATTCATTCCATATTTAATTAGTTTGAAGATGATTTGGATTTAAATTAACGCTTTTAAATATTCGTTCATGATACTCAAAATTGCACGTTCGGCAATTTAATAATACTTTAGATCTACGAGCTCTTTTTTCGTACTCCTTTGACTCTTTCTCTATACTGATAAATGCTCGACATTTAAAGTAAATAAAATAAAAATACATTTTAAACATGTAGTACATATTAAGATATAAAGATTATCTTAGCTTGGCGGAAGCCTATGACTTCACATTAATATATAATATGGAATTTCTGACATCTCTCTATCGTCGTCTCTTAAAGTTGACAACTCAAGCGAAGGAGATTCATTCGCTTCCTATCGACATTTTCGTGATAGCTTTTCATTACGTGTCCGCTTCTGCTCGGCCAGAGCAGTTCTTCCACAGCGACCAGTCCAAAAACCATCTTCAGAGCGAACGAACCTCCATCCCTCTCTCTCTCTCTCTCTCTTTCCTCCATCGATTCTGTGACCTCCAGGTCGTCTCCTTCCTTTTCCCCGCACAGCTGCCTTCAGTGCCGCGGGCAAATTAGTGCTCGAAATCAATTACGCAGGCCCTAATGAATGAAATTTGGGCGAAGGTTTCGCAGGTTCCCGGGTTCTCCCTGTAATATCCACAACGGTCTTGGGCACACGTCACAGTTTCCTCTCGCGTTTCTCGGTAATCGTTCCGAGTCGCTCTGCTCTCCAAACGGGTCGACGGGCGCGAGCGGTGGATTCGGTCGTAAAGTCTTCAGCGGAGCATGCGTTGCCAACCGGGGTGTGATATTGACTGTGATTACGATTGTCGTGCTTTCGAAACGTCATTTCCGCTTTGTGACGTGTACTTCGTTCCGTAATGAAAATAGGGGTGACATTCTCTTTGCACTGCAATCAATGTGGGAGTTGAAAGGAAATGAATGTTCTTGACAGGCATGATGACTTCAGGGAACAAAACAAAATGATTGTTAGATGTTCTCTAGGAAATGATTTTCGACTACATCCCTTCATTAGTAGCTGTTTTTTTTCTTTATTTCGA
The DNA here is from genome assembly GCA_964035755.1 of Teleogryllus oceanicus. NCBI lineage: Eukaryota > Metazoa > Arthropoda > Insecta > Orthoptera > Gryllidae > Teleogryllus > Teleogryllus oceanicus. The sequence goes on along the minus strand of CAXIVR010000003.1, from coordinate 127,954,670 downwards.
AAAGAGCAAATTTCTTTGAAAATAAAGTAGCCGGTCATTTTTCTCATTACCGGGAGTTTCAACACTGCTCGTGAATATCATTTGCAACACTGCAATTCTTCAATTTGACTAGAGGCAATTCCAAGAATCCATTCTGTTCATCTAAGGACGTTTCCGAAAGAAATTGTACTCATAGTGAAGGAAAACGTTTTCCATTATCCATACATCAATATTATTTCCAGATTGGTTCCGAGTATTGGTTCTCAGTAAAAGACCATTCCAAACAGGGAAGAAGTCACGTTTTTCTAGAACATAATTTGTAATCAAAAGAGATTTTTTGACTCTCGTAACTCCGCGTCCACAACAGAAGCTATATAAGCAAGCAAATGAAACCTGTATGAAGTTGTCATTTATATTAAAAAGATAAAAAGAGTTCAGATTTTTTGTTAATATCCCGTTATCGATACAAGAAGGATACTTGATTCACAAGACAGAACGGTACATTTTAGTTACATTTTAAAGACTTTTTGTTTTTTTAATTTAAACGTTCAATGTTATAAATTCTGTAATGGCAACGGAAATTTTGTGGTAATCCATGATAAAATATCCGTGTGGTTTGATATCTCATATATCCCGGATATCCTATATAGAGTATAAATTCGTCTGTTTCTTAATCTTCGAGTGCCATATGTATATGTGTGTATATTTACTTTTCTGCTGTTGACATGCGAACCATATCACTACGACTTGCGGTAGGCCTTGGCTTTCATTGCGTATGCATATCTGCAGCCACAACGTTCCCATTGTAACTTCCTTTCTTTCTCTACAATCGGAATTTGCTTCTTTTTTTATCGACTAACTTAATGCTATTGCCACTGTCATTCCTCCCATAATATTATAATCACTATCGTCGGAAATATCTACCCTCACCTCACCTATAAATTTATAAATTGCACCGATCGTTGCTGAAACATAACCTACTTCAACGCTCATGAACCTTCCAGCCACCATTCACGAGTCTCGCTTTTTTTTCTTCAGTGCAACCTACTCAACCATTAATCCTGCTACATCCGCCGTCAATATCGTCTCCATTATCATAGTCTCCGCCTTCACTTTGGCCGCCACTTCCGACTCCGGTTCTGTCGTCTCCACGATTTCTTAGCCTGTGTTCCCTTCAACACCGTCGCTGACGCCCAGCCCACTGCACCGTCCGCTTCCATCTCCACCACCACAAACGCCTCCACTGCTGTCGCTCCTGCCATTTTTCCTCTGCCGTCTCCATCGACCGAGCCCTTTTCTCTTTTCGCCATAGCGGCGTCCCTCTTGTCGTCACCGTTATAACCTAGCGCTCCTGATAGTAGGGATGTTTTCAAAACATGGATGTTGATGTAAAAACATCGATGTTTTAAATATCGATACATCGAATCAGATGATTTTTAACATGGATGTTTTGGGCTCGATTTTTTTACGTTTTCGATGGATAAAAGATAAAAGTGAAGTGCTCGTGGTGCTCGAAGTGCTCGTGGATAAAAATTCCTATGATAATAATTGTAAAAAAATGAAATAATACATGATGGTACAACTGTATGTTCATATGTTCGAAACAAACGAAACCAGTTTGTACTACTTTCATCGAACAGATTATCCCTTGTCCTTCTTTCGAAGGATATATTTTTATGCGTCATTATATTTCGCACACGGAGAAGGTTTTTTTAAAATTAAATTTTAATTATAAACTAATATTAAGGGCAACTGTCGAAATAAATTTTGTTGTGCACGAATTTAATATTGCAGGTTACTAAACCAGCTTTAAAACATTGATGGATGTTTGGTCGATGTATTATTAATGTTTGGCAACATCGATGTTTTGTTGTCGTACTCGATAGTTGGTTATCCTCCGTCCCCACCTCTACCACCCTGCAGCCGCCTCCACCCTCACCCCCCACCCACTCGCCCCCGTTCGCGTCTGGCGCGCGCTCTTCGCGGCGCCGTCCCATCTCAAAAGTTTGACTTCATTGAAACCTCGAGCGCTGTAAACAAGAATAATGCGTGCTGAGGAGCGGAGGAATCCCTTCGCGGAGGCCTTAACTTCGTTTGATCGTCGCTCTCCGTCGCGGAAAGAGAGCGCTTCGCCGCCCAGCCCCGCCCCGCCGCGTCCCGACCATTCCTCCGGCCACGCGCCGCCGAAGATCAGGGGTGCCACTACACCGGAAGCACCGCGCCGCTCCGCTCCGTTTTAGGAAATATGGGTTACTGGTTTGCTCATACCGGCTGGAATGTTGTGTTGGGTGGTGCGAACGAATTCCGCCGGTGTGACACTGATTGAAGAACAGGAGGGGCTGAGCTTCCTTTCTCACGTTCTGAAAGCCGTGATTGACCTATTCTGCTGAGGAATGGATAGGGCTTCGTTAACAATATCCGGAGCCTGATGCTGGCTATATAATTTTCTATTTACAGGATTTCCGTATGTAATGGAATCTTGTATGGAAATTCTTTATAGCTTTCATATTTTTGAAACCAATTTACTTTCTTGAAAACATGCTTAGAATATTATATAGCTCATCTAATGTGTTTGCAAGAAAGTAAATTGGTTTCTAGATGTGGCGCCGCTGCGTGTGCTACCCTAGTTAATTAAATTAGAATGTTCCCTCTTAATGGTGCACGACTATTTACTTTACATTTAATAGAAGAATGCGACATTTTTTGTTAGTCGATAAGTTTATTTCGATTCAAAGTACTTTGTGTAGGGTTACTCTCAAGTTGACTTTTCATTGATGTATGTTTTGCAAGAAGAATCTGACGATTCCTTTAACGAAAATTAAGAGAGGATTTGTGCACTTTTCGATTTATTTCCTTATAAATAATACATAGATATCGAGACCACATTATGAGAGATTATAGTGAAGAAACTTTGAGATTTTGAAAATTGTTAAGGTAGACTAGCAAAACTGTGTGTGTGAATATACGGACGTGAAAATTGCTGTTTCATCACTGTGTTATTTTATTGAATTATACTGCTGCGGTTTACAATGAAGCTTGATTAAAACGTGCTCCGTTTACGCAAACTATCCACAGTGAATGTTTTTTGTGTATCTATTCACTAATTAAGCTAATTTTGGTCAAATGAAAATGAAATTATTTATCGCAGGGTGATCATGACGAATATTGTTATAGATTGGTCACTCATTTCAAAGAACTCACACAAAGCGATATTGGTTTCGTCGCGATAACTAGATAAACCATATGAATCGATTTCATATTCAGTTGTTTCAGTTCATTCTGTTTCATATAAAGAACTGAACGGCAAACATTTTCAAAATAATTACGTTTTTGAAAGGAATTCTCAAACGTCTGGGGGTTCTTATCTGGATCATTTGATTTTCCAAATATTTGGTTGATTAATGAAGTCTATCCTACGTTTGTATTGGTTTTAGTAAGTTTTCATTTAAATATTTATTAATAAAATGCTGTTTTCCAAAAATGAAAAATAGTATCATGTTGTTTATAGGCAATATTTAAATTCTACCTTATATTAAAATTGAAGGTTAAAATTTAAAATAATTCAATTGCTTTTCAAAAAAATTATAAAAAAAAATAAAAATTTAAATTTTTTTTAAATACTTTGTCAAATCTTTCCGGCCGGTTCCGGGAGACCGGCCGGGAGCTTAGAGCTTGTCCCGGCTGAGGCAGTGCCCCGCTGGTGGGAGAGTCCTGGTTAGGGGGAAACCCAACTAGCCGACAGTAGGTCGGCGCCGGATCTCGCCATCCAGCGGGGGAAGATCACCGCCATCTCCCGAGAAACAAACATGCAGTACACTAACGGGACTAATAACCAAAGCAGTTGACGCGCCCGGAAACACGAAAAAGCCAAACCAAACCAAACCGGAGACGCCGGACTTCCTTCGATGTCTTGAGGAGTGCCACCCCTGACAGAAGCTCGACGTGCCTCCCGCCTAGTTCGCTCTCGCACTCCATTCTTCTTCTTCGTCTTCCGCACCAACTTTGTTACCACCGGAGGCAGACGGGCGGGGTCGGTAATGGTCACGTTGCGCAGCCAGATTGAGCGCAGGCGGCGGCGGCTGCAGCGGGGGCGGCGGCGGGGGCGGCGGGCCGAAAGGGCACGACCCCACGCCACCTGTGTTGCTTCCAAGACTTGCTCATTTTTCTCGGCGAGGATTAAAATAGAATCACACTGAGCCCCAAAATTGTCAGTACTGGTGTGGAATTAGAGGTCTTGTGAAGAAACTGTTGCATCTTCGTTTAAATAGAAGTATGGCGAATACACGTTCACTTTGAACCTAATTTACTGTCCAGTTGCAGGCTACAATGCCTTGTAAAACCTACAAGAACTACTGCTTGAATACTAAGGAAACGAGATGTCGTATCCTGTAAGAATATCGTTTCCTGTAAGAACCCTTTAAAAGTATGGAATCGCTGTAAATAAATGTGACGCAAATTGCATGTGAACAATAAGAAGAAATATCTACGCTTATACATTCCATTTGGACCAGAAGTGTCCATACGGTCGTGATAAAGTTGAAAATGGCCGATCCGCTGGCCGAGATTGCTAAGACAGTAGTGTCGTAGCGATCTCGGACGAAAGGGTCGCGGGTTCGAGTCCCGCCTCGGGCATGCTTGTGTTTGTGTTCATTCTTTCACCCCTTATCATTACCATATAGTTTCATCTTCATAGTTACCACACCGTTAACTCCAATAGTGGTCGCTAATGACCTAGATGTTGATGCAACTTTAAAAAAATGGAAAATGAATGCCATACTCGGCGACCTGCGACCAGCGTCAATAAAGGCAATTTTCAAGCAGTGTGTGAGCTTGTTGAAGGCGATCGCCGCATTGATGTTGCACATATTGCATTAGAGGTGGATGTAAGTGTCCATACCATTGTATCGGGCGGTGACTACAGGCGGCTGGTACCGGGAGCGGTAGCTCAGTGCATCAACTGATGTCACTGCAGCGCCTGTGGCCAGGAGGTACTAGGTTCGAGTCCTGACGGCGGCAGGATTTTCGACGCTAGCTATTCACCTAGGCCGAATTCAGTCGCTATCTGTAAGAAAATTCTCTCGGACTACTGCTCTGATCGGTAGTTTTCCGTGGTTTATCCAATCAACACCACACAAATGCCGCAGAAGTACCCTAACAAACGGGCCACGGACCGCGCGCAATCTTTCCTTCTTCTTCCTTGTCCTATCCTCTTCCTTACACACACACACACACACACACACTTGTCCCGGTTGGGGCGGTGCCCCGCTGGTAGGAGAGTCCTGATTAGGGGGAAACCCCGCTAGCCGACGGTAGTTCGGCACCGGATCTCGCCATCCAGCGAGGGAAGATCACCGCCATGTCCCGAGAGAAAAAATGCACCACACTTATGAGACTAATGACCAAAGCAGTTGAGGCGCCCGGAATCACGAAAAAATCAATCGATCAGTCAATACAGACAGCTGGCGACGGATGGATCGTGTGGCGGCTACCGGTTCATTATGTCAACCTGCCTGACAGCACATGGTTGCATGCATTAACTCTGACTCGTGATAAATTCACGAAAGTGCTTTTCACTTGCTACTTCGAGAACACTCACTTTACTGTTCAGTCTTATTCCTATGTGACTATAAAATATTTGGTCCACTGAAGGAGGCGTTAACTGGAGAAGTATTTGAAGACGATGCTGCTGTTATACAGAATGTGCGCAATCTGCTTCTGCGGAAGCCGTAAAAAAAATAAGGAACTGCATTTTTATTTTTATGTAGCACCAAAATGGTAAAATTTTTTTTAATTAATAGGAACTATTGGAAATTATTAATTTCGATAATAAAAACTTAGTTTAAATGCTTGCAATTATAAAAGTGAGCCTGTTGAAACGTGAAGAGCCAGAATACATTGCATACAGCTAGTTTGAAAATGTGAACTTTGTTCCCAAAATCAGTGATATTTTCTGTTCTAAAATGCATACTAGTGCGTAACTTAGTATCTTGATGTACAATATAAAATATATATTGATGTAGATATGTGTTTATAATATTCCTGTTTTACTTCAGAGTTTTAAATTTGTTGTTCTTTTGTTTCAGGTAAGTTCCCATATATTGGTCTAATATATCGGTAACTGCCCGTTTCAGGTAAGTGTATTCTTGGAGAGTATTTCTTTCTGCTTGCGTGTATTTTTGATTAGAGAATATAGAATTAAGATACATTGAATATCTCCTGCAAAGCATGAAAATCCAAAGCCATACATAATACTCTGTAGAATAGTGTCTAGAAACTCCTCATTTAAAAGTCATACCACAGAATCTTTCTGATCTCATTGTCCATCAAACTGTATACATTCGTTCTGAGCACGTGCAAGAACGCAATGTCATGTGGTGACCAACGTACTTCATGGGCAGGTGAAGGTCATACGTGCTTCTCGTGTATACGGGCACACTCTCCTTCGAAGAATTCCGCGGGAAACAGTCGCCGGAAGGACCTTACGCAGTGTTTAGTCCAACGTACGCTACGGCGAAGCAAATGACAGGGAGCTTCTTGGAACGCGAAGGCCCGTACCGGCGAGTACGAGAAGATTTGCTTTGTCTTACTGACATACGCCAAAGCTTATTTAAGGTTGACAACTAATGCAATGGACTGCAATGGTTTACATCATACTGATAATCAATATTTATATGTGGTACAGACTGATGTTGTCCTTTAAATGATGACCGGGAGCGGTAGCTCAGTGCATCAACTGATGCCACTGCAGCGCCTCTGACTGGGAGGTCCTAGGTTCGAGTCCTGACGGCGGCAAGATTTTCGTCACTAGCTTTTCAGCTACGTTGAATTCGGTCGCTGTCTGGAGGAGAATTCTAGCGGCCGGCTGCTCTGATCAGTTGGTTTTCCGTGGTATCTCCGATCAACACCAGGCGAATGCCGGAGCAGTACCCTTTCAAACGGGCTACGGACCGCGCGCGATCTTTCCTTCCCCTTCCTTGTCCTATCCCTTACACACACACACACGCACTTACACTAACATGCACTACACTATCACATATTTCGGGAGATCAGTTGGGGGCTTAGAGCTTGTCCCGGCTGGGGCGGTGCCCCGCTGGTGGGAGAGTCCTGGTTAGGGGGAAACCCCACGGTAGGTCGGCGCCAGATTTCGCCATCCAGCGGGGAAAGATCACCGCCAACTCCCACGAAAAAACATGCACTACACTAACGGGACTAATGATAAACCGGTTGGCGCGCCGGGAAACACGAAAAAATCAATCAATGAATCAATCCTTTTAATGACTGAAGTTTGGCGAACCATACGAATTAAATGTGTCTCGGTGTCCGTACTATACACTTCATGACCATTTTTAGCTTCTTCTATTGATCTTCAACATGAATGTCTAAAAAAAACATTTTTATTTGCCTTCAGGATGTTAAATCTTTGAATTTTTTTCTGAAATGTCGCATTCATTAAAATGTCAAAATCGCAAACGCTGAATTATAGCATCCACTGAATTTTCAGTTTAAAACCAAAATGTAGTTTCATTTGCCAATATTTACCAATAACAAAAAAATAATTTGATGTTTTTTTATTCTGAATTTCAGAATTGAGGACACACGAGAACATTCTATAGTAAACCTAACATCATTTCAACGCACTCGAATGATGTACATTTATCTATAAAATTAATGGACAATTTCTCAAAATCGGACAATGTTAATCATATTGACACCAATTCTGTTTCCAAACGACGAAAAAATTCATGAGATAAGGGTACACATTTGTCAACTGCGCAACTCCACTGCATCGACATCGTTTGGGAATTGTTAATGCTAAGATATCCACTTTAAGAACGATGTAGCATTTGTTGTTTCCTCTCTTCTGTAGACCTCATTTGAGAATAATTTCACGCCATTTAGTACGTACGTTGCATGTTCAGAAACCGATGATGCATCATAGACGTCACTATCGCAAAGGGATTCGGGGAAGTCATGTATGTGGTTATGTAAGCTCTTCGGTCATGTATTCTTGTAAATGCGTCGACTTGTTGCATTAATATTATGTATCTAGACAATGTCCTGTGCATAAATTTGCCTGACTCTCGTTAATTTCTTTAAAAAGTGCACTAAGTTAAGATTTTTTTAGTAAACTGAGACATTAAAAAAATCAGTTCTCCTTGATTATTTAATACTTACTTTATTATTCTATTCAATTTTCTCCTGTATTAGGTATTTTTATTTTTCAGACATCGTGTAGATGAAATTATCTCCATATGACCAAAGGCAAGGCATTCCATACGTATGCACATTATTAATGTTATTAAGATTTTTCGCTGTTCTTAAAACGACGTTATTATATCACTGAATGAAAACAAAATATGAGATTCGCATCGAAATGCATTATAGCGAACACAATAGCTACTTGATATGTTTTTACACGGAGCTTATTAATGAATAAACAAATCTACTAAATATTTGAAGATGAAGAGTGTCAAATTGTTTGCGTTTTAAAGGAAAGCTATAACGTCCATGTGCTTAAAAGTTATTTACACTGTGTGATTATTATTTCACTTTCTAATGAAGTCCCACCGTGTGACTGTCTAGTCACCCCAAATCCCAAGTATCGAAAAACGGTGACACACAGAGATTTCTCAGTCATACCCAAAGCACACATTCCATGTAAACACCTCACAGATTCACACATGCATACACACACGCTCTGTACTCACCATACACACCCGCATATAAAGTATTCGAGCTCTGTAATTATTCGTAACAGAAAAATAAAAATGCTTGTTTCCTTAATCATCAGATCAGAACCTTCATTTGTTTTGAGTCAAAACTACAACTGAGAGTCTCCATGAATGGTCCTATTTGAATTTTAACAGACACTTTACAGGTTAGATTTAAATACTGGTTAACTTGACTTAAGCGGTAACTAATGATTTCCGAAACACGTGACGTTACTACATGTGACAACTTAATAATGATTATCCGATTTCATGAAACGTGCATCAGGACTAGTAGTATCATTTATGAAATAATATTATATTTCCATAATCTCATTTTTGGTACTTTAAGCTAAACAGAAAAACATTTAATGAGATATCCAGATGCACTTGCTCCCTGTGGGTAGTGTGAATCACTCCACTGTCTTGTCACTCATTATTTTACTCAAGACATTTGCGTTTTCATTCTCACCGAACTCAAAAGCAAAGTAGACTTGAAGATTCAATTTTCTCTCGTAGAAACGTTATACCAGAGCCATCAGACTAAAGAGTTAATAATCTTTTATTAAAATATTCACTTTTTATCTGAAATAAGTAAATCCTTCTGCGACATAGCGACTTTAGATTTCTTTGTTAAACGTAATCTGACATTGTCACTTATCGTAGGAAGACACTGAATCAAAATTGAATCTCCACCATGTTTTATCACGTTGTCTATGACTGTTTAAAGTAGGTAAATGTGGAATTTATATAAATAAAGGCTTAATAATAATAATAATAATAATCATCATCATCATCATCATCTTCGAAATTTGCCTGGCCGCTTGCTGCGGGGCCAGGTCAATGGAAAGGGTATGGCGAAATCAATGGGTTCCTCGATAAGATATCCGATAAAGGAGGTGATCGCTTAATAGAGGTGACCGTTTAAGTAGGTTTAACTGCATGTAGTATAAAATTCAATCACAATTAAAAAATGTCAGTTTGATACGTAACAAACATTATACCCCCACGCATAAACCAGCGTATTACACACCATCAACATACACCATATTGCACACACGCACATACTGAACGCGTACGCACATCATATGCACATCACGAACACTGTCTCCACAAATACATCCTACTATTTCTACACATCCGGCTCTCTCAAAACAAAGAAAGCGACCACCGCAGACATCACAATTACCACACTCGCGACACACTCACCGCACTCTGAAAACGCACCACACCACGCGCTCGCACTATCCACCATGCATACACATCACACACGCGTGCATGTGCACGCACGTGCGTTTCGCCGCAGGGCGCCTCCACCGCACGTCAGCGAGAAAGCCTCGTTCGCCACGCAAAACTCGCGGACCGACATAACTCATTATTTTCAAGTTCCCAACGTTCTTCAGCACTCGACACGCTTTTTCCCGGAACATAAAAGGGAGGGGCTCCCTGGCGGCGAGCGGCGCTGAGGACGGGCCCCGCGCCCGGTGAGGACTGGAAGGGGACGCGTCGGGGCGGCCGAGGCTAATGAGTCGACATGCGGATTGTCACACGGCTGTTTCCACGGACCACCGTGGCGCCGCGCTGCCGTCGCGCCGCGTCGTCGCCAAGAGGCGCCACTCCAGTAAACAAAAGCAGAAGCTCGCGCCCACGTCTCAGCCTGTGCACTGCACACTCGTCACGGCGAGATTTTTTTTTTTTTTTTTTTCCCGATGGGGACGGCTTTCCGGAACACTCTGAATGGCGACTGGAAATTAAATTTTCAAAACGCTGTGTCCTTACGGCTCGTTAAAAGTCAGGAATTTTAACTGGGTCCCTCGCCGGACAAGCACGCACGTATGTGTGTGCGTGGCTGGAGCTGCGACACCTAGTGGACGCACGTGCACGTAGTGTGGGTGTGACGTGGGGGGTGGGGTGATGTGAGACCACATGTAACACACAGAGGTTCATTTCGCGCTGAACAAATTCAGACCGTAATAGCATCCCGTATACATGTGTTATTACGGGAGTTGTTGAAATTCATTTACGTTTTAAAAAGCAACAACGCGTGCTATAATTCACGCGTTTTTAATTTTTTAACGGCGGGTTTTTATCACCTAATCCCTTTTTCGATACACGCACATCGTCCAGAACGCTCCGATGGTTCTGAATTGCCGGTCGTACGCCTCTACGCCGCAGAGGAGAAGAGATAAGGGGAGGAGATTCAAAGGCCTTTTCCATCCTTCTTGGGAGGGAATCGCGTAAGGCTGATTGATTGATTAGTGACTGCGGGCGCGTCAACTGCTAAAGGTCATTGGTCCAGTAATTGTAGTGTATGTTTTATTGCGGGCTGTGGCGGTGATCTTCCCCCGCTGGTTGGCGAGTTCCGGCGCAGACCTACGTATCTCGCACCAGGTATCTCCCACCAGCGGGGCACCGCCCCTGCCGGGACAAGCTCTCAGCTCCCGACACGTCACCCGACAACTGCGGTAGTAGAGGGCCTGTTAGTGTCTGTGTGTATGTGTGTGTGTTTAGTAAGGGGTGAGAATAGTTCAAAGAAGATGAAAGAAATATCACACGCGGTCCGTGGCCCGTTTTGTTGCCTACTGCTCCGGCATTCGCCTGAGGTTGAACGGAAAAAGCACGGCAAACTACTTATCACAGCAGCCTGTTCTCCTCCAGATGACACCACCGTCGGGAATCGAACGCCAGGACCTCCCGATGGGAGGCACAGCATTGACATGAGTTGATATCCTGAGCCATCTTTGCCGGTACGATGGTTCCGAATTGGCGGTCCGAAGCCTCTACGCCGCAGAGGAGGGGAAGAGAGGGGGAGGGGAGGGGAGGAGCCTCTCCCCTCCTCCCTGGGGGGCGATCGCGTAAGGAGCGCGCTGAAATTCGATTTTTCGCGGGGAAGTCGACGCTCTGCCGCTTGGGGAGGGGCTGCAAGAGCGCGCCGAATATTTGATTAACTTTCCGCGATTTTTTTCCACTCGAGACTTTGCTTGCGGTGCGAATTGATTCCTTGAAATTGGCTTGTTACTGGTGTTGGAGGAAATGGAACTAAAGTGTTTGCAAACTGGTGATGACGGAGTCCGAGTGGTTAACATATTTTGTTTCGCGCCGTTGAGTGAATCCCTATAATTGGTATGTTTACGTGAACATAACAGGTTGAATGTATGTCATTTTGTTTGTATTGATATTTAACAAGTATTGATATTAATAATTTTATGTAATAGAATAAATACGATAGAAGTAAATTTTCTTTACTTTAAAGTAGGATCACTCAATCTCTTGAGCCTTATGCTATTTAAGAACTACAAATTCGGAGGAGTTGTTAATGACCAATGGGTTGTCAGCTCTATCATTCAATTGTCAATTTCTCTTGCACTCTACATACGTTTGTATATGTCGGCTGAGTACAGTACTTGTCTTCATTACATTGAAGGAAATTGTCCAAGGAAGAAAAAGTATTTCATTGCTATAGTTAGTACTGAATCTTCGGCTTTTGATGCATATCAGGCGTAACTATCATCCATGAGAGTTCACCAATCAAATGTAAGATTTAGAAAAAAACTGAAATTAGTGATTTCAAATAAATATCGAAATGGTGAATTACACAGCTCTACGTTTTGAAATATATATATATATATATATATATATATATATATATATATATATATATATATATTTCCGTTGTGAATGCTTTTCTTCCCTAAATTTGGAGTGCTGACTCCAACCGGTTTCCTGTATCACGCCCACATTTTTTATTTGAAAAATGAAAAACAAATACTTTATAGTACCCATGACCTAATGTATTATTTATACCCTGAAGACCATTTTCATGATTAAGAAAATGATTTATATTAGAATAATGTAATCATGTAATTGTAAACATAGTGCGCGTACATTTCAGAACAACTACCAATATTGATATTATTTTACAGATAGAAATTTTCTTCTTTTTTTCCAAGAACTTTCAAGAGAACTATAGTAGTCTGCCACCATGTTAACAGTTCAACCACCTTTGTATCTTCTTTCATGACTCAAATTTTGGTGAAAACGTTCACCAGTTCCCCGCTAAAAAAAATTCAAGAGAATGTGGATTAAAGTCAACGTGAGCATGTAGAAAGTGTATCTGTAAACTCATATTATTGCCTAGTTTTCTCAAATTTTTAACATGGTGCTCACAATGATTTTGTATTCTGGACTCCATCTGTTTCTTAGGAAGTTTTAAAAATATTTTTCTTGCTATACCAGGCTTGTTTTTCTATTTGGTTCATTGTATTCTGCAAATTTGGGTCACACATTAATTTCATGATCGGTGGTCCAGTAAAAGCACCTCTATTCAGGTTATCTAGTCATTCTGTGATAAACACTACATATATACTTACAACATTCATTCTCTTTGTACAAACTGGTGAAAATCATAAAACACACAAAAATGGTGTAATCACACTTTAACATTAGATACGTCTCACGCCATACAAAAGTATATAAACGGGATTTTTGTGACAAACATATTCTTAATTTTCTTGAAAACCTGACGTAATAGAAAAAAATCGGATTGCACTGTTCAACTCAGCACAAAAACGCCGTTTAGGAACACGCATTAATTCAAAAACATAATTTTTGCTGCAAAGTAGTGTTATGATTACGTCGATTTTATATTTTAAAAAAATTAATCTGAAGCTGTTGAAGCAACTCTGATGGATCTCCGGGAAACACTTGGAATGGATGCTATGCGCGCATGAATGTGGTTGATGACGGAGGAGCTCTGGAGGTACCACGAACGTTACGTAAAAAGTGCCGCCTGCGGAAGTCTCACGATCCGCGCGCCATCCCTCTACCGGCCGCCCACCTCCTCCGCCTCCGCCTCCACCATCGCCTCCGCCACTGCCAACGCCACTGCCACTGCCACTGCCAACGCCACCGCCACTGCCACTGCCACTGCCGACGCCACCGCCACTGCCACTGCCAACGCCACTGCCACCGCCACTGCCAACGCCACCGCCATTGCCACCGCCACTGCCACTGCCAACGCCACCGCCCCGCCACCGCCCCCCCCCCGCCTCCGCCGCCCCGCCTCCGCCTCCACCTCCGCCTCCGCCACCGCCACTGTCACCGCCTCCGCCTCCAACCCCCCCCCGCCCCGCCCGCCAGCCCCGCCCCGCGCCACCGCCCCGCCATCGGCCCCGCCTCCGCCCCGCCACCGCCACCTCCACCGCCCACCTCCTCTGCCGCCGCCGCTTCCGTTTCGGCTTCCGCCTGCTCCGTGCGGTCGCCGTCCCTGCTCGCCCGGCCGCTGACCTGCGACCAGCTGAGCCGGGGGCTCCACAAACGTCCTCTCTTTATGCGTAATTGCAAGGTTGTACGAAGTACTACTTTTTTCGAACCACAGTCCAAATGTCCGTTGACGAGCCGAGCAGACGACTCCAGAAATTCTTATAAGTTCGTATGCTGCAGATGAGACGTAGTATGAAACGTGTTCGCTTATTTTATTTACACGTACTTGATACATTCTATTTATCATTTTTAATTGTTTGCACCTTTCTGGTTCACTCCTGTCTAGGACATTTCACCACCTTCGTCTAAACGCGTATAGTAGCGCCCAAACATTTTATAAGAATTTGTAATATTGTCTTCATGAAGTCTTTACGTTGATTTTTAGTGATTTAAGATGAATTAAAAACTGGGCATCCTATCGATAAAAGTTTATTTCGATACAGAGGAATGTTGACTACTAACTTAAAAATATAAATTAAAGGCCTCCCTCTGTCTCGATGAAATTACACTTATACCGCAGCCAAAATATCCACGCGTAACTATCACTGAACGTAGACATATTGGGAGAAGTAATATGATGTTTAATCGCAGTGGATCAACTTTTTTTATCACAACCCAAAATGGGAATCGATGTGAAAACAGAAAAAACTATTTGTTAGTTGCTTACATTAAAACATTGCGTATTGCATTATATATTGCATTAAGATATGACATTAACATATTGTTATTTGCTTACATTAAGAAAATTTACAACTGTTAAGATTTTCACGATTTGTAGAAGACAATTTTGGAGGTTTTATGTCAGACCATTGAAATTCCTATTATTGAAATCAGACGGCGGGAAATAGAATTGAAATTATAAAGTTTTGCTTCCGCGTTCTACCTGTATTCCTTCATTTCCTAGGAATTCATTTCTTTTCGTTCTAGAATTTTTGCATGTTCTGCGTATACATGAATATTTCTCTATCGATCTTCTTGTTCACAAACTCGAAACGTCATGGAATTCTAAAAATCCTAAGGAGGTTTCTTTTTATTACCTTAATTTTACTAAACAAACTGACAAGAAACAATCTTTTCTTTTTTGAAATCATAAATTGGAGGGTGAACTCGACTAACTTTCTGGAGGAAATAAAAACCCTGTTTCTCTAGATGTGTCAGGGAACGCATACCATTCATTATCTCTTCTTAAAAATTTCCTGCATTACTGGATTTTATTATTTCTTTGTAGTTCATATTTTATGTTTTGCATTCGTTCTTCTCTGAAGAGTTAGTCATATTTTAACTGTATAAGAGTTCAATTGTTGTAGTGAAATATTTTAATTTACAATCTAGAACGTGGATAATAGAAGTATCGTTTTCCGGTATCTGGGGGAAAGGAGAGCACAAAATTGAGAAAGAATCAAAATATCTGAACGTGAGACAGAATTATGAGTTCAAATTCACATTTTTGGATCGATTGGATTAAAATGTTATAATTTGTAGATAAAAATATCAATATAAAATTACAATAGAGATTTATAAGACAGTATTTCAAGAACCGAAAGTTTGTGCAGAAGCATACAACGCTTATTGCTCTCTTGGTGCTATAGACAGTCCCTCTAACAACTATTGTTTCTATGTCAAGATTTTTGATTTGAGATACCTAGCAATGAATTCAAATCCTGATAAACACGGAGATGAGATACTGACTCTGGAGCCTTCGTCGAAGTTTCCCTTTGCTAGAACCCTTTGTCCTGCTCCCTCTCGTCCTCAGATTCGTTCTCTTCCTCCTCCGTCTTGTCTCACCCCCCTCCACCGCCATCTCCGTTCCCCTCCTCCCAACCCGGTAGTTGATATCATTCACTTTGTCGCTGTGATGGGGTCGTGAATAATTCAGAGGTGGAAAATTGAATGGATTATAAATAAAGCGCGCCGTTAAGGCAACAGAGTGGAGGTGTCTGTTTCTTTTATGCAGTGGGCCTGGTATTACGCAACCACACAGAACCCTTGCCCGTACGAACTGGTGCTGTGCGGTTTATGTTAATGTATGTTTAGCGAACTGTTTTTGCATTCGTTCCCTCCGGAGATGTTTTCATTCCTTCTCTTCGCCCCCCCCCCCCCATTGCTTTTGCGTGAAAACAATTCTTCTCCGAGGGCGATATAGCAGACCTCATGGACTGTCATCCACGATCTCAAATTACTGCGACAGTCTATCACCATCACCATATGCGGCGGCGATGGTGTAGCGCTTAGCGTATCGGACTGCTATACCCAAGTTTGCGGGTTCAAACCCGATCTAACCCGTGGATTTTTAAGGGCGAAAAAATCCTTCGTACGCCTTCCTTCGGGGCGGGGGGAGTTAAGCCGGCTGTCCCATGTTAGTACTGCATGTAAAAGATCCTCAAGCCTAAATGATGCCTCTGAAATAAATTCAAATCGCCTGTTTCGTCGCCCAATACCTTCTTTCTCCAATGATTGGTGAAAGGAGTGTAACGAAATTTGCGTGGTCAGACGGAAGAACAGGCTTCATGGCCTGAGTCTCGCCACGTAAAATAAGGCAAATTCAATTCAATCACAGGGCGTGGATCAAATGGAGATGAGGGATTAGCTTACTACCGATCTTGTGAATGGAAATGGAGACAGGGTGAGAAAGGAAAGATCGCGCGCGGTCCGCAGCTTGTTTTTGTAGGTACTACACCGGCATCCGCCTGGGAATGATCGGAGGGCACCATAGGAAACATCCGATCAGAGACGCCAGCCACTGGAAGTATCATCTAACCCGTGGTAAGCTTCGATCCAGCTGCTTCCTGTACGATGGGTGCACAGGCAGGTATTGATAAACGTCCAAAACGTATATTTAGTACGCTGTATTAATGGCGACGTTTATTACGTAACTGTACACACAATTCGCTTAATTGGAAATCAGTTTAACTTAATTTTATTATTTCATACAAACACGTTTATTTAAACTGTGAGTTATTTATTTTTTCTCAGTGTTGTACTGACACGCGCAACGATCGGGTATTCAACTCAGGACCCGTCAGCCACTGCAACTTCTGTTGCGGCATAAGTAATGGATCTTGGTGTTGTGGCAAGATGTGCATTCCTAGCACTCTGTACCATCATTGATCCTCAATACTATTCCTAATTCCTTCCTCTTCCCTATTAAGCTGTATGGGATAAGACTAGGTGCACGACGTTAAGGGCTTACTGGCCGCCACGTGACCGCCATCTAGCTCTGGCATGGCTCAATTCCTCTAATACCGCCTACGTTCCATCGGCTCACGAGCCACGTTTGTCCGAAATAATATGTACAATGACCGATATGGGTCTCAATCACAAGCCACATCGTCGCGATAGATTGGGCACCACGGTGGCACCGCCTGTAGTAATTAGCCCCAGACGTGGGTTGATTGACTAGTGATACAGGGGGGCATCAACTGCTAAGGTCATTAGTCCTGTTAGTGTAATGGATATTTTCAGTGCGGGAGTGGTGGTGATCTTTCCCCGCCTGATGGCGGGATCCGGCACCGATCGATCCGTCGGCTTGCGGTGTTTTCCCCAACCTGGTATCTACCCTTCGGAGTGACACCGTACCTATCGGGACACTCTCAAAGCTCCCGACGGGTTTCCCGGCATATAAGTGTGTGTGCGTGTGAGTAATAGAACAAGGTAGAGGAAGGAATGATCGCGCACGGTCCGTGCCCCGTTTATACATATAGGATACTGCTTCGGCCTTCACCTGGCATTCTAGCAAAGGTCGAAAATCCTTGCGCCGTCAGAAGTCGAACCCTAGGACCTCCCAGTCAGAGGCACTCCACTGACATTATTTGATGCCCTGAGCCACCTCACCTAGTCCCAGACATGAGTGGTGGCGTCTGATGATACCGATAGATTGTAACAAACAAGAATACGTACGAATGTTAACGCATTTAGTCTGAAAATAATTCGCTGGGTTTGATACTGCACGCCATCTTTTTAAATTTCGATTCAATCTTCTTTGAAAGCTTTAGCTGTGGTCACATGGTTCCCGTGTCGACCCTTTTCCCACACTCTTCTTCTTTCCTGAGCTGCCGTCCTGTGGCCAAGTGGCCTACTTCTCCGACTTTTGAAAGCCCTAGACGGCCGCTGCCTGCAAGTTTGACATAACTTTTGTGTGTGGATTTTTCTTATTCTGTTTCCGCGTGCTAGTGGATGTAAGGGTCCGGGAAGAGACCAGATTTGCCTTGGGATTTAGTTTTCATTCTGTTGCACTCTTTCTTCGCCGTGGATCTTCCTTTTTTATTTTCTTTGTTCTGGGTCTGGAAGGCACGTTAATGGAATATTGGACGGAGGTAGCGAAAGAAGGGATATTCAGGTTTGACATGAGATTTTTGAATAAATAAAGATGCAACGCACGTCCAATTCAAATTGCTCCTTGAGTGGATTGAAAGTGTTTCCTACTAACTTGATTAAAGCATCGCCATTTTTTATGCAAAAGTCTTTCCGTAGTGAATTAAGTTAGAAATTCTAAGGCTTTGCCACTTCCTGAAAACACGTTTTCCTTCAAGCTCGGAATATTTTCGATCTTTAGAACGGGGCGCAAGTCGTGAGTTGGGAAACTACTGAACTACAAAAGTGTGCTGTGTTAAATGTTTTATGCTTTCTTCATATTTGTAAAAGGATCGCTCTCCCTTCCTCAATTCGTGCATTGTCGCATGGAATCGCCCCGAAGGCGCATCTAATTCAATTGCGCACAATACAAGCGCCCCTTGAGTCTGGGGATTATTTCAATCCTAGGGGCTCTCTCTTTGGATGTAGGTAGTGGCGGTAGTGGATGCGGCAGCAAAATCTCGTTGGGAACTTTGCAACTTGCGAATAATTAATGGCGGAGGTTGAGGAGTGCCCTGTGAGCGGCCGGGCAAAGGGGGGAGTCGGGCTAGAGGGCGCCCTAGGTTGCGGAGGAGCAGGCTGGGGGGGACGGTACAAGTGTGGTGGTGGTGGTGGGTCCGGAAAAGCGGCGACAACGCCAGAGACGCTGGCAAGTAGGGGACAGCAATCGCATTACGTCGGAAGTTGCGGGTATGAAATGAAAGTGGAAGGCGATGCTGGGAGATGCGCAATTATACCATAAAACTGATGATACAGTGACGACATAACTGCTAAGAGAACATCGAAAGATAAAGACATTGATTTCATGTCAAGAACAGAACGACGACGAAAACAGCGATGACAGATATAATAAAAGACAAAACAAAGTAAACGAAAGTTGAGGTACTGGCAAAGAGAGAGTATTAGAAGGAAATATTTCATGTTAAAAATAAATATCAATTTGAAGATTTAGAAGGATTTTGAAAATAAGCTCAACAAGGTATTAACGACACATAAAATCAAATTATGGAACAAAGACATTAAATCTGTACGTTATTGAATATCAGTAAATGACAGAAACGCAAATGATAAAATGACATGATGAATACAAAAAAATCAGAAGTTAATTTTATATTGTATGTAGCT
This sequence comes from Teleogryllus oceanicus, assembly GCA_964035755.1. NCBI lineage: Eukaryota > Metazoa > Arthropoda > Insecta > Orthoptera > Gryllidae > Teleogryllus > Teleogryllus oceanicus. The sequence continues at coordinate 127,935,246 of CAXIVR010000003.1, read as the reverse complement.
ACTTTCATTTTTTTCAGTTATATCCAGTTACCTCAGAAATATATTTTCGACGAATTTAATGTCATATTTTTAATTTCACTGTACTTGGAACGTGTATAATGTGTAGTTTGAAATAATATAACTAAATTACATTCAAGAATCATGCCACTTAATAAGTATACGTGAGTATTATTCATCTTCGTCTAATATGCCTAGTAACAAAGTGTATTTACGTTAGATGGAATAATGAAAACTTGTCCAAAATGCAAGAAACGTTTCAAAAATGAATTCATTTTTAATCACAATTTATTGATTCTCTAATTAGAAAGAACTTGATGATAAAAAAGATTGCCATAATTATTAATTAAATTTAAATTATTTTATTATTATTATTATTTTGAGAAACTCTTGATAAAAATAATTATTCAATGAGTAAAAAAGAATAATTTATAAATGTATAGCATGATTTGATATAAACATAATTGGAATGTTCCTTAGGCCTCTTAAGTTACTAGAAATTTCTCTGCCCTTCTGCATTAGGTAAACTACAAGTTCGATAAAATGCAGAGCTACAAAAGGTGTGGTTAGATTTCTATACTAAAGAGTGGTTTGAAAGCTGAGAATTTATTCTTCTCTGGATTACTCTCTCGATTGCCCTGTCCTAAAAAAGAGAGCAATAATAATGTCTTACAAAAACACATGTTACCCAATAAGTTAGTTGGCGAATCTCCTGCAGCCTGCTAACAACAAACATTGATATCTCCGCTTAGAAATGCGGAGCCACAAAATTGAGTTGTCAAATTATATATATAATTTGACATTTCGACCTTAGTTGAGGTCTTTTTCAAAATCGAGGGTCCGGGTTTGTTGAAAATAGTTATTAAACAATCAGTTAGCATTATTATAATAAAAAATGTCAAAGTTATAAAAAACATTGAACAAGTATATATGGTCGCAGACAATATATGGCCAACTAGTATGACATCAAGTCCAACTATTGGACTCATAGACTTGACCGTCATGTACTGACACCGCGAAGAAACTATATTGCCATTCTGATTCCATTCTTGAAGGAAATGAACAATTCACGGAGAACGAAGGAAATCCGTGATTAAGTGCTCCGCCAGATTACGAACGTACTACACCCCGTGTTAATGAATCGCACGGGAAGTACTGGTAATAGAAACAAGCGTCGAGCCGGAGGTCGGGCGCGGACGTAGCGCGGCGGCGTCGGGCGTCGCGGTCCAGCGGACCGCCTCCTCCAACCGCCCTTGCCGCCTCCCGCCCATTGGGCGTCGTCGGTGAGCCAGGCGCCGCCGTCGCGGGCTCCTCGCCGAGGAGAGAGAGGCGGCGGCGGCGGCGGTGGCCCTTTGTTTACGGGGCCGGGCCCGTGCATTCGAAGTAGGGGTCATTAGCATTCTGCGGGCACCGGGACGCTTCCTTTCAGGAAATGCAGCGCCCGCCACCGCGCCCCGCGCGCCCGCCTTCGCCGCCGCCGCCGGCCATCCTCGTCTCCCCCGTCACCGCAGCCGTCGCACTGTGCCAACTTTTCCTCAATCAAAACATTTTCAGACGGACTGAATCCGCTATTTGGGTTTTCCAAAATGTAATTTCTAGGCGGCGGATTTTAATGAAATTTTTTGATTAGCGTCCTAATTTTAGGTTATGACAAACGGAAATGGCCCAGTTTTATATGCTATTTTTTTTTTCTTTTTTCGTTTATTTCGACTACTAAGTTATTATTACCTTTTCCCGTCATTTTTAAAGCATTTTCGCTGATTTCGCATCGAATTTAATATCATTTTAGTGGTACTTGCTTTCAAATATTATTTACCAAATGCAACACATGTTCTCAACACAATTGCTGAGTATCCTATACGATTTCTTTATAATGAAGAAATTATAATGTCAGCCTTTGTGAGTACGTAATCTAAGGTTCCTGTGACGCGCCATTGTTAATTTGGCCGATTTCGGGTTAACGAAAAACAGAGTTCCTTCTAAAGAACAATCCAAACGAAAAGTTTGCAAACTGAGTTCACTTGAAAAAAAGGAAGAAGCGTCGATTGCTTTAATAACAAATCCAACAACTTGAGTGGTTCTTCTGAACTGGTTTTGATCAATTTTTTACATAATTTTTGTTTGGTATCGTAGGCTTCCGCGGCCAGAGTCATGATCTGGGCTGTCCGGGTGACGCCGCGTCGAAGGCTGGGGTGCCGACGTTTCGACCGACATATCGCGGTCCTCTTCAGTGCTGTACTGCCTGCTCGCAGTACAGCTCTGAAGAGGACTGCGATATGTTCGTCGAAACGTCGGCACCCCAGCCTTCGACGCGGCGTCACCCGGACAGCCCAGATCATAATTTGTGTTTGCTTTTAGAGCATTAAAAAAAATTAAGAGTATTTTATTGATAATTTTAGGCAAAATTTTAGGCCATCAAAATACGCTCCGTAGTACAAAATACGCCCCGATTACATTCTGTTAATCAAAAATGCCTAATAGACTTTTCGTGTGGATCAAAATTCTTTTAACATTGTTTGGTCGCGACTTTGGAGGGGCGTGTTTGTTTCGAAAATGTAATTTGGGGATTTCTTTTGTAAAGAGAACGAGATCCTTATATTTTGTCAGGTTTTTCGTAATTGGGACTATTATGCATCGCCTCCGTCCCCCTCCACCATCGTCACCACCACCACCGCAGTCGTCGCATCCATCACACCGTCGCACGGTGCCAACTTTTACTGAATCAAAACATTTTCAGCCATTTTTGACGGCCGTAATTAATCCTCTATTCTGTTGTTCTAAAACGTAATTAGAAGTAAAATTAGCGAGGTTCTTCGCACTTGACCGTACTTCTTGCCTCCCAGTCGCTACGCCCTTCGATCTTTCCAATATTCCTCTTGAAGATCTCGTTCCTTCATCGCCTTTTTTATCTCTTTTTCCCATGTTTTTGTTAGTCTGTCACGCTTACTATTTATTTGAAGTTACCATTTTAAAATTTTCTTAGTCCATTGATTTTCCGTCATCAATAGGATATAACCATACCATCTCAATCTTTTAGCAATTTCATTATGTTAATCAGCAACATCAAAATCGCCTAATACAAATTTTCATGTGAGTCAAAATACTTTTACCAATTTTCGCCGTCGTATTGGAACCGCATTTTTGTTTTTCGAAAATGTGATTTTTGAACTTTTGTGGAAACGAAACATGACACATATACTTTTAATAAATATAATTGATAATATATACTAGGTGAATGATGACCAGTTGACATTGACGCACACTCAAGATGCAGATAAATTTTAATTAACTTCATGTAAAACCATTTGCATGGTTCTCCAAATGTAAGCAATTTCCCGAAATGTCAAGTAAAAAAAGAGAAAATCATGGATTCACCATATTTTAGGAAATGTAATGATTTTTTTAAATCCTTTAAAGATTTGTTAATTGTTCTTGCTATGCTACAGCACCCTTTCCAAAATTTTCACTTGGGCCACATCCTCCCTTTCCATCATTGTGCGCTCACTTATGGCCATAGCCCTAAAAAGACCTAAGCACTCTCAAAGCGAAAACTAGCAAGTCTGGCTTGTGCCGTCTCTAACTATGATACAACCGCTGTGTCCACGCAAGTTATTTCACCTTGGGAACAATGTGGCGACGACATAGTTAAAATCACCTCAAGACAGGCTTGCGAGTCTTGCCTGAGATGAAATGGACCCAAGGGCAGAGAACTGATAGTTTTTTGCCATTTTTTAAATAATGAACAATGATTTTGGCTAGAGGCCTCGGGTTAGAGTCAAACGAAAAACAGGCATTTCACTATGTGACTATAGCGTTTCTGATACCTCAAATCTTGATCAATCACCCCTCATTAATTAGGGGATCCTGTCAGCGTGCAAACACCGGTAGGCAACGACAAATCACCTCTGTGATTACTGGTTACATTCCTAAATAGAGTGAGGTTAGAAAGGCTCAAACTGCCGCTTCAGTGCATGTAGTCCCGCTAACCTTAGGTCTGAGTTTGCTACGAGCTCCCTCTTCTACCATTTCTTTAACAGGTTGCTGGGTACCAAGAAGGCGCGTCAACTGCTAATGTCATTAGACCCTCAGTGTCCTGCATGTTTTTTATCGCAGAATGTGAGGATGATCTTCCCCCACTGGATGGCGATATCCGGCACCGTCCTATCGGTCGGGCTAGGTCGAATTCGGTCGCTGTCTGGAGGAGAATTCTAGCGGCCGGCTGCTCTGATCGGTAATATTCCGTGGTTTCTCCGATCAATACCAGGCGAATGCCGGAGCAGTACCCTACAAAACGGGCCACGAACCGCGCGCGATGTCCTTCCTCTTCCTTGTCCTCTTCTCTCCCCTTACACACACACGTACACTAACATTCACTACACTACCACATATTCCGGGAGAGCGGTCGGCAGCTTAGAGCTTGTCCCGGCTGGGGCGGTGCCCTGCTGGTGGGAGAGTCCTGGTTAGGGGGAAACCCCACTAGCCGACGGTAGGTCGGCGCCGGATCTCGCCATCCAGCGGGGGAAGATCTCCGCCATCTCCCGAGAAAAAACATGCACTACACTAACGGGACTAATGACCGAACCTGTTGACGTGCCCGGAAACACGAAAAAACCAACCAACCAACCTATCCGTCGGCTTGCGGGATTTTCCTCAACCCGGTATCTTCCACCTGCGAGGCACCGACTCAGACGGGACAAGGTCTAAGTTGCTGACTGGTCTACCCAAGATGTGGGGCAGTGTAGAGCTTGGAAGTAGAAGTGTGTATAAATAAGGAGGATAGGATAGGAAAGACCGCGCGCGGACCGTTACCCGTTTGTTAGGGTTCTGTCCCGGCAATCGCCTGGTGTTGATCGGAGGAACCTCGAAAAACTATCGATCAGAGCAGCCGCCCGCTAGAATTCCCATCCAAACAGCGACTCAATTCGACCTAGTTATGTAGCTAATGTCGAACATCCTGTCAATGTGGAGACTCGAAACCTAGGACCTGCCGATTGGAGGCACTGCTATGACATCAGTTGATAAGCCGAACCTCCTAAGCAGGTAGAGGGTTGATAATTAATTAATAAAAATTTATGATTTAGAAAAATTAATGCTCAATATTTTGCCATAATCAAAATATGGCTACTATGCCATAATCAAAATATAAATGCTTTGCGTGAAATTCTAAAGCATATTTTATTGAATCATATTTCCTAATTCCATAGTGCAAATTGAGTCGCTTTTACCCAATCTACGCCGACGAATAGTATGTAGAGAACGGGTTGGGAAGATGAAGATTCCAAGGGAAAAAGTTAGTAAATCAGGTTTTGATGAAAATCTCCTATGCGTGAAAGTATCAAGTAAAAGTAAGATAAGGTAAAAGTTATCATAATTAAGAAAAGTAAAGTAGCTTTCACATCTGATTGTGGCGATACACACATGTTGATAAACCTCATTTCCATCTTTCGTTTGAACAAAATTGATACGCTTTCGAGCTTCTTTGCGACTCGGCAAGTCTAGCTTCTCTCCTTACATCACTCCAGTATTAATAATTTAAAAACAGAGCGTCCTGGAATACGTATTGGAATATTAATTACAGATGAGTGGAAGAAGTTGTACGTATATAAATGTCATTGATATTTGTAAGCAAAATTATGTGCAGAAAAATATTGAAAGTGTAATGAAACATGGTGAGAGAAAAGTGGCGAAGAGCTTTACTTTAAGTGTTGTTCTGGCAATAAACATGTAATTGTGTCTTAAAAATATTTAAATGTCATGATATTTTTTATTGTTAAGATATTTGCCATGTCTTAATGAATAACATCTGATATGCATGCATGTTTAGGAATGTGCGATTACTTTCTTTGCATTGAAATTTCATTCTTGAAGGTTAGGTTTAATTAGGGTAGGAAAATGTGACATTAATATTTTTTTTGTGTATAATGAGCTTATGAGAGTGGTAGACTCCCCACTAATTATTACTACTTTCAGAGTTTATCTGAATTATACACGATTCTGTATTTCTTTATAGTTCAGTACGTACTTTTCCGAGTAATTTTATAATTTTCAAACTCATTGATTGTGCACTGAAATATTTTTTTTATCATTTTTGTACGTGATAATCTTCAGTGCAGTAAAGCAAGGCTTAGTTCATTTTCCGTATGCGTTCGTCTTTGTGGCACTGTCCTCAGAGATGTAGTGCTTCGTGTTGGCCAAATGAAGCTGTCTTCATTCACTACATGAAAATAATATGACCATATCCTCTTTCACAACACGAGGATGTGTTCATCATAAGAGCTACAAAACCACCACATAGTTTTGTATGCAGGTTTCTTATTATCTCTGGCATTTTTCTTTCTGATTCCGGCAATCCGTCTTGGACAAATCTTTCCGTCCCGTACGTTCTTCTTCATCATTACTACTTCTCTTTCATAACAGTCGAAATTCCTCCATTTCTCTTAGTCGGCACTCCCCTTGCGCCATATTTTGTTTCTTCAATATCTTCATTTTTATTTGTTTTGTTATAGCTGTGTTAATACTCCATCGTGTCTTCTGGTTTGTAACATTCAGTCTCTTCCGGACAGCACTGCGTGTTAATTCTGTTTGCGTTCTTAGGACATGTTTATTCTCTCCTCGTTTCTCCTGACTGGAGCAGGTTTATGATCTAACCACGTTCTGTTTAACCGCTCGCCCCGTGATTCTACGGACGTTTCCTTCGTTCCTCTATTCTCTTCCTTCACCTCCAGACAGCGTAGCATATTCATGGACCTTTCTGTCCCAGCCGCGCCGTAACTATCCCTTCCGAAGCAGCTTTTAGCGTTCCAACTGCCGGACAAACACGCTATCAATTCCTTTTGCCTTCTAATTGCTTCGACAAAAACTGTTCGTCCTGAAATCTTTCCCAGCGTTTCAGCATTCCTCCCCGCTCTCCCCTTCCCTCCCCCCGCCCCTCCTTTTCTGCTCGTTTTGTATGCTCATCCGATGGAACAGACACGGCTAATTACTCAGTACGGACGTTCCGCGTAATTATGAAACGCCAACGAAAATACGTGGCCGATTACCTGCCGCATTGGCTATTTTCGCTTGTTAAACAGTAGGTGCTGGACTTACTCCAGGATTATCGTTTTTCCATGCAGAGGTAGAAGAACAAATGTAAAGCAGTATGGATGAGTATGTGATTGCTCTCGTATTCCTGACGTAGTAATTGTCACATCATTGCCCGGCAATTGTTCACGGTTAACCACTCATTATTATGAATAGCAGATGTGTATCTCAAAGTATGACTGACTTGCACAACGAGGTTTGCTTGGACTAGAGCATCGTGCCCGTTTAGTCAATTAGTTGAGTTGAAAAATATTCGAAGTTGCTTCGTGTCGTGATATAATACAGTTTTTATAGTCATCTTCGACCTATTGAAAACCAAGAAGTGTCCCATATGTGAGTTTTGTGTAGCAAATTGATGAAGATCAATCACTTGTTAACGACAATTCGCATTGGCATGACCAAATGTTTCGCTTAACCTCAAACGGAGTGGGCTACCTGATTGTCTCATAACAATGGAGAAATAAGTTCGGTGTATCCAAGGTCGCCCAGAACTGAGTGCTTTTCACCTCTCTACTTTAGCACCGAATATTGACCCAATTCCCAGTATTGTGACGCACGATAAGCATTCATATTAATATGTAAATTAATGACAGAATATCCCAAATTAATCAAATTCAATACCAGTGACAATATTATTGTTATTGTATTATCTGAACTAGTAAATCACTCCCGAGAAGACTTAATTTTCTGTACATATATTGCGATGACATTTCTATTGTGATAAATGTATACCTAATGTTCCTCACAAATACAAATGTAGACTTTCTAAGTCTCTAATAAAGATTTTACCCAACGTTTGACTCACCGCAGTCCAAATTATCATTTGCATAACATTTCGATTTTCAGACAGATTATTGTTCACAGAGTTCACAATATAATGCCCCTAGAAAATTAAAGAATCCTTACATACTCGATCGCTTCCATAAAGCCCTCATTTTATTTCATGATCGTGAACATTATTTCTTCAGGTTAGTTTTGTTATTAACGAGGGAAATATGACAAACCTGAAACCTGATTTTGACATAGGATAAGAGAGGGCAATCATTGACTGCTTTCTTAATGACCGTGCACATTCATCATATCTTTGAATGTGATCGTAAATATCTTTCTACCTATTTTCAAGCCATATTGAATTGATCCACATGCGTATATGATCTTTCTTCTCTCCCTCTCTCATATACACACACTCATACACAAACATACGCGCGCACACACACACACTCACCCGCGCACACACACGCACGCAATCTGTATGAGAATTTTTTGTTATATTGACCATTAAACTTCGTTTTAAATTTAATTAATAACAAAGACTAAATGAAAATACATAATCTCCATTTGCAAATAATGAAAAAGATAGAAGAAAAACAGAAATGTCATTTAGGTTTAATAGAATAGATTAGATTGAATAGATTAAAAAGGATGGATTTACGTTAAGAATGCGATTAATTTTAGTTTGATTCATAAAATAAGTAATGTTATATCAGAGAATATACAAATAAAATATCGGTTTTGGAATAACGTTCGTATTTCACCAACGATAACCCCGGAATAAAAAAGTCTTTACGCAAATCAGCAAGGACTATCGAGCCATTTTAATCTCCATATACCGCCCTCCGCAGCTCTACCGCAGGTGATCAATATCCATAACCACCTTTTCACCCTTCTTCCCTTCCACCGGCCCGCGCCCTTCCCCCGCACGCACACACGAGTGCCCTCCGCCCACCCTCCGCACGCGACGCTGCAACCCTTTGGCCGTCCCTCGACTTCGCAGGGCGCGGGCCCTCCCCGGGAATGAAAGGGCCGCCCCATCCCTTTGGACTTCCGATCACAGGTCTCGGCGCGCGATCCGCTCTCCCCGCGGGCCGCGCCCTAATGAAATAACGCCAGGGTCACCTGCCCCCCCCCCCAAAGGAACGAACCCGCTTGTCTTACCCCTCGCGGGCGCACTACGCGACGCCGATGTTTTAATTAATCCGCCTCCACCAGGCAAGCAGACCCCAACGCCGGGTTACTTTCTCGCGCCTCCCTTACGTTGCACATCCGTAACACGTTTGCCCCCATCTCAGCAGTACCGGTCTCACGAAGTGTATACCATCCTCACAAACGGAGGAACTGGAGAGCCTGTGGCGTTCGTGTTGTCACTACCACAGCCGTCACGGTCACCATCTCATCACAGCCAACGCCACCCCCACTGCCGCCGCCGCCGTCATCGTCACCTTTGCGGTCCCACACCCATGGCCTACAATACCTATTTTGGACAAGTGACAATCTTACGATATGGTTTTCATGCTTGGATAACCACAAGCATCTATGGCCTCGTGCGAAAAACTTTCGCTAACAACAGCTTTTAATTACTGATGTCTTCAGAATTCAAATGCATGGTGGAAAGTTTACGGGTTTAGGGTTCTTGCTTGATCGGATACAGTTAAACTGCACCCTATGCCATGTGCGAAAACTAGAACGGGTAACCCAGGGTGGTTGGGCGCTCAATTTCGGACAGGTAAAACTGTAGAAGCCGGGGTAGTGGTGACTTATTTGTTCTTGCAGAGGGAGGACATAGTTGCCTGCAATCACCATCGCCAACGTCGTTCTCAATGCTTTTCACCCCTCCCGCCCCACACGGCCACTTCCCTTCAGTGGGCCTCCCCCTTCGACACCACAATCAGCATCTCCTTCCTCTCTCTTCCCACACCAACCCCCCCTCCATCGCATTCCGGCTTCGTCACGTCCACCCCCTCACCCCCAGCCCAAGCGCGCGGATTTTTATCCGAACCAGCCACCCCGTCTCCGCGGGCAGATAGTTCTGCGACTTCATTCATCTCTCCCGCGCCCGCCCCCTGCGCGGCCGTTCTAAGTGCCCCTCATCTTTATTCCGCGGTGTTAATATTCATGGGCGCCGGTCGCCGCCGCCCCCGCGCCGCCCGCACCCGGCCCGCCATTGTTCCCGCCCGCCCCGTGACGTCAGAACTCGATTAACGCGGCTCCCGGAGTGCGCCGCGATCCTATTGGCCGGGAAGCCGCTCTTCCGCGCTTGGGGAGCCTTCCATTAAATAACAGTTCTAAGCCTGTCGTTTCATTGAATTTCGCGGTGATATTACGATTATGATTTCGTACCTTGGACCGGCTAAGTTAGCTCACACTCAGCACTGCTGATGCTTCTGCAGCGACTCTCACCGGGAGATCCAGTGGTTCGAGTCCTGATGGTGGCGTAATTTTTGACACGAGCTATATAAAACTAGCTGGAATTCTGCCGCTGGCTGAAGGAGAATTCTAGCGGTCGTTTGGACTGATCAGAAGTTTTCCGTGGTTTCTCCGATCAACACCAGGCGAATATCGAAGCAGTACTATAACAAACAGACCACGGATCGAGCCCGATCTTGTATCTTCGTTGTCTTCCCTCTACATACACACTTGCAGGCTCTACCCTATCTAGTACTGTCTTAACAGGCATGTCTGGAGACTAGTCAAGAACTTAGAGCTGGTCCTGGTTGGGGAGGTGATGCGCTGAGGGAAGATATTTGGAGGGGAAATCTCCCGCAAAGCGACGTGTTGATCCGCACCGGTTCTTTCCATCCAGCGGAAGAGGAACACCGCCACTTCCCGCACTGTACATTGACTACAAGAACTGGTATAATGACCATAGTTGGCGTGCCCGGAAACATCAATCAATTGATCGATCAATGAACCTGTCGTAACTTGGACACAGGGATGGTTCGTGCTAGGAACTCGTTCGTCTTGAGTTTGTAACAAATGTGTCTGAAATATGTAGCTTTCAGAATAGCTAAACTACTCATGATTCAGTTTTGTTTATTTTCTTGTGACAATTCTATTGAAAATGACATTGCTAAACGGTATTAATTAACAAAAATACCATTTTATTTAAGAAATCAGAACTTTAAACCAGCTCAAGCAACCTTCCACTCTGCAATCAGATCGTACATTATTAATAGGACCGCAGTTCTCAGTGCCTCTTCTCTCTCCATCAGAGAGAGAGAGAGAGAGAGAGAGAGAGAGAGAGAGAGAGAGAGGCCGGAGAGAGAGAGAGGGAGAGAGAGCGAGAGAGGGGGAGAGATAGAGGCAGAGGGGAGAGAGACAAAGGGAGGGAGAGAGAGTCATTCGGTTAAGAATGATTATGAAGAATCATCAATACTATTAAAGGTATGTGTATAATGGCTATGAATTGGTGCACGAAAATCAAGCTTCAGACTTAAGTGGGAGTTTTTATATATAGGGAAATTATATGACCAACCATCACGAGATATTCTTGAGACAAAGTTGAAATGAAAGCCTGGAACGTCCGTTCGTGTGAAAAAATATTTTTGTAATGCGTTTTTCAATGGGAAAATCATTGTTTTCAAACGACATTTTATTCAAATTGTCTGGTAATACATGAGAAGGGAATCTTACGAAATGAAAACAAGCCTATGGAGCTTCTACTCACACATTAACTTTCTCTGTTTAATTGTAATGCAACGCAAGAAAGCGGGTAGCCAGAGACTGCTGGCTGTGTTGGAAACAAATTCTCTGTGTCCATGCCAAGAACTCATAACGAAGATAATGTGTGTATTATGATAAGATCTGCACATTTTGTATGAACCTTCAGAATTTTTATATCATTAAAATTTCTGCAGATACGGTGTGTAAGTTAATTTCTTGTAAGTTTCTTTTAGCAATGATTTTTATGACAGAATTCATATTTCAAATAGTAAATTGATCTTAAATTAACTGAATTAAAATTACTTATAACGTTTTTGATTAAGACACTTCATCCCTATTCACGTACTGTAGCAGCCTTTATAAACATTGAACGGTTTTGTCAAGCATCCAAATTCATAACCGTTCTTTACCTCACTGTACATCTCAGCTGACGCTGCGCTATGCACTCCCGAGATGGAGACGAGGTTCTGGCCTTCCATCATAGCGATTTATATACAAAAACCTTAAATGTGGGAAACGCTTTATTTTTCACATATTTTAATGCCAAAATACTTCTTGCAAACACACAAAACGCCCCACACTTGGACAACTTACTTAACTCAACGCCCTATGGCTAATGCCAACATCAGCCATATGAAGTCCGAAATAATCCGATGAAGGATAGTCATACAGTTGTATTCACATTGGCTAGTGTGCAAATTAATAATATCCTTCTAACTTTGGCTTGACCGCGCCTGAACCGTGACATAAATGAATTAGATTTACTGTTCTAAAAGTATGTGTTTATAGACACACTTAGGTGAATGGACAAATCGAAGAAACTTAAAGAATAATTAATTTCAGGATTAATGAAGGTTAACATTTTAACCCTCAACAATGACTTTGAATACATCATAAATTGATTGATTTTTTGCGAGTTTCCGGGCGCGTCAACTGCATCGATCATTAGTTCCGTTAGTGTAGTGCATGTTTTTTTTCTCGGGAGATGGCGGTGATCTTCCCCGCTGGATGGCGAGATCCGGCGCCGACCTACCGTCGGCTAGTGGGGTTTCCCCCTAACCAGGACTCTCCTATCAGTGGGGCACCGCCCCAGCCGGGACAAGCTCTAAGCTCCCGAACGGTCTCCCGGAATATGTGGTGGTGTAGTGCATGTTAGTGTACTACACTATTACTACTAAGTGTGTGTGTGTAAGGGGAGAGAATAGGACAAGGAAGAGGAAGGACAGATCGCACGCGGTCCGTGGCCTGTTTGGTAGGGTACTGCTCCGGCATTCGCCTGGTGTTGATCGGAGAAACCACGGAAAACTACCGATCAGAGCAACCGGCCGGTAGAATTCTCCTCCAGACAGCGACTGAATTCGACCTAGCTGAAAAGCTAGTGTCGAAAATCCTGCCGCCGTCAGGACTCGAACCTAGGGCCTCCCGGTCGGAAGCGCTGCAGTGGCATCAGTTTATGCACTGAGCTACAATACATCATAAAGTTACTTCGTATAAAATATTAACGTTTAGGTCCATTCTATATTTAGGACCCTTCAAAAATAAAAAAATAAAAAAAGAGCAATTAGACATGAGAGACGCTGCCAATCTACTTGCATGTTGGTACGTTTTCATTGGCAACGTGTATTTTGAGATAACAACCTCGAGAAGCGGAGGAGACCTCCAGCTAATCCTTGTCCCATTGAGTCCGAGCGCGCTAGGCGCTGCCCCGGCGAGAGCGCGGCCCGCGGGCGCAGGTGGGGGAGGCCGCGTCGCCCGGGGCCACCGCACTGCCACCAATTAAGTAATTTGTGGCGGCGGCGGCGGCGTTGGCCGGGCCCGCACCGGGGCGTCGGAATTGCCGGAATGGAAGTGGCCACCGGCTCAAGACGACCGTGACCGCGGAGAAAGACGGCAGCACGTGGAAGGGGAGACGGAGATGGTGGTGCCGAATGGGGATGGAACGGAGCGTATGTTGACGACGGAGAGAAAACGTGGGTGATTGTGAAGGAATGATTGATTGCTTGGTTGGTTGTTTGTGGTTCCGGGCGCGTCAACCCCTGAGGTCGTGAGTCCCGTAAGTGTAGTGCACGTTTTTCATCGTGAGGTGGCGGTGATCTCCCGCTGGATGGTGAAATCCGGCGCGGAACTACCGTCGACTAGCGGGACTTTCCCCAACCAGGTATCTCCCACCAGCGAGGCACCGCCCAAGCCGGGAGCAGCGGGGAAAGATCACCGCCATCTCCCGAGGGGAAAACATGCACTACACTTACACTTACGGGACTAATGACCTAACCTGTTGACGCGACCGGAATCACTAATCAACCAATCAACCAACCCAGCCGGGACAAGCTCTGAGCTCCAAAGCCGTCTCCCATCTGTGTGGTAGTGTAGTGCATGTTACTAAAATGATTGACGTGTGAAGGTATAGGTGAAGGGTAGTTGAGAGAAAACTAACATGGAGATAGTGATGTTAAATGAGGCAGTGATAGTGTACGAGAAGAGGTCGTGGTCGCTTTGGCGTCGGTGGTTTTGTGAAGGTATTGGAAATAAAAATGGTAGTCTGGAAAGAGAATTAAAGAGACATATGTGGTGGGAGATAGACCAAGATAGGTGGCACCATGGGTAAAAGGAAGGCGACAGAAATGAGCAAGAAAAAAAATCATAGCTGAACATCTCTGAATAAGAAGATAAGTTACGCAGGATATGACTTTTAAATTGCCGGAAGCAAATAACAGCAGGGTCGTTTAGGTGTCTTACAGCAGATTACTATGGGTGTCACATGGTGGTCAGGAATAGTGGATGCAAAAAGACACGCGAGGGATACACAGTGAATGCGGCATAATCACCAAATACTTGGATAGTGCAGGAGCAAGGCTCTCAATAAATTATTGCGGTCTTGGCATTATCACGTTGCGCATGTATCTATCGCTGTTAGAACCTTCACAACTCGTCGTTCTCTCTGTCATTTATATGTTACCACAGCAGAGAGAGAAAACCAAGCGTGAGGTTTTCTCAAAACGCAAAATTGTAACTTGTGTTGTGACCAATCTGTCTCCTTCCAGATTATTTACCGTCTCTGACCATACAGTCCATACCACCGTTATACAAAACACCTCCGACCGAGCTTTTCACATTGCTAGGAAAGTGGTTGTTAGTCCTGCATAAAGGTTTGGAAATGTAGCCTGGCAGGTAGTACCACTTCCTCCAGCAACCATTTTTGAATATCCCTACTTGTGTATATCTTCTTGAATGTGCCTTCCTGAATGGTTAAAATCTTCCATGAGACTATTAGACTGACAAGCAGGTCAGAGACGATCTAGAAAGTGGAGTGGCCGAGTGAAGCAACAGGAATTAGAGTAGGAGAATTTGATTCAATTGATTGGTTGATTAGTGTTTCCGGGCGCGTCAACTGCTAAGGTCGTTTGTCCCGTAAGTGTAGTGCAGTGTGTCATCGCGGACTGTGTCTATGATATTTCCCCACTGAATGGCGAGATCCGGCGTCGACCTACGTCGGATTGCGACAATTTTCCCCAACCAGGTATCTCCTACCAGCGGGGCACCGCCCTAGCCGGAACAGATACAAACCCCCGACTGGCCTCACGGCATGTGCGATAGTGTAACTGTAAGTAAGGGAAGAAGGAAGGGCGAGGAAGGAAACATAGTGTGGCGTTGTCTGTGACACGTTTTTTAGGGTATTTCTCCAGCATTCGCCAGGTATTGATCGAAGATACCTCGGAAAACTACCGATCAGAGCAACCGGCCACTTGAATTCTTGTCGAGGCACTGCCGGTATCGATAATCCTACCGCCGTCGGGACTCGAACCCTAGGACCTCCCGGCCAGAAGGACTGCAGTGACATGAATTGATGCCCTGACCCATCCTTGCCCGTCACAACCACACACACAACCTTCAAACGGTGGTAGTTCTGTCCGTGAGATACCAGGCGAATGCCGGAGCAGTACCCTATCAAACGCGCCACAGACCGCGCGCAATCTGTCCTTCCTCTTCCTTGTCCTATCATCTCCCTTACACACACACACGAACATGCACTACACTACCACATATTCCGGGAGACCGGTAGGGAGCTTAGAGGCTGGGGCGGTGCCCGCTGGTGGGAGAGTCTTGGTTAGGGGGAAACCCCACTAGCCGACGGTAGGTCGGCGCCGGATCTCGCCATCCAGCGGGGGAAGATAACCGCCATCTCCCGAGAAAAAACATGCACTACACTAACGGGACTAATGACCAAAGCAGTTGACGTGCCCGGAAACACGAAAAATCAATCAATCAATCTGTCCGTGAGGTTAACTATAGCGATGGAGGTGATAGTGATGGTAATGATGGTAGTAATAGTGGTGATGTCGGTGATAGTGGTGGTCACTGTTGTGATGGCGGTGATGGTGGTGGTGATTGTACCTCAAACGATCCTCCCGGAGGAGTCCGCCGAGGCAAGCATCCCGGCGCGGCGTGGGGCTGGCGGGGCCCAGCGCGGGCGTTCTCAGGCCGCGACCGGAAGCCGTTGCGTGTGACCGCTCGACCGGGGGAGCCGCTAATGCGAGAACCTTCTCCCGCCGGTTCACGCGGTCGCCCGCCGCGCCGCGACACGGTTCGCTCGGACGAGACCACGGGCACTCGCTCAGGCCTCTGGCGTGGAGGTGGGGCCGCAGCTAGAAAAGTTTGGGCTGGGAGCAATGGTGCAACGTAGACCCTCACCCCCAAAAGTTGATAGTTGCATCAAGAAACTATACGAGTTATTTTATTTATTTCAACAATTAACAAGAATTTAAGCTAGAACAATTTTTTGTAAATATATTTTAAATAATAGTTTTAAGTGAAAATAGTGAAAAAATAATACAATTTCCTCGGTGAGCTTAAAACGCTAAAAACGTGTGTTGCGTTTAATAAAATCACCTGCAATATACATGAAATAATAAATATAAACTTTATTAGAACCCATTTTAAAGTTTATCAACATTTGATTAACTTCATGGAGTCCTACCTTATAAGTAATGACTATAATTAACTATTTAAGGTGAATATTTATTTGAAAATTTTATGAAAAATCAGACAACTGTACCGTGACATAACATAACTATAACAATTTTCTTCAGTTCTAATTTTTGTCAATTTGTTTACTTTTTTTCATAACCCCTATTGTCGGGTCTCTTGACTTGCGGGACGCTGGGCGTTCGCTCGGTCTGCCCATGCTTAGCGCCGGCAGGCGTGAGGGACGCACGCAGTTGGGCTGCTTGTGGTTCGCAGCTTCCACTTCTCCTTTATTTAACCCTAAACGGTGTACTGAACTACTAAGTATAGCGGTATAGCAATCTAGTACTTGCCTTTCACAGTTTTGTTGGTGCAGGGACTGGAGCATCGTCAGCACATGCAGAATCATTTGCTGCGAATACGAATACTTCATTCTGCACGTTCTTGGTAGTGTCGAGTTCGTTTGTGATATACACCTGAACAGGATTCTGAGCTACCAAGCACAGCGAAGTGGTACTTGCCTTTTCCGGTTTCGTTGGTGCACGGATTGGAGCAGCGTCCGATCGCGCAGAGACGAATACTGCGGATCTGAAACTCTCGTTCAGCTTCTTCTTTAGAACGTTTTTTTTTATATTGGTTGACATTACATTGTTCAGTGTACATATTAACTGTGCAAATATTTGATGATCTTAATCTATCTTATACTAACTTTAACTTAAATTAACTTAAAATTATACACCTTACAATTATTTTTAAAAAATATAGCGGGAGAGGAAGCAGGAATCACGAAGCACCTCGGATAAGTATTATTCCAGGTTTGCGAACATTTTATAGAATGAATAAAGTGGATATCTGTTATTAATTCTGGTTGGATAATTGGGGTTTTGCCCAGTTTTAGAAGGATGGTGCTTGTATTTGGGGAAGGTTTGTATAAAAATTGTGTGAGAGGTAGGCTATTTGATTTTTTATTGTGTTTATATTCAAATCATTATGCAGTTGGTTGTTACTGATGAACCAATGTGCCTTTGGATTAATCTTAAGATTTTATTTTGGACCACTTGCATTTTGTTTAGGCTTGTGTTGGCAGCATTGGTCCAGATGGGGCAAGCATAGAGTCGGTCGATTATTATTGACTTGTAGAGTAATAGTGCATTAGATGTGGAGAGGAGACTGTTGATTCAGTAAGGGTCGTAGTTGAATTAGTTAAGTTTTGGCTCGCTGAGTTTTTACCTCTACATGTTGCTTCCAGTTGAGTCGAGTATCGAAGTTTAAGCCCAAGTATTTTATTGTTTTATTTGTTGGTGTCTCTTCAGTTTGTAATGTATCCCCAAACAGGATACTGAGTCACCAAGTACAGGAAACTGGTACTTTCCTTTGCTGGTTTCGTTGGCACAGAAGCTTCGAGCAACTTCCGAACATGAGTCGAATGCCTTGTATTTTAATTCCGGGTTGTGTTTGTTCTTTGCATTGTCTTCTTGTGATGTACTCCTGAAAAGGATATTTGTCTACCAAGTACGGCGTTCTGGTTCTTGATTTTTCCGGTCTCGGTGGTGAAAAGGATTTGTGTAGCGACGAACCACGCATAGCTAAAAGCTGCGGACTCCAAATTCGTGTAAAAAGATACATGTTTTCACCATGTGATTGCGGTGTGGTTTGCCTTTCAGACCACCTCGAAACACATATGAACAATCATAGTTCTTCACCTAGTATCATTATTTACGCCTCATTAATGTCTTCATCATCTCCACCTGAAAGAATATAATGCAAAATTATCTCGGGGATCATCTGATTAGCGATGTCCGAAGATTTTTCTCATGACTACGCTCGGATATGAAAATATCACTCGTCACCTGGGACATGACATTACCGAAACTTCAGTATGAACACACCAGGATAGCGAGTGGAGGGGCTCGTGGTATAATATCTAGCGCAATCTCCTTCCACCGCCGGAGTCGGGTTCGTTGCTCGGCCCATCCATATGGAATTTCAAATCGACGAAGCATGCAGACGTAGGTTTTCTCGGGTTTCTTCCAGTTTTCTATGCCTCGCACTTTACCATTTCCTTATTATTGTTACTGGATCTTATTAGGTTGATTGATTGATTTTTTCGTGTTTCCGGGTGCGTCAACTGCGGTGGTCATTAGTCCCGTAAGTGTAGTGCATGTGTTTTTCCTCGGGAGATGGCGGTAATCTTCCCCCGATGGATGGCGAGATCCGGCGCCGACCTACCGTCGGCTAGTAGGTTTTCCCCCTAACCAGGACTCTCCCACCAGCGGGGCACCACCACAGCCGAGATAAGCTCTAAGCTCCGGACCGGTCTCTCGGAAAGTGTGGTAGTGTAGTGCATGTTAGTGTAAGTGGGTGTGTGTGTAAGGGGAGAGAGTAGGACAAGGAAGGGGATGGAAAGATCGCGCGCGATTTGTGGCCCGTTTGATAGGGTACTGCTCCGGCATTCGCCTGGTGCTGATCGGAGAAACCACGAAAAACTACCGATCAAAGCAGCCGGCATGTAGAATTCTCCTCCAGACAGCGACTGGAATTTTATTAGATGGAGATCAAGGCACCAAAGGTCAGTCACCGCAACAACGTTATCAGCTGATACCGTTTTCAATGAATGAAATGAAGATAAATGCATACTATACAGAGAAAACAGAAACTGGAAGGGTTCACAGTGACTCATCTAGAAAGTTATTTTGCAGGAAAACGGTTTTAATTTCAGGGGAGCCATTTATTTTCCAGCCAAAGACTAAGTACAGTATTTTCTTTTGCATCTCGACTGCGTCGAGAAATACTATTATGAAATTGTTACTACTAAAAAAATTAGTACAATTTTTATGTATTTCTTCACTTAACTAAAAGTGATGAATTTTTAGATGTATCACTTTTGTTCTGCAGCGACGAAATGCGATCCTATAAACTATATGTTTCGTTATGAAGGGCATTTCGAATAATGAATGACACTTTTTCCTCAAATACCGAAGAAATAATTTATGATTTTCTACTAAAATGTCCAATAAAGAGGAAAAATAAAAATGAATCTGCATTAAAATGACATAAACACATTTTCTCTTGCATGACTAAATAGTGTAAAGGATTGTGGAGGAGAATATGTGGAAATGGATGTGAAAACGTAGAATATAATTTAAATAATATAATTGAAGGTCTCAGTGGAACAAGGGGCTATCCCACTTTTTTCTGAAATTGAGTTATTATAATTAAATATAACTTCAAATATTATTCTTTTACTGTAATGTGTCATGTAAATCCTGTATGAACTTTTATGCAAGTGTACTGGGTTTATAAGTTTAAAAATGTACTGACTTAAATTATGAAAGTTATAGTAAAACCATCAATATTTCAGAACTAGGTCAACTTCCTTACTGATCCCTTCAATTATCTCCCTTTCATTCCAGTCATTCATTTGTTCTTCGAAGAAGTATTATAATCTAAAATAATCATCACACCAAGTAAGGTGAAAAATAAATGTTAGTAAATGAATGAAAGTAAACTGAGAATTGTCCTGGTGTGTTGATAATTTTAATATTGAAAGTCCAAAAGTGAAGTTTTTTGTCTCAGTAATGATTTTTTTACAGTTTGATTTAAATACAATCTTGATTCATACATTTTTTTTAGAAGAAAAGAAAGTGTTATGGTAGGTTAAATATGTTTCCTTATACTTTGAATTTTACCTATTGCATCAATCGTAAGACATCTCTATGTAAACCGTTGTGAAACAATTGTCTTCAGATGTACACTTGGCTTAGTGACAGTTTTTGATCTTGATGTTGACGAAGTGAATACTTGTTGTGTAAGATGTATCCTACGACAAAGGGAACTCCTGCCAGAACTGTTTCCCCGAATGACGTCCTGTGATTATATGCATTCCTCACAGTTATTATTAACTCGCGTTCTTGAAGTCAGCCACAACAAACAATGTCGTACATTACGCAAAACGGTACCTTATGAACAAGTAACTATTAGTCAACTTACACGTATTCTTTCCCTTTCCTCCCACAGTATTTTCCACTGTCGCGCCTTCAAATGAATGAGAACTCCTACTCGAATTCTTGGGGCACCCACAAATCTCGCTTTTCTTTGATCCAAAATAACACCGGCGTCAAATATAGAACTCGGAACAATTCCAAAGCAGCCCACGCTTTCTGGCCCCACATACGCCACCACGCCTGAGGAACAAATATAAAGTGTGCCGTTCAGGAACTCTACGCGATGAACTGCATATGCGAACGGACGTCTAAATGTGTTTTATTATTATGTTGATAGTTTTATTTCATTAGGTAAAACCAACCCTTAATGTATTATATTTTTTCTTACGATGATAGTTTTATTTCATTGGGTAAATCTAACTCTTAAACGCTCGTCTCTTAATAATCTGCTATGTTCCAGTGTATGGTACGTATATTACTTCTAAATTATATCTTGCCAGCAATTTCTACAATCGCCTTCCAAATGCTCCCTGTACTACAATATTCAACCTAGAATGAAACAATAGCAGACCACGAATTATGTCAAGATTCCCGAAAGATAAACTTAAACCTCCTTAACTTGGCTTCTCCCTCGTACCGTTCCACCAGTATACCATTCCTTAATGTCGGAACAAAAGTCAAAACTCTTCAGTACAATTCAGAAACCAATCGCGACTTAAGAATAGCCATATCCTAAAAAGCCATATAAGATTATGTATCTCAAAACCCTCGATATTATTGTTGAACGAGAAGTAATAATTTTTTTAAAAAATTATTTCTGTCAAGAGCTAGATATTTCACCAAGGTTGTAGAATGCATCTTTCCATTTTCGCGTAGGTCTATCTATCATCTCTCATCACCCTTCGATTTGTTAGACCTTGCTCTTCTCACTGTTCTACATAATTCCATTATCGTATTTATCTATTCCTTACTTTATCTTCTTGGAGAATCCATTTAGTGATTGCTTTATTCGACAACATTAATTAACAACTGCCATAACCATACATTATCGAAGGAGATAATGTAATATTTGTACGTATTTCGTAATGTTATATACATTTATTCAACCCGATTCAGCCAGATCGGCAGACAGCGTGAGAGGAGCATCGTTCGATGCGACGTCGAGTCGATATCCCGGAGTAATCACTTACGAAGAGACGGCGCCGCATTGCGCAGGAATATGGATTCCGAGGAGGAGGCGACTTTGCGTCCCTGGAATTACGTCCGGGTTACATTACGCCTGGGGACATTTATCACGGGACCAATCTTATTGGCGAACACTGGCGACGGAGGTGAACAAGGAGGGCAGGACTTTGGAAGGTAGAGAGACGGTGTCTTTGGGTTCAGTTTGAAAGCGGGTGAATGGAAAAGATAATTATTGAGCATCATAGAATATTTGTGACGAAACAGCATTGGAAAACGTAGATTGTGCAGAAAAAGTGACATCTGAGTGCGAAGTGATTATAAATAGCGAAGTCGTTAAATTCGGGCCCTATCAATTTATCCACTGGTTTGATGTTTCTGAGAAACAAAAGTAGTATAATAATGGTAGTATTACAGTGGTAGTACAACAATGGTAGTCAGATGGAATATGGTTTGGTGGTATCTTCCTTTAACGTTCGAAACGTAGGTGATCGGGAAAAAATAGTGAGTGATGGAGTTAGATATTTGTTGTACACAGTGATGGAAATTCGAATTCATATGGTGGAGGAAGGTAGACAGACTGTGTAGAGTTGAGAATAGCAAGTGATACAAACTTTTAAGAAACGATATGGTCGTCCTGAGTCAGTGGAGTCAACTTAATTGTACAAATCTAATTAGAATTACATGTAATGAACAATTTTGTTCTCTTAACTGGTACCACAGTTGTACATTTTATTAACGGTCCTATTAATTGTTTGTGTCGATGCCAATCTTAAAATAGGCATTATCAATTCGGATATAATACTTGTCTTAAAACAATAAATCATAGAATTTTTATCAGTGATTATCGATAAGTATGTCTATAATAAACCATGGCTATAATGGTATTTTTATTTACTTAGTAGTTCATTATTTTAGATGTTTGTATTCTATTGTATTTTTATTTTTCAAATACAAATTCTGTATTATTGTTATTTATAAATAATTTTTTAATTCGTGTATAATCAGACACACTGGTAATCCTTTAAATGAGTCAAATGATAAATAATAGTTGATGGTGTTAAATGTCCTCTTCGGCAGTCTTTAAAGATTAGTCAGTAGGCATAGAATGAGGGTGTAGAACTACTAAAGGTAGACATGAGTATAGAATGAGGGTGTGGCGATGGTCGCAGTGACTCTGTTTGCATATAATGGTCGCGCCCGGGGTGTCTGGAGCATTTTTTACACCTCAGCGTCGCCGCTGCCGTCCAAATTGCATTGGGGCGCCCGAGTTGCTTTTATCTTGATTGAGGATCGGTGTTCGCCTACTCGCGCATTCACCTATCAGTTGTATTTTCTTCTCACTTCTTTCATTCTCTCGCTGCATCATTGGAAGTTTCCGCTAGACTTATGGACTGTTTGAAATTGGAAAAAGAAAAAACGTACGTGTTTGCTGCTTCACTTCTTTAGTATGTACATGAACATGAGAACGTACGAGCGTAAGTTGGAGTCTAAGCGAGGGGGGGACTGTATTTCACCTAATAAAGTCGGTTTTTTAAAAAATTTACATAATGCTTAATTCTTATTATTGTTGTTATTATTATTATTGTAATTATTATTATTATTACTACTCACGAAGGCTTCCGTTCATGTGTTTTGGCTAAGTAGTACATAAAATGTTATCTACCAATTATATACTATCTCGTTAGTGCCATAGTTTCGGTGAATATAATTCCTTCTTGAGATCAACGAAATTCAAAAGAGGTAACAACACTGTGTTCATTCTTCACAGAGTTAGAAGCAAAACAGTGAAACATTAATCAGTAATATGTGGTGATGTTCAAATAATAATTAAATAATGTACCTATTTTATTTAAATTACACCGCCAAAAAATTAATGCTACTTCAACAACCACGACTCCATCTTCCAATGATAAGAAAATAAGTATTTGATTTTAAATCAACCATGTCAAACCGCGCCCGCACGAGTTACTTGTCTGCTACATGCTCGAGATCCTGCGAGCACCAGCAATTGCCCCTGACTTCGCTTGCTTTTCCCCTCCAAATCATAACGGGGTAGAGTAGGCTGAAGCGGCGCGTGGTGAGAAATAGTGACTTCCTACGAAAATGTGTTTGCCGAATTTGTTCCATCAAACAACCGGGATCGGAATTGTAATTATATTGTTTACGATTTTTTTACATCCTGTTTATTTTTTTATTAAATTCTGCCGTGAATAAACATTTTAGCCAATAACATGATAAAACGGCGAATTCTTTCCTTGTTTTCGTTTTGCATTATTTTTTATTAAATCATTCAGTAATTTTTTGCACGTATGTTGTATTCAACAATGCACATTAAATTAACAAGTCTCTATAAGTTATCGCTTACGGAAGGACAGCTGATTTAATAGACAAGAATGTTTATATGTCATGCCTCCTAACGTGAACGTAGGAATTTAATGCAATTATTCCACTCTTTAAGTGAACACAATTACAAAATCAAGATTCTTTAGATTAAAAATGTTCAATTTTTTGCCACAGTTGACAATTTGAATTTGACTGATGTATTTTGACATTTTAATGAATCATATCATATTTCCTTGGTAGAAAAAATCGGCCTAGGCAATAGCACAAGCGCAAATGCTGTGCACGGTGATGCGTACATTTATGAGGAAAGACACTGCTAGTTCTGTCTCGGGAAGGTCCGAGTTACATATAGTCCGTATAGTCCGCATTACAGGGTCAACTTTTCCTAAGCCCTTCATCTATCTCTCCAAAAAGTCATAGCCCGACTCCATCCAAACATCTTTTTTTTTTTTTTTTTGTTTCGATGCTAATTTTGAAGACTGAAAAAACTGTTCTTGAATTTTATGTATTTTTAAGAAGATTACTGCTAAAGTTTTTAGGTAACTAGTGATGCTAAAACAGTGCGTACTTTCTCCCATTAGTAATGGAAATTAAATTGTTTTAAGTGGAAGTTAAATAGTTTGAAGCAATGGATTTTTATTCAAAACTTTAGATGAAAATATATTTCTGGCATCGACTCCATTTTATAAGATAGGTAGGGTATTCACGAATGAGTTTTAATAATATTCTTTGTAAGCAGTATGCGTCAAGTTAAATATTTAAAAATGAATAAATAATACGATACTAAAAACGTTGAAAAAAAATGCAAATATACTGAAAAGTATATAATAGTAATTATTAAAACTATGGTATTGTAATATTCTACAAATTTATAAAAGTATTAGTGTATATTACCGCGAATGAAAGGATGCCGTCATGTATCGCCTTCAGTGCGGCGTTACAACAATGGGTTACAAAAACCAACAAAGACCGCTCATATATTCGTTTTCACATTTAACACGTTTAAAGGACGCGATTTAAAATGAAATGACATAAATATACATATAATAAATAAATAATAATTATAATAAAATAAAATATGAAATAACAAATCCTAACTTACGTAGCATCCAACTGTGTGTATTGGAAGCGGGCGACTGAAGGCTAGCAATCTTTATTTCAAATAGGTACTAACTAATCCCTAAAAGATTAATTTGTAAACGTATAATAAATCTCCAATGTAAGATACTAACAAAGAAATATGAAATAATATATACATTCTAATTTATGTAACATCCAGCTGCCTCAAAGAAAGTCTATAATTACGATCACGAAACGCAGGATTTTCAGAGCGTGCAATTAAGTTTCACGCCCAATTACTAAAAAAATACTAATATTTTCGAAAAATTCATGAGACCTGTGTCATTCTATTAAACGTCCTTCAGACTATCCAACAACAAAATTGAATGAAGCCATCTTTTTTTTTTTTTTTTTTTAAATCTCCGAGGCGCGTCGTGTAAAGTACCACCTAAAATTAAAATATGTTTCAAATTCAAGGGACCACGACATCAGTCAGATCGATTGAGGAATATCAATTTTGGAGAAAATCGGCTGTACGATAGCCGCTATCGTTGTTCGCAGACGAACGGACGGATGTACAAACGGACAGACGTTTTGCCATCAGTGGATTTTTCGGTATCATGAACCCATGAAACACGGCTACACCACATGTTAGAGGATTTTTGTTTTTTCATAATTTATCAACTGGATTTATCTGTTTTTTCGTTAGTATGGCCCCGTAATATGAGTTTTTCTGCCGAAATTTCGCTTTTCTTTCGCACATACACATTACATACTCTTCTTAAGAAGTTCCTTCTCAAGCGCGGAAAAGTAAAAACATTGAATAAATTGACTTAGAAGTTCAAACTTTATTTATTCCATTTATTGATCAGCCAGAATCTAACATAATTAGAAAAATTATAAAACCCTAAAATGGGATAAATCGACTTTTCAATAATCCTAAAATAAAGTTTAGTCCGGGCCTTGGTCGGTACTATTCCCCCAAGCGTCCATAAGCATTTAAATGTTTTCTCTTTAATAAAAAGTTTATTATGTCATATGATGTTAAAATTATTTAAAAATTATAATATTCAGTTACTATTAATGTGATTTTACACATTTCAATGCCATTTATTGATTAAGCACTTCAAATATTGGTGGAAAGAAAAAATGTAAACACAATTTTGGTGAAAAATATTATCTTTCTTTTTTGCATTCAGTGAAAACAAAAATAATCATAAATAATATTCTTTTTTGTAAAAATTACGTCGATTTGAATGTCGAGTGCCAGTGTTAGCAGGCATTTACGAAACAGGAACCTTGAGTTTTCGTAATTGTCAACTACGACAATTACAACTACGACGCACTAAAAAATAAATGTTCTTCAATTGGAATGAATGTGAAATGTTACGTTTCTCTTAACGAACACACAAATTACCAGGCTTAACAATCATGTTTATATTATTTAATGTAGTCTGAAGAATAGGAGGAAGTGTATTCACAGATGAAACCAAACAGACCTTCTTATCTTATAAAATGTGGTTTCTGAAGTGCTTTTAAAACGATAGGGAGACCCCAGAAAAAATAATAAGACAGGTAATTGTAGGGCATGTGACATAAATGCTCCCGAGCCTAAGACTTCAACTTCCAAAGAAAGGAAAATACCTACTATAGAAACAACAAATTAACAGACATTGCAGCTTTAATCTCCACTGATGTGAATCATGCCACGAACACTACTACTTACTTAACTACATCTTATGCTCCGTGTTCGATGCCCGCGTCGTGTATTATTTACTGCCGCTGCCTCCCGGGAGACGTCGTCCACTTTATTGGTAAGCGACTGCAGCTCTCCCCGTGACAAACGACCACGATAAGACACGAAAACAGTCGGCGCCTCCTCGTCCCTTCGGAGAAATGCAGCGAGCGCAACGTAAGTGCTAGCTTGCGATAATCGAAAGGACGAGCCGGGCGCTCTCTTCAGACGAATGCGACCATAATTCTGCCTCTGTCTCTTCGGAGGAAAAAAATGAAAAGCCTGCGCCAGTTCTCTCTAATTCCAAGCGGAATCCTGTCGTATATCACTTTGACGTGCGGCTTCTTCATAACCGTATTTCAATTACCGAACGTATATAGAAAATCGTAAATTATATATCGCTTCGTTTGTGACGTAGTAGTTCGTGCAGAAAATAGACGGGCCTCCAGATAGATGCCAGAAAGATGGAAGAAAGACTCAAAAGGATATTTCTCGAGAGAAATTCTATATGTGGTTCAGAATATTCCATCAGAAATGATCTGGACACGTTCTACACACTTAAGCTTATCTAACACAAACACTCTCAGTCTTTTTTTGCACGTGCCGCACGGACAGTGGGTTTGCGTTTTTAAATTTGACTTAAAGTCGCGGGAAGGACAGTATAGTTCTGCTTTGAGAATACGAAAGACTAATATATCATCCGATTATACTACTACGACTAATGTATCATCCGATTGGGCAATTACCAAAAATACTCAGACTAAAGTATAATGAGTAAAGTTAATACGAATGGCATGCTGAATAATTGAGGACAGAATTTGGAAATTTCCTTATTGTTTCAACAAAACGCTCTTGTTTTTGCGTTTCTGGTTTTGTAAGTTCCATCTCTGATCCCTTTTCATACCGACTCAAGATTTAAAACACCATTCGAAGTGGGCCAAGTTTTAGTGGTAGCTTAAGCTTCCAAGTCCTTTATGGCTATATGAAAAACGTCTTACAGATTACTGGCGGACGTAACATGAATTTTCGCGAGAATCCGATCTTTTGGCATCGGTTATTGGTCCATTTCCTAGAATCAGAGAAGGCTTCTTGAGGTTCGCATCGAGGGCGACGGTATCTCTTCCTCATATCGCCCCTGGATCGGAGATTGAGTTCTGTAGAAGAAGAAGCACATATAGTAAAACTTACAATAGAGCCGAAAATTGCCAGGAAGAAGCAGGAGAGCAGAATTTTAATTGGTAAGTAGAAAACTGATATCAGTGGAAAAGAAGAAGGATTTGAAAGACAAGACGAAGAATGGTAGAAACACAATGGAATGCAGTAAAAAGAAAGAAGAGAGAAGGAAATGTGAATTCTAGAAGCATTCTAGGGTTGAACTCCACAACAAACCCTCTACGTAACAAAGAGGAACTTCGATATTTCCAAGTGGGGAAATAAATCAATCGCTTCCAATAATCCCGCAAAATGAGGTTAAAATTGCTGAATTCCAAATGTACTAGAAAAGTAATGAAAAGAAAAACGAACATTTGATAAATCCATGCGTTGCCGAATTTAGAGTTTTCGGAATTCAGACCACTTGAATTTAAAGTACAGGAATTGCATAGGAGAAAGAAATAATTCGACGAAGTGAAGTTAGAAATAATGATTCGAAATGTATTAGAAAGGTAATAGAAGACGGACATTGGATATCCGAGAGCACGAGTGAACGGAGTTCCGAGCGATCGGAATTCCGAGTGACTGCAGTGCCGAGTGACTGCAGTGCCGAGTGACCGCAGTGCCGAGTGACCGGAGTGGCGAGTGTCGGGAAGGGCGAGTGACTGGTGGTCAGGTCGTCTAATTTCGAGTGATCGAAGATCGAGATGTAGTTTCGAAGTTCTGTTGTAATTGTACGAGTGTTCTTCCTTTAGCTGGTTCGCTGTGCTTAATATTAGAACAGGATTCTCATCAGCGAGTTTGTGCAGTGCCACTGCCTTTGTCTCTAAAGCTTCTCTCTACCGGCGAAGATTTCAAAGTCGGGACATGAATCGTTCCCAAATTGCAAGAGGTACGGCTACGTACAAATGATCAAATAATTCTTCGCCTGTTGGTGGTCGCTTGACTAAGAAATGAACGATCTTGGATTTTCACGGAAAGAAAAGAAATTCTAAAGAAGTTGCGTAAATCATCGCAGCTCGTTTGAAAAACTGAACCTTTGTAGCCATACCATGATTAACATGCTTAACTTTAATAAGGCTCTATTTCTTCGATTCTAGCATGGATTTATAAAATGAAATTAAATCAGATTTCATGGAACTAATTCAGTGAAGTTCGGAGTTTCAAATGAAGAATGAAGTTTGCAACTTGAGCAACCTTTTATCTATTACAACAAAAGGCCTTAGTTATAATTTAGGTCCTTATAACAGAATTAGTTATGAAATTCATCACGAAATATCATTAATAGAATTCATGGTCAGATTTGAAGGTTTAAAACTTACCCCCAAGTATTTTATTGGCATAATAAATTTTTGACTAGGCATTAAACAATTTTTTCAAAGTAATCAATTGTTTATAGATGAATTAAAATAGTGTCACTTTGCGAATTCTCGTTAAATAAAATGAAAATGCTTTTTTAATGTTTGTGACTCGGGAATATGAAAGTATTTACGTATAAATACGTGTTCTCTTTTCAGCAATCTACAGAACATTAAAATTCGTTTATGATAATTAATTTTTTCTCTGATCTTTTTTCTGGATGGAATTTTTGCAACTTAACGCACATTTGTGAGTACTCTATACTGCATTATGCACACATCTGGATGAACTAAATAAAATGTGAGTGTACAATTATAAGAGACTTTTGAATGTGCCGTACTTTAAGTATCTTCCTATTGTGAAAGTCAATTAACATGAAGATAACGTTTATTAATTTAGACTCCAATTCCATTAAAACCTCATCGTACTGACAGAGACGCTGCTCTAAAGATCGACATAAAAAGAAAAGGTCCATGAAACAAGGGTACCGTGGCTTATCCCATCTGCCAGCGGGATTTCAATTAATCTACTTCGTGATGGTCTTCGTCATTTTGTACTTACAAAAATTTCGCCGGGAATGGGACAGTAATTAACTGCATAAGCCTATGTTTCGTCAGGCGTCCATTTTGTGTAATTTGCATTTCACTTTACAACCCATTCGACAGTTTAATTCAGCCGTGTTCGCTTCGCGCGGAATGGGCTGGCAGAAAAGAATGGAAGGAATAATTTACAGCTCAATTTTTGCTCAACTTTTTCGTAATATAACACGCAAATTTCGCTACCAACGCAATTAGCACGTGTGATAGGAGCGGGGGAATGCGGAGTTGACTAACGGAGCGGCCTCGTTGCGGCGGTTGATGTTCGTATGATTCGTTCCGGATTGGAGGGATGACTGCGATGTGCAACATAGATGTGCGCACTGGGACGAGGGTGGGGGTGTTGACCATTGAAAATTTTGAAAAGGACCACATGGTCTTACGTAAAACATTTTTTAAGATAGAGACGTGTAAAAGCGGTTACTTTTAGGGCATGCACAGCATTCAGAAGTTACATTTTTAGCATTAGTGCTAAAAGCGAGACTATGCACAAATGATCAGACTCAACTGTGAATGCAACGATGAAAACAAAATACCTGCGACTGACCGTATTGGTTACAACTTAATTAACATGCTTCCTAATTAAGTGATTTGTGTACTTGAATAAAGATCAACTGAAAACCAGTATGCCTGTCTGAAAAAAGTGTATGAAATACATTGTTCAAGTGATTTTGTTCTGTACTAGGCCTAATCCCTTCCCCCCTCTTTTAACTTGCCAATTTTGGGAATTGCTACACATTTGGAGAAGACTCCAAGCCATTTGGCAAAGCTGTAAATGGTTCAATAAAATCAATATTGT
This sequence comes from Teleogryllus oceanicus, assembly GCA_964035755.1. Lineage (NCBI taxonomy): Eukaryota > Metazoa > Arthropoda > Insecta > Orthoptera > Gryllidae > Teleogryllus > Teleogryllus oceanicus. Next base: position 127,904,592 of record CAXIVR010000003.1, on the reverse strand, counting down.
ATTTGGTAACTGTTCCACTAAAGTTATAATATCATCTAATATATTTTCTAGTTGTCCTCATCAAGTATATATTATTTATTTACTAGTAAATATCATAGGTAAATAAAAAGTTGTTGAAAAATGGGGCCCAGATATAGTTGACCCCTCCTCTACTTTTAGGTTAAGCCCAAAAGTGAAAAAATGAATAGATGTATGACATGGTTGAATAAAATATAATAATGGAGGACATTATTGGTTGTGAAAAGTATTGTTGGCAATGACAACGCCTTTAATCATTTCAGTCATTATTTGTTGGTTTGAAGAGGCAAATGATTTGCTTCAGTTGCCTAAGAAAAAAATTTGCTAGAGGAAAAAGTAAACCTTTACTTTCTTTGGTTCTAAATCATTTGCTTTTCCATCCTATTGAAGTAATAAATCATTCCATAAATCCAATAGTAATGATCCAGAACCTGTCAGAGACAATGGCACTGCAATATAATATGGTTTGTCACTTTTTAGGAATTAACTGAATTAAACATTTTCTTTACTTTCTGGAATATTGGTCAAAACCTAATTATTACAGGATGTATATTGTGTTAATTGAATTTCATTTCACATATAAATTAATTATTGAAGTATTGGCAATCTCTAACAGAGTGAGATATGTATCTGGTAGGTATGGTCGGATGAGTTTAATGTACAATATGGAGACATATTGTACATTATGGAGAGATATTTAGGGAAATGCCTATTTATTTCTAGCGAACTTATTTAAAGGCTGATAACATATGTACACAAATCATGACATGTGATGACATATGACGAAGTTTTATAATGCTATTTTTGCTTTTTCTTTTATCATCAATGCCGTCTTTTGCATAAATACTTTTCTTTAACTATTGCAGGTTTTTGCCTTTTATGTTAATTTTTATACAATGCTAAGATACAAGAAAATCGGCCATGGTCCAAAGTGGCCATTCATTACGAAACCTTCAATTCATGTCTTTGTATTTTAAAATAAGAGGGAATTCCCAAAAGGATACCACAGATTTTTCTTCATTTACCTATTTCCTACATACTAGCCATGTTCTGACAACATAGTCGATTGACAATACACCGAGCGTACCGAAATTTTAAGTGGAAATAAATGTAAATTCTCTAAAGATAACAGTGTTCTTAAAATATAGTTAGTCACATCAGTAGATGTTGAGAGATCCTTCTCTCTATTCAAACTGATTTTGTGGCCCAATCGTCGCAAATTTGAAATTGTGATCCCTTAAAAGTTACTGGTAATGTATTGCAATGCATAAAAAAAAATTAAATATAAAACTATTTTACATTAAAATGTATGAGCTTGTTTTGTTCATTAAGTTTACAAAATAATATACACAAAAATTACAAACAGTTTTTCATTTTATTAGGTATGTAACTTATTATAATGCCTTTTATCCTTGACATTTTCAGTGACTTTTTAGGCGCCGAAAAGTTGATTTTTAGTTCTTATACATCCGATGTCCAATCATGTGCTAATTAATTCATATGAATACATTGAAAGAAATATTAAACTTCAACCTACATGTAAAAATAGCAGTAAGTTTATTAAGAAAATACTTTTTTTTTTTCCTTTTAAAATATTTCAAAATCGAATCCTATCACAATATACAGTATAAGGAGAGTAAATATTACACGCCGCCAGTAATTGTTTAACATATTAATCATAATTATTTCAGACTCCACGATCACTTATTAATATTCAATACGGTGTAAATATTCAATACATGTCCATTATGTAATATTCCACTTGATCTATTGAATAATGAGATTTTTTGAATAAATGGATGTAGTGTTCGTAGTCAGAACAATCAATGTTAAGGTAATATTTTATGGTATGCTTTGTAAAGAATCGATTTTCTGTGCCCAGTACGGACGCTTGAGTATTTCCCCGTCCGCAGAGAGAGACCTGGAGCGCAGGTGGAGTTCATATCGCCCGGGGCTAATCCGCTCTCCGTCCCCGACCGCCCACACCGCCCACAACGCACGTACCGCCCATACTGCCTCCGCTCCGTACACTACCTGCGCGCGCCCAACGCCGCAAATTTGTGAAACATTCATACCGCCGCGCCCCGCCCCTCCTTGTGTACACATCCTCATGTCCTTGCAGCGCCTCTGACCGGGAGGTCCTAGGTTCGAGTCCTGACGGCGGCAGGATTTTCGACTTTAGCTTTTCAGCTAGGTCGAATTCAATCGCCGTCTGGAGGAGAATTCTAGCGGCCGGCTGCTCTGATCGGTAGTTTTCCGTGGTTTCTCCGATCAACACCAGGCGAATGCCGGTGCAGTACCCTAACAAACGGGCCACGGACCAAGGGCGATCTGTCCTTCCTCTTCCTTGACCTATCCTCTCCCCTTACACACACACTTATACTAACATGCACTACACTACCACATATTCCGGGAGACCGGTCGGGAGCTTGGATCTTGTCCCGGTTGGAGCGGTGCCCCGCTGGTGGGAGAGTCCTGGTTAGGGTGAAACCCCGCTAGCCGACGGTAGGTCGGCTCCGGATCTCGCCATCCAGCGGGGGAAAATCACTACCATCTCCGGAGAGAGAAACATGCACTACACTAACGGAACTAATGACCAAAGCAGTTGTCGTGCCCGGAAACACGAAAAAATCAATCAATTGTGTACACATCCCCTACGTCCGCCGCGCATCCTCATCGCTTTGGGTCCACGCCGCGCTCAACCCAGGCCCGTCTGCGACCCCGCCGCCGCATGTCTTATGTGGCGTCGTGGTAGCGAAATGACTACACAGACACGAGCTCTAGTTACAATATTTATTTACAGAATATTATACAGTATGTACAGCTCTGGGGTTCCGTTCGCAATCTACCTCCGCGACTCCACGCACCCTGCTCCCATCTCCTGGCTAGTGCATCCTCCACCCAGACGCTTTACCGCGCCGGTGTCCCGACACCCGGTGCTACGCACTCACAGTGTCAAGAATGCACTACCGCCAACGGGCCGCAGTTGCGTCCGCACGCGAGGCGATCTCTTAACAGACTACCTCCTTCCGGCCGGCTAGCTTCTGGCGGTCATGTCCCCACCCACCCTAGCTTCTCTGCACGTGTGGTGGCTCTGAGACCACATGGCCAGCCAGCCTCCCTGACCGCCGGCGGGGTCAGGACTCTCGCCCGGCCGACTTGCGTCCCGGGTGTTAATAGCTCCTTTTCAGTTGACAAAGCTACTAACAGCTTTTGTACTAGCCGACCGGATGCACTTCCCCTCTGCTAACTTTCTAAAGATGGTCGAACCTGGCCGCCATGTGGTGACGTTACAGACTCCTATATCCGCGGAAATGAATTTTTTCCGCAGGTGCCAACCACAGGACAAAAATTCACTAGTAACCTGTATTCTGGATTCTACATGGCCGTTTTGGCCTACAGGCTAAAGCAATTCTCTATACCTTTACTATTTTTTCTCCTAGCCATTCTAATCTAATGTCTCGACTGCGAACGACCCCAGTTTTTTTTTCTGTCAGTACAAAGCAAGATTACAATTTCGTATTAGATCTATGTCATACACACATATGTACATTTATATATTATTTTCAATCTTAATTTAACTTACTATGATACACATGAATGACCTTGAGAAAAAACAAACATATCAAATAAGCATACATGATTATACATTAGAAACATCTAACAACAAGACATTATGACATCAATAATTATAACCTTTGAAACAACGATTAAACTTGAACCTAAATATAACTTCGACAAAAGGAAAAAAACAAAAAAACAATACATATATATGCACATTTTGGATTTATATAATGCAACCGTTGCAAGGACCCCTACAGTGTGTCCTTCCGCATCATGGTGATCAGATCGCCTTCTCAAAACATTCGACTCAATGCGTCGACATTTACATGTTCTTTCCTTTTATGAATGATTTCAATGTTGTGGTATTGAATCATTAGTGACCACCTCATTAACCTAGTTTTTCCAGAACAATTCTTAACCATACCAAGGGGTTATGATCAGTCTCAATTTTGATCTTTACTTGCCCGTCTAAATAATATTTCAGTTTCTGCAAGCCCCAAATTATAGCCGTACACTCCTTTTCCGTTGCACAAAATTTAATTTCCGAGTCAGATAATTTCCTACTTATGTACAATATGGGATGTTCATTCCCTTCCTCATCATTTGAGCCAGAATACGCCTATTCCACGATCTGATGCATCACATTGCATAATAAATGGTTTGCTGAAATCTGGAGCGTGTACTACAGATTCACTACATAGGGCGTCCTTTAGGGCTTTGAATGCGTCATCACATTCTTGCGACCAATTTACTTTGCCTTGGCGTTCCCTCCCACGCAGTAAATCTGTTAACGGTGCCGCTTTTTCTGCAAATCCTGGAATGAACCTTCTATAATATCCTGCGAGCCTAGAAAAGCCCTGACTTGCTTTTGATTTGGGAAGCGGATACTCTTGGATCGCGTGAACCTTTGCTTGGACTGGCCTCATTACGCCCCGCCCACAACGTATCCCAATACTGCACGGAATTCCCTAGCGAATTTACATTTAGTCGGCTGGACATGCAGTTTCGCCTTTTTGATAATCTGAAATACTTCTTCCAGATGACGGATATGATCTTCCCAGTTATTACTAAAAATGGCAATGTCATCCATATACGGTACAGCAAATGTACTACACGAATCTAACAAGGATGCCATCATGCGACTGCACTGGTAAGGTGCGTTCTTAATCCCAAAGGGAAGTCGTAATGGTCTATAAGTTCCGAATTTCGTCACCATAGCCGCATAACGCTGTGCTCTCGGCGTGAGGAGACAATTGCCAATAACACTTTGCCAAATCAAATGTGCTAATGATTTTGGCCGCCGCCACTGTCTCTATTCTTTCCTCCATGCTCGGTAAGGGGTAATACTCTGTCTTAATGCATTGATTCAGACGTCTGTAGTCAATACACGGCCGCGGCTTCCTTCCCGGTGCTTCTACTAAAATCATCGGTGATGTATAATCTGAATCACCTACTTCAATGATTTTATCCTGTAACATTTTGTAATTTCTTCTTTCAGAATTTCCGACTGTCTAGGCGACATACGGTAGGGTGCACTTCTGACAGGTTTGGATTCGTCCATGATTTCGATATCCATTGTTACCATGTCAGTCAGACCAGGCTTGTCGAGAATATCTCTATATTTGGATACTATCTCTTCAGCCTTTTCCGAAACTCCGGTTCGACATCTGTACCCTCGAACATCGCTTCTAACTCAAAATCCCTATTTTCTAGTTTCACGGCATATTTGTCAATTCATCTTCGTCTGGTTCGAACTCGGGTGCCTGTGTTGCCACGTAACTAATGTATTCCGTTCTCTGATGGTACCTTTTCAACATGTTCACATGGTATACACAGCCCTCTTTTTCCCAGGTAACAAAACGACATAATTCGTTTCGGATATTTTTCTAACACCTCGCCGGGCCCGACCCACTGTACCGAAAGTTTCTGGGTTCTGTTCGGCGCTAACACTAGGACACGATCTCCTACAGCAAATGTACGGTGCACTGCTTTGCGGTCATGCCACACCTTTCTCTTTCTTGCTCCTTAGCAATTTTTGATGAGCAAGCTCGCGCGATCTTTTGAGACGGTTCACTAATTTAAACACGTATTCGACCACGGAGTTCTCTTCTTCCTCAGTTCCCGCAAGGCGCTCATACATTAAAGTGATGGGGTACGTAAGTTCCTGCCAAACACAAGCTCAGCGGAGTGAATCTAAACTTTCGTGCACAGTAGTTCGTAACGCAAATAAGATTGCCGGAAGCTGCTTCTCCCATTCCATGCCCGCTTCCAAACACATAACCTTAATGAGTCTATTCATCGTTCTATGCTACACGCTCTATTGCATTGGATTGAGGTGGTACGGCGAACTCTAACTAGCCGAATTCGAATTTCTGTGCGAATTCCTCTGTCAGTATGCTAGTAAAGCAAGTGCCTTGATCCGTTTGCATCTCTTTGGGAATCGATTCTACTAAATAATTCCAGTAGAGCATCAATAACCGTAGTAGATCTTAAATCCGTTATCAGGATTGCCTCCGAAATCGACTAGCTACACAGATGGCAGTCAGGATGAATTTATGCCCCGTTTGCGATTCAGGAAATGGTCCGCATGCATCTACGTTTATTTTGCCAAATATTTCTGAGACAGGCGGTACTAAGGTAAGGTAAGCCACGCACCTTGTCTCCCGACCTTCCCACCTTCTGACAACTATCACAAGATCTAATAAATTTTTCCATTTCCTGAAACAATTCGGCCAATAAAGTATTTAGCCATGCTATCCTTGCTCTTAGTGGTGCCTAAGTGTGCATTGGCTGTTTCATGCACAACAAGGACGGTACTTCGATATATTTCCGGTACAACAATCATGTCGAATCTTTCTCCGCGTTTACTGTGTCGCGATCGAAATAACACTTGATCCTTAATAAAGTACGCGTCTTTTCCCTTCTCTGGTACTCTATTCACGTACGCTTTGTATATTTCCTTCAGGCATTGTCCCTTTGTTGTTCCGCCGCAAACGTCTCCTGTCTACGCGGATTAATTCGACAACCTGAGGTTCAAGTTCCGTCTGACTTCCTCTACGGCTTGCGGTGGCTCTGGCCCTTCTATTTCGTAAGCCCCGTCCGGAGCCTCCGGTCGCTCACCTGACGGCGACTCGGATGCTACGTCCTCCCGAGCCTCGGCCCTGGCGCGCCCGCGAGTTACCACGGCCCCAACCACTTGCGCTCATACGCAACCTTTGCGTATTTCATCGAGCAGCAGAGCAGTTCTGTTACTCAACAGATAGTAACCGATATCACATTCTTTTTACTACCGCTGCTTTCGTACTACGGTTCCAAACGGCCCTTGAACTGTTACCTGCGCGACTGGCAAGTTCCGTGGTTCAGAGTCTAGTGGCTGAAATATCCAAACCGACTCGCCCGTCATGTGCTCATCTTTTACCAGCCGTTCATTAACAATATCAAAACTCGCACCAGTGTCTCTCAAAAGTTCCGATTTGATTCCGTTAATTAATCCGGAAACCGTGTGTGGGCGAAATAATTCACGCGCATCTTGGTCGGCCACATGACCAACCTTCTCCCCGTTTCGTGCACCTGGACAGTCCGCTTAAGGTGTTGAGTCAGGCCACAAGAGAAACATTTCCGTTTCTCGGCTGATCGAAATCTATTCTTACTTCACCCTTCTTATCATATGGCTTCGCACTATGCTCTCTCCGAACTCGGGTAATATCTGCAACTGGTTCTGCCTTCTTACCGTGCTTTGGAAACAAGCTCTTCCATCCTGCCCTATTATTTTCATAATTATCTAATTTTTTGCGAAGTCCAACGCAACTGTAAATGTACCCCATTCGTCTATAAAATGTTCCCTGATCTCGGACGGAACCCGCCGCTTCATTTGATCGGTAACAATTAGATCAAGAAGAGCTTCAAAGGTAGCTATTTGCAATCCCGCCACCCACTGCTTACAATGTGTGCAACCTCTCGCGTACACATTCCAAGTGGTACGGTCTGCTTCATATGTTTAGTAAATAGTTGCCTAAACTTTTCCGCATTAAACTTATACATTTCTAATAATTTTGCTTTTATCTCGTATATTCGGTCGCATTTCCCGACCTTCAATCATAAGCCATGAGTTGACTTGGTTCGGCAACAACCCCATAAGATTGATTACCCAATCTTCTTCCGGTAGCCCAATTGATTGGCCTGTGCTTCGAATACACTTAAATAAGCCGTGATGTCATCCTTTTCGCCTCTAAATTTATCCATTACATGATATAACTAATGTGCGCTTTAGAATTTGCCTCCGTACCTGCTTCCGAAATAGTCGTCGTCTGCCTCGTTAGCCTCAGCTTCTCCAGTTCAAACTCCCTCTCCCTTTCTCTTTCCCTTTCTTCTCGTTCCCTCTCCCTTTCTCTTTCCCTTTCTTCTCGTTCCCTCTCCCTTTCTCTTTCCCTTTCTTCTCGTTCCTGGCGATAATATCTTGACATTATTCTAATTCTTTAACAAATTCTTCCTCGTAATAGACACTATCTAGAATTATCTGTTTGAGACTGATCACTGTATTCTCATTGCTTACAGACTCTCCTAATTCTCTCGCGACCTGCACCAGACAGTCTTTCCGGTACTTTGCTAAAAATGCCATTATGCCTGATTCTGATCGCTATGAATGCCGAAGGCTACACTTACGAACGGTGTCCTTGATGTCCTTGTATCGGCGTCGGTTGGCTTTGACGTCGTCCTTCCTTCCTGTCCGGGATGCTTCTTTCTTCGGTCCGACGATCCAGTCTCTGCCCCTTCGATGCCTTTACGATTTAAATAACCCCGTGCGTTACTCACCGGTGAGCCCTCGAAAGTTCATCCCAGTACCGATATACGAGTCTATCGTAACCGCATACTTCCTCCCCCAGCCTGGGTACTTATGCCGCTGCACTATTAAAATTTGTTAACTAATTTTAACACAGCTTCCCCTTGCCTGGGTTCGTTGACCGCTGCCACCATTTAAATAACCCCGTCTGTGGCGTCGTGGTAGCGAAATGACTACACAGACACGAGCTCTAGTTACAATATTTATTTACAGAATATTATACAGTATGTACAGCTCTGGGGTTCCGTTCGCAATCTACCTCCGCGACTCCACGCACCCTGCTCCCATCTCCTGGCTAGTGCATCCTCCACCCAGACGCTTTACCGCGCCGGTGTCCGACACCGGTGCTACGCACTCACAGTGTCCAGGATGCACACCGCCAACGGGCCGCAGTTGCGTCCGCACGCGAGGCGATCTCTTAACGAACTACCTCCTTCCGGCCGGCTAGCTTCTGGCGGTCATGTCCCCCCCACCCCTAGCTCTCTGCACGTGTGGGTGGCTCTGGTTCACATGGCCAGCCAGCCTCCCTGACCGCCGGCGGGGTCAGGACTTCTGCCCGGCCGACTTGCGTCCCGGGGTGTTAATAGCTCCCTTTTCAGTTGACAAAAGCTACTAACAGCTTTTGTACTAGCCGACCGGATGCACTTCCCCTCTGCTAACTTTCTAAAGATGGTCGAACCTGGCCGCCATGTGGTGACGTTACACTTAGCTGCCTCATAGGCGGCACCAGCTCAGAGGGCCACATCCTCACCTATCCCTACCCCCGCCTCACTCAGACAGCCTGCTTGCTGTAATCGCATCTCCACTAAAAAGCAGCCGTATCTAAAATTACTTAGTCACTCCTTCCCATCATTTCCCTATTTTCATAGCTTCACAATTTACCTGACTCCCTTACGTATTTCAAAATGCCCTGTATTGTACCTCTAATGTCTCTTTTTCACAATACGCACAAGTACGTGCTATACCCTACAGTGTCGGTTTATTGTCCCAAAACACCTATTTTTCCTTGACCTGTCTTCTCATCCACAACCACCGTAGCTCACTTTTTAATACGTTCCCATCGAGGTCCCGTTTCCCATCGTACCGATCGCTTCCAGGAACTGTAACATTTCCTTACATCCCTTGTCCTCGTGCCGTGCACTTGGTTCCACCTCCGTCCTCCGCCCCCACGTTGCCTTCGTTGGCTGTCAGATGCTTTCACTTTGCGAGCTCGCCCTCCCCGCCTGCGCTACCACCTCTCTCTACCATTGGCTGCGTAGCCACCCCTACCTCTTGTTCAGCCGCCCTTACCTCCATCGGCACTCCTGTGCCGACCTATCCCACCCCCCCCCCCTCCCCCCCCCCCGCCCTTAACACCGCCCTCGCACCTGCCCCGCCCCGCCCCGCCCCGCCCTGACCTCCACCTTCCACCTCCGCTCCCTAACATCCTCGCCTTCACCGGCGCGGTAGCAGCAGCAGCAGCAGCAGCAGTAGCAGCCACCGCCGCCAACGCCGCCACTTCTACCTTGGCCGCCACCTCTGCCTCCGCTGCCGCCGTAATTAATACAGGCGGGAAAGTAGTTAATGGAATCGGCGGCGCGAGTGGAAGGCGGGCGCCGGCGCCGGCAGCGCGGGCGGGGGCGGGGGCGGCGAGGCGCAAGGCGAGGCAGGTCCAAGGCGGCCAAGCTTCCTGAGCGCGCGGCCGGGGGCGGGGCGGCCGGGGGCGGCAGGTAGCGAACAATGCACGACTGTTAGGTGCGCCGCCAAGACAATGCTGGAGTGCTTGCGCGAATGGAGATCACTGCAAGGCGAACTCGTGGGTCGATGTAAGGCGTAGGGAGGAGGACGGATTGAGCGGTGGATTAACGGGGTGCGTGGGTGCGAAGCGTAATAACAACTGGAGTTGTTCAAACTAGAGCAAGACTAAAGGAGAGTTGTGATGTGCATCGAATTGGAGTGAATGGTTTGGAAATGTTTCAAGTTACTTCGGTTATCAGGTACTACCCTGCATCGATCGCAAAATAAATTATTATTTTATAAGATCATTAGCTAATAAAGAAGTATACATACTTAATCTTTATTAATTTCAAACATTTTTACTTATAACATTCTTTTGATAATGAACATGGCGATGGAAGAGCTTTTGATCTCTTTTTCGTCCATCCCCCCGCAACTTTCAATATTTTAAAACTTCCTTCTCAAAAGTTGTTTGGTCCATCCAAAAGTAAAGAAAAAAGGAACGTTATGGAAGAAATCTGAATATCTTAATCTTTCCGAGAGGTAAGATAAATTTCATCGGACAATATACGTAAGAATAAGAAAAGTAAAATATAATATTATAGTAATAAGTCATTAATTTTGCATCGTGAAAGCATATAGGAATTTTCTCTGCAGTGAGAGCTAGACACTAAACTGTAATACATTGATAGAATGCCCTGCGTCAAGATAGAGAAAATTGGATGGTCTGAGAGAGTTCCCAGTAACGTGCCATATTCGTCGCTTCTAAGGAGAAAGTTGAATTTCTGATGAAAAGTAACAAAAAGAAAGAAATCAGCGAACGTGGACAACATGTAGGGGAAATGTTTGATTCATTGATTATTTCGTGTTTCCGGGAGCGTCAACTACTAAAGGAATTAGTCCCGTAAATGTAAAGCAAGTTTCATCCTTTAGAGGTGGCAGTGATCTTCTCCGCTGTATGGTGAGATCCGGCGCCGACTTATCCGTCGGCTAGTGGGGGTTTCTCTCAACCTGGTATCTCCCACCAGTGGGGCGCCGTTTCTCTACTGGTCTACCGTCATGTGTGGAAGTGTAATGCATGTTAGTGTATGTGTGTGTGTAAATAATAGGTGAGGATACTAGAAAGGAGAAGGAAAGATCGCGCGTGGTCCGTGGCCCGTTTGTTAGGGTACGTACTGCACCGGTATTCGCCGTTTTGTAGGGTACTGCTCCGACACATTCGACTGGTGTTGATCGGAGAAAACTACCGATCAGAACACCCGGTCGCTCGAATTCTCCTCCAGACAGCGACTGAATTCCAACGAGTTATGACCAGGAGCGGTAGCTCAGTGCATCAACTGATGTCACTGCAGCGCCTCTGACCGGGAAGTCCTAGGTTCGAGTCCTGACGGCGGCAGGATTTTCGACACCAGCTTGTCAGCTAGATCGATTTCAGTCGCTGTCTGTAGGAGAATTCTAGCGGCCGGCTGCTCTGATCGGTAGTTTTCCGTGGTTTCTCCGATCAACACCAGGCGAATGCCGGAGCAGTACCCTACCAAACGGGCCACGGACTGCGCGCGATATGTCCTTCCTCTTCCTTGTCCTATCCTCTCGCCTTACACACACACACACACACACACACACACACACACTAACATGCACTACACTACCACATATCCCGGGGGACCGGTCGGGAGCTTAGAACTTGTCCCGGCTGTGGCGGTGCCCCGCTGGTGGGAGAGTCCTGATTAGGGGGAAACCTCACTAGCCGACGCCGGTCGGCGAATAGGTCGGCGCCGGATCTCGCCATCCAGTGGGGGAAGATTAGCGCCATCTCCCGAGAAAAACATGCACTACACTAACGGGACTAATGACCCAAGCAGCTGACGCGCCCGTAAACACGAGAAAATCAATCATCACTCAACCAACGAGCTATGAAGCTAGTGTCGAAAATCCTGCCACCGTCGCGAACCGTAAGACCTCCTGGTCTGAGGCACTGCAGTGACATCAGTTCATGCCCTGAGCCACCTAAGTCGGTAGGGGAAAATGGAAAATAGCGGATAGGAGGAGGAGGAGAGGGGACGGTAGGAACAGCGCGAACAGGAAAGAACGAACGAGGTAATATCTGGCAGGACCGGAGGGAGCTCCGCAGACGCCGGCGCCGGAGCCGGACGGGCGGGGAGGGAGGCTGAACTCCGGCTGGGGGTGGATGGTGGCCGCTCCACCCCCGCCCCTCCGCCCTGTCCCCTCCCGCCGCCCCTTTCCTTTATGAAGACCGGCCCGCGCGCTCTCGACTGCTCGCGGGGCCCATCAGTTCCCAAACAAGCGGGACAGATATTGCCTTCTGCGCTCCGCGAGTTAATTTGATGAAAGAAGAAGAAGAATATTAAACCTACTGCAGTTCCGTTCAAATGTAATAAATAGCTTTCGTTGTAATCTTACAAGTTGAGGAACCGCCCCTCCTCATCCTCCTTCCTGTGCTCTCGCGCGCTGCTCGCCTCCGCCCTCGCAGTCGCTCTTCCACCCCCATCCCCTCCGTTTCCACTCCTCTTTCCTCCGACATCCCTATTTTCTACCAGACTTATCTCGCTTTTGGCTTTCGTCTTTACATTACTTCTTCCCTACCTCTTGTGTATTTTCTGCTTCTATTTTGCATCTGTTTCATCTTCACGTCTTCGTATTCACTTTCTTCATCACCACTCTCGCTCTCACCATGGCGCTACCTGCGCCTTCAATTCGCCTATGACATTTTTTCTGGCGCCTTCTCTCTAACGTCAACTACTTATGATTCTTCTTCTCTTCCCCCTTCAAATCATGCCCTCTTCTACGATTCTAAATCGTCGTGTGTATTTACGTTTCAATATTCATTCACACCCATTGGTCCTTAGACTTACTGTAGACACGAGTCATCATACGTTGGCATCCATGACCTCTTCGTCTTCTTCGAACATCCATCTGTGTTATCTTACAAGGAGAGAGCTACCATTTCCATAGTTGTCACCCCCGCTTCCATCGCCACTTTCGCTGCTTCCTCTGTAGACACGACGCTGGCACCCAAAATGCAAAGAGAGATTTATTTTCCTGCAGGATATTAGCATTGGAACAACGCCTCTCTGCCCGGCGACGCCGTCGCCCCCCCCCCTCCAACCCCTTCCCCCCTTCCGACCCATTCTCATCGACTCTCCCGACCACTCTTCCACCCCTTTGCCGCCCTTCGCCACGCTGGTCGCCTTGTGAACCCTGTGGGACTCCCGGAGTACTCTGTTTCTCTAGGAACACACCACGCACCACCTAGCTATTTAATTCCGAAACTCGGAGAGGAAGGTTCTATGAAATATGAGGGTTTATGTTTGGAAATCTCTCTTGAAAAATAAATTTCAACTGGCATGTGGTATTTGTTTTCTGTGAGAACGCGACGTTTTTCTAATTTAATATCACTTTCAATGTAGTTTTAGTTCAGTTGAAAGCTATTGGATATCGCCGGAGGCTACGGAAAACTATTTCAAATACCAGCGTTGACTTTTATTGTAAAAAGTTTATCATGGAACAATAATTACGCATATACAAGTTGCTGAGAAACTCATACACACAAGTATTTTTACATGGATTTGTTTTGTCAAATCAACGAAAATTGATAAAACACATGTGCGTCCCATCTTCATGTGAAAATTTTGAGCGTAAATCTTCATGAGAAAATTTAAATAAAATGTATGACATTAAGGACACAAACGGAAATTTATTTTACAAGTTTCTCATTCCGAAAATCTTGTAGAATATGTGAGGCCCTTAAACATACGTTTGAGTGACATTATTAAGATTTTGCGTTAGTAATGCGACCTTCATGAGAAATCATTTCATTTCTTGTCTCATCTAAAAGGTATCCTATTATAATGCCTACAAGATTCCCTACAATATTTATTTCTGTTTCAATATTACTTACTATTTCACCAAGTTCACGTATTGTTGTATTCGCTTCTTTCAACTACTCAGAATTATTTTTGTATATTTATCTCTACTATTGCCCTAAATTTGGAATACCACTTTTCAAACAATCGTAGTTATTTTTCATGGAAACAGAACGATCATCTTCATTTTTATCTGTAATAATTTTGTTATTAAATGATTTCATTACTCGTATTCACATAAGTGCATATCTGTGCCAACTTTAAATGACAAACTCTTAGCTGTCATCACTGCACATCAACTTCAAAATAAATATGCCAGAGAACTTGCAATTATAACTCTTCTCGATATCCATGCTACCGTACACCACTATGGACTGCGGTAGATAATTCCAAATTCACCACTCAGTCTCAAACTCTCCCTTTCATTCAGTTTCATTGAAACCCACAGTTCCCTCAACAACGCTAGTGCAAATTCACCACTCCACGCCATGCACTCACCACTCCACCCAGAGACCAGTTCTGTGTGATAGAGCATTCCGCGCTGGGTCATCCATGTGGCCACATACCGCAGTAACATTTCATCCATCGAGTTTCGTTATAATTTTATAGATGGATACTCTCCTCCCTGAAAATTTCATAAACTAATGTAATTTCTTCCACCACCTGCTCCCTCAAAAGCATATTCCTGGTATTGTCCAATAAAATGCAATTGTGTAACCCATTTACTTTTGCTCATTATACCGCATTTGTTGTATCCATTAAACAGTCTGTACCTTCCTCAAAGTACACTCATAGCCCTCATTTTTTTCTCTCTCTAATGCACTGTTCCACTTAACATTGAAATCCTCCCCTAACTCAATTCTTTGCAATTAACCCAATGTTCTTCTACGACCGTACTACGTTTTTTTTTCATTTACCGCCATACGTACAGATATTGCTCATATTCCTGTTCCTCTACATGTTCATCAACGTACTTTACCACCCCGCCCTTCCACACCCGTCCGGCATCCAGCTCGCAATTCGCCTCTTCGGGCCTGCCATCGATTTTGCGGCACGGTGATTATTTCATGCTTTCGTTAACCATATTATAACTAATTTCCAAAAATTTGCATTATGAATCACGCGCACTTCCATCACTGGTGGTGGCGGTGCATTGGTGGTGGCGGTGGCGGTGGGAGGGGACGTCGGACGGACTCCGCGGTGGCGGTGAGGGGGACCGGGAAAGGACGGTGGGATGGGGCGTGGTAGAGAGGGGTGTGGTGTGTAGAGGCGGGGAGTTACGTGGGAAGGCGAGGTGAGGGGTGCAGAATGGTGGACAGACGTCCATTCTTCACAGGAGACCAAGATAAGAATGGATGTATTGATTGATGGGCGATTCGGGGCGCGTTAACGGATAGATATCTGGTTCCGTGAGCGTAGTACATGTTTATATCGCCTGAAATTGCAGTGAATGTCCTCTGTTGGATGGCGAGATTCGGCGCCCGACCCGCACGTCGGCTCGCTGATTTATTTTCCCCAACCAGGTATCTCCCACCAGCCGGGACAAGCCCTAAGCTTCCGACTAATCTTCTACCGTGTGTGGTAATGTAGTGCATATATATGCAAGTGTGTTTAAGTAACAGGTGAGGAAAGTACAAGGAAGAGGAAGGAAAGGTCCGCATGGCCCGTGACCCGTTTTTTAGGGCACTGCGAGTAAAGGTCGGATGAGGCAGGGGTTACTGTCACAAATGAAGCAGAGAAGGGGGGACATAGCGGGTTGGGAAGAGAGAGGAGAAGAGGCGGGTCTAAGAGGGATGGCGCGGGCAGAGTCGAGGTGGAAAAAGACAACGAAACGGGGAGAAACACGATGGGGACTGACGGGGCAGGGAAGTACTGGGTAATGATGGCAAATTTTACCAAAACATCGGTACATTGATGTTTCGATACATAGCTAAAGGGTTTTCGATGTCAATGAAAATATCGACGAGAAATCATCCGTGTTTAAAACATTGTTTTAATTATAGACTAATAAACATGCTATTTTTCCATCCATTTTTCATTACAGTACGTAAGAGGGATATATTTTATTGTTTGGTTTCCAGCATGTTAGTAGTATTTAAAATTATTATCGAATGTAAATAATAAAATTAATTATAAAGAACATCGTGTTTTTCTATTTATTTCGTGTTTCACTGTCGATTCAGGTAATGTCACATCTGGCGATAACATACATTCATAACACGAGCTGCTCCCAAACTTCCTCAGATTGTACAGGTGAAATGTGCATCGTTGTAAAGAGGATGACACAAATCAACGATATTGCTGTGGATTGCTGATACTCTAAAACGCGATAAATCCCTTTATTTAAAAAAAATATTCAAAGAAAATTTTAAAAAAATCAATGTTTTTGTAAAAAATATTGATGTGAAGAAAACATCAAAAGCAAGATATCGATGTTAATATATCGATGTTTCTGGTGGAAAAACATAGATGTTTTAAAAACATCGATGTTTTTTTGCCAACTTTAGTACTGGGAGAGAGGTGGCGAGATGGGTATTGCGAGTTGGTTAAGACGGGGTGTAAAGGGCAAGTGAAAGGGGGGGGGCGGTTGCGGGTTAGCGCGGTCGCTAATTGAGGTGGAGACGTTAAAAAATGAGACGTGAAATATTTAGAGGGCGATTTCCGCGCTCGGCCTACCACAGCACGAACCGCAGAGGTCGCTCTGCTCGGCGCCGACGTCGCCTCCACAAAAGTGTTTAAAGAAGGCTTATTCATTTCTCAGCGTGGCGCTGTTTTACAGTAATTTTATGTGTTTCGCGCTTCTTAGAGCACTAAGTTTTTCGTAATATCGTGTGTGAAAGAAACGACCTGTATGTGACATTTTCTGTACGACTCTGAAGAGCGACAATTTTTGTTTGGAGAAGCAAAGAAAATGAATGGAGAAAAAAATTACCTCCTAGTTGTTTTCAGAAAACATGATTTCAACTTTTGGAAATTGTCGCTTTTCAATTCCAATATATAAAAGGAAATACGTGGATTGTGTTGCATTAATAAGCTTACATTTGAATTGTTAAATTTACTTTTGTATTTACATTATTTACATGATTGAAGATAGAATATTCCTTCCAAATTATTTTGAATGTATAACGATCTTTTATTTTCATTGGAACAAAATTCTTAATAGCAACTTTCCCACAGTGTCAACAAAAATATATTTCTAAGACCTAAATAATATGTAATGAAAATCGTGTATACCACTTGTGTACTAAAAATATATTTGAGTTGTTTTCAGCATAAAGGGTGTAAGTACATTTTTGGAAAACTTTTAGTTTAAAGACGTTTAAAACCTTTTTACAAAGAGCGTTCAAATTGCTCAAAGAGATATCGCATTCTAGTGGTGGAAAGAAAATGCCTTCCAAAGCGTTTTATATTGCAGTCATTCAATATTGAACCCAATTTTCTCAACACCAAATTAGTGCACTTCTTTTCGTTGTGCTCCAAGCCCTTCATTTGAGCTAAAATTGTTTTTCATTATGTTTTAATTTTTGATGAATTTAATGCTGTTGGATTATGCATTTCTCTCTTCTAGTTGGTTTACTGCAAATCTAATTTTGCAGACTGTGCTACAATTAAATAATAGGAAATGCCGTGAGCCTATACAAATAAATCACCGTTTCTTTAATCCCCAATGTTTCTACTGTTATTAAGCCTTCCTCAGATGATTGAAATGATTGAAGGCGTTGTCACTGTCAACAATACTATTTATTTCAATAAGAGCAGCTTTCGATGGCTTAGCCATCATCATCAGTTTTCTGATACAAGAAAAATATAAAATTAGAATTAACAGTTACATAATTAAAAAAAAGCATTTTTAAAAAATAAATTATGTACTCTGTTTTTTTATTATGTAATATATAAATTATGTAACTCGTGATTTTAACATTGCTATACCGTTCGAATTTAGAATGTGGCTTTACTGTTTGGGTCTGTAAGTCCTGGAAATATGCTTTACATTCTACCATTTATAAAAAAAAAGAATTTGTTGGATCTACCTTTTGGAATTGTGGTTTATTATAGAATAACCTACAATGTTAATATTAAATTAAATTATTCAATTATTAGTACTTTAATAATGTGTTATAATAAAATGTAAGATAAATTGCTGATGATTTGCAAATATGGGTCACTCGAAATACAACATAAATGATTTATTTCATTTCTATCATCTATAGGGTCACTCACAGCACTATCACATACGGTTGATAAATTCTACAGCAGTTGTTGGAATCTCCATTTTTTTCAGACAATTATTCCAGATTATTTGTGTGACACTTTCAAAATGCCATGTACTCACTTTGGGAGACTTGGCCAAGTCCACCAAAATCTTCGTTGTTTTTTTTTCAATGCAATCATGACGCATTTAAGTCCATAATCTCACCTGCAGCTCCTTTCATTTCATTGAAGTCTAAAATAAATTATGTTTATTACCTGGCAATGATACTATAGTAATTTACATTATAAGGCTAGAAGTCGACCTTTTCATGACGAGACTGGGGAGTTCACTTTCTGAGGCCGGCAGACCGAAGCGGGGATTCCTGTCGAGTCATGAAAAAGGATTTTTGCCGAGAGCTGTACAATATTTAATTCGTATCTCTTTTTCATGCATATCTTCCTGTAATTAAATAATATCATTGACATGAAATGCAGTGTGGTTATCCGTTGATCATTTGTTCTGTTAGTATGGCAATACACTTGTTGATCATTGTTTTTGTGTTTTCTTTAATTGTAACGAGAATGTTAGGTTATATCAATGTAATCGATATTGAAATGGAAGATAATTTAGAAATAATGGGAACTCCGCCCGATATGTGTGTGAATTAGAAGACGCAAGAGTCGCAATTTTTGACATGCTTCCATTAAAATCAAAAGGTAGATTTGTGAAAGAATAAAAAGAATTTTGCAAGTGGCACGATGCCAGAAGGGGAAAAAGTGTCACAGAAAACCTGCTTCTCGCATTCTTGACAGAAGTAAGTGAAAAGTACAAGCCATCGAGTATGTGGTCACCGTATTCAACGATCAAAACAATTTTTATCCTAATAGAATTTATATTTTTAACATAATATTGTCAATAATCCCTTCGTCAGGTTCTTTGTGAGACCCAAATCAACAGTCATGTCAATTTGTAATGTGAAAAACCCTGAAAGACATTCTTGTCAAACAGGCAGAAATAAATTTAAAAAAAGCAACGTTTGCTACAAATTAAAACTTTAATATAAACAATAGTAGTTTGTTTTTTAGCTAGATAAAGACGTGCCTTGTGCCACAAGCAAAAGTGCTGTAAGTGTTGACAAATGACATTTGTAACAGGATAACCGACAGTAGGTCTCGAAATTTTAATATAATGCATGACTCATCTGTTCTTCAAGGGCAGTTGTTATGTGGTGAAAATATGGTGACAGTGGAGTCAAGGAAAATTCATTACACGACGCAATCAACAGAAACGTGAAATGAACCACTTTCTTACCATAAAATAATAGAACAATGAGCTACTTTGAGTCAGTCTCGAATAAAATTAAAACAATTTGGATGAATTGCACTAAAGTTCTACGTTTTTTCCATTCTTAGAAAATAGTTTCCAACAAATTATATGGTGAGAAAAGAAGTACTTTGAATATTTCTATTTGTTTTTCATGCCAATCCTGGTTTAATTTTTCCATTTCTATCCAGAATTTTAATATTTATTTTAGAGCTGTTCCAAATAGGATGACACACAGAAATAATAGTATGTAAAATCGTCATTTGTACGAACTAAATACTAAACCAAGATGAATTCGTAGTCTTTATGTTCTTTATTCTCTCCAGAAGGTAGAAGTAAGCTTGCCGGTATAAATTTGTTATCAAAATAAAGTTCTAGTGATTCAATTCTTACACCTTACATAGTAGTTTGGTTGATATTTAACAATCGGGTCACATAGACCCGAATAATATATATGTAAGAATTATTTTTTAGGGAAATTGTTTTTTAGGTAGAAAGATTTAAAAATAAATTAACTAATGATACTCAAGTTTATTAATATCAGAAATTTAGGTTTATTAAAACAGTTATTATTATTATTATTATTATTATTATTATTATTATTATTATTATTATTATTTAATGTTATTATTAGGATTGTGATAATTACTAGTAAATGTTTTGTTTGTCTAAATATATAATTATGTTCAAGTAGTATTGTATTGAAGTGTGGTGACGTGTTGTGAAGTGTAGGGCAATAGAGAAGTAGAAAGGAAGTGAAGTGAAATGAAGTGAATATAATTAAAAAGTCATGTATTTATTAGTTTAACATATCTGTGTAGGATATTAATGAAGTGTAGAGTTAATGTTTTACATTATTAAATTTTATTATGAAATTTGTAGTGTTCTGCCACCAGGTTGCATAAAACTACCTGCAGAAATAACAAATATCTATCTAGAAATTATAAGAAATAGACAAAAATTCTTACAAACATTTGAAAATATTTAGATTCATAAGAAAGGTACGAAGTATCAGAATG
The DNA here is from genome assembly GCA_964035755.1 of Teleogryllus oceanicus. Lineage (NCBI taxonomy): Eukaryota > Metazoa > Arthropoda > Insecta > Orthoptera > Gryllidae > Teleogryllus > Teleogryllus oceanicus. The sequence continues at coordinate 127,884,036 of CAXIVR010000003.1, read as the reverse complement.
CTACTAGTCAAGCATGCCTATGGGAGCCAACAAATTTATTTTCGTATCACATAGATCCGAATAGTACAGCAGTGGTAAGAACTGTTGTTTCCTTTGCATGACTCAAGATATTTGCTGTTATTTAAAAGTAAAACCGTTTGCGAAATTAGATCACCTTAAACGCTCATGTTATTGGAGAACCGCAAGGATCAAGAAATCGAGCGCATGTTACGTTTAAATTAAATTCGATCTATATTTCGCATCACTGTTTTCATATGAATAATTTAATCAAAGAACAGTAATAGCTGTAAGTGACGTATGGGGAAGAAGTGCAGCTGCGAACGTTTCCTCGAGCTCCAGAATCCCTGACCCACCACACACGTAAAAAAAACAACAAAAAAACAAAAACAAACGAGACCGTCACTTTCAGGGAAAGTGATGTCCTCTGCACTTTCTTCCAGCTCCTTTAGCACAGGTCGATATTTAGTTAATCAAAGGCGACAGGGGCGGTGCACTCGAGGAGTGGGCGGTCCGATTGCTTCCTTCTGTGCCGACACAGCGGGGCGTATGGACATTCCGCAGAAGGTCCGCTTCCCCCTCTCCCCCTTTCCACCCCCGCTCCGTCCTTGGCGACGAGCAAGGCCGGCGCTTTAATGACATTTTCCAGCGAAACAAAGACGCCGCACTCGGGCGCATGGGGTGGAGTGGGAGGTGGGGGGCTCCGGGCGCGAGTAACCCAATAAGCCGCGCTTTTTCGTGCCCACACAGCCCCTCTAATGCCCTAATCGAATGATCGGAGCGGGAATGGCCGAATGGCCGCAGGGCGCGGGAGCTGCGCGAACACTGTGGGCCGAATTGGCGCAAGAACGGACAAAAACGTGACAGACACGACATTCACAGCCCACGTGTACGGAGTAGAACACTCCGATTATTAATTCTATTTTTTTATACGTATCTTACAACTTACTGATTTTACTATGCCCAATGTCTTTTGTATGTGCTATGTAATGTTTGTGATGTGAAATCTAAGAAAAAATAGTTGTGTATTAGAAGTGATAATTACGAGAAAATTATAAAATGGGTAGACTTGAAAATATATGAAGCAATAAAAAATTGCTCTGCTTGTTTTAACTTTGAAATTCTATTCTACAAAAATACCACCATGCCGAAGTTTCCATTTGAATTTTTTGAAATAGAGACAAAACAAAACCTATTGTTCAAGGCCTCATATTCCGCCGCTTGTTCATGCAAGGGCGTACGCGTGTGACCTACCTTTCAATGCCTTCTGTTAGTACTCTTCATGTAGATCATAGGAAAGACCAGAAACAATTAGTTTATCTACCTGTTCCCGTGGAATTCCACAAAAACATTTTCGCAAATTTGTTTATGGATTGAATATTACGCTTTGAAGGTGTTAGATTCCTCGACTGTCTCTTGTGAATTCAGGAGGTCCTAGGTTCCTGTCACGATTATAGGAAGTTTTCGACTGTAGGTAAATAGATTGGCATGATCCGGATTGTGACCTGGAATTAACTTGTTGACGCTATACTCACAAATTATGAAATGTTCATAAATAATTTCAAGTAACGCCGTTTCAAAGGTAAAACAATCAAAAATATAAATTGCATTCACAATGTGCAACTAGGGCATACATGAACTATTTTTGTAAGAAATGAAGAATTTATAAATAAACAAAAAAATTCAATTATTAGAAAATAGGGAATCAAATAGTTAATTGCTACAGCACAACATTGCTGACTTTTACAACTAAGCGATTAAACGTTTTTTTTTTTTTTTTTTCAAGATAAGGTATAAAACTTCATAATATGGCAGTGATATTTATTCCAATATATACAGTAACAATATATGTATTTATGCGTTATTATTGCGTTCATCCCTTTGGCATCGTCACTCTAAATTTTAAATTATATATTTACTTTAAGTACTATGCATTTTTTACTTTCTCGTGTACGTGCGTACGGTGTAATATAAGAAGTAAAGAGAAAGTTATGTCATGATGCAGAAAATCGGATGTTGGATATACATGTTTTGGGTCCCCTGATACCGAAAAGTGGTTCGTTTCAAAACATTCGACTATATGTCTGTCTGTCTGTCTGTCCCTCCGTCCTTCCATCATTCTGTCTTTCCGTTCGTCCGTCCCTCCGTCCATCTTTCTGTCTCTCTATTTTGTCTGTGGCCCCCCCCGTTTCACTAGCACCTGAACCATACGTAGGTTGTTTTTTTTTTTGTTGTTTTTTTTAATAGATACTTCACTGTCGTTCTGGCTCGACACGAAACTTTGCGACTTTGAAAAGCATTCTTAAAATTTGGTACTTAACATGAAGCCTCAGGGACATTTTCAATTTTTTTTCAAAAGTGGCTCCAATTTTTTCTCCAGAGCAAGGTATTCTTTTTGTTTGTTTGTTTGTTTTTTTTTTCAAAAATTACACAAATGTATTTTTTTTAAATATCTCTCGCGCTGTTATGTACATTTCCAGTTATTTGTACACATTACTGCATGTGTGAGTTAAAGTGCTTCAAATGACTTCCAATAATTTTTTTGAAAATTCGAAGGATTTCTGTGAACGAGTGCTTCAAATTTTTCATTTACTTAAACGCTATTTTCTGAAGAAACAGCTCAACTAAAATTTCCTTATAGGGCGATTCCGTAATATTTTTAAAGTAATATTTCAGTTATATTATTAGGAAACCGAAAATTGAAAAAAAAAAGTTTTCAAAAAATACTTTGGACGGCTATAGATGACAGCTGGCTAAAGTATGTGGTAAATCCGAAAGGTTAGCCCAGGCCAAAGAAAATATAAAACTAACTAGTACGAGAAAGTCTGTGCCATTATGTATCACCACTAGTAATCAAGGATTTAATTTATTTTCGGAAATAAAATATTTTATTACGGAAGCCACGATCAAAATTTTCAAGGGGTTTACGTCTTTCCTGACCACTCTCTTCGCGTTCCTATAGTTTTACATAATTAAATAAAACGTAGTTTTTTGGTAGTTATTATAACACATCTCAAAGGTTGTTTCCAGAAAACAATAGACATTTTAATCGGTTTGGACGGAGCTAAGTCAAAATAACTATTTTTTAATGATGGTTTTGACAATAAATACTTCTTAAATTGTAGGTAACAAGGCATTTTTTAAACGTAATGCATGTTGTTTGAAGATCATGTCAGATATGTCGATAACGATCTCTACCTTCCATGGGAAGACACTTCTCTCTGCACTTCTAAAACATAGGCAATATGTGCTGTAATGACTGTACAACTACGCCAGATGATAAAGTTCCAATTTGATGTGTTGTTTCTATTCGTTTCTCGAACTCACCTCCGAAGTAAAGGTTCTAGAAAATGGATACATGCTAGAAGGAGCACAGAAGAAAGATTGATGAGTCAGAGAGGAAATAATTTTCTCATTTCTCGTAACGATCCATCTCACATCCATTGATCTGAAGTCCTCTCCCACGGTCATTTATCTATCATTGTCGACGTTTCCCGATAACTCTGTCAAGAAATACTCTAGTGGATGCAATTTCTGTATTTCAATGTGCATCTTTCTATTTTCTAGAAGGTACAAGTTACCCATATAATTATCAGGATCATATTTAATAAATAAATTAATTGTTCATATTTCTTTATCTTTCTTTTAACACAAAATTGTACTAAAATCGTATTCCACAGAAGTTTTATCGTAATATTTATCAATACTAGATGATCTTTCAGTAACAAACTTTAATGAATTAATCTGATTTGTATAAACAAATGTATTCAGGAAATCACTCTCAATGTACTAAGTTGTGGAAATATTTGAAGTATGATATAGACGGTAACTGTACCTTTCCTGTTGGGAGAAAGTAGGAGGGCGAAAAGCAATTTTTTCTTTGACGACCACTTTTTATGTTCCCATGTTGAATTAAGTAGTTCCTGTCCTACAGGATTTTATGGCGGCATTTTGGAGACTTGCCAGATCAATTATAGTGTACCAAAGGAATAAACGTAACAGAAAGTGCATTCAGCATAATTAACACCATGTTGAAACTTATATAGTATCAATATTCATCTTCCAATGATGTATGAGCATCTGATTCTAAATACACATTTAATTGCGTTCAACCACATTTGTTTGAATATAGTTAAAACAAAACATTTTATAAATATAAAAATGGAGAGTAGAATTCCTCTTAACAATTTTATTTTACGACCGATAATCATAACCTATTTTTCTGGCTGAGGTTGTAAACTGAAGGAAAGCAGCGTATCCGAGTTATTTCTGTATGTCTGGAAATATAACATACTAACTCGCTGGCGTATATTTTGCCATATTAATTTTCAGTTAACACAAGCGAAACGCTTAATTAAATTTGTTTTAAAACGACTCTTGATAAAGAATTCCTGAACTTTCTCTCACTTGTTCTGACCCCATAGCATTCGCCAACTTTTCGACTCTGAACAAGGAAAACCAAGGCAGAGCAGAGAAAGAAAATAACAGAAGGCTCGTGCGGAGAACATTCACTCCCTTACCCCTGAATTGTATTTCAGGGGGAGGAAGAGAAAACGTGGAAAGAGCTCTTATCAAATATTTCATTTGCAGAAATAAATATTTTTCAAAACGACTGTTTTCAAACGAGTGAGTGCAAAAATCTCTAAAATTTGCAAAGAAGAATTCCATTTATTTTTCATTTGGCAATGAACTCAATTTCTATTACGTATACTTCATTATGTTATATTCTCCTGGCAATCGAAGACGATAGTAATATTATGTGGATCTAATCGCCGAACGCTATGTTTTTCTGTTCTCCTTTTGTGCAACCAGGAGTAAATTTTGAGGATCAACGAACAGATTCTTAGATTATTAATCATAAATTGTTTTACAGTAAGATGAAAGTAAAATTCTTGTCAGGGAGAATTATCGAAAACTACGTAAAGAGATGAAACCAATAAATTATAATTACAAGGCAGCACAAAGTGCAGCTTGCCTAGTTACTGCAGCATTATTGTTTGATTTTAAAATCGAAAAATTCATTCCAAAAATCATTATTTTTATAAAATTAGTACTTGCAAAGTTAAATCTGATATGAAGTTGTAGAACGTTTCTATTTTATATACAATGATACCGAAATATATCTAATTTTAGGACCGTGAGCGGTGGCTCAGTGCATCAACTGATGTTTCTGCAGTCCCTCTGACCGGGAGGTCCTAGGTTGGAGTCCCAACGGAGGCAGGATTTTCGACACTTGCTTTTCAGCTAGATCGAATTCAGTCGCTGTCTGGAGGAGAATTCTAGCAGCCGGCTGGTCTGATCGGTAGTTTCCTGTGGTTTCTCCGATCAACACCAGGCAAAAATGTCGGAGCAGTACCCTAACAATCTGGCTACGGACCGCGCGCTATCAGTCTTCCTCTTCCTTGTCCTATCCTATCCTCTTACACACACGCACCTACACTAACATGCACTACACTACCACACATGCCGGGAGACCGGTCGGGAGCTTAGAACTTGTCCCAGTGGGAGATACCTAGTGGGTGAACGCCGGTGAGTGGTACCGGGTTGGAAAAAACCGTTAGCCGATAGTAGGTCGGCGTCGGATCTGGCCATCCAGCGGGGGAAGACCACTGCCACCCCCGAGCAAAAAAACACGCACTACATTTACGGAACTAATGACCATAGTAGTTGACTCGTCCGGAATCATTAACAATCAGATCAATCTACTTTTCAGCGCGCGTTTTTGCTGCTCAAAATTTTAAGACATCCCAACTTACCAAATCATTTTCAACATGGATTGGATATTTTCTGAATAAGTTCATTCGGTTCTAGATCTTTAAATGAAGTCGTGCACTTTTTTAACTAATGAGTAATTATTGAGTAATAACAGTAAGAGAAGGAAATGTTTCGGTAAGGCGTGCATCCCCACTTCTCTTTTTTTATTTTTTACTTGTCTGAAATAAGCAATTCTTGTTTCATTCATATGTATATTTTGTTATAGTGTGATTCAGCGTACTACATCATCATAATTAACTCAAGCTGTAGGCTTAATTGGATTTTTTCTATCGGCATGGCAAAATATGCTGTAGCATAATTAATATCGAACTGATAACCCCGTTAGATCTGCAGCCATTTCCTTATAATTATTCCGTCTCTTAAGACGATCCCTGAGGAATACTCTTTTTTTAAACCCCTTTTTGTACTTAGCCATCATTGCCTTGTGAATACGTTTTGAATAAAACGGCCTGCTGCTCCGTTTGGAGTCGCCTCTGCCCGGCGCTGCGCTGGACAAATGTGACCTGGTGAGTATTTATTGCCGGTCGGCGTCTTCGGTGGTCCGCGAGCCGCTGGGGCGCGGCCCGCGAGTCTCGGGCTGCTCGGTAGCGGTTCCCACTGCCGCAGGCGGAGCACCGCGCGGGGAGGCGAGGCGAGGCGCCGGGCCCGGGCCGGCCCCCGCCGCGCATTCGGCGCGCGCCTGGCACGCTGCCCGCCCACCCGGCTTGCAGCCCACCGGTCCCCCCCCCCCCCCCAGTCCCCCGGTCCATCACCACGCCCAATACCCCCCGGCCCCGGTTCCGCCATTGTCGTTATCATTAGGGAATTTATTTCTTTTAATAAAAAACGAAATCCCTATTTATGTAACTTTATATAAAAATGCAAACAAAAGACACAAAATATCGAAAGTACAAAATTTGTGCTGGCGTTTACTATTTTTCCACTGAAGCATTTTCAAATTTTCATACAACCAGAGTTATCAATTACGTCTTAAAATGGATTCCTACGGGCTGAACGAACATTCTACAAATACAGAATGAATTGTACTCTTGTCTGCACCCACGGAGTACGAGTTTATACGAAATATAAAAGAGTATATGAATATTCAGTGTATGCACGAGAACAGTTGTAACGCGTAGTCAGTAATGGAATCGAGGGACGCGGAAAGGGAACCATGCCCCTCCCCCAAACTTAATATTTCTTTCAGATGAACTTAGTTTATTGAAAACAATTATCAAATATTGATCTATCACATTCCAAAGGGTACTCCCGTAAATCCGAACGGACGGCATTTCATTAATGAATTTCGACATTCCTGACAGACGGGTGTTTGTCGGTGGGGTGCAGGACGCCCGGTCAGACAAAATCTTTGAAGAAAAGTTTTTTAGATTTCTGTCAAGGCTCTTTACTCAATGGAACATGTGTACGCATGTACTTGCATTTACTTCTTCACAAACACTCAGTCATCATAGGCGCCAATAGCGTAATTTCAGAGAAGACAAAATAAGGTTGTGCATTCACAAAATAAGGTTTGTGCAAAGGTTCAAAGATAAAAGCGTAGATTTACTTTGCTTTGTTTAACGGAAAGACGTTTCAAATCAAATTTATTATTTCAGTCAATTCAAATTTCGCATGTGCGTCTTTTGGGACGAAGGTGAAATTCGTTCCTTGATCGCCCTCCGCAACTGTTGTTGCATTTTTCCAGTTTGAATCATTTTTTCTTATTATGAGAATAGCCACCATTGTACCTTACTAGCACCCTCACGTCTAACGTCATTACATTCACCACCACTTATCACGACCACCACAACCACCACTATTATCATCACCACCATCTCCATAACCAACCATCACCATAATCTTTACAAACGCCATCACCGCCGCCGCCACCGCTCCGTCACCACCACCTTCGTCACCACCTTCTCCGTCACCACCCCCTCCGCACCAGCACCTCCGACATCACCACCCCGTCACCTCCATCCCCGTCACATCCACGTCCGTCACCTCCACACCCGTCCCTAATACCCCGTCACCAACCCCGTCACCAACCCCGTCACCAACTCCGTCACCAACCCCGTCACCACCACTACCGCCGCCGCCAAGGGCTGATTCCATACGCCCCGCGCGGCCTGTACAAGAAGCTCCCCAGTGCTGCGGCGGCGGAGGCCGCCAGCAAGAAGTGTGAAATATGGGTTTCCAAGAGCACCGTAAACAGTAACGGCCGACGCCTGGATCCCGGGCTTTGTCGCTGGGTCACAGTGGCTGCGACCTCCGAGCCAGAGGCACGAGCCCGAGCCAACCAGAAGCTTTCCCTTTCTGACGAGTTCACTGCCAACGGTTGACGCCGCCGTCTCGTATTCGCTGCTTCTCGAGTGGCAATGATGAGGTAGCTCCGCATTTCCATGTATATTGAAAGCGAAGCGCACGAGGTCGCTGTGCGGAACTGCAATGTGGATGATCCTTGAGTCTTCAGACTAAGGAAAGAGTTCTTTCTCGATTGTTCTTTTTGCTGTCAGTCGTTTCGGTTGTCCGTGTTTGATTGAAAATGCCGAGGTTACTTTGCGTTGAAGGTACCAATAAACGTCGGTCTGTTTCCAACCGTTAATTTGGTTACTGCAGCATGTCCTCAATGTTCCAGTAAGAAAATTATGTTTACAAAGAAATATCTATTTCAACAGAATTTTCATTTCGATGTCTGAACCATTATTTGCGAGAAAATATGTTCCTGCTTGTTCCGTTTCATGATTAGTTTTACTGGTTGAGGTACACTGATTTCGAGTTGGAGATTAAAAACAGGGAGCGGTTGTTAAACTCACGAGAATGATTACCGGAATTTCATGTTTAAATATCTAAGTCGAAAAATGTCGTTATTGTCTTCTTTCATTCACGAAAATTTGATAAAAGACTTCATGCAAGCATGCCATTTTAAAGTCGTTACCTAATCCGGCAGAATTGATGCAAAAATATAATAAACTTGTGTAGTTATAAAATAGTGACATTTACACTCTTGTATAACATACACAGATTCAAATCAACGATCAAATTCAATCCAAATCAATCAATGCCCCTCCAAAATATCTCATGCATTTCCGAATATTGCGGAGATGTGAATATATCACATCAGATCTTCTAATCCAGAGGAACTCTTGTTTGAACACTTGTTTCTCAGAAACTTGTGAACTGTAAAACCATTACATCATATTTTTCTTGATACATATACCACCAGTAGAACACTGGCATGTACACCAGATGCGCCTATAAACGTTTACTGGAAGCTACAAAAATTCCTACACAACTTCCTGGAACGATTCACTTTCACAAAATGACTGTTGGAATCGGAAACTCAACTGGGGGAAAATAGGAAATACTTAAATCACGTTCAGGCGTTCTGTTGTGGTTGTTAAAGTGAAAGGATCAAGAGAAAACATTTTCATTGACCAGTCTACCCTGTCCCCGTCCTGAACTTCATTCTCCATTCAAGACTCATCCGCAACGCACGAGTGATGATAGAACCAACCTGTTCCAATGAGCGTTAGTTACCCCTAGAAACCGCACTTCCGACGCGAGGGTGCTGCAGACTCAGTGTTGGCTTTCAAGAAACATTTTTGCGATCTTTTCACTTTAACAACCATATCTGATATCTTGAACGTGATTAAAGTATTTCCTATTTCCTTCTGATGCGTTTCCTATTCGAAGTCATTTCGTGAAAGCGGATCATTTCAGGAAGTTCTGTTGAAATTTTATAGAGAACTTTTATAGTTGCATCCGATGCATTTTCTCCGGCAGTTATTTTCTACATTTTTAGTATAGAAATCCCATCGAAATATCACGTAATGTATTTTTAGATTTCTGAATAAGTTTCGTTTGAAAGAGCTGATGCTAAAATATTATTCACAAACATAAAAAAAAAAAAACTCAACAGCAAAACTTCAGTCATAAATACTGAAGAAAAACTGCATTAAAACATGAATTCGGAAATAGCTAGTTGCGGAGTTGAACGAGCAACAAACATTGAGCGCGTATGATTGACGACATAGAAAGCATAATTACATTATCCGAACTATAAGTATCGTTTTTACAATTCGACAATCCCCATAACAATATTACACTGAATACATTTCTATTGTTACAGCTGGTACATTGTTTCAGTTTAATTCCAGTTCAAAATAATATCTACTTCTCTTAATTAAGGCATCCTCTTGATTTTACAGTTAGATTGGAATTCAATTCAAAATTCTTAATGTAATGCATTACTACGTGACAAGCTGTCAAATGAGTGCACGGGGTGTTGACTTATCAATTGCAGACGAATTCGTAAGAAATTTTACGTATCCCACCACGTAAAATGCTAATACGATTGCTTCACGTTGTAACTATGTATTTGTGAACCCGTGAAGAAATATTTTTTCCTTCTCTCTGCATGTGATGTGTCTTCCTTGCAATAGTAGCGCAGAGACTATTGCCAACACGAGATCGAAAGCTCCTATTTCGAGATCTGCCTTGTATGAGTTCTACTGAATAGTGTGATAGTTTTCACCTTGTACTTCTGTCATGTTCTGGATCTCACACCATTTCACCGAGAAACATACTCGTTTGCAGCCAACTGATTCATGTGCAACGCGTATCGCAGTTAATGAAAATCAGCCCAAACAGATATTCGGTTAACTGTAGCATCGTTTACGTTTATTGCTGAACTGCACCTTCAAAATAAGTTTAGGGAATAAGTTCAATCTAATATTTTGCTGTTTTCAATAATGACGTTCATTCCCACTTTGCTAACGTTGTTGGGAGTTTTACATTTTTTCTTAGTGTTCGTTTCTCACCTACTACAACATCTCAAACATAATCATTCACCACTCATAATTATTGAGGTCATAGAAGGAGATGAATGGAAAAGGAGAAGAAGAAAGAAAAAGGGGGAAAGAATGGCACAAAAGGAGAAGTAGGAGCAGACGGAGGATAAAAATGAAGAGGAAGGAGAAGAAGATGAAGAAGAAAGAGGAGGAAGGGTGAAAGAGGAGGAGGAAAAGTAGGATGAGAAATAGGCTGAATAAGGAATACATGGCGAAGAAGGAGACAGAAGCAATCCACCTGCCTTACCGGAAAAAGGTCTCTCTCTCGCTTGCATTTAGAGACCGAGTACGGCACTCATCATCATTCAAAAAGTTCATTCTCGAAATTGAGCCACCGGTTTCGGTGACTCACGGCGTCAACTGATATCACCGCAGTGCCTATGACAGGGAGGTCTCAGGATTCCAGTCCAGACAGTGACCGGATTTTTGACACTAGCTAGATTGAATTCAGCCGCTTCGGGACGAGAATTCTAGCCGCGTAGTTTTTCACGAATCAACAGCAGGCGAATGCCGGAGTAGTACCCTACAAAAGGACCACGGATCGCGTGCGATCTTTCTTTCCTTTTCCTGGTCCTATCCTCATCCTTTACTTGCACCTCACTTAAATGCACTACACTAACACGTTGTTGCCGAGAGACCAGTCTGGAGCTAAGAGCTTGTCCCGGCTGGGCCGGTGCCCCACTGGCAGGAGATATTTGGTTGAGAAGACCAACGCTATCTGACGTGTAGGTCGGCACCGAATCTCACCATCCAGCTGAGTAAGATCACCCCCACATCGCAAGGAAAAACACATGCACAACACGTACGGTTCTAATGACTTTTTAGCAGTCCAAAAACAATCGATCAATTAATCCAATCGAAGCTGTAGCATTTTTTATCGCTTACCGTATGGGTCTAATGACCTTAGCAGTTGACACTCCCGAAATCACTAATCAATCGATCAATTAATCCAATCGAAGCCGTAGCATGAAGTCGCTTCTTGGTGTTTTGATACTTTCTGTGTATCACACAGTAGCCATCGGGGAGGGTATTACTGGAAGCTGCGGCTTACAGTCGTGCACTTTCACCCGCCAATGTTTTATTGGCCGTTCCTCGGAGCAACGCGTCGATCGCAGATTTTGTTACGGCTCGCTTTGCGCAGTCACTACTTTTAGAGCAGAGCTCGTGCGCATCGAAAGCGCGGTCATTCGCGCCGCTAACTCAGCCGTCAGTGGGTTTTTCGTCGGAGCGAGATGCGAAAAACGTGATGCACGTTTCTCATTCGTTGCTCCGGCCGAAATGAAGACATTCCTTCCCTCCTCCAGCCACGTGTGTAGGAACCGTTTTAATCGCCTGGTGATAAATAGGGTACTTCAAGCAGCTCACTGTCTTTTTTTTGTTGTTATTTTTTGTGGGAGAGTGTTGCACTCTCCTGTTTTTTACAAACTAAAAATTATGAAGCAGAACGTTTCTGAGAAAATTAAACGTAGAATACCAACTGAGACACGTTTCAATTCCATGAAAGATAAAAAATAAAGTTTTTTGTGTTGGTAAAGCTGCAATTTTCACAAATAAATTGATTACTTTGATTAACAATGAACTAAAAATGTTAAATTATTAAATTGTAGTACCCATTTAAGTAAATTCGATTGACAATGTAGTTTCTGATAGATATTATGTTTGCAAAAGCATTTAAATTTTATTTCCCGCACTTCAATGTTAGTTTATGTGTGAATAAATAGAATACGTTTCTTGTAAGTGTAAAAGCCTATATAATAATACCTTTATTCGTAACACATGTATATTTCTACGATATCAGTGATTCTTTTTTCAATCTGTGGCATCATATAACTCGCGCCTGAATAAGAAAAGTTCATCTGCAACTATTCATTTCTGTTGAATTCGAACTCAAATAAAGTTATGTGAACATGAAAACATTCCTAACCACTAGAAATCGATGCAGATATAATCACATCGTTCCATTGATCTTTATCCTTGCGTGAAAATCTGTGAAGGAATCTTTGATTTCTCTCTCTTCTAACTCTCACACTTTCAGCCCGCGTGTGTTAGCCTACATAACCTGTCTACCACAGAGCGAGGGATTGCTTTAACCTTTCCTCTCACCTTCCCACCACGAAATACACCCGAAGACATGGGCAACTACTCTAAAAAGTCACTAAACCTACTCGCTGAGCAGCGCAGTTCGCAAACGTCCGTCGTTTACCGCTAGCCTTCACGTGCCGCCGCCGCCGCCGCCCGCACCGCTGGTCTTTGGTGCACGCAGCAGCCGGGGCCGGCGCCGCCCACGCGGAAGAGCGAGAGCCAGGTGGCGCCCCTCCCCTCCCCCTGCAGCCTTCCATAGTGGGCCGCAAGGGGCAAAAACGCCCGAACGGGAAAATCCTCTCCATTATTTCAGTAGTGTAGAAGAATTTGGGGTCCCCACAAGTAACCAATCTTACTAAATTAAAAAATAAAATAAAAAAAATAAAATAAAAAACAAAAAAATAAAAGAATAAAAAACAAAAAAAAAAAAAATAAAAATAGAATTACACGTGACGAATTGCAATTTAACTTTAAAACTGTGTTGGATTTCTTAAAAAACAGAATCTAAGGATTCGACTCAAATGCAACCTGCAACACTCGAGCAGTGTTGTTGAAATCTATATAGTTATATAACTCCCAAATAAAGCGTTCTAAGGTATTAAAACCTGAGAATTTCAGTCCAAAGGCCTCAAAGAAACGTTTATCACACCGTAATCTTCAGGATATCTTCTTGGATATTCCATTACATTTTTACTGGTTCTGTGCTTCTCGATACTCCATTGCATTGTAATTACAATTTTGAAACATGAGAAGAGTAGGGTTGTATTTGTCCAAATCTGAATTTTCGCATGGACAACTTAACACAGCTTTGTCAAGAGTGAAAATCTTTTCTAATAATATATTTGAGTATCAAGGAAAGCAAATTGCAAATTCAAATGTTGTTTTAAGGAAGTGTTGTGAATTGTTTCAGAAACATCTGTCTATAATACTGAATAAACCTTTATTAAAAATTTGTTTCAAATATCAGTTACATTGTTTCTTATTTAATATTCTTTAAATACATTGGAAATTTCTCTTATACATTTTTTAAAACAAGTAAACACGTTTCGTTAACAACCACGTTTTCCTAGACAGCTGTCCCAGAATTCTCTCCGAAATGACGAAAACTGATCAGAGCAGTCGACCCACGGATTCGATTCCAGCAGACGTCACAAGCTCACTTATATTGAACAATCAAATTTCTCGTTTCCTGGGTGGAACTTCCGATCTCCCAATTACTAGTACGCTTGAACCAAAAGACGTTGCCCTTACACTCGCAGCTCCCACCAAATCCTATTATTTATAAAAATTCAAGGAAGAAAATCGGAAATGAGGAAATAAAGCAATAATGCAAAGAATGTGACAGTACTGTCATTAAGGAAATGTTAAACCTCAAGGAGAAAATCATTGAAATAACATGGTCCATAACTCACCGTAACGACGAGACGAAGAGCAAAATTTGACATCTCGAAATGCGTGCCTTGTTGGAAATAAACATACGAAATTATTCCCACGTGATGTTATCGAATGGCGTTTACGTAAGCCATGTAAGTGCAATTTCTGAATAAGAAGCATTCCTTTGTATCAAACCTTATTTAAGACAATAAATCTCTACAAACCAAACTATCATAAGAAACATTCCGTTCATTTCACAATATTTTATTTCATTTTGAATTTCTTACATTATAATTCTGATATTGATAAGTATTAAAGTAGAGCACTTGATGACTGATGACCACAACGATGACATTTCTCATAAGAACACGCACGCGACAGGCAGAAGCATTGGCCCGCCTACGCGGAAGAGAGTGAGGTGCGCGGAGAGCGAGATGGCGCTGATCACGATAGCAGGCGCCGCCGCCTCCGCCCTCGCACCACAGTCCCCCAGCGTAATAGGCCGAAATAGGACAATAGGCGCGCACAAAAAGACAAGGAATTTTTTTTAATAGTAGACACTGGGGTAGAGAGGTCGCCAAGGCTGGCGCATCGTATCATTCTGGTGGTGTAGCGTCGTGTCGCTAAAACAGCGTGGGCACGTGGCACTGTGTGCATCGGATGCGTAGGCAGAAGCTATGACGCACGGGGTTTTTCTGACAGGGTGTGCGCATCGCTAGAGCGGAGGCAATGGAGGCAGCAGGCAGCGTCGCGAGGGCTATTTAAGGGCCGTGAGAACAATAGCTCTTCCTTCTTTGTGATCCTGGCAGCGGCATTGTCTCAGGGCTAGTCGGTCTCAGGGCAGGCGGTACTATACCCGGCGAAACATTAGGTAGTATGTTGCGGTGTGGTAGCCGTTGTAAATATCTCTCCTAGCAGTGGGGTCTATTTAGTTAGTTAATTGTATACAGTGCATTGGTTATTTGTGACTACGGTCTAAATTGTGAATAAACCTGCTGTTATTACAACCCACTCTCGTCTGTGTACTGATTACACCCTTATGACGCCACACTAGCTTGCCGTTTAGGATCTTTGGTGCGAGACCCTCTTTGACTGCAGATGTGTTTGTGTATGCATATATGTATGTGTAGGAGTAACAACTATAGGGGAAAACATGATGGTGGTATAAAGAGTTCATTATGGTGGTCTGAAATTCGACACTGGGGCAGACATCATTTCTAGCTTCAATTTTAGCATAAATAAATATTTAAAAAATAAAATAATAGATAAAACCTATATCAAAAACCATTACGTTTTCTGAGTAAACATATATTATTTATTACATCCTTTTAAGATAAGTTATGTAAACTAATGAACAGCACTTCGCTCTTACACTGATTGTGTGAGGTAGCAGAAGACGAATTACAATAATTTCAAACTTTTTACAAAAAACTGCTATTTTTAAATGGCGAGACGAAACAAAAAAAAACAAATGATAAAGCCAAATTATGATAAGAAACATTTGATTCATATCCCAATATTTTATTTCGTTTATGAGATTTAAGATACGATTAATCCAAAATTACCGATTTAAATGTTTACACTAATACACTACTACACTAACAAAATATACTCATGGCTATAAGTTAAGACTATTGAACTTTGTGTTGTTTTTGTGTTTTATTGGTCCTCCTTTCCCTACACAAATGTCTGCATTGATTGATTGATTTTTTCGTGTTCCCGGGCGGGGCACCGCCCCAGCCGGGACAGGCTCTAAAATCCCGACCGGTCCTCCGGAATATGTGGGTGTGTAGTGCATGTTAGTGTAAGTGTGTGTGTAAAGGGAGAGGAGAGGACAAGGAAGAGGAAGGAAAGAGCGCGCGCGGTCCGTGGCCCGTTTGGTAGGGTACTGCTCCGGCATTCGCCTGGTGTTGATCGGAGAAACCACGGAAAACTACCGATCAGAGCAGTGACATCAGTTGATGCACTGAGCTACCGCCTCCCATCGATAAAAAGGGAATAAGCTTAGGCTTTATTTCGGTCCACTGTGCTCTCCCGCCGACCTGCCGCCACCGCCGTCGTCGCTTTCACCCGGAGCAGCGGTCGCGGCTTCGAAGCCCGTGTCGGGCGCCGCGGCTGCGGTGCGGGGGCGGTGCGGGGCCGGGCGCTGTACTCGCCCGGGGCGGCCGTGCGGCAAGAGGTTGCCGCCCGTCGCCACCGCTCGGATGTCGACGTCCGGCGCCTGGCCGCGTCGCAGATGCGGTCCACCGCCACCGATGCTTCCGCCTGGTCGCTGTCGTTGCTCTCGCCCGTTAATGGCCGGCAAGAAATTGCAACAGACCACCGGGCTACAAGGAATTGTAAGAGATGCTGCTCAATTTTAGCTTTACGTTTTTTAGATTGGACAAAGACAAACCAAAAAATTGTAAAATGGAATTTAGAAAATTAGTTGGTGTAATAGAATGAAACATTTGAGTATTCATTTCTTGGGTAGCTTTGAAATTTGGGTCCTAAGTAGGGAGCTCAAGAAGGATTCAAATCATGTTAAGTGAAATTTCTATGATAAATTACTGGTTGTATTCTCATTGACACGAAAATGTACAAGCGGAATTTGGTAAATAATGTATGATATTCAAACAATTAAACATCAGAAAAGGCGGAGTAAATAAAATTTAAATTATTAAAGAAACCAAACGATGACGATTGTTGGGGTAGACTAAATAAAATGTAGCTAGATCAATTGTAAGAAGATGGTACGCTCCCGAATCTCAATCATGATGTCAGCAATGCCTGTGAAGGGTTTTTCTGTATTCAATAAGTAGTCAGTTAATTCTCTTTAGCCATCATCACTCTCTCCAAGTGTAGGGGTTTACAAAAGCAAGTTTTGCAACGTAGTTATTTACCGAGTCACACCTTCCAACCAAATTAAATACTATACCGAACATCAGTCTGGAAAACGGAATAACATCCAAGATCACGTCATTATTCCAACTCATATTTCACCAACATGTCGATGCTGAGTGGTGATCACCATCATCCCAGAGGCGCTGCCCCGGTCAGAACCGTCGCTTCTCCTCCTCTGTCCGCCCCTCCCCCACCCCCATCGCCCATCCCGATGTTCCTCCGCCGCTGCCGCCGGACCCACCCGTGCGAGGGAATTTCTAAACTCGATTTTCCGTCGGGCGTCGCGCAGCGAGAGGCGCCGCCGGAGGAGGAGCAGCGCCGCGACGTCATCGCCAGCGAGAAAGAGCGCAGAGCCGCCCCCGCAGCTCCAGAACCCGCTCGCCATTTCTCCAGCGCGCTCAGCTCCGCCACTCCAACACAGTGCCGCCCCAGCGCTCTCCGGTCTTACCTCCCTCGGTCTTACGTCACCCGGTCTTACGTCCCCCGGTCTTACGTCCCCCGGTCTTACATTCCCCGGTCTTACGTCCCCGGTCTTACGTCCCCGGTCTTACGTCCCCCGGTCTTACGTCCCCCGGTCTTACGTCCCCCGGTCTTACGTCCCCCGTGTTTTTCATCCCTCGGTCTTATGTCTCCCGGTCTTACGTCCCCCGGTCTTACGTCCCCGGTCTTACGTCCCCGGTCTTACGTCCCCCGGTCTTACGTCCCCCGGTCTTACGTCCCCCGGTTTTCGTCCCCGGTCTTACGTCCCCGGTCTTACGTTCCCGGTCTTACGTCCCCCGGTCTTACGTCCCCGGTCTCACGTCCCCTCCCGGTCTTACATCCTCCTGTTTTACGTCCCTCGGTCTTACATCCCCGGTTTTATATCCCCCGGTCTTACGTCCCCCGACTTTCGTCCCCCCTCTTACGTCCTCCGAATTACGTCTCCCTTCTAACGCCTCCGTCGTGTTTCTTCCACAATTTTTTAAACCTTTTTTTTCCCCCTTCCCCTCCATCCGTATACTTTCTTAATTACACCCTCCGTCCCAAACTACCTCATCATCATCTTCCATGTACGTCTGCCGGTCTTCCTGTAAATGATTAAAATCGTAATGCTCTATGTTCATTCACATCACCCTGCGTACCCAAAACTACTTACGTCAACTCACTCCCGCCTATGGCAAATCACGCTCATCCAAACACATCTACTCAATCGCCAATCACGTCGAGCTACATTCTCTAGTGTCGTCTTTAAGATAACCCACGACTTTACCCTCTCATCCCTTCACAGGCCGACTGAAATGCAACTCCAACCGATTGTCAAGACCTTCACCCGCGCATTTCCTGTGCCTGCCTGTGAACACTTTGGCCACTCTCTACCAGGCTCATATTGTCTGCTTCTCACCCTATCCCACCTGAATTTCCCTCCACTATCTCTGTTAAATCTCTTGGTAAATGCGTTTATAAGGAAAAAAACATCGATGTGCCCACATCCTACGCGCCGCACCCCGTCATTTCTCACTCTCCCCTTTCCTACATTGCCCCTACACCATCCATCTAACTTATACTCTCGTCCATCTCCAACCGGAGCTGGGAGTTCAGATGAGAGAGTAGGTTAACGAGGGACAAGCTTAGACTCCACCCTTGTACTTCACGAGTGAGGGAGGGTTAACCTCACTGTTCCCAAGACACCCTCCCCATTCCTGCTATTGTCCTTCATCACCACGGCGGCAGATTACTCCTTCCCCATATCCACGTCCATAACTACCTTTCGTTTGATTGATTGATTGATTAATTTTTTCGTGTTTCCGGGCGCGTCAACTGCTTCGGTCGTTAGTCCAGTTAGTGTAGTGCATGTTCTTTTTCTCGGGAGGTGATCTTCCCCCGCTGGATGGCGAGATCCGGCGCCGACCTACCGTCGGCTAGTAGGGTTTCCCCCTAACCAGGACTCTCCCACCAGCGGGGCACCGCCTATCGTTGCGGAGCGGGGTTGGAAAAGAGAGATCGAAGCAGAGTTAGTCACACCTCCACAAACCCAACTTTTCCCCTCACTCTCATTGTCGCCTTTCAACTGACCTGTTCCAAGCGTTTTTCATTCAACTTCACGTGGACGCTTGATTCGACTTCCGCTGGACACTTACATGCTGCATTCGCGCGACCTCTTCGCCTCTCAGGGCTGCATACTCTTCAACTCCCGTCTTCTCCCATCATAACAGCTCCACCTTCAAATCGCCGGCTTAGGTGGCTCGGGGCATCAATTGATGACATTGCACTGCCTCTGGCCGAGAGGGCGTAAGGTTTGAGTCCGAACTACGGCACATTCCACATTAACTACACAGCTAGGTCGAGTTTAGCCGCTATCTGGAAGAGAATTCTAACCGCCCGGAGACTGATCGGTCGTTTCTCTAATCAACACCAGGCGAATTACGAAGAAGTACTCGAACAAACGGCCCACGGACCATCGACCGTTCCCTTCCCTTGTCCTAACCTCATCCCTTCATTATCAGCCCTTACATTTCCTTCCACTACACTATCACACATGCCGGGAGACAAGTCGGGAGCTTAGAGCTTGTGACATCTGGTTAGAGCTTAGAGACACCTGGTTGGGGAAAACCCTGCATGGCGGCGGGTGAATCGGCGCCGGGTCTCATCATCCAGGGTTGAAATTCACCGCCACCTTCCGCAATAAAAACATGCACTACACTTACGGGACTAACGAGATTATCAGTTGACGCGCACCGAAAACCTGATCAAAAAGTTCCCTCCTCAACTTAGCGGGGCTGGAAACTAGGAGAGGGTAGCTAAAGAGAATCACGGTGGGGTTAATTTCACTACCCCAATGGCTCCTTGTTTCTCACAACACTCTCATTTCCACTAGTCTTCACCAGGGCGACAGCATCCATCATCCCCGCCTCCTGGCTCTCTTGTAACGGAAGGGACTTTTGCCAGAGAGAAGCACAGCAGGGCTAGCCTCACAATCTCCAGGACACATTGCCCTTAGCATATTTCCTCTTCTCCTCCCGTATCCACATTCCTCATACCCACCCTTCGCTGCGGGGTCGGCGAAGAGGCGCGGTTGGCGACGGTGGGTGGAGGGAAACGAAGAGGAGAGGAGGGGCGGGGCGGGGCAGGCAGCGATGCGCGGCGCACGCGGGAGCCTGAATATTTTTGCGGTTTCTCGCTTTCGCCGCACGCGCGCCGCCGCGCAGACGTGTTCCGGCAGCGGATGATTTCGCTCCGGCAGCCAGCCCGCCCCCGCCCCCGGCCCCGCCACCGCCACCGCCACCGCCACCGCCACCGCCACCGCCACCGCCACCGCCACCGCCACCGCCACCGCCACCGCCACCGCCACCGCCACCGCCACCGCCACCGCCACCACCACCACCACCGCCCCGCCCCGTCATGCCCCGCCACTGCCACCGCCACCGCCACCGCCCCCGCCGCCGCCACCGCCACCGCCACCGCCCCCGCCCCCGCCCCCCCCCCGCCACCGCCACCGCCACCGCCACCGCCACCGCCACCGCCTCCGCCACCGCCACCGCCACCGCCCCCGAACCCGCCACCGCCACCGCTACCGCCCCCGCCCCCGCTCCCGCCGCGCCCCCTTCCCGCCCCCGCCTCGCCTCCTCCAGCGGCGCTGCTGCCGCTGCCGGAGCCTTCTCTGCCGTCACGGCGCCCCACACCGACGGGCATTTGCTAGCGAATCCGCGGTGACTTGTTTCGCATGTGAGTTCGACAGTGTTGCCCGGTCTCGGAGGACTGATCTGGGAGCAGTGGCGTATCCAAGGGAAGGCATACCCCTCATGGGTTTGTTACGACCCCATTAACAAAAATTGTGGATTTTGTAATTACTCAGTCGTTTAGGAATGTTATGTTTTATTTGAGTGGTTGCTAGTGAATACAACAACAAGAAGTGATGTATACACTTGTTTAGATAAGGACTTTGTGATTATTGAGTTGCGAAGGTAATAATATACAGGAAAGTATTGTGAAATTTTATTGTTTTAACTTGAAAAAGTTATTAGAAGTTGTTCAATGCTCAATTTGAATGCTAACAGATCAGCGCATATGTTTTACGCATGCACTACACTAACGGGACTAATGACCAGAGCAGTTGACGCGCCCGGAAACACGAAAAAACCAAACTTCACCCCCATAGATTTGTTGTGCTCAGAAAATGTTTTCTTTGTTGTTATTCATTCTTCACTCCACGATATTTAGCTGCAAATAATGAACCATCATACTGCCAATGCACATCACATATATTAGTACAATAATAAATTGCAGATTGATTAGACACTATAGGATGTAAATTTAATAAGGCGTGAACTTCCAGAGGGAATGCTTAGAGTTACTCTGAATACAGCGTGTTAGGAGAAGGTTAAGATTGAAAGCTATAGCAATGTTCTGTAATGTTCTCGTGACCAAAATAGAGGTTGCCCAGCATATTACACATGCGTGCCCGGGTTCAGACGCCTACTGCACTTTCTGTACACTGAGCCTTCACGTCTTCTAGCTGTTCTTCCTACGCTTTCTCTGTCTTACGCCAGAAGTCTGACGTCACGTATTAACGGTGCTTGTCACGAGAGTGGACATGTAAATAATCGCCGGTGGTTACATCAAAGCCACTTATCTTGTTATGGTGTTAGTTTACTCGTTGGATTCAATGAAAAATACACTTTCTGTGATGTCACTTCGTGTGATTCCGCGATGAGTGTTCTTGGTGACATTTTCTCGTGTGTTGTAATTTGCCACTGTAGAATTTATTGGTACGATTACATCACGTCACTTGCAGTTTAGGAGTGTGTTATTCTGAGATGTATGTATTTATTTTGTTTTCCAGTCATCCTTTTGTTTCACAATTGATTAGCAATTATGAATTATTACTATTTTAATTAATATTAAAAACTTTCGTAATTCTCGTAACTTTAATAACTAAAGTGAAAAGGTTCGTGTCATTATACGACCAAGAACATGATTCCCATGTCTGTCTATAAAACGTATGTGATATTTTCGAGATAAATACCAACATTTCACAAAATGTTTCTAATTATTTAATATTTTCAACAGCAGTTCGTGTAAAAAATCATAACAATATCAAAGTCATTGCTCAACATACATTTGACCTGGGATTGATTTCTGACAGAACGCGTCGGAACCGCGTTTCGGTATTTCGAGAATAATTATTAAATTATATTATAAATGTATAACTATTTCTATTAAATTATTAATTAATTTGGAGTGTATTCCGGAATATAAATTTTAAAAAAAGCACTGAATTTAATCATCTAAAAATAAGATGTTTTCAAACAGGCAACATTAATTATAGCATTTACAATAAGGAAATCTTCCAATATTTCAAAATTTGTATGTCCGGTATTTACCACATACCACAAAACGCAATCTAAAATCCTGATGATTCATTCTGGAATTCTTCTGTCAGTCATCTTTATGTTTGACGCTTTCAACCTGCCTTTCAATTCATTAGAAACCATCTTTGGTTATTCACATTCGTAAAATCTGAGTGCTTTTCCATCTAACTACAACCGTGAAAATCACATTATCTCAATTTCCCACTCCACCCTTTTGTTTCTTCCACCATACCAGTCTCACCTGCTGAGCTCTACATCAATCGAACCTCTTCAAATCTTTACCCTTTTCAACGTTCTCTTTAGCATCTTTGAGACTTTTCTATCCGCTTAACCTCAGCTCAACTCCTTTCATTCTCCAGAATAATTCATCCCTTGCTTCCTTCAGTTGATCCTCAACCTTCGACTTCTTCTTCCCAAGACTCCACCATCATCTACAAACCTTTCATTTATATTACCTCTGCGCAAATGGGCGGATTATTCAATGGCACTGACTAATTTCACAGTAATATTGCCTGTTTTGTCTGGATTTAGACTTTCTTGTGTATCTGGATTTAGACGTTATTATTTTTCGTACTGATGTTCTTTTATAGATAAACCTAAGTAAGTAACAATCGTATTATAATTTAGGGGTAATTTATATTTTGTTGAAACATTTCTTTTAAAGTCTATTATTATTTTGTGGTGCACATTGTATCAGTTGGCTGACATGCCCTAAGCCCCAACTACTACATATTGTTTTCAAAAGGGAATGTATTCATTCCAAAAATACGTGATGTCTTAGAGGGCAAATATAACGAAAAGGTTAGAAAAAAAGCGCCTTTCTGCAGCAATTTTGCGTAAATAGTTTTTAGGCGAATAATAGCTGCACAATTACCCAATTTTTTTCGCATAATAACCACATAATTTGACAACAATTTTGACTACAATTTTGGGTTTCGTTTTGCATAAACTGCGCATATCTACTAATATAATTAATTCCTCGCTCGCTAAAGGGGGAGGGGCAGACATCCTTTCCTGGCTGCGCGTGCCCTCCCCCCCCCCGCCCCCACTCCGCGCTGCGTCTTGGGTGGCGCGCGCTGTTTCCATGCGGAGGCATACGCGGCTGCGTTATAAGGGTGAAATATGTGATTGCGTTCTCTGTGTGGAGAGGCGCTCGTTGCTCCGGAGTCGACGCGGATGACGTCAGAACGGGGGGGGGGAGTTTTGGAGATGGGAGTGAGCGGAGGAAGGCTAAAGACGCGGGAGGCCGGAGCTCTAAACGGCGGGGGCTGAATCAGCTAGGGCTCCGCGGAAGACGTGGGGAACGCGGAAAGGCAGCCACATTGACGGAAGATGGGAGCAGGGCAGGTCCGGCAGAGGTAGGGAGGTTGCAGAAATGGCAGGGCAGGTTCAAGCTGTAGAAGTGTCGGAGAAAGCAGTGGTAGCGGAGATGGTCAGGTAGTTGCAGCATTAGTGACGACGTTGTTCAGAGAGGATAGTTGCAGCAGAGATAGAATAGAGGTCGAAGTAAGTAAAGACGACCAAGTCAACGAATTGAAGAAGCTGTGATTGAAACAAAGGATGCTACGGAGGCAACAGAGGTGGTAGGAGAATGATGGTTAGGTAACTGAGATGGTATTGGAAAAAGTTATACGTAGACAGTAGGACTGGCGAAGGCAATGCAGAGGTAATGTTGGATGAATGAAGACAGTGGAGAAGCTAGATCGTGTTGGCGAAAGCAGTGCAGGCGGTAGGGGTAACTAAACATAAATGGCGAAGGTGTCGCATCTCACATGAATTGGTGTGACTGAGGCAGTAATCTGTACATGAAAGTGGCGAAGACAGAAAAGAGCTACGACAGAGTCGAGACTCAGAGGAAGAGGTTTAGGAGCAGACGCAAACGGGAAGGGCGGATGCAGTTGCAGCGACGACGACCTTGACGGAGGCTGCGGCAGCTCTGGCTACGGGGGAGGTGGAAAAGTATGAGAATCGGAGTTGCGCGCTATCCCTCACCCCCTAGCTCCTCCCGTCTCGACTGCTCCACAGCCAGAAGAGCGCGTTCGCTTGTAATATACGAGAAGACGCGGCGTCGAAATCTGAAAAATGGAGATTCATATGATGTTGTATGAGAGACTTCGTAAATAAGATTACACTTTCCGTCTTGTAGTCGGGTAGATTATAAGATATCTTGTATACTGTAAATATAATACAATGGAACATCTCCTTTATGATTATTTCGAATATGTTTGATGCATGCAGTTTGATGCACGGCATCGTTTTATGAATAATACCAGCGTTGGAATGAAAACTATATCCCCTCTCTGAGTTATTGAATTTATTTGTTAGGTAGAAATCCAAAATTAATCACATCAAGCTAGATCAATAAGTATTAATAATCTATTCCTAGAATCAGTAATTTACAAGCTTTGCCACAAAATAAACGTTGAAATTAATTTTCACAGTGCTTGTTTAGATAGTTGCGGTAAAATGTACAGTAAGTACGAAAATTTGAAAAAGTGAAAGGTAATATAAATGAACTACATGGTTTCTAACTTTACAAGAATATATACTTTTCTTGTCGTTATACTGGCAATCTCTAAAGATTTTGTTTGCTTGTCGTCACGACTTTCAGTCACATTTTACTTTAAATAATGTGTTTCAGTTCATTTTAATTTTGTCCATCTTCAAATTGTAAAATATGTTTCAGCGTACCATGACTATTCATTGGTTTATAAAAACGTTAAAAGGTGAATTTCCTCTAGTCAGACTCCCTTCAACCTAAATATAGCATGTGTGTTATTATCACCTAACCATCGAACTACAGAAAGAACATTGAGTGATTTTGATGCTTGTTAATTGTCGTAGCATTTCAGTTGAATATAATATTATTTTAAAAACTATAAGCTCTAAGCCCTTCATATTGTGAATAAAACTCATAGATATTGATTAAATTTTGTTCTTAATTATCTTCATGTATTAGTACCTGGGCTATGAGGTAAAACGTCAATCGTTCAAAATATTTTACTCACTCTTCGAACTTTTTCCTTAATATCGCTTAATATCGAATGCTTCGTACGACAGCTTATGGTAAATGATTACAGAAACTGAATTATTACTACATTCATTTCAATGCACAGACCCACTGCTATCAATGCATGTAGGAACTAAATTAGTGGCCTCGGGATTCCCCGTTGCTTGCACCGCAAATAACTTCCAGCAACTGAACACAATATTTATTGACCCATGATGATACTACCATTCGTACATATTTACCATCATTTAAAACCTCCGATACATCCTTAAAATACTCTCTATTTCTAATGTCTGCTCGTGTATCGCAGCCATCCCGTTCTGAAAATCTCTTCTTTCACTAACACAAAAAGGATCCCAATCGCCTTTGGCAACCTACCACACTCGTCAGCCCCAACTACAGCCAGTGACTCCTCAACCGCGTTAGCTCCTGGTCGCTCACCCCCCCCCTTGCGCCTAGCGCCGCGACCACTCGCGTAAACACTCCGCCCATAAATCAGTTACGACGCTGAAAATCGTACTTCAAAAGCGGCGTCGCCGGTCGCGGCCGCGCCTGATAAATGACGGGGACCGCCTGCGGCTCTGGGGGATCGATGGCCCTCTCCTCCCCTCCCCCCTCCCCCTTCTCCCCCCACGCCTCCTCTCCTTTCTTTCCTGTCCGCCAGTGCTCAGTCGCGTGCGGCATAATCTCGTAGTCCTAAATGAACGCTTTATTAAATATTCCATGACGTAATGGAAGAGTCCTCTTCGTCCGGTGGATTCCCCTTTTCGCCCCCCCCCCCGGCCGCCGCCGTTCGGCGCTTGCGGGCTACTGCACCGCTGCTTCGCCGTCTCTGCCGCTCCCGCCACTCCCACCGCCGCCACACCAAAGTCGTCTCGCCGCCTCGGCTGACCACGTCCCAAATCCCAAGTGCACACGCCACCTCAATACCCATGGCATCGCCGATACTACTGATGTTATGGAAACACTCGGCACGCCTCTCTCCGTGACACTTCCGGCAAACACACACGCGCGCAGGCGCGCGCGCGCGCTGCCCTCGAAACTGGTATTAAGCACGACATCCCCAACACCCATGACATCCCCAATACAGACGACATCCCCGACCAACCAAACCCAACCCCGGCCCCCAACACACACACCCCCCCCCCTCCACCCATACCCCACCAGACATCCCTAACTTCTTATTTGCCGAACTCCCCAATTCCCTTTACACCTCCGACACTCACGACATACCCGACATTCTCGCGAGCATCGACATATACGATAATTCCGATACCCACGACATCTCGACGTACGTAACACGGACACTTCAACCGCCAGGCAGCTAGGACCCCCTGCGTTCATCGCTCCTCCTCCACCCGCACCGCAATCCCAGCCGCTTCTCCCCATCACCTCCTCCCCTGCCCCTTGCGCCCTTACCCTGACCCCCCCCGCCCGCCCCCCCCCCCCCCCCCCCATC
Source organism: Teleogryllus oceanicus (assembly GCA_964035755.1). Taxonomy (NCBI): domain Eukaryota; kingdom Metazoa; phylum Arthropoda; class Insecta; order Orthoptera; family Gryllidae; genus Teleogryllus; species Teleogryllus oceanicus. Next base: position 127,857,276 of record CAXIVR010000003.1, on the reverse strand, counting down.
TGTCCCCCGCCTCCCCCCCCCCCCCCCCCCGGCCCCGGCCCCCCCGGCCCACCCGCGCATCCTCCCACGTCCACCCGACACCCGCGGCCCGCCCGCTCTTCGGTTCGCCCGAAGGAATCTCCTCGGAGTTTGAAAAGGCGGGGATTTTTGCTGCGCGGTCTTTCCGAGGATTATCATCTTTCCCGCGGCGCCCTGCGGGTCCCAGCCGCTCTCCCGCGCCGCTGCTTCTGAATTATAGATAACCGGACATACAGAGCTTGAATACACACGCGCGGCTGGCTCCGCCGCGGCGCCACGAGGCGTTGGCGGGCTCTGCTGCCTTTGGGGCGGCGCGCTGCCGGCCGAGCTGCCCTTTTTTGGGATCGCTCTCCATCTCGTCGCTATCACTCCGGTTGCAATCTCATCATGTTTTTTTTTCCACCGGCGTGTGGGATCGAAGTTCGTTTCAAGCTGACGAATCGTTGTCAGAAGGGACCGACGTGAGAATTCTTCTAGCCACTTCATTTCGAAATTGCGGGTGTTCGTAATAGCTGAAGAGCGTATCAATGGCTTTATAAATAATTTAATTTAATTTTAAGCAACGATTTTCTATGACTTGGATATACAAATCTTCAGAAGGACAACTTACAATGGAATATCTCCCTTTGAAACATGCAGACCTCTTGTGGTCTCCCTCTTCCAAAGATCGTCTCCAGCATATGCGCGGCAAATACTTCTGACCTGGCTGAATTACATGAATTGTTGACGTCACTCCATAAACTTAAAGTAGCATTCTCAGAGTACAATGCTTACCTAAAGCAAGTTCTGATATCCCAAAAACTTCGTTGCGTTCGGAAACAAGGCTATCAAATCTTAGTTTAGCATCTATTGTATTTCTAGCTTTTCTCATTGGGTCTGAGCTGTTTACGAAGGTAATTACGTATTGCATTTCTATCGTGTTAATATTTTTCATAAATATATTCTTATATTTAATATATAAATAGAAATATAATTTTATTCATAAATGTAAATTTATTCAGTGTATTACCTACGTCATACATTTTTTACTATCGTTTCTTCCTCCTTCATCTACTCCGCTTAACTTCTTTCAAACTCCTCCGTTGTACTTTTCGGCCTTCAATTAACATTCCTTCTCTTTTCGAGTTCTCTCATTTCCCTCACATTCTCAACATATCCCCCATCTCTTCAAAAACCACCGGGAGCGGTAGCTCAGTGCATCAACTGATGTTACTGCAGCGCCTCTCACCGGGAGGTCCTAGGTTCGAGTCCTGCCGGCGGCAGGATTTTTGACACTAGCTTTCCAGCTAGGTCGAATTCAGTCGCTGTCTGGAGGAGAATTCTAGCGGCCGGCTGCTCTGATCGGTAGTTTTCCGTGGTTTCTCCGATCAACACCAGGCGAATGCAGGAGTAGTACCCTACCAAACGGGCCACGGACCATGCGCAATCTGTCCTTCCCCTTCCTTGTCCTATCCTCTCCCCTTACACACACACTTACACTAACATGCACTACACTACCACATATCTCGGGGGACCGGTCGGGAGCTTAGATCTTGTCCCGGCTGGGGCGGTGCCCCGCTGGTGGGTGAGTCCTGGTTAGGGGGAAACCCCGCTAGCCGACGGTAGGTCGGCGCCGGATCTCGCCATCCAGCGGGGGGAAATCACCGCCATCTCCCGATAAAAGCATGCACTACACTTACGGGACTGATGACCAAATCATTTGACGCGTCCGGAAACACGAAAAATCAATCAATCAATCTTCAAAAACCCACTAATCCTTCACGACCTCATTCATCGGCGTGCACTTCACTCTCCCTCCTTCCAACGACTTCTCGCGGAGCTCACTCCCCTGCCACCTCCGTTGTCTTTATTTATTCATTTATTTAGTCAAAAACTGTATGTGACGTATGGAGGAGAAAATCATCTGCGCACGCTTTTGCTCAACGGATCAGGGAAACTGGACAAAAACCCGAGCCATTGAGCAAATGCAAAGATGGCCCCTTGATTTGCTTCTGTACGTAAATGTAGCTTCACTATGCGCACGTTTTGTTGAGATTTCCTTTTGCTTGTAGTGGTAGTAGAGCTTAGGGTGAGTTTCCATTTGTTAGCAATAGATAAAAATCAAATCTGTTCGTTCGTTTACCGTTACAAGTAAGTTTTCTATAATTCGGCAACGAAAATATCTAGTTTTCGAAATATGAATCTCTCGCTTTTTTAAATCTTTTAAGTCTTCCCTTCAGAATGTGCTTCTTCGCAGATTTCCAGAGAGGTTGCACCGGGAGTGAAACATAGCACATTCTTCGTCTAAAAAACGACAGAATGCTTGCCTTTCATGAGCGGAAAGATCCCGCTTCCCGGACCATAATAGCTTTCTCGTCTGCATAAGTCTCAGCTCTCCCGCGTTACTATTTGATATGTGTGCATCGCCGACGGCAATGTCTGCAGACGAAACGAGGTGCATGCGCAGTCATTTTCGGTGGATTTATGTACGCTTGAAAGTGAAAATTATGCAAGAAAAATAAGCACGTGTAATTTGTAAGTGCTAACAAGGTAGGATAAAATGCGAAGTAGGATAAAATGTGAACTGATGTTACCCGCAATTTGTGTATTTCTGGAAACGAAGAAGAGTCGTTTGCGGAGGAAAGGAAGACAAACAAGGGAAGAAAATGACACAGCACCACGGGAAAGTGAAGGAGAAATATCTCAGTAAAGAAACACTTTTTTCCGACGAGAGCGAAGTATAAAAGAAGGTTTTAGGCGGATAAAAATATGAAGTCAATTGATCTCCAGAAGGCCCGCGGCTCCAAGGGGGCTGTGGTTTTTTCTCCCCCCTTCGTTTCTATTAAGACGCCGCACTCATTCAAAAGCTTTTTAGAAATACCGCGCGCGGTATGATTAAAACGATAATGTTTGACATTCCTGTTGGCATTTTTAAAGGTCGGGCGATGTCGAAAAAAGCAGGCCCACGGAGGGGAGCAGGACGGTGGGAAGTTCCCTGCTCGAGACTTTTAAGTTCTGTGTGCAGAGTTCACGTTTCCGGGTTGGGAAGTTGTATCCCATAAAACGTCACAAAATATCGACTCGCGTGCTCGCTCAATAGAAAATGTTGCATTTTATATTGATGGTTAAGTTATGCAGGCGCATATACATATCCACGACCATAGAACAATGATTGATTGTTAGTGATTCCGGGCGCGTCAACTACAGAGGTCGTTAGTCCCGTAAGTATAGTACGTGTTTTTCATCGGGAGGTGGCGGAGATCTTCCCCCTCTGGATGGCGAGATCAGGCGCCGACCTACCGTCAACTAGCGGGGTTTTCCCAACCAGATATCTCCCACCAGCTGTCCGTGGCCCGTTGAATAGGTTACTGCTCCGGCATTCGCCTGGTGTTGAACGGCAAAACCGCGGAAAACTACCGATTCGAGCAGCCTGGAGCCAGTATTAATTAATAGCAAGAAAGTAAAAGTTAATTGTGGATGGCGTGATCCTTTGGGTCTGGCTGTCACATGAATCAGCTTTGCCGTATGAGAACTCTGTCGGTACGCGCAGTATTAGAAATGGCGGAATAACACAATCAAATATTTGGATTTTTCAGTCCAAATGAAAACTGTTTCTATGTTTTTGGATTTTCGTAGTTTCTGAACATTTGACGAAACCATGGATTCATTTCTCATGTCCAGAGCATGCATAGTTTTCTTTAAATTTCTGCGCGCAATAGAAATTAGTAGTATATGACTCAAAGAATAAAGTGAGTTGCCTGCGATGGGTGACATCATTTTAAAGTAATAGCTTAAAAAATACAGCACTCCGTCTTTCGTTGACTCTCAAGCACTACACTCAAATACTTTATTCAAAAAATTGTGAATAAAGTTTCGAGAGTGAAATCGTAGCCAATCGCTCCAGAATGTCATTGTCCTTTCACGTGTAAAAATATGAGATATTGCTTGCACGAGTTCAGCAAGTAAGTTCTTATCCTCGTCCTATAAATCGTCATTCATTAGTGAATCCACTTAACACTTTTCCTGTACCTAGTTAGAGAAGTTATTACGTTGATCAATATAATATATTCCACATGTATAACATGTTCAAATCACCATTTTTGTGCCCTACTATTAACTAGTCCCTGATTGCGCTCTCCGAATCCCTGCCACTCTGCGAACTCGATTCCCAATTCAGGTATTCATTTCTCGTGACGAGCATGTTTTGTTGACGATAACGAGTCTGCAGGGGAAGCTCGACGTGTACCGAAGGCTCAGGAGTAGTGACATGTTTCATGAGGGACAGGACAGTGCTGTAGCGGGCGGGACTCGTGGCCAGAGCAAGGTAGTAGAGGCGGGAACCGAGGCGAGGAATACAGGGCGGGGAGAACGGGCATGGAGTAAGGGCAGTGAGAACGGGGCGGAGAAAAGCAGACGGGGAGTACTATGCAGGGAGTACGACGCGGGGAGTACGAGGCGGGGAAAACGAAGTGGGGGCGCGAGGTGGGGTGTACGAGGCGGAGGTAGAGGCGGGGCACGAGCCGGGATGTGCGGAGTCGGGGAGAACGAAGTGGGGGCGAGAGGTGGGGTGTACGAGGCGGAGTGTACGAGGCCGGGGCACGAGCCGGGATATGCGAGACGGAGTGCACGAGGCGGGGAGAACGAAGTGGGGGCGAGAGGTGGGGTGTACGAGGGAGGACGAGGGGGGGCAGGAGTTGGGGTGTGCGAGACAGGGCGGGGAATGGCGAGGTGGAGCGGGGCGAGGCAGGACAGAACACAACAGAGTGTGGTGGAGAGAGCAGCCACATCCATGCAAACCGCAATGTGGTCAATTAGTGAGTAGGAGAGGTGCCCTGTGTGGATCCCGTCACTCACGTTGGCTGTCCACCGGGAACGATCGCTGTCCCGAAATAGCAGGATAACTCTCGTTGCGCCGAGCTGTCATTTAATTAGCATAGCATATGCATTTAGAGAAAGTGAAACTAAATTTGCTTCAAATATAGACACCAAACGCAACTTGAGTTCATGAAATTAGATATTTTTATGTTATTTGCTATGCAATAATATTGGAAACAACTTATACTTCGAAAAATACAAAAAAAAATAAACTATTTAGTTGATTTTTATAGCAACTGGCTGTAAAAATTGTTGGAAAGCAATATTAGCATCATTAGATACTCTTGTTATTTTGCGGCGATTATCTATTTTTATATCTTCCTGAATATATTATTTCGAAATAGACGATCAACCCTTATTCTGAAAGTACGTTTAGAAAAAAATACTTCACAAAAGAAACATTATTTCTCATTCGGAGACAGACCTTCATAATAGAATATCGTACTCACTCAGCGATAATTAAAAACAAACGCACTAGTTGCTCATTCTCTTGGCACTTTAAATTTCTCCCGTCGAGTACGTAGATGGAAAATTGAAGATTGATACGAAGAACGAGGAAGCAAATATAAGAAAGATAAACAACTGGTTCGTCTTTCTGTATTTGAAGGGTGCACAAAAGCAAGCCACTTGGCGGGGCGATATTCATTATTTAAAAACAAGAGAAATAAACGGAAAACACGCTCTCTTCGTTTAGAACTTTGTCTTCGAATACTAGTTAAGAGACTGTTATTTTGATGTTGGAGGTCACCATCGAAATTTTAGAATACGGAAGGCAAGTGAAATATACTTTACCATAATGGCGAAAAACTACGTGCATATTTTTTACAGAGAAAATATTACCTATTTTTACCCAGAAAATATTTTCTTCTAATTAACATTAATAAATGTTTAATGATATGAGGATTATACTGCATCAGGGACTATTCATCTGAAGTGTGTGAAAATGCAAGCCTGGGATATTAATTGTACTATTTCTTTATATTGTGACCATCCGTTTGCCGAGATCTCGGAAAACGGAGCACATCAATATTCAAGAATAAGATGAGCTGTTTGAACGCGCGCCAACGCGCCTGAATACAATCCGAAAATGAAAACTACGAACTATATCCGTAAGGGGGCGTCTCGGTAGAGTATGCGACACCGAGAGTCGGGAGAAAGAAAGCTTTCTTTTCTGAAGTAACAGCTGGAGAGTGAGGACCTACCGATCACGAGAAGGCGGCACCTCGTACTGCTACGGACTTCAGGACTGCATCTACGATAAAAACTCTTCAAGACATTCGAGGAGGTAATTATCATATTACAAGGCATTAAAACAATTCATCAGGAAAAGGATGAAAGTATAAGTGACGCATTTAAAATCTTTGTAAGAGAGAGGAGTGTGAATAGCATGAAACTAACGAGGCCATTCATTTCTTTTCTTTGCAGTTTTTTTTTATTTTATATTTATTCTTCTTATACGATAGACTCAGTTGTCGTATTGGAGATTCTTTTAAATATGGAATTAAAAGCTAGTTACATTCTATAAAAGAATACGAAAAGAGTATCAACGGAAAACGAGACGGAGGCCACATCGTGAGTTGAACAACGGTACTGGAAAGGGGCGACCGTGCGGTTCTGCAGAGGGCGGCTTTGCTCCCGACCGAGCTGCAAGGACAAGGACACCGAGCGACTGGAAGAGTCGACGCCGTAGATTTCTTACGCTGTGAAAAGACACAGTAAGGTCGTGCCAACTTGAACAATTTGTAGATATTAGAAGGAATAATTTGTTTCGGAAAGAAAGTATTAGTACAGGTTCTTTATACCGATATTCTGTAAAAAATAGAATCAATCTTTTCTTTCAAGAAAAACTTAGCTAATTGTAAAGTTGCAACTAGGGAATTTACGACTGGAATGATTAGGCAAAGTTTTAAGTATTCTTTGAAATTGATTTAAATGAGAGAAAGGAAACAGTGTAATTAATTATTGAGAGTGTAAGTTGTTTTCTTTTTTTCAGCAAGACAAAAATTCTTGTATATGTAAAGTGTTTTATGTTCATTGACTGTAACAGCAATTTAATTAGAATATACTTAAGTAAGTGGAAAATGATTCGACTTGAGTTTCTGTGTAAATGCATTCAATCCACAACGGCCCACATGACCCTGATCCCCGCTATTCTAATTGTATTTTTTTATTTTGCGCCCACCTTGAAAACCCATTCTGAGCTAGCCGGCGGAGGGGTGGGTCGCAATATAATATGAATAACATATTACTAGCTTTGAAGCAAAAACGTTTGCGGTTTCAGAATATAGTTCACATAAATACTCTGTAAAAATCACAGTATTTGTTTTCAGTAAACAACCCGTCATAAAAAAAATTACACCTTTAAAGAAGGTTTAGTGATCCGTTACACTTCCCATTTATTGCGACCCTGTCCAGCGAGCGATACGTCGTTAAGTAGGTCTCCCCACGCGAAAGGTCAGTGCCTGTCTCCTGGCGGTTATGCAATCTAAATGGTGCAGGTGTTAAACGCTGGAGTTCTCAGCCGCCCAGACTCCATCGCCGGCGCGCGAGGAACAATGAGCTGGTGTGCGCACTTACCACTACGCGTGAGGAACAATGAACTGGTGTGCGCACTTGCCACTGCACGCTAGAAACAATGAACTGGAGTGGGCACTCACCACTACGCGTGAGGCGCAATAAAATGGTGCCACTGCACGTAAACAATGAACTGGAGTGCGCACTCACCTCTCGTGCGAGAAAAATGAACTGGTGGCGCACTCACCACTGCGCGTCGGAACAATGAATGGTGTGCGCATCACTCAGCGAAACAATGAACTGGAGTGGGACCACCACTGAGTAGGCGCAAAAAAATGGTGTGCGCACTCACTCACTTCGTGAAAACGCAATGAAATGATGTGCGCACAGACGCAATGAAGTGGTGTGTGCTGTCGCTGTGCGGCAGGTGCAATGAACGACGCGTACGTCGGTGCCTCTCTTGCATCGCGTGAGAAGTGCGACAGGGCAGCTCGTCTGCATTGGACGCGCCAGGCAACACGCTCGCTTCACTGGCACGACTCTCATCAAGTTCCCAGCGTTTGCGCCTTTAAACGTCACGCGACACCGCGTTGAAGGGATGCCTCTTTTGTGGGTGGGTGCAATGCGATGGATGGTAAAAGTTGGGAGGCTCGATGTTAAAGTGGCGATAAATGGTCAACTAGAAAATTCCGAATAGACACTCTGAAACCGATGGTTGGAGATCGGTGATAGGTGAAATGTAATGGGAGATAAATGATTAATACAATGACGTGAATTATGGTAATAATTGAGCAGTCAGCAAATTGTTTCTTTCAACGTCACTTGATTTTGTATGGAAGGACCATTAGTGAGGAAAAATGTTAAGAACGGTAAAAGAAGAGAAGTAGAGATTAAAAATTGTCGATAAATGGTGATGGAGAAAATCGTGAAGAGATGTACTACGAGGTGCCATAGTTGGTGATTGTGAATGGGAGGGAAGTAATTTATGGTCGATAATAGATTAATTGGTTAATTGTTATAAACTGTCAGAAAGTTTGAATGTTTTTCGCTAACTTCATGCGAATACACTTAGACGTATGTTGCTGTAATGATGGGTCCAATGAGATAGATGTTAAAAGATGAGAGGCGTAGTGAAACATGGGATAAATGAGAGGAAAGGAAAATGTTTCGCCTTGCTCAATTATTCTTTTGTGTCGTTTGAAGTACGTAAAATCAAAGAACAATGAAGGACGATAAAAACAATGAAAAATCAGTGATAAAACGTGAGAAAAAAATGGAAATGAATATTGTGGGACGAATGATAATGGATTGGTTTTAATGTGTCATAAAATATAAATATAACAACTGTTCTATACTTTAAATTTTTTTGAATATAGAAATATTTTTCCTCAATGAAATCTGTTCGTTAAGTCATATCTTTAAATATGTTCATATTCAATTTTTCGAAAATTTTAATTTCAAAATCTGGACAATTTAAAAAATGTAACATTTTTGTCTCAAAACCGCTCCCAATTTTTTCTTTAATTTCTTTTCACGAATAGAAGAGATACTTAAAAGAATGATGTGGGTCTAATTTTTGTTGAAATTTTCGAAAATTGCAAATTTAGAAATAATGCGAGAGAGTATGTGATATTGTAGCATCACTAGTTCTCTCAGAGTAGTATAAGTTTTGCAGTTGACCCTGCTTAAATTTCAACAATTAACGCACTCGGCCACAATTTGAAAAACAAAAATTTTCTAGTAGTTTTGCTTGGCTTCCTGATCACTTTTAGATTATCACCAGATTGTTGAAAAGTAATAAAATACAATATTAGAATCCCGTGGGAGAACAATGCTTGTTAACAGATTTCCAAACGATGTCGTTATATCCCACATAATGATGATTGGTAACAGTGAGTCATGGAAGAGTCCATTCACTTCGAAGCATTCGCCAATCACCTGTACACACCATTATTGTCATTGCAAGCAAAACTTTCGCTGTGCTCACACTTTTTTCACGGGACCACTTACAACAGACTGAGTTACAAAAGTGGTAGTGCCGGCGGTGATTTCAGAAGTGGTTGTGGGTGCAGCAATGAAGGCACAGTGACCATTGCAGCTTTGGATATGGATGCCGCATTTGAATGCTGTAGAGGTGGTGACCCAGTGGCAGTAAAGTAGCGTAGTGTCGACGATGGAGAAATGGTGCAGCGACGAGGCTAATACTTCCTGATTATTTGTTCCCAGAAGCGTTAACTGCTATGATAATTAGTCCTGTAAGTGTTCGTTTGGATGTTTTATCTGGGGAGCATGTCAGCTAGGTCGAATTCTATCATTGGAGGAGAATTCTAGTGGTCGACTGCTCTGATCGGTAGTTTTCTGTGATTTCTCCGATCAACACCAGGCAAATGCCAGAGCAGTACCCTGACAGATGAGCCACGGACCATGCGCAATCTTTCCTTCCTGTTCATGTCCTTTCCTCACCCCTTTCACATACACTTGCACTAACATTCACTACACTACCACACATGCCGGGAGACCACAGTGCCGGAGACCACACATGCCGGTGCCACGCTGGTGGGAGGTAGCTGGTTGTGTAAGAATCCGCTAGCCGATTGATAGGTCGGCGCCGGATCTCGTCATCTAGCGGCGGAAGATCACGGCTAACTCCCGAGGAAGAAGCATGCGATACACATACGGGACTAACGACGCGCTTAATTGACGCGTCCAGAATCAGTAACAATCAATCATTATTTGAGGAGATGGCAGAGTTCCTCACCTCTAGAACATGAAATCCGGTTTCCGCCTTTATATATCTCAGTTAACGGGTCACCACCTCCGCTGGGACAAGCTCTAATATCTGGGCTGGTTTCACGTGTGTGTAGTGCATGCAAGTGTAAGTGTGTGCAAGGGTAGAGAAAGGGGCAATGATGAGGAGATGACGATCGCGGGCGGTCCGCGGTTCGTTTTGTTATGAGGAGCGCAGCCGACCCCTAGAATTTTCCTTCAGAGAGCTGCTGAAGTCGAGCTGATAGTCATCTATCTGGAGTCGCAAATCCGCCACCGTCGGAGAGCGAATTCGTGGACCTTCTGGTCAGAGATTCGAGCTGCAACAGTTGTTACCCTGAGCCACCTCGGCGAGTCGACGAGGCTGAGGTGGTAGCAGCGTGAGGTGCGGGATAAGTGATGTTGGATGGGAAGAAACAGAGGAGACGGCGGCAGTAGCCATGAAGGCGGCGTCTGAAGCGAAGGCACTGCTTTCACAACAGGGGCGACGCAACGGCGGCGGTTGAGGCTGTGACAGATTTATTCGAGCCGCTATTGGATATGACCCGGTGGCAGTTGAAATGGAGTGATGCTGGTGCTTACGAAATGGAGTACTGTGGAGGGTGAGGCAGTGGCCCGGCAGTGACGTGGTGAGTGGCAGCGGCAGTGCTGGCGGTGGCTGAGAAATCCCAGGCCGTTTTGGCGACGAGAGCAGCTGGGCGTGGACCTCGCGGTGCGCGAGCTGTGGTGATGTGGTGGTGGCGACGACGGCGAGGATGGGAGCTGCGGGGACCGAGGTGACAATGGCTTCTTCGTCGAGGGAGAAAGCGACAGCAAAGAAGCGGAAGAGACCTCAGAAACAGAAGGGGGACTCGTGGCGAAGTGGCTTCTACTGCTCGGGTCCGGATTCGTTTCCCTGTCAATTCATATAGACTTTTTGGAGGGGAGAGCGAAATTAAATAAATAAATAAATAAATAAATAAATAAATAAATAAATAAATAAATAAATAAATAAATAAATAAATAAATAAATAAATAAATAAATAAATAAATAAATAAATAAATAAATAAATAAATAAATAAATAAATAAATAAATAAATAAATAAATAAATAAATAAATAAATAAATAAATAAATAAATAAATAAATAAATAAATAAATAAATAAATAAATAAATAAATAAATAAATAAATAAATAAATAAATAAATAAATAAATAAATAAATAAATAAATAAATAAATAAATAAATAAATAAAATAGAGACCTGTAAGAGAGGGATTGAGAAGGTAGGTTGGCGAAGGCGTGTGGGTGATAACGGCAGCCGAAAAGACTGGCAGTACGCACGGCGCCAGCGGTGACGGTGACGGTGACAGTGTCGGCGACGAGAGGCGGAGTTTCCGCGGTTGCGGCGGGGTGGCGACGGGCACCGCTGCGAGGCCCCCAGTGGCGGCTTCGGCGCTGCAGGCGGCGGAGTGCGGGTGATCGATTGTGCGGGCGCGGGCGGACAGCGAGTGCGAGGCGGGGCGGAGCGGAGCGGGGTGGGGTGGCGACCGGTTTAATGCGCCCGCGCAATTGGCCGCGCACCTTTTGGGAGCGAGCGCGTCTAATGCTGCCCGGGAGCGGTGCTCCATATGCGCCTTGGCTCTCGCCCGCGCTGCCTAATCCTCGCCCGCGAGATGGCCCGCGTTGATACACCGGTTGAATCTCGCGGAAGAACTCTTCCCTGGAATGTGGTGTGTAATTATTTGTAATGCGGGACTTGATGTTAAAAATTATTTAAGCAACAATGATTACATTTGTTACGGCGAAATTAACGTATCGCAACGTCAATAAAAGAAATGTTTGGCATTTGCGGGGGAAAAATATATATTTATCGTTCCGAAACATAGTCCTCAACAAGCATTCCTTCCAGGAACTCTGGAAAAAGGAACGCAAACCATAAACGTTGGTGGAAGTTTTGAAAACGTATTTGGAGGTGAAGATGTTTTATAATTTTTTTAAAATTATATATTGTTTGTATGTGTTGCATCAGTGTTCATACGTATAAGTTTACTTATTTTATAATAAAATAGCATGAAATGTTTGTATTTACATTATAATTAGCTTAATGTATTTATTTTATATTTTGTAACATGAAATGTTATGTAGCAACGTCAGTATCACATCCAGGAAACCTCTCTTCGCGAATGCTTGGTAGTTTTAGCAGTTTCACACAAATCAGTAATTTTTATCGACAACCTGGAATATCTAACACATTAACTCTGCACTCTGCATGAATGTATTCTTTATAATTTCGTATAAACAAATTGTTTGTGTGAATAGACATATAATTCAGTCAATGTTTCATGGTATTGCCCCAAATTCACTCGTTTATTGTCAGAGTCTCGCCATACCTATAATGAATTTTCACACCCTACATTTGCTCTGAGTTTCCACAATTGTGAAACGTTCGTCCTGTAATGACGAATATTTATCTTCCATTTTTAATGAAAAACAATTGATTATAATCAATCATAATGTAAAAATTTTAATTAAATTTTTAATTGGTTACATTCATACAAACATGTCATAATTAAGTATTCGTGAGACCTTTGTTCTCTTCCCATTTACTGCTATATAATTTTTTGATGGTCATGTTCGCGTAGAAAAGGTCTTCAAATTAGTGAACTCGCAGTATGAACGTTCCAAAATGTAATTTTCGGTCTGTATTCGCTGTCTTTTGTTCAAGTATAATAATAAATTTTGGTACTGAGTTAATAATTTCTAATGACTTTTTTTCACTCCTGCTTTTTTTTACTTGCATTCTTCCTTTGTACGCACTTACTTTCAACCCAAAGATAAATGTGCTGCTGAAAAGTTGAGTTCTAGGGATTCTAAATTTTGAATATATGCAATCACAAGTGACACGTTCTGTGATAACAAACTATTAAGCGTGGGAAAAATGATAATGAATGTGGGGACAGGATATACGTATTACCCGATAACAAAAACAGATTATCAGCTTAATAAATGAAGATAATTTAATCTGTAAATTAATATGTTCAAATTTCACATGTTTTTCTTTTCGATTATGTGAATGCAAAATACTGCAATAAGGATTAATGAGAAAAATCAAAAGTAATTACAATCAAGACATATCAGCTGAATTAATGCAAGCAGTTTGCCTGACACATAACTCCAAAACAACATCTCTGTTAAATGTACAGCGAGTATCTTGCGAGCTAAAAATTGTGTTAGCGCAAATTTAATTTTTCAAAGAGAGATAAAATTATCTGCGTGGTGAAATTTGATTCTAACATTGATGAGTTTTTAATGAAATTACTGAAGTTCTATGAAAGGTTTCTTTGGCCTTACTTTCAAAGCGTGACATAATTTCATCAGTCATTACTCATTTTCTCTGATCTCGCTGCGCATCTTTTACAATTCTATCCTACTTAGAGTTGTATTTTCAGTTCCGCATTGAGACGACCGCACATCAGTATGCGTTATAATTTCAAAATACAAATTTTAAACTCGTACATCTAAATGTATAACAATTTGAGGTACCGGATTACGCATGCATATGGAAAATTTGTGACGAAAACTCATGCTTTGACAAAACATTGTATGACATAATTTTAGATATTGGAAATGTATTTAAATTAGTTGTCGTGGTAAATGTTATTCATATTCTATGAATTTCTGAACCAAACATGTTCAATAACAATTTATAAATGCTTCCTATTTTTAAAACGGGTATTCCAATAACTGTACGATATTTGCATTGTCCTAGTTATATACACACCTACGTCCAAACTCCATATTTGTTACGGTTACCCCAATTGTAATATTGTCACTATCTGATCGAAAAAGGTCGAGAGCTATCGGAAAGGTATATAAAAGGTTTACGATAATTTTATATTCACCATATCCAACATTACAGTTTAGATATGGACATTGAACGGCATCAGAATTCAATATCACGAACAATAAGAACATAACTGCCCGATTGCCCGGTGGGCAAACTAGTGAACGTAAATTATGCAGCGTATCGCTACGTGCGCGGATGTGTTTGAAAGTGCCCGCGAACCAGAGCCCCGTCGCAAGAGCAGCGAACGCCGCGCGATCATCGAAGCGGGAGGAACGAGTGCGCACGTTCTTAACCTATTTCTGATGAGCGCCCGCCGCCCGCCGCCCGCCGCCCGCCGCCCGCCGCCCGCCGCCCGCCGCCCGCCGCCCGCCGCCGCCGCCCGCCGCCCGCCGCCCGCCGCCCGCCGCCCGCCGCCCGCCGCCCGCCGCCCGCCGCCCGCCGCCGCCGCCCGCCGCCCGCCGCCCGCCGCCCGCCGCCCGCCGCCCGCCGCCCGCCGCCAGCCCCGCCCTCCCACCACCAACCGCCACCGGCCCTTCCACCCGCCGCCCGCCGACCGGCTGCCCACCACCCACTGCCCGCCACCTCCTGCTTGCCGCCCGACCCGCTCCACCTCCCCCCACTGCCCGCTCCGTGCCACCTGCCCGCCGCCCGCCGCCCGCCGCCGCCGCCCGCCGCCCGCCGCCCGCCGCCCGCCGCCCGCCGCCCGCCGCCCGCCGCCCGCCGCCCGCCGCCCGCCGCCCGCCGCCCGCCGCCCGCCGCCAGCCCCCCGCCCTCCCACCACCAACCGCCACCCGGCCCCTTCCACCCGCCGCCCGCCGACCGGCTGCCCACCACCCACTGCCCGCCACCTCCTGCTTGCCGCCCGCCCCGCTCCGCCTACCCGCTGCCCGCTCCGTGCCACCTGCCCGCCGCCCGCCGCCCGCCGCCCGCCGCCCGCCGCCCGCCGCCCGCCGCCCGCCGCCCGCCGCCCGCCGCCCGCCGCCCGCCGCCCGCCGCCCGCCGCCCGCCGCCAGCCCCCGCCCTCCACCACCAACCGCCACCCGGCCCTTCCACCGCCGCCCGCCGACCGGCTGCCCACCACCCACTGCCCGCCACCTCCGCTTGCCGCCCGACCGCTCCACCCTCCCACTGCCCGCTCCGTGCCACCTGCCCGCCGCCCGCCGCCCGCCGCCCGCCGCCCGCCGCCCGCCGCCCGCCGCCCGCCGCCCGCCGCCCGCCGCCCGCCGCCCGCCGCCAGCCCCCGCCCTCCCACCACCAACCGCCACCCGGCCCCTTCCACCGCCGCCCGCCGACCGGCTGCCCACCACCCACTGCCCGCCACCTCCTGCTTGCCGCCCGACCCGCGCCACCCACCCACTGTCCGCTCCGCGCCACCTGCCCGCCGCCCGCCGCCAGCCCCTCCCCCCACTACCCGTCACCCTGCCCCTTCCACCCGCCGCCCGCCCCCCGCTGCCCACCACCCTCTGCCCGCTCCGCGCCATCTGCCCGCCGCCCGCCGCCCACCGCCGCTGCTTGCCTCACGCTGCCCGCCACCTCCTGGCCGCCGCCCCCGCCCACTACTACTCCTCCCGCCGGTCGTATCTGCCGTCCCAGGGCTCGAGATGCGCGCGCGAGCACTTCGTGGCTGCTTCGTGGATAGTTCGCCCTGAGTGAAGGCTCGCGGACGCGCGCGTTGGAATTTCCAAGGTGTGGATGAGCCCTGTTGCAAGCTGCGGAGAATGTGGAATGGTTGAAGCCACTGGGTGGAAAATCGTCGGCGTCTCGCGCATGGCACTGGAAGTAATTAGACTCATATGCTTATTTGTATTTAATTGACTAGAGACAAATATTTTAAATTCACTAGAAAGTTCGTCGTCTAATTTTCAAAAACAGATTAGATCAAAAAATAAGAATATGTGTTTAAATTACGAATAGTTGGAACTGTTGGGATAATTCATATTGCAATTAAACCAAATTTTTTAAAAAATTTTATTTAACATTTATTGGACGTTTCGTAAAACTGAGATATTTGCCTCTTCAGGTACCATTAATGGTATAAGAATTTTTTTAAGTCCATAAGATGCACAAAATATTTAATAATATATCAAAAATATAAATGTCAATTTAAAAGAATCTTTTTCTACAATACGTGTTAAAAATAGATGAGTGAATTTTATTATTCATTACTATAAAAACAATAAATTGATTAGATTTTTGATATTTTATACATTCCCGTTCGTATACTCTTGACCACAATTTGAAGATCACTCGCAGCCTCAACCTCTTCTGATGAGCGCCCTGCGCTCTACGCTAACTAGGAAGTCGTCCATAAATTACATAACCCAAATTTGGAGCATTTTGAATACTCCCTCTCTCCTTGTAACGGATTTGTAACGCGAGGTTGAACCCCCTAAATAATTACAAAAGGCTTTATACCCTTCCCTTCGCTTGTAAATGCCCGAAATGAAAATAAATTATAGCACAGTAAAAATAATTTGTAATCATTTTATTTGTGTTGTATATTAATTTGTATGTTCATAAATCTTAATTGTGTTTTAAAATGTATGACAAATTCAAGTCGGAATTAGATGGCGATGCTGACGGCACCTAAGAATAAGATTGGGAGCAAATTGTGAGTGAAGGAAGAATGCATAGACGAGAAACTTCTTCATCCAAAGTTATGCACACGTCGTCGTGGATGACCCAGAGGCGAGAGTTACTGCACCAATTTGAATGAATCTAGTATATACTACACATCCGTTTTGAATATTTTTTTCGTAATCTTACGGATTCAATAAAAAATTGAAACTAAAATATTTCCATTTGCTGTAACAATTTAAACCTAATAACTTTAATTTATTGATGGTTTTAAAACAAATTAATTCGTCAATATTGTTATGGCTTTTTAGTACAAGACTAAAAATCATTTTTAGTGTCAGAATAAAAACAGAATTATTTCAGCAAATGTTCAAAAAAGTTAAAAATAAAGAACAATTTTACGTAACCATAAACTAATACCCCCCTACCCTCGCGTAACTCTGCCTCAAATTCCCTCCGCCTATTTAGCGTTAATTTATGGACGACTCCTAGGCCAGTCGCTCGTCTCCGGCCCGGTATACGCGGTGTGCGCCCGAACTCTCGGTTTGATTGATTGATTGATTTTTTCTTGTTTCCTGGCGCGTCAACTGCTTCGATCATTATTCCCGTTAGTGTAGTGCATGTTTTTTCTCGGGAGATGGCGGTGATCTTCCCCCGCTGGATGGCGAGATCCGGCGCCGACCTACCGTCGGCTACTGGGGTTTCCCCCTAACCAGGACTCTCCCACCTGCGGGGCACCGCCCGAGCCGGGACAAGCTCCAAACTCCCGACCGGTCTCCCGGAATATGTGGTAGTGTAGTGCATGTTAGTGTAAGTGTGTGTTTGTGTGTGAGGGGAGAGGATAGGTCAAGGAAGAGGAAGGACAGATCGCGCGCGGTCCGTGGCCCGTTTGTTAGGGTACTGCTCCGGCATTCGCCTGGTGTTGATCGGAGAAACCACGGAAAACTACCAATCAGAGCAACCGGCCGCTATAATTCTCCTCCAGACCGCGTCTGAATTCGACCTAGCTGAAAAGCTAGTGTCGAAAATCCTTCCGCCGTCAGGACTCAAACCTAGGACCTCCCGTCCGAACTCTCGGTGGAAGCTGGATGTTCGTCCTGGGTGAGTATTACGAGGCGGGTCCGATGACGTGGATGTGGACTCGTCGTAAGGGCATTGGATATGGATAGATGAGGAGGACAGTGAGAGTAGGGAGATACAGTTGGAAAAGAGTAAGTACAATTTGTGGTGTAGAGCACATGGCCTTGATAGATACGCTGTTGTAGAGAATGTTGTCCAGTGAAACAAATTTTATTTTAATATGCAGTTTATGCAATTTCAAATTTTGGAAATTTAAATAACACGTGAGCATTACTTTAATTAGGGACCAGCTCGTTAAAAATTATATGTTTGCTGTATTTGTATGGTTTAAAAATCCATAATATTAATATTAAAATATTAATAGAATTTGCCTCAAAATAGCTGACAAATGAATTGTGTTTTCTTGCACAATGCATCTTAGCATTAGTCCCCCCCTTTCCCCTATCGAATTAAGCGGTATAATGTCATCCACGATCAACGATATTGGATCCACAGCTTCATTTCCCCAACAATCAAACGCGGAATTTCCTTTACTTTCAAACAACTAACAACCCGAGTTTAAAGTCTGTTTAGAAGCAAAGCATTTAGCAGTGTATTTTAGTAAAGGATAGTTACTATGAGGGCGGAGGTGGGAACGACCATGTTTGTTGAAACACAAAGACTACAAGGAACTTAGATATACTCTGGCGGATCTTCCTCGTACTATCCGGGTAATTATTTACCATCAAAAATCTAACTTTTATCTTTCGATATTTTATTTATTTATTTACTTTAACCATTATCCTGTTTATATGCCGAGGTCTATCCGTCTTGATAAATTCGTTTCTGTCGTTTGATATTACCGTCTGTATGAATTCACGGTTACGAAAATCTACCTAAGAAATATTTATCCATTTTTGAGGGGTTCGGTAATTTTCCTTACCATCACCATAAATAATAATACCTGTTTTCAAAAATGAATTAAGCATTGTCATCTCTTGTTCTTCTGCTTCAAACAAACAAAAACATACATACATAGCACTTCTCATAACAATTACAGCAAAACAATAACAACAATAACCCTGTTAAACAATTGAATATTCCCTTGCATGCATGACCATTTACCCTTTACTATCGTTATTGAAAAATTGTTAAAATATACTACAAAATTTGGTCTTCTTATAATACTCATGTTAATATGTCCCCTATGTACCACCGTCCTGTTTGAGTCCGCTGTACCCTTAGCCGACGACTTTCACATACATTTTCAATTCCACATCCGCATCGTCCAATTATTCAATGTCATTTTCTTCTTATCCACACATTTATCCCGTTTCCAACTTACAACATTTATATTGTCCACAAACCGACTAATTTAAATATCTGGCTATCACTACATCGTAGAAACTTTCACTCCCATCCGATCGTCACCTCGTAAGAATCCGCACTGCCTCCTTGTTCATAATACTTGTTATTCTTTTGTCTCCTAAGATGCGCAGTACTGTAAGCGTTTTAGTTTCTCTTTAGTTCTTTTCGCGCCAACTTTCCCCTTCCTCGCCTTTCTCATTTCTGATTGGCTAAACCTGTCTAAGCATCTTATTTAGTTATTCCATGAACTATCGATTCTTGTGTGTTTTTTACAAAATTTAGCTAATACTCACGGAAATTTCGCACGTGTCCATTTGATATTATACTAGCCACAAATTCCACGATTTTCCTGTGTATTAGTCACATTGCCCTTCATTTATATTCTCATTATTTATAAATCGCCATATAATTCCTTTAGATTCCCCATTGTTGATGCCATTCATCTTCGTAATTAATACGTTATTTGTTTACATTTCGCTTACATTGTGATGAATCATCACTGTAGATCAAAATTATGGTATTTAAATTAGGAATTTGCATGCGAATGAGATGTAGAAAAACATTTACTTACAAGAATTTTACTTACAGCAATACTCCCGTATCACAAGTAGCGTTGCATGTTTAACCACGATGGACAACTTTATAGTCTGTTTAGAAACGGATCATTTAGCACAGTATTTCGTGTAGCAATGGAGGCAGTAACGGTGGAGGCGAGAGTGGGCAACGCAACGCCCATGTTGGGTACAGCAGAAACATTGGAGGGAACTCGAGTGTTTGAAGATGCAAATGACGGAGATGAAATTAGATGCGAATTAGACGCAGAATACATCTTGCCTTAAAAACCACCAGTGCTACCCGCACCTTGCCCTAATATGGGGCGTTTCGTTTTTATCTTCGACCGACAGCATGAGATCTACGGCTTCGCTACCTCAGCAATCAAACGCAGGATATATTTCACGTAAAAACAGCCAACATCACGTTCCGAATTCGAAGCAAGGGATTTAGCAGCGGTTTCGAGGGCCAACGTGGTCGGCAGGGGCGGAGGTGGCGGAGAAAGCGGGGACGGAGGTGGAAGTAGGGATGGAGGAGGAGGCGGAGCGGTGGCGGGGGAGGCGAGGGCGGTGGGAACGGCAAAGGTGGAGGTGGATGTGGAGCGGGGTTTGGACGCGGAGGCGGGGTAATCGGGATGGTGGTGGAGGAGGAGTCGGAGGCGGAAGTGTGGGTGGAGAACGAAGCGGAGGAGGTGGAGGTGGATGCGGAGGCGGGGGTGGAGGGGGCCCGCGAACGAGTGCTCGGGGTTTTTGGCTGAGCGCCGGGCGGCGGGCGTTGGGCGTTGGACGCTGGGTGTTGGGCGCCGGGCGCCAGGTGGTGCTGACGCCCCAATTACCTCTCGCTCGCAAATTACGAGTGCGGGGGCACGCCTCCTTTGAGAGCGACCGAGATTTCCCTCGAGGTTAATCAAGTAAATAGCTCACAAAAGGCCCAAGGTGGAGGAAGACTTCTTTCCCGATTGGGAACTTACCGGCCCTCGGAGAATCTCCGCCGAGATCTCTTCCGTTTCTAACCCTCCGGGGCTCGCCCGCCTGTTCGATGGTGACCTTAGTTAAATTCGCTCTCCTGCTGTTTTTGTTGTACTATTTTATCCTCTCGTGGTCGTTTTCGCTTCCCGCATCTCTTATGCCATTTTCTCTCCCTGCCGATCATGCTGATTATTGTGTTCAGTATCTATCACCCCCTTCCGTCTTTTATGTGTCACTTTATATTCCAGCGCCTTTCATTTAGTATTTTACTGCATTTTATCCGCCTTTGTTTCAAAAATTTGTCCCAAAATTCACCTTTGTTTGTTCGAGTACGTTGAGTACCTCTGGTCGCTCGTTTTAGACATTATATTTTGTGTTCACCTTAATTCTTTCAGGGTCATCAAAATACTATTCACATTCCTTATACACGTTGGGCTCTTTCCTTCATGCTAGGTGGACGTCCTCCCCTTGTTCTCTCGTTCTCTTTCCTCTTATCCCCCTCCTCTCTCCCTCACCTCTCCCCGTCTCCCCATCACACTCCCCTTTCCCTTTTTCCTCTCTGCTTCTCTCCATTTCCTTAAGTCCCTCTTTTCTCTCACTCTCTCCCAATCTCCAGTTTTCCTTTTCTGTATCCATTCGCTTCTTTCACTGTCCCAAAATCCGCAACCGCGAAAGTATTCGACCGCACGAGACACGCGTGTGCATTGGGATAGAGTTGCCATGATTTCTGCCTCAACCCTCTTATTAAAAACCAGATTAAGTCTATTTTCCAAAAACATGAGAAAAAGAAATGAAAAGACGAGGCACTATTTATTTGGCTGCAAGATGACAAAAGAACTTCTAACTCCACTTCGCGTGTACGCTGAGAGCAAGTGACACTGCTTTAGCTCTAGCTGTGAGAACCTTCTCTATGTTGAACGTACAATGAAGTCATGTTCTCTTGAACGTTGTACTTTTCTTTAAATTAAAAGGCAAACAAAATATATATTTGCAAATTAAATATTATTTCGTAAACAGAAAACACTAAGAGACCACGAACTCACTTCGTTTCGGTATAAAAGTTACAAGTACGTTAATATGATACCTCGAGTATTTAAAGAGTAAGCTCAAACGCGTTGCAAGCTTTGAAGTCGCTGTAGTGTATATTTCGTGTACATTCTCACCAGAAGGCGGTCTTGTCCATCACATCTTCGAAACGAATGCATTTTCAAAAGTTACCGTAATAGTATTTTATTGCAAGTACGTCTCCCCCAAAACATTACTATAAGCTACAATTATATGAGATAGCTGTTGAAAATAATCAGTTTCTTGTAAAAATTGACATGATTAATTTACATTTTTATCAGTGCTATGAAAATCATCCGAGGGTGTACAAAATTAGAAAATCCACTAACAAGCATGGTGCAAGCGTCTCTTGTAGCGTTATATATTAAACAGAACAACGTTCTCTAGTAATGTTTACTTCTATAATCGTCTATATAAATCAAATTAAAATGGTCTTCCGTAATTCCAAAATAACTTCCTCTTTGTAATATAATATGCTTATTGAGATGATGCTAAAACCAGTTCAATTATTTTGATGATTTTTGTCTGTGTGTCCGGAGTAATTTTCGAAATAGCCGGACCGATTTCGATTGGGTTTTAAGAGACAGATAAGAGATTTAGTCGAGCATAATTTAGAGTTTTCCAAATTATTATTTTCTCTTAATACAAAAACTTTTTTATACAAATCTTCAGTTTGAATTTGGTGTTAATGAAATTTCTGCACCCGTGGTAATACAAGAGAAATGTTTCTGCCTGTATAAGATTTCGTTAAAAATACTCCTATAACCCTTTTGCAAATTAGTGCAAAATTTAGTGCAAAATTTAAATGTCTTCTCATTTCGATTTTCACAAATATCTCGAAAACAGGGAATAAATTGTCCAAACAAAATCAAACTATTCTGGAAGCCCATAAAATGTCCCCCTAAATGCATTTTTATTCATTCCAATAGCGCAATTAGGCTCAGAGTAAGTAGTGGTCAAAATTGTTACTGGAGGTTTGCTGGGCGTTTGCAGTAATGCCACTGTTTACAGTTGGCCTTAGCAATAATGGAGGCAGCAACGGCAACGATAGCAAACATGGGCGGTCCAGGTGAGGCTGAGTCAAAAGATTGCGCGTATAACGTCTCAGACATGGGAGCGTCACTTTTCATTATCATCGACTTCCCGTCGATCGCTTCTTCTTTGAAAAATAATAGACTTTTCAACAACAAAATAAATAATAATTTGTTTTCAAGACTTCTGTCTACAGTTTACAGCTTACAACAACTTCTTTAACTCAGACGTTTTTACTACTAAAGTTCCTAGTATAACATTCATACATTTCCATAAACCCACTTTCCCATTGATGAATCATTCTAATTTTTTTCACCTCAAGCTTGCAAAGCATTCTGCTTGCTTATTTAGGGTCTTCTATCATAACACCCCGTTGTTAGGAGAAGACAACTGACAACGATAACCCACAGTGTTTTAACATGATACCCCGTTGTTATATCTAGACGATTGATAACGGTAACCCGCTACATTACACGGGGCAAGGTTAGGAGACAGAGGGTCGAGCTGGTGGACGGATCGGGGTAGGAGAAAAATGGCGGGACGGAGAAGCTTTAGCTAGTTGATTTTGTATTACCTAATAACAGACGGTTGTACTATTAGCTACATTTTGCACAAGTACTTGCGGGTTCATCTAATTCTCCGCAACGCACGGACAGCGTTTCTCCTGAGCTCCGTCAGAAGCCCGTGGCGCCGGGGAAATCTGGGAGGAAAATCGCGGGCGGCCACAGCGAGTCATTGTGCTTCCCTCTTTTTCCGACCCCACGTGACCCGCCTCGTAGCCCACTCCACCGAATCACGTCCACGGCAGCGGCGTTGTGCGGCCTAATCCAACATTTACTTTCAAGCGCATGTAAGAGTTCCGCCTGGCAAATAGCGGTTGTTTTCTTTTCCGCGACCGGCGGCGGCGGTGGAGGTGACGGCAGCAGCAGCGGCGGTAGTGACGGCGGCGGAGGCGGAGGTGGAGGTAGAGATGGAGGCGGAGGCGGAGATGGAGGCGGAGGCAGAGGTGGCAGCGAAGAGAGTGGAATGGGGCAAAAGGGAGAGCGGACAGTTGTGGGGATGTTGATGTGGAAGTGGTGATCGGGTCTCTGGAGGGATTTGTGGCGGTAGATATGACGGTCTCGTTGGCTGTGAAGGTAATAATATGAGTGAGTGATGAGGGGGTGGCCACGGAGGGTGTGGCAGAGAAGGCGGAGAGAGTGGCAGTGGAGACTGCGGAGGCGGTGGCTGCAGAGACGGCTGTACTGGTGATGATGGCTGCACTCAGCCACCCAAAGCAGCAGCAATGGCAATTTTGGCGGCGGCAATTGTGAGCACGATGGGGTCGTGGCAGTGACGGTACTGACGGTGGTGGTGGGCGAAATAGTGACATGTAACAAAATATCTGGTGCGAGCTGTAGTGGTAGCCGTGGTATCTCATTTGTGGAGGGGGCAGTGACTGTGATTATGGTCGCGGAAGACTCGGGGGGGGGGGTTGGGTAAAGGGGGGGGGGGTAGGATGGATATGAAGGCGATAGTGATGGCGATAGTGATGCTGATAGTGATGGTGATTGTGACAGCGATAGGTGCGGCGGCGAGAGGGGGGCGGGGAGAAAGGGCGGCGGGGGGCGCGGCGCGGGGAAAAACGAAAGCGTGGACGTCGGCGGCCGGTGCCGTGAATCAGCGCGGCCGGGCAGCTAACGGGCCGCCAGGCGCAGGTGGATGCGCCCCGGGCGCAGTCTGGCGGCGACCCCGCGCGCCTCGCCTCGCCGGGATACTAGCTGCCCTTTAATCGGCGTTCGCTTGCCGTGTCCACCGGACATGCGCTTTTGCTTTTCGATTGAACTGTATTCATTTGTTTAATATTCTAAATAAAAGTTTTCCTACATCAGAAATATTATGGTTAAAGATGGTTGTGGATACTAGCTGCCTTTTAATCGGTGTTCACTGGTCGTGTCCTCCGAACACATGCTTTTGCTTTTCGATTGAATCATACATATTAGTTTAATATTGTATGTAAAGGTTCTTTACATCAGAAATGTTATGGTTAAAGATTGAAATTAAAGATGGTAGTGGATACTAGGTTCCCTTAAATCGGTGTTCACGGGCCATTTTCACGTAACATACGCGTTTGCTTTGCGATTGAACTATGTTCGTTAGTTTAATATTATAAGTAAGATACTTTTCATCACAAATATTATGGTTAAAGTTGAACATTTTGTTAAAGACCTCTCTAGGTTATATGGTTTCATATCTACGATATAAGACTTTCAGTATTACATTTTCATCTGAGTTTTCACGCAATGTCGTGTATTATTATAATTTGTTTAAAGTAGTTTGTTATTCGAGATTTTTGTAATTATCATTATTTTATAAATGTTATTGAGTTCATGTTTATCATTATATAGTTTACATCTAAAGTAAAGCAAAAGTAAGGGTTTACTCGTTATCAGATAAAATGAAACGTTGTTTGTTCAACGGGTCATTCTTCAATATATGAAATTATTTTACTGACACCTAGTTAGTTCACTGTGTGTTAATGGCCCTGAAACGAATCAATGGAAATAGCATACTTAATACCATTGCGGATCTTTCGTATTCTTTGTGTGTACCTGGCCCCTTTGAAAACTTATGCCCGCTCCGCTATCAACACAACAAATAACACTGTTCTTTATGATTTCGAATTGTTAAATAAAAAACTTGAAAATATAATAAATAAATAAATAAATAAATAAATAAATAAATAAATAAATAAATAAATAAATAAATAAATAAATAAATAAATAAATAAATAAATAAATAAATAAATAAATAAATAAATAAATAAATAAATAAATAAATAAATAAATAAATAAATAAATAAATAAATAAATAAATAAATAAATAAATAAATAAAATAAATAAATAAATAAATAAAATAAATAAATAAATAAAAGGTAGAATGCTTAAACAAGTAAAATGACCCGCTGTTATTTTGTTGCATTAATATGAAAATTGCAATTTTGAAATGTTTCCATAAATTAAAAATTCTCATCAGTCGCTCCTATTTTACTAGTACATATTGTATTCTCTTTTAGAGACTCAAATGCTTCTTGAGTAGAGGAGTACTGTCCCTATAGGTCTAGAACGCACTGCAAAATATTCTGGAAATGTTTTTTTAAAAATGAAATCTTCTAAATAGCTTCCGGTAATAGGACACGAAAATAACCTACACGAACCGTTCCGTTTACGCAATTCACACTGTTATTTGCCATCCCACTACGCCATACTTCTTATCATACGCTATTTTTCTAGATTTTACAGGACTTTATCGAGATTTTACTGAAAAAAAATTGCGTTAATTTAGTTAGTTTTTTCGAGTATTTTTGTAGGAACTTCACAATATATTCTTCCATTATGTACGAACAAACCTGTCCAACTACGAGTATGCAATGGTAATTAGATGCGCGTACGTTTGTTTTCCTGACACCGTATTGACAACTGACAATTATAGTGCTTCTTTTCATTTTTGATGCAAGACAAATTTAAGGTGTTTTGAAGCCTCGTTTCATTCAACAACGAACTAGTAAAGTATGAAGTTTTGTTTTCACAATGAGTGTTATTTGATGAATGGTCCCTCCGGCGACTCCCAATCTTACCGACGGGCCAGAGGGCTTCGGGTTTCGATGTCTCCCGCGGGTAAAAACATCTACTCTACCACTTAGACATACAAGTAACTATTAACAACACAAATAATGCCATAATTTCAAGCTAGGTACCGGGAGCGGTAGCTCAGTGCATTAACTGATGTTATTGCAGCGTCTCTGACCGGTAGGTCCTAGGTTCGAGTCCCAACGGCGGCAGGGTTTTCGACACTAGCTTTTCAGCTAGGTCGAATTCAGTTGCTGTCTGGAGGAGAATTCTAGCGGCCGGCTGCTCTGATCGGTAGTTTTCCGTGGTTTCTCCGATGAACACCAGGCGGATGCCGGAGCAGCACCCTCCCAAACGGGCCACGGACCGCGCGCGATATTTCCTTCGTCTTCCTTGTCCTATCCTCTCCCTTTACACACACACACGTACTAACATGCACTACACTACCACATATTCCGGGAGACCGGTCGGGAGCTTAGAGCTTGTCTCGGCTGGGGCAGTGCCCCGTTGGTGGGAGAGTCCTAGTTAGGGGGAAACCCCACTAGCCGACGGTAGGTCGGCGCCAGATCTGGCCATCCAGCGGGGGAAGATCACCGCCATCTCCCGAGAAATGCATGCACTACACGAACGGGACTAATGACCAAAGCAGTTGACGTGCCCGAAACACGAAAAAATCAATCAATCAAACATGCTAAGTATTATCTTATTGTTTATTTGATATTTGTTGTACGTTTTTCTAGAACTACGACATAAAACATTCAGCATTACTTATCGTCTGAGAATCAAACTTGAGCTAAGTTCTGATATACCATTTCAACTAATCACGGCCTCTCTTGGTCTGAAGCCTTGGATAAACGAGATTGCGTCGAACTCTAAGAAATGTCTTATTTTTCGCATCATTTTGAAGGTGTATACATTTTCAATAAATATTATAGCCAAATTCATATGGGTTCTTCTTTTCCGTTTTCGATGAATTGAGAACCATATCTCCACATGAGGGAAATTGAATTAAACGTGTATGAAGCAAACTTTGTACTTTTTCAAGAAAAAATTAAATTGTACAGCAGAATTGGACAAAGGTTAAGTTGAATATATTTTGTTATATTAAAATGCCAATTTCCTTTAATTTTTCGCAAACATCTCTAAATTCCCTAGCTTCTTATTATGATACCTCTATTTCCTCGTGACTGTTACGTACTCGCTCTTCGTGAATACTTTTATCTATTTCCTGCTCTCTGTTTCTCACAAAGAATGCAGAATGTTATCTAAATGAGAATTTCGTGGCATGAAATTAGATGTGAAAAAATATGCCATGAATTCGCTATTGCCTTGTGATAATAGTAAATAATTAGAACTCTTTTCAACACCAAACGCGTCGAAATATGCGGAATATTGTCCCCAAGGTAAAAGCATTGTTTAAAAAGTTATCTTTGAAGTGAGAGGAGAATGCTCTTATTAAACTGTGCGAAGTAGATGTAGTTTTAAACTTCCCTGGCAAAGAGGAAAGGTTGCTGCTGATAAGGTAATGGAAAAATGAATTCCTTAAAAGTTCTGGAAATGAAATTCTTCGCAACGCTAGAGACTGCAAATTCGCGAGAAGAAAAAAAGAACTGCTTTATATGAAGTGTTGCTTGTCGCAATAAATGACAGACTAGCCCGGGGCAAAAGGAAATTAGAAAAATGCAAAAAAGCAGAAATATCGTAATACGATCATATGTTTGTATAATTTGAATTTTCATGACGTTGTTTAATAAACAAAGTATGAAAGAGTATTCATATTCGAACGATACAGAAAGAAATAGAAAATAGAAAAAACAGGACTTACTTTTTTCCTCACTTCGTGTTTTTAAAGAAGGGTTCATATTCAAGTCTATGTAACTGTTGAAAGTAATTACTGTGAGATAGCTAGAAGTTACATAACGTTGCAATTAAGTTTATGTGTTTGGAAAGCATCTTCACCCAGCAGTCAGCGAACCAAAGATCGTAGATTCTACCGCAATACCTGCCGTTACATAAGACAACTTCACTTATATCATTACAGCTTTACATTTTTATTTCTGAAATTAAGGAGTGCTGCGAATCGTACTGAATACGCCAGAACCTCTCCTTCAAAATAATTTCGTTCTAAAACCTCGAATTCTTCAAGAATGTCACCCAATCTCACCATCGTCCAATCAGCATTCACCTTACCCACTGATAATTTCAGCCACGGAGAAGTCCCCTTTTCGGAAAATTCTTGAGCACGGTCCCAGCAGAATATTGAATCGCGGCGAACATTTTGAGTCGGCGATTAAAATTCCGAAGGATCCCAGTAATTAGAAAATCAGATTTAAAGGTCGCCCTACGGAAGAGTGGTTTGCGTGGCGGGGTTAGGCGCTTGGCTGGCTGTGGAGACCGAATCACGCAGTCGACTCCCGAAGAGAACACCCAGCCGACGCGAAGCCGGGGGGAGTGGAATTGGAGGGTGGGGAAGGCGGAGGCCCTCATCGGCCATACAAATTCCCTCCCCTTTCACAGTCATTAAAAGTCTTCCAGCAGCAAGAACGGCATCTTCGTTTTAAATTGTTCACCTCCCCCTCCTCCTCCGCCCCTCTTCCTCCCCCTCCCCTTCTCCTTGTCTTTTGACCTTTCTCACCCCTCCTACTTCTAGCTTTCGTCTTTCCTACTTTGACACACATCTCTGCTCTGCTTCATCTCTCTTTCTACGTTTTTCTTTCTCTCCATTCCTCTCTCTTTCTCTCTTTCCCTCTCTCTCTCTCTGTCTCTCTCTCTCCACGAGCCCGTGAGCTCACCATTACCTCTCGGCGCTCTTCGGGTTTAAGTATTGAAATATCGGAAATGTCATTACTATTCGGTGGCAGCCTCCCTGACAGCCGATATCGACTCTCGGCGTGTTCCGCTTTCTCTCTATCTCCGTCTCTCTTTTTCAGCGGCGTCATTCCCTCTTTTACTCTTTGTCTCTTGATCGTTTGCCTGCCCGTCTCTCTCGCGCTGGGAGGTCCCTCTCCGTTTGGGAGGACCAAAATGACTCCCGCCCGGGTAATTTCCCTTACACTGGTTGTGTTCTGATTTCTCGAGTTGAAAAGTTGTTCTTTCCGTCGCGACGGTTCTCTCCGTCTCTTTCGACGCGTCGCGCCAGCGCTCGGGGTCTTCGGCGGCGGAGAGTCGAAGTTCTGGTCCGCGGGTCGTTTGGCGTGGACCGTCATTGTGCTTCGGTGCGGTGGTGGAACAGGTTGTGAATGCCTTCATTACTGCGTGGAGTTCCTCCACACTTCCCACCCCCCCGGGCCGATTCTTCCTCCCCCCCTCCAGACCCTAGGGAGTGGGTTGGGTAGCTCTCCCAAGCTGCGATATGACTCGTACCCCCTCCCCCCAATTTTCCCCATCTCGCCCGGCGTCGAAGCGAATTTAATCGTGGGTTGGGCGGGAAAGGATTAATCATTTCGTGTTGGACTTGGTGAACTTCATCGACAGAACCTTTGGTGACGGTTCCTACTCTCTGCCGGAGCATTTGGACCGGTGGGTTTCATTCAAAAAGTTTGCCTGTCGGGTCTCATCATATCTGCTTCCTGTTTGGCGCGGATGCTTTCATTTTTACGGTTTTCACGTTGAGCTACAGTGACATTGCTGTTGTGATTAAACGCAACAAATAAAAGTAATTCGTCTTAACTTTTTGTTTTGATTGCCCTTGATCGAATAATGCTATGATTAATTATTTATTCGAAATTTCATTTTATTTATGGATTAAAACACCTAAATTCTCTTTCAAACGAAATTTTCCAAGAATTCCATAATACACATTGGTAGGACTTACTGAATCACATTAAAATATATATTCAATTTTAAAATGTTCCGACAGTTCTTTTGATTCCAGTGAATTTGATCTGATTAAGTTGATCTCTTTAATAGCCGCTCCGTGCTATTTGTTCTGATTTATTTTCAAATATGATTGGTGCTGACTAAATTCACAGAAAAGCTAATTATTCAATAAAAATTCGTCAATAATCCCAACAATAAATTAATTGTTTATGTTTTGTATTAAACTTTCACTGAATTATAAAATATGTATTTATTCGCGCGCGTCCTGTATTATCGACGAATCATGTCAGAATTATTACGCTGTTACACTAGTTGACACATATTTAAGTAAAATATATTTACCCATCCCGCTTTTAACATATAAAGATAATATTTCATTGAATTCTAATTTCCTATTTTATACCAGTCTAGTCATGAAAAAAAGACTGAACTTTAGAAGGAAAATTACATTGTAAATGTATTTATGCAACTTGAAAAAAAAAATTTAAAAATTTTAGAAATTACTAATCTCTTTCAGGATATTAAGAATTGTCTACTTGACACTCATAAACATTTACAACTAAAGTGCTGTATGAAGTTCTATGAGACGGGCATTTGTTCCCCGAGATTAGTTTCTATCCTCAAAAGACTTTCTTTAAAGTGATATGTTTTTGCTAGATTGATTCAAATTGACAAACAAATGTCAAATATATTTTCCTGGCGGGGTATCTTCTTAGTATTCAAGAATTACCCCTGCGAGTAATTCTCTATCCAGCAGTTGCACATATACGGGGCTTTGCATCAATGACGTCTCACAAATCACACAAAACCCTCGACTTGCCTTAACGTATTATGTATAGAATAGATTCTAGCTCACCGTTTTGTAATTTTTTCTTTCATTCCCAAATTCATGCCGACGAAGCTAAAGAATTCATAATGGTATTGATTCATAATGGTATTTGTTGAATTATTTGCATAGTTCATTGAGCAAACCCTCCAGAAATCGTTTCTCTGACTGCGTAGATTGTATAGGTCCGGAATCCCTCTCTTATCGCAGGATCTTCGATGAACTGAGTCGAAGTGGGTAGGCGTTTCGCCTTTGGTGTGTTGTTGCCCACCTGTTTAGTTCCCAGGTCGATCGAAATCTTCGTAAAAAGCTGTTCGATTCCCTCACTTTCGGGAAATTGCGTAATTTTCCTCGAGTTTAATTTAAAAAGGGACTGTTATTTTGCGTTCATGCCGGAGAAAAATCACTCGAAATGATTTTCAATTTAAAGCAGATATCAGGGGTTTCTAAGTAGTTTTGAGACACTTATATTTAAAATGAATAATTAAGAAGCATTCTCATTTTCAGTACGTACATTTACAAGTGACTATATTTATTCTGAATAATCCGAAGACCTATTGGGGTATTTCACAGTGAAACGGGTTTTCATGTTATTTTCATTTTTACATTTATTCAAACAAGCTTTCGCAAAACTTGGCGTTTTATCTCTTCAGATTCAGTACATTCAAGTTGCAAGAACATCTTTTCAAATGACCATACAAGTTACAATTGTAAGATCAATTCAAAATTAGTCTATAATCAAACTATTATGTAATATTTATATGTAGGGAAGATTGTTGTACCTTGGATCACAATTTACATTTTTTAAAGATTTTTAAAATTTCAGAATGAAAATAGTATTTCAGGATAGCATTATTATTCCTAAACATTATGTGTTTTTTAGAGTTTAAATATTAAACAATTAGATATAAAAATAATATTTATATTTTATTGAGAAGAGATCAATGGTACTTTAAAATTTGATTTTTTTTTATAAAGTAATAAGATCGTTTTAAAGTATAACCTGAAATTATTCATTTATTGAAACCACTAGAAATGTTGCTAGTAGTGAATGACCTATGAAACGCGTACCCTACAAATTCTGCAACATTATAAGTCAAGTCCTTTTCCAGGGTTGTTGATAAGCTAATATTGGATTGCTTGGTTATAAGAGGCCTAGAACAGAAAATAGACGGAGAGATCAAGGGGTTGCTTTCTCCGATCAACACCAGGCGAATGCCGGAGCAGTACCTTACCAAACGGGTCACGTACCGCTCGCGATCATTCCTTCCTCTTCCTTGTCCTATCCTCTCCCCTTACACACACACACTTACACTAACATGCACTACACTACCACATATTCCGGGAGATAGGTCAGGAGCTTAGAGCTTGTCCCGACTGCGGCGGTGCCCCGCTGGTGTGAGAGTCCTGGTTAGGGGGAAACCCCACTAGCCGATGGTAGGTCGGCGCCGGATCTCACCATCCAGCGGGGAAGATCACAGCCATCTCCCGAGAAAAAACATGCACTACACTAACTGGACTAATGACCAAAGCAGTTGACGCGCCCGGAAACATGAAAAAATCAATCAATCAATCAATCAAGGTGTTGCAGTTTGTGAGAAGTGTGGGATGGCAACGCTGCAATCACCACCCTAGCTTTTGATGCTAAGTGTAAGATTTCCAATGAAAGGTGAGATTAATGGTTATCAGTTATAAGAAACAGTCGTTCTAGTATTTGTAACGTTTACGGACATTTAGAAAAATGTTATTTTTGACCATTGACTGCACTGAAACAGAAGAAGTAAAACGATAAGTTTTGCGTAACGTTGTTCGAATAAACCTTAAAGTCAAAAAAGCATCAAAAACTGGTTTCAGTGTACTTTGAAATACTCCACGAGGTCTTTCAGTTATTCAGAATATATCGGGGGTTTTACAGGGAGTTATCTTTGACTACAGTAAATATTTATGCCACACCAACAGCAATGCACACAAGCTCATCATTCATATTCAGCAGTTATCGCAAATCCAAAACGATAACGACGAACGGAACCAAGAATGTGATTTAGATAAAGACATAACTGCTTACTAACCTACTCTACATCGTTTATGAATTTAAAAATATCAATGGCAGTTCGTATGTGGTTCGTGGTTCATAGTACGTGGTTAGTGTAACCACCTTACTCATATAACCACCCTGCGCATGCACTAATTCCCTGAAATTCCGAAATCATTCGACAAAAGGAAACATAAATTGGATCTTAGATAACTTCTGAGAAAAAAAAACTCCAAAACTTTAATACATATAGGAGTCCATCATAAACAATATGAAGATTTATTTTACGACACAACTACGATAAATGAAAAGCAATTAATTAAGTCATTTTTTTATAAATTAATTATTATAATGCCCATTAATCCATTAGTTCATTAATTATTCGGTTATTCATTATGCTAGATTGTAGCTGAAATTGGTTTAAATTTGACACGGGCAGCGTGCGCAAAGAAATTATTGAAAATTCGATTTGCAGCTCATTTTGAAGACACGACTGCAAACCTCACGACATGGCAATAGCAAAAGAGAGGGAAGAAGTGAATCACCGAGTCAAAGAAGAAAAATAATGCCGAAGAAATAATTATTTATTCCGTAATCATTTCAAATAACTTTCAGATAATGAATTTCAGAGTCAATGGAAGAAATAATAGTGGTGATCAAATCTGCAACTGAGCCAGAGGCCACCCATGTTAAAATATTCATTAAAATATTATTGACAAAATTAATTATTATTGAGAATTACAATTAAAATAATATTTAGAAAATGTTCATTGTATTCGGTAAGACCTGCTCTCTTACGAATTTATAATATTATGATTAAGTGAATGACTTTCTAGAAGACTCTGCTGGATACACTCTCAATAGAATATAAACTGTCTAAAGCGATGGGAAATTCATATATGTATATGTGTGTATATATATATATATATATATAATATATATATATATAATATATATATATATATATATCCCATCGCTTTAGACAGTTCTATAGACAGTGTATCGCGCAGGATAACTCTGTAAAACGAGTAATATGACACTTTCATTGGATTATCCTAAGATTTCCAATACCATTGATACGTACTTCATTACTCTACTTGAACAAGATAGGAGACAAGACAATTTAATCCAATTGTTAATACAATGTTGAATGTCCTAGAAGCTTCTTGTAAAGTACCCAGTACTTAAAAAAAACATTTAAAAGCTTGAGTTCGGCAGATGAATTATAGAACCTCCGTTTTTGGGAAAATCTAGTGTTTGGTTTTGTGCATTTCATAGAGACATTCGAACAAACATTTAAAAAAAAAAAAAAAAAAAAAAGCTTTCGGGATTATGGTCCCCCAAATCGTCTGTAATTGATTGATTGGTGTTTCCGGGCGCGTTAGCTGCTACTGTCACAGTGGCGGTGTTCCTCCTCCGCTGGAATGAGAAATCCGGCGCCGTCCTACACGTCGGCTTCTCCCTCAGCCAGGGAGCGCTCCAGCCGGGACAACTTCGCAGCACCCACCTCGTCTCCGGACATGTGTGGTAGAGAGGCGGTGGGGTCACGGAAAGATCGCGCGCGGTCTGTGGCCCATTTGTTAGGGTACTACTCCGGCATTTGCCACGAATTGATGGAAGAAACCAAGGAAAACCACTAATCAGAGCCACCGGAGCATTAGAGTTCTCCTCTAGACAGTGACTGAATTCGACATTGCTATTCAGCAAGTGTCAAGAATTCCGCCACGATCAGGACACGGGATAGTAAAATCTCCGAAAATAACATCTTACTATATGGTCTACTCCATAACTAAAAGGAAGGAAACAGAACAAGGAACCTTCAATATAAACCGGTTACCACATATGGTTCGTTGTTGATTTTCACTCTGTACTTCCAGAACAATTCACTTTCACTTTGTTGGTCACATCTTTAAAGAATTAATAAAGTCGAAACGACGTCACGCAGCCATAATTGGAAGAACGAACCCAGGTAAGCGGGAGAAGAAAAGGTTCTGGATACCAGTTGCGTGGACGTAGTCGAGTTCCTTCAGCAGGCGCTGCCAAGCACCACTTTTCTTATTTAACTTATTTATTTATTCATCCCGGCCCTCCCCAAAATTCAGACCACGTCAGCGGCTCGCGCTGGGAATATATACCTGCTTCCTGCCTGCTTCTCGCCACGCTGCCTACAGGTAGGCTGGAATGTCTTGCTGCTCGGGTGCGTGACTTACAGGGGATTTTCAAACTCGTCGTCGCCCCTTCTCCTCCATCCTTCGCTCCCCTTCTCTCTATATATACTACGCTGGTTGCTCGCTCTCTTCTCCGCCCCCTTAGAGTACTCGGTCTTCCCTTCACTATGCTCAAGCCACGCTCCGGTGGCCAACAAAACTCTTAAGATGGCGGACTCCGTGTGACGCTCTATTGTTACCCACCACACTTTACACGTTCTTTGGATATTTTGAAATGCAAAGAAAACGAAATGATCTGAATGCCTGAAAGAAAATTTTGGTCCCGGACTTTATTAACGGCACGCTAGCAGTAACTTATGGCAGAGAGAGAGAGAGAGAGAGAGAGAGAGAGAGAGAGAGAGAGGGGGGGGAGAGGGAGAGAGACAGAGGCAGAGAGAAGTATAGACAGATCGTGGAAATATATTTATTTTTTGCTGTCATCATGTAGAATGTTGGAGATATAAAACTGGCGTGACGGAATAAATGCACTCTATATCAGCATTCCCAATATGTGATCCGGTGACGTTCGTGATAATATATTAAGATAATCCTAAAATCGTATTAAGAGTAAGGAAAACGAAGAAATCTGGTGAATCACTTTGCATGATAAAATATATATTATTTTTCCTTTACCTTGAGGCAGCATTCAACGAAAACCTGTTTTATGATCAACCTGGCAATTTGTAGAATGCATAAATTTGAGCATAATGCTAAATAATAAATCAAGAACTGAATAATATTAAATTAAATTTAACAACATATTAAAATAAATTACAATTTGTGAGGCCACGTACTATGGCTTCGGTCTTTCATCCATGAATTCCATGGTTTTAACTGAAACTGTCACGTAGATTATTAAACTATGAGCGAAAAATGAATGAATTAACCAGTAAATTTATTTCTTGAAGTAGGAAAAGGAAATATTTCCGAATAGTTAGTAACTCTAGTTTACGAACTATTGAAAGAAACTCATGAAAACCTAAATCATTATGTGCATTATAATTGTTTTTACAATAGGAGTACTAATTCTGTATTTATATATATTTGTATTAACAATCATTAACTCATGTAATATTCGATATTATCGTTTCAAAACCTGAAGACAGCTCATTGAAAGTCTAATAAAAAAATCGCTAGTTACGATTCGCCCCCAGGAACTTATAATACTTACGGGTCCTATGTACAAAGTCCGGTTCTCATATCGGTAAAACAGGAAACCCCCACATACCATTTCTATTTCGTTAAGAGCAAGTACTACTAAACAATTTCGAAGTTGGCAAAACACGAGTTCACATGGTAAGACATTTTCAAAATGTTTTTCATTGCGGCATAAATACAACTTCGTACCTGGAGCAATGATCTGAACATATTATATGAATCCGTAATTTGTGAGATTTCATTTTTCTAATTGTTTCCGAATATTACGTTCACACTTCCGTTAGTATCCACACACAGCTCACTTATGCAGTGTGCATAATCATAATCGCATTTAAAATTAAAATTTACACAATTTTTCCAACATTTCTTCAAATTTTTACCAATTAATATTTTGAGATATTTCACAAGTCCTAAATTAGACCAAATATACTTTTATTGTATTTTTAATTGTTTAAATAGACAATGCTTCATACTCATCTTAAATAGTCCGCATTCGAATAATTCAGACAACCAATCAGTTAAAACTTCTTTGAACATTTCACAGCACCTCTTTCGCACCTAGTCATTGGACGACCAGATGTCGCTTTCGCACTCTGGGGCGAAAACGAAAACATTCTGGCGTACAGAACCTTCGCGAGACAGAAATCAACTGCTATATCGAGTTTACTCGAACACTTTACAATCGCACTTTTCATTCCAGGGTACACTCGCGGGAATCGGTTAGCAGATCTCATTCACTCTTCCGCGGTCCAACTCTGTGGTCACAGCGTGGCGCTTTCAGCCTTTGGAGCTCCCCTGCCGCTGATGCTGTGTCCAAAATGTTGGACGTTGGTAAAAGGCGAATAATTGATATAAACAAAAAGAATATCAGGAATATGCAAGTACCGACAGCTGTCATACATAAAACAGCCGTTTATATATTTGATATATAATTGATCTCTCTCTCTCTCTCTCTCTCTCTCTCTCTCTCTCTATATATATATATATATATATATATATATATATATATATATATATATCAGAACAATTTCGTAGTGGTTTTCAGTTGTATGGAAAACCATTTCATCACTCACAATCGAAGAATAACACATCTAATCAGAGAAAGAAAACCTCTGAACATTTCACTCCACATCCATCCAGTCCATTTATTGAACGACGAGTTATCGATTTGGCTCTGCGGCAGAAACATTTTCGCGCAGTCTTCGTGAATCTGAATACCGTACAAAATTCCCCCTTCTCCAATCGAACAGTTCACAACCGCCGAAAGATGGACGCTCTTAATTGATGAGGTCACTCGCGAACGCTAATCCACAGCGGGCATCACCATCATATCCCACACGTTCTTCCGCGGTCCAGCGCAGAGGCCTCGGGCCCGGCCGCGTTCATCCACGGGGCCCGGCCGCCGCTGCGTGCCCCCACCACGCCTCCGCCGCCGCGCGCGAGCGGGGCACAATGCCCGAGGGGCGAGGGGCGGCGGCGGCCGATAGGACGTTCGGCTGGAGCGCACGTCGCTTTCGCCCTTCAGTCGGCAGGGCCCGCCTCGTCTCGCGAGGAAGTTGAGCGTGGGAGGCCGATACAGGCGGACGGAGGAGGGTGCGTGGGTGTGACTGGCCGACGCGCGTGCGAGTAGTACTCCTCTCATGTGTGCGGACGCGGACTGTAGCGTGTGTCAATGCGGCAGCCAGCGATACCGGATCGGCGGCGATGTGAGTATAGGTGCAGCGAGGAGGTGACGCGACGCGTCGGGGAAGTGGAGTGGGGCATTGTTTACCCTCCGGTGGCGCCCTCGTGGCAAAGTCTTTATTTCAACCCCTTAGTGTTTGTTTTCTTTGGTTGGCTTGTGTTTTTGTGTTGCGTTTGTGTTCCGTTTCTCTGATTTTTTGTTTGGATTACGTGACCATCAACATCGTACTTTCAACAACAACTGGATTACATACCTCCACATCGCATTTTTACAACGGGAAGATAACAGTCCTCGTCTCTTCGTTTACTGGATTGTGTTACGTTTTTTTTTAAGTTTCTTGAATTTTTTTTTCTTGAAGTGTATCAGTGAATTTTATGATTTTGTACGCTGGATTGACGTACAATGATGTACGATGTTTTGTGTCTGAGGATATAAGCTAACGGAGGCTGCGTGATGATGTCTTCTATCAGTGCGAGTGCTTATCGAGGTGCTATTTATCTTTTTTAGTGTGACAGTGAGAAGAACAGGCTGCAGTGTAGCCGATACCCTTACGCAACGGAACCTTCGTTTTTCCGGGTTCTGACAGCAGTGCTTCCCGGTGCTAACGAATGGATTGTAAGACGTGTGTAGTTATCGAGTGTGTTCAAAATCAAGATGAGCTACTAGGAAGTACAGATAAATAAGATGTGATTTTCAAATCCCTGCTCGGCGTATTGATGCTGATTCTGTGATGTGAAACATATGTGATAATAGGTATCGTTGTTTATATTGAGCAAGTGAGGAAC
This sequence comes from Teleogryllus oceanicus, assembly GCA_964035755.1. Taxonomy (NCBI): domain Eukaryota; kingdom Metazoa; phylum Arthropoda; class Insecta; order Orthoptera; family Gryllidae; genus Teleogryllus; species Teleogryllus oceanicus. The sequence continues at coordinate 127,818,554 of CAXIVR010000003.1, read as the reverse complement.
TTAAATTTCGAAATTCGTGTTTCGTGAGTTAACATTTAGCGAGACCGTCCTCACAACACTAGTTATTAACATCGTAAGACGATTGAGAGAACTTCAAAAAAATGGATTGGCGATGGAATTGTCGACCGTAGTGTGCTGTTGTGATGTGTACTCTAACTCGAGTGTCGCAAAAAACAGGTTTATTTGCATATCGCATGTCAAGTTGGAAAGATTGTGGTGAAATAGTGTGGCCGTGCACCACGATTTCGTAGCCGCGTTGTTCGTTCGCTAGTCTGCCCCAGGTACCTGCGCCGGCGGAGCGTGGGGTACGAAATCCTAAAATGAGGGCTTGCCTCCGGAGGGTACCTTGAAAAGCTCCCTTTTCCGGCCCGGGATTGTGTAGAAAAAAAGGAAAATTTAGTTCTGACCAGAAACCGTTGTAGATTAGTTGTGAGACTGTTACAGGTGCATTATTTATGTGGCGAAATTTCTACGGGAGTAGCACTAAACGATAAATCAAGGCAAATAGTGAAATTTAATATTATGACTTATGAAATACTATATTTTTTTGGATTAAATTTCATTTTTCAGATTTCTTGGGTTTCCTTTAAAGAGAAATCTTAAGAATGGGAATTGTTATGGAATAAAATTTCAAAAAAAAAAAAAATTTTCGAATTTGTTTTTTAAAACAAGGTTATATTTTATTTCTGGGTTGAGTTAAGAGTGCAATATTTGCAAGTAATATGCAATTACTTTATCGAATACGCTGTTCGAAACGTATTCAACAGTTGTGAGTACAATGTTTATCGAGGGAGTAATACTAACATGTACAAAATGCTCTACATATTATACTCATGTTTCCCAGAAGATATATAGCGTACAAAATCCTTATTTGTAGAGAAACGTAGTTCTATTTACGAAAACAACACGATATGCAGTTGTTTGTTTTTCTAATGTTGAAGGCAGTTGATTGTGTTTACTCGATGTATTGCTCCGCGATACAACCGAAGGCAACTTTATGATGACGCGCTCTTTAGCTTTTTAAACGTTTGGTGAGGTTCTCTTTAAACACATTTTCAATAATACTGTTTTGTACCAACATAAATATTAAATGTTCAATAATTATGAGTTTGAGATTCGTTTCTATTGCATTGCGAATTCGGTTGCACGTCAAGCGACATTCACTCGATTCAACACAGAAGTCAAGGTGTTCGCAGTAAAGAAGAAAAAATCTATTAAACGATAATATGATAGGATAATTTTCCGTAGATTTTTGTATCATCGTATTTACCAGAATTTGTTAGTATTTTCCCGCCTTTACGGGTTAGACATTCGTTGTAGGAATAGTAGGATCCCGATGTTCGTTTCATGAATTTACTTCGCGTTACCTCGCGTTACCTGGCATCAAATTCTCTTAAACTTTCTTCTTCTAGGCATTATTTTTGAAACAACGTATACCGCTTCGCTCTTTCATTTAATTTCTCAATGGTTTCTTACATAGGTACTAGTGATTACTTTCGTATTGATCACTTTCTTGCGTATAGTATGATGCATTCTGGTGTACGCTGATCGTAACGAAAACGCGGGAAAATAGTGAAGTAGTATGTCTCAACGAGTGTTTATTTGCTGTTGTTTATCATATTTTGTGAACAGTGAGCTTTTTATGTAACACCCGTAGTGTTGAGTGCATGCCCCCAAATTTCGCTCAGTAGGCAGAGAACCGTTCGTGAGGGTACCGCTCCCGCTTTTCAATGCCCCCATGCGAGTGCCTCGCTTCCATTCCCCGCCACGGCCGTAGTCGCCCCCGTAGTGCGCCCCGCCAGTGCATGTGCCCTGCGTAGTGCGATGTGTATGTGTGTTTGCATCCGCATCGACATGTGAGTGTGTGTGTGCTAAGCGGCGGCGGTGCCTCCTGCTCTTGCAGAGCCCGCGGCCCAAGCTGCTCCCGCTGCCCAGCCACCCGCCTCCGCCGCCGCCACCGTCGCGCCGCCCGCGCCCCTGCGTCGCCGCGGAGGGCTGGGCGCCGTCGCCGTGCTGCTCGCCGCCCTGCAGGCGCTCCAAGCCGCCGCCTGGGTGCAGGACGTCGCCCCCAAGGTCTACGTGCAATACGGTGAGTACTTTCGGTTTTTTTTCAAAAATTTCTTTCCCCTCCACAGAAACCCTGTGAAGGCGGTAATACAGTACACTCGACGGTTTACATATTGAACCACTGCTCAACAAGCAGATAAAGGAGTGGAGGCTCTATCTTAATAACGAACTAAAATTAACGTAATCTAATTACACAGTTAAAAATTCATGCTCTTTGGCATGCCTAACTGTGTGATGAGTATCGGTTATTTTTGTTTGGTCTGCCATTAACGTCCTCGTGACGTTAGATTCACAGTTTTATGCCTTTCGAGCATTGCGGCGAAAAATACTTGCGGTGGAAACATTGCATGGGTTCGGGTGTTTCGTTTTTAAATAATGTTAAAATTACGGCCGCTATTTTCGAATCTTAAGGAAAATTGTATCAGTAAGTCAATTTTGAAATTACGTTTAAAGGCAATATTTTGTTTTACTACTGTGTCGAGTAAATACTGGATATTACGACAAATATAAAATTTAAGTTCGTTATTTTAACGTTACGTTAGTGGCGACGCGTAATGCTTGTCTTATCATTGGTCGTGAGCAGAAAATTCGTGTAAACTGTAGGTAGGCTATGTCGAAGATTATCCACGTTTCAGATTATTAATTTATGTGAAAAAAATTCAGTCTGAAACAGATGCGTTCGTTGACGGTTTTTTGAGGAAGTCACATACCACTCCGGTGATCAGTTCGGCCTGAAGTTTCAGCCTCAGCCTGCGATCGATACGATCGTAAGAACGAACGAATCACATATCGCGAGTTTTGTTTAATCGGATAGTAACTTCCAATATCAGTTCTGAAAGATAAATTTTGAACTATGGAGCATTTGAGACACTCAGCACCGTCGCTATTGTCTATTTGCGCAGTTTTAACTTGGATGAGAAAATGCTGTGTTTTACCAGTATATTTTAATCATTATTATGTCGAGCCTTATTTACACAAAGATTTATATAATATATTATTTCTAAACTCGTGTGCAGTTTGGTGAGTACTTACACTATTTTGTGCCCCGATAATAATTTAGGTTGACGCATCATATTGGTTTATAGTATGATCGGGGAGATGTTTCTGTGAAAAGACAGAAACGAGAAACAACGCGAACAGTGCTGTACTCTACTATAAATAAAACTGCTAAGCCCGTATGTTGTAGCGTTTAATCCTTTTCTTCCAATGCCTGGCTTCTAGGTGTCAAATTCCGATTTGAAGCGAGATTTACGCATTCGACGTCAGAAGTTTTAATTTACTCCAACTTGAGAAAGAAATATGAGTTTCAGTTTATTATACGGAGTAATTAAACGCTCCTACTTCTTGTGCTGACGTTTTTCGATTGCGCACTTTTCTGCACCAAATGAAAATCGTAATTCGGAACAGAATTCTTCTGTCGAACTGTTATGGTGCTGTTACAGTCGAATTGGATATATTTATTTAAACGTAAGAAAATAGTAGTTAATATATTTGTTGATTATGTCTTTATATTTATTCACTTTATATTAATTTTGATATTACTCCTGTGGAGGAGTGAATCCAATTTAAATTAACGATTCTTGGCAAATTACAATTTTTATTTCGTTTATAAATTCGCGATGGAAGCGAAATGAGTGGATGGGAGTCGTTTCTGTGTCAGAAGAGCCATGTTCTTTGGCCTGTTGACTTCTGCGTCGTAGATTTTGTTTCTGATGAGGAAGTAATTCGAAATCTTCTCTCGGGATTCACTTGTTACAATGTTTGGACGTTACGGTACTATGGCAGTAGGACGCTCTCTGAGAAACTCTCAACGGTTCTCGGAATTTGAATGCAAAGTTTGCGCACCTAACGCGAGAACCATTTTCACTCCGGTCAGATCGCCGGAGGTACAACCAGAGGATAAACGGTAACGCATCAGGCCAAGTAGAGTGGAGAGTGTAATGGTTTGGGTGTTGACTTTCGAATTTGGATATGTAATGGTTTCCAAATGATCGAAACAGTTCTGTGAATTCTTTTTCGGTTGGACAAAGAAATCAACAAATAATCTTTCATACGATATCTTAATGGAACTGATAACATAGTTCAAGATTACTCGACAAGTAGTGATGAATTCTTAAGAGATAAAGCTGATTATCGGGTTATATGATCCTACGAATGCTTTCTAAAGTTGCAGCAGTGAGATTCATTTTCACGATATTTCGTGGTGAAATGAAGAATATGGTAAAATAATTGAAATAAATATGCAGGAAAACGAAAAAAAGTGATCAGATGAGAGAGATTCAAAACATATTATATGGAAGCGTAAAAGGAACACTTTTGTTATTGTTACGGTTTTTATTCACATTTCATTCGAGGTAGTTATAAGATAACACGTAGGCGATCGCGATCTGGAATGCAATTTTAATTGGTTGAAATCATAATCTACATCGGAAATAGATTTTATTACGATTCATAAAATTACTTTTCTTTCCTTAATAAAAAATCGTTATTCGATAGAAAGTGTACATACGCGTTTCGTTGGCTACTTGGAGTTGCTGCCGCAGCAGCTTCCCCAGTTTTTTTGTCTTAGTTGATTAATCAGAAATAGTATTTAACTATAGGCGTATAACAAAGTATTTTTTTCCTATTATATCGAAAAAAAAATCCTTGCCCGCTTGAAAATTCGGTGCGTAAATGTGTGCATTGTATTGTATGCATTTGTATTGCATGCATTGCATTTACCGCACGTCGTCGGTGCTATACAGTTCGCTCGTTACTTGGAAGTCGTGCCTAGTCATCTTTATTGGAGCCACATCAATTCCCCGACATTCTAACAAATGTGTTTTCTATCAATATTTTTTATATTTCATTCCAGATAGTACTATATATCACTCTCACCATCTCCGAGAATAATTTTACTTTTTTGGAATCATAAGCTTTACATTTTAGCTGAAAATGTATTGTGTACTTAAAATTAGACATATGTTCGTTTCCTTTTATAAAAAATAAAACTGCCGATTTGGAAACGTCTTCATCGTTCACAGCTCGGCGTCGCCGGCATAGCCATCAGAGCAGCGTAGTTTTGATTGTTTGATCGACTCGGCAATGTCCTTATCAGCCATGTTTGGACGTATTATTAATCTTTTCTCTAAAATTGAATTTACAATTCATTGCAGTCTGTAATAGTAGGTAAGCCGTAAAAGATCGCGATCTTTCTTTCGTCGATAGAATTAGTAACCTAAAAAGTCAATCAAAATTATTATTATTATTATTATTATATTGTACGTAAAATGAGAGGTATTTTGCTTTCCGCTTATCCAAAGCAAATGTGCGTCGGATTGACAAGTGTTGATAGCCGTCGTTTACCGCTGGCCGTCGCTGCCGCAGCGGCGTCCGCTCTCGGCGAGGTGTAGTTCGTTACTCCCGGCTTCGGCCCTGCTCCGGCTGGCAGTCGCCGCCAGATGGGGCTCCCGGCGCGGGGGGCGCGGGGCGTGGACTGGGAGGGGAGGGGGGTCCCTGCTCGGCGTCGCCCGAGTGGGCGCCCGCATAGAGGCGGTCGGAGTAGGGGGGGGGGATAAGAAACGTACCTAAGCGAAGGGGAAGAGGTGGAAAGTGGCTTTCGATAGTCTCGACGTCATTTTCGATGCAATTGAAGACATTTTAATTGTGATGAAAAATGTTGAGACAACGAAACTGGCGAAAGAAATAGTATATTGTTATGCGATTCATTAAGTAAACAGTACCTCGCTGCATTAATAATTTGATGTGTTGTGAATAATATAGTAATTCAATTTATAATCCTAGTTTCACATTAATTTTCACACTCTGCAGGATTAGAGGCTTGTCTCCTAAAATTTACAATTAATGAGATGGATGAGAAAATATTTGGTGGTTGTGTTGAACAATTCTCAGGAGTTCTGTTTGAGTTTAAACTTTGCTGGCTGGATGGTTCATTATATTGATAGGTTATAATTGGCAGTGTAGAAAATTACAATTTGGGAGTGAAAATTCGGCATACTTTATCAGTTACTCTAATAATTAGGGTCTAATTTATCATAATGGGTTTATTTAGCAAATTATGAACATGAACCCAAAATGTTGCTGTATTATCACAACCTCCAGCTACATACGATACATGAAATATTCCCAAGCGTATTGCGTATTTTCATAAGGTTTGGCTGCGTTTATATTCAACTTAATTATTAAAGCCAAACTGTATTTACAAATTAGACACGATTAAACTACCCAGGACACTGAGTACAGTATTCTAGAATGATGTAAAAGTGTAGGAGAAGGCTCGATATTTCTTTTTAGTTATGCTCTTTACGAACGGAGTGTAGAAATCCCTTTTATTTATTTATTTTCTTCCTGTTCGGCAGTTTTGCTTTATAGGGGTTTGAACATTTTTTTATTTGTAATAACTTTTTTAAGCATTCACATTTGAGCATACAACCTCTCACTTCTTGTATCTTGCTACTAACTAATTTTATAGGATTAAATACTTAATGGTGATGATCAAGGGTGAAAGGACGAACACAAATACAACCATGTCCGAGGCGGGACTCGAACCCGCGACCCTTCGGTCCGAGACCACTACGACACTACTGCCTTAGCGATCTCGACCACCGGGCCGACCCTCTTTTTTTCCGTTTCGGACACCAGAAAATTTCCCCTCCACTTCCCTAATCGACGCTCCGAAGCCAATCGCGGGGATAATAAAACCCGCGAAAACCCACCACGTCGCCCGCCCCCCGTTGCCCGCTTGGTCCACGCGGTAACCCGACCCGCGTCGCGTCCAGCTGGCGGGCTTCCCGCCCGCCTCTCTCCCACCGCACGCGGTGTCGAGTTTTGCCTCCCGCCCCCGCCCCCGCCCGTCGTGCGTCGCAGCTTCTGTTTCAGCGGCGCGGGTCGTGCGTGTATTTTGTCTTCGATGTCCGAGAGGCCGTTGGGGAGGGCGGTTATTGGGTTCGCTCGGCTGGAAGTGAGGCCGCGCGGGGGATGTGTGTGCGTATGGTGGACTTCCACGGACTCGAGTTTCCTGCACGCGTTCTGCTTATTGGCTTGTGTGTTTATTAAACATCACGCGTCGTAGTAGTCGCTCGTCTCCACGAGACTACGTGGAAAAGTCAGATCTTGATTATGTGGGAAAACGCGAAAGTCTTTGGTTATTGCCTGGAGAACGCATAGTGATGTAATGTTTTATAGACTGAAGACGAAAGTGTCTTTGGCCTGTTAGTAAAGTGCTAGCTTCCAGTTTCCACTACGGTGTCATTGGAAGATGTTCTTACCGGATCGATCCAAATTGCATTTTGATTATTACGAAATTCACTAGTACTCATATCGCACCAATAACGGTTATAGGAGATCTAAAATCACAGCTAAAGATATATTTTCTAAATATAATTACCTTATAATATTCTACAAGAACTTCAATAGCTTGAAACTTCGCGTAATATTTATCACTTGCAAATTATTTCTGTGCCATCAGTTTGCGTCGAAAATATCGCAAATCCTCTCGCGGGCCGTTTTGCTACTCACTGAATGTTCGAGGGCATTATAGCTACTCATCGATCCTACGTCTACGATCTCTCCGCGAAGACGTCCGTTCCCCCGAGAGGGTTACCGCGCCGCAGCCGCCCCCGCCAGCAGGCTGCGTGTCCTGAGCCCAATAGGGCCTATTAGCCCCCACGCCCACGCCAGCAGCGCCGTGGGCGGGCGTTGCAGGGGGGGGGCGAGGGAGGCGGAGGGCGGAAGCCCAATTTGACGATACAGCACATATTTCCGCCCCCGCCGCCGTCGCTAGCGCCACCACCGTCGCCCGTCCTTTTGGACGACGCCAGAGGTCGAGTGGCAATTTTCGGCCGGTCGAAACGTTCGTCTCGCCGCGCGTCCGGTTCTTTGTGTGGCAGCGAACAAGCGCGTGAAACGCACGAGACGGACGCTGAAGTGATGGCTTACTTCTTGAGAGCCGTAGGAACTTTTTTAGGAGTATCGCAAGGGTAAATTTCGTGACAGTTTATTATTCGACGTGAGTTCTGGTATATACAATAGGATTGTTTAAGATGTACTTTTGATTTTTAGGATTCACAGTATAAGATAAAGTATGGAATTTTAAGAGAGAAAATGAATTAGAGTCGTTCACTTGCACAATACAGTCGGCATAATTAATCATATGCTTTGATGATGTAAAAAGTGTTAAGTAAAATAGAATTCCAAAAACAATTTTAGTGAAAATTAAAATTATATAATGTGTAAGAATTTTAAGAACTTGCAGTTGCTTTAACAGTGTTCATCAGTGAAATAGTTACTCAGCGTAATAAATGTGCTTATGTAGTCGACGTATTTTTAAAGACTATTAATTCTTCTACTGATGGATTTAATGAGAACTCATAAATTCTCCAATCATATTTTGACCAGAGCTAATCGCGGAATCATTCATCTTCCTCTCGTCTAGCAGATAGGCCCAAGGCAACTACGAAAGACCGCCACCACGCCCGACGTTGCCGCTTCCCCACAGTAGCCTGTAGGGTTCTCGGCTGTAGGGGTTGTTGGAGAAGTGCTTTGCCTTCCCAGAAGAGTGGAGGGTGGCAGGTAGTCGCCTCCGAGGCGGTCGCCCCTTCGCGACCTCCCACGACCGCATCCGCCCCCGACGCGTCGCTCCTGAGAGGGACGAGCACAACCGCTAGGTTCTTCCACAGTAAGGAGAGCGGAAACCATTCGGAACTTTTGCTACGGAGTACTACAAAATAAGTGTAGGATGAATTCTCGATTTAATACATTACGATACAAGTGTTTCATTGAAGTGTATTGGAGTATACACAACAGGTTCATCTGTTAAGCTATACAGCAAAATAATATGCCAAGTAGATTATGAAATGGAATGAATGATTCACCTTAAAATTCACTGTAAGTAGTTCTCTCAGCTAGTTAACAGTAATGTATTGAGCACACTCAGATGGAGAAAATGGTCCAGCTCTGATTTAGCCAAACTTGATGCCGCTGAAAGTTGCAAGTTATAATATCCTGTCTTCGATTAAATCATTCTTTGGAATTTGCAGCTTTTTGTAACTCCGAGCAAGAGGACACGGGGTCCACTGTGTTCATTACGTCGAGCTTTTAATCTAAATTTTGCGCCTTCGTGAAACAAAAAACATCGCAAAAACACGTCCGTTGTCTGTTTAGTCAACACCTCTTTTTTTGCGCGAACCCTCGCAACCACGGTCGATCCCAGATCAGCTTTCCTCCGGGCGCGCAGCAGTAGGCCACACAGACCGGGCCTCGGCCTGGCCTGGCTTCGCCTCGCGCCGCCCACGCACCCGCCACCCTCTCCTTAAAGCGGCCGTCGGTCGCACGACCCAGTCCGCCCGCATTTAGCGCGATCATTTATTAAAACCTTATTTAGGAAGAGCGTGTTCCGGCGGGAGATTGAATATTATATCAAGGCTTGGAGGTAAATCTTGGCTCTTCCAACGTGGAAGCGAGCGGAGGACTGGGGAAGTCTGCGCTTGGAGTAGGCCGTTTGCCTCCTGCCTGCCTGCCTGCCTGTCCGCCTGCCTGCTATACCGACGTTTCCCAGTGACGCTGCCGTTGCCACCGCCACCGCTAGCCTGCGCCTTGCTGTCGCTTCCACCGCCGCCGCCGCCGTGTTCCACGGAACACGGCTCCCATTAGCCGATTGCTCCGACGACGCCTGGCGTCGGTACGCGGCGGCGTCGGTAGACGGCGCGGCGCTCGCTCCGGTGTCGCGACGCCGCCCGCTCACCCCGCCCCCCCTCACCACTTCCACTCGGCTCCACGCCGCCGGCGGCCTGCTCTTAACCAAATCGCGTTTGAAATATTCACAGCCTCTCTGTTTTATTCATGGGTGGTTAACATAGATATGAATTAATACACGCGGCTCTCCGAAAGTGGGTGAAAAGGGCACGGTATTCATATTTGAAAACGCGATACAGAAGCCTCGAAGCGCTCCCTGGAAGAATTTACGAGGCGCGGGATGGGTTTGCCAACCGTACGCTCCGGAAGGGTCTGGCAAAGGGGTGTGTGGAGCTGTAAGGGTAGGTTGGTAAGAATGACGTGGACTGTGTTGCGAACGTTGTGTTCGTTGCCGTTCGTGAATAGTTAGAAAGAGAAGGAACTGCCTGAGGTGTTACGTTAAAATGTTCGTTTTAGGACTGATGAATGTGTTGCTTCGCGTGTGTTAACGGTTGTTTGGTGTTGCGGCATTTCTATCTTCTACCGTGTAAATCGTCTCTCACTTAGGATTGATGTTATGAAGCAATGATTTCTACGTCACTGCGTACGATTTTCCCTAACGCGAGATTGATTCACAGTCTTTTCACACTCCGCCGTTTCACTCTTGCGTGATCAGTTCAAAAATGTGTGTCCATAGAACGACATTATTATAGTATTATCCACAAACAGACGTTTTGCAATGTATCATTCAGTACACTCCTATAATTGAATTGCAATGTTTTGTGGAATCAACCATCCTATTATCTCACACACGGATTCTAACCAGTCATTTGCCAGATGATGTATGAATTACGGCTTCCGTTAGACATTATTATTTCAAGATCTTTCGTAATTTCACGAAGCGAGATACTGACGTTACATTACTCCAACGGCGCGGCAGGTATTCGCGCCACATCGCTGTCCTCGCTGATTCGCTTCTCCGAACCGATCAACCCAAAAAACCTCTGCGACACGTAAGGCCGACGGATTTCTCTTACAGCGCATGCGCGACGATCCCCCCCCTCCACCCCACCCCCGCCTCGCCACTCGCGCTCCAGGACCCGCACTCCAACGCGCGCTTTCCACGGGCGCTGGCGGTCTCCGCGGCGTGCATGGCGAATCGGAAATAACAGGTCTCCCTTGGCAGCGTGAATCGATGAAAGATTCATATGCAAATAGTGGGGCCGCCGCCTGTCGTCATTGTTTTAACGAAAATTGATATATTTATTTTCCTCGGCCGTCCGCCATCCCGCGCCCGCCGCGCCGCGCAACATTGATTCCCGCGAGGCGATATCAGCGCTTAATGCCCGGGCGAGAGCGACGGCCAGTGGGTCGGAACGGGACCACGGGCGAATTCCTCGTCTAATGCGAAATGCAGCGCAAGGCTTGCCCTTTCAAATACATTTGCCTAACGGTACAATCGCAACACATCCATCCTTACATGAAATCTCAGCTCGCTCTTCAGGCAAAAGGGTTGTGCGAATTACAAGAGAATAGTGTTTTTGATTTCGAAGTAGGCGTCTAATTACACATTATTATTATTATTATTATTATTATTATTATTATTATTATTATTATTATACGATTTTTATATTATATTTATTATTATTATTATTATTACTTGTAAAAATTATAACGTATTAAAATTACACATGGAAGGGAATTCAGTTCGTTCTTGTGTACGAATCCAAATGTTTCTAAGACCGATCACTTGTGGAACTGAATTCATACCAAAATGATAGCACAATTTCTGCGTTTTCTTGAATAAAAGTTGCATCTTTTCGTGAATAAAATTTATAAAAATCACATTTAAGAATTTTATGAGTACCATGGCGATATTCGGTTCCGCAACTCTTCGCATCTACAAACAGCCGACAACTCTGTCGGTCTTCATTTATTACTCTCGCAGTGAGCACATTTTGACCAATTGTGGAGCAGTGTGCGCCTCCCACGGCGACCTCGTTCGGAGAAAAAGAGTTTGAGAGAGGAAAGATCCGGGCAGTCGCCCGTCCACTGTTTTCTTTTAATCTCGGGTTAAGCCCGCCCGTGACGTCAGAATTAGGCTTTGCCCGGCCGCCCGCCCGTCGATAGCCCGGGATGTGGTAATGGAGCAGCCAGCGTGAGCGGGTCTTTCTGCGCTGCTTTGCGCGGCATCACGTCGGGCCGACTGAATGTTTTTTGCTGAATATTTGCGGAATGACGTTTTTTTCGTAATTAACTTCGCTTTTTCAGTTCCCGGTTGCTCTGTCGAAGAACGGAAGGGAGTCTGGGGCATTGGTGAGGTATCCCGAAAGGACACACTAGATGTAGAGGATATAATGGTGATAGGTATAATAGAGTGACCACAATCGATTCATTGGATTATGACGCGTAATCGATTGTATTGATTATAAACATAGTGGTTGCTTCTAATACGAAAATCAAATGATCACTTGCAATCCGGGCTCCGAATGATATCTCGCAATTCTCCCAATTCAGTTGTAATCAGGATTGCGAATCTATTATCCTTGTATTGTCATATTCGATTAGCATTCGATTATTAAAATCATTCGATTACTATGTTGTATCTGGGTTAATGATGTAAGCACAAATAGCGAGAGGATGTGTGTATAGGGAGACGGTCGAATGTATGATTAAGGTGGGCAAAATACGGGATATGAGGATTCAGTTGGGAGACAGAAATACAAATATAATGACGCCTAACTTGCGATGATTCATAAATTAACCACATGCTTGCTGAAAAACACGAATGAGTATTTTTGGTTTATACAATTTGAATACAGTTATCGAAAATATATAAATATTTTTTCAGAATGATTTAAGCAGAATTTTTTTCAAGCAACATAGCAGTGGCTTAAAAACAATGACATATAAATATACTGTCAAAAATGAATGCAAGGAATGCGATACGCTTTGTGAGTTGTTGAATAATATTACTTTTCAGTAATTATCTTTCAAAAAAGTCGTAAAAGATTACTCCGTTCATGTACTATGATGTACTTTTTTTAAAAATATTCAGTGACATCTCGTATTTCTCGTGTAACGTATTTCGTGCACTTTTTTTTTCAAACTTGACATATCCCGCGTATTATCTCTTCCATGTGCACGTATTGCAAATATTTCATAGGATGGCACGATTTTTTTTAGATACATAGATATTCATGTGGGAGTAGATCACTTCTCAGTCTTGTAGTGTAAGGGCACTCATTGGTCGCATGAAGCATCACGAGCGTGAAGTGAAGGGAATTTTGAATTCGATTTATTCGCTAATGCTCCAAATGAAACACAGAAGTAGACATTTTAGAACATTTATTTTAAATATGCATTGCAATTATTATTCATTATTGTTTTCACACCGTAATTAATATTTGCATCATTAAAATTATAAACTGTGGAAAAAGTTGAACTTAGAGAAAATAAAGGTTAAATTTAAAAAATTTTGAAAGTGGTAAACAAAATAGAAATTTCCTAAGAACTTTTATTAGTTTTTTAAATATTAAAAACGGTACCCTTTTATATTTTTTAAAGCCACTCATAGCTTATCAAGCACACAGAAGAAAGGTACCGTGAATAAATCATTATTCATTATTTGATACTCCTATTTACCTAGAGAATACAACAAAAAATATCTTGACGTAAATTCATGTTTTTTAAAGCCCTCATAGCTTATCAAGCACACAGAAGAAAGGTACCGTGAATAAATCATTATTCATTATTTTATACTCATATTTACCTAGAGAATACAACAAAAAAATCTTGAGGTAAAATCTTGTTATTCGAAGGAACTTAATGCAAAAATAATAATCCAAGCGACATTTCGCTGTAGTTGGTCGATGACGTGCGGCGAGGAGAAAAGTATCGGAGGAAGCAGCGTGGCGCAGCGAGGTGGCGGAGGGCGGTGGGAAGGGCTGTCAACAGGCGATTTGCCCGTCTGCGCTGTGTGCAGGGTGCGCCCGGCGACGCCGCCGCCGCCCTTCCGCTGTTGGGTAACGCCGGGCGGGCGGGCAGGACGTGAGAAAAGCGCGCCCTCGCGCCGCCACTTCCGCTGCACTTTTGTGGCAAGGCGGAGCGTCCCTCTTGCATCGCGCTTTGCGCAAACGGGGAAAAGCCATCGATTTTACGAGTTGACTTGTGTACAAGGGCCACGCCTCTGGCGAGAGAGCTTGTGGGTTATTTAGTCCTTGATGACTCCGTACGGGTTATTTAGTCCTTGATGACTCCGTACTGATTATTTAGTCCTTGATGACTCCGTAAGGGTTATTTAGTCCTTGATGACTCCGTACGGGTTATTTAGTCCTTGATGACTCCGTACGGGTTATTTAGTCCTTGATGACTGTACGGGTTACTTAGTCCTTGATTAGTCCGTACGGTGACGAAATGTCTCCTTAAGTTATTGCAAGAAATAGAAACATGTTGAGTTATTAAACACAACAAAATTTTGTTTACTTTGGTTCTCTTACCATGATACCAGGGTTTCTCGGGAACTTGTGGTTTGTTCCTGCATTCCGTAACTCTGCCGCTTGTAGGTTTCTCGAGTCGTTGAGGGATGCGGGGTGTTAGGACGGGTGATCAGCCGGTCGCTCGGATCTAAGAGTGAGAACAAAGTCTGAATGGGGAAGGAAAGATCGCGTTTGCTCCTTGGCTCGTAGTTGAGGGTATTGCTTGGACATGCGGTTAGAATCGATCAGAAGACACCAGGGAAATGACCGATCAGAGCAGCCGCTCACTCGACTTCTCTTGCACTCAATGGTCGGCTTCGACACGGCGCTTTCGCTGGCGTCTAAAATTCCTAGAAGCCCTGGATGTTTCATTTGCTTTGAAATTTTCCGTGTACTTAACACGATAATTTGAATATTCACATCCATTCTACATACTGAGCTAAATAGCGCTGTGGCAAAAACTGCTTTTCATGAGGATGTGAGTTGGAATCCTGCGTGAGGCTTTTTTCGCACTTTTGATTATGGTGTGATATAAGGCCAACTACTATAAGAGTCCTATGTATTCATCCTAATTACAGTTGATCAGGAAAACCAAGTAGATGTTAACTGTACTTCTTTGGCAACGTCCCGTTGGGGAAATGGTACAAAAAGAGGAAGAAATAATTTGAAGCCTAATAAGTTCCAAAGACTCTGTCATTTTTATTCATTCATTCTCCGATGATGGCCATGCTCAGTGTTTACCGTTGCAGCAATTTTCTGGTCCATTAATGAGGCGATAAATTGCTAGACCCCAGCTTGCGACCTCTTACAGAAGGTACTATTTATCTCCTCCTCTTATAGCATTGTGTAATTATTGTGATGCAACTTTCGTTGACATCACGAAAGACACGTAATTTCTGATGACGAAAATCAGCGAGCGCGTACATCATTGCCGGATTATAAGAGTTGTTTTGATACGGTGACGACATTCTTTAAAGGATTCGCATTATGTATAGTAGGGTTATATCACAGGAAAGGATGAGTTATTTACAAGAATAAAAACACAAAAGATGTCCACGATGAATAAGATGCCAATCAATGAAAGGAAGGATAAACTAAGGGGGACAATTTTCTTTAATGCTCGAGAGACTTTTCTGGAATAGAAATACTATTAAGAAAGAAACTGACAATTTATGTATCTAATGTAGACAGTGTTGTTTTATAAGTATATGAAAAAAAATAAAATAAAACGGAGGTGGATTATGGAATTGAAAGATGATTAGCCGAGATTGAAAATTTGAAAAAAAAGTTACTTAACTAAATGTGAATAAGAATAATTTAATCATAGAATATAAGTTAATAGTATCCTTCTATGTATCGAACTGTATGGGCATGCGAAAAGAAAGCGTTAAGTAGAATTTGAAAAGGTTTTATGGGGGAAAAGAGGGAAGACCGATCAAATTGGATAAACGAAATTTTTTAAAAATCTTGAAAGAGACGGGGATTTAACGGAAGAGGACTCGGAAGAGGAAAACGAACGGAAATTGAAAAATAAAAATTCAATAACATGTAAGATTTTTTAAAAAAACAATTTGTCATTTCAATGTAAACCTGATAAATCAAATTACGTGAACGCGTCTCTTGTGCCTTTATCAGCTGCAACACTCCACAACCCGGAAGATATCATGCATCGGAATGTAGCCCCTTTCCGAAATAATATAATAGTGCTTTTTGGACGTAATAACGTACGGCAATCGACAGCACTAACGATAGGCTAGCGGGGTTTTCCCCGACTAGGTATCTCCCACCAGCGGGACACCGCTCCAGCCAGGACAAGCTCTAAGCTCCCGACCGGTCTCCTGGCGTGTGGGTTGTGTAGTGCATGTTAGTGTGTTTGTAAGGGGAGAGGATAGGACAAGGAAGAGGTAGGAAAGATGGCGCGCGGTTCGTGGCCGTTTTATGGTACTACTCGGGCATTCCCCTGGTGTTGATCGGAGAAACCACGGAAAACTTCCGACCAGAGCAGCCGACTGTTAGAATTCTCCTCCAGACAGCGACTGAATTCGACCTAGCAGATAAGTGTCGAAAATCCTGCCACCGCGGTGGCCCACGGTGCACCGTCGGGACTCGAACCTAGGAGGACCTCCCGGTCAGAGAGACTGCAGCGTCCTCAGTTGATGCCCTGAGCCACCTCTCTCGGTGTTAGTGCTGTCGATTGTTGTATCGCTTCGCCGTGCCTAATAGAATTGAATAGCCCCCAACCCGGCGTTGCCGCATCCGTTGCCCGTCAGAAGGTCAGCGCGCGGGAGCGCGAATGTTCGGCGGACGCAGCCGCGGGTCACGAACCCGGCGCCCCCGAATGCGATGCAGCTGCCGGCGGCTGCGCGTGCGGTGCCGCTGCCCGCGCTAGGGTTCGAGCCGTGCAAATTTCTG
The DNA here is from genome assembly GCA_964035755.1 of Teleogryllus oceanicus. Lineage (NCBI taxonomy): Eukaryota > Metazoa > Arthropoda > Insecta > Orthoptera > Gryllidae > Teleogryllus > Teleogryllus oceanicus. The sequence goes on along the minus strand of CAXIVR010000003.1, from coordinate 127,801,926 downwards.
CACGTGACCCAGGAAACCTCGGCCGCTTGGGCGCGCTACGTGCCGATTCTGCGGAGGGCACTGGAGCACGGCGGTAATTGAATTCGGCCTGATTGAACAGTGGATTCGAGACGAGGAATAATGAAATAGACTGACCTAGAAATGCTTATACGAAACATATTTATAAGTAATAAACTGGAGAGGAGAGATAATGAAAGAGACTGGCAGTTTTTTATACAAAATATTTTTCTTGAAAAATGAATTCAAGAGAATGGATAATGAAATAGACATACCGAAAAATATTCTGGAATAATGAATTGAAGTGGAAGATTAATGAATAAATAAAATCTTAGAAAATGAATGAATGAAAGACCTAGAAGTGAACAACTTAATAGTACCTTAAGAATACAAGTACACTTATATCTTACTTTATTTTAACATTGTACTTTCAAATTTCTTTAAATATTTATATCGATATATTATAGTTTTCTTTTTCCCCCTCTTTTCTTCTTTTCTTCTTTTCTTCTTTTCTTCTTTTCTTCTTCTTCTTCTTCTTCTTCTTCTTCTTCTTCTTCATCTTCTTAGTTTTGTTGACGGCACACCCTTATTGTATCCGCGCTGAATGCAGCTGTTGGCGGGGGCGGTTCGCCGTCGGGCATACCGTATGAGGCCGGGGGGGGGCAGCCCCTGGCTTCGAACCGTGGAAATTAACGCACGTGAGTCGACCGTTAGCGGAAATGCGTGCTAATTCGGTCGGGCTCTCGAGAGGGCGGTGGGCAGTGGGCGATAAACCAGAGAACCGCGCGTGCACGACGTCCTTTCGTACATATGCGCTTCAACATTGATTTTACTTTCCTTTCCGCTATTTTCGCCCCATGTAGTGAATTTCTGAGTGTAATCTCTGTAAAGAAACTCGAGGGACCCAGTACTTCAGTTTGTTATGGAAAATTTTCGTTATATGCCGAGGATGAATCAATGTATGGGACGTAAGTTAACTAATCAAAACCTCAAGTAATGTCTACGTTGTGAAGAGTTTTAGTTCTAAAGAGGTGCATTATAGAGAGTTTTATTGTATTTAACCCATTTAATCCTGTGTTGTATAGCCTTTTGGTTGCCATTGGTCTCTTTTTCTATTATCCAACAGACGTTATATCTACTTAACACATTTTAATTTCTCCTGTTTTGTTTTTATCACTCATACCTGCGTCCTTCTGCTTCACCCACTGATTGCACTCATTCCATTGTAAGATATAAATTTACTCCTCGACATCAGCAGTTGTTGGGTCTCTGTTGCTGATGTTGGCGCTTCCAAACGGAAACGCTTTCCATTTGCTCCGCCACCCGCGCCACCGTCGCCCCGTGCGCTCTGCATAGTCCCAGGTTCATTTCCCTGCGGAGCCATCGGGGTGCGCATGTTAATTGAAATTATCGAACTTGTCCGTTGCTGTTTTGTCTTCCCCGCGTGCGCCCTCGGCGACGGAGCCGTTCGATTATTTTTTGCGTTGTTGCTTACGTCACGAAGTTCGTAATTAGTACAGCATGCTCTGGTCGTGTTTTTTTTTCTCGCCTGTTCCCTTTGTCTTAATTCATTCACCACTTTATAAATTGCCATGGCGTTTAAATTATTTGGCGAGTTAATTTGCTTGTCTTTAGTTTGAATATGACCCTCGGGAAAGTTGAATTAAAAGATGGAATATTTTAGAAGGACGAGTCATTCTAGTTAGGCTGCTACAAAGAACTAATTCATTTATGTGAATCGAGCGATTTAAACGGTCTGCTACCCAGACTTGTCTGAACTATTCTAATTGCTTGAAAGTGTGTGGTGTTATAAATTACTAGGCGAGGTTCTTCCTAGCTATTTTTTAAAATAAATATTTCAATAGCAAACAGGAGCAAATAGCAAATACACTATTCTGCGAATACTATTACATTCAATTTATAATCGTCTACTTCTGTATTTCTGTTATTTAATTCTTTATAAAAACAACAACTTAGTATTGTCTTACCCCTTTCGTTAAGAAGTCCGAAGACCTTGTTGGGTTCGCATGATGAGCGTCCCCCGCTCTGAGTCGTCGACACGTTTTCCCGAGAAGTGGGGAGCCCTGAACACGCATAACGTGCCCCGCTACGCGGCGCGAACATCAGCATTTAATACGCAAGAGTGCAATTTGGATAATGGAAGTAATGTGTAAATTTGGTGCGCAACGAACGGTAATTTGTAATGAACGCGGGAGTCGTGGGTGAGGTTTATCTCCTCCTTTGCATGACTGGGGTCCCCACCCACTGCTCTTTTCTGCCACTCCCACTTGTATATCTATGGTCCAACTTATGCTTCCCCCTCCAAACTTGTTCCTCCTCCATCCCTACTTCCCTGCTGTCTGTGTCTCCTCGTTATCGTTTCCTATCCATCCGGGCTTTTTTCCCTATTCTTCTTCTCTTTTTCCTATTCACTTCTTCCACTCTCTTTTTCTCAGTAATTTTGATTTCCCACTTCTTTCCCATCCCCACTTTTACATCCGTGCTTCTTTTCCATCCCCTTCTCCCCTTTTTCGGTACTGCCTTTCCTTTCCTTCCATTGCAGTCATTTTCTCACTACCTCCCTTTTCCTTTTGAATGCTTCCTGGCAAACTTCTTCCTTTCCTTCTCCTTCCCGCTCTCCCTTCCCCTCCCTTTCCGCTACCACCCCCACCTGCGACGTCCTCCCCTTCGCCGCTCTGCCAGCTCGTGCCGTAATTATTATCCGGATCTTAATTACAATTAGACCTAATGGCCACTTCCGGGCGCTCGTGTATTTTTTTTTCTCGCCTTCTGACGTTTCTAAATATAAACAAGTGGCGAGCGCCAGATGAACTTCCCCAGCCGCCTGCCCGCTCGCGCTTTGTTTTTCGGTAAAAATACCAATTACTTTATCTCATTTAAATATCTAACAGCTTCGCTGTGTTTGAAAATCAAGCGCTAAGTCCAATTAAGCCCCTTTTTCCCAAGCCGCTGTTTAATGAATTTCTCTATTGTCTGAGAGCGGCGTGGGTAATCTGAGGAGCGGGGCAGACGGCGTCTTTAAGTGGTAGAAGCGCAGAAGTTTAATGTATCAGCTCGATTCTTGTTCCTTGAGAAAAAACGCGCGCAGCCGTGCTCGATTGTTGTGCGCTGCCGAGTGGTGGAGCCCTGCAGTCGTCTCGTTTTTCCACGTCTCGTTTCTAACTGCGCTGGTCACGCCTAGGGTTCGCGTAATTATTTAGTGGAAGATAATCTCCTCTTTATTTTGTTCTAGGGTTGTTGTTTGTTTTTTTTGTTTTTTGTTTTTCTGAGAGAGGAAATGATCTCAGCTGAATTATTGTTTAGGAGCGTGCGTGATATTTGAATGAGTTACAAGAGTAATATTTCCGCATGTAGTGCTTGTGTTAGGTGAAATGCTTTATATAAATAAATGGTATGTATATAAGAGAGCTTCAGTATCTCAAATACTCTCGCACAATCTCTAATGGTTTCCTTAGCAATTCCTAGAAAAAACTGGGCAAACAAATAATCAAATACTCTTGTAATTAGTGAATTACAAAGTTCTCGTATTAGTGAAACATAAAAAATAAAATAATTAGTGAATTTGTGAAGATACGAACCGGACTACTTAATAATTTCTTGATATTCCTAAAACAAATGTACACAATTTTATTCCTAGTTTTCCCAGAGTCCAATTTCTTCTTTTTTTTAATCCCTTCCCCATTCTGTTGTCCGTTTTAATACGTGAAAGAATAGTATAACTATCAGAGGAGAATACGTGCTGCTGATGAAAGTTTTATATTTTTACGTACGTTTTATATTTTTTTATTTTCACTCTTTTCCTCCCATTTCCCGCGAGGATGGCACCAAGCGAAGCCGCCAGAGCTTGGAGGCGTTCAAGAAGTGCGAGTGACAAACAGCCGCATTTAGTGTCACAAAACATACGGACCTCGCCGCGACCTCGCAGAACTCTGGAGCAGCGAAAACGCGGAGCTCATAACGGCCGGCAGCGGCAGCGGTGGCGGTGGCGTTTTCTCAGGCAGAGAGACGCGTCGGAGTGCGGCACAGTGGTTGGAAAATGGCGCGCGCGATGCGACATGAAAGACAATTTATTGCAATAAATTTATTTAAAAAATGTCGATACATAATCATAATGGCGAAGTACGTTTTTAAATATTTTTTAAAAAATTTTCAGTACGTCAAATTTATATTTTGGTTTCCGAGGGGTAGCTCATCTGTGATGTATTTATTGACCTTCATTTTAGTCTCTCTCTTGAGCGAGGAATCTGAGAAAACAAATCACAATATTTTTGCGTTTAGAGGCATTTAAAACTTGCGTGAAAACTCAAGGATGTATTGTTTACGCTATGAGTTACTTATCGCACAAAAAGGTTTGTTTTCCGTGAAACCAAGGAGTATTTCTTACATGATCGCGATTTGCTGGTCAGGGTGAAGAGCAGTGCTTTGTCTTAAACCTCCCCATTTATGAAGACATTAATTATACTACTAATGTTAATAATAATAATAATAAGAAGAAGAAGAAGAAGAAGAAGAAGAAGAAATTAAATAAATAAATACATAAATAATAACAGTTTTTGCTTCGACCTATCAGTCTTGTTGAAAACTTCAATCGTGATTGAACAAACTACGCTGATTTCTCGTATTTGTTAAAAAGTATTTTTTTGCCTGCGCGCGCGTTCGGTCCCGCTTCGGACCAGTCAGTTTGCGGCATTGGGCAGTGGCGGGCGCCTCCTCAGATGGAGAGGCGCTGGGCGGGCGCCGGGTACGCAGGCGGGCGCAGACACTCCGGCGGCGGCCGCGCGTGTTATTGTGGGCGGGAGTGGTCTAATTCTTCTCGCGCGCCCCGCCCCGCCCGGCCCGGCCCCGCCCCCTCGCAGACGCGTCGCCCGCTGCCTCTTGTGTGGGGCCGCTATCTTTCGCCGCCTACGCGCGACCGCGCCGGCTGCAGCCTCGCTTCCTCGCTGTGCCCGTGCTCTTCTTGACTGCCGGCCGCTGCGTGTGGGTGCGGCTGCTGTTGGAAACGAGCGTAGGTTTCGTGTGAGAGCGCCTTATTCGTGGGGTTATTCTGCTCGTTTGCTTCTTTTGCCTTATTCTGAAGGGTTTTAATACACTGTGGAAATTTTGTTGTCAGTATTTAAATCTTCCTTTGTAAATTCTGTTTCTGCTATAGCTCATTCCTCTACCTGTTTTATCTTCGTTTATTTATCCATGATTTGTGCGTGTTTTGTGCTTTAAACAAAGTACATTTTCTTCTCTTATCTCGCTCGTATTTGTTTTGTTTTTTCCTCCATTTTATGCAACAACTTTTTTATATTTACTGCCACGTAATTTTCTTCACTTCCTCTCTTCTTCCTACTGTCAATATACTATTTTCATCTTTCAATTTCTGTCTCCTTTCCCAAAGATGTTTCTCTTTCAAGAACGACTTCTATTCCTAGTTTCACGAAAATCTTATATTGTTTTTCCTCCCGGACGTTCTCCCCTTCTGGTGGTGTTATCATCCCAACCCTTCCACCGCAAGTCCAGCCGCATCCACAGCTTCCGTACCGCTTTCCCTTTTGCGTGCGCTTTCTGCCTTTGCGTCCGTCGCCCCTCCACCCCCATTGTCCGCCCCCAGGGGGGTGGAGGTCGCTCCCAAAGGGACGCGCACCCGCCCCGCCCAGCCCCGCCCCGCCCCGCCCCGCCCCGCCCCGCCCCGCCCCCGCCTCATCTTCTGGGAACAGCCCCCTTTATCCGCGCGGCAGATGAGAATCTCGGCCTCCGCTGGATGCGTCCCCGGGGGGCGTTATCGCGGGCGGGCCACTCCGCGCCCGAGCGGCGTGCGCGCGCGAGGTGTCTATGCGCTCGGCGTGACGCGCGGCGGCGTCGCTAGGTCCGCTCGAGTGGCACTCGTTGTCGGTTTTTGTGCTGACGACTACGTGAGTTAGTTTGCGAGTTAACGTATTCTCCGCAACGGCTTTGAAATAATTTCGTTTAAGTTTCAAACGGAAGAGGAAAGGAAGTACCACCACATACATCATGTTCACGATATTTTCAGAGATGGACTATTTGTAATAAAGAGATACGATATTTTTTTAAACTTTTATATACAAGTAGTTACCTTAATAAGTTGTATTTACTTTAATAAGTTGTTTTTACTTGAATAAATTGTAGTTACTTTAATAAGTTGTAATTACTTTAATAATTTGTTGTTACTTTTGTAATTTTCCTTTACCTCGGATTGTGAGTGTGAATACCGGGTTTGATTGTGGCAAGAAAGTGAAATTTCATACTTGCAAGAATCCTTTATAACCATTTCGTAATTGCCGTGACTTTGAAGCATCAATTCTTAGTATTTTGACGCTAACTTGTAGCAGTGAGGCACCTACAGAAAAGTTGAGTTTCTTTCTGGATTCAACGTGAAGCTTGATGGCTATTTCTTTGTGTCCAAAATAACCCCTTGAAAACGTTTTGTTTTGTTGTTTCACTGTGTCGTACCTCTCGAGTCAATCGATCTCCGGTCACTCCACTTGGGCTTATCTGCCGTCCCCTACTTTCACAATCACAGTCTTCAATTTGTTGTTTTAGCATGCGTCACAATGAGCGAAACGCTTCCTTTTGTTTGGTCAGGGTGGCTTTCACCTGACAGCCCGATCTCGGCAGCTGCGCGATCATATCACGGCTACGAGCGAGGGTGGGCAGAACAGCTGTGCAAACATCGGTCCAGCCAACTGTCACGGCGCGTTATGCGCCGCCGCGGCACTTGGTGGCTATCGCCAGCCGAGAATGGCAATACGCGGGATATTTTTGTCGAAAGGGCCGCCGAGGGAAGGGGGCGGAAGGAAGCCGTAGTATTGAAAGTGGATTTTCCTTTTCACAATGTCCGTAAAAGGAATATAATGTGTAACTATGAATATTGATTGAACTTGGGAAAATACTTTCGCTGGGGTTTGGGAGCTGGGGATCGAGCAAATAAAAGAGCTGCTTGCTGCCGGAGTGTGCCTTAAAATTCCGGGAAGGATGTCGGCTTTGGGGAAAACTCGATCTGTCGCGTGCCCGGTTACAAACTCCGCGCACGGCCATGATACGGAGATAACAAGGGGAACCGCAGTCCGGGAGGCGGCCGACGCTCCCGAAGAAAATCGGATCGGGGCAAAAACGGTTCTCGGAAGTCCCGTCGGGGCGCGTCGGGAGCGGCGAGGGGGCCGACGGGGGGGGGGAGGAGTGGGGGGGGGGGTTCCTTCCCGGTTAACGAACTGCCGTCAAAAGCTGTTAGCGAGGGTTTAAGTCTCAGTTTTTAATTTTTTTTTTAATTCTCTGCTCAGTTTTGAAATCTCAATAACACAGGCCTGAATGCTACGGCTGTGAGTGAAATTTGAATATTTCATGCCTCAGAACTTATCTTCACTGAAGAACGACATTTAAGGATAATGGTGGTTTGCGATTGTACTCCAAATGTTTTTATAAAACTATTATCCTTCATTTTGTGCGCATATTCTCAGATCAATGGCATATCTATATCACTCCATGATAAACGAATAATTCTATTCATTCTCGCCAAAAATGCGAAGTGTGAATGCATTTATTGCGTTCTGTTATGAATTATACGCTTTTCTTGGTCATTAAGATTAAGTGCTTAAAATATCAACTTCATCAATATTCACATCTTCTATTCCAAGCGAACTCAAGTTCATTGATGAGAAGAACCCCACCTGTCGTAATATTTGTGGATCAGATCGCTAGAGAAATGAACCGAATATGTTTCCTCCCAGATGCAAAGGTCTTGGCACTGTGCGCCTCCCCGCCTGCGCCGCCGCGTCTCCCTCGCGGTCCGCCCAAAGAGCAGAGAGGCGCGCGTGATCGCCTCACGGATCGGTCGATCCTCGCGACTCTTATCCTGTGCCGGTCGCTAGCGTCGTCCTCCGTTGATCTTTTTCTCTCACGTCGACCACGCCCTCTTACGTCCTCTCTGTACTCATCCGCCCTGTTCCGTTCTTCGCCTTCCCTGTTCTCCATGTCCTCCACCGAACTCCTCTATCCTTCCCTGTCATCACCCGTCCTTCTCCCATCGTCGTCCGTTCTCCCCATCCTCCTCTTCCAACCTCGGCCCTCCCCAATCATCACCCATCCTCCCTGCCCTCCCATCCTCATCCGTACTCCCTGTTCTCCCCACCCTCCTCCGTCCTCCTCTGCCCTCTGCCGCTCCCCTCTGTCCTCCCTGTCCTCCTCCAACCTCAGTCCTCTCCAGTCATCACCCATCCTCCCTGCCCTCCCATCCTCATCCGTACTCCCTGTTCTCCCCACCCTCCTCCGTCCTCGCCCGCGCCGCATCCGGGTGCGGGGGCCTCCGCGCGCCGTGACTCGAGGAGTCGCCCAGGTGCCGCGATCCGCACGCCTGGCTCCAGGCGTCGCACTCAGGTCCTCACAATCGCGGCGCGGCTCTGCGCGCCGTCTGCCTCTTACCTTAGGTGCTTTGTGTCGTTGCAGATGACTAAGCCGCGTTCAGCACTCTTTTTTCTTGGGGCTTGAGTTCTGGCGTTTCTCACTCGACGACCTGAGCTTTGTTCAACAGGAGAAGGGCCAACTTGCATTAGAGTATTGCTGTTTCAAACAAAATCAAATAATACACTGTTTGATGAAAGATAAAATCATCTAATTAAAATTTAAATTGTATACAGGCTTCTATATTTAATACAATTATTATAATTTTTGAGTTTCCAACATTTTTCCTTGAAGTTTTCCACGTCACAGTTAGACTACATTCACACTTTCTCACACTTAATGGTTCATTCAATGATTATATCTTTGATCCCCGTAAATAAGCTGATAAGTCAAAAAAAACTTAATTTTACAGGGGAGCAAAAAACAACTTTAATGCTATAAATAAGGGATTGAGGCTATTCGAACAAAACCTACGCAAAAATAGTTTTGTTTCACCTTAATTTGAATATCATTAATTTCTGATTTAATTCATTTAAACGTTGTTTTTTGCTCTCCTGTAAAACGTAAGTGTTTATGACTTCTCAGCTTATTCACCGGGATCAATGATATTACATCTGTATTAAAATATTAAAATTTTCAATTACGGACCATACGTCGTGTTTGAGTTCTTTTACAAAAATATAGTAATTAGTTGGTGTGGCCTGGTGTGTCATTGAAAAGCCCGTTACTACCTTTACTGATGGGAAACTGTTTTTCCGCATTTCGTCCTTCGCGCGTAAATCCCAGAAACCAAATTGAATTTACTGTTTCCATAAGGAAGTTGTGAATCGTCTGTTAATGTGTCGTAACTCCTCTCACAATACAGTAACGTTTGATGCACGAAGGCAAGATAATAGTGCGTATATCTTGTATACGACTTGTCCTACGAGTATAATCCTGTGTGTCACAGTCTTCAAACGACGGGTTGTAGTTGGTATGACGAGAGCGACTGCATACTCGCCGACTAACTTCCGCCCACAGCCGCTAGCCGGCCAGGACGGCTCGCTTACACAGTCCCACCCACATAACTCGGGAGTCAAGAAAGGAGCCTATCACTCTTCGCTGCGCAGTTTACAACGGCGTGTCCCATCGGGTCGTAAACACCTTCATTCACATGCCGAACACATGTGATTTGTACCCACGCGGCGCCTCTTCGCTTTTAAAGGCCGCGTAAGCTAAAGCGTTAAGTAGTAACGTCTTCGAGGTTATCGTCCGCGGTGCGTAATTTTCAATCCACTCTCGCTGAAAGCTGCCCGGTACGAGGATAGCCCCGTGCGGCTACAGCGTCGTAAAATACAAATCGACATAACTCTTGAAGGCGAACTCGGTGGAGGGAAAAATGCGAACATAAAATACACGGCGGGGTATCGGTGCCGCGTAGGCGTTGCCGCTAAGACCGTCTAAGGGTTTTCTCGAGCTTTCTCTGTGTACTCGCAGTACTGGCAAATTATTTCGTAGATGACGAAAAACGTGGCATATCCGTGGATTAGCTCATTGGTCGCCTATAACAATGGAAATGGGGAAGGAGGTATCCCGGAATTCTGTGTATCCCATTGAATTAGACACTACTCCGACACCAGACTGTAACTGACTGGAGGAAACCGTGGACACGACCGTTCAGAGAAGCAAATCTTAATTCTCATCCTGCAGTGTCGTAGTTCGCCCGAACTTAGTTACGAAAAATCTGTGTCTGTCTGACCGCGGACCGAAGACCTCTCGACCTCAAAACCTCAGCCACAGACTCGCATTTAACGCAGCGGAAAAAGTAATAAAATCGGAGCAAAAAAAAAAAAAAAACAAACACATATGTATCGCTCGCAATGCATTGTCGACGCTGCATAGACAGTTCCAGAATTCACGACAAATCGGCTTCCGCTACGCGGACGCTTTTAGTATGCCACCTAGCGTGCCTCTCGGAGCTTGAACGTGCGCTGTTTTTCTCCGCAGCCCCACTTGCAGCTCTCGTGCTAAGTGGGCGCGAGGTGGATCGTGTTACTTGAAACAAGGCGGAGGTTTTTTTAGAGCGCGCGCTGGAAAAAGACTGACGGACGGACGGACTGCCGGCCGCTCTTTTGCGAGGTTTCTTCCGCAGTAAAAGTAATAAATTCAAAATCTGGTCTCTTCAACGGGCGGCGGGCCGAGAGGCCGGCACGTCAGCGGCATTCATGCACGACGGCGCCTGAGAGATATTTCTGAGCAAGACCGAGTGGCGGCAGGGTGCGAGACAGCCAGCAGGAGACTGGAGACAAAGGATTGCGGGTCGAGAGGAAATATGGCTTTGCAAGTCGCTGAAATCGCTTTGTGAAGGCTCGCGGCTTCTTCAGTCTTCTTGGCGCTAACTACACCCGAAGCACTGGCTGGCTTCATTACCTTGTATTTACGATGCATTATCACTATAACAGACATTATAACTATGTAGGTATTTAGAATACTTGGTATATTCAAAATAGAGTTAAAAGAATTGCTATTTATTCATTCATTCATTCATTCATTCATTCAATTTAAATAATTGATTTCTTTATTAACTAAAATAATATTCGTTCTAACGTAAGGATATAAAGAAAATATAAATTTCTAGTCTCCGTTTTCTGCGTTTTTATCAAATTCTCCTAACGATCATTAAACGGTTTCAGAAAAAAATTATACATTTCAAAAATTAATTTGATGGCTTTTGGATTTCCTGCAAATAGCAACTATTTTTTTAAATTATTGTTTTATTTGTTAGTTGTAAATATACTTAATTACTTGGAGCATGGAGAGATGATATGACGCTCTGTGTGATACCCATCGAAAGTGAAGTACCTTGTGCTTAAGGAAAATCGTTGATTCTGTAATTAGCAGGCGAAGATTCTTCGTATCCTCCATGAGAAACAAATGCTTAATCTCTTCCGGAATTTTATCACAGGTTTACAATTCTAATACATCTAAATACGGCCGGAATATCCTCCACCTTCCGGCACTCCATTCGTTTGCCTTACGGCAGCAGCCTTGTGTACGTGGGCCGAAGTCTTATTTTAGGCATGGCCTGCCGCGGGCAGCGGGTCGCTCCCGCGCCTTTAGTGGCTGCTGGAACGAGCGCGCCGCCGGCCTAAACGGGAGGCAAGTGGGTCAATCGCCCAGGCTGCTGGGACACGGGATCAAATGAGGACCCCTCCAATTCCCACTCGTCGCCTCAACCCCACCCCACACTCCTCCGCGCATCACCCGTCCCGGCCCCCCCACCCCACCCACCCCACCCCATCCCGCCTCTTCCGCCTCCCCCCGCCCCGTCTCGCCTCTGACCATCACTCTGACTCTCTTTCCACCGCCTCTCCTCATAGTCTGGCCCCGCTCCGCTCCACGCCGCCCTGCCCTGCCCGTCTGGCCTCGCGTCGCGTCAATTGTCGCGAGCGATGCTCCCGTCTGAGATTGGCCGGATCACGTGATCGAGCACTCCGGTTTCGGAAGCTCCTCGCGCCAACGGGAGGAGTGTGTGTTCTCGGTTCGAGGAGGAGAGATGTTGTAAAACAAAAGAATATTCCTCGTCGACAAACACAGGATATAACACTTCCCGTTCCTCTAAAAATATCTACGGCATTTGCAATCATACATAATGGAAACCCGTCTCCACATAGCGCCATGGAAACGTGATCTGAATACATGGGTGATGAAGATCTGAATACATGGGTGATGAAGATCTCCGTATGCGGCGGTCGATATTGGAGCAAATACGGAACATTAAGGAAACTATGTCAATGATATTGGAGCAGGAGATGAGAACATCTTTTGTTTCTGCATCGTTAAAAATAAACCTTCAAGTTTTTTCTCTACATTTAATGAAAGATGTTGAAGAGAAAGACGAAGAAGAGAATTGTATTGTATTGTTTTGAAATAGATCATACGTGGATTTTTCATAGGTTCATTAGTGTTTTCATAAGTTGCCTTCGTTTCCGCTTATTAATTTAAAACTGTTAGAATGCTGTCATGAATAAATTATACCTATTTAAGAGGATAAAATCCACGCATAATGAGACCGCGCCGAAACACAAATAGCTTCACGACCAAAACCTGTCAACATTAAATCGTGACCTTGCTAAGGTTTCAACATAGTCAGCGAACATTTTATTTATTTACTTATAGTTCATGTTTTCTGTTTATTTACATAGACATTTGGCTCTCTTTTTGAATATACGCCACTCGTCAGCGTCGAGTTGAGACGCCCCTGGCACTCGCCCATAGAATGGCTTCTCTTAAAGAAACGTTGCGACAAGGACTTGTCCGCGCCAAGAGGGAATTACGCGACTCTTATGTCACCTTTCAGTCCCATCATCTGAATCTCTCGGTGCTTCCTCGCACCTTACCCCGAATGAATAGATGGCGGTGGACAGCGTCATCGCATATCCTGCTCTTTCATTCCATCCGTCTTTCTCTGCCGTTACCGTTTCCTTCGTCGTCGCCTCCTACGATGCCTCATTTTCCTTTGCGTTGTTTCCGAAACCGCTTCCTCCATCCCAACCTCCTCCGAAGTTACTCCTCTTACCTCCTCGTCCTCCCAACACCACCACCACCACCACTATCACCAAGATCACCACCACAATCAACATCGCGACTATCACCACCACCACCACCATCATCATCATCATCATCACCACATTCCGTGCCAGCCTTATCATCCGCTGCGGCCACTATCTCTTCTTCTTCCATTGTCTTCTGTGATCCATCGTCACGGTAGCTATCGTATTCTCGCACTTCATTTTCCAGTTGCTCCCCCTGCATCTTATGTGGTCTTTTTCCCTGCCTCCGTTTGTACATCCCTCGTCCATGCGCCATTCACCTGCCGTCCGTGTCTTCCTTCGCCTTCCTCTGCCCCCCCGACCAATTGCCACCTCCATTTTCTCTACCGGATTTCCTTCTTCTCCGATTCGTCCTCCTTGTCCTCATCCTCCTCCTTCTACTCTTCCCTCATTTCGTCCTCCTCCTTCCTTCTGCTGTCACCTCCATCTTTCCTTTTTTCCCCCTTTTCCCCCTTCTTTGCTTACCTAAGCCGCGCCGTCTCCGGCGCGGCGCACGTGGCCCCGCGGCGCGCGGACGGGCGAAGACGCCGCCGCTGACCTTCGAGGCCCACTCTGGAAGGCAGCGCAGGGCAACGCCCCTTCGCCACTTATTCAATTACCCGCGCGCGGACGCCGCTCGGCAGGCTGGCCAGCGCCGATGCTCCTTTCCCCTTTCGCGCCCTCGCGGCGGAGGCGCTCCGGCCCATTAGGACCAGTCACATGGGAGCGGCGCTTGTCTCCAGCAGGCCTCTTGCCCAAAAAGGAACGCATTGTTATTCCTTTCTGTTCTCTACCACTGCGTGTGTGGAGCAAGCGGGGTTGCCTGTTGTCGATGTTTTTCGACTTCAAGAGAGGACGACCAAATAAGAAACTGTTGGTTCAAGAGACTGAAGAATACTGCCAGCAAAAACGCCTATTATCTGACGATATTTCTGTACAGGTGCTTAAAGTCTGTGAAGGTCATATGATATGCACTACGTTCTTAATGAGTTATTTCAAGTGTAGAAAATGCATCTTACTCCCAAAGTCGGCCTTTCAGAAGTTTCTTGCCTAACGAGACCTGTCTGTAATGTTTATTTGGGAGAAGTCTGGATACTTCGTAACCACAATCTTTGCGGAAAATTTGATTGCCTCTTCCTTCACCACAAAAGCATTTTTTTACAGACATTCTTTGCCCGTTCACTATATCAAGATGTTAATCCTACGTCTAGTTTAAAAGATGCGACACTTGACTGAGAATTGTTGTTGTAAATCCCTCAAAGAACACTCGTATCTCCTCCAAATATTTGAGTCGGTTCATGTTTATAAAGTAATAAAACTGAGATTTTCGGAGAGGGGACGAGGACGAGAACCACTTGTGATACGTTCTGCCCTTCGAACTCTTATTTCCCCAAGCCCGGCCTCTCTTTCTCTTTCTCTCTTCTCTCTCTCTCTCTCTCTCTCTCTCTCTCTCTCTTACGTTCTCTCCCTTTTTTTCACTCACTCTCAAACATCCATGCACACGGAGGCACGTTCTTCCCGCCCCGCCTTCTCCCCTACCCTGCCTCTCCACCCCACCATTCCGCACATCCTCTCACCACATTCCCCTCAATTTGAGCCTCTCCACCCACACTGCCCCGCTGATGTCTGTGCTATTTCTCTTTCCGTTCTTCTCCGTCACTTTCTTCTCTGTCCTGCCCTTCCTCATCCAGCTTTTCTTTGTGCCCGTGAAGTCCTGCCTCACCACGTTTCGAACCGCCAGATCTCACGCGCTCCACCCCGCCCCGCCCCGCGCCGCCCCGCGCCGCCCCGCGCCGCCCCGCGCCGCCCGGCCGCCCGCGCCGCCCCGCGCCGCCCCGCGCCGCCCCGCCCTGCTTTGCCCCGCCTTCCCCTCCCCGCCGCTTTCCGCCTTCGCTGCCACCGCTTCTGTGATTTGGCGCTCGCCGCGGCCGCAGCCGCCGCCGCCGGGTCGTTTGTTTGGGAGCAGCCCTCTCCGCTTGGCCCGTTCTCCACTCGGCTGTTGTTTGTCAGCGGGCGCTCTTGATGCGTTCTCTCTCTCCGATGAGCGCTCCCGGTAAGCCTGTTCTTGTTTATGGACGAGTACTCTCGGGCTAACCGGCTGACGCAGCTGCGTGGGGTAGCCGAGTGCTTGGCGTTTGAAGATCCCTTCGTTTCTGGTTGTGGATTGCGGGCGGGCTCTTTGACCATTCATGTGCTGTGTTTGCGAGATTGTACCAGATGTTGTGCCAAATACTCTGAATTAATAAAGAATGAAGAAGGATATTTTATTTCCTCTTGACTAGCAAATGCAAATTTACGAACTTACGGCGTCGTTGCATCTGCAGTATCCCAGACCGGTGACTACGTCTTCTGAGAATAATTATACTGTGTTTCATGGAATAACATGTTTTCCTTATTTAGACATTGTGGATTCCTGCATACACATTTATTGTTTTCTGAAGTGCGGACGGTGGCAAATTGTCTTGGCTTTCCTGGATTGAGTTCTGAATTTTTACGTAATATGATTCGATATCGTTAATTTTTCAGTGTTCAATGGCATTCTTTAAAACTTCGATTTTTCCTTCTGGTTTAGAATCGTGTAATTGGTTCATCATTCTCCTCCGTTCTGGAAACTAAATTCTTCCTTGTACGTCACTAGTAATATTCGTTGCATGTTTTCCCCGAACGCGCTTTCCTCCTTTCGCAATCGATTTTCTCGAAACCCTTTTGAGCATAGGGCGGCGACGGCCCACACATCAATTTTTTTTGTTCCCGCATTTCACTTGTTCCGCGCATCCATCCGTTATCCCCGCGATGTCCACATCGCGTCCCGGAGATTGCCGGCCGCTGCGTCGCACATCGGGCTACCGCCGGGCCGGTCGGCGGGAGGCGGCGGTGCAGCTACCTTTGACATGCAAATTCTTTCGCGGTTGAATCATTTCCGGGCCGCTGGTCGGCGATTGTGCCGGCGGCGCCGCGGGCGCGGCTGAGGGGGCGTGGTTGCGGTTGGGGGCGGTGGGGCGGGGCGACCACGCTTTCGCGGAAGACTTCCCAGACTCCCGGAGTTGCCCGGGCGGTCCAGAAGGCGGCGGAGGGTGGCAAATTGTCTTGGCTTTCCTGGAAACGGCGCGACTTCAATTATGAGTTTACGACGAAAAGAATTTCATTTCGATGGCGATTGATTGAAGTTTGTTCACAGTCTGTTAAGTAAGGGTAAATAAAGTCGGTCTCTTGAAATGCCCTGAGGGTGCTCCTGGGGGTTTGTGGAGAAAAGGTTTCTCAGAAGCCTGCGCCAGTAGAAAATGGTGTACTAATCGGTTTTAAGCTTCGACAGATTTAATCCTGTGAACATCGCTCTACTGTTCAGACTTCTCGATTTCAGTACACCAAGGAGTAATTTTGAACATACAGGTTTTCATAAGCTATTTTGACAACAAAAATGATTGACGAATCTAGAAAAGAATCCTTACCAATGAATTTTTCACAAATGAATATTTCATCTCTTGTAACATTCCTTTCGTCTTCTCGCATTGTCATATTTCAACCGGTATCCGACAGATTAACCTTTTTTTATATACCACCTGACAACCAATTTTTGCACCTCAGAGCTACAATTGTCTGCCTGTGCTTTCGAGAAACGATTTGTCACTGCCTGTCATTAGTCGCATTTGCTTCACCGACGATTACGAACTCTTGAAGTTCTTCACCGGCCCATCACCTCCCCAGTCCCTCTCGTGCGTCTTCTTCTTCTTCTTCTTCTTTTCGGCATGTCTTTAATGAACGCGAAATTGCGTATAATGGGTTCGGTAATTATGTAACCTGGACCTTTCTGCCCTTACGACTATTTCTTATGCTTCGATTTGTGTTGGTTCGTTGGGATTTGTAACCTTCGAATCACAGACAAAACACAACACACACAAAAAAAAAACACTCTCGAACGATCGCCGCGCCGCGCCGCCGTGAAAGTGGTCCAAGGCCTCCTCTGAGCGTTCGTGTGCCAGGGAAAAGTTGAACGCCAGCTCGTATCTGGAGCCCTTTTTGTGTACTTGTCGAATTTGTTTTCTTTTTGTTTGCGTTTTAGTGATCAGCGCTTAGCTTTGTTCTGTTCTTGCAACTCACTATTAAAAATTATGCTTTTCTATAACGTTCAAGTTGTTTTACTCTGTACGGGTTTTTAAGAATTTTCTTTGATTGAAGTGTCCGTGGCGTTTCTTCGAAGACCGTTTCCATTCTAATAGTGTCGATTGTTCGTAAAATTAATGACAGCACATTATCAAGGACGACAGCAGCTGGTCGGAATGAAACCAGTAAATTCGGCGGTAACGTGCTCACTTTTATCATTATGTTTAGCAAAATATGTGAATATTGGTGGTCAAATGTTGGAAAGTGTGAAATAAACATTTTTATAATTCCAGATGAGAAATGGCAAATTACACACCTTTCACACGAATAATTTATGTTGCATTCAAGTTGACCACGTTTGCGTCTTGCCAAACTGGTTTCAACTTTCCTGTTCTAAAAATGTGTAACGACAGGGCGTTCTTCTATAGATATTGTATAAGTAATGAACATGTAAGCATTCATTTAAAAATAATTTATTACTCGTATTTCCTTAGTCGTTCAATAAAATTGCGTGGATGTAGCTTAACCAGTTTTTGAGACTGCTAGAAACGTGGATACGATTCGGCTGGAGCAGTTAACCATTCTGGACCATGAAAATTGCAATTTGGAAATAAAAGTTATCTTCTGAAGCTGCAATATGTAGAACAAGCATAAATTATAGCATTCGTCATTATTCAATTAAATTAGTGCTTGTGTCATTGGCGAAAACTTAATCCACCCCAATCTTAATTGATGAGCACAGTTCTTTTGCACCAACTTCAGCTTGTAATCTTCAGCGGTCCATATAGATATGCCTAATTTGCAAAATCCCCTTCCATACATGCCAGAAGGTTTATATTTGAAGATCCTGAGGAACCTGCTTTCCCCACGTATACGGACGGAGTCTTCCCGTGCAGCCAAGTTACACGAAAAGTTCCAAATTGCCTCTGCGGTCGTCGTCCTGCGACGGTGCATCTGCGCATCGCCTCCTCCTCCGCCCCGCCCCCTCGCTTACCTCCTCGCCACCGCCCCTCTCTCCCTCCCACGCCCTCCCGCCACCCCCCCCTCCGCCCCCCCCCCCGTCTGTTCACATTGGCCCCCTCAACGCGTCCTCACCTGCCTCCTCGTCCCCGCCCTTCCATCATTCATCCTCAACCCGTCCCAGTCCTCGTCCCTTCCCGATCTGCGTCCGCCCCTGCCAGCGCCCCGCCCCCTCCCGCAACGACCACGCCCCCCGCCGCCACTGGCCCACTCGGCGCTCGCGAGCTCCTCCGGCCTCCCGTCGTAAAAGCTCCAATTTTCATCCTAAACGCGGTTTAGCCCGGCGGCGCCGCGGCCCCCGGGCGCACTCACCTTGCGGCGAGCGGCGCTGCCAACCCACGCGGCCGAAGGGCCAGCGGCGATCGGGGAACGGGATGCCCTAGGTATATCCATGGTCGAACTAGTTGGGGTTACACTCATTAATATACTCACTTTTTGATTCTAAGGAATGTGGGTAGTATTCATAAGCAGAAATTGTCTTATTTGAAGGAATGAAACCACACACATACCTTTGAATATTTTCTATGTAAAATCAAATTAAAATATTCAAAATTCGGAAATACTGAAGGACAAGAAAAAGTTTACAGTTTTAACTGTTTCTTTTGAAGACACATATCAATTCAAATAAAGTCTAAATAAACCATCATTTTTTCTTCATTCTTATGGAAGTGACGTCAGTCCGAGAGGCTCGCATCGTCACTTGGTATACGAAGCTCGTATTTGCACAAATAGTATGGTTAGGTGCGAATACATCGAGGTTCAGTGTATGAAAACCATTAGAGAATATGATCCTAACAATTGATCGCCCCTGCGTGTGTTGGCAGCCCTGCTCCGTCGCGGCGCGCGGGGTAATGAAACGCGACGGTTGGTGCCGCGCGTCTGGGCGGATACGCCCACGGCGGGGGCGGGGGCTGCTCCCAAGCGCTCATCATTTATCCACGCGTTGCGCCCCGCCGCCTCCCCCACCCCCTCCACGCCCCTCACCCAAACATCCCCGGCCGCTCCCGCCATCTTTCGTGTTTCGCCGCGCCAGGGTTAATCAGCCGTGGGGCCGGCGGTGACAGTGACGAGGGTGCCCCGCCGCCATTAGCTAATATGCGACCCACCCCTCCCTTCAGCCCTTCCGCCCTCCCCACCGCGATGCACAGGTGTGGCCTTGCCCTCCCGGGGGTTCGCTGGTTCGAAAATCTGCCCCTAGGCGATATTCGCATCTCCAGTATGGAAACGGGAAAGGTGGCTCAGGGCATCTTCTGACCGGGTGGGTCGGGTCCTAGAGTCGAGTCCCCAAGGTGGCAGGATGTCCGACACGAAATAGATAACTAGATCGAACTCAGCCGGTGTCTGGAGGGGAATTCTAGCGACCTCATACG
Source organism: Teleogryllus oceanicus (assembly GCA_964035755.1). NCBI lineage: Eukaryota > Metazoa > Arthropoda > Insecta > Orthoptera > Gryllidae > Teleogryllus > Teleogryllus oceanicus. Next base: position 127,782,446 of record CAXIVR010000003.1, on the reverse strand, counting down.
CACTACACTACCTCACATGCCTGGAGACGAGGCAAGAGCTTAGATCTTGCCTCGGCTGGGGCGGTGTCCCGCTGGTGGTAGATACCTGGTTAGGGGAACCCATCGCTAACAGATATGTAGGTCGGCGCCGGATATCGCCATCAAGCTATAGTTCATCGCACCTCCCGCGATAAAAAAACATGCATTAACTTACGGTCGAATGACCTTAGAAGTTAACGTGCCCAAATCACTAATCATTCAATCAATCCACTATTGAGCTCGTGATAAGCGATTACGGCCTAGGATAGTGATCAAATGATCATGGGAGAAGACAAGATGTGCAACCGGCAGCAGAAAGAATGTAAGAAGCTAGTTGATCTCGATGATAAAATGTTAGAAATTGGTGATACCTTGCCCACTTGGAGATCTGTTTCGAAAATTAATCCCAAGTCGAAATTCGCATCTCTTGGATGAAACTCGCGATTCACATGTAGGAACCTCTGATGTTACTCCTACGATTAAGGGAGGAGAGTGAAACACCCAGTTGAAGAAAGCGAGAGGGCAACTAGTTGTTCTTTCAGGTACAATGTTAGTGATACGTGATTTATAGAACGATATTTTAACCCGTAACCAACCGATGACAAGAAGGCGGGAAGTCGTGACTGAGATTAGCTTACTGTACCGGCATCCATCTTTTCAGCATGTTGAGAAATCTTGAGTCTAAACACTACAGGAAACGTTTATAATACGTGTAGTAGGAATTGCAAATGTGAAATAAATGTAATTTTTCCTGTTTGTATTCAAAATACTTGATGTATTTTTTCTATTTATTTTTCAATTATTTTCCTGGACAACACATGAGTGTTCATTGCGTTCTGTTTGATCGTCAGTAGGTTCGAGGCATTTCTAGGTATGATACGTGAATTACGTGTTACGAGCACACACACCTATGATGTTACTTGCAGTTGGGGTCGACGCTGCGACGATCACTAAGTAATCAAGTCATCGTAGGTATCCACGAGAGATTGAAATGATTTTCTCCCCTATACGTCACATACAGTTTTTGACTGTTTTTGACTAAATAAATAAAACAAAGTGCATTGTGACACTCCAGTAAAATACAATTAAAAACGTCCTTCTCCTCTTAGGATCAAATTAGATAGATGAAGTTATTATACTACATTGCACGTTGATATCTTCGTATTTTGAATTCATATTCGCAAGCATCATGTTGTGGACCAAGAATTTTTCTGTATCCTCAAAAGATTGAGAGATTTTTTTTGTAAGTCCTGCGCCAGTCCAAGGTTATGAGACTTAAAATAGCATTAATCCAACTCTCCGTGCAGAGAACAGTCAGCATGAAACCTGCACGCAACAGAAGCGCCTGCACTGACGCACCGGCCACTGGACATTGATGCTGATCGACATCAGCGTAGCTAATGGCAGCACGGATAATCTAATGGAGCTCCGACTAAAATGCAAACGTTATCTTAAATTCGTGCAGCATGAGTTATTTCCCATCGGCAAACATGAGTAATAAACAAGCGATTATCACACGTCAGCTACGTTTACTATATTGAGATAGCGCGAGTTGATACAGGAAGAAATAAATCCACGCTTGATGACTCCGCCCTGCAACTTCGCTCGGAGGTTGGGAGAGGGAAGTCGTATTTCCGTGGATGGCGCGGAATAGTTTTTTGGCGAGTGGTGGGTTGCTAGGATGCTGTGGGAGGACTTGCGGAAAAGTTCGTGCTTGGAGGCACAGTCTCGGGTTCAGATCTCCGTGTACCCTCAGCACCGGATGATGCGCCCCGGAGCCTTATCTTGCCCTCCGCCCCCGCCCCCACCCCGCCCCCGCCATCGCGCCTGCTTTCCGTTGGCGGCGCCAGAGGTCGCGGCGAGCGCTCCGCTGCGACCTCGGTGCTCCCGCTGATTGCACGTTCGCTTAGCACCTGCTTCATCATTTGCGCTGTGTTGCTTTTGTGAATCCTTTTTTTTATTCCGCGAGCAGGGAAATGCGGTTTTCCGAGAGCTAGCGGGTAAAAGAGATCTCTTGCAACTGGAGGCGTTGAATAAGGCTCGTTAGACGTAGCCTTTTTGTAAGACGTGGCAAAGAAACGGGAAACGTGAAATATATTGCAGGCTGCATTGGGTTTCTTTATTATATTTTTTTCTGACAAAATGGCTCTGAATACTTATTACTGAAGACATTTTATATTTTTCAACAATATGTTTTTTATTGATGTACTTCGAATATTTCATCAGTATTGTCTTATAAATACGAACGATATATATTACATCGCACGCATTGAACGTTAAGATAAATCATGAATACAATATAATGAATATAATTCGCTCTTGCTACTTATTTTACGGAATAACATTGTATTCGTGGTATTCTAGAAAATTGTTAATGTGTTCTCTGGTAATGGAATGAATCATATGATTCGTTTTGTTACTGTGTGTTTTGATAGAATTTCAGCTGTTTCCAATCATCCCCTTGGAAATTGTGCTCGCTAATGCATGGCGAGTATGAATAGGAATCCTATTATTGGTTTGGAGAACAATAGTGGGTTGCCGAGAGTTTCAGTGTTTTTTTTTCGTCCATTGCACAAACGTGGGAATTGTGAGTGCGTCTTCAACAGAAAGAAATTTAATTAAATTTAAATGATTAATCCAACTGTAGAATTAAGACACGTATATATTTTTGGGACTGATACTCTACTCGGCAATATAAATTTAAACGATTCTTCAAACTGTTGAATGACACCTATATAAACTCAAGACACCTATATTTTATATTTATTTAAATTTAAACGATTCTTCAAACTGTTGAATGACACCTATATAAACTGAAGACACCTATATTTTTGGGACCGATACTGAACTCGACAAACCCCTACGAGAAGAGAGCCTTGTTTCTCTGGATATCTGAAGGCTGGAGACGAGCCCACAGCTCAACTTCACAATCCGTACATATTGGGCTCCGGCGGCGGCGTCGCGTAGACTCCTAATCCCGCAGACGCCGTCGGCCGAGGCGTACCGCGACAAAATGGCGGTCGGCGGAGCACTACGCGCGCGGGCGTGCATTGTTTGGTGGGCTGGCGTGGCCCTGCCCGCCCACCCCCGGCCCACTGCCGAATAAAGGCCCCCTCCTAAGGGAGCGCCTCCTTTATGAACTGCTTCCGGCTGGCTCTCCGTTCCGCCGCCGCGGCGCGCCGGGGCCCGGGCGGGTCGCGTCGCGTCGCGGCGACGAGGACGCGCGTGAGGTGCCCTGTTCACTGACGGTGCAGCCGCCACGATTAGCTTAATCCAAGATTTAAATTGGGGTTAACTGGAAATGTCTTAATTTCGGAGCCTGGGGCGGCCACGGTGTGATTCAGAGTTACCAGCTGACAGCGCCTCCAGTGTGAATATTATGGGAGTGATTGCTGTTCTTGAACAAACAAAAGAAAAAGTGTTTCTAACATGTTTGTCATTGACTGTAATTTTATTTAATTGTCAGAAATTTTCTTTTCGTAACTTAATTATTTAAGATTGCCTCTCAGAACGAAAACTCGATAATGATATGCACATTCCTTTTGAATATTTGTCTCACGTAAAAATATACTACCAATGTTTTCGGTAACGTATTTTACATGTCTGAAGCAACAAATTAAAGAAATTGGCCTTCATATAAAAATACGTTTATAAGATCACAAATAAATGATGTCAATGGATCATAAGTAATTATTAGTAGTATTATTTTTATCGGTATTTTATTATTATGAATCTAACTCAGGATGCACATATTTATGTATTGCGAAAATGTAAAGACTGTTCTTTCAATTAGTATTTTTTATCCTTTTCATCAATTTTTAAAGGTTCCTATTACTCATGACTCAGAAGCACAATATGCTGGGCCATTGCGTCTGATCTGCTGCCTCATTTCGGCCAACGCCAACTGTAAGCCCTTGGGGGACACCCAATGCGCCCCGAGGTTCCCCGGCGTCCGCTCCATCGCCGGTTCATATAAGCCACCGGAAGAAAAGGAGCTATAGCCAATCTGCGGTCGCATTACCATTCACGAAGTGCAACCTAACACTCCACAAATATTGGAAATCACTGCCGCCGCTCGCACGTGGCGCCCGCCGCGGCGCACAGCGACCCACATTTCCTCCTCGCCCGGAGCCCCCGGCGAGCGGAAGCGGGGAAAATACGCGAATACTCTGTGATGGGGATGTTTCTCCGGATTGGAATACGCTTATTCAAATTTTTTCTCGAAACGGAGCGCGTATGGCGAGAAGATCCAATAACCGGGATTTAGACTCGGTCGTCTAATCCTCAAAGATTCGTTCCCTCCGGGGAGAGAAGGGAGGTGCTCTCTAGCCATCCCCTGCGCTCCCCGGGATTCAGTGCGTTTTTGTTTTCGGGAGAGAGGCGTGATTGTGGTTGGTTTGTGGGGACTGCGTGCCGGGATGAGATTGGTTCCTTGCTGGAAACTGCGGGGTCGGCGGCTGTGCGTGAACGTTCGGAAACAATCAGGAGGGAAGTAATCTTGCAACGAAGATTTTGATGAATTTCCTGTAATCTGTTGTATTAAGTGAAAAGAAAATGTGTTATGGAAAGGCTGATATTGAAGTAGCTTATTGTCTGCATCATTCGTATCGGCAGTACTGCTAATGTATTGATTTCCTTTTTGTTGTAATTGAAGTAATTGTATTACTTTAACGATGGTTATTCGTTAATTAAAATGGAGCGTATAAAATGCAAATAATGTAAGACATTTTATATTTTAATGAAGTATAAAACAATGAAACATACATTAAAAGTTTTATTAATCATTTGTCGTTTGTCCTTGCAGGTGAGTAGTCGCTTGGATTTCCTGATGACCGATGAGCTGCGGGGGTGAGTTTTTGTATCGATGGCTGGCTCAGAATAGCACTTGCGTGCTTAACCAGTTGTAAGTAAACTCACCGTTATCTCTCCAGTCGACAGTGCCTGCATGACTCTTTATGTATTTATCCACTGAATAAACATATTCCAGCTAAATAGCGTTTCAAAAGCATTGCGAGGCTGCCAAATAGAAACGAAGATGGTTATCAGGAGATGCGTCATTAGCAGTTCAAACGGGCAAACTCTATTTCCTCCAGACCTTACGCCGTGATTCGCCTTAGTAACTCGTCTGGATAGTGACCATCTTTGAACACCTGTGCTTTTGGAAAAAAAGTTTTCTAAACTCCTAGTTCGTCCATTGAAATGAGTTCTTGCCCCAACTTCGTTTATTGTGCCACCATTTTAGCTGAATATATCCAGACCCCACTACACTTCGTACGTTTCTTTTCCCCTTCCAGCTTTATTTCTCTTTCCTTTTATGTTTTATTTTTGGTCATCCTGTGTTCACTCTCACTCTGAATGTACGTCGCATTTCTGACACGCACTTCTCCTCCCACATCCGTTACTTTCCCGCTATCCATTTACTCTCTCACAGCGTCCCCGTTTTTGCACCGGTGCTCATATAATAAACACTTTTATACACTTTTATACGTTTTCGTCCGGCCAACGAACAAGCTCATTTTACTCTCGCCCTCGCGTGGCGCTAGCCCTGCAGAGCGACAAATGCGTTTCCTCTCAAACATTACAATTTCTGCAAAATCCTGTCACCTCATGCTTACCCTTTCGGGCGTGTATTTTACGACCGTATTTTCAGTCTCACGCATTTTCAAACACAGACTCATTTCTGACACTTTTCTTTTACTCCTCACCCGGAGCGGTGGCTCAGTACATCAACTGATGTCACTGCAGGGCCTCTGGCTGAGACGTCCTAGGTTCGAGGCCCGACGTTTGCAGGATTTTCGACACTAGATTTGCAGCTAAGTCGAATTCAGTCGCTGTCTGGAGGAGAATTGCGGCCGGCTCTGATCGGTAGTTTTCCGTGGTTTCTCCGATCAACACCAGGCGAATACCGGAGCAGTACTATAACAAACGGATCACAAACCACGCGCGATCTCTTCTTCCTCTTCCTTGTCCTATTCTCACCCCTTACATACACACACTTCTACTAACATGTACTACACTACCACATATGCCGGGAGACCGGTCGGCGACTTAAAACTTGTCCCGGCTGGGGCGGTGCCCCGCTGGTGGGTGATATATAGTTTGGGGAAAGCCTCGCTAGTCAACGGCAGGTCGGCGTCGGATCTCGCCATCCTGTGGAGGAAGCTCACCGCCACGTCGAAATGAAAAACATACACTACACGTACGGGACAAATGATCTCAGTAGTTGACGTGCCCGGAATCACTAACAACTAAACTTTTACTCCTCTCTTCGCTTCACACGTTACACGCGTTCCCTTGTCTTTCTCGATCATCCGCTTCATTTATCTACATGACCCCTGTCGTTTCTTCCTCTCCAGCTCGTCCTGTCCGTTGTATCCCCTGTGATTCTCCTCCTCTTCGCTATCTACCGTCTATGGTCCTATCCTTAACCATGTGTATTTATCTCGCCCCCTTCCTCTTTTCTTTCTTCATCCTTTTCCGCTTGACTTTTCTTCATCACCTTCCTCTTTGTCATTTTCATCCCTCTGTTTCTCTTCTTCCCCTCCCCTCTTTGACGTGTTCTGCGTCGGGCGCCCCTTACCTCGGCGACGAAGCTCCAGCCGCTTCCACAAGACTCGGTCGGTCGTTAAACTTCCTCGGGATTTCGAGCGAGATAATTTTCGCGATGGCAAAATTCGCGTATTTCCGGGATGGGATTGGTTTTCTAAGGTAATATCCGCGCGGCGCGGCGCCTTTCTTAAATGCCCGCTAACTAGGTTTCGCGCCGGCGGAAACGCCCCGCACACCAGATTAATCCATAAATCCAGCGACGCGTCGCCAGCGTGCGCCCAAGAGGCGGGCGTGCGTGGGTGGCGGTTGGCGGGGGATGCTAAGGGGTACTGTCGTGAGAGAGAGAGAGAGAGGGGGAGAGAGAACGACAATACCGCAATGCGAATACTTGTTGCGACAATATCGACTGAACTCTTCGAGTTGAAATGGGAATTGGAGTAGTTCTCTAACTTTCTGAATGTGTTATTTGCTTTGAAAGAAATTGTTGTTGATCGCGTTGATATTCTATAGAAATAAATGTACAAATAATAAAGTTGCGTATTTTGAGGATAATGCTGTATCTGGAGCCATATTTTTTTATTACACGATCTTTCTACGATGTATGTTTTCACATTTATGTTGAGCTTGGAGCAGTAACAATTTGAGACGAAAATCACCAACATCGAAATATTAACTTTTACGAATAGCTGCATTCTTGCTGTCGCTGATGTGGCTTATACTGTTACCGCCCAAGGCCCTTCATGTAAACGACTACAATTCGAAAAGTCATTGTTTTCCAAAGGACAGGATTTGTTCATTAGACGTTGCATTGTGAGGTCTTGCTGAAATCATTTTCATTTCTCGCAGTCAGATGCGTTTTTACATATTCAGTTGGCTTATAAAACCACGTTCCCATGCGTAGAAGCCCTATTCCCTTCTCCAATCTGGCCTCTAAATACAGCCTGAAAATAGGACCAACTGTTCCGATTTGCAGCGATTCACCACTTAGTGCCGTAGGAGAGCCGCCACCTCACCTTTTAGACCGAATCGGCGCGTATTCCACTCGGATGCTCCTCCCCCGCCACCCCGCGGCTGCCGCTCAGCGTGTTGTGTGGATGGGGTGGAAGAATGGAAGTGGAAGGGGGCAGTTGGAGGCGCAATGCGAGCGGCCGATCGCGGCGGGTGCACTCAACGAAAGTAAAACTGAAAATCGGGCGACTGCAATGGCGGTGGAGGAGGAGGAGGAGGAGGCGGGGCCGGGATGGGTTGTTGGGGGCGTCGGCGATGGAGGGGGTGCAGGAGAGTGGTAGAGCAGGAGGTTGAGGATGTGGGGAAGGAGGGTGGTAGAGCAGGAGGATGTGGAGGTGGAGCAGGAGGGTTGTAGAGCAGGAGGATGTGGAGGTGGAGGAGGAGGGTGGTAGAGCAGGAGAATGTGGAGGTGGAGAAGGAGTGTGGTAAAGCAGGAGAATGTGGAGGTGGAGCAGGAGAATGTGGAGGTGGAGCAGGAGGGTGTAGAGCAGGAGGATGTGGAGGTGGAGCAGGAGAATGTGGAGGTGGAGCAGGAGGGTGGTAGAGCAGGAGGATGTGGAGGTGGAGCAGGAGGATGTGGAGGTGGAGCAGGAGGGAGGTAGAGCAGGAGGATTCGGAGGTGAAGCAGGAGGATGGGGGGGGTGTGGTCCAGGAGGGAGGGAAGTCGCGGGAGCTGTAATATCTGTGCTCGGTGGAGCTGTTGTTATTTCAGTGATGTTTTGGTATTCTGGGTTAGTTCGCTCGGAGATAAATGTACGAAATTTTCGCGGAAAATCGCGGGTGGCTAATTCACATCTCTATGGTGTTGTCTATCGAGAAGCTGCCAAAGCTCGTGAATATACGCTCTATATTTAACTTTAACCACTTTTTAGGATATACGCTATTTGATTAAGCTCAGAGCTCTTTCGTGTATTTAATTTGTTTCTAACCAGCGTAAATTCAGTTAAAGCAGATATGCATTGTTTAATTTGCCGGTGATGTATCTTATTTGTAATTTTATGTCAATAGAACACGAAACCAAACAGCATATTCGTGATATATTTTATTTATTCAATTATATTTGTAATGTAGTATAGTTTTCCCACAACTAGATACTGACGTTCTCATGTTGACATTTGCTCGTCCAGATTGTAATAGAAACTGATAGTGTGTCGAGTATGAGATAGTCGTGTTGAGAGAAGTGCTTAAGTGAAGCAAACACGACTCGTGCAGGGTTATATTTACATCTGAGGTAGAGACACAGTAAGTCATGTATGTAAATGAGATGGGATGTCTTCAGGTAATATGATAATCATGTCCGAGGCATCGTCTGTTCCTCTTGACGTCGACTTGAGTCGTCATTCTGAGAGGTATTCGCGGTAAATTGGCAAGCTTGCGGGACAATTTTGCATTAATGTTAGATGATTCATTTAAATAAAAGGTATAGTTTGCTCGGAATCACATTTGGTATATGGAAACTTCGAAAAAACGTCGCCGTTAAATATTGTACGAGTATTAGCTGTTTATCTCTATTGGAGCATTCCACAAAGATAGTATCTCTTTTCCTTCTCGCAGATACCCAATTAGCAGGGGTGTGCATTTTTTAAATTTTCCTAGCCACATTTTTAATCGTTTAATATTCATACATTAAAGAAGACTTAATTTAACTTTTTAACTATAGCTTTATGGCAACTTCGTCTTGCGTGCCCATATGAAATTGCTTCTCGCTATTTGCTGCCCGAAAATCCCTCCACTACCTGCAAGTAAGTCGTCTGGGAATTTCCGGAAGCCAAGCGCTCCGGGTGAATCGCTGACGTCATCCAACTCGCTCCTCCAGCGCCGTTTTCCTGCCGCGCCGCGAGGTGCCATGAGCATGACAGCGAACGCACTGAATGCACGCCTGCTTTCGAGTCCCTAGATTCAGAGAGAAGCGCAACCGTCGTCATTTAATGTCCTCTCACCGTTTAGATCCGCCAGGCAAAATTCAGGAATTGAGAAGAAATAATAACAATTAGAGGCATCATGAAAATTTGCGATTAGTTCAGTTGTTAAAATTTGTTATTATTTCAGTAGACGTGTAAAATTGTTCGCGTAGTGTGAAAAGCAGCGTGAATGAGATATGCCAGCATTGGCCTCTCACACAAGTAAGTTCTAAGTAAAACTTTTGGTCAAAATATAATAATAGAAATAATAATAATAATAATAATAATAATAATAATAATAATAATAATACATTAGACAGAAGACACCAGCATTATCTCGAATTTCCAAGAACTTTAAAATAGTTCAATTTCTTTCACGTTCCGTAAGACATGCTTTTACTCAGACGTCGAAATATTCGAAATTCGAATTCTGTTGATTTCCCTTAGACTTCGAGATTTCGAGTTTCGACGTATTATCTCTCCTTGGGATCATTTTGGTGCTCACTATCGTTTACTGTAGTTTGAATATCTGCCACTGGATGCAATTTCCTAAGAACTGAGTTTACTAGACAATGTTTCTTCAACGATAATTCGACAAAGGGTGGTCTTTCGTCTCAAATACAAATTTATTTTGATAATGGACCAATGGGCCAACTTTTCCAAAGTTTGCCGTGAAAGCATTTCAAAACATTATGTACTTATGTGACGACCACATCCACTTTCATCCACATGCGTAATTCATGGATTGTCAGCAATGATACCAACCGAACTGAACTTCAGACAAAACAGTCCCATGTGATTGCTATCTGAACACTTTAATGCAAAATAGTTCATTCTTTTGCAATTTACCACCAACTACGTTGCTCACTACAAAGGTAGAACTGTTCATCCACTAATATCATTTAGAGGCATTCTCCATTATTCAAAATAAAGCGTAATAATATGAATTGTGGTGATTACGATTTCTGAATTCGAGTTGTCAAGAGTTCGAGATATAGAAGTTCAAATTATCGAGGTTCCGCAAATACATTCCTTTCTGGGTTAGGGCGTGGTACACGAAGTCCGACGTGGTACGCGAAATCCGTCGTGGTCCGCGAAGTCCGAAGTGGTCCGCGAAGTCCGAAGTGGTCCGCGAAGTCCGAAGTGGTCCGCGAAGTCCGAAGTGGTCCGCGAAGTCCGAAGTGGTCCGCGAAATCCGAAGTGGTCCGCGCGATGGGGACAGGGCCCCTGCCGCCAGATGAGCGCCGCACCTGACTATTGGTTTTTCATCTGCGCAAATCTCTGGCGAAATTATCGCGACGGAAATTAGTGTCGTTTCATAATAACATATCTGAGTTTTAAAAAAAAGTAGGGAATTGCGGGACTCATTTAAACTTTTTTGGGTTCATCGCTAAATCAAGATTACTGTGACCTCGGTATGTTTTAAAATTTGTGAATTAAGGGACGCTATTATGGTTTTTGTGTCATTAGCGTTTTTGTCTGTGTGTGCTGCCAACTCATCGTTCCTTTGTCATATAAATTAAAAGATGTATATCAACAAACGCATTCCAGCAATACCACTGTACTGTCGTGACGTGTTATTAAAACAATTTCGCTTCTATGAGTACTATGATCACTATCATCTCTACCTTTTTCTCCCTGCAGTACTGGTTGACCTATATTCTGTGCTGCCGCCCGCTCAAGAACTTTTGCCCGTCTCATAAGATTCCAACCTCTCCTTCCTCTCTCTCGTCACCGGGAACGTACGGATCTTCAGTCTTCCATCTTTGTCGCCTGTGCCACCGTCGCCGCCGCCGCCACCGCCACCACCACCACCACCACCACCACCACCCTCCGCCGCCACCTCCGCCGCCACCTCCGCAGCCGCCGCTGGCGCTGCCGCTGCGGCTACCGTTGCCACAAACCCTACCGCGTCCGCCGCTGCCTTCGCAGTCTACCCATCTACGCCGCCGCAGGGCCTCCAGGGAAGGGGTAACGAATGAGCGGCGTCAGGCGCCGGTGTGCAAGAAGTTGCCCCGTGCAAACCTCGCACCCTCACTTTGTCTCCGGCGCCCTCGCCTTCCCCCCCCCCCGCCCGGGCGCGCCGGGGCATTTTTTGTTTGTTTTCTCCTGCCCGCCGCCGCCGCCGCCAGTGTGTCACTAGAGCGCCCGCCCTCCCGCGGCTAAGACAAAGCGGCGCTAAGGTGGCCAAAAAGTGTGGGCGGCCGCGTTGGAAAGGTCTGCGGCAGGGGCGTGGCCGCCGCGGTCGGCCGGCCAGTGCGTTAGCTGTCGGAATGCAGCGCCCACCTGGACGGAGCAAGAGTAGGGCGTCTGGGGGACTGCGAAGCCCAAACTGAAATTTTTAGTGTGAAATGGTGTTGGTGAAGGCCGTGAGGGAATTCTTTCGTGAGAGAAAGTAACGAGTTTCTGCGTCAACATTCGAAGCGTAAACCGTTATAAATATGGATGTTAAATATGTATTTTGAATGTCCAAAACCAATTAAGTTTTTTTTTATTTTTACCGGTTGCACCTTTCGAATATTGATAGATTTTTCGCTGTAGAAAGTATATTTTATTTAATCCCTATACTTCATTCGCATTCGATATGTGGAGGAATGTTCAAAAAAATATATTTCTAGAGTTGTATGTGTGCCATATTTTTGTCTGTATCATCATGTGTTCCTTTACTGGGATTTGGTCTGATAATCAAATAAAGAATGGAAGCGGTGAAGGCTGTGGAAAGCCCTGCCCAAACGATGCCCTCAACCACTAAGCCGAGAGATAGTCTGCGAGTGGAGGCAGCGAACGTTGCTGCGGCGTCCCTCGTCTGTATCTCCGCCGTGCCTAGCTGCGGAGGCGGCGCGGCGGTTCTACGCGAAAGCCACCGCGCGGACATTAGGCGCCCATTATCGTTTCTTTGCGCGCTGCCGTGGCGGCCTCCGTCGCTCGCTCCGCCCGCCCCAGCGCCCGACGCCGGTCCCGCCGCAGGCCCCCGGCCCTCTCAGCGTCCTCCGCCCCGGGTTTGCTTCCCCGCCGCCTCCCCCCCTCCGCCTCCTGGCCTTCGCCGCCCCGCCGCCTCCGACACCCCCACCCGCCTCCGCATATCCCCCCCCCCGACCGCCCGCCCCCCGCCGCCACCGCCTCCCCTCCGCCGCCCCCCCCCTTCCGCTCCACAGTCCCCCTCACTGTACCATCTCCAGGACTGTGCCGTCGACTCCGCCTCTTGCTTTCCCGCATAGCATTGCTGCTACTTGACCGCCCCCCGTCCCAACCGTCTGCCGCCACCGCCACCGACTTCGCCTTGTCTGCGCCGCTGCCTGGCCGCCACCCCCGCCGCCTCCGCCGCGAGGCCGCCCGGCGCCCGTTCGCCGGAGTCGCTAACGCTGCGGTTCGCCTTTACGGCCGCCTGCGGACAGCCGCTGCTCTCGCTGCGGCGACACCTTTTTGCCAGGGCCCGCAAAGAACCGCGGCCCCGGGCCGCACAAGGCTTTCTTGGACGTGGACTGTACCTTTGCGTAACTATGAGACCGCTTTCTTCATTAAGATAATAGGCTACTAGTTCAGTAAAGATTTAGATTAGCTATAATCGTGTGCCTAGGCGTATTTTTTCAGGTCTGTGCCTCGTTATTTTCTGAGAGAACGTTAATGTTCGTGAGCTTTAAACTCTGAATAATTTGTGTGCTTTGTTTATTTCGCAATCTGTTCTCGGAGAGTGCAGTGAGATCGCGCTGAGCAGCACAACAAAGTGTACTTAACCCTTCCAGTATTTTCATGATCCATCGTTTTCTTCGCAAATAAAACAAGGAGCACTAAAGGTTTTCAATAAAATAAAAGAGAGTTGGTGATGGCTTAATGGATGACTTGGATCCCTCACAATCATGTGTGGTAAAAGGCATCAGATGAGACGGGGATCAGGTTCCCTTCAATATAATAATATGGACAGTTATACATTTTCTTCCTCAAACTCATTTGGCATAGAAACCTGCTTAGGTTCGGGATTTTAATGAAGTTTTATAACCTTCAGTATACAATTGAAGTATTTAAAGTTACTAATTCTCATATGAATTTAGACACTTTCAAATGTTTTTGAAAAAACTGTATGCACACGTATCGTGTCGAGTTTTTCATTGCTACTGCACATATTATCCTTATGAATAAGTTGCTTATTCTTTAAAATGACGGAAGCAGATTTATTTCGTCAACATAGTTTGGCCGGGAGAGACAGACTTATTGTCTCGACTCCTACAGCCCCCCGGAAAGTGAAACCGGTAGGCAAAATTAACAGACCTCCTCTCTCTGTTTCCCTCCCTCCCTGTCTGCCTCCCTCCCTCACTCTCTCCTCTCTCTCTCTCTCTCTCTCTCTCGTAAGCACTCACTGGATTTGCTATAACCCGTTACGTAAGAAATCTCGCACGCGCTCGTGAGAACGCATCGTGACGCATTGATTTCGTGTGCGATGAATCGTCTGATGCGTTCGTAACAGACGTGATGGAACGTTTAGAACCCTTTTTTGTAGAAACGGTGTTGTGCCGTATTCCAAAAGAAAAAAGTCTACAGAAAGCCTGCTGTCAGTTCTAATCTGCGACCATTGGGCGCTGGAACCTGTTTTTCTATTTGAACTTCGGACTTAGTAACACGGCGTGATACGTGTAGGTGGATTTATGCATCTGGGTCGACGTGTGTGCATTGCGACTAAATCTGCATCGAGCCAAGTTTGTGTGGTTGCAAATTACGAGCAGCCATTGAAAACGGTCGTGAGGGGATAATGTTGTAATCTAGAATGGCAAGTGGGTAAAATGCTGAGGGTTTACATGCAACAAACGTGACAATACGTATGTGGTCATAAACTTAGGTGTCACTTTGTACGACTTAAAAAGCAGGAAATGCAGTTCATTCAGATAAGATTCTGTGAATGAAAGAAGGAATTAATAAAATAAACGACGTTGACCGCGAAATCCGGCATTGACAGAATACACGAAGAAAATATCATTTAGAAAAGAACATGATTCGATAACGAACCTCACTAAAACTCTTGTTGTAAAAAATACATATTCTCATCTCGACTTGTGTGGTAAAGGTAGTCTTTTATCATATCGCTCCGACACCAAATCACAGTCAATAAATACTGATACGGCCGAAAAGCCTTCCGCCCATTTCGTGTTCTTAGCCTCGGCAATCGGAAACAAAAACATACCGTGGCGCTGGTGGCTTTCGTGAACTGTCAACGGCCTCCGCCGTCACAGTCTGCCGTGTTGTTTCTGTGGCGGCCAACCCAAACAACCGCGGCCGCTGCGCGATTACGCTAAACGGAACATAGTGTGCGCCGCAAGTGACGACCGTTTCCGGTCACGGGCTTCGAAGGTCGCACGCTAACAGGAGATCCATTGCCTTCCTCCAGCCGTATCTACGTCCATGTCGTCCATCTCCCTGCAGGTTCATTGAAAATCTATGAAGATCCTACTGCCGTATACGTTGGAATATCCGCTTAGCTACCCACAGCCTGGTTCACTCCAATCCTATGACGTACTCTTAGCTAAGTCTTTCTCATATTTAATTTCGCTACATCTAACGTAATGGTTCCGTAAGGTCACATATAGCAGTTGAACGATTTATCTTCCACTTCATTCCGTTTACTACCATTCTACCTCATCAGATTCACCATCCCAGTATATCATCCACCATTCGCCATCCCATCATCCGTCGCACTATCCCTTCATATCTACAACTCTCAACACACACCATACCTGCTCCATTTCGTAACCCATTGTGTGCCCCATGGGGTTCACTGGTTCTTCTTGACCCTTTCATCAACTCCTCGCTTTCCCAAGTCTCCAGACGTCTTCCTTTTCCTTGGCAAACAACTGTTAGAATAACGCCCTCATATCCCCATCGAAGCAAACTGCTCCATCGTGTCTACTACAAACGTCACGGTTTTCCTCCATCTCCCCATTTCCATCCGCCTCCACCGCCGTCCGGCTGCCATGATGGATGGCTGGAGCGCTCCGTCGCGGCGGTCCCCGACACCACCCTCCCCTCCCCCACTCACCCTTCCCCCCTCCCCGCCACCTCCCTGCCCGTCGCCTTCGGGACCGTGTGCTTATCTTCCCCCGCGGGCAATGCATATTTCGCGTGATCCCGGTCGGGCGTGAAAAAAATGACCCCGAAGGTTTGACAGCCACGTTGTTGATGGTTTTAGATTACACGTCAGTATGTTGCTGCGTAATTAAAAGGATAGAATTAATTTCTGCGTCCTGGGCGGCGGGCAGTGGATTCCGAGGCCCCTTTCGGTCGACAAACTCTCCGTTCCTCTCGCTTCTCCCGCACGCGCTGCACGGGAGGTTTCGAAACCACGCGTGCGCCGGCCGCAGGTGTGTTCGTTATTCCGTGAAGACCACGAAGAACGTTTAAGATTTGCATTCTTTGGAATTCATCATTATTAAATGTACAGTGGCGTGGGCAATTTTGTTTCATTATAAGATGATGTACAAATGTTGGTCTTCGTGTTAAGAGTGAAAGAACTTCATTCAGTTTTTTGGTTAACAGTTCATTGTAAAGTTAAAGCGAAATTTTAAAATTTTGCTCTGGATTAAATTCATTTTATATCGTATTTCATGTTTGCAGCCCTGAGTGGATGTCGCAGTCGACCCACTCTTTGTCATGAAGGATCTCTTCACTCCCTTTCTTGCTCATTCTTTGAAGTAGTATCTTTCAGCTGCAACCTACCTACTTCTCTATCGCTAGTACCCCCTAATATATTTTCCGTTGGATGCGTCCCCTCGCCGTATCAACACGTCAAAGTAATCTTCGTTTCTCCAGGACCCCTTTCAGTGACCACACAACAACAAAAAAAACTTACCCGAACTTTTCCCTTTACGTCTCCATTTACACGCAGGCGCCTTTCATTCGTCGCGCGGTCTGGCCGTAACGTGACCCCGCGTCGTTGAGGGAACGAACGTATCGAAAACGTCGTCAGGCAGGTCGTCGCTGCCGAACCGATGGACGCCGCGCAGTGGGAGGAAACAAAAGCGCGCGCAAAGAAACAAATGCGTCTTCACGTTCACGAACCACTTTTCTAATGACAGAATGTTTCGAAACGTATTAATATGTATTATTAAATAATAATAATAATAATAATAATAATAATAATAATAATAATAATAATAATGTCATGTGAAAATAATTACATTCGTGCAAATAAGAACAACGTTTTGTCAGCTTACTGGTTATTTTTAACTGATCACAATTTTTTAAGAAAGTAGTTCGTAGTAATTTTTTAATCTCCAAAGGAATATATCTATTTTTGTTTGTTTTATAACACATATTAATGAAGCATTTTTTGTATTTTTTAAATCAACAGTCAGAGTCAATTGAGGTAAATCACACTATGGTGTTGGATGATTGTAATTGCATTTGACTTAATTCAAGGAAAATAAAGCATCGCTTTAAAAGTTGAGATATATTTTACAAGGCGTTCAAAATTACATATAATTCGTAGAAATGGAAGCATTCATTAGTCAAATATATAAAAACAATCAAAGTGGTGTGTTTGCTGTGCTAGCGGGCGAGATGTTTTATTTGGCGGAAACGTCCAACTTTGAAGTCGTAGTCGTGATGTGGATGTAGAAATTTATAAAGTACATTTTTAAATTTCTCGTGATTTGATATTTAGATATTTATTTAGTCAAAAAACAGGGAAAAAAAGACTGCATGTGCGGCATGGGGGAGAAAATCAACTGAGCACGCTTTCTTGAGTTTCAGAATCCCTTCCAACAATTTAACTAATAATAGTTGAAAGGAAAAAACAAAGTGTATAAAATAATAGTGTATTATTATTAATAATAATAATAATAATAATAATAATAACAATAATAATAATAATAAAATTAAGGAAGCGCCAGAATAACATTTGAAGTTTCACGTTTCACGTTTAAATATTGACATTTACTTATATATTTTTTTAAGTTTCATTTTTTTGGCTTTCCTTTTTTGGTGTTTGGGCTCGCGTCATACGAGTGTGCGGCGTCGGTTTCGGCGTCGGCGTCGGCGTCGGTCGGTGACGGCGAGTGTCTCGTGCCGCGCAACGTCGCGTGGCGTGCCGCGCGGGAAGGAGTGTGGAGAGAGGGAGGGAGGGAGGGAGAAGGAACCCTCTCGAAATCCATTAGCGAGTCGCACACGAACACGCGTTCCCGGAACAAGGGCCCGTGCCTTTTGGGTTCCCGCGCCGTCACGGCCGGCGCCGCAATACCGACTCCACTCGGTCGTCTGGGCGTCGCGTCGGGAGCGTATTGTTGGGGTCTGCCCATCTGTGCAGCCTCCAACCGCCTTGTAATAATGAAAAATGAGTGCACAATGGGTTTTGTTAGCTATTAGTTCCAAGTCGATAATAATTAAAAACTATTTGTCGAATGGACGGTACTTGCAATAATGGTGATACAGAGCATAAGGAAGAGATCTTTTTTCTTGCTGGTGAAGTAGACCTAACTATCATAAGATTGAGCGTAAGAGCGACTACATCTCCATTGAGATGAAACGTAAAACTGAAAAATTGCTGTATAATTGTAAAATGTAGCCTACAGCGTACATTTTAAAATATTTGTTTTTTTGATTTCAAAAACACAGTTTATTACGTTAGCTTTATATTTGTTATATGTTGTGGGAATCCAACTCGTGAAACCTCTAAATTTAACAGTGTGCTCTTCGGTATACTAATATGGAGTAATATATCTTTTAATGCGAATGAATTTTTCATATAGTTCTTTTTAAAAACTATTTTACAGTCTTTTATTTTTTATTCACACAACATTCTTACTTTATTTTCATCATGTACATGCAACGCATTCTCTACACCCTCGGACTCTTCAGCGTCAGTTCACAACGCCCATGGTAGTACAGGTATGCCCCAAGGGCGTCCCCAAGGGCTTCGTGGGAATAGCCGCTTTCTGCTTCTCCTCGTACTTAGCGCAGTGCGCTGTGGACTTTGGGGAGGATTTTGTTTGTCT
This sequence comes from Teleogryllus oceanicus, assembly GCA_964035755.1. Classification (NCBI taxonomy): domain Eukaryota; kingdom Metazoa; phylum Arthropoda; class Insecta; order Orthoptera; family Gryllidae; genus Teleogryllus; species Teleogryllus oceanicus. Next base: position 127,763,992 of record CAXIVR010000003.1, on the reverse strand, counting down.
CCCGCGCACTCTCGTGCTTGGGCGATTGCGCATGCGCAGTGGGGGAATGCGGAGAGCGCCTTCGCTAATTGTGCTCTTCACTCGCGATTTATTGACTCTCCCGAAGCGGAAAGTGATGACTCGAGAGAAGCGCGCCCGTGTGCTCGAATTGGTGACTTGTTTGCATTTGTGATTAGTCGTGCACAATATGTGTTCGCCAAACCGAATGCTAATACGAAATTTTAAGGTTTAATTGAATTGTTTTTGGCTCTTGAAAAGCATTATTATCGAATAGCATTTCTTGAAGAGGACGATGGAGAAATTTCAAATAATATGTATGGTGTTGTATTGCTAAGTACTGTATTTAAGTCTTTTTTCGTCTTTGGAAAGGAGGTTTCAATATTTTAACGGAATATTTCCAATCAGAGATTACAATAATATACTCCAAGAAGTACCTGACTCGTACTGTATCGTTTATATTAATTATGGCAGTGTTAAGAAGTTTTCTGTCGGAGTATTGTGAAAACGAAACCTTTTTGCAAATATTCACGTAAATTGTATTGGCAAATATGAAATTATTTTTTGTTTCTAAATATACAAAGAGAATGTATATTTATACATACATAATGATTCCGGCATATTTAAATAAAATTGTATGCATAGTTTATTTAGAAAAAATATTTATATTTTTATTCAATATTACTGTATTACACCAGTAATTGAAGTAATACGAAGCCTAAAACTGTACATGCTTTCACACTGCGCGTCTCAGGATAGCACATTTAGGAGGGCCTGAGTGAAATGACGCCTGTTTGCAACATTGTAGAATCCATTCCTGCGCGGAAGGTACAGTTTAATGGTTTTCGCGAACGGACGTTTCACGGGGAGCGCTCCCGAAATTGGTGTACTCGGATGCGGCGTTTACCTTGGCCTTACGGGTCCTGGGTAAACGCGGCGCGGCGCCGTGCCGGGCGAGGCGCGCAGCGGGAGTCGGCCGCTCGGGGGCAGGGGGGCATGGAAGGACTGGGCGTCGCTGCAGGGCTGGCCGGCCCGACAGCAGCCGCTCTGTCTGACCTTTACTCACCTCCTCTGTTTGCCGCACAGCTCCCAGATTCCCGCATCCAGCCAGGCCCTTTGCCGCAACTTACTACCTTGCTACCGACGGCTTTGGTTACCAACCTGCCGTCGTGTTCTGCTATCAGCTACACTTTCTCGCAGCGTTTGTTCGTTTGAAACCAATGGTGGAAGAATTGAGAGTTTTAACAGATTATGAAATTATTATTTTTGGAGTTAGTAGTCTTTAAACTCTTCTGAGATAGGACACCACTAAGCTATTATGAGTTAATGAATATTGTTATGGATATCATTGGGTGTGGGTGGGTTGTCATTGCCTTCCACATTTACTAAATGAAAACACCTAGGACTTACGTGAGAAACAAACTCGAAACGTTCCTTTCCCCGAAGAACGGTTGCCACCGAAGACGTGTGCGAACGACAATAGTGAATTGAGACTAACATATTACTGCTATTTACTGAGGAGTTCATTTCATTTCAACGTTTGGCATCCAATTATATTTTGCCCGGAGTTCGTTTATATCCACATCGCCTCTTTGAAAGCTTAATTACTATGCAACGCTCATTTCCCGGTGGCTATTCTTTTCTGATTTACCTACTGACCTCAATTCCGCTATCAGCCGTCCATCGCCTTCGATCAGTCGCATCCCTTCTCCGCTCTCCCTTCGGCGCCCGTTTTCTCTCCTCTCCGCTCGCGCCCGCCCGCTCTCCTCCGCCGCCGCCGGCAGCTGCCCGGCGCAGCCCTAATCGATGCCCATCGATCTCCAGCGACCCGCGCCGCCCTTCGTCACTCTCGCTTCAATCTTCTGCCGCCGCCCACCGGCTGCCCGCCCGTCCCCCGCCCGCCCGTCGTCCCCGCCCGCCCGTGGCCCCCGTCCGCCCGTCGCCCCCGCCCGCCCGTCGCCTTCGCCCGCCCGCCGGGCCGTGATGCGCGCCCGGGACGCGATCGCAAAAGTGGGCCGAAAGTTACGAGACATCGCGTTAGAACGGCGATATTAGGGAGTGCACCCTCGAACGTTAAGGCACTATTGATCTTCTACGCATGCTCCGTTCAAGTTTCCCTTCACTTTAGTGCATCTGCACATACGCAAAAGATCCATAGTGATGTCCACTAGTGCGTGCAGAAACTCCTTATGAGGCAGATGCGTGCGCAGATGCACCAACGTGATGCGAAACGTGAACTGCTCATGCCCAGAAGAGCTTTCTTAAGAACTTACTGGTTGGAACTGTGAGGGCCAGAATTCCAAAGGCAGAGGTTAATGTTGATAGTATGGTTCGTAACGTTAAAAAATACCAATAAAAACTGTTCTAGGATTAAACAAGATGGACCCAAATAGACTACTAAAGTTAGTACTCTTATATATACGTAGGGCTACCGAAACGTGGAATAAGTTCTCAGAGCAGTTCTTAGTTTCGGAACGGATCTTTGGCAATTCTTGTAAATGAACAACAACAACAACACTAACAACTATATTTTCTACGAAAGTTGAAATAAGAGATCCAGTACCAGAAAAGTTCTTCGAACGTCTGGCACCTGCAACTCGTGATTTATTGAATATTTATTTTACGACCCGAATAAATACATTCGAAGAGTCTAGCATATCATTTGAAATTGCCTTTCATAAATACATCCACAATAGATCAATTTTGAACAATAAATAATTGTGTGGTCATTTGGACTTGTTCCTGCCAGAATTAGAATGTTCTGAAGCAGCGTCATCGATATCTCGGTATCGTTCTTTTAATTGGTTTACTATAATAAGATTTCTAAATACAGTACACCTGAAGTGAACGAATCAATTTCCTTTTGGGTTAAGTATTGTAGATTTTAGTCCAGCTGCTTTAAACGTGGGTCCACTGTATTCCACCGTCGACGCTAGCGCCCCAGCCCCTGCGTCTATCGATTCGCCCTGCGCTGAATAAAGAGGAGTGGCCCGCGTCTTGAATTGCGAGTCCGGAACTGCAGGCTTCGATTCTCGAGCGCGCCCGTGCCGCGAATCCACCACAGGCTCCGAAGATACTCGCCTTTTTCCTTTCCTCTCACCCGCCCTCTCACCGCCACGACGTCGTCACCCGTCTCTTTCTTCCTTCCGAATACTCCCGTCGCACTCGCTCGGGAGGGTTTGGGGGTTGGTACCCCTTCAGGGAACCCCGACCGTCCCTGGAGAGAGCGTCCGTGAATAGTGGCGGGTCAGTCGCATTCTATCCTTTTCCCACTATTTGTACTAGCTTGTTTGTTTCTTTTCTTATCTTTTCTAGGTCCCCCATTTATATTCTGCCCTCAAATAGATTGAACTTTTATTTTTCTCCATTTCCCCTCCCGAGCTGTTTTTATTTCTTTGGGTCCGGTAAAATTTGCAGACTATTTTAGAACGAAAGAATTTTGTGCAACTATCGACTATAACAATTCTCCCCCTCCCAAAATGAAATCTCGTTATGTCATACTTATTTCTTCTGTGGCATCAAGTAAATATTTAATGTTTTTTTTTGTGCTTTGTGGTGCTATTGTGATTTTTTTCTGTTGGTTTCACAACTGTCAAAAGCGATGTTAACAACTATAAATCTGCAAGAACAAGGCGAGTAGCGAGTTAAATTTTCCCAGGCAGATTGTGTTTCCGCGAAAGAGATTACCTCGACCTCATGTTGCGTGCCTATATTTTATTCCTTGTGGAGAGGTTTCAGATCTTGTTTGTTGTGTTCGCTATCGTGTTCCAAACGTTCCACTCTGGCTTTTGAAGTAACTCGATATTTATTTTTCGTATAATTGGGAGCTATAAATCATAATACTGTCTCATAGAGAATTTATGGACCCAGCTGAGGTAAATAACGATGAAATAGCTCTGATAACTGCAAGGATATCCAGTTCGACTCTTTTCATCATTGCTATATTCGACGAATAACAACTAGATATTCTTTTGTGTTTTGCCTTCTTGACGTACTATTCTGCATGTCAGCTCCACCATTTAATTTCCGATTACCATCGTATTTTAGTATTATTCTTTTTGCAGTATATTACTGCGTTGAGGCGATATCTGGAGCCGCAAAGGATACACATTTTGAGGAGATAAAATTGCCTTAAAGAGGTAGAGGGAGAAAAATGCACCACCCCGTCTCTAACTGCTTCTTTCTCATTTCCACCACCAGCTACTGTGCAAACGGGCCTCCGAAAGTCAATGACAAGCTGAGAGGGACGCTACCGTCGACAAAGCAGGGGGTTCCAACCGATTTATTACATTTTATGTTTTATTCGCCGCATTTTTTTCGAGAAACCCCCGACCAACTCCATCCTCCGGAGCACCCTCTCCCCGCCCGAGCCTCTCGATGGCGCGAGCTGTGTCTCGGGTCACGCGAGGCAGCCGACGGAGCGAAAGAGTTGGCGGGACATTAGAGACCGGGCGCGCGGCCGCGTTTCCAATTTTTTCCACGTTCATATCCTTTGCGTCCGAAAGTATATTACCAACTTTTCTTTGCCAGCGTACTTTTCGTGCAGCTAATTTGAATACAAAAAACCGCGTTCTTAATGCTTTTTCCCCTCCAAACCTTGCCAGAAATTAACATACTGTTCTCGTTTCAATCTAGTTTACTCGGTGTTAATCTCCAACTTTGTCCTTTTTTTGCGAGCGCGCGCGCGCGCGCGCGGAGAGAAAAGTTGAACGAAAATACGAATTTGGAAACTCGATATTGTTCTATAGGGAAATATGCAAATATAAACGCGAAGCTTTCTGCCCATGTATCCTAACAAGGCGAGACCGTAAAGTTAGGCAGCGGGTGTCAGCGTGAAAGCGCGACGGACCTCGGCGGTCGTGCGAATGAATGGGGGTGGGCGTGCGGGCACTGAAGTGCGGGGCAAGTGACGAGCCAGACTGCGTGGCTGGAAGAGGCGGCAAGAGATGGATTCTGGAAGGCATATGAGTAGGATGCGTGGAAGGGCGTGGTGCGTTAGAAGTTTGGGGGTGTTGCGGTGTCGTCGAATCGGAATGCTGAACGCCACCATTATGACGTCACTGTAGTGACGTGTAAGATCCCGATTGGACAACACACAAATCAGTTGATATCCTTCAAACGAAGCTCTGTGAAAACCACAGTATAATGGGAACTATTTAAGTAATAATGAAAGATGAGCATTACAATGAAGTTGTACTTGAAAAATTGGGCGAAGGAGTATAGAAATGTAAGGCAGATGAAATGGAAGATAAGAAGTATAAGAGAGAAGGGTGCGTGAATATGAATTAGATGGGACAATTTGAGATCATGTGTATGTAGCATGAAGAGTAAAATCTAAATAATGGAATACTACAGGAGTGCACAAGAAGCAATGGAGCGCACAACCCGCGAGCTATTCTGACCAAACGAGGGAGCGCGCACGCGCGCTCATACACACACACACACACACACACACACACACACATACACGCCCGTATACACACACAGAGCCGAACGGAGGGGCGCTTGCGGGCCGGGAAGGCGGAACGACGCAAACACAGACGCACATTCGTCAAGGGAGGCGCGCAATTCCGCGGCACCGCGCGTGGGCGTGCGCGCGCGGGCGTGCGTGGGCGGGCGGGGAGGTGCGAAGCGTGGCCGCCCCGGGCGACGGACGGCCCCGGCCCAGCCCGGTCCGGCCCGCCCCGACCGGGCCCCGCAGCGCAGTCGGAAACGCGCCCGCCGCGCCGCCGCGCGCGTTGTTATGCTAATCGCCCACCGCGCAGCTCCCAGCGCCACCGCTGCCCCTCTCTCCATGCACCCCCATACCCCACTCCGAAAACACGCGCCATCTCATGACTTCGGTTTTAACATGTAAAGGGCCCACGGTGAGTTAGGTTTTCAAGTACACCGTCAGAAACATTATTTAATTTAATGTATTAATGTGCTTGAAATTTTATGTATCTCGTACATTAAAAATACCCTAATTTATTTGTATATTAAATTTAGTTATTTAATTAAAATCATTGTAGATGTTCTGATTCCCCTGCCTCTAATCGTTCCTATCATATATTCACAATCACCAATCCATCAAGATCAGGCATTCATCATTCATTCATTCTAGATATGAACATAAAGCTTGAACTCTTGCATCCTAATGTGCATTAAATTTAATGTGTGTTCACTGTAATTATTTTTAATACTTTTACATTAAAGCAATGCAATAGGCATCCTTCACCCGTCCGTCCCTCTTCCTCTCATAAACACTTGTGTAGTTTCTTCTCGTCTGCATCGTCTACGATGGAAAGCCGTTCATCGTACGTTGGTCCTTCAGACGCATTTAGCAGGTGCGATGCTAATAGAGATGTGGCCGTTTGTGCAGACTGTTTCTTGTTACGTACAGGCAACTCTTCAAACATTGAATTCTGCTGGTTGGTTTCCTACATATTCGCCCTGTTTTGTTCCATGTATTGCATTGTCTTAGTTCATTCTCGTTTTGTTACCAGTCTCGTTTTCTTTCGCTTGGCTTCCTTTCTCCATCCACTCCGCTCTTGGGGCATGAAATAAACCCCTTTCAATTCACTTTCGCCTCGACGCTTTGAATAATATTTTAACTTGGACTTCATAATTGTATTTTCCCTCTCTTACTTTTTAGCCTGTACTTCCGTGCTCATTACGTGCCCGACTTGCTCTCTCTCTCTTTTTATGTCGCGTTCCCTTCATCTTTCGCCTCTGTCGCGTCAACCGGTGTCGAGCCGGCACCCGCACGCCGCCCACCGTGTCCCGAGGCCAGTGCAAGGCGACAGTTCGCGGAGCGAGGTGCTTTAAACCGCGACGGCGGCGGCGGCTGGAGTAGGAGCCGCGGGTTGCCCAACGCGTAGGCGGCGGCGGCGTCGGCGGCGAGCGTGCAACGGAGCGAGGTGCTTGTCTGCGCTCAAGGCCGGCGACCGGCTTGCCGCCCAGGGGAGCGAACCCTGCGACCGCTGAATCAGCGGGCACGGCGTCGCCACCGTGGCGCCACACCGTCGACGCCCCCGTCACCTCCGCCGCCGCCGCCGCCGCCGCACAGTGTGAGATTTGACGAAGCTAGCCGCTCAAAATACCCCTTTCCCAACTCAGCATTTAAGGCAAGATGATGAAACTAATGTCTTCTTAGATAGTGAGAGCACATGGGTGCACTGTTTGTTTAGTGTTAGGCAGGACGCCCGTGAGCCCTGTGCAGTTGCTTTGTGCAGAGTGTAGAAGAAACACGTATTGACGCCTTTACTTTGCAGTTACAGTGATAAATCTGACTGAATCGGATTCAGTAAGGTTTGTACTTTAATTTTATATTAGTTTAGAGATATTTAAATAAAAAAATAATATTAAAATGACTCTCAAAGTGGAGTCTTAAAATCTCTGAATTTTTAAATTTTAAATATCCGCCGCCGCCACCGCTACCCCGCCACCGCCACCGCCACCGCCACGAGATAGTCCTAGAATCATGGCAGTGGATAGGTGTGATAGAAACATGATTATGAAGTTGATGGTAATTACTAATGGTTCTTGGCCACAGATGTTGTGGTGAAGGTGTTGGGAGACGACTCCATCGATGTCAAGGAGACCGCTTGCGGGGGCGGTGAAAGTAACTGTTGCGTGATGCAGGAGGTACAGGAAATTGTAGCGCCAATGTTGACTAATTGGATGAATTGATTTGTAAGCTCTCCGTACATGTGCGTATGCTTTCAAAAATTCCGAGTTGTTGTTGACCTTTTAAAATAGGGTAACATTTCTATCGAGCATCTCAATCGACGTGAACTTTGAGAGTCATGAAATAATAGTGTGAGTGAAATGTTGGGAGATACGAAAATATGACACAAAAAGGTATCTTTATTTCAATCTTTGCGTCTCAAAAAAAAATTGACAGGGTCATTAAAGTGGTATAGGGTCCAGGGTTAAATAACCTTCGACATTTCAAATTATCTCTATTTTAGAGAGATCAGCATCAGTAGTGCTCCTAAAATATCATTTTATACTGTAATGGAATTTTAATAAAATAAAACATTAACATCGAAATCAGAATGGAGCTAAATTTCCTGAATTTAATGTGTATGTTAGAGACACATATCTAGAAATGTATAACGAATAAGCAACGAATAAGTATAACCCTAAGCAAATTTGCTCCTCTCCTCTGCCTACGTGGACTTCCTTCTGGGTCAATAATTTCACTGAAAGTTTGCCCATACAAGTCTAAATATTTTGTAGTGTAAAATATTAAAAATTATGGTGATGTTGAATGCGGACTTCTATTGGTACGTTGCTGAGATCGTGAGAGGCGAGGCATGTATAGAACCGATCGTGGGAGTGACTACGGCAACGGAGGTGGCAGTGGTTTAAATATTGAACGAGTAAAAAATTAAATTGGAAGTTGAATGCGGGCCACTATTGGGTGAGAGGGAGAGGGGACTCGTGGGCGTGGCAACGGCAAAAGGGCTCGGACAAGCACAGTAATTGTCTGCTGAAAATCTCCCAGCCTCCTTCCTCGCCGCGCTCTCCACCGCTTCTTCTCTCGGGAGCGATGTGCCGATGAGTGGGAAGTGTTGACTTCGTTTTCTTCTCTTTTGCGGTGCCGTTCGAGGCTTTGATTGTGTTAGAACGTTTTATAGTTGAAGTGGCCTTATAAGGACCGTCGAAATCTCGAGCTGAGGAATCAGGAGTCAAGGTCGTGGAAATGAGTCAGGAAAAGTGGCGTGAATACGTGGGGGTGATTAAGGGTTCTCTGAAGTCCTTAAGGTACTGATTTATGATTCGGCGCCATTCTCTTGGGATGTTCGAGGAAGCCAATGAAATAGAACGAAGGAAGGTGAATCCTTCGCGTCGTATCGGAGGAAATGATTCTGTGGTTTTGTCAAAATGGCATTGAAGTCTTCTTTTCTTTTATACTGTATTTCGATTCGACGGGTGATATGGGTCTGTATTACACGTTTGACAGTGAGAATATCATTGTGTATGGATCATATAATAATGGGTGTTGTGTTAGTGGGTATTCATAACAAACGCTAGTTTCAAAATGAATATACTGTTCCTAAAAAATAAATTTTGCAATTATACTTCGATGTTATATCTCTTCTTAAATACAAAGGCAACACGTGTGGGACTTAAGTTCTTAACCTGCAGTGCAGCAAACGCAGTCGTGATCACGCTCCTTAGAAAATCCGTAATTGAATTTACGCCACCCATTTCAGGGGCGCGGTAATCGCCGTTGCAACTCCGGGAGTTTAATGTCACGTGCTCATCGGTTTCTCTTTAAGGCGCGTCCCACGCACGCGGATACTCGTTTAAAACGCGATGTAGTGAACGCGGCCGCCTCCGTAGCCGCCGCTGTCGCTGCCCTTGCAGCAACGGTCCGCGAGCGGCACACCGTTGCATAGGCGGCCCGGCAATTAACTGGCGGGACAGCCAGCGCTCCCCGTGGCGCCGCGTGCAAACACGGCCCCCGCGGCGGAGGCTGCGCCAGGTAGATCGTATCAGCCTGTTCGGTCGGGGAAAAAATCTCACTAGGATCTTTCTCGAGCGACGACGTTTAGAAATTTTAAAAAATGAAGTTGAAGAAGCTCTCTTGTCTTGGTGTGATGCAATTACAATAAAAAAACATGTTTTTCGTTTGGAAAACTACACTTTGCAATAAACAGAATAAGTTGCAAATCGACATTTTTTCGAAAAAGAATATTTAGAACAGTAATCTCACAATCGTGTTCACTACGTACGAAATGGAAATGATAATATACTATATCTGAACCGAATATCAAAAAGAAATGGACTTGTTAGAATAATCACCAGTACTTCCAGCCTCTTACTTCATTATTTGACTCTGGTAAACAATTGTTTGCTTTTGTTCTTTTTGACATGTGTAACTAACTACCCTCATTTCTGAAGAACACGTTGCCATAGGCTGCATTTCACATTGATCTGACGGCGTCCTGTTGGCTCTGTAAAGCAAGCATCCGCGGAGTGGGGGCGGCAGCAGAGAGCATGAGAGGGCTCCGGCGCTGGGACAACATTGGTGCGGCCGGCGCGTCTCTGCAACAGGGGGCGGGAGCGGGCGAAGGCCAGGTAAATTAGCGAAAGGGAAGTTGGTTTTTCGTGATCACGACCCACCACGCCGCCGCCGCCACTGCTCACGAAGGGAGCGGGGCACTCGACGCGGGGGCAAACGCCCGCCTCGCCCGCGGGCGACGCTTGTTACACGCCCACTGCCCGCCCCTCACGCTCCGGCCCCGTTGGACCCCCGCTCGCCCATCCTGCCCCCGTTCTCGTAATAACTCAACCGCCCGCCCGCTAGCCCACTCGCCCGCCCACTCGTTCGCCCACTCGCCCGCCCACTCGCCCGCCCACTCGCCCGTCCACTCGCCCGTCCACTCGCCCGTCCACTCGCCCGTCCACTCGCCCGTCCACTCGCCCGTCCACTCGCCCGTCCACTCGCCCGTCCACTCGCCCGTCCACTCGCCCGTCCACTCGCCCGTCCACTCGCCCGGTGTTCTCTTTGATCACATTTCCCGGAATTGGCTGTACGTTCACAAGCTTCACGATCATTGGCTTCCTGAGTTCTCACTGTTCGTCTCTTTTCCCTCCTCTGCATCATCTTCATCCCTTCCGCTTTCATTAAATCTTCACCTTGTTCTTCTCTCTTTGCCTGAGTACCAGTCATCGTCGACCTGCTCCCAGCGTCTCCATACCCTACCCACTTGTTCGCGTCCATCATACAATTCTTTTCGCGACAATTTCATCCCGAAACTCCATCCTCACCTTCACTTCCACTTCTCTTTCCATTTCGTTTATTGTCTCGCACTTTCACCATTCGGTTTGCAAAACCCTGCATTTGACATTGTCCGGTGCCCGTTTTACCTCTTGTAGAGGTCAGCATACAGCGCTCGTTTTCCTGTCCGTCACCGCGACCACCGCCACGGCCTCTCCCATTTCGTGCCGCCGCCTCCGCCACTCCCGCCGCCGCCTAATTCCACCCACGCAACCGCTCTCGTTCTGCAGCCTTGGGGCTCCTGTATGAGTGGGTTTGGGAGGGGGTGCCGTGTAGTTGACAGCATACGTTCGTTTTACCTTGAATCGTTTTAAAACCTTCGACCTCCGTTTTTATTTATTAACTTATTTATTTTGGCGGGTAAATTTAGAACTTCCCACGAATATACTATTATGACTTCTTTTATGATAAAATTGAAGACAATAAAAAACTAACTTGTGAATTTTATATCAGTAATGTCAGCTGATACTACCGTAATTTTGATTGTAAACCCTTTCGAAGCTTTGATGTAAGTAAGACGAAAATTGTTCACAATTTCATTTAGATTTAGTTTAATTCTTGGTTATCTTGTTTGAATCCTCGGTTAAATTCTTATTGCTTAATTGTTTTATTTTATTTTATAATAACAAACGAATGTTGTAAGCTAAGAAAACCTTTAAAACGTGTATACTTTTTGTGTGAAATGTCTGTATTCTCACTGGGGTCCATCACAGTTACATTACAAAGGTTCGTTTATCAGTACGCTATTGTGCTAACTTAATGGAGCATCATTGCCGTGTCCTTTGCAATATGACATTCACGGTGAATTCCTCCATAGACATTCTAAACTCCCTTCGCTCGAACAGTTTCCTATCCCGCATTCACCAACAGCAATGGAGAGCCATCGAACTAGAATCGAATAGCGGATGAGAACTGCATCAAATGGGAACAGTGTATTGACACGAACAATTCGAGATGAATGGGATTTTGATTGAAATAGTCGCGAACAGCTTTTCACGAAGAAGCAAACAAGTCTCTATCGTTAAAATAGCAATCGTTAGATATCAGCGGAGGTCATAAAGCGTATAAATATTGCACGGTGTAATACGATCATTTATTCAAGCGTTTTGTGATTTAGTTTCTGATCTTTGCGAGTACACGGATTCTGTTATATTTGCTGAGTTTATGACCTCTGTGGAAAACCGTAGCATGTTAATTTCGTTTCACCTAAACTTCCTGGGAACATCCTCCACGCTATGAATCATTATTGAGTAATAGTGTTCTCTTTCTCTCTCTCCAATTTAAGCGCCATTCAGTAAATTTTCTGAGCGCACACAGCATATGGCGTAAAAGCCATTATTGACCTCTGCGATGAAAATATAACATAAGGATTTTAATTAACACTTAAAGCACATTATAAAAGCCAAAATGACTCCGTACAAAATTCAACTAACTTACAATTCGAGTAAATTGGTTTTTCCTCTCTACGTACCCCCCACGCCACAAGTAATAAGCCCATGATTAACCTCTTGAAATTGAACGCCCACTAAATCGTAAATTGTGGAATTAATTTCGGTTTCACAAAACTTAACGACCGCTTTAGCTCCGGGTGAAAATTAGTTCCATTCCAAATCAGTGCAATGGCTCTATTATATGGTTCGGCCGTACCAAAATGTGGTCAGCGTGCGCCGAACGCATTCAGTCGGGAGGTCTTCACTGCAGAGAGCAAAGAAAAAATGACTCTTCTTCCAGATGACGTTTACGAGTGTGTGTTAATGAACATTGGAATGGAGTTTGTACTTGAATATATAGCCGTTGAGAGGTGATTTGTTGTTAGTACTCAAGTTCATGTTTTCCATTTACATGAGAGACGTGTTAGTGAACTTCTGAGGATTTACTCCATTGTAAAAAATGGACATTTCTCTTGGTACTGTAAATGTATATGAATATTATATCTAATTCAGAGTTGCGTTTTATTTTAATCTTTTTCTTCAACGCACTACCAGCTTTAAGTACCTTCAGCGTCCGTGATCTTTCGACAATCGCCCTTGCAGTGATCGCAAATGCAATTGATAATTACTTAATTTACCGTTGGGTACTATGTGAGCGGAACCATAAATATATAATATTCAATCGTAAATGAATCCATTGAGAGTCGATTTATTTGGTACATTTGTTGATGTAAAAATTCGTTGTACGTCCTCGTGAAAGGCCATCATTTTGTGAAATTAGAAGAGAGACACATTAGTCGAAGCCAAGTGTAAGCTACGAATTCTGACTTGGAACAATGAGCCTATTGTTTTGAAAATGTGACTGACAGACTGCGAGGGAAATATTGGAGTCGAAGTGGTAAATATTTTGACAGTGTTAATGCACTTGAAGTTCTGTTAACGAAGTTCACATTAGCGTTCTGATCGAGAGTAGGTGATGTCAGTACATTTAAGTTTTTTTTCTTCTTCTTACGAACACATTAATTTTTTTGCAATGAATTCTGATTAATAGAAAATTAAAGGGCTGAACAGAACAAGGAGTTATCCCACATTTTTTGTTAAACTGAGTTATTAGCATTAAGTATATCTTCATAAAATGTTCTTTTAGTGTAATATGTTATTTAAATTTAGTGTGGACTTCGATGCAAGTGTACTGTGTTTAAACGTTTTAACGTCTTCTGAATTATATTATGAAAGTTCTAGTAAAGCCCTCAATACTAGATCCTTTGTTCTACAGAGCCGTTCAATTTTCAACATTGTTTATTCATCTTTCAGTTTTTCCTGATCATTGTGACATACACATATCTAATACACTATAAGGGAAAGGTGGCCTTTCCACTCTGTAAGAGAACATACCCAACGGACGCCCTAGCACTGCAGTTGATGAACGGCATGTCCTTGCTAATGAGGGCGTCGACGTGAGGAGAACTCAACCCGAAAGGTCGCCTCATCGAACCTTGGCCACCGCTGGTCGTTTCCCTCCGCTCTCGTCGAGTGCGTGCAAATGAGGCGCCGCCATTCACCCCCCCTCTTCCTAGTCGCTGCCGCCGTCACCGTCTCCGCCACGGATATCTCTCGCGGCACCACAGCTTTTGCCGCCACCAGAACAGCCCCTCCCCTACCGCTCATTGCCGACCCCGCCGCTGTCTCTGAGACGGGAATCGACACCGCTACCCAGCAACATCCCCGCGTCTTGGGGTCTCCACCGCCCAGATCGCCGACCTCGCCACCGAACAAATCGTCACCCATTACACTGCGGCCCGTCACCGTCAAATTATCAACGCCTTACCACCTCCACAAACACCATCCCCCGGCTGCCATCATCTCCGCCGACGCCACCACTATCCTCACACCTACCACTTCCCTTTGTAATCACCACAGGTACCTCTCTTGCCACCTCTACCTCCGCCCCACCCCCGCACGATCACAGCCATCACCACCACCACCACCACAACCACAACCACAACCACAACCACAACCACCACCACCACCACCACCACCACAACCACCCCCCGCACTCTTGCCACCTCCACCACCACCACCACCACCACCACAATCACAACCACCACCACCACCACCACCACCACCACCACCACCACCACCACCACCACCACCACCACCACAACCACAACCACAACCACAACCACAACCACAACCACAACCACAACCACAACCACAACCACAACCACAACCACAACCATTACTACTACTGTAGCCGACCGTTGCTTCGACAATTATCATTTCCTCGTTAAACTCTCCACTGTGGCGCCGAGCGGCCGCGCGCCGATCCAGCGCCGACCGCCCCGAACCGCTGGCGGTGCGCGCGCGCAGGCTGCCGCCGGAAGCGCCGCGTCGGGGCTTCCGGTGTCACGCCGCCCCGCTCGCCCGGAAGCGCCCGGACGCTGCGGCCCGGCCGGATCGCGCTCCGCACGAATTTCGAGTTGGTTCGGGAAGAGATATTTGCTGAATAGTGGGCCGTGTTCTGGAATTGAGGAGGAATGTCGCTTTCAACTAAAGGGTTGAGCTGCGTATGTAGATCGAGAGTGGAGGTTGTCTAGTTCTATGTTGGAGTTTGGGATCGTAAAGCGAAAGGTCTGGCAGAGAGTATTAACCTTGTCGGTTCTTTTATTTATTTATTTTTCGGTTGGAGAGTCTGGTATACGTACAGTAAACCCATAAAAAGTTTATTGTCCCCGAATGATTCACTCACACTTTTCTTTTAACTTGTGAAGAAATTATTTCTGACTGAGATGGGATTTTATTGATATATTTTATTATTTATCGTGTACGTACTAGATACGGAAATTTCACTGAGAAAACAATATTTTATGATAAAAAATTTAAATGAATTAACCTTTCAGCAGTCTATTACAAGTAATTGTAAAGTAATTATTAAGAGTTGTAATCAAGCTTTTTAAATCAGAAAAGGTTAATTGTTAGTATGATTGATGGTTGACATGCAACTCTCTCAATTTCGCTTGTAGACGTAACAGTATTGCGACGAAAAATTATAATTGTTTACTATCCGTCTCGTTCACGAACCATTTATATCTTCATTCTCGGTGTGCTTGTTCGTACAATTGTGGGAAACGACGGCTTGCATGAGTCTCTACTGAAGTAATTGAACAGGATAATCTGTGCCATCAGTGACAGTCTGCATCAGCGCAGATTATACTACGCCATTCCCGATATTCAGCATTATTCGGAGTTCCTGAACATACGTGCATTGCAGTGCCGACCGAGTTCCTGGTATTTAATATTCACAATCGTGAGGGAAGTAGCTCGATTTCCAGACAAAGCAGTTGAAATCACTGATATTTACCTCTGAATGGAAGCGAGAGAGTCACGTTCTCTGGGGAACTCAACCTTTCTCTGGTGCCGCGTGTCATAAGAGACGCAATTAGTGGTGATATACGCGATAAGACGTCACGCACGGCTGCTGCGAGTAAGATTCGTCGCGAAGTGACCTCGACCGACTGCGCACGTTATAGTGTCGTGTACATGCCGCGCGTTTCATAACACGTTTGCGTTCACTAGCTGTGAGGAAACTCCCGTGTTTAGCTGTGAACTAGCTTTCCCTCTTATGAGTGTCCGAAACAGTCACCGAGACAAAACAAAGGAAATCGTAAGAAATGACGTGGAGCTATCATTGGAAAAATGCTCGTCTTTTGGCTCTTGTGTTTTGTTTGTTTTTGGAAGCAAATACTGCGTTGTAAAATAATATTTTTGCGTTGAATATCGGAATCTAGACAAAGAACGTATTTCGGCGGTAACGGATTTAGCTACTTGGAAATGGCACTATTATTTTACAGAGTTTACATTTTGGGGGGAAATGTTTGAAACATGCCCGACCTAATAGGACCTCGAGATCCACGGACATTTTGAATCCATTTTTTTGTAGTAATGAAATAAATAAGACAAAAAAACGACCCTTATTCCAAATGTAGGAGTAAAAGAAGGATGGGAAGAGGAAAAGAGATGCAACTAATATGAATTAACTGTCCCACATACTTCTCCAGATTTATGGCTCTGTAAGATAGAGAGTTGAGTTGTCGAAATTACCAGTTTCGTTCCAGCCATTCTCCTCGCTCCTTACCGAACCCTAGTGGACATCCCTCAGTTTCATTAGTCCTCTCCCGTCCCCCGCCCGCATGTCGTGTGGACGGCGCGCGCCCTCCTCACCGCCCTCGCCGCCCTCATCGCCCTCGCCGCCCTCGCCGCCCCGCCGCCCCGCCGCCCTCGCCACCCCGCCGCCCTCGCCGCCCTCACCGCCCCGCCGCCCTCGCCGCCCTCGCCGCCCTCGCCACCCTCGCCACCCTCGCCGCCCTCGCCGCCCTCGCCGCCCTCGCCGCCCTCGCCGCCCTCGCCGCCCTCGCCGCCCTCGCCGCCCTCGCCGCCCTCGCCGCCCTCGCCGCCCTCGCCGCCCTCGCCCCATCCTACGCGATCCCTCGTGGGCTCCCGAGCGGCGTAGCGTCGTCCCGCGTGGCCGACCGCCACCGGACACGGAGGCCCATCCGGCGCGGCGCCCCCTCCCCCACCCCGCCCTCGCCAGCGCGTTTTGTCCCCCCACAATGGCTGGAATGGCCCGCGCGTGCTGTGCGGGGGAGGAGTGGGAGGTCAGTTTTTGTCCGGCGCCTCTTTAATTGCGCCTCTCTATTTTCAACGCGCCTATTCGTTATCATTAAGGCTGGGGGAATGCCCGACGGTCGGAAGTTGGATGAGGGCGGGAGAGCCTGCTGGTGCTGGTATACCGTCCGTCGCTGTCTGATCGTTCCGCTGGTGGTGGTGTGCCCGTGCTGCGCGGTTCCGTTCTCCCCGGAGCAACATGAGCAGTGTCGTCTGCTTCCTCAAGTTATTGGCGCCGTTTCGACCTGCTTCCGAGCCTTATTCGACCTTGTGTAACCTCACTTTGCTGTTACGCCGTTCCTCCTACCGGTTCTTAAAGAATCTGCTCGTTCAATGCTATCGTTCACATCGTCGCGAACCATTCGACTCTTGACGCTCCACAAGGCTTACTGACAGCATAGACTAAAGAGGTGTATAATTCTTTACTCTATGCTGACAGTCATCTCGCAACTTCCCCACCCGCTGAACTTCCTTTTTTGACATAACGATTCGACCATTTCTTCAGTCTTTCTCCGTGTCTGCAGTTCCGCCAAGACACTTCGTCGATTGTTTTTTTCGTCATGACTTCCTATCCTTTTCGGCACGTTCCACTACCGCCCTCTCCGCCTCCCAACGCCTTTCCACGACCCTGCCCTTTCTTGGCACTGCCTTCCAGCCCCAGACCACCCGCGCCCCTGACATTGTCGACATCCCCTCCCCCCGCGCGCTCCGTCGCCCAGCGGGGGGAGAGGGCCTTCGAGGGCTCGCAGTCTGTAACAATGAGCTTCCCGCCATTTCCTGTTTCCTGGGTCCCTGTGTGGAGGCATGCCACCCCGCCCCGCCCTCCCCCTCCCTGCCACGCCCCCCCCCACCCCCTCCCCCCCCCCCCCGCACCCACCGCCGCACCCACCGCCGGCCCGGCCCCTCTTTGCGGTATCCATTACGGGCGGGGCCGCTGGGTCTTTCGCTCGCGAGGGAGGGAGGGCGGGAGGGTGTGTGCGTCCGCAGCGCCCAGCGGCGCTGTCCGGGGTGTCTGCGCCGCGGAAATATATGAGTGGTTCCTGGAGCACCCGCCGCTCCCCCGAGGGCCGCTGCAGCAGCTGCGGTTTTTGCCGCTGGACGCTGGACGCGCCGGGAGGCGCAGAGACAGCGTGGCCGAGGCGCGGGGCGGGGACGTGAAGGGAAGACAGTGGTATCGGTTACGTAAGAAAGCGGCGATGGAGCCAAAAGGGAGTTTACTCGAAAGCTGAACCCTTGTCACTGCAATTTGCAAAAATATGCTTGGACAAAGTAATAATACATGTGTTGGTCTTATATAATATTTATAGTTATCTTATATAATTTTTATATTTATTATCTATTTTTGTTCTAATGTCACCAATGTACGCTCATTTGTATGAATAAAGTACCACTACTACTATTTTCACTAATAAGTATTAATATAATTAATGAATAATATACTTATTAACATTGTACTTCATTATGACGCTAAGGCTTCAACCAAAATTACAATACAATTATTAATTGCGTGGGCTATCTTTTCCTCTGAACTCTATAGTTGGAGGAAGAAGAGAAATCAGGGTACGGATGATTCATGGTGTTGGAGAACCAGGTGAC
Source organism: Teleogryllus oceanicus (assembly GCA_964035755.1). NCBI lineage: Eukaryota > Metazoa > Arthropoda > Insecta > Orthoptera > Gryllidae > Teleogryllus > Teleogryllus oceanicus. Next base: position 127,745,530 of record CAXIVR010000003.1, on the reverse strand, counting down.
TCTTAGAGTATTGCAGGTAGAGCGCCTTCTTGGTGATTCTGGGAGATTTGGAGATGACGGTTAGGTTCAGTGGAACTGATTTGGTCTCGGATGAATCGAGAGTTAGTGAGGGAAACACAATAGAAAATACCGAGCCAACGCCCAGATGAAGATGTAAATGGCAGTGAGTAATACTAGGAATGATCACAATGGAGTAGATGAAATCTCACGAGAACACATCCGAGGTTTTTCTCACTGCTTCACTCTTTGCGCTGAGAGCTCGCTGAGGATGTTGGGATAGAAGCTACGTCGCGTTGGTGGGTTACGACGACCAGAAATGGCAATGGTTCAACATTTAGTAGCGGTAAAAACATTTGTTCATGATGCAAACAATAGCATGAGAGGGAATGTGTTTGAGGAAGGGAAAAGTTGATGGCTTTTTCCTTTCTTCATAAAAGTGACTTCATAATAACAGAGGATGGAGTGCAGGGTAACAACAATGGATGTAGGAGATTCAGAAATTTCACCCTGAAAGACAAAAACGTCGGCAATGTGTACGTGCAGAATAGTATGAATACAGGCTGGTAGTAAGTGAATGCGTATCATGGGTACGAAAAAAGTGCTCGATCAGAATAGAAAATTGGTATATTTATGAACGGATAAACAGAATGGACATGCCTCTTACTAAACGAGTATATTGTTGAACGAGTAAAAGCCTACATACTCCAGATATTTTTTATGATTTCAATGAAATCCATTAAATTAATTCCTTATTTTGTATAGATTCATTTTCCTAGTACAGAATATTGCAAATAATTAATACCATAATCGGTATTTCTCATGGAGAAAGTAAAACATACCCAAAGTGCAACTTTTCCTCCTTGTACGAATGATCGCTGTCTAAACCGACGAAAATAACGTCGTTTTCTTTCGGGATTTGGAATTAAAGAAAACCCTCTAATGAAAATTGTAGGCTACGTTTCGCGTGTCTCGCACAATAATGATATTTCGGTCATACCATTATAAGTTAGTTTTTTATTTCTCTTTTTATTAAACATATTTCCAATACAGCGTATATAGCCACTTTACAGAACTGATGTTCGGTACAGACGTACAGAATATTACAAGAAATAAGAGGGAATATGTCCCCATTGGGCTCCTCGATGAAAAATTAAGGAGAAACGCTTAGGAGTTTCACCTGGTGTTTTGTGAAGTGTTTGTGATTAAACGGGTTTAAGATGCGGAGGAGATAGAACAGAAGTTAGGTATGGAGGAATTTATCTTTAGGGAATGTGCAAGGTAAACAGTGTAGGCGAGGGTCAGTGCTTTTCCTGGAGAGAATGTGGGTTGCAAAGGGAGGTGAAGAAGCCGGTTGGAGGATCTACCACTCCTGTCGTATGATGAGTTGCTTGTTATTTGCCGTGCGACGAACATTCGTTGCTCGCCCTACCTACCGCGTGACGGTCTTTTGGCCACATCGAAGTAAGCGAACATTCGCCTAGCATATCAGATGTTCGGGATTGGGTGAGCAGTAGTTCGCTACTCGGCGAATGCCGAATGTGTGGAGCCGCCTTAAAGGCCTTTAAGGCGGCTCCACACATTCGTTATTCGGTGAACAGCGAGCAACCACACGCCGAATGTCGAGTAGTGTGGATGAGTTGCTTGCTATTCGGCGAGTGACGAACATTTGGTGGTCGCTCTTCCTACTAAGATTTGGTCTTTAGAACACATCAACGAAGCGAATATTTGCCGAACACATCAGCTGTTCGGGATTGGGCAGGCACTAGCTCGCGGCGAAAGTGAGGGGCCGCCTTTAGAGTAATAGGCCTGCCCTCTCCCAGCAACTAGCACCGCTTCCCTCATTGCGGCGGCTGCGGCGTGAGGCGTCCCGTGGCGGCGGCTGCGAGGCCGCGAGGGGGCGTCGCCCGCCAGGCAGCAGCCCTTTCGTCCCTCGTCGCTCAGGCAGAAGCGCGCGGAGCAAAAAAATGTTCCCCGGCGCCCCGTCGCGGTCTGCGCGCGGAGATTTATAGCGCGTCCGTTTCCGGGGGGAGGGCGCGCGCGAGGCTGCGGGCGGCGTGGGCGTGAGCGGGGGCGGGGGGGGGCGAGGTAGGCGACGGGACGAGTCGCGCCGGCCGGAAACAAAAAGCGCGGAGAATATTTGGTCTTAAGAAATCACAACTGTCCCCCAAACTCTGGGGCGATTTATTTCCTCCCCGCGATGAAGCGTCGTCGGTGTCGAGGCGGCGGCTGAAGGCTGACGCTGAAGATGCTGGCGAGTTGGTCCCCGTGCCTGCTGCCCGCGCCGCCCCTGTGGCTTCCCCACCCACGCCTTAAGCGCCTCGTCCTCCTTCAAGCGAGGTTTGAAAATGTGCTCGGGGATGTACATAACTCCGATTGTAGCCGCCGTTGTTCCTTTCTTCCTACCAGGTGAATGCTGAGGTAGTACATTAACAAACGGGCAGCGAACCGCTTTCTTGCTCATCCTTGTGCCATCCTCTCTCCCTACACACACACACACACACACACACACACACACACACACACACACACACACACACTCTTGCATGAACTACACGATCACACGAGTCGGTAAATTAGAGTCCAGGTTGCGGTGCTGCCCCGCTGCTGGAAGTTACCTGAATGGGGGGGGGGAACCCCGCAACCGGGCATGTAGATCGGTGCCGGAGATCACCATCCAGCTGGTGAAGAAATACCCTCCGGCATGTTTCATACACTACACTAGTGGGACTAATAACCGTAACTGTCGACGCTCCCAGAAACAAAATAATCAATCGTTCGCGCCGAATGAAATGTGTCGCCTCCGCGTGGTTCGCTGTGTGAACAATGCAAGGGCATCGACGCGAGGCGAGTGTGCAAATCCCGCAATTCTCCTGTTTCGTCCCTCTGCCATCTCCGCCATCACTCCATTTCCCGCCATTTCGATGACCTCAGCTTGTCATTCCCGCTGCCCTCGCGATGCTCGCACTTCTGGCCGACCCGCCTTTTTCGCCGTCCTTCGTCTAGACCAGAGGTCGCCAAACCGTCGATCACGAGCCACTAGTAGCTCGCGGGGGAAATTTTCGTTAGATTGCAGGGTCACGCTCAGGTTGGCGAACCTGGAGTTGTTCCACTGAGTACAGACAAATGACTCACGACATCAGCTGCTTGTACACTCGCGTACAACTGTCACTACCTCATGTTTGCTTCTGTGAGCGTGAGGTTATGTCATTATGTTTTTCATAATGCTTGATTTTTGTTCTTACTAGTCTAAAAGTCAAGGAAATGAAAAGTGTAGGCGCTTTACATATCTGTGTAAAAGTTTTGAGAGACTACCAACCACCCAAAGAATATTCAGTCTCGCTCATTATACTAAAATAAATAATTTTCAAAACACAAATTTCCCGTGATGAAATTCTAGAAGTAAATAATTCAAATTTATTCTATCCTCATATTGCGCTGGTCTTAAGTCGTCTTTTTTATTGACTCGTTTAGAAGAGAACAAATGCCCTCGCCAGCTTTCCGCCACCGTCTTCGCCTTCCCTCGGGTGCTGCCTCCTCAGAAGTCCATTTCGGACTCTGCGAGCCACTGCTCCGGCCCCCTGTGGTGCTAGGCCAGGGGTAGATCCGTCGTTGGTAGCCGTCCACATTCTTATGTAAATCTCGCATCCCGCCTGACGTGGCCCTAATTGAATTTTTAGAATCACATTCTCCGTCCGTATGAATAATTCAGCATCCCTGTGTTTAATTGATATTTGTCTCCTGTCGGTATCTTAAGATTATAATAATTTATAGAAAATGAGCGTTGAAAATGGAGTGTTGGAAGGGGGCAGCCTCTTGGGAGGGCATGTGGAAAGAGGTGAAGCTCGTTTTCTCGTGACGTGTTTTGCCGTGATCATTATAATTCGTATTCGTATTTATTTTATTTACTAACAAGATTTCAGGCCGCGTGAACGAGGTGTGGGATGCGTAAAGTAATCTCTTGGTTCTAGCTTATCAGTTTTGGCAATCAGCACTGGTTTTTCGTGAGCAGACGTTAGTTTAGGACTTTTAATGGGTTTCGTAGAAGTTACATTGTGATTACGTCTCTCTCGTCGTAGTCTTTTAGTCGCGAGGAGATTTCGAAGCAAATTTGTCTTAAGTGGGTCCACTTAAGTACATTACGTTGTTTGCGGTGTAGTCGGTGCCAGGCGCTTGCAGGTGTGCTGCCTCGGCTGTGGCCGGTCTCCCTTTAATCGACTGACGCAGGATGCGTCGTTAATTAGATGCTGCTGCGGGAGAGATTTGACCTTCCCGTTTCGCGAGTCTAACGAACATGCGAAGCGCTAATTAGCAGCACCTGCTTGTCTCACGCGGGTTCTCCAGACATGTTTACTTTCCCCCGCCCAATCACTCCGTATTTCCATTCAGAAAATTATATACTTTTTTTTTAAATTCTCGTAAAACAAAGCGTAGGTAAGAGTAAGAAGACAATATATAATACGAGCAGCTTGTGATAAGAATGTATTGATAAGAGAAAGTATACTACTTGATTGAATATTGCAAATTTTAAAGAAAATTTCCAATGCTTATGTGACTGCTTACGTAAGTTTATAACAGCAGCTTGGTCATTCCACACATAGTGTACTTCGTTCAGAAATTTCTGTTCAGTTTTAGTGACATATTGAATGAAAAAAAAACATGCTGATTGGCTTTTCCTTGGTAACATGGCATTGAATTGTGATAATATGCACTGAAAGCATAGATCCACTGAATAAAACTTTTCGATTATTCAACAGCAGACAATAGAAATTACTTGAATTTTTAGAAACATATTTCCTTTACTTAATTCCAACTCGCGCACATGTTGTTTTCTTTATGAAAATAAATTACTATTCAAATTAAAGGGGAAAGCATTGAAATAATTCTCTCCTTGTATGTCTTTAGAATATCATTATAACAAATTCACGTTCCACTCCCCTAAATATCGGGGCAAATTTGATCCCCAGCAAAACCGGATACTGTGTGATTCGTGAACGACTTCATATAATCGACAAGTACGGTATCTTGAGTATACTGCATTTAGAGTGTGTGTCGTAAACTTGATGATTTTGGTGCTTTCAAACAGTAACTAAAAATATATGTTTTTTCTACTGGGTTTGAGTTAGCTAGATTCGTTCAGTTTGAGAACATTGTTAAAAAGTGCTTTGCATTGAAGTATTCTATGAACAGCTGTATGTTTTCTGGAGAAGCAGGTGAAGAATACGGTTGTATATGGATACGAAGTATCCTTAATTTATAAAAGGACCGTGACGAGAGCAACAGGTCCTCCCGGACCGCATTTGGTTGACCCAACTCCTTGCCAGCGAGCCGCCGAGGCCAGTGCGGGGAGTCAGGTGGCGTGTGAACGGGTCGCGTGGCTTGGCGTCGCCCACGAACGCCCGCGAGCGGTGACGCGAGGGCGGTGACGGGGGCGACGCGCTTCGACACACAGCCCCGTTGTGGTGTGCGCCCGGAAGTCCTCGCAGGCGGTGGCGGCGTTGACCTCTTCCGCCCTCGCCTCCTCTGAGCCCAGTACACCGGCTTGGTTCTGAAAGTGGACGCGAAGAATCGGTTACGTATTCGGGAGAGTCGTGTTGTTAAATTGCGCCCTGAGTACGACCGGGTCTTCATCCCACTTTCGTTTACTTGAACGGACAACCACACATTATTGTGTCATCAGCGCTGTTTAGTGTACATTTGTATAATAAATCTATATATTGTAGATCCTGACACAAAAGAGAGGCGACGCTAGTTTTGCTATTTGAAATTAAAAAACAAAAACCTTATAACACAGAGGAGAGGCATCGCATGGATGCTAATAGAATGTTAGTAGCATAAATTGTTGGTATTTCGGGCATGAAATGAGTGTTTTAGGATTGCTGACGTAAAGAGAAATAAGGTCAGTCGGAAAACGACAGACTATTTTCCAACCCTCGCATTACATTTTGAACGAACTGAAAGGAAGTATAGAACTCTCTTTCGCAGAAACACTCAAAAATAATTTTCTTTCTCTTGCTGAACTTTCCAAACAAAGAAGTTCTCTTTTTCCCGTTCCGTTACTCTTTATTACTCACGCAAAGTCAAATTGACTTTGCTAGTAATCTCGCGAACATCTTTTCCTTTAACTCCTATTCAGTAACTCTACGGTTCCTTTATCAGAGGATTTCTCTCGTGATTAATGCTTATATTTAATTTGTCTGTATGTCTATTGTAATTTACTCTAAACGGAATATCTGCAACCTCAACCCGCTGTCCCGTTGTCCCGTCAACCCGTTGTCCCCCTCGCTGATGCTGCTTACATACGAGCCATCCGTGTCGCGATATTGCCCCGGTGTTTGGATAGCTATTAAACGCGTTCTGCGTAAAATGCCCGAGCGACGTGGTGTTCCGCCGACGCTGCATTTTGCTTTCAAGAGAAATGTTGTGGCGACTCCACTCCGCGAGTTGCGTGACCCGTTCCGCTTCTTGCAGCGCTTCCTTCTCCCGCCGTTGTCTCGTTCCGGTTCACGTGAACCGTTCCTTAGGCTCTCGTTTGTATTAGGTCCCGCTTTGTGGGCTCCAGCAAGAGTGTGTGACGCGTGTCAAACGCTAGTAAATGTTTCTTGTTTCTTAGAATAAAAGGAGTAATTGTTTTGTAGTCTAATGTACGTTTGGGCCAAGGTTAATGGTTATCTAATATGAAACTCTTTATTGAATTGCTGTTTTTCGTATCTAGTGCGACGTTTTTATAACTTTATTCTTGAAAATTTCCTCTGTTTCTCTTTTTATTTCGAGGTTGTGAATTGTATGTTGCATTATACCAAGTTGTTACCCTTGCTCAGAAAGTCGGCAGCGAATGGTTTTCCAAATGTCGGTATGCGCTTTTGCATATTAAACGACATGGTCGACTTTCGTAGTAGTATCCGTATCGAAGTTCCGAACAAACAACATAAACATGCGGTTGAACCACTCACGTTGTCCTAGTTCCCGTGACAACTCAACGTAACTTTACATTGATCGCCGGTGCCATTTCCGCGTGAGCATGCGTGCGTGTGTGTCTGAGTGTGTGTGTGTGTGTGTGTGTGTGTGTGTCTGTGTGTTTCGTAGGTGTTTTCATGTCACGTATCGGCGCGTGGCCTTGACATTTCTGTGCGTCTGGGCTACGCGACGCATCCGATCGTTCGTTCTTCCACGCGGCCGAATTATGCAGATGAGGCCGGAGGAGAGGCGTATAAATATTTCGGGCCTTGTGATGTTCTCTGGCTGCGTGGGCGCCCGAGCTTGGCGCCGCCTGATGTTTGTAGAAACCCGACGCCCTCGGTCGTCATCTGCCAGCTGGTGGGTGGTCAAGCAGTCGTGAATGGCGAAGATTGTTGGCAGTCCTGCTAGTATTTAAACATAATTTGAGCGATTTAATGTTTTTAAAATGCTAAAATAACTTAGATGACGCATTTCTGTTTGGAATTTTCTTCATACTTTTTTTTAGGTGTGCTTGTAAATTGAAGTAAAATTATGTTCTGGATTTGTAAAATCCTTGGGTTAAGTTTTCTAACCAACGATTTGAGTTAACTATAGATTTACTACACATTTATTGTTAATAATGATTAATTACATCGATTTCCCTGTTATCATAAGACGCATTTTAGAGGAAATTGAATTTGTCTTTCCTAGCTTTCGGGGTCAAGCGATCTATGGATTCCAGATAATCGGGAAGAAATGATGGGTTCAGCGAGTGCTTTTGACTGGAAACAAATTGCTGTGATATATTCTGAACTCAAGGATTGAATATTTGAATATCACCGTATCTCTACGCCATTATAATTTATTGTCGTCATGAAATAGATGGCAACATTTGGAAATGTGAATATATTAAAGGATTCAAGATCAATGATGTCTCCCTTCTCCCACCGCAATGAATTTTGATGAGACCTCTATATTTTGTAATGTGAAAGAGCGAAATTTTTAGTTTCCAAATATTCACTGAGTTTCCAAAATATACACTGAGGATGTAAGAGGCACAATGTAATTCATGATATGAAGGAATTCGAGGTACCGGAAGTTCATGGCTTTGCAATTCTGCTTTTCGTTTTATCGCCTTACGAAGTACTTTTTACCTTGCGTTATACGAGTACATTTACGAAGAAAAACTTAAATATTTGTTCGCAGGAAACAGATGTGTGTACAAGCAGCTGTTAGTGTAAAACAGCCCAAACCGGCTTTCAGTTTGTTGTTGAATCGTGGACATTTAATTTCATAACGGCACACGTGTCACCCTTAACCAGGAATAGGTTCTATCTGAATATTTCGCTCTTTTCAATAAACACATTCATTCCAACAGTGCTAGGAGTGTTGGGAGATTTAGATACATTTTCTCAGTATTCTTACAGGTCACTGGTTCTCTAGAATTGCTACTACTACTACTTGAATAATATGTTTTTATGTATTATCTTCACTTACTATGTTTATTTGGGCAGACCTTATATGTAGATCCTGGAAAAAGGCTCCTTCCCTTACCTTCTCTCCCGAACGTCTCAGGTTGCTAGGTTTCTCAGGGCATCAGTTGATGTCACTATTAATGCCTTGGATTGTGAGGTCCTACGGTTCGAGTCCTGACGGTGGCAGTATTTTTGACACTGGCTACATAGCTAGATCGAATTCATCCGCTGTCTAGAGGAGAATAGCGGCGGTTTGTTCTGATCGGGAGTTTTATACGATTTCCCCCGTCCACACCAGGCGAATGCTGGAGAAGTTTCATAACAAACGGGCCGCGAACCGCGCGCGATCATTCCTTCCGGGTAGATCGCCGCCACCTCCCACGTTAAAACCGTGCACTACACATACAGGACTATTGACCTTAGGAGTTGATGCGCCCGGAACCACCAAGCAATCAACGCGCCTTCTCTCCGGAAAAGTCCGGCGCTCCAGCGTCCTCCAGGCGGAGGTCGCCCCGTGTGGCTTCCACAGCGACCACATGCGCGCGTGCGGAGCGCGGTGCAAGGGTGCGCCGCCCGCGGGGCCGCCGCGCCGCCTCCATTGCGCGCGACCAAGGTTCGCCACCTCCAGGGCCGACCGGCCAATTTGTGGCTTGGCGCCGCGCGCGGAGGCAGCGGCGGCGGCGGCGGCCTACGCACTTGCACGCTACCCTCCAGAATGTATAACGGAAAAAAGGAGAAGGAGAAGAAGGGGGGAAAAAGAAATTGAAACCGATGGATTTCTATGAAATTAGTGATGGTCAAAGCGGGACCTGGTAGGGAGGTAACGCGGGGCGGCCTACGCACTTGCACGCTACCCTCCAGAATGTATAACGGAAAAAAGGAGAAGGAGAAGAAGGAAAAGATGAAATTGAAATCCAGATGAATTCCTATGAAATTTGTGATGGTCAAAGCGGGATTCTGGTAGGTGAGGTATTCCCGTTTACTGTGCTCCTCATTGCATCCTAATTCATACATTCATTAGAGGTAAATTCATTATCAACGATCTCGCTTGCGAACTCTCAAGAAAGTGGAAAGCTCCAGAATGTAATCTGCATGTTTTTGTTTGTTTGGTTGTTGTTGTTGTTGTTGTTGTTGTTGTTGTTGTTTTTGCCATAATGTGGGAAAAGTATGTGATTCAAGAGACGAATTTTCTTTACAAGTAAACCATAAAACGTATACAGGTTTGAAGTCAGAAAAAAATAATGGTTAAAGTTTTGGTAAAAAAAATATTGTAAAGGTATATATTGCAATTCATTTGGAAGAATGATTCCAAATGGAGAAATATGATAAATATCATATGATCTTCATTGTCATAAAAATGTAAGGATAATATACCTCTCAATAAAAAAAAAAAGTTATGAAAGCAGTTCTAAATAGAGTCGTTTTCTTCTGATGTTTTTCGTGCGCGGTATCGCTCATCGGTTGGAAAGCTTGTCTCCTAAATGGCAGAGTCATCGTTGAGCGTGCACTAGCTGTCGTTGGGGGCCACTGTGGTTCTGCGGTGGCGGTGGCGGTGCGCTGGGAAAGGCCAGGGCCGGGGGCGGTGTTCGGTTCCGTTAGCCGCTGCCGCCTCGGCGCCAATTGGCGCGGCGCCCTCTCTATTCACTCGTAGGCCTCCTCGGTCGCTCTCTATTCAATCGTAAGCCTCCGCGGTCGCTCTCTTTCTATACGGTGAACGGACTTTTCAAAATCTATGTTGTAAATTCATTTGGATTACGCGAGAAATGAGGTTATTTATTTATTTTACGTCAAAAACAGTTAAAAACTGTGTGTGACGTGCAATGGGGACAAGTGAATTCTGTGCACGTTTTCAAAATCTGTGAACCCATTCCTAAAACGTATGCTATTTGAAATTTGAATACAGAAAAAAATGATCGTTTTCTGCAAGGATTGTTAACAAAAGTATTCGCTCCGATGTAATAAAACCTATTTTCAAGGGCAAGCAGTTGGCAAACCAGCGTTTACCTCATAACAACGAACGACAGAGATCGGTTGCCTCTGATTTCTATTTCCTCCCTGAGAAATAAATTTTCATTCTGGAAGGGAACGAATCTTTTATGAACTACATAACATAGGGAATGAACGAAATTGTAAACACTCTCAGGCTTTAGATATTTATGAACACTGAACCTTTCGCACGGCAACTACTTGTGTGATTGAACGTGGATGTGTTTTTCAGGCTACGTATATTGGCTTGAAAATAGATTTATAAATAATCTTTTATAATATTGACATTTTTGAAGTGCTCATTCTCACAAACCGATTAGCAGATATATGACAGAATTGTCGTGTCTTGGACATATCCTACCAATAGTACTCTGTTTATGAAAAGGTTCTGAATATTTATAAGTTGAATTTTTAAAGAATTTTAGGGAGGGCAGTAAGTGCTCACTAACAATTCAAATTATGTCATTTATAATTGCAGGAACACCAAATGAATGAGATTCGATGTATGTATTTTTATGATATTAATAAACACGTTGATACCAATAATGTAACTGAAATACACAAAATGAAAAATATCTACAACCTGTTTTAGAATAAATACAGACATTACAAGGAAGTTTATTTAGTGAAATTTGCATAATTACCGTTCTCGTCTATACAAATTCACGAAGATTAATTAATTGTCTTATTCTACGTTCGACGTATTTTAATTCTTGTGTATCTTCGTAGTTAGATATCGTAAGATCAGTAAGATTGTGCCTTATTAATTATATGTTCCACATTCTCAAAATAAGGAGTAAAGCCAGTCTCGATTTTTTTGTGTAATTGATCCAGAAATACGCCAGTATACCATTTTGGGTAATGAAGGCTTCACGTTAAAGCGAAATGAAAACTCTGATCGATTGAATTGAATAGATTTTCGTGGAAGTACCCCACGATTTGCTCCAGTTTGGTATTAGAGCCGTTCTTCATATCGGTACATAATTAGTACCTACCTCTGACAGGCATTGAAGCTTCAAGGGCTGGGTGGATAAAACCTGTAATTGGCGGGGATTGCAAATTGTACGTCAAGCCTTGACCGCATGTGGCGTGCATACTGATGACGAGGAACTTGGATAACTCGATTCGAAAACGATCGGGGAACGAATTAAGAAAGTGATTACTGCGGCAGAGCATGACCTGTCAGTTTGGGCGCGACCTCTGTTCGCGCTGCGTGCGTGTCGGACGCGGCGTTTGCGATACATCGAATGAGGTTTTTCCGGCTTCGCCTTCGTCAGCATTCAGCGAATGCCGGACTGGTTCTTCACCCAAGGCCAGCGCCCCGCCCCGCCCCGCTCGGTCGCCTCCTCCACTCCATCTACACTTCGCACGAATTCTATCTGCTCTGTATCTCGTACGCTATTACGACGAACGAGGCGGATATACATTGTGCCTGAGATCGAACCGAAGTCTTGAAAAGGCCACGTGACTGATCGATATGGCATTCCGATGGCCACATTTTGCTTCCCACAGACGCACGCTTCCTGGAAATGACGTGATACATCAATTCATTGGTATTTGCTATTTCTCTTGAAAATAGTTTTGCCTTTTCTGTCTCTTTCTATGCATTTCTCGCTCCATTTCCCCCCAACCATTTACCTTTTGTCTTGAAAGGTTATTGAAAGTTTCGTACGTTTGACTGAAAAAGAATTTGTTCTTACGCTGGTAGAAACTACTGCGAAATATGCATTCAAAGTACTTATTTTGAGAGCCGATGTTCCAAATTAAAAAAATTGGGGGTTAAACGATAGGTCAAGGGGGGAAACTTCGAAAAGGTATGTTTTTATGCAGAAGTTAAAAGTGGCAAATTCTAAGTATTGCACGTGTTTCATAGTAGCTTCACCTCACTATCTGGGAATATTATTTTCTTAATATAGCTGTACGAATGCCGCCTTCCTGGATATTCAGTCTCCTGTAAGAGAGTGAAAGTGAAGTAAAGACTTCGTAATAAAGCGACTTCGCTTCGTTGACTTCACATTTGCCACAGTTCATATGTCGTCTCCGGCAGCGTCTTCGATACCGCATGGGGAGCTCGAGCATTCAACACTGGGCTGTCCCGCCCCCGCTCCAGTCCCAGATCCTTTCCCGACTCTGCTATTCGCCGTCAGTCCCATTTTAATAAAGATTTTATTTCGGGTAGGCGCGTTCCGAGGCGTTTATTCCTTGCAGTGGGGCTGCAGCAGCTCGTATCCCGGTCACGTGCCTCTGCCCGAAAATACCTTTAGCGCGCAAAGTTAGGCTCCCGGCGCACAGACTTTGCACAGGCATATTCCATGGCGTCGCTCAGACTCCGGTCGTTGCTGGAAGGCACGGGGACAGGGCTTGGGAAACTACCACACACTCGCCGCGAAACGATTCCGAGTTCGTGATCTAATTTAAATGTGAGTCTTGAATTAACGGTATTGACCGTTTACGTAAAAGTAATGAACGTGTATAAATCTGATCAAAATAATTACAATCCCGTTGATTGTTTCGTGATGCAAGCGCGTTCAGAAGGGTATTTTTTTAAACTTTCGTTAATTGTAATTTGTTCATTAAAGGTTTGAAATTCTACTTTAAAAGGTATTAATGTGTGGTTAAATCAACAGAAAGGAAACGAAAATAATGCCATCAAATCCCTTTTTTCAGAATATAACCAAGAAATTTATTCGAATATTTTTAATGGAATGCGCAGTGCTAAGTCTTATAATTTTCGTATGGCTTATAAGAATTTTTTTTAAAACATTAAATTCAGTATAGTATTTAGGTTTTACTTCTATCTCTGTCGCAAAATCCAAATTTAGTGATAGGTGACAGAAATGTTCGGGGGTTGTTAGTAAAACTGAAGGCAATTTCAATTTACTCTACGATCGTTCCTCCGACCTCGCTGTTTGTCACAGAACCCCCCACGACCCTCCGCTTAAACTGTTTGCAGACCCCTGACGTAGATCGAGAAGGACGGCAGACGTCCCGCATCTTTCTTGACGTGGGGATGGGAGGAAGAGTTGATGCCAGGCAGGAAGGAGGGAGGGAGGGAGAAAGGAACGAAGGAAACGAGACGGCGAGACGCGAACGGCGCCCGAGATGTCGGATGCGGAGGGAAGGCGGAGAAGAAGGCAGCAGAACCGAAGTCATGAATGCTAAGTAGGTTCACCCAAATTGAAAATGAGATATATAGGAAGCCATTTAACGGTGGTGCTGTAATTATGCGACGACGGAGCCTAGACGTCCCGTCGCGACGTGTAGAATGGGATAGCGAGAGAGCGAGCGAGATGGCGGGCGAGCCTCTAACACGAGACGTAATACCTTTCCCCTACGGCAGCGCAACGCCCGTCACCCCCTTTTCCCAGGCTAATAGACCGACGTACACGTGAGCGCAATAATTCGAGAGCCAATTATAAATATTTGGGTCGGGCATTCGAATAATCCTTTACAGAAACTTCGTTCATTAAAAATAAAATCCTCCTCGCGCAGCATTACTCATTTTCGAGGCACGACTTTCCGAGAGCTGCCGCCGCCGTCGCTTCGCTTTGCTTCCAAATCCTACGGGAGGTGGTACCTGTGTACTTTGCGAAGAGCGATGAAGGGCCTTGGGGTGAGGAGGGGAGGGGGAGGGGGTGCAGGCAGCCGGCTCTCAGAAGGCGCCGCCGAGCCGAGCCATGCCACCCGCTTCGGCCGCTCGGCGATAAAAAGGCCGGAAGAAACAAAACACGGTGGCGCCGCGATTGTGCGCGCCGGTCTGCCCAACTTTTGCTTTGGCGGGTTCACTGCGCACTCTGCCACCTCCGGTCTTCGCTGCCGTCTCGGCTGCGGGCGAGTCTTGCCAACTCGGAACTGAAAGGAACAGTATTTTATTTTATAATTTTTTCAATTGAATTTGCCGAGAGTTTTTTTTTTTTTTTTTTTTTTTTTTTTTTTTTTAAGGAAGAACGGAATGCGAAAAACAGGGGGCTTGTTCTTTTCCTTACGAATTTAATGCTCAATTTGCTAATAATATTACGCACTTAAGGAAGGCCTTAATGAGCTGTTATCCAGATTGAACCTGTTCTGTTTCGAGAACGTGTTTGTTTCATGTAGTGGGATATGAAAATTTTGAAACTTGTGTAAAATAAGTGGTGGAAAGTTGTTTCAATTCAACATTTAAAAAAAAAAAAAAAAAATTCTAAAATTAACTCGAACTTGAAATTCGCTTTTGCGTGTCGGTACATTTTATTTTTGATTTAATTACCAACTTGGTATTTACTATTCAGACGTAGGTTTCGTTATAATTACTTTTATTTGAAAGTGCTACATCTCTAAAAGTACCATTTTGAAAAAGTATCAGTTCTACACTAACCAGTGCTGTAACAGAATCCCCTTTACTTTGTAATTTCTCGTACTTTGATCTCTTATATACTGCCATGGTTCATTTTACGGCCGCTTTTTCTTGATAGTTTCTCGCTCGTGAGTGGTTGCGGAAGCAGTCGTGCTCATTATTGACGAGTTTGTTCTAGCGGAGAGATCTGAGTAGTCGACGAAACACAGAGCTCTGACGGAACTTTCACTCACGAAAGGAGAAATAATCTGTTGTGTGTAGCGTATGAGTACGCTTTTAGTTTCTAGATGACTCATTATCCATCAGCCGTGGAGAGACGGAGCGACGTAAAGTTTAGATTCCAGAATTATTGTAAAACTGGCTTATCATATATCAAAGTCTTCAGAATTTGAAACTCTGTGGTTAAGCAAACAAAGTGCCTCTTTTATGTAATAGATTAACACATAACCAAAAACGGATAGGAAAAACAAGTTACTTTGCACATTAGTATTCACTTCGCCTATTTTATGAGTGAAATATTGAAACCTCATACTCACGAAAAACTGAACAAGTTGTTAGTGACTTTAATGAGAAGAGAAAGTGATAGAAATGATTAATGAATCTCATTTCTTGTATATCACATTTAGTTGAATATTGCTATAGTCGTATCTTACAAAGCAAGGAAACGGCGCCATCCCAAGAACGTGCGAACCACCCGCGATCTCTTTCACGGACGACAGAGGAATTTATTTCGTGCAGTTAGGTTTGGTTTCGTCTCAAATGGATTACCCTTATACATATGTATCAGCGGGAGGGCGATGGTAGCACAGCGCCGCCAATGCGGAGGTGAGTGCGTTTTGTTTTTCGGGGCGCAGCGCGATGCTGCGCTGTTTCTGTAAGTGCGCCGTGGTGCCGCGCGAAGCGCTCGCGTCGACGAGTGAGTGATCGCGAGCGTAGAAGCCGCCAGCGGGTTGCGGTTTGATTATGTCTGAGCTGCTCTGCGAGAAGGGAAGCAAGAAAGCAATAGAGCGAGGCGAAAAGGAAAAGGGGAGATGGGGAGGAGATGAGAGCGTTGGAGCGGAACTTTCCCGATATTCGCCTCTCGAATTGTTGGGAGGAAGCGGTACGTCTAGGAGAAACTAGAAGCACTTCGTTCTTGCATCTCAGTCAAATAATTCTCCTAACGCTTTTCGGTTCTAGACCACTTCGCGGCGGTGGCTGTCGCAGGCAATCTAAAGGGCGAGGGGAATCTCTGGAACCTCTGGAACAAAATATTGTGATTGTTTCCAACTGTTACTTTCTAGAGACTTTGTGATGGGAATGAGCCATAAAATCGGTCGATTGAATTTAGTGTCTTTTCCCCCTTTTCGTGCGTTCCTTGCTCGTCTTAGTGGGTCAGTATCTTTAAGGGGGAGCTTTTTGTCGTTATAACTTCGAAGACCGTTTGGGAGAAGAGTGCTTATATGGTTTAGTTCTTTTGTACTTGTGGGAGATATTGTTCGTAGATGTGAATTATTCTCTGCTTAAGTCTTCAGAAATCACGAAGACATTTAAAACTCGTTACTCGTTAATATATGAGGGTATGTGCGTAGCACAGCATGTACTCATATTTTACAAAGAAATGTGGAAATAAAGAATATATCGTGTCTATTTTTACTGCTTCCCCCAACATGTTATTATTTATCCATTTTCATTTATCATGTTTCTTCGTATAAGAGCTTTCTATTCACAGAATGTTAACATAGTACCTGTTAGTGAAAGTGGCTAATTCGTGACTTCAAAGCCTTCCTTTTTGGGCTTTACATATGAATGTGTGATTTTTGTTGCGTGTGTTACAGTCAGTGGAGAAGAAAGCAAATGACACGGTCCTCTTATTCTTGACTCGCTCTGAACAGCAGTTTCCTCTTTCAACCCCACTGACTGCTTAGGTGTAGCATGTCCTCTGCTTTACTACTCGGGTAGATGCCAACGAGAACCTCTTCGCCTTCACAGTCCCCAACGTCCTCAAGCTGTTCCGCCGCCACCTTCTCATGCGCCCTTGCCACCGAGCGAGCGATAAGCATCTTGTAGGCCGTCCCAAACGTACAACACGATCTATGGAACCCGTGTTTAGCGCGGCAGATCCTCGAGGGATACACGCTGGCCTGACCGGGATGGGGCCGCGGCGTGGGCGCGGGTGGCGGGGGCGAGGCGCCCTAGGTAGCCATTACCCGTGTGACAGTGCCAGTTGACCGTGCGTACACCGGGTGTGTTCATTAGCATGTCTGAGGAGCGCAGCTGGGTTGGGGGTGGGGGGCGCGCGCATGTAGTCGTTTATTACGCTGGACGCGCGCTATCGCTCCTGGAGATCGCCGGCGGCGGGGGTGGGTCCGAAAGAGGAGGGAGTTCTTCATATCTTGGCCACTCTGTCTGGGAGATGATGGGCAGGCGGTTTGAGAAGGGTTAACGCAGGTACCGTCATCGTGGGATGAGAAAGGCCTACAGTGAACCTGCGCGTCCTTTCACCCTGTTTTTACGGCGTGTCCTATTGCTTGTTACCTTTTCACGTGATTTCTTAGGGACGTGTATATCGTTATGGTTGACAGACGGTATAGAGGTATTCAGGAAATTAACTTTTTATCCTCCTCATACATTTTCTTTTAGTTTTTATTCATTTCATTTCTCTTTTCGTTTTCTATGCATTCATAGTCGGAATAATATTCCACATCATACATTTTCCCACAAAGAAGTTTAGTGTGGCTGTGCCTTAATATCCTGTAAAATGTGGAAAGCGAGGTAAAATAATAAAATTCATCTTACTATGCAAGTGTGTCAACAACAGGACGAACGTCCGAGATACGATCTTGTTCTGAGCAATACCTCTCACTTTCCCCAATCTCGATCATTATCGATTGGAAGGTGTGTCGAAATGAAAACGGTTCACAAACCTTGGGTCGGAAATAACTGGTATTTACCATGTTAGTTATGGTCCTACGTAGAGAACTCTATTCACCGAATTAAGATGTAAACGTCGCATACTAATTAGATATAAAATATGAAAGACCTATGCCGCAAGCGGACAACATGAAAGCAAGTTTGGTATCGTTATCTGATCGACAAAGTTTGAAGTTCATACTTTTTACAACATAGACTTTGAATGTCACCCCCGAAGTTAATGAAGCTTATTCGTCGGTAACATCAAACTGTACATCTTTTGTTACGGTGTGGCTTAGTAATATCGTAACGCGTTCCACAGACCTGCCCCAGTAATTTCTACCTCACACCGTGCTTCTTAATGATGATAACCTTTATTACCTGGGTAAAAGCACCGCGACGGGCGTTTTGTGTAGCGACCTCCTACTTTGTAGGGCTCAAACGACGCGTCGGTCTCGCTAAACTAACGTAAATGTGACACGGTCGAATGAAGCTTAAGGACAAAGCCTCCAACAGTCCCCCTGACCCTTTGCAATCAAATACCATGCTAAAAAAATCCAGATTTCTTATCCTGTCGATCATTCACCTGCGTGACATCGTTCAGTTTCCTTTGCGATACCTATTATAATGGCTGAGTTAGCTCAGAACCAGCATTGCCGATGTCTCGGCTGCGACTCTGACCGGGACGTCCTAGGTTTTTAGTGCCGAAGGTGGCGGATTTTTGATATTAGCTCGATAGCTATGTCGAGTTCAGCCGCTGTATGGAAGAGAACTCCAGCGGTCGGCTGCTGCGATCGGTAGTTTTCCGCGTTTTTTTCGATCAACACCTGGCGAATGACAGAATAGTTCACTATAAAACACGCCATGGACCGCGTGTTACATTTCCTTCTTCCTCGTCCTATTCTTTCCCCTTACATACACTTGGGCGGTTCCCTGGTGAGGGGGGGGATTACCGTTCGACTTGTAGGTAAGTGCCAGAACTTACCAACGAGCGGAGAAGAAATACCGCCAGCTCTCGGTGGGATTGAATTCACTCCACTTGACGGGACTAATGACCATAGGAGTGGACGTGCTTGGAAACAACCAATCAATCGAGCCTCTGACCGGGAGGTCATGGGTTCGAGTCTTGACGGCGGCAGGATTTTCGACACTAGCTTTTCAGCTAGGTCGAATTCAGTCGATGCCTGGAGGAGAGTTCTAGCGGCCGGGTGCTCTGATCGGTAGTTTTCATTGGTTTCTCCGATCAACACCAGGCGTATGCCGGAGCAGTACCCTACCAAACGGGTTACGGACCGCGCGCAATCTGCCCTTCCTCTTCCTTCTCCTATCCTCTCCCCCTTACACACACACTTACACTAACATACACTACACTACCCCATATTCCGGGAGACCAGTCGAGAGCTTCGAGCTTGTCCCGGCTGGAGCGGTGCCCCGCTCGATCTCGCCATCGGATCTCGCCATCCAGCGGGGGAAGATCACCTCCATCTCCTGAGAAACAGACATCCACTACACTAACGGGACTAATGAGCAAAGCAGTTGACGCGCCCGAAAACACGAAAAAACCAAACCAAACCAAACCGATCAATCGACACCCGTTTTCCGACTTCCCCTCTACCCCTACGCACGCCACCCACGCTCCGCGGCCAGCGCGACGCACCCCTTCCCCATGCGGGGGGCGTGTCCGGAGGACGCGTAAGGAGCGCAGCCGCCCCTGACCCTCCCACCCGCAGGCGCCAGACTTCGTCCACGTTGCGCACCGCCGCCCGCTCGCCGACGCGGCCGCGCAATCGAGGGAAGTCCCCGGGGGCAGACTGGTCCCCCTCCGGATATTAGAGGACACCGGGGGGCGTATCCCTTTATTTCCGCCGCATCCAATTACCCCCTCCCACCCGTGGCGCACGTGCGTGCGTGTGTGTGTGTATCTGTAGGTGTGTAGTGGAAAAATTGTTGGAGTGACGGTGGCGACGGCAAGCATGCCGCGGGTGCACGCACGTGTCAATCACGTGTGCGTGTGTGCGACCGAATGACCTGGACTGGGGTTCGCCCCAACGCCAGCCGACCGGCAACCCCGGCAGGCATCCACCTCCCCGCCTGTTCAGCGCGCCCCGCCCCTACGCTCACCCGCCCCGTTCCGCCCCCTCCCGACCCGACCCGTTCCGACTCGTCCCGACCCGCCACGCCCCGTACCGCCCCGTCCACCCTTCCCCCGCCCTTCCCCCGCCCCGCCTCGCCCCGTCCCGCTCCGTCCCATCCCTCTCTTCCGTCTCTCCCCGTCCAGCCCAGCCACCCAATTCTTTCTTTCTCACTTCGGCCCATCTCGGCCGTGGTCTATCTCCATTCCGCCTCGGCCCCAACACAACCTTCCCCATTCCCCCCGACCCGATCGGATCGGACCCGACTCGCCCCGACGGCCGTGCGCCTCCCCGACCATCCGCCCTCTCCGCCCCTGGCCCCCCGTGCAATTAGCGGGGCGGCGCGGCGCGGAGCCGGGGGTGGAGCGCAGCTGGCGCGGGGCGCTGTGGTGGCCGCTGCCGCCGCCCGCGCGAGGCGCCACCTGGCGGGGGAGGGCGCTGTTGCCGCCAGCGAATCGGCGCGGCGCGTACTGGCAGCTTCCGTTCGCCTGACGGGTTTCCAGTTCGACGATCAGTGCTTGTTGAGATACACTCTATAACCAACCTCTTTATATCGAAAAACTATAACGTTCTTATTACTCGAGTTTGGTTCGTTTACATAATAATCTACACATTGGTACATTTTATCGATATAACGGAAAGCCCTTCATTCGAGAGACAACGTCAATCACTTGAGATTATTTATGAAAAGAATTTGCTCTGGATTTACTTACTTGTCCTTTATGCCGTTGCTAACCTTTCTGCATTTTATATGATGTCTAGTCGTGTTCTTCATACATGTCATTGTTATTCACGTATATTCAACTAGTGTAATGTTACGTACATCCGCAATACAATATTCTGAATTCGTCAATACATTTTACATGAGAATCGTGCCATGCTCAGACACTGCAACTTCTCGTAACAATATTCGCGGCGTGGTTGTGCCATGGTCGCTGTATTTCAAAATGGCCATCGGTACGATGTTTTGATTCAGCTGAGAAAATTCGAAATTGTCGTTTATATAAGTCTCCAAATGATTCTAGTGGTTTAATTTGCAGAGGTGTGAAGATGGGTGAATTTCAGGAGAGCAAAAAATTACAAAATCATGTTATGTGTGTACAGGGGAATTAATTATCGACACACCTGCGAGTTCGAAACATGCCAAAACAGCAGTTGTATTTAATTGTCTTGAAAATTAAACCCATAAATATGACGTGTGTCTACTGCCCACCTTACTGCTTGCAATTTAACTTTTCTGTATCATCGATTTTTATTCAAACCATTTATGTCCCTGTCGTTTCAGTTATTACATTTTTTCATTTACGGCTTTTGTTTATAGACGTACGTTATTTTACTTACTGAATCAGAATAAATTTCAAAAAACAAGATAAAAATGAGGTGATACTAGTATGTGAATCAACATTATCTTTAATGACAAACAAACAAGATGCGTAAAGTTAATTCTAAAACCTCATATTGTGCATCTGCCTGCACACATTTTACGATTCATTCTTGTTTTATTACTTTGGTATTAAAAGTACGCCGTTTTTTTCTTTCTCCAGTACCCAACGTTATGTGCTCGTAAAATACTTTTTCCTTACTGAACAAGACGTCGATTTTAGCCTCCAGTTGTGCTTAATAACGAAATAATTGCGCATTTTCTGACTCCAGTTTCTGAAAGTAGGTATAACTAAAATGCCAGTAAAAGAAATTGAGCTGGAAATTTCACTTCAGCGTACACATTATTACTACCGTTTTTATTCATTTGTACATACGTTTCTAAATATCAGTGATAAGTCATGGATTTTTTTAATCTTCTAATACGTTTAAAGCGATTAAGGGACTTTCAACATACCCTGTCAAATACTGACGAAAAAGAGATGAACTTTAATACATAGCACCGTAGACTTTCTGGGAAACTCATGAAAAATATTTTCAATACTGTTTTCATTATTGTTGTTCTATTCTTAATTGAAAATTTGTATACATATTAGTTATAGAATGAGCTCACAAAAGCCTACTTTCCGCAAGGAAGTAAGAAAAAGATATATTTGTAACCCCGTACTTCGCAAAAACACCACTCATAACACATATTCCCTTGTCGTGATAACCGAAGAGAACCTTATTTACAACCCCCCACAATTGAGATTATTCCCACTCGTAGCATTTCCCGAGGAGACGCGCTCTCTTCAGAATTGCGTATTTTCCCCGAATGCAAGGAAGCTCTCGGGCGCACTGGTGCCTCCAGTCTTCCCAAGCCCTCCAATTCGCTTTCTCGTCCTGCCCTCCCTCTCGCCCGTCCATCCTTCGCCCACTGTCCTTCTGTCCGCCCTCCTCGCCGTCCTCCCTCTCGTCCGCCCTTGCCCCTCCCCTCCGCCCCCCCCCCCCCCCCCGCCACCACCCCCGCGGCGTCCTTGACTGTGCGCTGCGAGAATCCGCCACCGCACTTCCGCCCTGTCCCCCGCCCACGCCGCCGTAATTTCTTAACGCCTCCATTTTGTCAATGTTTAATGAGATATGTCTCGAGGCGGGGAAAGCCTGCTCCGGCGCTCTTCCTCCCTCGGTGTGTTCGCGCACGGAGCTCCTTCAACTTCGCAGTCGTTCCGCCGGCGCGGGGGGCGGGGCGGATGATGCCGGGTTGCGGCCGGGGCTGCTGTCTCCTTTCCGACGCTGCGGCGGGAATGTGCCGGCGGGGAGCCGCCGTTCCCGATTCCCTTTCCGCTGCTGTTTCTTGTACTACATTCCCCGCCCGGAATTACGACGCCGTTTTGTGTCTTGCAACCCCGCCCCTTCGAATGTGCCTTCTCGGAAGCCTGCTTTGCCGCTCTCCACGTTTCTTTACCCGTGTGTGTTGCTGTTCATTTCGTTGACTGTGTTCAGTACTGGAACCCACTCGCGAGTTGGTAACGGCGTACACTCCTTCCCATGTCTTCCCCTACTCGCCATCCTAGGTCTTCGCCAACCATGTTTCCTCACCCATCTCCAACTCGACTCCTTCATTTCCAACTACATCACGGCTCTTGTACGAATTCAGCGCTGTTCTCCTTCTTTTCGATAGACGTCTTTGTACCCTGTCCGTCGCGTCACTGCGTCTCTTCCACAAACGTTATACAGCCACGTGTTCGCCCGACAGCCCTCCTCTCTTCACCTCCTCCGTAGGCGGCTGTGGCGGCGGCGGCATTCCCTCCTCTGCCGCCTTCCGTGCGCCTTGTCTTCCCTCCTCCTCCTCCCCCTCCACCCGCCATCGCCCTCTCCTTCGCCGCTGCACGCAACTTTTGCCGGGCGAGCACGCGCTGCGCCGCGCCGCGACGCGGGAGGGGGCGGGGCGGGGTGGAGGGGCGGCGCTGTTGTTAGAATTAGCACGTAAAACATTTGTAAACTCCGCGTAATTAGATGATGATGCCGCGAGCGGTGCTGGTGTCGCGCCACGCCCACTTCCTCTCTTGCCCCTTCTCCTCCCCGCCGCCTCCGCGCGTACTGCTCTGCCGCCTGTGGTGTTGTGTACACTGCGTTTGTTTCGTATTTACGCCCGAGGAACTTGAGTATCTGCCAAAATCGTGTTTTTGTAATTAAAATTATACTGTTTCTGTGGGCGAATTAAATTATATTGTGGCGCGATTTTCGCTAGTTGACACGTTCTGTTGTGGTGTGTTTGTGTGGCTGCAGGCGGATGGGAAATTTCAGAGTGGCCGGGGAAGGGAAATATTGTAAATGAAAGGAGTTTGTATAGGAGGTAGTTAATAGCGGGGGTTTTGTCAGTGTTTTGCCTAACATATTCCTCTCGGCTCATTTTGTTTTTATTTGCGGGTTTCGAGAACCTCATGGGAAATGATTTTCTCCTACCTCATCCCCTAAACAAATAGACTACTGTTTATGTTTTTTTACGATAAACAAATAAATAACATTCCAGAAAAAATACACTAGCGCCTCAAGAACTTGTTCACGAAGATAATGAGTTTTTTTTGTTTTGTGTTTTTATAAGGGATTTTTAATGGAAAGGAGATAAAAATGCTTGACCAAGAGTTCATCTTCTTTGATCTAATGATAACTCTTGTAAAAGATTCCAACGATATTCGTTTGACATCTAGGTAATTAGAATTTGATATGATCTGGTACATTTAAGTAGCTTTGATTTTGAGGGACACGCAAAGCTGCAATTGGTCATTTGCAGACTTTTTATACGTCAAAATTTCAATTAGGTACTGGTATACGACTTTATCACACATTTATCTGGCATCGAAGTTCCGAAGTAAATTAAGAATTGCAGATTGCTAATTTTAAGCCAGTGCAATATACAAACATAATAACACATGTTGCTAATCTAAATCGTGACCGATGACTATGTAAGTGTGGAACGTAATTTATCCTTAAGCCCAAAATCTTTATAGATGAATATGTGCCCATGGTTATATTTGACCAAAAATGACATCATCATGCAGGTTAAAAATGCAGATTACACGTCGAAAGAACAGTGATTTCTATTATCAAAAATAAATGACATGGCCACTTTTATTGAATCTTGCAGCAAGAAAAGAATATTGCCTAGTAAACTTAGTTTTTAAGGTAAGTCAAGGGCACACAAACAACTAAGTATAAAAGAGAAGAAAAAATACTCATGCGTGCAAATGCAAGCAGCACAGAGTGACGTTCCGGACAAAGAAGTTATCGATTCAAACTTGAGACGTTTATTTGGCGGATGTAGTTTTGTTACCATGACTTTCACGTGGGCTTGATGAAAATCTGAAGGGCGAATATATTTCACCAAGAGTCACTAACGATTTTTCATCATTGCTTGGTAAGTCCTGGAATCGACGCATGAAATTTACGAGAAAACTTAGGAGTGAAAGTAAACTAAGTGGCAGATAGCCCCTATTGTAATGACTCCTACGGTCAGGCGTTTAGAAAACTATAACTAAAATTAAGAAAAAAAATGCAATCTTGTGTGCAGATTCTTAGAGCAAAGAAACTACGGCCCAGGAGGAAATCGATTTAAAATATGGTAATGTAGTTTCTTTTCAGAACATTCCCAGAAACATGATAGATTTCTGAAGCGCGAATAGGCATGTGTAGGAATTAGTAACAGAAGGGAGGTTTTGCAAGGCCAAGCGTTACAATAATGGACAGGTCAATCGAGCAGTCAGTTGCTGTACGCTGGTAGTTTTGGTTGTCTCTCTTGGTGAGCGGCCTACGCCTATTGGTGTTCTTTTCGTCAAAGGGAACGGTTTTGGGGTTCTTTTATACGAAGAATCCTGTCTCACTTGGATAGCAGATGTGGCCCTGGAAAAGTCTTAATTGTATGGGGGTTTAATTGATTTGGATAATAAAAGCGTGCAGAGCGGCTTGATTATACAGCTTATAATAGGTTTTGGTTTTTTGGATATAGGTTGATGAATTTGTTTGTCACAAATTTGTTGTTTATAGATTGAAGTGACATGATTTCTTTTATGGAATAAGAAATCGGGCATCTGTAGGGAAGTGTTTTCGACTATGGGTAGGCCGTTTGTTGAAATATTATTGGTAATTTGGAAAGAGGGAACCAAAAGGTGGGGGTTAAAAATTTCTTCAATGTTTTCTGCACTGTGTTGTACAAATGAGGAAATTGGAGGTGTATTATTTTGTAGGATGCAATTTTCGAATGGAATTCCAATTTTACGTTTCAATGCTACCCTGATGAAGCGATTTTCTGCTTTTGTTAGATCGTTTGTGTCTTTTAGCAGCGGTTGACCAAGGACATACACGCGTAAGTCTCGGCACCCTAAACTTGCAAGTTCTAGTCTCTTAGTGCAAAAAGTGCTAGTCTCCCATCCTCTAGTCAGTCAGTCAACCAATAGTAGCCAGCGAAGCCAACGCCAACCGGTTCACGAGATTTCGGAGCGGAGGCAACCCGACGGGAGACGCTCGCAGCGGAAGGCTGTCGGGGGAGGTGGAGGCGGCGGCGCTAAATTTAGCCCACCGATCGGACGCCGATTAGCGGCGATGCAGGCGGGGGAGGGGAGGACAGGTGGAGGCGGGACACGCGTGCCCTCGCACGGCGCCGCGGCTGAAGGAGCGAAGCGAGGCAAATGGGAGCGTGTTAGGAAGGAAGCGAGGGCCGGGGAGGCCCCGCGCGGCGGAAGGTGGCTGCTGGGGAGATGAGCTGGCGCAAAATGTGGACGTGCGAGGTAATGCAGTTTGCGAGAAGAGGTGATGGTTGGGAAGGTGACGAGCGGATTGGATGAATGTTTGGTAGCCACGGTGAACACGAAAAAAATAGTTGAAAATATTCATGTACCAAGGAACTTCGTATTCAGATAACATCAACCAGAAATATCGTTTGCGAAATTAATCTAAAAACATTTTTTGTAGTTTCTCGAGCGTATTGGATGACGAGCGGATTTGATGAATGTTTGAAAACCACTGGGAACACGAAAAAACTAGTAGAAAATATTCATGTACCAAGGAACTTCGTATTCAGATAACATCAACCAGAAAGGCACACTCTCAATGCTTTCTCTTTTTTTAAAAAAAGAAAAACGATTTTAATTAAAATTAAATGATTAAAACAGGTTTGTAGTTGTTTAAACACATCTAAGTGTATTCATCCAACAAAAAATATGTAAAAGTGTTACTAATCAGCATAAAAAATTATTGCAAATTACGCTGACTACCGCTCACGAAATTTCAGCCAATAGCTTGCACTAATTCGGACCATACCATCCAATTAGAGACAACTTACAAAATCAAAATTGATGATCACCTCCTGGCATGTCCATCAGCTTACGATTTTCAAAGCAGATGAATCCTTTCGTCGCATCTCTATTCCGGAATTTATCTACTTTTTCCAAAGCGCTCCTAGACAATACTTTCCGGAAGAGATCAAACCCCTTTCGTCGAAAAGTCTCCTCTACTCCACAGAGAGCAATAATCTAAATTGCCCCGCGCATTCAGAGGGAAATGTGTGTTCCGCGGGACCTGAAGCCCACGTGCTGCGCACGAGCCGGGAGGACGCGGGGGGTGGGGCGGAGTGGAAGGGGGTAGACGGGTGGGGGCGTGGCGGCACGCCCGGGGTGCGAGGGCGTCGAGAGGAAGACGCGTTCTGTTTGGGTTGGAGGCGCCGCCGACGCCGTAGCGGTGCAGCACGCAAGCCCTTGTTATCGCCTGCCCCATCGCCCCGCCGCCGCGTCGGCTCCGCTCGGTGGTCGGGGGGCGGAGACGCGGAACTCGCCGAACCCGCTTCTCCACCGCCCCACCCCACCTCATCCCACCCACCCCGCCTACCGGCTCCGTGCCGGTGACGCCCACCTCGTCGCTCGCCGATTCACTCTCCATATGGTACGTCTATCACACGTCCCAATACCGGTCCCCCGTTGTGTAGCCTGCTGCCCCAGCTGGCACGCTGTCCGACGCGTACGCCGCTCGCTTCCCGCCGTTCCGATGCTCAGCAACTTCTCCTACTCACGCTAGCCCGGACCTTTCGTCTCGTTTTATTCGGCGGTATCTATTTTCGTTCCGCCTCCGCCTATTTCAACATTGCCGTCACTCGCGTTTCTTCAGCCATTCATATCGACGTGAACACCTTTCTTACTTCACCTAACGTTACACGTTTTCTCGTTTTTCGTTTGTGACCCCGCCCATTTCTTCCTTCTCCTTTTCCCATTTCCATTCAAAACGCTCCATAACCCACGCCACTCATCCCCCCCTTTCCTTAATTATTTCATTCCTCTTACTGTCACACATGTTAGCCCCGTTCATATCCATACACGCCTCTACAACGTTTTCCCGTAAGTCGTACACGCCCACGGGTTGCCTACAACTGGGGCTGTCTCCTTCATCGCCCACGCCGTTGCGCTCACCCCTCCCCGTGACCCCTCCTGCCCCAACCCCGCCGCTGTCCGACGCCTCCGCCCCCGCCTCCGCCCCCACCGCCTCCGCCGCGCGAAAGTTGGGCCTCCGGTTATCGCGATCGCCCTACTTACGGCACGGAGCGGAGCGAGTCCATCGATTCAGCGCGCCCCCGCCTCGCAGCTTGCGTTCCGCGTTGTTGGTTTTTATTAATTTTCGACTCGGGCAAATGCTTCGGGTCGCTGCGTCTTCGGATGAGACCCCCAGCACCGACCCCCCGGAATATAAAGGCCCGCCTTCCCGCTTTCCGGCCTTCCGGACCGCCCGCCCGCCCTCTCGCTTTTCCGCTTTCGTGCTCAGGCTGAGACTCGGAAATTCAAGTTTGCCTTGCCACCGCCGCCGGCTAGTGAACTCGGGAGCGATATTCGCAAGTCCATTCTCTAAATGCCGATTGTCGGTATTCAGCCATTGATATTTCGTGTACATGTTCTCTTACCAACGGAACATCATTACCAACATAGGTACCTTTGTGTCTAAGAATATTAACAGATCTCCATATGGGTGAGAAAATTGCAGGTATATGCATGTAAACATTGGGGCAATTGTGTCACCAAATAGCAGCAGTTAAAACATGTCATGGTTGAGTCTGCCAGCTAAATATAATAGGCAAAGAGAGATCTTTTAGACAAGAATCGATAAAACTCATCGAATATTTCCACGCAAATGACCCCACTTGGATGTTTCCCTCAATAAACTGTGAAACGAGCCAGTGTTCCGGATCACAAAGGCCGCGTGCGCCTTGGTTGTGGAATGCCGAGCCGAGATTATTAGTTTGGTGGACTCAGAGTCCCATTTTTTTTTTCTACCAAGGTCCTCGGAGTCGCTTTGGGCCAGAGAGAGGAAAAATGTTTCCATAATGCATGAAAGATGGATGGGAAGATAGGGCCGTATCGCTTATTTTAACGGACGGTAGATGTCTGTGGTGGACTTTCGTTTTACGATGGATGAGATTGTGGGAGATTGCTGTTATTATTTCATTTGGAAATAACTGTCTTGATTACTTATTAATATTTACTAGTGGCATTATGTCAGTGGGCTCACTCAAATTGTTGTTTGTAGAGTGAATCTAAAACCATTCCTAAGGTCCTTTGTTGTCAACAATAATGGTTTGGGGGTATCGTAGATCTTTTCGTGTATCCATATTTTGTATAATATTTCAATAAAATATCAAATATAAAAATTGAACTGGAAAACGAGTATCATACTGAAAGGTCACAATCTCGAACACGTATGTGTGAACAATTTAGATGTGTCATGTCGATGATACAACCTAACAAGCATTTTCAACGTATTGCAATGGTTGAACATAATACGTTGGTTGCTTTAGTCCCGAAACAAATTCTTCCTGTTCAGTGTATTCATGTATCTCACGACTCCACCATGCGCTAGCCAATGCCGCTTGCCATCCCATTCGTGACGCACAGGATCTGGCATATGAGAGCGAATCGAGGTCGTGATTTAGTATCCATTATTCCATTGGAACATCCTCCGAATCTGGTGGAAGGCCGCCATTTATCAGAGCCACCATTAGGAGACTGTGGGCTTCCCGCGCGGAGCTCTGGCGACCGCGAAGTGCCGGCTCTACAAGCTGCGCCGTTCCAACGGTCGTCAGAGTTCGCCCCAGAAACGAAAATCCCCTCCCCGCTCTCTCGTTCGCTTCGCGTAATTGCTACTCAGCCGCGGGGCCCTTGTTTACACTTTTAATTCGCCGTTATTATGCGGTAATTCACTCCGAGTTGATGGTTATCGCTTCTGGTCGTATTTGCATATTGGATCGTATTTCGACGACTGTGTGTGGGTGTATAAATGCACAATACGTATTGTAGCTTCCGCTCTCAGCCTGCTGGTGTTCTGAACATTTTTACAATTGTTCTGCTTCCTGTTCTTGTTGCCCTCTTGTTTCGACCTCTCCCTCTTTAACCCTCTCCCCCCCTCGTCTTTTTTACTTTTCAACCCCTCGTGTACATATCGGCCCTACGACGTCATAATCCCATTTCACTGTTGAATATGCAACAACCTTCACTCAGAACTTTATTTCCCGTGCAGTATATGTAGCGCCTTGGAGTGGAAAACGAGCCATGGCCCATTGATCACCGTCGATCATGCGGCTCGAGTTTCACATTCACTGGACTATGAAATCTATTAGAGATATATCAGAATTCGAAAGCGATTAAGCAGTTTTCTGGCTCATAGTTTTCTGGAACTCTATTTTTTGTGGTAAGTGAACTGCAGAATGCAAGCGACGTTCGCTACTATAAACACTCGTGCTATAAGAGAAGGGCTGAGTTTTTCAAGTTTTTAAGTTTCAAGTCGTGTACTTGAAAAAGCTGAAAAATACGAGGGCAAGTTAATGCACTGGGAAAAGGAGTGATATTTTTACCAATCACTTGCAAATTTTGTTTAACTACTGAAATAAATAGGCAGTAACAAAACTAATGTTTTAAACAGTTTTTATTTTTACATTTCCATCATTTACTATATTTTTTTAAACATCTTCGATGAAATTTATGTACGAATTACATCTAAATGTGTGTGTAATTTCCTGATTGGTAGCGTGAACTATCATCTAACTTTTGCGATGTACGACTTGAACAGAACATACCATATAGACTTATTTCCAATGTATTCGTAATTGTGTGAAAACTCGTATCTAAAAATGAATATTTTGGGTATATTTTTTGTGTTTAAGCTTTAAACAAATTCTCTAAAAATATCCAGTGAAACCGAAATTTCAGCTCGAATACAAACTCGAAACGTCAGGAAATTTGGAAAGTTCTATTGCGCAGCCTACAAGAGTTCAAGGAAAACGTACCGTGTGCATGTGTGAATGTGCGTATGTCTGCATGTGTGTATGTATGTTTGTCTATATGTCTGCATGTGTGTGTATATGTCTGCGTGTGTGTATGTCTACATGTTTGTGTGTATGTATGTTTGTGTGTATGCATGTTTGTGTGTATGTCTGCATGTGTGTGTGTGTGATCGGAACCGTATTTCCAAGTGAAGTGGATGCAGGTACATTGCGGGGCCACGCGGAGGCGGTCGGCCGGCAGCCGCGAAGAAGTCGATGCACTTCCGCGGAGGGCGTGTATCCAGAGCGCCGAGGCGAGGCGCGGCGGGCGCGGCGGGCGTCGTAAAAGTTATTCCTTATTCCTCTCAGCGACGTTGGCACTGGCGTCATTTCCTTCCAGTTTTATGTGTTTTCCTTTTTGTCGGTTCGTTTCTCGCTCGGGGTCCCGCCCGGGGCTTGCAGCTCTCGACGTCCCATCCCGGTCCCTCTCCGGACTTTGGCCCGCGGGCTTCGTCCGCGTTGCCTGGGACCCGCAATGCGGATGGCGTTGGTTCGATTGCTGATGCGTTGCGCTTCTTGATAATGTCTATCTTTCACCTTCAGTCTTTGTCCTCTCGCTTTTCATCGAGACGATACATACGTTAGGGCACATTGCCTTAATTATCTACATCTATATAACAATGTTCTTGTCTTCGTTGCCATACATTCAACTTATGATGTACCAAACGAGTTTACTGGCTGACTTCGTCTATCACAGTCTATTCGTTCAAGACTTCGTCGTTCAATATGACATGATTTGATTTGATTGATTTGATTTTTTCGTGTTTCCGGGCACGTCAACTGCTTTGGTCATTAGTCCCGTTAGTGTAATGCATGTTTTTTCTCGGTATACGCACGGTGATCTTTCTCCACTCCATGGCGAGATTCGGCGCCGACCTACCGTCGGCTAGTGGGGTTTCCCCTCTTTGTAGGGTACTGCTCCGGCATTCGCCTGGCGTTGATCGGAGAAACCACGGAAAACTACCGATCAGAGCAGCCGGCCGCTAGAATTCTCCTCCAGACAGCGACTGAATTCGACCTAGCTGAAAAGCTAGTGTCGAAAATCCTGCCGCCATCAGGACTCGAACCTAGGACCTCCCGGCCAGTGGCGCTGCAGCGACATCAGTTGATGCACTGAGCTACCGCTCCCGGTAATATGACATAACGAATGTATCAATTCAGTGATGTAAAAGTAAATGTGAGTTAATGGAAGCAACATAACAATTTTACTCATTCGCTCTTCGTCGTACCTGTTGTCTTAAAAGTCGAATTTTAGGGTCCTTTCTTTTCAAGTCTCACTTCATTTCGTTTTCCTCTCACTCCATTTCACTTCTCGAAACCCAGCGTTTTCTATTCTTTCGGTCTCCAATTCCAAAATCGTATATACCTCCTAATGTGTTTGTCCTCAAACCAACTCTCTCACTCAGTGCGTCTCCATCTGTGCCCGTCTTCCCTGGCTGACCCGTTCCCCAACGCGATTCCCGCTGCTTTGCCGCCTCCGCGACGGCCGCCGAAGGGGCGCCACGAGACGAATTTATAATACGGTTCGTCCCGCTGCGCGAGGCCGCGGCGTCGGCCGAGGCGGCGTCCCCGGGGCCGCGGGGACGAGAAGGACGGCGAGGGCGGGAGCAAGGAAGGAGGGGCGAAATATTGCGGCGAGGATATTAAATAAAGCGCGGGCGGCGGAGAGAGCGCGGAGCGGAGCGGGGGGCGGGGCGGAGGGGGAGAGCAACCCCCCGAGTAACGTCCGTTGTGACAAATTATCCCCGCTGCTTCCTCAGCCACCGTTCGGTCTTTGAGCAACACGGTGGCGGCTGCGGCGGGGAAGGGGGGTCGCGCGGCGTTGTCATTCCACTGGCGTCGCGGCTCGGGGCGGCCATTTGTAGAAACTGTCAACCCGCCGCCCCCGAGTCTCCTCCTCCTCCTTCTCCCGTCTGGCCTGTTCCGCTTCTGTGGTGTGCCGCTCCTTCCCCATTCCCCACGTCCTCAGTTCGTTCTTTTTTTAGACAGGATCTCCCGACTTTTTCCCGTGCTCGTATTTGATTAACCTCGGTATGCAGCGGCTCTCTCTCCTTATATCTCAATAGCGTGTGTGCTCAAGATTCGACGGCGTGCGGAGTAAACCCGGGATGGAGAGGGCGTTTAAGCCTGGTAGAGTGCGTCCGAATGTGCGTGCGCGTGCGTGTGTGTGTGTGAACGTGCGCGCGGGGCAGGGATGGTCAGACCCTAAGGATCCCGCGTAGCGGCTCCCCTTTTCGGGGCGGGCGTCCCTTTGTCCTGGGACGAGCCGAAGGGCGCTAGTGTTTTGAATATCTCCGCCGCACAGGGTTCATGCGGAGGGTCGTGAAGCCGTCTTGTGTAGAGATGCACATGACAGTTGGGGAAACAGACTCCCCGGGAAACCAATCACAGCCACTTCCGGCTTTCGCGTGATGTATGTTTTGTTCGAGCTTCTTCTTCTTCGTCTTTTTCTCCCGAGTTCCCAACTCTCTCTCCTCCTCTTCGTCCTCGTAAGTTAGGAATGCTTTTGGGGCAGAAGCGCGTCTCTCTACATACTCCCGGCGCGGGTTAACCCGTCAGACGCTTGTCTCGGGAAAGTATACGACCGCGCGGGCCATTTTACTACTATTTATCTTTAGAATAGACCCCGCGACACATTTCGAAAGGCGCCCATTTCCCGCCGGCGTTCGGTGCTCCCGGGGGCGGGAACAAAAGCGGCCGTGTTATCTGCTGTAGACGATTCTTTCGGCGCGCTCCTCCTTGACCGATCTCCGGAACGTAAACCTTTCGCTTCTTGAAGCCGCTTCCTTCTACCCTCTCTCTCCCTCCCGTGCCGGCGCGGCGTCCGTGTTTCTTCTTCCTGGCCGCGCGCTCGTCGCCTTCCACATCCTCGCGGGCGGGGCGAGGGCGTGGGCGAGGTCGGGGGATGGGCGAGGGATGCGGCTCGCGGCCAGCGGCTGGCCCCGGGCCCGGGCGCTGGATTTGTGAACAATACCGGGGGTGGCGGCGGCGGCGGCGATGGCTAGCCGGGGCTCACCTGGGCGTGACCGCGCGGTGACTACCCCTGCCTGCTACAACGGCCGGCGCTCAGATCAAGAGGGTGGGACGTGCGGGCGCGTGATTATGATGGATGAGCGGGGAGGGATAGGGAGAGGCTGGATGCTGCCCAGCGCCGGGATTCTGGGCAGCAAGTGCTTGGTGCGCCGGTCTGGGAGGGGGGGAGGCTGCGGTAATGGTGGGAACCAACCGCCGCAGGCGCCGCCGCCTCCTCCCGCTCCACTCTGCTCTCTAATACACAAGCGTTGCGAGAAGGACCAGACGTAATAACCCTGTTGATCGTAAAACCAAAGGGAGAACATCGCTTCAGGGACAAACATTTCTTTCTCCCCGCCCTCTCTCCTGTTTTTTTTGGTATTGTTATTATTTCACGACCTCCCACCCCTGGAACGAGATGGGATGGGTCGGCTTCGCCTCGGCAGGTCTTCATCATTCGACACGCAGCATTAGAAAATATCGCCCATAAAACTTTCCATTTCTTTTTTCGCGTTTTTTTTTTCGTTCCCTCACCGGGCTGCTTCTTCTTCTTCTCCCGTGTCGCGCTCCTCTGGCGCCGACGGCCAACGAGGCCGTCCAGGGTGAGCACGGCCTGCTCGGAATTGCCTGTGAGGAAAATGATTGATAGCGCAAAAGTTGAGAGCTATACCGCCTCGAAATTAGCGAACCAGCCTCACTCACTCTTCCCCTTCCTCCCCCACGATACGTTCCTACCCCGGTCGTCGTCAGGGCCCGTCCCTTTTATCTGCCATAAGCATTGGCGCCCCCTAATTTATGTGCAATTTCCGGGCTCACGCTAAGAAAATCGATTTGGAGGAATTTTCTTTTCGTCGCGCCCGGCCCCGGGTGGTGGGTTGAAAGTTCAGACAATTAGTCAACCGCTTTTACCTTTTCAGGGACCGTCGAACGATGGCGAGCCGCGGGGGTGGGTTG
Source organism: Teleogryllus oceanicus (assembly GCA_964035755.1). Taxonomy (NCBI): domain Eukaryota; kingdom Metazoa; phylum Arthropoda; class Insecta; order Orthoptera; family Gryllidae; genus Teleogryllus; species Teleogryllus oceanicus. The sequence goes on along the minus strand of CAXIVR010000003.1, from coordinate 127,711,099 downwards.
AGGGTGGGGGTGGGAGGGTACTTCCACGCGCCACGACGTTCCCGGGACCCCGCTTTTAATGCGGGAGAACTAGTGCCGTGGGACGTGAAATGTAAGCTACGACCTACTAATCGCGCCCTCCCGTTCTTAATTCAGCGGTAGAATTCAAAAGGGGGCGGGGAGGTTTTTCAATCGGCGTTCTGCACGGGAGCGCCCAGAAACTCGGGCTTCCCTGCCTCGACGTGCCTGTCCCCGCCCCCGCCCCGCCCTGCGCCGCAGAGGAATGTTCGTGCCGATAAATTTCACCGTCTCGTGACAAAGTAAGGGAACCGGGCGCCTGTTGGGAGAGGGGGCGGTTTCTAGTGCAGTGCGATATATCCCACATCTTTACAATGTCTGTGGCGGGACAGGTGGCTATATATGGAAACCGGCCGGTCGACGGAAGAATAAATGGATGCACACTCAATGTCGGGGCGAGGGTTTGGGGAGAGGATAGGTTGGTGATGGCGTTGTGCTCGACGTAAGGTCGAATTGGTGTTTCGTTGGTTTAATTCCAACCGGTTGGGCATTAGGGAAACATAAACCCTACGTTATATCCATAAATATGATCAATTCCTTATTTTCCACCTTTTTAAGCTGACAGTTTGGAAAATTTGTGCACCACTTTCCGGGAAGTGGCTCTTCCAATATCTGGGAATTTGTAAATGGTTACGCATAAAGTAAATTAAAATAATTATAATTGATTTTATTATTAATCATATACAGGTTCCCAGATAGTGGTATAGGATCCCAGAATTAAATTATTTAATTCTCCACTTTTGGTTTATTTACTTCCTAGTTAAATGTCTGATATGCAAGTAAAAACACCATATGGAAAAGGGGGCCCAGAGGGACCAGAAATGTGTTGGTCTCCCCCCTTTTGTTGTATGCTGCGCGCGCAGTGGCCAAGGGGACGTGTCACTTAGAATGCTGTTTGTAGAGGCGGATTGATGTTACTCGAGGACATCCGGAAGGAGGCTTGGGGGGGGGGCGGTGGTCGGGTCAAGATGGGATTGCGACGGACGTCGCTCATGACGATGTTGCCACTGTCTGCCAGAAGGTTCGCTTTTACGAGAGATTGTGCAAGTGATGACAATGAACCCCGAGAAGGGTGATCTTACTTTGCTCAGGTTGATGTTTTGTCTGACATTTCCCTGCTGCACCCGTGCACTCCCGAGTTGCGAAATTGATGACGGGGGCATGGGATCTTACTTTGCTCAGGTTGGTGTTTTGTCTGACATTTCCCTGCTGCACCCGTGCACTCCGAGTTGCGAAATTGATGACGGGGGCATAGGATCTTACTTTGCTCAGGTTGGTGCTTTGTCTGACATTTCCCTGCTGCACCCGTGCACCCAGAGTAGGGAAATTGATGGCGGGGCATGGGATGGAGATTCACGAGAGCGTGGGTGTTTGGCAATGCATCTCCGTGTCGTGCTGGGCCTCAGGTGAATAGAGATGGCGGAGTCGGAGGTCGGGGGTTGGCGTGAGCGGGGCCGGTGTTTGGCGAGGCATCTCCGTGCTGCAGTCGAGCGACCGGAGGTGAGGTATTTTCGGCGAGCGAATGCAATTCGTCGGGCGATTTCCCGTCCGGCGGCGGGGGCGGGGGCGGCGGCGACTTGCAGCCCGCTTTATAGCGCCCCGCGCAACTGAGATCGCCGTAAAACTATTCGCGGCGCGAGGTCGCGCTCTGCAGGCCCCGTGCGGGTCTCGAAGTGGAAAATTAGGTTGCCGGGCCTGCTAGCGTGAACGACGTTAATGTTCATGACCGAAAAGGGATTATCTCGGAAACTGGAACATTTATAGCGACAAGTTATGGAGGATAAAATGTGCATTGTAATTTTCTTTGCTGCTGTATACAGAGTCTATCGTCGAGATTAAGACTTACACGAATATAAAAATCGAATTCATTGTTTCATGATGTGAACATTTACTGTCTCTAACACTGGTTGCAATAACCTGCTGCTATTAAGACGCCATGAAATACATATTTCTCGGAGAACTTTTAACTTCGTAAAATATTTTGTAACAAAAAGTCGTTATCGTCTATTGTGAGGCGAAACACATATTAAATTCTTATGTCCTTATGGGCGTGCCTTTCGGGTAGCTAAATGATTGTTTATGCTTACGCTGTTGTATGCCGTCAAACCAATGTCTGATATTTTATGGTCGAATTTCTTCATCAGCATCGGTATACTACTACCTTATGAGCGGGACTGGGATTTATATGAAATAACACGTACTTAATTAGGTATCTACATCTGGAATTAAAATGTTTAAAATATGGAATAAAATATGCTGTTTTAAATATTCAAATATTAAATTTATTTTTCATCTTATGTTGTTTTCTACTAAAACAATAAAATACCGCTCAATGTCATAAGTAGTAATGTAGTCCATTTTGAACCTTGCAATGTGTGAAATCCACATCTACTTTTAAATCCGATTCACCACATTCAATTTCACTAAAAATTCAAGAAGTCTTACATGAATAATTTTGAAAGTCAATAATATGGAACATATGACAGGTAAATGTTGAAATATGCAAAGAAATGTGTTATATTTAAATTGTGAAAATATGTACTAAGCCTCGCTATGGCTATGGCTATGACTTAATATGGAAATTCAAAATGGTTTCAAATCACTTCAAAAAGCCTAATTCGCAAATATTTGACTCAAGTTTGATTGTAACTAATGGCAGCAACTAATTATTTTAACTAATGGACAAACAAATATGCAATTACATACAAATTTCTGCCCTGCTCATGACAATCATTCAACACAGTAATCCAAGACAATTAAGCACATTGAACGCCAAAATCCGTTTATATTCATTCAGATAACTCGTCTACAGTACAGTTCTTATTAGGACAACGCATTACTTCATTATTATTATTATTATTATTATTATTATTATTATTATTATTATTATTGTTGTTGTTAGCTTCCATCATTCCATTGTTTAGTCTTACAATGTTAAATACAAAGGTTGTTTAAAACGAATGAGAGAGTTTCGGTGTGTTAATGACGATTATGATGGATTGCCTTCTACAACGGAAATTCATAAATAAAATGATCAAGCCTTAGGTTAAAATCGATTCATCTTCCGCTCGAGTACAGTTCCCACCTCAGACGCTACTCCATCCGCAGCCCCAGCGTCATTGTCGCATTCGTAAAGCGGTGACTTGCAGAAAGCCCCACCGCGAGCCGACGACGCCGATTCCTCGGAAGCGCAATCGCGGGCTGCCATCGAACGCAGGTGGAAAGCGAAACAAAAGAGCGCGGGGCGGTGGTTCGTTGCTCCTCCGCGCGGGGCGCCGCTGGCGCCACTCCAAACGATGTGCGAAGCCGCGGTCCGCCCGCCCGCGCGGGGCGCGGCTGCCAGAAGAGAGCCGGCGCCTGGGCTGTTTCTTGGAACGTCGAAGCGAAACCGCGAGTGAAGAGCGGGTGGGGTGGGGGGTGCGGGGGAGGACCCGCGAATATTACGAACCGAGAGCCCTAAAAGCCTGCGAATTATAGCCCTCCGGTGCGTTCCAAGAAGCAATAAAGTAATGCGACACTGCCTTTTGAAGGGTGAGAATTTCGTTTCCGTAAATCTTGCTATTCAAATGGTGTTTGTGGTGGAAGGCGCAATGTGTTTTCTTGGCTCCTTTTCACTCTCAACTGTTTGCTTTCCGTATTCGCATGTCTAATGAAGTGACATTAACCTGCCTGGTTATCACTTTTGTGGTGGGTTTGACTGATCTGCGTATTTTTTCTTGACAAAAATGATCAAACCTGGAAAAAAAGAAAAAAAAAAAAAAAAAAACAGAAAAAATTTGAGACCAGAGTTTATTTCTAAACAAGTCCATCCTTTGCAAGACTAATAATGATTTTCATGAATTGTAAATCTTACGTTTCGAAATAGCATTTTCTTTTACCTGTGACCAAAATAGGAATGGTAAAGGAGGTACCTAAATCATGATGCTTCATTGATTCGTTCGATCCTGGACAATTTATAAGCCTATGGGTTGAATAGATATTGTGCTTTCTGAATTGAATGCTGTGAGAGTTTAATGCACAAATGTGTTCTTTCATTATGTCCACCTTGTGTCGTTCCGAGCCTTATCCTCGTGTGCTCCTTTGTTTCAGGTGAGTGTCTGCGGCGCAGCTCTGGTCTGGTTTCTGCGGAGGCGGACGGGTGAGTCATCCGCGCCATGTGCCCCACATTTCCGCTCCTCTTTCTGGCGTCTACCAGGAACCTTTAGAAAGACGCCTCGCGCCGCGCCGGGAAATTGGAAGTGGACAGTAGTGGGGGGGGGGGCGAGTTCGCGAGGTCGTGCGGGGGATGAGTGCCGCGGCCCGCCCACGCTGCTTGCCGTCACCGGCGCCGCTGCAGGCCTCCCGCTGGGTTTCGGGTCGCGGTTGCCGCTTGCGTCATGAACGCGAGACATGAACAAACAGATCATTCACGCCCCCCCACTATTACCTCAATCAATTTTATTTTCAATAGTATAATATCCGGTTCAACAACCCCGATCCCACATTTAACAATCAATGATAAAATTAAGAACGGTCAAATTAACCTAACCAACCAAATAATATTTTGTTCACTTCTAATGTCCAACCCATATTTGGGGGGTGAGGTGGGGGGGGGCAAAGTACACAAAAAAATGAACAACCAGCCAAAATCATTCACGCCTCCACCAATCCCCCAATCAGTTTTATTTTCCGTAATGCTATATCGTGCTCAACATCCCCACTATCATATTTAACAATCAATAGCAGCCTTATGAACGATGAAATCGCTCCAACCAACAAAAAAAAATATTTTGTTCACTTCCAATTTCCAACCCATATTTGGGGGCAGATGTGGGTGAGGGGCAAAGTACGCAGAAACATGAACAAACAGTCAAATAATTCACGCCTCCACTGTCTCCTTCGCTTGCACTATTTCTTGCTCCTTAAGAGTTCCCGAGCGTCTACTCGTTTCCTACAGACGTTTCAGCTCCCTACTCGCGTGATCCGCTACCACCCCTTCCGCCTTCTGCCCCTGCCCCGTCCTGCGTCACTTTCTCAATTCCGTCCCACTCGTCTCCACAGTCCATTCCCTCTCCAACTCCCCTCCCAATCCCCGCGCTCCCGTCTCCCCCTTCCATCCTCTTCCCTGTGACTGCAACCGTTCCTACCCTTTCCCCCCTTCCGGCCCCTTCTTTCCCGTCTTCCCCCCCATCTCGCTTTTTCGCCACCGCCGTCCGTCTACCCACTGCCCGTCCGTTCACTTTTCTGTCCACAACTTGTTTTCTTACTCATTACACCCTCCATTCTCAACCTTCGAAATTCTACGCCAGTTTCGTCGTCCATTCCATTTCGCCTTTGCCAAAGAGTGCTTTTTTTTGTCGCACGTATATTACCTCCTCCCTCGGGCCGTTCCTTCCTCCGACTGTGCGGTCGCTGTCTGCCCCGCCTGTCCTTGCCCTAGCGATATTGCCTTTCTGCGAAGGAGGTCTCTTTTGGGAAAAGCCACCAGGTGTCGTGCAGGACAGCGCTGGCGGTGCGGTCGCGTGAAGGCGCGCCTCCTGATGATTTCTTGGCAAAGTAACGGTGTCTCGTTGTGCGAGGTTTTTATTCCTTGACGTCGGAGACGTTCAAGTTGCGGGGGAAGTGTAAACATTCATTTTGATGGAATTTCGACAAGAAGCGAATAACGATGTTGACATTTATTTGGAACTCTTGTTCGTGAAGTTCATTCATAAAGTACGAGAAATATTTTGTAACCAATTTCTTCAAACATTTCTAACTTTCGTGATCGAAACTAATTAGTAGATGTTATCTCTATATCAGTAGTTGAAAAATAACAGTTATTAAAGTGAGTCTCCTTCAACATCTGGCTGTCCGCATACTCAGTAGAAACTTATTCAATGAAAGATCATCAACAGTCATAGAGATAAAGTGCAATTAGGAAGGTATAAAATCGTCCTATCTAACGAATGCTGTTTTGCAAATAAAGAGTAGGAATAATGCTGACTGCGTTTTATATCTGACGTCCTGCGTCTCTATTTCCATTCCCTCATGTGCAATCACACTTTCTCTATCTTGCTCTGGCACATACTTACATTTTTCACTCGGTATTATCTCTCTTGCATGTTCTCAATCTTGATATCATTTCTCTCCCCCCTCCCGTACCATTTTATTCAGCCCTTTTCGTCTCCCTCTGTGTCCTTTGTGCTTTTACCGCTGCAGGCTCGTCACCTCGCGATACAATCTGGCGGTTTTCCTCCGAACTCCCCCTGCCCGCCGCCGCCGTCGTATTTTCCGAGTTCTTTATTTCTGCGTGCGAGTCACACGGGTTGGATCTCCCCTCTCCGGCGATGAGTATCATTTCTAAAACCGCGCAGGGCGTAGTATATTGTAAAACTTAAAGATCCGCGCCAAGAGTACTTTCAACTTAAGATGCTATCGCTGGAGAAACTGTCTTTGTTAGCCTCATCACTTTGTTTCTTCTCTTTGTAGTTTTCAATGAACTTGGCCACGGGTTGGCGTTTTAAAAGTTTCTCGCCCATCTTGGGCTTCTCGGCAACTCGGAAGCAAACGACTTGCACTTGACAACAAAAACCGTACGGAAAACGGGAGAAAATGAGAACAATAAACATGAATGCGATGGTTTCTAGAATGCGGTGGCATTTGTCGTCGAGTATCGTTTGTATTCATTTTATTTTGCTACCTGAAATTTCGTTTTGTGCGCGTGAATTTGGAACGAAAGACTGCGAGGAAGAAGCTCACTCTAAACATAAACATTTCCGTTTATTTCTTTTTCCTCGTTCTTTTTTTTTCTGCGCAATTTCGAAAAAAATATTCGTCGTGGGTGGGCGCACCTGGAACGAGGCGCGCTGTTTTCGTAGCGGCGCTCGTGGCAACCACGCGCGTGCGTCGGCGTGCTTCCGGAGGCGGCATTCATTCGCTCGCGGCGCCGCGTTTCCGACTCGTATTGACCGAACGACGAAGTTCTGGAGCGTTCTCATTTCCTTCTTGAACGGCGCGTAAACATCAGAGGCAATATCGGCTAATGGAACACGTACGCACAATATTTGTGCGGCGGGTGGGTGGGGGGGGGGTGGGGGGGCGTGGTGCGTAACGGCCATTGGCGTCGTGGGCGCTTCGCTTTTCACGCGCCGCCCCCTGCCGTCGCCCGCCCCTTCGCCATCATCCGTCGCCGCCAATGTCGCCTCTGCGTGACTCCGTTTCCTCCAATCGTAGTCCTTCTGTAACGACGCGGACTTGAGGCGAGGAGGACGGAAACGTGTGTTTCTCCGGGCCTTCTCTTCGGTACGTCTTCATTACTATGACGCTGTCTTGTCTTGTGGAGGACACGCGTGGTGGTTGACTTGCGGCCTCTTGAGACCACTGTTCCTATTCCGTTCAGGTCGTGGAATTGTCGCGAGAGCAAAGGAGACTAGTAGTTCATTTGTGCAGAGTTGTTTAATTTTCCCCAACATTCAAACATTGTTCCAGTTTTTGCTTGGATGAAAAGACGGTCTTGTAAATCGTTTATCACGCATTTATCGATCTTCGTATGTCATGTATTTATCGATCCTCACAGCAAGTTGTGTCCCTTTTTTCAGCCTCTTTCATACTTCCCATTAATTCATGCAAGAGTCCTACATCTTCAAAAAAAGCATTCTCTATTCATACGTCTTCCTACAATCTTACCTTCAGTATGTTCCGCATCCACTACCGTGTTTCCACCTCCTCCTGCCCTCTCTCCTCCCCCATTTCACCCATCTCTTGCGCCTGCCCCGCCGCCGCGTCATCCCCATCCCCCACTCTCCTCCGTCGCATCCGCCGTCGCCGCGGGATCCGTCGGCATTTTACTGCTATTGGCTCCAATACCGCCCCGGGGCTTGTCCGTAACAGTTTTCGGTTACGGACCTCTGCATTTATTACCCTCTCGGCCTTTTCGCTCCGGGCGCGCGATGGAAGCGCGCGCTGGCGACGAGGGGGCGCGCAGTGGGCCGAACGGAAGGGGTGGACGCCCTAAAAGCCGGATAGAAGAGAGAAGTGAGACAGATAGAGGGAAGAAAAATGGACGAACGTGTTTGAATAAAAACCTCAAATTTTTCAACTCTAATATCTTGATATCTCGATTTTTTTGTATCTCGAATTTCTTGGTATCTCGAATTTCTTGGTATCTCGAATTTCTTGATATCTCTAATTTCGTGATATCTTATGTCTTAATATCTCTAATTTCGTGATATCGCGAGTTTCTTGAGATCTAGAATCGTATATTTCGAATGTTTTTCCTTACTTTGAAGTATTTGATCATTCAGTTGGGTTGCACTGAAATTATTTCAAAATTATTTTATTTGGAGGTTATGTTTGCAACGTTCGTTCTTTTTGATTAGCAACTTTTTGTTTGGATGGATGAAGCTCAAAAAATTTAAATGCATTCAAGAGCATTTAGAGAAATTTAAATGCTTAAACAAGAAGCTTTTGGATATCTTCCGCCATGCGAATAAAAATTAAAAGTAAAAAAAAAGAACTTTTATAAATAGTGACACATTTTTTGTTTTGTTTTTTATTAAGCACGCTGCACACTAGCCTTATTTTTATGGTATAAATGCTGTTTATATACCATAGAAATATGATCCGTTCGATTTGGTGCCCTTCCAACACTGTATGGCTTTGCACGTATTCCACCATTTTTCTTCGTTGTCTGAACCAGTTCAGCGTAGAGCGGGAACCGGGCGGCAGCTCCTTCGCTGAACCGGTTCAGCATAGGACGGGAAAGAAATAGTTCAAGCGTATGGTGGTATCATTTTATCCGATTTCGTATGAGTTGATTTTTAACAAAAGTTTAAATGTCTCCTTGGCAAACTATACGATTACGCAAATATTCCGATTTTTTCCATCCCTTCGGCCCACTGTGCGGGTTGGCGTGGCTGAGTTTTTGTTGCCGCGAAGACGGGAAATTCTTCTGAAAATGCGCGGCGTGTTCCCGCGCCTCCCCATCAAGCACGTAGCCCCGGGCGCGGAGGGAGGGGGTGGGGGGAGAACCCAATTGGAAGAGGCGGCCGCGCATCGCGGTCAGATGAAACAGTCATTTCGTTCGCGGTTTTTGTTTATCAGCTTTCATTGATTTCAATTATTTCGTTATTGAAACATAACTGCATTACCCTTCAATCAATTACTTCAAAAAGGGGCATGTGTCAAAAGTTTATTAATGCCATTATTCGCGGTGCGAAGTATGATACTCAGAAATGATAATTGTGTTCGTGTGCTGTGGATGAAATGTGAAGTTGAGTTTATTGAAAAAGTGAAATATATGTCAGAATTAAGAAGTAAACTGTTCTTCTTTTAACGCCAGTGTATGATTTTGTGAGTTTTTTTTATTACTTCTAAATGTAAATGGTGAGTAAAAATGTATTCTCCTAGATACACTTACAAATTTTTATACACATTTTAAATAATTGCGTACAATAATACTGACTATTGTAATTATTTTATTGGCGACGGTTCTTCCGGATTTCTTTTCAATATTCACACCATTTTTTGTTGTTATGTATTGTAAAAACTCTTTACTATCTCTCGCGTTCTCTACGTGAAATCTCTTCGCTGTTGTCCAGTTTGTGTTTTTCCCTCAACCATCGCCTCTTTCCGCCCTCCCTCCTCGACCCGGGCCTCTTCTTCTCCAGCCTCTGGACGTCTTTACAACAGACAGCATCTCTACAGCGGCGCCTTCCTTTCACTCTTCTCTTTGCCGCCTGCGTTCCGCGCCAGTCACTGGCACTGCCTGCTCCTCCCCCTCCCCCTTCCACCGTTTCGTTTCTTGCGACGCCTTAACGGAGGCCCACGCCTCCTCCGTCCGGGCGCCCGATTTTATTTATGCTAAAGATTCGCCAACCTAAGGATTATATGGAGCGTGGCTTTGCCCCGAAGGGGGCGAGGGAGAGACGGCGCGGGCGGCGGAGGCGATGGCGGCGCGTCATTTGCATGCAAATAATGGGTGCCGAGTGATGACGGAAGCGACTCTCGAAACCGAGACGCACAACGACGACGCAGGCGGCGTGGGTGGGGGGGGCACGCGGGGGCGGGGAAGGCGAGCCGCGCGCAGCAAGGGTGCGAGTGCGGCGGCGGCGGCGGCGTGCTGGCGGTGGGTGTGGAGGCGAGGGGTGGGTGTGGGGCGGGGCGGGGAGCGGGGTGGCGGGACTGTGGTTGGGTGACGGCGGTGGGCGTGCGGGCGGCGGGGGCGGGGGGATGGTGGCGGGCACTGTGGTTGGGTGATGGCGGTGGCCGTGCGGCGGCGGCGGGAGCGGGGAGTGCGGGGATGGTAGCGGGCACGCGACGGCGGGCACTGTGGTTGGGTGACGGCGGTGGGCGTGCAATGGAACGTGGCGGCGGGGGGGAGAGTGCGGAGATGGTGGCGGGCACGGTGGGTGAGTGATGGCGGTGGGTGCGGAGTGCAGCGAGGTGGGGGGAGGGGTTCTAACGGCACTAAGCGGCGCCGTTCCTCCGGCGCCGGCGTCTCTCCGCCCCCGCAAACGTCGCGCCGCGTCTTGCTTTTTACGGGTGTCGCTCTGCCGCTGACGCGACCGCGTTCGTTGTCATGTCGCGTCTGCGGTGTCAACCGCGTCTGTTATTTTTGCCGCTCTCTCAGCTTGCCTGCCGGGGTTGATCGAAGTGCTCTGTGGCTTAAATCGTTCGTCCGATCAACTCCTAGTTTCGTTCTACCTAATCTCATACATAGAACTTGAACGTCTAACACGAATCTGCTCTAAAATACTTTTATCTGTGTTAGTACCTTTCCAAAATTCACGGTTTTCCACCTCTTGCCGCACTTTCATTTGGTTATGTTGGATAATTCGTATCGACTCGTCAATCAACCAATAATGTATCACTAATCACGTATTCGCTTGACTGACGTAATCTAATCAATTCAATGATTTCCTTCCTTACTGTTCATGATTACTTAATTCCCACAGCTGAACTGATATTACGTCGATGCATGCCTGTGTTTTTTTACCTAATTATGTAACCGCGTGAAATTTCCCCGCTCTACAGCGCTGCCGGCTCGGACAGCTGTGGGACGGTTCTGCAAAAGCGCGCGGCGTCCAGCGTTTTTGCGCGCGGTACGATGAGCCAAAGCACGCGCCGCTCGTAAAGCTGCCTTATGGTTGAAACACGCACGCGCGCCTGGATGCGCGCGCTTTTTCAGGAAGTGCAGATGGCGTGCGCACGCCCACCGCCTCGCCCTCCCCGCATCGCTTCACCCGGCTCCGCCCCGCTCTACCACCCTCCTGCCTACATCGCCCCGCTCCTCCCTGCTCTCATTCATCCAATGAACCCACACCGCCCCACTGCTTTTACCCTGCACCGCACCACTCCGCCCTGCTCCACCCGATTCACCCACTCCGCCCTAATTCTAGCAATCCCGCACGCACCACTCCGCCCTGCTTCACCCGATACACCTACTCCGCCCTAATTCTATCAACCCTGCACCGCTCCACTCCGACCTGCTTCACCCAATACACCCACTCCGCCCTACTTGTACCAACCCCGCCCCCCCCTTGCTCCACCCGATTCTCCCATTCCGCCCCCGCCCCCCCCCCGCCCTCCAACCCCTAACCCCTCCTCCCGCCCTGCTTCCCCGAGTCACCTACCCCACCAACCCGCCCCCCCCCGTTTCCCGGTTCACCCACTCCGCCCGGATCCATCCGGCTGCGCCATATCCTGCTCCACTTGCCCTCTCCACCTTGATGTGTCACCCATCCCCCCCCCTTCGGCCCGTTCCCGCCCGCCCGGCCCATCTCTATCGCGGAGAATCATTGCGAGTGTCACGGCCCACGTGCGGTGTTGATCGATAATGACCTTCCCGTGCGGGGGCGAACTGAGTGACTTTTACGGCCGGGAAATTGAAGGGAGTCAATTGCGAAGTGTCACGGCCCAAGCATCGTAGTTCACAGAGCTCTATTATACGACCCAACGCGTCCCTGCCCCGACGGAAATATTCCCCGGGCGTATTTTGTCCCGTGACGCGGACTGCGCGGGCAAGATTGCCAGCCCTAGTCGGCTCCGGACGCGAAAGCCCCCGGAGATTTCAGTTAGAAAGAGATTTAATACTGCAAAACACGACCCTTCAACCAGATTCAGACGCATTACGTCGTTGTAGTAAATTTGCGTGGCAGTCGTTTCCAAATTCCTCTAAATTTATCTCGGCGCGTTTGGCTGCACAATTGTTTCTCTCTTTCCATGGGGGCTTGAACGGGTACTTACTGGCCTCCCGCGCCGCGCTACGCCACGCCTCCCCGCCCACTAGATTCGCGCTTTTGAAGGCGTCTGTGATGCGGGCGGCGGGCGAGGTTCCGGTGGGCATTATTTCAGCTTTTACGTGCCTCCGTCGCGTTGTAACGGCCGCCTTTTTTCTTCGCGCCCGGCTTCACTCGGGGCGGAAGACGCATTTGATACGGAGGGCGGGCGAGACCCCGCGTACTACGAATTGGGCTGGGTGGTAGTAAGATTGGATTAAATGAGATCGGATTTAGAGTGACGGCGCGCGGGGTGAGGGAGGGGGGAAGATGGGGCGGGAGGGTGAAAGGGGGACGTGCGACAGCGTCGAGCTGAAAATGGCCTGCCCGGGTCGACGTCCCGCCCCTCCCACCCCGCGTGCGCGCTAGTCTTTTAGGGGTGAGGGGTTGGAGGGGGTGAAAGGGCGGGGACCGCGATAAGGGGAGAGCGGTTGTCCCGGGGTGAGGGATTCGCTTCGCGGCAGGGGGTGCCGCGCCGCGCCGCGGGTTGGCTGCTGTTTTGAGTTGCAAATGCAAACAAATGAACATTCGAAATACACGTCACGAATTAGGCGAGGTCCGAGGGAAGAAATCAGGGGGTGTTAGGCGGTCTCCGGTGGGATCCTCCGCGCCGCGCCCGGAATACGCGAGCGGGGATGGAGTGAGGAGGGATAGGGCGCTCAAAGTGAATTCGCGTTGAGGACGACAGGGTGGGCGGGACTGACTTGAGTCGTGAAGAAGAAGAAGAAGGGGAGCTGGGCCCATGACGTGAAGCTGAGACGTCACATTAGTGGCTCGCTTAGGATTCTCGGTGAGGTTGATAGTATATGCGAGTATGTGTTAAATCGCTGCTTTCTTGCTCTTAGTAGATTGATCGGTCGGTCCGGTGGCCGAGATCGCTAAGGCAGAAGGGTCGTAGTGATCTCGGACCGATGAGTCGCGGGTTCGAGTCCCGCCTCTGGCATTGTTGTATTTATGTTCGTCCTTTCACCCTTCATCATCACCATATCGTTTCATCTTCATAGTTTCCATACCGTTAACTCCAATAGTGGTCGCTGAAGATATTGATGCGACCTTAAATAAACAAAAAAAAAAAAAAATTTGATCGGATACTTGATTTCACTGGGGCACAGCTTTTATTAAGAGCGTGCTCACCTGACATATTCTGGTTCTCTTTAAATGAAAACTAACTAAAGCATACATTGTGCTAGATAGTACTGTTTATGTAGTTTCAACTAAATGCTTGTTGAATGATTAATCTTAAATGTATATGGTATATGATGCAGATAAATAATAAATTTCATTTATGTGCCACAGTTGTCAATAATTATATAAGTTTGTTATAGAAACTACGACTATGAGCGTTAAGTAACTTGTGTAATAAATACGTAATTAAAGTTTTTTGAATATTTTAATGACGGACTTATGTTTATCGCAAACCTTCAGGTAGATAAAACATTATTACACGATTTAACATTAAAACACAGAAGATGAGTACAATAAAAGAGCTCGAGTTGGAACTTTGTTCACGTTTACGTACTATCATGCTACAACGACCCGCTGAACGTAAAGCTTATTTTGTTTCGTATTGTATTTATTTCATTGTTTTAAGCATCTGTACCTCTGAAAATCGATCTCATAATAAGCTTTTAAAAATCAAGAGAAAACTTTCCCCTGTGAACGGTATTAGAATGAACGTTTGTTCGAATTGTGCAATACTTTTCGAAAAAAAAAAAATTTCGCAGATGTGCTTAACGCCAGAAACGGTTGAACTGCAACTGAAGCGTGTAATAGAAAAGGTCATACAGAGTGCAATTTTTAGAAAAAAAAAGAAGGGGGAAACCGGCAGGGGAAACCAGGTTCACTGAACCGAATTGCGCCATCCGTTCAGAGAATTATCTCCTGCCGCGATCAAAGGCACGTCGACCTTTCGCGGGATGAAAGCCGCTCAGTGCTGCGCTCTGGCGGACGGTGCGGCGGTGGCGCGGGGCTCTTCGTGCACCTCCATGAGGCCGACACCGACGCGCCGTTTTGTTTATTTAGGTCAAATACTGTGAAATTGCGTGCGCGGTTGGGCGAGGACAGGGGTGAAATGTCTTTATTGTCCAGATGGAATCATGCAGCCATCCCCGCGTGTGCTCGCTGAATAAACCTCTTTATGGAGATGGGCGTAATTGCAAAGTTTTTTTTTTTTTCTACGAAGCGGTAGTTAAATGTTAATAAGCTAAATGAATTGTTCAATAACAAACGTGTTTCATTGTTTGTCTCAAGACCACTATTCAGCATTTTTGCCCAAATGTATTAGCCGACCTATTTATTGTTTAATTAATGTCAATCTAATTCCTAGGTGTTAATCTTCAATATAATACTTTGACTGGTCAAAATATTAATCCCATTTAATAACACATCAAATTTATTTTATTTGAACGGTGGTTTAGGGATATATAATGCAGACGTGAACCATCTAATTGATGAAGGAACGCATCGGATTTGAAATCTGTCACTAAGGCTGTGGTGAGAAGAGGGAAGAGAAATAAAGGTTTTGAGAACGGAGAACAAAGACCTCACATGAATAACCTCTAATAGCTGCTTTTCGAGCGCGCGAGATGCTAACGACTCAACAAACGAGCAGGTGGCGGCTACGGCGTGACCGTGTTTGATTCGGTATCTCCAGGTAACGTGTTTCCAACAGTCTAGCGACTGATTGGGTGAGCTTTGGAAGGACTGGATCGACGGAAAAGTTTAGAGAATGATTTTAAAAGTTCATGTGCATGTCATATCTGTTCTTGATACGTACTTCGAAGTCTGTTGCGTGGCCACGAGTTTGGGAAGGCGTCCTGAAACGGAAATATAGATCAGTACTTTCTGTTGAGTCACTGATAGCCGCTGTTGAAAGCACAAGGGCCTGAGAGACACCTCCCGATGGTTCTCCTTTGGACTACGAACAAAGAACCAGTCTTACTGATTCTTTAATGAACGTCTTTCTCGGCGAGAAGACGTCAATGGTAGGTAGGATGTGCCGAGCTTCGCGCCTCCTTCTCCACCTCCTCTATTCAAATTTAATGCACTGTCTGGAAACAAATGTGATTCAACACTCTCGACCTCCCTACCTAAACCATAAGAGCATTATATTACATGTAGTAGAAAGTTTTTAATCTTTTCCCGTGTGAAATAATCTGTCAATGTTTCTCAAATACAAAACTGACAAAACCTCTTTTTCCAACAAAAACTATGCATGCTTTTTGTGACATCCGGTGCATCTTGTATAAGGGACATACTTTTTATTACATTGTACACCAAATCCTTTTGAATTGTACCCGTCCGAATTTTAACCAAGTCATAAATGTGATGAGATGAGAATGAATATGGTAGCGGTTGCCCCAACAGTTACAAGTCAGAGACAAGGTATTTGGTTGCGGTAGCAGCAAGTAAAGTTTGAACTCGAAATCTGTAGAGTCCCAATGTTCCTTTGAAAATTTGGCGACCTGGACCATGCCCAAAGCTGAAATACGCGTGGACATGTGTGGCACTGGAGGTTCTCCAACATCGAAGACGGATGCCAGAGCTGCGGTTACAGTTTCGGTTAGGGCGGTAGCGCGGCGGTTAGTGGGGGAAGCGAGAGGGCGCCTGGCGGCCGCGCCGTGGCTAGCGCTAACGTTTGGTTTGGTTTGGTTTTTTCGTGTTTCCGGGCGCGTCAACTGCTTTGGTCATTAGTCCCGTTAGTGTAGTGCATGTTTCTTTTTCGGGAGATGGTGGTGGTCTTCCCCCGCTGGATGACGAGATCGCGCGCGGTCCGTGGCCCGTTTGATAGGGTACTGCTCCGGCATTCGCCTGGTGTTGATCGGAGAAACTACGTAAAACTACCGATCAGAGCAGCCGGCCGCTAGAAGTCTCCTCCAGACAGCGACTAGATTCGACCTAGCTGAAAAGCTACTGTCGAACATCCTGCCGCCGTGGGGAGTGGGAACCTAGGACCTCCCGGTCAGAGGCGCTGCAGTGACATCAGTTGATGCACTGAGCTACCGCTCCCGGTGGCGCTAACGTGCGGCCATCAGGCGAGCACGGCGTGTCCAGCCATCGGGCGGACCGACGTGGGTAGGGGCGGCTGCGGTAACAGCGGCGGTGGTGGTGGTGGCGGGGGTGAGGGGGCGGCGGCGGCGGGGGGCGGCGTGCCTGGTAGGGGAGGCGGCAGCGGCAGCAACAGACGGACGTAGGGCTTCGTCCCTAATTGAGCGTCGGCCGTGTCGCACGTGTTAGAGCGGCGCGGCGGCCGGGGCGCGGGGGGGCGGGCCGGGCCAGGCCAATCGCCCTGTTCACCTGCTCTTGATTAGCTGCGCGCCGGCAACGGGCACGCGAGGCGAGGGGCGGGGTGCCGATGCCTCGGGTTGCCGCCCTCGGTGCTGCCGCCCTCCCCTCCCCTCCCTGTCACTCGCCGGTGTTGCGTATGGAGCGGTTCGAATGCTATGGAGGATTTGAGGAATACGCTCCTCGTGTTCGTAACTTTTGTTTGTGATGTACGTTTTGTAATATACAAACTTTTTATTGCGTTTAATATGAAGAATAAGCGATAAGGTTTCAGAAAGGGATTAAAACAGTCATCGTTGCTTACGTGTCTCAAATTATTTTAAGAAGTCTTGGCGAAACATGGTTTCGAGGAGTGGTCGTGGACAGGCCCATATCTATTATTTCAGAATTGCCATTTCTTATAATGACAGTTTAATATTTTTACTTTGACGTATACGTACGGAGTGATATACGTAATATAGAGAAAGTGAAAATAATGTAGCGGAAAATGTCCAGATGTCAACGGAAACGTTTCAATGGAACGTCCGCCCGTCCGTCTGTGAACAACACTAGCACGTAAACTGTTCGTAGAATTTTTGCTGAAATGAATATTCCCCATCGTTCTGGCTCAACTAGAAGCCTTGTAATTTTGAAAAATATTATTTAAATATTAGGAGTACTTTACAAGAATCTGGAACATCTTCAAATGTTTATCAAAAATGACTCAACATTTTTTTCTGTAAATTTCTTTTAAGAAAAGGGTGAAAGTAAGCTTTTGATCTCAATTTTTTAAAAGATTATAATTTCGTTTTTTCCAGTGGCTTGATGGCAATTCTTTTGAATCTTTTAGCAGTTTTTATACACCCATTTGACATTCATTAATAATACAAAGCATAACCGTGTGACGCAGATTTTGAATCATGCATACCTTCGGTAAATTTTCCTTTTGATGATGCATTTGGCGTCGTAAATAAATTAAAATACGGCACTTGTGTTTCATTACTTCTAATATGTGCAAAATTAAAGGTTTTTGTATGATATGCGGTTAATACTCTCTCTTGCCCATATTTTGTTGCGACCTCGTGACTTTAAAAAAAGAACTAATAAAAAAAGTTGAGATATTTCAAGGGGTACTTCGATATTTCAATTTCATTTCACCGAGGAAAATCTACCACATTCCAATTGGCTCGTGCGCACAATTTGCTTTCTCCGGGCCTGGGTGACCTCGGGTGCCCGTTTGATCCTCCGGCCTGACGCGTATTCCGCTGCGGCCTGCAGGTAGCGCAGAATATTCTCTCCCATTAAATTTTAACTCCAGGCAATGCGCATGCAATATTGGTAGCAGATGTGTCCTGCGGGCATTGTAGATATGCAACGCCGGGGATGCTCTCGGCTGCGCGGTATAGAAGTCACGTGCTAGACGCATGCCGCATTATTCGCTGCCCGCGGCGATGGGTTCTGCAGCGCGAACGTGTGCGACGGTGCATCGTCTGCGTCGGAGAAGCAGCCAATCCGCATGCGATGAAATGGGATGAAATCGGTATCTTGTGGCAGAGACGGGCTTTCATGGCGGGTGAGAATGTATCAGAATTCCCGGAGAGTTTTCCCCGATGAACTCCATGATTTACATTTCTGGAGCGTGTTTTGGAAAACGCATCTTTAACCTCTTACGTTTAAACGGAACTAAATTCTGGCGTTATCTAAAATCTAGGTAACGATGAATATTAGAGAGGAGCAAACCAACTTCCATAATTAATGTGCTAATAATTCAATTTAATTTTAGTAACGGTACTTCTGCTGAAACGCAAATTATAATAAGTGACTCGCTCTGAACTTGTAATTAATTGTAATGTGTAAAACCGTCGGACAGTTTCGTGCGTATTGAATCCAAACCTTGTTTCTCCAACAAGAGCCAAAATCAGCAGTAAAAAACATTGCCAACAGGAGGCAGAGGCCGCCAGGCGCACGGAAACCCGACAAGAAAGAAAGAAAAAAAACTCTGATTTTCTGCTCTTCTCCCGAGAACGCGGCGAGGTTGCACAGCTCGACGAGACGCGCTCCTAACTAAAACAAGCAGACATTTAATTTTAAATGTGAGGGAAAAATCCAGGACGTCACTAGTATTCTGGAAGCGGAGGAGGTGGAAGGTAGGCGCGGAGGGGAGCGAGCAAGAGGGAAGAGAAGAAATGCATACACGCAGACAGCAGCGGACGTGGCACGGCGGCCTTCCGAAAACTTGCCAGCGCTGCCAGGAAGCCGCTGGCGATGTCAAATGCAACGCGTTCAAAAAATTAGGCGGGAGAGGAGGGGGGAGGATTGGAGACGAGGGGTACAAGGGGTGCACTGGAATTGCTGTCGGGCTGAGGGTTGAGAAGCAACGTTGTGAAAGAAAGTTGATGAACAGATGAAACAAGGAGGAAGAAATGGAAAAAAAAATGTGATGAAATGTATGTTGAAATGTCCTTTTTTGGTCAAGGAAATGAAATTAGATTAAATAGATGGAGAAAAGGCGAAAATACGAAAAATATAAGATAATTTCAGGGAAACTGAGTTTATTTGAAAATATTGGGAATCGGACGGTTAGAGGATGGGAAGAAAAATACATGTAGAGGTGCGAAATTTAGTATCATGGAATACGGTGGTAATTTAGGCTGATATATAAGGGTATGTTTGGATGGCAACAAATACGAAAATTGCAGAAATAGAGAATAACAGTAAAAGAACAAAAGGGTGAACCGCAACAGGATAAAAATAGGAAGAGGAAGGGAAAAGGAGTGGGCCAAAAAGAGGAGGATGAGTTGCCCGCGAACCGACGGATTCCATCCAAAACACGCCTCCCTTGTTCAAACAAATGGCTGTTTTCGTGTGTCAGTTTCGCGCGCGCCATGCTAAGAGTAAAAGTATTACGGGTTTATGTAAATGAAAGGCACGCCACGTTTTTCCCCCTCGGCGCCTCTCGCTCTGTACGCCTGCCGCAGATATGGCACTCCGTAACGGAGCGCAACCACTGCCACAACCTCCCCAGCCCCGCTACCTCAATCTCCCCCAGTCCCCGATCCTTCCAACTCTGCACACCCTCTTCAACTCCGCCAATCCCTCCGACTTAGCGAATCCCCGCTAGGCCCCCATTCAAACCACCTAACGCCTCCGCCCTTCCCCCGTTCCATCTTTCTCTCCCATACCCGCCTCGTCCTCTTTCCTGCTTGTTTACGCTCGGCTCACGCCCTGCCTGCCCCGCCTCACTTCACCATGCCCCACCCATCAACTCCGCCCCATTTGCCTCCCCTCTTTCTGTTATGCTCCGCTCCATTCCCTCCCCCTTTCGTCTCCTAAATCAACACGACGATCCTCTTGACTCGCGCCATTGCCACTCGTCGCGACTCGTCCCGTTCCGTCCCGTTCCGTCCCGTTCCGTCCCGTTCCGTCCCGTTCCGTCCCGTTCCGTCCCGTTCCGTCCCGTTCCGTCCCGTTCCATCCCGTACTCGCTGCCTGCGCCCGCTGCCCCCTCCGCCGTTGCCACTCCGCGCCGCGGGTGGCGCCACCGTCGGCGCTGGAGCTGTGCCAGCGCAGGGGCGGCGCGGGCGCGCGCAATCGGGGAAATTGCCCACCGGGCGGTGCCGCCAAACGCTCCCAAGACGCCGCGAAGCTGCCGAAAATCTGGCTTCTATATACGCCCCGAACGTGTTATTTTCTCACGTCCGATACCGTTGGAAACGCCTCCGCGGAAGGGGTCGCGCGAGACAAATTTAGGAACTTGGAGAACTGATGAAGAAACAAAACTTGTAATGGTGTTGCTGTTTTCCGGTTCATTCTTTCTGTTTTGATTCGTTACAGATACGAAGTGAGAGGAAACTTCATAATTGGAAGCAGGCAAAATAGCTCAATAAAAGTAGTTCTATAATTTTTCTAATTAAGTTTTATATCATAGAGTCCTGCTGGAAAGGAATTATGAATCTCGTAAAAATGTACTCACACTTGGAAAACTGTTGTATTGTACAACAGTTCATAACAATAAACAATTTTTATCAGTTTATTGCAATAAACCTTTAATGTCCTATATACTCGCTGGTTATTTTTTAATGTGTGTACGCAATTAGAATGCATCGGTTAAATACTGGAATTAAAGACCAATTTATTAGAAACTAAATTTAAAAGAAGAAATAAACAGTACAGATGACTTTATTTTACTGATTCTTCTACAACTTTTTTTGTTAAAATTATTACTTATTTACTCCAGTAGCTATGTTACATTTAATGTCTGAAATTGCTGCAGGTCTGTTGTGAAAGGTAGGTCTACAGTAAATAAACGAATCTAGTCGTAGAGTTTCTCGTGCTGCGTGGGACTGGAGGGGTGGGGCCTCGCAGGGCGATCGCGCCGCGCCAGTGGGCGGGCGGAAGGTCTGTCTGGAGGGCCGCCCCTGCGGAATGCCAAGTGCGTCATTAGCCCGCGCCAAAGCATCCCCTCGCGTGTAGCCTCGCGTCGCCCTGCGCCCTCGCGCCACGCATTAATGAATACGCCCCTGTTTCTTCCCGCGCACAAAAAGAAAGGAATTTTTCTCCCGCTGCGGTACGAGGACGGCCGGGGACGCGGTCGCCGTCACGCCGCAACAGCCGCCGCCACCCGCCGTCGCTGTGTCGTTGCCGCTTCCGCCGCCGACGTCTCCAGCACTTTGTACATCAACGTCTCTATCGTCGTCACACAGCCGCTGGGTCAGGGAAACCACAACCATCTACTCCCGCCACATTCACCTATCGCCACCCTCCCGCTCACCTCTACCACCACCATTTCCATGCCACATAGAACCCCTTTCTCCGACAGCTGCACGCCTGCTTACAAGAACCACCACCTCACGGCCATCATACAAGCAGCAATATATACTATTTCAGTTCTCTCTCCCATCACTACTATCGCTGTTGCCGCCACTAGCGTTACCATCATTACCACCTCCAACCCCAACACAATTACAAGTCACCATCGCCATCTCTAACACAAACACCATCTCTAACGAAATCACCATCTCTAACGAAATCACCATCTCTAACGAAATCACCATCTCTAACGAAATCACCATCTCTAACGAAATCACCATCTCTAACGCAATCACCATCTCTAACGAAATCACCATCTCTAACGAAATCACCATCTCTAACGAAATCACCATCTCTAACGAAATCACCATCTCTAACGAAATCACCATCTCTAACGAAATCACCATCTCTAACGAAATCACCATCTCTAACACAATCACCATCTCCAGCACCACCACCCACCATCACTACCATCACCAACACCTGCTCCCGCTCCGCTCCTGCGTTCCCAACCGCCGCCCCAGACGCCGCCGTGCTGTGTTTTGTCTCCCGCCCCCTCCTCCGCCAGGTCGGGAACGGACGGGGTGGAAGACGAAAGACGCAGTCACCTCACGCACGCGCGTGGCGCGTTGGCTTCCCCACTTAATTAAACGCCCGCGAGACGCGCCAGGAGGCGGTGGGGTTGGGGTGGCGTCTTGCCACGCAACCCCTCACCCCCGCCCCCGCGGTCATCAGCCGGCCGCGTCGTCGTCAGCTTGCCGGCGTGTGGGCGTTCCTCTCCCCCCCCCGGCCGCCCTACGGCTGACTGTGCCTGTGCCCGAGTGAGTAGCAGATGCGCGGAAATATGTGAGAGTGCTACATTTCCTTATCGCCTCCCCCCGGAAATGAGATCTACAAGAACGCAGCTTATTTTGAATTGAATGCCTTCGGAGCGTTTCCGCCGAACGCGATGCTCACTCCATCTGCGTGATCTTATCCGGAAAAGAACTGTCCGTTGCGTTAGCATATGATATGCACTCTGTATCAAATTTTGTGAAACACTGCCTACTCTACAGTATGATTGATGTTGACCGTTTCGGTATTCATTTCATTCATTAAATATGCAGGAGTTTGATGTTGCGTGCGAGTTTGGGTCGTTGGGTCTAACGGTATATGTCCAAAAGTGATTACTACTTCGCCGCGATTAAGTTTTTAGCGAGTGGGAGTGTCGTATGGGGGTGACGTTAATCGTTGATCGCGTAATAACTCTGACTTCGAAAGTGGACTTAACTGCTTTGGGAAAATTGCTGTGTTTAACTCTGTCAAGGGTGGTTTCCTTTCGGGAGATGCCCTTCTAACGAGAGTTTCGGTCGCGAACCACAAAGCGCTCGCGACACTCAAAGTTTTTCCGATTCGATAATTCGAAACACTGTCGCCACTAAGCCAGGTTTAAGTTTTGAAGATTTTAAAACGATTGAAGTGTAGGTATAGTGTGAAAGGTAGGCAAACACTCGTCAATAATTGAAATTTTGATTGCTGTGGAACGGAGTACTGGTTAAGTATTAAAAACAGAGGGAGTGGACACCCAATTCCTTCTTCTGGTGCCTGCACCTGGCTGTTAGGTATTAACCACTCTGCAAGACCATTCCCCCAAAATAATATTAATTTTCTAATTTTCTATCCCTTCACTTAATCGAGAACTTTATTTCAGATAACTATTAACTACGCTCTATTCAGCTCCTTATTCAAGGTTTAAACCTTTTAAAGCTTGGTGCAAGCTCCTAGTAATGTGTTACCGTGTACTTCATGAAACAAAATTGATTTCGATCTGAGCCGCTTAGCCTGAAGCGAACGTGCAACGATGTTCTCGGAAGTGAAAATTCAGTGCGGGGTCGGGGAGAGGGGCGAACGTGCTAGCCGTGCTGTTCAGTGCGCGTACGCTTATGACACGCCCATTACTCGGGGCCGTCACTCCTGATGCAGGTCTTAACCAGGCGCATTGAGGACCGCGGCTTTGCGGACCGCTCCGCCTCGCGCTGGGCGGCCATTGAATTTGAGCGCTTTCCGAAAGCACAGGGAGGGCGCCGCACGTTGGCGGAGAATCAACATTTTCGCGGCAGAAATTCAAAATTTCAATAATAATTAAATTCGACTGTATGTACAATATTGCATTCTAATACTCCTAACAACCAAGTATAAGCGTTTGTTTCATTATTTAGCCGTGTTTATAAACATTTCTCAAGCGTGGAAGTAGTTATTTGAATTTTCATTTGGAGTTGCTGCGCAGAAAATGTTGGTAAAATTTTTCTTAAAAAAAAAAATTTTTTTTTAAAAAATTGGTTTTTTTTTTAAAAAAAAGGTAACCAAAATTTTTTTAAAAAAGTTTTGATAGAAATTACAGACATTTGAACATACCGACGAGGGTATGTAAACTTCTCTGTGCTTTTACTGTCCAAAGACTTTTATTTGATTAAAAGATCTATTCCGCTAATGTTTCATTGAATCTGTGCTTAGTAATAATAAAATTTATTTGTGAGGTCTCTTTAATGACTTATTGAATTAATTCTCCACGCTAGATCCGCCATCTTGGTAGTTTAATTTATAAGTACATGTATTTGTATGCATGTTGTAAAAAATATACATGTACGTATTGTATGAAAATCAAATAAAATATTATGGATTATCTGGCGCCTAAGTGTT
Source organism: Teleogryllus oceanicus (assembly GCA_964035755.1). NCBI lineage: Eukaryota > Metazoa > Arthropoda > Insecta > Orthoptera > Gryllidae > Teleogryllus > Teleogryllus oceanicus. Next base: position 127,687,052 of record CAXIVR010000003.1, on the reverse strand, counting down.
GCTTCTAGCCCACTGTGCGGGGGGGTAATGGATGTAAACTTAATGCGGGATCAGCTGGCGGCAGCGGCGCCGGCGCAAGGGCGACCGGGCGCGCTCTGCCGGCGGCGGCCCTTGCGGCCCCGTGCCCTCGCCCTGGGGAACTCCACGTCGATCCTCGTTACGTTCTATCCGCTCTCGATCAGACGTCCCTGCGCTGCCCCTCCCCTCTCGCGCGTGCTTCGATGCGCTAGTGCCCGTCGGGCCTTAGGTCTCTTGGTTTGCGGTTCTGTCGCTGGTGGCTTACGAGGCGCCGTTGCGTTCGTCTGTGGTGGAGCGGTTCGATGCTTCTGATGCCGCACCTTCGCCTAGTTCAAATGCGATTAACTGATGTTGCTTAGTAGGGGCATACGCCGGCTGTGATGGGGATAACCTCCGTAGTGGAGTGAATAAGGCTGATAAACTGTTAATGACGGTAATAACAATGATAATAATAATAATAATAATAATAATCCAAGAAATAACTGCAAAAACGTGGGACACCAAGCTTTGCTTCCTTCTATTTATTTCCTTTATTTTGTTATTCATCTTGACGTGAAGGGTCAGCGAGTGTGAACTGAGACGTAAGACGTAATCATATTTCCCTCTTACGAGAAACGGATACTGAATTTCCAATATATTCATTTTAAAAATATAGGTTGCAGGTTAACCACTGCTTTCTTCACATACACTCCGTTCTAATGATTTTACAACCTCTACTCATCTGCTTACATTGTATTCTTCACTGTTTTCTTCTTACTCGCTGAAATGTCTCACATTTCTTTTGTATCCATGATTTTATCATGCAGTCTCAATACTGTATTTTAGAACTTCACAATACTCTGATTGACTTATTGTCGTTTATTTGCCTCTAGTGTCGTTTTCTGTTTCTCTCCAGAATTTGTACAGGAATCCTCTTATTCCATTTACATTCTCTATCATCATGTATATTCCACTCTTCCTCTGAAACCTTTAACCCTTTATCCACATCCCTTTTCGTCATTCCTCGTCCTCACATATCATTATCCACCCGCATTCTTACCCATCTTCACTCCTCCATTCGTGCTATTCTGAATCTTCTGTCTGGACTCTATTTCGCCTACTCTGCACCCCATCCCGATTCCTGCTCGCTTTACTGTGTTCCCATCCCCACGTCCCTTTCCCGTCCCTTATCCCGATCCCGTGGCCCCGCCTCCCCGATGCCCCGCCCATCCCGCGGGGCCACGCGTCGCCCCTCGCTCGGCCGTCAGCCCGGGCGTCGCGGCGCCTGATCGCTCAAGACCGTTATTAATCACCGGCTGCGGACGGGCGGGGCGGGGCGGCACGACGTCGCCGCCGCAGCAGCAGCAGCGTCGGGCGCAGGTTAATGCGAATGTAGCCATGGCACCACGTGCGGCGTCCGTGCCCGGGGCGCGAGGATCGGGGCCTTGGAGGACGAGGACGGGGACGGGGACGAGGGTGAGGACGAGGGGAGCGTAATGTCCGGGCGGCCGGCGGGAGGGCGGTTCCGACGGTGGCGGCCGCGCGGCGCGTGTAAAGTAATTATGGGCGCTTATGAGGCGCGCGCGCGAGGTGATGCCTGCTGGTCGAGGGCTTGTCGAAATGGTTGAATAATGGGGAGCGAAATGAGAAAATAAATATTGGATAGATTTGTGCGTGCGGGATGATGATAAATTTGCAGGAAATCATTTGTTCGCGTATTGAATGTTATTACAGTATATTTCAGCAGTTATGTATTTTCCATTATGCATTTCATTTGGGGTAATTAATTGTTAGTACTTTCCTGTTTTGCGTCACAGCTTTCACTGCGCCGTTGCGTGTGTATCATTGAAGGAAAGAGGAAGATTTATCTTGACACGTTTTTTTTTTACTTCAGATGATTTATCCGTTGTTTATTATTTCATAACATTGTTCTGATAGTACTTTTTTTCCACATGGCGTGTCGTCCTCAAATTTGTATTCGAGAGCATTTGAATTCCTCCCACACGAACAAATTCAGAAACATTTCTCATGATTTTCGAACGATATCTCCCCGTCCTGTCTTTAGTATCGTCATGAACGCATCTGTCCAGATTCCATCAAGTGCTTTATCTGACCTACGGCAAGCACCTTTGAGACGGAAGCGATCCTTATCCTGGACGTTATGATATGACAAAGGGAGAAAGGGAAATAAAAAAAGACAATGGCACCCCAAACAATGCCTTGCTGCTTCGCCGCTCTCTATCTGTTTTAATCAGAGTAGCCATTTGAACGCAGGGCTGAAGCCGGAAGGACGGGACAGAGGGTGAGAGTGGAGCGGGAGAGCGGCGGGCAACAGCCGCACCGACCACAAGCTACTTCCCCTCGCAACTGTCGAGGGAGGAAGCCCGAGTTACGTCGTCCGTTAAAAACACCGGTTGATAAAAATTAAATTTTAACCGGAATAAATAAAAAAAACGCTCTCCCTCAGACACGACTTGTATTCGAAGGGAGTTTAACGATACTAACCTGTTTAAAACGCGACTTGATTGACTGGCATAATTGTTCGTGCTGGAAGTTCTTCATTTTACCCCGGACGCCGTAATTTCGTAAAGTTTGCGAGTAATTATATTTCCCCGCGAGATTGTTCCTGTGGACGGCAACGATGTTGCAAAATTTGTGAACGTCGTAAACGGTTCTGAAAGCTGCTGTTGATTTGCAGGGAGGTAGTGCAAGAATAGATTGGGTTGTGAGAAATGGAAAGTTTTTTTGTACGTTGCGTTATTGATCGTATCACGCTCTTTGACGTGCGAATTCATTCATAGCTACTTTACGGCACGCTACGTACTTCCCACGAGTATAGTCTGCCTCATTTCCTGTATGTAAAACATGGAACCTGGAAATTATGGAAATTTCTAAGATGTAAGATCTACTTGGAAGTGAACTTCGCACTTCGATGGAAGGTAATTAATTTTCTTGCAAGTTATGTTCATTACCAAGTTTTTTTTCTACCAACAGTCATGATTAAAACTCGGTAAAAAAACATGTTATTTCAGCCTAACGCCGTGGATAAAGTTTTAGAATATTTTTACTGTTTGAGTTCAAAATAATTTACGATGAGAATTAAAATATTATCAGGGCCTGCTGAAGCAAATTATTATATGACAGATACATGTTCTAATATTTCACTCCTGTATGAATGTCTTATATTTATGCAAGCAATTTTAACATTCGTAAAGTTTACATAAACTCAACTCAAATATTTACAGAAGTAATGTATTAAAATACCCAAAGCATCGACTTGTTGCAAAAAGAACGGGGAGCACTTTCAGGAGGATACCTTCGGCAGGTTTACGCGTTTCCGAAATCCTTTTCTACATCTTCGGCTGGAAATAACAGGATGAAAACTGCAATCGAGGAGATTCGCAACCTTTGAACTTATCGAACTCGGCGGCAACTCCCAATCAGCCACATCCTCCCTCAGCGCCGGAGCGCCTTTCATTCGGGCCGGAGCTCCTCTGAGAAGAGCGTCCCTAACGAGCCGGTGTACCACAGGGAGCCTCCACGAGGCCAAAAGATCCGGATCACGAACGGTGCAAAACACTTTTCCGGCGGCGCGATCTGGTCTGGGGGAGCGTCTTTAAAAGTCACATGACTTCTCCCGAGGGAGGTTCTTTCTTTCCCTCGGAGCAGCCCTTCCAGGCCCTTTTCCCGCACGGACCCTCCTCTCGGCGTGCCCTTCATTATAGGTAATTCTCTTTTTGTCGGCGGCGGTGCGTCCTACCGTCGCTGCGGACCCGCCCCGGCCCCGCCCCCTCCGCTGCCGCCATCGCGTGATTTGCGTCCGCCGCGCCACCCCCGATGCCGTCGGTGATTGCGGCCGCCCCCGGGGCGCGGCGGCTGGGGGCGGGGCGGGGCGAGCGTCCCCGCCCCCGGCGGCTGCGCGAAGCGAAGGGGAGGTGTCTGCCTGGGCGGCGGCAGGGCCCGCGTGCGCCCCATTGTCTCGTGTGCATGAGGGGGTGTTCGTGGAAGCGTTGTCCTCGTGGAGGTGGAGGTGCGATGATTGGAGACGGTCGATACGATATCGTTTGGGTACATCTTTGCGGGGGTTTTGATGTGAGGTTTGTCGTCTCAATTCTGTTGCCTCCAGGATTTCTTACTTCATTCTCGCTTAGGTTTGCTTCATGAAACTTCTCTGATACCGGGTTTTGATCTATTCAGAAGATATCTACCATAGATACTTGCCGCGTAACATTCTGACGAGCTTCTGCAACCGAATTCTGTTGTCTTCAAAATATCTTCCAATATCGAACATTCTGCGTTAACTGATTAGAGTTCTGACGTGCTTCCTTTTTGACATTACGCTACTTGGACGTATTTTAAGTTTCTGCGCACACAAATATTTCGTTTTGGACAAGTCTTCAGAACATTCTTGATGATGGCTGACTGAAGATTTGCATTATCATTTCTAAGAAGATATATTTTAAAAAATTGAGAAGTTGAAGAAGTCTTAATTTCATTTTGTAAATTGTGTTAGTGGACTTTCATTTATTGGTAGATATACACAGACTCATAGCATACTATATATAGTATTCGTTGCATATGCTTTTGCTCTATTTTCAGAAATATTTTAGGATAAAATACTTTTTTTAATAACAAGATAGAAAGTACAAAGCTATCAAAACATGTTATAAACCTATTTAATAAAAATGGATAATGGTTTCAGATTATTTTCTATTTTCGATATATTCTCGTTTTGTAATCCTACTGTCCTTTTATGCATCCCTGCATTTATGTAACAAGAATCCTTTTTAACGAATAACTTTATAAATACGAAAACCTTGGAGATAGTGTACACAGAATCTGCATACTGGGAGTAACATACATTAGTATTCGTGTATTGCTTACTTGCTCAAACACACATTACCATAGCTTTTATACGTTTGGCTCAAGGATGATGCACTCCTCATGATCTGCTAAGCAGTTTCTCCTTTCGAACCTGCCAATGCGTAGTGGCACTGCGAAAAAAATGTCCTTCCCATGCGCTCACTTCAAAGAAGTCGTTTGAAATTGAAGACCCTGAGAGCTGAAACCATCGAATTTACCAGAAAAGTATTTCAATAAAATAGATTGCGAACATTCGGGTCTCGTAACTCCGCACTGCTCTAACTGGTTACACATTATTAACTAAGAAATAAGGAACCTTATGTCATACACCAATGAAATCTATAGGCAATATCATTTCTCTGGGAAAGTATCGGTATTAATTTATTTATAATTAAAGATTAAGACGATCTCTTTATTAATTCACAATATTTTTCTTAGATCTAAAAATTTGCCTTTATATTCTCTGAATATCATCCTCAAAAATTCGAACTGAACGTAAAGTTTGAACATTCCACTTCCACTATGAATTTCAAGGCGTGTACACTCACTTTCCTTCGAATTATCCAATATCGAATAAACCAGCGTCCTCTGTGTATAGTTCGTTAATTCCCCGGGAGGGCGGGCCGCAGATCGCAGCACGTGGCCTTTCGAGGTTCGCCGCCCCCTGGGCGGGGATCACGCGCTGCTGGGGCAATTCGAATCTTCCCCGGCGGGCGGGGCGGGGCGGGGCGGCTGTATGTATTTTTTCTTAATACACTCGGCGGACGCAGACATGCGTGTCGGACTCAAGTAATCCGGGCAGCGCGCGTCGCGCTGCCCTGCGTCGCCCTCGCCGCGCCTTTTACGGCCACTGTCCTCGTCCGGGGTTTAAACCCCCCACTTCAGTTTAATTTTCCCGACAAAGCCTTTGTAACAAGAACAAGCACGGCTCTTGCGTCGCCGGCCGCGCCGGGGTTTCCAGCGGTCCTTTTCGCTGGCCCTCGCCGCCCTCGCCGCCCTCGCCGCCCTCGCCGCCCTCGCCGCCCTCGCCGCCCTCGCCGCCCTCGCCGCCCTCGGCCCTCGCCGCCCGGCCCTCGCCGCCCTCGCCGCCCTTGCCGCCCTCGCCGCCCTCGCCGCCCTCGCCGCCCTCGCTGCCCTCGCCGCCCTTGCCGCCCCCGCCGCCCACCTCGCCGTCTTGCCGCCCCCGCCTTTCCAACCCACCACCCCTGCTTCGACGTCTCCCTTGTTTTTGCCTGCCACGCCATCCCGCGTATACTCCACTATCACTCTTGTGGAGTTTCTAAGGCTTCACCGTACAGGCTCTTCACGCCTCTTCTTTGTCTTCTACATCTCCGCCTGGGCTTTCGGTTTTGTCACAGTGGTCTTTTGCGTTTGAGTTCACTACCGTTTCCGTGGTCCCCTTGCTAAGGGCGTCCCTTTTTCTATGTACTTTTTTGCATTTTATTTTCACCCACCACTTGCTTCTGTGCCGATATTCGTTACCGTTCCCTCCTCCTTCGTCAGTACCTTCGATGAAATCTCGTCGTCTCCTCGCCAGATTTTTTTGAAACTCGTCATCTCGTCTTTTGGAACAACTTGACCCTCCGTTTGCTCCCTTTCTCTTCTTCTTCATTCGTATTTCACGTGCCTCCATCATTCCTTCTCACCATTTTTCTCTTCGCTCATCTTTTCCATTTCAACCTTTCCATTTCTCTTTCCATACCTTTTCCAATCGCTCTCATCAAGTTGTGTGGGTATATTCGCCCTTGCCCGTCCCCGCCCAGTCCCTCCCAGCCATTCCCCGCCCCCCCCCCCCTTCCCTCCGTCCCCGCGAGTCCCCCCCGTCCCTTCCCGTCCCCCCCGTGTCTGCCCACCCCGCCCCCCCCCTTCCCCGCCCCCCCGCCCCCCGCCCCGCCAGTCCCCGCCCGTCCCCATCTATTCCCCGCCGTTTCCACCCTTCCTTGCCCATCCCCGCAGTCGTGGGAGGTCGCCCAGGGCGCACCCTGAGCGTCGTTTTCGCCGAATCGCGTCGCCGAAGCGGTGGGCGCCCCCGCGCGCTGGAGGCAGTTTCATTACTTGCGTCCGGGTGCAGACACGACGCGCGCTCTGTCTCGTCTTCGTGATGACGCCCCTCGTCGCAGGACGTTGCATCCGCCGGCCTTCTTGGACGCCTGTCGTTCGTGCAGTTTGAACGTTCGTCTGCGGCTCGTTCTTTGGTCGTGTCATTTCGAAAATTTACATGCATACAGAACTTTTTATTAACTTTCCTTTTGGGTATATTACATCAAGAATTTCATTTTCTCTACTGTTCTCAATTGTTTGTTACGTTAAAAATTCATTCGTGTTCAAGTAATTAACAAATTTGTGACGTGGCATCTCCTTTTCATGTATTGCCGTCAGTACTTCGTGTGTCTTTCACTTTCTAAATTTTGTCAGTGTATTTTCGTCACACTCCCTCTTTTTTATTAGTTTCTTTAATTTTCTAATTCCTTAGTACTTTCGTTTGAAATTATCAGGTTTTGGGATGTTTCGGTTTTGAGAAAAAATCAGTTTTTTTTTCTATTATTTGAGTTAGGTGCAGTATCCCATTCTTGGGACCCGAACAGCTTTTGTTAGGTTTAAGCCTTCATTGCTTTCTGTCAAGCACGTGGGGCATAGAAGCAACCTTGAAAAATAGTTGTTGAATTAACTTCATCATTAGTGGCGTAAAGTTGCAAAATATTGCTATGGGTTTCAACGATACGGTTTTGCCTTATCCTTGTGATGTAGCGATTCCTGGAATTTGATTCAGCTGTATTTTCACTTGCGAGTTTCGTCTGCGCTGTGAAATTAATAGGCTCCGCTTCTCCGTCGAGCATCAAAACCAATTCATTTGGCCGCATCGTTTGACCGATGTTTGTGAAGTAGCGGAGCTACTTGTGAAACGCTGTCGTTCTGAAAGAAATACAGCTTACGCAAGGAGAATTGAGAATTCAATATCGTGATCGTGGACGATGTAACATCAGTCCTTTCAGATTCGTTCCGTTTGAATGGAAGTGCTTCGTAAAGTTCTTGGAAACTGGGAAATTAATTTCACCATCCGTTCGCGGCCGGTGCTCTCTGAAAATGAGCTCAACAGGACGTCGTGGGCTTTTCTGCATCTGTCGCCACAACCACCTTGCCTGCTATCAACAGAATGAATCTCCATTTGTGCTGTCTTTCTTTATTTGGCCATCTCGTACTTCTAGCGTCTCTTCGTCATCCTTAATACTTATTCTCAATTATTTATACTCTTCGTTATCCTCCTGTTTAATATTTTTTCAGTTCGCACTGCACGTTGGCGCCTTCTTATATCTTCGCCAATATCTTCAGGATAAAATGGCCTGGATAAAAGTGTCCCCACTATGATGTGTCTTATATTACGTCAAAGCCTCGCAAGTGTCTTTCTGCCAGCGCCTAATTTTAAATCATTCCTTTCTGAATGATCAACATCTCTTCGGTATCATATACATACTCTACACTCGCGTAACATTCTGACACCTATCTCTTTGCCAACATCGAAGGATTTCTTCGTTACATTAACTCTCTCCATATATCCGGACGCCTTCCCTTTCGTGCTAATTTCCCTTTCGCAATTTGCGTCTTCACGGCCGTCCAACCTTCTCTCCTCCCGGTTCTGTCTGCGACTTATCACGAGACTTGCCCCCTGCACCCCCCTCATCTTACAGCCCCCTGCCTCCTCATCCCCTCCGGCCCCGTCATTCTCCCTAGCGGCAGCGCGCGATCGACTCCGAGTCTAGTGGACTGGAAATCTGGAGCAAAATCCGATTCGGCAAACGCGCCGCGACAGACTCTACTTAGCAGGCGCGCATAATTTGATTTGCGACGTGATTTGGGTCCCCGTTCCCCCTCCCTCCCCCGGGTCCTCCCCTCCCCGCCGCTGCCGCCATCGTCGCCACCGAAGCGGCCGTGCTGACTAAACAATATAAAGGGGCTTTTGTATCGGCAACGAGATTAAGAAGACGCTCGGTGGTGGGAGGGGGGTGGGGGAGGGGGGAAGAAGAAGAAGGAGTGCTGGAAGAATCGCGCGCCCCGCGGGATTTGATTTTGAAAATTCCTCTTGATACCGCCTGCTTTCCCCACCCTTCCGTCGAGGTGCCTTTTCAGCCCGTTGAAGTGTTTGCCACGTAGCTGCTGAGTGGAAGTTTACGAGAGTGGGGCAGAAGCACTCTGAATCGTTGCAATCTGATTAGAAAACGGCTTTGCGAATATTCGTGGAATTCGTGTATGTTTATAGGTGTGAGTATCGTATATACGTGAATTAATGAAGCCACAATCACATCATTAAATTTTATTCGTGTATAATTGTGCGATATAAATTCATGATAATGCAGTTAATACACTTGTACATTACAAAACACCTTGTAATGCTGTTCTTTCAATAATTTTACTTTTAACTCTCGGTATTCCAACATAAGTACTTTTCCAGAAAGGGGGCCATACTATTTGCTAATATTTATATTAAATTTTCTTGTTTGGCCTTTTTATTTATGATTAATTATCTAGCCCAACCAAGCAACTTAACATCGATGAACAAGGTAGCAAACTTTATTTTCTATGATTCAAAGTAACTACATAATAACGTATTCAGTGCGTCTTCGAGAGATTGTGCCATGCTTCGAGAAGCCCTGCATCCGCATTCAAATCGAATTCGTTTCTTTGCATGAGAGAAACGATTAGACACAGAAGCTCCATTCACTACCGTTTCAAGTTGATTCGTCAACCTCTGTCTCAGCCATCGCATCCATCACTTCGAACATCCGGATATTCGTAACATTATCTCTACTTTCCCTCTTGTTTCTCAGTCAGTACGTTCATCACCTCGCCTAATCTCTCGACACGTAGTTTTACCCATCACCCCCACCTTCCGTGATTCACATCTTTTCCGTCGTCCGATCACAATGTTTCCCTTCCCTTGTCACTCAGACCCTCAATCCCCACTCCCACACCATCCCTGTCATTCAGACCTTACCACCCTACGTACCCACCATCCCTGTCACTCAGACCCTGCTTTCCAACCCACCCACCATCCCTGTCACTCAGACTAACTCCCTACTCACACACCAACCCTGTCATTCAGGCCTTACCACCCTACATACCCACCATCCCTGTCACTCAGACCCTGCCTCCCTACCCACCCCCCCCCCCCCCCCCCCTCTCCGCCACCTCGAACTGGAACAGAGCGTCCATAAGCCACTCGCTGAACAGCGCAGTCCCCAATCGGTCTGACTGCACGACTTCTTCTGCCAATCGCGTCTAACGTAACGAATCCCCGGGTATTACACGGCCGTCGGGGGATTAGAACCGCTGCCGCTCCAATCTAGAGCCACGACCATTAAGAGATGCTCTCTGTGTGCAGGGCGTCTCGAGCGTGAAGATTTGCGTACGGAATTGGGGATTGGGGCAGGGGGAGCCGGTTAAACGGAAGCTGGGAAGTAACGAGATTGAAAAGTTTAATGGCCGCTTTTTGGATATGGAGCAGTATAAGAGCAGCCGAGTCTTTATATTGATTAAGCACTTCCTCTGATTGATATGAGGAACAATATATTAAAATTAGAAACTTGTTAAATATTCTAATTATTGTTCTAAGCAATCGAAATAAGTGATCATTCGTGCATCGATTGCAAACTTCACTTCGTGTACATTTAGTTAACGTACATTAAATTATTTGCAAAAGTAAAATAAATTTCACCTCATTATATCGCACAATACCGTTACCTCGATATTCGTCAGAGCTCGGGGTAAAATATGTGTATTTATTGTGTTGGTTCGGTTTAGGAGCTATTCCAGTCGATTCCCAGAGTATTGTAACGTAACTTGTTGTTAAGCTTACGTCCATTAGAAGAGTCGCACCCAACCTTATAACAAGAAGAAATCATGTTCATCCTCACAAGCTCCCTTGATTGGCTTGTTTGTCCCTTGTAAACCGTTTACAAGCCCCAGCCTAAATCCCCCAATTTTGTTATGTTTATGTATTTATCAACCACCGCCCGAAATTCTTGTTTAACGTCACGCGTATACGTTGTCGGCAGCGCGCTTACAGCTCGCCGGGACTCCATTTTGTCTTCGCCCTTATCAAGTTAATTAACTTAATAGTCGGGGCGCTGGAAGCTTGTTGTATTCCAAATTTAATCCGGTTCGCGTGTAGCGGCGACGTGCTTCGCTTTGTTGTTGTTTTGGATCCGAGTTTGTCGGGGGTAACCGAGGGGGGGGGGCGGGAGAGGCAAAGGGCGGGCGTAGAGGTCGGGTGGGGGCAGAGTCTGCGGTGGTTCATTTAAATGTGTGCGGCGGCGAACTTCCGCGCGCGCGCGCGGGAGAGACGCGTCGTTTCTGCGCCAGGTAGGCGAGTGACGTGGCGAGCGCGTGCTTCGATGCGTGGGAGGGGCGTGCCTCCGCGCGCGTGTGGTGACGCGTGGTCGGGGCTTTTGTAGATTGCGCGACGCACGCGGAGGGTGCGGCGGCGGCGACGACTAACTGGGTTTCGCGGAGTGAGACCGCAGCGCTCACGCACAAAAAAGTGCGTGCCGACGTGCGTGAAGCGACGCCGCTGTGAAAGGAAGCAGGCCCCGCCCCCCCTGGGTTGGGACGTGAGTACCAATTTGCGGGAACGAATGACGTATAAAGCGCTATAGCGTATTAGTATTTAACAGGTAATATAAATCGGTTGCTACATCATGCATCGTTGAATTTCTTTGAGCAAAATAAACAGGAATTTTGTCAAATAATTATCACTGGAATACTCAAATGAAGCCATTGAACTTAATCGATTACCGCTTCTTTGTACCTAAACATTTCTAGTTAAACGTGCTACTTTATGGATTTGCGGAATACAACTACACTCTTCCGTTTGTAATTAATACTGGATAATTTTTTTATCAAAAGTCTACGAAGCTACATTTTACAAGTTTTCCAGTAAACAAAAAACGTGTGCCGTTGCGGATGGCCGAGGTCGCTAAGAGCGTGTATCGATTCAGCGCTTCGCTCCGAAAGGTCGCTGGTTCCGCCTTGGGTATGGTTGTTTGTCCCTTGTCTCTCATGTACGTGTTGCCGCATTTGGCCTGGACTTCTTCTGATCCCAGATCGGAGGAGCCGCTAGTGTGTTGGTGTTTAGTGATTCTAAAACAGATCTAAACAAACCCAAGTGGCTAATGAGATAAAGTACCAACATTCTGTAAATAGCTAGTCTTGCGTCATAATTTTAATCCAAAACATGCTTGCGTATATTTTCTCGTGGGTGTTCCAAGAAACAAAACGTTAAGGTTCTCTCGCCGTGTGTTAGTCCTACAAACCCCGTGTGTTGATCATCGGGCGCGCAGTAAAAACCGAGGCGAACGGCTCTCCCGTTAAAAACTGAATCGCCCATCCGATGCTTTGTCCCTAGTGTCTCTTCGCGTGCCGTGCAGCCGTGTGGCGTAGTTTCGGCGAAGGCCAAATTAGTGCGTTCGGTAGCAGAATGGCGTACTAAGCCCGCGAAAGTGGTTCGTTCCGAAGGCACGACTGTTTCAAAAGACGACGACCCCGCCGCGCCGGGGGAGTGCCATGAATAAAGGCCGTAAAACGCGTCCAATTTGATCCAAAATATCCGGCCGTCGCGTCGCCCCCAACCCCGCGTTGCTACCGCGGTCCGCGTGCTCTCCGACAATAGGTCATTGGAGAGCGCAGGGAGGGATCGATGGAAAAGGAGAAATCCCGTGTCAAACGTCTCGCAAAAGAGGAGAGTACATCGCCCACACGGGTTTTCACTTCTTTCTTTCCTTCATTCTCCCTTTAATATTATTTTGTAACGTGCCAACATTTTTGGTCCTTTTTGGCATCGTTTGCGCTATATTTCATTTAAGTTTGTTTTTATGCTCAGTTCCCTCATTTTCCTAGTTGACTCTTTATGACTGTTTTTCTTCTAGTTGACTCATTTTTCTTGAACACCTTTTCTTTTAATTCATGTCTGATGTAATTTCCTTATTATTTTTTAGGCCATTTTGTTATTCAAATTAATTCTATATTTATGATTTGATGGAACCTGTAAACATCGATATTATTATATATCTTATCGTATATTAAGGTTTCTGTAATCAAACATTGTATACAAATGATATCTTAAAAATACAATGTAAGAAACTCGCGTCTCTTCTTTCTTTTATGCATATATTCGTTTCTTGTTTCCATGTAGAGCTTTGTGAGACGAATGTACCATTCTCTTCCTGGTACTAAATGACCTCTTCTTTAACTCATCAGATTGCCTAAGTGTGCCAATCAGTAAAGCAGCGTATGACTGATTCGACCTTGCACCCTGTGCGGTTGAAGGACAGCTGTCATTTCCTATATGGCAAGCGCGGCCAGGGTTCATGCACTCAAGATCTTGGCACCGATCGACATCCTGTCGTTTGCAACAGGAGCTTTGCGATGACTTCATGTATTTTACGACCCTCAACCGGGCAAGTAAGTACGGGATACGTAAATTTGCTCGTTGTGCAGTGGAGCATTGTGTATGCGCGCATAAATGCATTGAGGTCACCACTGAGACACTCACATTGACTGGAATCGATCTTGAATGCGGTAATTGAGAATCGTGGTCTTCACTAAGGAGCTCTACAGGAAGGCCACGACAATTCCTGAATTCTAGCACAGGCGGAGGCAACCGCCCCCTAACAGAAGGTTAACGATTCTCAGCGTCTGCGTTTCTTGCTCCCATTATTAAACATTCTCTCGCGGTACACGTGTTACGGATTAAAAATACGGTGAAATGTGACAGCCATTCGTGTCTCTGACGCTGTATGCGAATCGGTCTCTTTCGCGCAGGTTCTGCCAACGCCTTCGCACAGGCTGTACTTCAGTATTTCAACTTTAAAGAGGTGCCGCCTTGCGTCTTGCCTGTCGTTTCGTAGTATCCTTATTTCTTCCTTCCTTTAACACGCTCTCTTTCCCTCCTAACACTCTAATATTTTCTCAACACTATGTGTGTGTGTGCCTTCGCCTTTAATTTCCACTCTCTGACTCCTTTTAGCCCATGACGTCTGGGTTTTAGCTGTTCTTGTGGCTGTGGTTGGGTTGTAGCTGTTCTTGTGTATTGTAACTGACTTCAAATTTCTATATCTCTTTTCACAATAATTTACTTTATATTTTTCATCGGCCTTTTTGCGTTAAACAGTGCATCCCGGCGAGTTCTGCTTCGTCTGTTACACTCGTTTTCCTCGTGCCTTTTTAGCACACGTCCTACACAGCCTAGTCTTTGCGTGTACTGTGTGTCTCGCGCCTTCGTGCTGGCGACACTCGCTCCCTGCTCCGCCTCCACCGCCACCGCCGCCGCCCGCAACTTTTCGCCGCGTCCTCCGCATTGTAAATTCGCAACGCGGCCGCCGTGAATGCGTGTCGACGCTAACTGACGCGTGCATTGTGCTGGCGAGCGGCGCCTGCCGCCACTTTGTTCTGCCGCTCCTTCGCTTCCTCTCGCTCTGCCTCTCTCCCTCCCTACGCGTTTCCTCTTCCTCCCGGCCGCGTTTCCTCTTTCGCTCCGCGCGGGAGCCTTCCGCCGCCGCCGCCGCCGCCGCCGCCGCCGCCGCCGCTGTCGCTGCTGGTCTTCGTGTTATGTCTGACGCTCGGTCCTCTTCGGAGTCTTTTCTCTCCCTCTCTGTTTTCACCATTGTTCGTTTGATGTTTATTTCGCCTCAGCTTTCGTTTTCCTAACACTTCATCTCGCCTTGTCAGTCTCTTGTCCCCCTCTCCTGCTCCTGTTATCATTTTTTAGTGAATTAAACATTTACTTTATTTTCTGGAGAATTAGCTTTTCTCCGTGACTCCTTGTACTCCATCGATCTTGTACATCTTTCTTAATTTCTCATTTGCTTTAAGGTAATCTAAAAGTGTTTCTTCTTAATTTTTTTCATCTCATTTCCGTTTTTTTTACTTTCCTCTTTCATCCCTTCTACTCCTTTCTTTCCTCTTTCGTCCCTTGTACCCCCTTTCCTCTTTTGTTTTTCCCTGCGCTCCTCTTGTCTCCATCCACCTTCGTCAGTGCCAGCGGCTCCATTGTCGCCGCCAGTTTCCCTTACCTGCGTCGTCATGGGGCCCCTCCGTGCCAGCTAAAACTGCTCGAGATAGCGACGAGCGGTGTAGGCCCGAGGGGGCGGGGAGGCGGTGGTGCCACGAGGTGACACTCGGCGACAATATTCCGCTGCCTGTGCCCCGCCCCTTCCTGAGATGGTCGTGCTCTTCAGAGCTCGCGAGATAACGCCACTTCACTGTCTTCTTTCCACCTGTTTGAACAAGGAAGCCTGGTCTTTTGTTTTGTCATACAGGTGACGCCCTTGCTGCGAGCCTGAGAACTGTATAATGTGTAATCAGGCTTAATAGCGTTTTCACCACTTGGCCCGTGAGAGATATTTACGCGGTTGAAGGAGAGCGCGGAGCGTAGATTTTATGCAGTTGTCTCCGTATTGCAAGAAGTAATATTAGAAAATAACAACAAGTCGCCGTCGCCCAAAATATCTTTTCTTTCGATCTTGAAGCGATCATATTTATTTTCTGTTATTTACTGTTTTCTTATAAGTCTAAATCCTCAAATAGTCAGAACCGAAAGTACACGCCATATTGCGAGGAGCAGAGAACACGTGACGTTTCCACGGAAGGCAAAGTCTGCGCACGGCGCCACGCCGCAGAGAAATTTCGCGTTCGCCTTTTTTTTTTCTTCCTGGGGTTCGCGTCGCGTCAGAAAGTAAAGCAATATATCGCCGGCTGCCTTCCGGGGCGTGACGTCAGAGCCCGGCGGGGTCGCGGCGGCCGCAGGCGTGCCTCATATGGGGGGAGAGGCGTTGCGGTTCCTTCCCCGCCCCTCCCCCGCTCGACGCGTCTCGGGCCTTAATTAGGGCTGGCGCGCTGGGCCCGCGGAGGGGAGGAGCACCTGGGGCGCCCGCGGCCCGCTCGGGGACCGAACTATGTTCGCCGCCTCCCCTCCAGCCGCAGTCCCGGCCCGGGGGGGCCCGGCTTCGTGACCCCCGCGCCCCCTTCGGCGTTTGCCTTCGTTCGTTGTTGCCGTAATGCGTATTGTTCATTCTGAAAGTAGGGTCTTGGTTGAGTTATTTTAGCTACTTGGTTTCTTTTGCTGGTTCGTTCCTGGTTGCTACTTGTGAATTCCTCCTTGTTACGTTATGAATTGTTTAGTAGTGATTCCGCTTCGTCTATTTTTACATTTTCGCTTGTTGTTGCTTTCTTTCAACGTTTTTCTCGTCAAATTATTATCTAGTCTGTCATTGTTGTCTTTTACGTTTACTCCGAGTTGGGTTCTTGCATTCATCTCGTAGTGGTGCTTATTCTCATTCCTTTTAGTCATTATTTGACTTCTTGTTCTCACTGTTCACTGCGTTTGTGCAACTACCTCTGCTTTCCTTTGGCTTCATGGGTGAATTTCGTGATTGAATCGATTAATTGTTTACTTTGCTTCCGTACCTGCCTTGTTTGTTGAAATGTGAGTGCGAGTAGTATCGTAGCAGTGTGCGAGTTTCGCTCGTATCGTCATATCTCATTCATTCCAATCTTACTTCTCTTGAATATACCAAATCCTCTTCACTTTCCTCCCATCCAGTGTGCTACGGCGGTTAGTCTCTCTCTCTCTCTCTCTCTCTCTCTCTGTCTGTCTGGATTCTTCCCTTCCCCGTCCCTTGACAGCACCGTTTACCTTACGCGACAGCGTGCGTCAATTTACGACGACCACGACATGTTTCCCTCTGCTTCGTCATTCCTCGTCTCCGCATTACCGCCTCCACTCTTCCCTCGACACGTGATGTTCTTCCTCGCGTACCGTTAGCGCTTTTGTCAAGCGAGTGGACAAGGCGCCTCGAAATTACGCGACGTGTTAACTTCCACGCTGCTTGCAGCATTAATCTCTGACCATGCAATTTTGAATTCTCGCCGAGAATGACAATACAATTTCGGAGCTTCCTTGATGTGCGCGATTAAAACGTGCACTTCTGCACGGTGTGTCGTATGCTTATCGCGGGTGAAGTGCGGCAGGAGAATCTATTTGTCGTAAGAATAGTTAATAGTGGAGTTGCGGTGGTTAAATGATGCGTTGCAGTGTTTATCTTTTGTTATAAATGATGGCGCACCTGACGTTCTGCTGCAGACGATGCTTTGCAAACTTGGTACTCCCGTCTGCAAGTGCGCCGACCGCACCGCCTCTAGTGGCGCTCCTAGAAGTTTCTCCCGTTCCGGGCGCCGCCCACTCCCTCGTTCCCTACCTCCGCCCTTCACGCGCGCTCCCTCCTCCCACCTCCCACCTCCCCACGCCCCGCCCGGACATGCCACGCCACGCCCGAGTTTATTAACCCATAAAAACAAGATGGCTCGCGGAGTACGCGCAGGATAGAGTTTCCGAGTCCTCGTTCCACAGCGTTCCGCTCCTGGAGGCCGGTCGCCCCCGCCTCGCCCTCCCCCTCCCCCTTCCCCGCCCTCGCGCTCCGTTCACCTGCCGCCCGCTCGCCCATTCACCTGCCAACTTCCTTCCAACCTTCCAGTTCACTTGCCTAGCACCCTATGTCCAGATGCGCACCACTTTCAGGGTGGTTCACCCAATTAGTACCGAATGCCTTCCTCAGAATCCTCCTGTACCTTATCCCGTCTTTGAGTGATCTAAACACTCAAAATGCGTTGACTTCTCATTCATCTGCTTTCGAATCATTCCTCCTTCACTCACTATTCATCCAAGCAACAACTCTCCTTCCATCGCCATCTCCTCCGACCCTACTAATCCCCACCTTTTTGGACTCGATGAACTATACTGCTTAATACCTGTCTCTTCTGTTCTGAATCATATCATATCGCGCAATCTATCCGGCCGCCTGAAATGTCGAATAATAAAAAAACATTCAAACACATGTATCTAATGCTCTGCTTCCTGCCTTCTTCTGATTCACCCAGATGAACGTTACTTTCTCTCCAGCCTCGTCCAAAACCCGTTCATTGCTCTAATCGCACAAAAACCTCCAAACCATCCTCCGGACCAAAAACGTCTTCAATCTTCAGCTTCAGGCGGCTACTTACACAGAACCGAAGACTTCATTCCTTCTTTGTCTTCTTCCGCCTCTGCTTTTTCCATCTATTGCCTCCTTCCCATCGTTACTTAAATATCCGCATCTCCAGGCACCCGCCCATTTCCACTGACAGTCGGAGCGCCCGTTTACTTCGACCATCCGCCCGCCCGCTCGGCCGCCCGCCCGCCCGCCCGCCCGCCCGCCCGCCCGCCTGCTCGCCCGCCCGCCGCCCGCCCGCCCCCGCCCGCCCACCTGCCGCCCGCCCCCTGCTCGCCCGCCGCCCTCCGCTCGCCCGCCGCCCCCTACTCGCCCGCCCGCCCTCTCACCCTCCTGCTCGCCCCCGCCCACTACCTACCTACCTACCTTCCTACTCACCCACTCGCTCGCCCGCCCACTCGTCTGCCCGCCAGCCCACTTCCTTGGCGGGCCCGCTTCCTTCGCCCACCCGCCGCAGCGCACCCGGGCCGGAGGCCGCGCGCGGCGCGGAGGGCGCGTGGGGCGAGCGCGCGTGGGCGTGGGCGGGGCCCGGACGGGACCGTTATGCACGCGCGCCGCCTCGCTCCGCCTCGGAGGCTGCCGCTGAGCGCGGTGGCAGGAAGTGTTCCTCGCTGCTCGGTGGGACTCGTTGCGGTAAGATGATCCACGTCGTTGGGATAACCTCTCCATGATACTGGTTTTATCCTGAGAGTTCCACATGTGGAAATTAATGAGCGTGAAATATTTTGACAATACCATACAATTAGAGACGAATTACCCAAACAAAATTATCACGTTTGGTTTACCACCTTGCGTCTATGACTGTAAATAAAGATTATTTCACGGACAAACTCAATTCATCATCTCTTCCATAACCGTTTTACTGTCGTCCTCTTGGTTAGTCTTCTTCTCACAATTCTCCGACTTTCCTCCTCTTTTTCTCCTTTTTTGTTCATTTTCGTTTCTCTAACACTTCTCTTCATGTTTCCTTTTCTTCTCTTATTCCTTACTCTCCTGCGTTCGTTCTCTCTCTCTCTCTCTCTCTCTCTCTCTCTCTCTCTCTCTCTCTATTTCTTCTTTCTGTTCGGTTACTTCAACATCGATTATACTAAAAGACCAGTTTACATTGTCTTACGAGTGTTGTGGAGTTCCTCGTGCTATGACGAGAATTCCTATTATCCAATACACCGCATGGCTGCGGGGGGCGTAAACATCCGAGTCCGGGCGTTGTCCGCCGCGAGCGGCGTGTTCGCCCACAGCGTGGCGCGTCGCGTCGGCCGCGGGCGCTGACTCGCGGATGTTGACGCTGCGGGGTGGGGAGGGGGTGGGTGGGCGGAGCGGAGGAAGCCAATCCATGGGCCACGCGGCGCTGCACGGAGCCGACGCGCCTGATTGCCTCCGGTTAGCCGGCGGATGCGTCATAAACCCTGCAGGCGGGGCCCTGCGCCCCCGCCCCCACCCCCGGGGCGTTCGGCGGCGGCGGCACGCGCTCGCGCTCCGGTGGGCAACGCCCCCGGCCGCTTAGCTGCCTCCTCATCGGATCGACCCGGCCCGAACCGGCCCGCCAGCCCGACCGGGGGCCGAGTCGCCTCGGGTTGACCCGCACCGCCCTCCTACCCAACCCATACTGCACCACTCCGCCCCGTCCGGGTCGAACCTCCCCACCTGCCCTCCGTGCCCCGTTCCCTCTATCCTGACCCGCCTCTCCTCTCCGGACGTTTCAGTTTCTTGCGCTCTCCTGCCCATCCCATCCCATCTCATTGCATTCTGCGACAGCAGACTGCCCAACCCATCCCATCCTGCGTTAGCACCACAATCACCCCGGTCCGGTCCGGTCCGGACCTGACCCGCCCTCCGTCACCCCTCCGGGTCTCACTCCGTGTCCCCACGCCCCGGGGCCCCCCGCCCCTTCTTCGCACACATCCTCATCCTTCCGTCACATCCCGTTCCGCTTCGTTCCAAGCTGATCCACTCCGATGTACCCTGACCCTCCCTCGTTCTAACCCATCCCACGTGGTAAGCTACTCTGGAAGAATTCTAGAAAAAAACACATTTTTCACGATTTTGATGTACTCACGAGTACTTATGGGAAGCGCTGTGAATTACTGTACTATTTTCCAGCGTTGACACGAATTGTTACGACTTGATACTTCCGATTGATGACGATAATTAAAAATAATTTTGTAGTGAAACAAAAAATTAGCCCGTAATTTAATCAATACTTTTTCATGAACAATTTTTTCGTCGGGAAATGGGCGAGCCGGGCAGTTTTAAAATGTGACAAATTTCTTTTTTATCACGAATTTTCAAAGCAAAAATAACATTTATTTCCATGAAATTGCGCGCTGGAGACACCACGGAAATCTAGTGAATAAGTATGAGAGTTACACGGCATTGTTATATAAATATCACCAAACACACGGTTTAATACGATCTGAAATCTATTGTTAATCACTGTAACTAATTCCTTTGTATTTGTATTAATCTAGAATGTATTTCTGTTACATAATGAATCTCCTGGCTTCACATTTCTGGCACTTTCTCCAGTTTTTTCTCGCCCTCTCTCCGTCCGACAATCCGTTTAGCGTTCGCATTTCAATTATAACGCACCTTCATACCGTCCATTTGTCTTTTTCTACGCCCTACCCCTTTGTCACGTATTTCTACCTTCCTTTCTCAGCTTTTCTTCCCCTCTTCTACTCCAGGCAATTAAGTTTTCTTGAGACTGTCTCTTATCAATTTTCCGCCATCTCCTAGGGCTTCCTCGAGCTCCTTGTACCCAACTCTTTCGTGGGCTTCACCTCCCCCCCTCCCCCACCCGCATCTCGCATCGCCCCTCTCCGCTCTGATTTACGGGCGGGATTAAGCGCCGGATCTTTCCCCGGCGTGAGGGCGCGGCGACTTTATGAGAAGTGCTCTGTTTGTTACGCGGAGTTTGTTGCCGAGAACTAGCCCCGGACGCAGGGCTTGTCTAAGTCGTCGTTGCGCCCGCTTCGTTCAATCTGCTGCTCTCCATGGTGCAGCGGAGCAGATGATACACTTTCCTCGACGGTTTTGGAGCTCTTTAGTTTGCTACTTGAAGGCGTAAACTGTAGTCGGCGCTGCTTAAAAGCGAAAGGCCCGTCGTTGAGAAAATACATTGTTCAGCACGAAAGTTGTTTGTCTACGAAAAGGAACAAGCAATGAAACGTGTATATACTGGTGCACTACCATTCCCGGAGTTGCTTTATATTTATTTAGATGTGTTCATTCATTCTAAAAACAATATATTTTTGTTTATGCAAAACATTAAATTTAAATGAATATCTGAACGTGGGAAATCTTCCTAAAAATTCTCTCGGATCCACTCTTAGTAGGTTCACTTCGTAGTTCATTATTGTTACCCCCAATTCCACGATTCTTATTATTTTTTCTGCAATCTCCTTCCGGTGCCGCTTTCAATGAACCCTTCTGCGCATCATTACATCATGATAAACTCATTCTGAATTTTCATATTCTTCTATCACTTTGTGCAAATGTCATCATATGCTACTTTGTGCTCATAACATACGTTTCTCCACACGCTTATCAGGTGTGCTTGCTCCACGTCGACTTCTGCACGCGGTCATCGGACGAGGGTGTTGAGGCAGGTCGCGAATCACTCCCAAACGACGCTCCGAACGCTGTCTCCGCCTGCACTTCCTCCATCTCCTCCCCGACCCAACCTTCTCAGTCACCTTTCCTCCCCTGCACCTTCACCCACTCCTTTTTTCAGTCTCCGTCTGCCTTCGTCTCCAACGGTCCAAAAACTCCACCCCTGCGACTCCACCCCCGCTGCCCCCTTCCCACCATCACCGCGCCGTCACTCCCACATCTGTCCCCTGCTGACGCCAGGGCCCCACCCCTCCCCTTCTGACGCCGTTCCACCACCTGCGTCACCGCCTCTTCTCTTTCCCCAATCACCCTGTCTGCATTCCCTCTTAACTCCACCTCCCTTTCCCCCCCCGCTGTCGCCTCTACCACCTACTCCTCCTCCGACACTGCCACATCTACCCCCGTGTTGCCCTCTTTCCCGCCTTCTTTTCCCCGTCTTTCCCCCCCCTCACTGCATGTCCCCGCTTCTTCAGCCCACCACCTCTCCACTCCCCGCCTCCATCGCCCCCGCCTCCGCCGTCGCGACGCCACTTGAAGGGCGTGGCGTCTGCAGCCGCCGCCCGCGGCGCCGACTCGCACGCGCGCGAGCGAGCGAGCGAACGGCGTCTTCGCTTTGTGGGCGCAAATTGAACACCGCTATCGGCCGCCACGGCGGAACCGAGGAAGAAGCTACTTCGCTATGAGCGATGCCGACTCGCTAGGGTTGTGCTGCTAGAGACACGCGGGAATTACAAGTTTCATCGTCACTAGTACAGTGGGGAGCAGATAATCCGATCGAAATGATCGCATCGGAACAGGTGTGGCCAAATCAGGTAGTTTGAAGTAGAAAAAAAAATAGTACAACCAACCCATTTGTCATTGCCCTCATAAGAATATCATCAGGCCAGAATGAACTGATGAAAAATTGTCGCAGTGAGAATTTGAACTGGCAGAATTATTTTTTTTATTGTTGAATCAACGTACTACATCTGAGAATTTCGTTATTATCACAATGAGAGAAAGTGGGAAATTTCCTTTTCTTAAAAGTGAATGATCAAATTCAGTATTACTTTTAAAATATCGTACTGACTTGCTATATTTCCTAAATATGTGCCCATCGAAGAGTTCTACTGGTCTCTATTTTTCACATGCCAACTACGAAGTATAACTTTTTTGTGTAGTATGGATAGTGGATTGCTATTCAGTTTTGTTATCCACTTATTCTTTTTCTCTTTTTAAAAGTTCATTTACTTTCTCCTAGCAAAACACTAACTTTCTGCATTTATTTTCTTTCATTCATTCGTGCTTTTCTGAACACCAAGTTGGTCCCAGCGGGCGGAGGTTTCTCGGATTAAAATGCGTTGTACAAAGATTGTGCGTGAATTTAATTGTGACTGTTATTCCATAACGTCAATTGTTGAATCCTTCATTTCCAATTAAGAATAGTGTGCAGCCAAACTCTCCATGCGTGTATATAAATTTGAGTGATTGCTTTCTGCAGCGGATGAGATAATTCCCATGGGCTTTATTTATATACAGAAACCTCTGTTTTATTTCGTATCTCAAGGTTTGTTTTAGCCCGGATTGGATTCTGCGACTGTTGGTGAATGCTGTGTGACTGTTTCAGAAAAAAGTCTCAATAAAGTGATTATTTTACCCGGTATTGTTGATGTTTTTGCGTATATTAAAACGAGACAACGGTGTTTCCTTCTTGCAGAAAATACCATGAGTATGCACAGTTTCGCTTTGAGGCGAAAACCTAAAGCCGTTGCACGCCCACGAAATAAAAACTGAAGATAACACGGCTCAGCATCTGTCAACAAATTACGTACCTTTGAAAGGACGCAATTCATCGCAATAAATGCATCCTTGTTACTAGCAGGTTATTTAAACGATTTTTAGAACGATAAAAATGGAATTCTCTTAATCCCTCTTCCGCGAACAAAAGTTGCGAGTCACAACAAATGCTTCACAGCAGATTAGGCAAGAAGCCACTTTTATTCGCCCGCCTCTCACGAGGCACAACGTAAAGCTGCGGAGTCCTCTGGAAATAACTGTGCCGCCCTTTGTAACGGCGGGCGAGCGAAATTTAATGCTCTTCGACGGCATTTGGAATTCGGAGCCGCGCGGACCGCGCGCGCTCTCTAAGGCCCGGAAGGCCGCCGGCCCGCGCCTCGCCGCATATGGAAAGCAGGCCCGGGGTTGGACCGCGCGTCTCTTGGTGCGGTCAGCGAACTTTTCGCGGACGCCGCGCGCTCTTGGATCGTGGTGGTAGTGGTGGTGGGGCATCCCCTTTGTGTCCGGTTCGACCCCGCCCATCACCGCGGTCCGTCGTCTTCACTCGCCTTCATCCGTTCTTTTTCACTGCCGACCCACCCAGTCGCCGACGCTACGCCCCCTTTCTCGAGTTTACACTCTTCATTCGCCCTCTTTGACCTGTCCTCGCCTTCGCTTTCCGCGCGCGCCCTCTCGCGCCTTCTGCCTTTCTCCCCCATTTTTGCAGATCCTCTCCCGCTCTCACCCATCCCCATCCGCCCTCGCACACCTTCAACCACTCTCACTCTCCCCCCCCCTTCGCCGTAATCCCCTTTTCCCCCTTTCTCGTCCACGATCACTCACTCCGCTCATCTCACTCACCTAGACAAACCCTTTTTCCCGGCATCTTCCTCTACCAACGCCCTCCTCGAACAGTGCGTTGGATGGCGCTATTGTGGGCGGTCACTTTAGGTGGCGATGGAGGTGAGGTGGGCGGGTGGCGGCGAGGGGCCGCGGGTTTGTTTAGGACGGCCGTCGCGGCGGCGGCGGCGTCTCGGGGTGCTGTTTGCGCTGGGGGGCCAATAAGCCGCCTTGGGGCTCTGTTGGCTCTGGTGAGTAAGCCCCGACGGGTGGCCGGCGCCGCGCCTGCCGCCTTCGCGCTCCGCCTTCTTGAGCGGCCACCGCCCCCGCCCCGCCCCGCCCCGCCCCGCCCCGCGCCACCCCGCCTCGCCCGCGCCTCGTCCCGCCCCGCCACGGCCCACCCAGCTCCCACCCGTCCCTACCCTGCCCCACCCGATCCCAGCCCTATCCCGCCCCCACCACGCCCTATCCCGCCCCCATCACGCCCAACCCCGCCCCATCCCGCCCAATCCCAACCGCCCGCCCGCGGAAGGCTTGCGTTAGTATGTGCCCACAGCCTTCCCTGCTCCAACGTAGGTGCCAGTTGACGGGAGATACGGTGCCGCGTTAGAAACATCAATCTATAACACTCAACAACGATGGCGCAGTTGCACTGAATGTGTTTTGATAAAAAAAGGGAAATATTAGATTGAACTAATTTCTGATTGAGTGAACTGTGTGTGCAGTTTTGTCTGAACTGTAATTCCTGATTGAATGAAATGTGTGTGCAGTTTTGTCAAAAATGTTCATATGGTTTGAACAAAATGAATACGTTTTTTGGCAGTTTTTTTCACTAACTGCGTGTATAGAGCGCAAAGGTTTCACGTGGCTACAAACAACTGTGTTTTTTTTCTCTGAGAAGATCCCCCCCACCACACGGAGAGTTCGATGTGCCTTAATGGGAACGTACTTTTTCTGACACTGGCACAATCCGTACCAAAGTGGAACATTTATGATCTCCACACTCTTGGAAATATTCAAAAGAAGAAAATTGGAGATAACACTCCAAGAACATTCTTAAATGTTATGGCCTGCATAAGAGAAGATCATTTCACTCTTTCATTCGTGCCTCTCCTTCGTCTCCTAATTGTCATCTCTTAAGAAATTGTTATTTCGCACCCTGGACGAATGTTGAGGTTTCGTGCTTTCGGTGGTTAAAGAATCCTAATTTAGGTGTTTGGCAAGATTAGTACTCTATGAGGTGTACTGGTAGAATTTCACTACGTTATTTCGAATACATTTAATCAGATTTACGTCATTTAAACGTACGTACTAGTTTTAAGCCAATTATAAAACGAATAAAACATCGTACGGACATTCGTTCTCAATTTTCCGTGTGGAATCGATTTTCTCTTCCCGTTATCATGTGTAAAAAGCCATAGACTTGCTTTGGCTTGAAGGTTCGTTTTGTTTTCATCTCATTACTGATCGCTGACATTGGTTTTTGTGTCGTATCTGCTATCTTTTTAGTTTATTGATCGTTATATACTCACTCTTCCCTACTGTAATGTCTGCTTCCTTGGTTCCAACCAAATTTTTAATTTTCTTTTTTCCCTTTTAAATTTTTATCAATCGCTTATTATATCTTCAGTCCACGTCTAATTTTAAAAAACCTCCCTGTTTCCCAAAATGTATCCCTTTGAGACCCGATTCTCATCTATTGGCTTTTCTCTCCCCCTAGCTGCGCCTTCTTCGAGCCGTGTTCGATTCCTTTCGTATTACGTTTCGATTACTGTTTGTTTTGTGCGTGGGTTGTGTGGCTCCTCGGGTCCGGTTCATCTCGACTCGGTCAACAGACTTCCAACGCACTGCTGCAGTTCCTTCTCGATAGGCATTCGAAAGGCTTCTCTTCTGAGAACACATGCTCAGAACGTAATGACGAGAAAGGAACGGCGGCGCTTTTTGCAGACAGATTCCGAGTGGTAGCGCTCGAGCCTTTAAATTCCTGTCGGGAGTTAAACCCTCACGAAGTGGGTGAACGAATCCGGAGGGATTCGGATTCACGTGTTTCCGTCTGCTTCGTTACTTCTCATCTAAGTTGCGTGAGTGCGGTAGAGTGCCCCAGGTTCCGTCTGCTCGGTCTAATGGGCGTCGTTTATTGTTCGTTTTTCCTTCCTTTATTGCCCCAGCCGGACCCCTCAACCCATCCGCAAATTGGCATAATTGTTATGGGAAAGGGCATTCTGCGATTGCAAATGACATACGCTCATTTATGTTTTGTTTCTTGCTTTCCAGGTGAGTGTCTCCCCGCTCCCGTCGGACCTGTTTCTCCGCTTGCGATGGCGTCGGGGCGGTGAGTTTGCGAGCGGTTTAAAGAGAGAACGATAATGGTGATGGGTGGGATTTCAAACTTTAATGTGTGTCCGCGGCCGGTTGCTCTCGGCTCTCGGTGCTGTGAATGTTGTGGTTTTCGCGCTGCCCCGCACGGCGTCACTCGTTGGGGTTGGAGAATTTCGTGTTCGCGGTTGGCGGCACTGCTCGTATGTCGGATCCGTTCATCTCCGGTTGTACGGTCGCGGACTGGTGTCTGTTGCGGTTTTACTTCCATTGATGGGAACGTAAACGTTCTGCGAGAGTCGTGCTAGAAATATGATAGCGTTTTTTTGTTCGTCTGGGGTAATGGGTAAAAACGTTGGGTGCAAATTAGTTTTCTTTCAGTTTTGCCTCTCCGTATTTGTTTTAGCGAAATATTCGTGAATATTGAATTTGGTTCGTATTTATAGATCGCATGATTTGAAATTCAGAGTACATGTCCGTTGAGTTCTGTGGATTTTTGTGTGTTTATGCGTTCTTTGCGTAGTTTTAAGGCACTTTTCAGTGGAGACGAATTCAAATTAGGCTATATCATGTATTGCGGATATCTACTATATCGAAATGTATTGGGATATTTCGACATAATTGTAGTTTTATAGATTTAATCTATCAGAAACTTTTTGAGCTTTCACGACACGAGCTGTTATTGTTGTCTCGCGTTGATCCAGACTAATCGGAAAGTTATTATATTTCATTAGAAGTGTTTACCTTACAGTATATAGTCCCGCTGTGAACCTTGCTTGATGTACGTTAATTGAATATTTAATTTTTCAGTGAATGGCTTTCTTTCGTGTTTATTTCAAAATTTGAATGCACATAGTATATGTATATCGATGTAATTCATTGCTATGAAAAAATAACAATAATTCGCTTAGAAATCGCTTAACACGAAATACATCGGGGCAGTTAACGAATATCACAGTGCGAATATTGCATTCTTGTATCTTCTCCCAACCGAAACGATAAATCGCCTGCAGCTGAGCTTCCCCTTCCCGCAGCGCATTCTCCTGGGCGTTGCCATCACTAATAGCGAACGCGCTCTCCCGGGATTTGCCGCCGCGTTCCCTGGCGTCTATTCCGCCGAGAATGGGAAGCATGCAACGGTCGATCGCGGAATGTTGATGGAAGCGGCGGCGGCGGCGGTGGTCCTCGTCGGAAGACGAGAGACGGAGGGCGCCCCGCGGGGAGAGGGAGGGGCGGGGGTGGGGATGGGGATGGGAGAGGTGCGTGGCGCGCGTATGAATACGCAGGCTTGCGTGGGGTGCGAGTGTCCGTGTTATGACCGGGCATTCCGCTGTTGGGGGGGTGGGGGGATCCAAGCGGCGGGCGAAATCGTGGGCTGGAAGATTCCTCGGCGCGTCGAACCGGCGCTTCGTGGAGATGAGCCGCCCCGTTTGGGAGTGGGCAGCGCGCAAGGTGTGCGGGGGAGATTCCTCGGAAGACGGGTTGCGCAGCTTCTACGGTTACCGTTAGCAATCGTTTCGACCACAAACGAGCGCTAACCTTCGTTGTGTGTTTTGTTGTGCGTGTGTTTTTGTGTGCGTGTGTGCGTTTTTTGTGTGCGTGTGTGTGTTTTTTGTGTGCGTGTGTGTGTTTTTTGTGTGCTTGTGTGTGTTTTTTGTGCGCTTGTGTGTGTTTTTTGTGCGCGTGTGTGTGTTTTGTGTGTGTGTTTTGTGTGCGTGTGTGTGTGTTTTTGTGTGCGTGTGTGTGTTTTTGTGTGCGTGTGGGTGGGTGTGTTTTTTGTGTGCGTGTGTGTTTTTTGTGTGCGCGTGTGTTTTTTGTGTGCGCGTGTGTTTTTTGTGTGCGCGTGTGCGCGCGCTTGCTTGGTTCCTTCGTAATGTGAGCGGAATCGAACTTTTCTTTACATAAAAACTGTTTCTTCTTCAAACACTAAGGACGTTTTCTTACGTATGACTTCTGTCTGAACCTCTCGTAAAACAAAAATTGGCCTCTGAAAAATCTCACGTTTGTTGCTCTGGAGTGCCCATGTAAAGGTCATACGAGTAAAAGTTCTAAAAGTACACTCAAAACACTTTAAAAGAACAACTAATAAAATAAACTAATAAAATAAATAATAATATAATATAATAACTAAATATATAATAAAATAACTAATAAAATGTTTTATCAAATGGGTAGTGTTCTAAACTGTTTGACTTGTAATACTTTCTAAAGACTATATGTATTCTCTTATGTGTTCTGTGACATTTAGTTATGAAACTATTAAGTCCTTTTTGACGAAAACATTTTCAAAGGCTTATTTAACTATGTAAGTTCCAAGACAAAGAACGTCTGTTGTTGGTCATTTCTTTTGATCTTATTTCACTGATTTTCTCTACCCACCGAAGAACGAAATGCAAACTAGTCGTAGGGCACGTGGGAATATGTAGAAATTCGTTCATATTTGTTCTCTGTGAGTATTTAAAGAAAAATTAGAGTATGCGATGGATTTTAACCTCAGTAGAATGTAAGATTGGTTCAATCCTCCCGCAGTCTCTCATTGATGACACATTCCAACACCTGGAATCATCATGCTTCACAACTTAAACGAGGAATACGAATCCATTTCATTGAACTGGCGAAAGTTGTGGATGCATCCTTTGTTGATTTTGCCAACCGACAATGTGAATTGCAAGGCGATATACCGCATGTTTGCTCGACACTGCTATCACCAGCGCGGTGCTGATACGACGCGGAAAGAGCGGAGCGCTTTCTATGATTCCAGGAAGAGTTGCGTCGCTGGAATGAAACGATGTGAGCTGCAAAATGTTTTAGAAAGGAGACAGACTTCCTTCATCTATTTTCGCTTGTTTTCAACACATTCACAGGTTCACATAAATTCAGAACTTGATGCAACATAGTAGTATTCGTCGAAAAGGAAAGTCTTTGCGGGAAGAAGTTGAAACCGTCACTCGTGTTGGTGAAGAAAGACGAAGGGATTAGAATTTTTCGTCGTAAATTTGAAACTGAGAGTCAGCGAAAACACGTTCACGTCTCAATCCAAGCAATGATACGCGAGCATTCAAATAATCTTTGATCTACGGATGACCTGTGCTAATGACCGTATATGTGAGGCTTCGATTTAATTACAGATAATTAACTAATTAAGTAATGAAATCAAGATATATACATAAGTAATGAAAATGGTTCCTGATGAGACCATCTTTTCATCATCATCAGTGTTTATATTTAATATATTGTTTCTTCTTCTTCTTCTTCTTATTATTATTATTATTATCATCATCATCATCATCATCATCATCCACTTCAAAGTGTAATATTTGGATTAAAATATACATTAATTGTATATAGGTCACTTTAGTGATTCAAATATTACGTCCTTATTGTTAACTTTGAATCGTGGTTGTAAGAACCGGAGGGTCTTGACCCAAACCGCCGACGCTACTGTCACCCTGCGGGCGCCCTTCATGTACACGTCGTCCTCTTATCGCGTCCACACGCCCTGCATTCCACCGCGAGCACTTGCCCCCTCCCCTCCCCTCCCCCCCACTCCCGCCACGCCCATGGGGCGCCGCCAGCTGAACCCTTTCCCCGCCAGTGCAGTAACGCAGAGCGCTGACCCTCCCATGCGTACCCAGGGCATCGGGCAGGAGCGGAGCCAGCAGATCGTTTTGGGTGGGAGGAGGGGGGCATTATAGATTTTCGGTAAATAATAAACATTTATTATATTATATATGATTTTTGTAGTGTTTAGATGATACTATACAATATTGTTTAATAATTACGTAATTTCTACATAAATATTTAAACCAATTATGTCAAATAAAGGGAGGTAACAAATGAAAACTACACGCCTCGCTTTTTTCGCTTGCTATGCGCCTTCTACTTGTTCTGTCCTTTCTGCTTTGACGCTGAACTCGCTACAGTTGTGACATTTCCTACCCTTATATTACCGTCATAGTTGTCTCACGAGTTACACTTGTACTTGTCCGTCACGTTCGTTCCATCCATCAATCGTGTCCTGACGGTTTCGCTTGTCCCACTCGTCGCGCTTGTCCCACTCGTGGCCCTCGTTCCACTCGTCCCACGCGCCTGCTCATTCCACTCATGCCACCCGCTGGCGTATTCCACTCATCCCATCCACGCGTCCCTTCCGCGCGCGCGTTTTGATCTCGTAGTCGCTAGTCCACGCCCCTTCCCGTCGCTCGCAACCTCTCCGCTTCACTTTGCGCAACCTCACAAGCCATGATTCCCCCCCCCTCCACGTCATCTCCGCCTGCGTGAATGCGGTTGTGGCACTGTCCCGGAGGGTCCGTACATTCCTTGTTAATGACGCCGCGATTGCCGTGAGTCACTCACCTCTCGTAAGAACAGCCTCTGCCCACACACTACTACCAACTTCTGGAATGTCAAATTGTTCGTGGAATTGACACCTTTTCTGCTACTCAGTAACAGATCCAGAGAGCTATTCCTTTTTTTTTAGAAGTTCAACTTGTGATTGAGGAAAACGTAGATTGATAAAATTTCCTTCAAATAAGCTAGACCTTTCCAAATAGAGTTTTGCAAAAGCTGCCGGATTCGGTGGTATAACGGTCAGCGTACCGGACTGTTTGAGGGTTCAAATCCGATCGAAGCCGTGGATTTTTAAGGGCGAAAAAATCCTTCGTACGCCTACCTTCGGAGGGGAAGTAAAGCCGGCTAACTCATGTAGTAGATTTACTGCATGTAAAATATCCTCAAGCCTAAAAGAAGCCTCTGAGCAAAATTGAGATCCTCGTGTTTCGTCGCCCAAAATAATACGTCCTTTCTCCGCTAGGTGGTGAAAGGAGCGTAGCGAAATTTGCGTGGTTAGACGGAAGAGCGGACCTCATGGCCCGAGTCTCGCCACGTAAAATAAGGAATTAACTAACCAACTAACTCACTTAGTTTGTGTAGGCGAAATGGAATAGGGAGTTTGCACTTTCCTCCCCTTCAGGAAAAATGGCGCGTGCGTTCGCCGGGTGCTCGCTGCCTGGACTGTTCAGCCGACGAACCACCTGGAGGTGAAGACGTTTCTTGCCGAGTCAGCGTGCGTTCCAACGTTGCTTTCGCGCGAAACGCGTGTTTCGTGCAAATACAGAGCAATCTGGGGGCCACAAAGCGGAGTCTGCGCTCCGTCTCGCCCCTCCAGAGTATCTACTGTGTGTTCACTGTAAGTTGCAAGTTGTGGGTGTGTTTGGGAAGCGTTACACGTCATCGGAACGAAAGAGCGCTGTCTTGAATCAAGAAGTTTGTATCTTCAAGATGAGTGTGGGAACCTCCCGGTTATTGCTTAGTAATGTTTCATATTGCTTAAATTAATATATACAAAATTGTTTAAACTGCAACAATTAATATTAACAATTGTTTAAAATGCAATACAGCAGTGAGTAAATATTTGTATAAGCATTTTTACCATTTGCGTTGGTATACTAACGAAAATATAATAGAAGCGGTTAGTTATTAAAAACTAACCCAGGATCTTGGGTATCCGTATCTGCTGCAAAAGTCGCATTCGTTCCGTACGTAGCCAGCAATGGACGACAGAAAAATCTCGCTTTACCGGGAAGAGAGTGTTATTCCATCTCTTGACGAAATGTATTTAGGATTCTATCACGATGTCTATGAAAACATATTGACGCGCCCGGAAACACGAAAAAATCAATCAATCAAAACATCGATGTTTCTGCTGGAAAAAATCGATATTTTAAAACCATCGATTCTTTTTTAGCCACCTCTAAGCGCATCTACATTCCTCGTGCGAAAAAAATCTCGCGTGAGCTGGAACGGAGCGAAGGTGCTCCTGGTGGCACGCGGCTGTCTCCGCGCGTGAGCAGGTGCCGGGCGGAGCACGCGCCCAGCGCTCGTTAAGTCCCTCCGCGGAAGCGCATTGTCACACCTCGGCCGGGAGCTGTTTTCACGCTCGGGGAAACACACGTAGTTTCCCTAAACGCGTTGAAACGCAGGCGCGCAGCCCTACGTTGTTGGTATTTGTGTTCCAGTTGTCAGACGGGTAGCTTGATCTTTCCTTTCACTACCTTGTAAAATGTGGTTGGGGGAGGCTGATGAGAATGATGGAGGAGAAACTGTGAGCAGCAGTCGTCGGTTGGTATTATTAGCAGTTCACCTTCAGTTTGTTACGAAGACAAAAGGAGCATCTGGACGTGAATGAATTTCGAAAATAATTTCTTTGAGCTAGATCCACGTCGTATGCTAATTTGGCATGTTTTATTTTGTTTGTGTTGTGGTCCGGTAATACACAACATTCTCTGTTCAAAGCATACTCGCTAATGCATATTCGTATAGATATTTTCTCGAAAGGTACATTGTCCTGTTTGTTGTGTGACACCCTCCTTACACGATGTAGAAGAAAAGAAATGAATATTTCGGCGTGAGCATAACCAATAAGACGCATTCATAACACGAGATGCGTCCGTCAAGTAAAAAGCACTGTTCACGTGGAAATCTCATTCGCATGCATAGAAAAAGGCAGGAGTGCGTCCTCTCAATAGACACACACGAAACACACAGACTCGCCTCGACACCGCGTCGTTGACCCCTGGCTCTTTCTCCTCTACCTCTCCCTCCGCCCCGCAGAAAGCAAACTGAAAGTCCTGGCGCCTGCCCGGACAAATGTCTCAACGACGTCTCTGTACGAACGGATAATGGCGCTCCAGAAAAAGGAGACACACGGGTGTCGCTTCATAATTCAGGCCGCCTCCAGGAAGAAGCCTCCAGGAAGAGACGAGTCGCGAGAACCTGCGAGGGCGAGGGTGGGATGGGGTGCGGGGTGGGGGAGTGAGGACAAACACAAGACGTCGCCCCAGGAACAAAAGGCGGCGGGCGCCGAGACAAAAGACGGTAACCGTTTAAATATGCACGCGCGGCCCGCGGCAACGGGCTCTCCGTGCCGTCGAGCCGCGTCGCGTCGGACGGCGGGGCGTAGCCTGGAGACGACACTTGGACCTCGGGTGCGCGCCGGGCCCGCGAGACTCGCTGCTCTTGGGTCCCTGAAAGCCGGACGGCTGCTTGTTGTTGTTCGCTGTTTGTGTCGCTCCCGGGAAGTTCCTTGGTTTCGTGCTGAAATGAATGTTCCCGTAGTTTGGAAGGGGAGAAGAAGGACAGAAAAAAAAGAGGAAGTGTTGACAGGCGCGCGGCGAAAGTGTGTCCTTTAGTCTAGAATTGTTTGTTGGTGTCCGCGAGAAAGAGAAGAGTAAACTAGGACTTTTTTGGGAGGAAAATAACCAGTAGGTAAAAGTGTTTGGAGGGATGCAAAATTAAAATCTCGCTTTTTTTAGGGAGCCTTGTGTTCTTGGGGAACACTCAGGAAAGTGATTGTCGCGTGTGTTTTACTTGTACACGACACATGTCTCTCATAATAGTACTTTTTATTAAAATTGCTTTTTATTCTGTTGCCTAATTGCAACGCGTTAGTAATCTTAAAGTGAATCCTGTGTACTTAATCTGGATTTTATCATTTTATTTTGCTTTTCGTTTATTGAATTGTCTTCGCCGCTCTATCGAGCGCGTTCCTGCGAGATAATGCAAAATGTTTCTTCTGCCTGATGAATTAGTAAACAGACGCATCTCTTTTACAAAAGACTTCTGGAAAGTCCTTTAGTTTCACCTGAGAGAAGGAATCCGTGCCAGCGGCGTGTCGTTCAGTCCGGGTGAGGTACGTGAGCGCGGCGAATGCTTCCAAGAAACGCGCGTAAGAGAGAAAGCGAAAGGAAGCGTGGAAGATTACGGACAGCGAGTGTGGGTCTGCTGCCCAATTTTCATTCGTTGCGGGTCGGTTTCCTGTACAGAATTTCGTCGTTCTACTTCTTTGTTTCTGGGAGGCAGAAGGAAAGTACCTCAGCGTTTGGCGTTTATGGAATGGCTTTCATTTTTTAAAGTTGCTACTACAGGTGGTTCGAATCCGAACCTTGAATGGTTCTTAAGTTTGTGGAAGTGTACGAATTTCAACATCTGAGCTCCGTGCACTTTAATAGCTCCGCATAAGAAACAAATGTACCAAGACAGTAATTTTGAGCAAATTTAGGAA
Organism: Teleogryllus oceanicus; assembly: GCA_964035755.1. Taxonomy (NCBI): domain Eukaryota; kingdom Metazoa; phylum Arthropoda; class Insecta; order Orthoptera; family Gryllidae; genus Teleogryllus; species Teleogryllus oceanicus. The sequence goes on along the minus strand of CAXIVR010000003.1, from coordinate 127,652,570 downwards.
TATTGATTTACACTGTTCTTAACGTAATTTAATAAGTAATTGAATATTTGTGTTTGAAAACGATCAGAAAAGAACAGAGTAGTCCTCGTAGTCAAACATGAAGTTAGGGTTTGAAAGATTTAATTGACGTAGAAGCAGAAAAAATGAGTTTTAGTACCTGAAGTATATTTCAGAGTATGTGGGAAAAGATTATTAAGTTAGCGTCTCCAGTTTGTTTAATTTACTAATGCATATATGATGGAGTACAAATTTATTATCCCTTTTTTTTAAAAGATTGTATCTGCAATTTACATTGGAACATTTACCTTTTCATCTAAATATTATATAATTCTTGTCCAAATAAAGTATTTTGGTACAGAATGTCAGGCAGATCGCGCGTAATATCACCGTCCTAACTCACGTGTCAGGCATGAAGCGTCGAAGTCTCTGGCGGCGACAAAGAGGACACGAGCTTCACAAACGAGAATACGTCCCATGAAACACGATGTGACTGCAGGCGACAACGTCAACCACGCGAACGGGTCTTTTCATGTTTCCGTGACTCCCAAGTTGGAAGAATCACTTCGCATGAACGCCATCTAATCCAATCTCCGAGGCGATATGTTTAGAAATGAAACGTAAGGCAACGCCTGCAATTGCAATCGTCATTTAACACACCGTGCCGAACCGAATACACCCCCGAACATCAGCAAGAAGGAAGGAATTTTTTGAAAATGTTGTTTTCTAATTTAGTTTCTTATCGTTAAGATGTCAAATCCGATTAAATCTATTCGTTGTGTTATCGTTCTATGAGATTGGTAGTGTCTACCTTGTCTCTCTTCACGCTACACCACTATATTGGAGGCAAGACATTTATTAAGGCTGTCCCTATCACAGAAGTCTCTACTCCATGGCCACGAACGCCCAATACTCAGACGTGAAAGCTGAACGATTGCTAGAAGTTTGCAGAAAAAATTAAACGGGCGACGCGAGAGTGAGCGGAAGGGATATTTCGGAAATGACCTTGACCCTTGAAAATGTATTGTTCGTACTACACCATTATAGTACCAAACGCCTTTTTGATTTTATTTCTGTTTTCTACTACAACCTCTGCATCGTCTTCCCTCGCAATTCTACCATCCCCAAAACCACCATCTTCGCCTCCCTGCCGCCTCCACCCCACTGGCTCCTGCATTTCCAACACAAACGCGAGTGCACCGGCGCCGGCGTCGTTGCAGCCCGAGACTCCGCTCTGGGACCGCCCGCCCCGCCCCGCCCCCGCCGCAAGACCTCGTCTTAAAAAATTCGGGCCCCCCCCGGAAACCCGGGCTGGGAGGCCAACCGCCAATGTTAACACTGGATGGATGAGTTAGGACTACAATTTATTTTGTTAAAACGTCAATTTAATCGCTTGTAAATATGGATGTATGATATTGAGTAATGAGATGTAATATCCTAATTAGTCTGCTTAGTCTGATACAATAATGACCCTATCTGTAAACGATAGCCCATACTCGAAGCAGACGTCATCAATAACCCATCAAATTAACAAGACTGTGCAAGACAGGTGTAGGATTCAACTGAGTTTCTCCAGCTGAATAATAATTCATTGTAATAACCTTGCTAGTGGTGTATATATACTTTATAAGTATAATGTTTGATATCATGTACAGAATTCCGAAAACGCATTATTAATGCGCATTATTATCATCTAGGACGGTTCCATGCCGGGAACGCTGATATAGCAAAAGACCTATCCCTCTCCCCCATTAAAAATGTACCCAATGATTCTTAAAAAAACAATATTAGCATAAACAATAATTAATACAATATTAACAAATTAATGCTATTCTTCTTAACTATTACAGTATTTTTTTAAAATTCCACATTACAAACATTTTCCACATTACACCGATACTAAATTCAAAGTATATCAGGAAGAAAAGATAGTATTAGTATTGAAGTCGCTTAAAACATCATTTTGAAATTTAATGTTCAAACTGTTTATATAAAATAAAATATACAATTATGAAAGAAATATACACGTTAATTAATGATATTTCCTGAAAAGTCATATACTACGAAATAATGCGTTACTATAAATAAATTGAATTTAAAAATATATGTCTTTCAATTAAAACTCGCCCGCGTCCCTCGTTGTGGCCAGGGTGCGGGGCGCCCCGTGCCAGTGTGCAGGTGCCCTAGCGACACGACGCCGCACCGGGACACAACCCCGGCGCAGGGACGTCGCCCGGCGGGCGGGCGGGGGCAGGCGGGGGGCGGGGGGCGGGCGGGCACTCTTCTTAAGAACGCCGCCCGGGCGACTCTGCAGGCGCGGCGGCGCAGTAATAACGGACGCCATTGTCATGACTGACGAGAAAAGGGCATTGTTCGGTGCGCCTGATTGTTAGTCATCTACTCCTTGCGAGAGAAGCGGCTACAATCTCGGGATTTTCGCTAGCCAGAATGAGGAAACATGGTTTTTCATTATTTTTTTTTGTTTTGTTTTAGAATTGTAAATTTTTAAGAAAATGTAACGGAAACTCGTGTCTTTTTTTGCAGGAGAAAAAAAAAACGGGAGATCTTAGATTTTCTGCATCTTAATGTTAAAAATGCTTAGCGGTATTCAACAAATATGTTTAAAATATCTAATATGATACAAAGCTATTGGGTTTGTAAATATATTCATTCTGTAATTCTCTATCTGTACCTAGTCACATACCGCCGGGTGGATGTTATTACAACTGTCTGTGCTAAATAAGCACGACTGAAGAGAGACATCTACGATGCTAATCTATGCTCTCCAGAAACGATCTAACGGGCGTGGGAAAATGGAGAATTCAGTGCAGCTATGCCTTCAGATAGCTCCAAAGAGAACGTTACGTTGCATCACAATAATTCATCTTCGTAAGCAAATAATACACATATCGATGTCTGACAGTTCAAACACTAATTTCTGTATTTTGACTTTCATACGCACTCCTCGATTACAGCAATGCAAAAGCACTGAAAGATAATTAATCGAGAAACGTATTCTGGTAAAGTATCCAATCCGGGTGTTCGACCAGGTCCGGGTGTTCGAACCGGGTGTTCGAATCCGGGTGTTCGAATCCGGGTGTTTGAATCCGGGTGTTTGAATCCGGGTGTTTGAATCCGGGTGTTTGAATCCGGGTGTTTGAATCCGGGTGTTTGAATCCGGGTGTTTGAATCCGGGTTTTTGAATCCTGGTGTTTGAATCCTGGTGTTTGAATCCTGGTGTTCAAATCTAGGTGTTCGTATTCAGGTATTCGAATTCGGGTGTTTGAATCCGGAAGAACGAATCTGGAGATTCGAATCCGAAGTTTCTAATCCCAGGGTTCGAATTTACTGAAGGCACGCGGCCACCCGTCGGCCACCACTTGAGATGGCGATGGCGGTAGCGGTGGTGACGACGACGTCACCGACGACGGCGATGGCGGCGGCGTCCGTAGTGGCGGGCGAGACGACGGCTTTTTGGCAGCGCATACCAGCGCACCGGCGGGAGCAGGTTGGCGCGAAAGGGATTCCTGGGAGCCGCTGGCACGGCCAGAATCCCGAGCGACAGCGGCGCAGGGGCGGGCGACGCACAAAGGCTAGCGAGGGCGATTCTTCGAAGGTCTAGGTCGCTTCAAGGAAACGGAGAGAGGAGTTGATGGCTTTGAAAATTAAATTAATGGCTAGACACCCAAAATAATTAGTGTGTTTTCACTCGATGAGATTTTGAAGCAATTTTTCTATTGTGCAAAAGCTAAGCGATCGAACGTTTCAAAGGTTTCTGTGTCCCGGTGCGGCGTCGTGTCGCTAGGGCACCTGCACACTGTCACGGGGCGCCCCGCACCTTGGCCACAACGAGGGACGCGCGCGAGTTTTCATTGAAAGAAATATATTTTTAAATTCAATTTATTTATAGTAACGCGTTGTTTCGTGGTATATGACTTTTCAGGAAATATCATTAATAAACGTGTATATTACTTTCATAATCGTATATTTTATTTTATATAAACAGTTTGAACATTAAATTTCAAAATGATGTTTTAAGCGACTTTAATACTAATACTACATTTTCTTCGTGATATACTTTGAATTTAGTATCGGTGTAATGTGGAAAATTTTTGTAATGTGAAATTTAAAAAGAAATACTCTAATAGTTAAGAAGAATAACATTAATTCATTCTAATATAAACGACGAGACAGACTAAGTAAGGAGCTTGGCCTCGTGACTTCCATGGATGCACACTTTTTCACGCAGATGGGATCCCATTAAATAATATTACTAAACAAACTCAGAGTGTTTTAAATCAAAATACAGACCATGAACAGCATATACGTTTCTGCTAGGTTATCTGAATTTCCTGATTCGAGTGGTCCATTGGACGTGTCTCTAGCAGATGATAGATCAGCGCTGAGTGATACTAACTACGGAATTCGTTAGCGGATTGCTGAACGTACTTCAAAGCGACTGTTGCAAACGCGGCCCGCACACGTTCCGCGGCTGGATTCGCTACCGCGAAGCGAATGCTGCTGGTTTGTTTAACCGAACGCTACAAGAAGGAGTAGTGAGAGATATTGCAATGGCCGGCGAGCAACCCACCATTTATTTCGCTCGGCGACGCGAATATTGTGGTTTGGACGCAAGGCTATTAAAGGGCGCGACTACATTTTCTCGTTCTGCTCTTACGGTGGTAGTGGCTCATCTATTACGTTTTATTATAACCTCCCGTTTTGTTCTATTTCTACACACTCTCACTGTTTGTCGTGATAAGTTGCGGAATGTTCAGAGTTTGTGATAGCAAGTTCGTTTTGATATGAGATTGTGGCCCCTTGAAATTAGTTTTTTTATTGTAAGTATTTCTGTTTTTCTCTTTTTGTGGAACTAATGAGTTTTGTTTTATGATCGGTCGCTGGTACGATTATAGTCGAGTCGTTGAACGTAAAATCAATTTCATATATCTGTTTGTTGGTGTGATTTTAAGAAGTTTTCGTACATGTTCATTGATGTAGAATAAAGAGTACTTTTAGTTTTTCTACGTGGTAATGTGAGGCCATACTTTCTCCGAGCAAATGGATGAAAAGACATTTCTAACCTTGTCGCGCCTTGTGATAACCATCGAACATGTTCTCATTACTACAGGTAATGTGACTGTCGACGCAGGCATCCATCACCCCAGAGGACATTCACAGCAAAATGCCGTTTCGGGAGATGGTATTGATCGAAAGCAACCCTAAATTACTAGGTCCGCACGGTAGCCACTCGTGCCTCGCATTAGATTACAAAACGCCGAAAGAGCATGGTCCGGTTGTCACAAAATAATATGCATTACCTTGAACTTACCCCAAAAAATCTGTCATTTATCTTTTAATCCTGTATATTACTAATGTATTGATGGAATGATGGTTGTACATGTACGTTGAAACGCTATTGAGTTCTCACTTTCGTCGTCCGTGTATTGTGGTTATCTTAATACGACTCGCGTATCGTGTTGTGCGTCGATCTCATGCATGCGGAGACGTTCTCGCCCATCCGAATAGGTCGCAGGGGTTATTGAGGAACATGTGCGTATGATGTCCTTCTGCTCAGCAGCGTTGCTGGTGACGAACTGTTTAGAGAACAAACAGGGAAAATGTGGATGCCCATGTGCTTGCGCGACACATATCCCACGCCAGCACATTCGTGTTATACTGACCAAATCTATTCACGCGTTGCGGGACTCGATCTGCAACATTTCCATATATACGCATGATTAGGCCCCGCGTATCCATCGTATTCTGCAGAGAGGTGGTGCTGAACGTTCAGATGCAGAATCAGTGGTCAGATATTCGTTGGATTAACGACAGAGTATGTCAGAGATAACGTATTATTTCAAATACGAAACAAATACATGTGAGAGGACGTCGCTATTCGTTATTTACACTTTATTGCATTTTAGGAGATAATGTACACAAACTGTAAATCACCAATTGCCTACACGTATAATAAAGCATCAATATAGGAAGAAGTAAAATGTAAAAAGGCATAATAATGGAATAAAATAAAATTATTTTTGCACTTCACTCCCAACTGTTTTATCCGAAATTGTCCCTCAATTTAAATTTGTGGTCATCTTCCTATCTTTTCCCTTTTCCACTCATGCATGACCGGGCGCATGTACGGGTATTACATTTATTCTAGACACGGGGTCGGAGTTCAACCCCCTCCCCTCCAGAAATTTCGTAAGCTTGTGGTTGGAAGGGGAAATAGTGTTATACTTATCGACAAAAGATATTTTAAAGTTTTGTATAACCACATTCCCTCCCCCCCCCCCCAAAAAAAAAGAAATAGAAAGAAGGAAAAATACCGGTACGCCCGTGATCGTACACATCATAAAGTAGACGTGTCGTTGTGCGCCTCGTCGTAACCGTTGCCTTTGGAAATGTCTACGCCAGTGAAAGGTATCGGGTAACCTTTGCAACATCCTTTTCCGACAGCGCGGGGACATCGACGGCGGTGACGATGGGGAGCGTTCGTGATAGCGTGGCGTGTCGACGTCGACGTCGACGTCGACGCCGACGCTGGCGGCGACGCGGCGCCGTCCACAGACGCCGGCCATCGCCCGCCGCATAAAAACGCCCGGAATAGCTCGCGTGGGCGACGCCGAGAGCGCCCGGGGCGGCGGGGGCGGCGGCGACGGCAGTGGCGCTTCACACGTCGAGGCGGACAAGCGCCCGCCCGTGTTTGCGCCGACGCCGCCCGTCTGCAGGCGCAGAAGGCGGAGGAGGGCGTTTAACATGCAGAGGGCGGAGAGCAACGCTCCTCCTGCGGACGATGCAGCGACTTCGGTGGGACCTCGCACTAGGGATGCGACATCGATGTTGATGTTTTCAAAACGTCGACGCATTTAGAAGATCATCGATTTTTTTTATGCCGATATTTTTTAACATGGATGGTTTTATAAAATCATCGATGTATTTAACTTGGATTTTTTGAAGTCGATGTTTTTTAACATGGATGTTTTTATGTAGTCCATATCTTTAAAACAAAAGAAAAATTCAAGTTAATTTTATTAATTTGTTTTATAATATAATACATTTTTTTTTACTTTCCTGATATTTTTTTACTTTGGTTTGTCAGGTAAATCTCGATAAAATGAATACTTTCAAATCAACCCCCCTCCGTGTGAACTTCAATAGTTTGTAATCCGTTTTAAAAACATCGGTAATTAATAACATCGAATATTTCCGTTCGATGTTTCATTAATATTGATGGTTTCATTTTGAGCATTAAAAAAATAACTAAAAAAAAATCGTCCGTATTCTCAATCTCGCTACACCACGTACACCGTCAGGCCAAAGTTTTCATAGTTTTGCCAAGAGCTTCGTAGCTGTTTTGACACTAGTGGACTGTAGTCTCTATCGGTCGACACAAGAAATGCAGAATAGGAAAACTTTCTGGTTCTTGTGATGATTGTATTGGTAAATCGACTGTCTAGTTGAAAAGCTGTTCTTGTGCTACTGCTTTGTACATGATCAGAAAGGCTGGCAAAAGTGAAGCCTCATCTTATGTTAACAATGTCCATTTCCTTTTGTAAACGGCTACAACCGAACTGTACTCAGTTGAACACCGTCGAGGAAAAGGTAGTATTGACTCATAATGGAGGGAATGACGAAAGAGTTGCCTACTTCGACTCAAAGTGTTTGAAAGTGGAAGGTTGAAAATAAACCTGCCGTACTGTTAGAACGGCAGCCACTGCCGCGTCACTATTTTTAGCGCCTACATTTCTGGAATACAATTCTCTTGAGTGCAGCAATCATATTGACCATGAACAAACTGTTTACAATATCACCCAGAAGCATGGGTACGAATTTTAACTTAAAAATAGAAAGTAAAATTGACTATTCCTTTCGAAGTAAAAGTATTGTGAAAGAAACCCCTAAAAGAACAAAGCAATCAGAAAACATAAATAAATATTGATGAATCAATGAACGTGAGAAAGTTTGTGAGACGGTGATGCAAAGAAAACAAACCAACAAACAATTAATAATAATAATAATAATAATAATAATAATAATAGTAATAATAATAAATATTAGTAAAAAGTGAGCAGATGCAAGAAATATATCATTTAATTAATTAGTTTGAATCAACTCCGACTGGTTTGAGATGGCTACGAGTGAATCTGTTGTAAAGCTGTTCCTGACGCGCACGCTGAGGGGTGGAATTGCGGGTGAGGATTGAAAGCAAAGCCGGCTGGCGCTATGCACTCGAACCAGTCCTTGGTTCGGATACCGAAGGCGCTCGCTTCGAGCGGAAGGGTGCCATCTTGTGGATGCGGGCACGGCGCTTCCTGTTGTCACGGAGGTGGCGGCGGTGGCTGTCGCACCAGGACCGCCCCCGCCCCCGCCGCAGCCGCCAGACGTGTGGTGAATAATTCAAAGCCTTTGATGCCCATCGGCAGATGCAGCATCGCAGACGGATACGTGTGGTAGCGGTGTGTGCCCGCGGGATGGGATAGAATGGGATGTGCTGGCAGGAAAGAGTGGGGAAAAGGGCTGAGATCGAAGACGCGTAGTGATTTGTCAGCGCACTATCTGCGGAGCGTCACTGTTGAAATGAAACATTGCTTAGTGTGTTACATCTTAAAAACTAATGATACAAATTTTCATAAAAAAGGAGTATTTAAAATTATCGATATTCGGTTTTCGTGCCAATTCACCTCCCTTCGTTTTTCGTTGTTATTTACCGTATTATTTTCCCTCGCTGTATGAACAATAATTTGTGAGAATCAGACTTGTATTACATAATTTTTCAGTTTTCTTTTTAAAATTTGGATGTGCATTATTGAAGGTGTATTATCCAAAAAATCTCATTTTAAGGCATTCTGTTTTTTCTCTGGTCGATAATTTTTGATCAGAAGACAAACAAATAAAACATTTACGTTCCATTTAACCCGCACAAATCACCATTACCTTCTAATTCACAAGGCCTACCCATCGCTCCCAATCTCGCGATTCCTTTGTAAACCAAATTCACGCACACAAAGGGAAAAAACTAATCACCGCGACCCTCCCAAAAATGAAAAAAAATCTCCGCACTTCAATTTAACGAGGAGAGCAACGGAATCATTCAGCCCCCGCGGCGAAATTGACTTGACCCGCGTTGTTATCGAGACGTAGTCGACCGACTGGAGACAATTTCCGCCCAAAGAACGCGACACGCGTGCGGGGACGAGAGCGCTGGTAGGGATGGTAGCGGACGAGGAAACGGTGAGCAGCCAGAGGAAGAGGACGAGTGTGTGGAGTCGGACGATGCGGTGGTGGGGTGGAAAGGGCGATGGCGGCAGAGACCGGTTGCCCGTGATGCGAAAGGATAGAGAGGGGCCAGCCCCGGGGGTGGCGGTAGGGTGGACGTGTGAGTTGAGAGAGATGGAGGGTGGCGCGAGTAGTGGTGAGGCGGTGACTATCGGATGACGATGGAGCTAGAGACGGATGCCGGTGAAGCGAAATGGTGGAAAGGGGGAAGGGGGGATAGGACGAAGAGAGATGAGGGAGGGTGGCGTGGGGAGTGATGATGATTAGTCGATGACGGGGAAAGGGGGGAGGAGCCGGCGGAAGCGAAAGCGTGGAGGGGGGAGGCAGTGGGGGGAACGTGTGGATGCGGGGAGGGCTCGAGGCGGGGTGGGGCGGGATGGGCGCGAGGCTGAGGAGAGAACGTGTGGATGCGGGAGGGCTCGAGGCGGGGTGGGGCGGGATGGGCGCGAGGCTGAGGAGAGAACGTGTGGATGCGGGGAGGGCTCGAGGCGGGGTGGGGCGGAATGGGCGCGAGGCTGAGGAGAGAACGTGTGGATGCGGGGAGGGCTCGAGGCGGGGTGGGGCGGGTTGGGCGCGAGGCTGAGGAGAGAACGTGTGGATGCGCGGCGGGCGCGGGCCGTGTGCGTGCGTGGAGCTCGCCCGTGCGCTCTTCTAACGAGTTCTGCGTCCTCGCGACTGTGCGCGTCCATTAGCAGCCGCGACGTGTAACGATCGCCAACTTCATGGTGATGCTGACTGTGCGTCGCATATACCGTTTTAATGGGGTGGGGACCTGGATCTTCTTGGGTAAGGAAGTTCATGCCCGGTTAATTTGAGTTAAAACATGTCAACTCAGCGAAATATTATAGTTTTTGTTGTAGTAGTTTTTGGAGTATTTATCCATTTCCATGACATTCAGTTATGTAGTCATGGTGGTCACTGGGTTCCACGTCTTCCAAATTGTATTTACCTAATGCAAAATTCGAACACTATTCTTAGTCTATTGTAGTGCAATTGCCTCCGTACATTCCATGACTAAGATCAAGACGGAAATGAAATTAACATTAGATTCAGTTGTGTTTTTATGTGCAAAAATTATTTTGGGGGGCCTCTTCAAAGCCTCATATCCATCACTATGAACGAAAAGTTACGTAGTTTTTAGTCTTCTTCATTGAAACTAACGGCTGACAGTAACGACTGTACATTCTTACCAACGACTACACTGTCTTTTAACTAATGTAAATGTTCTGCACGTACTTGTTAAAAAGGATACATGGTCTAGATTTCGTGGAAAAGAAAATTAATCTCCGAATTCGGGGCAAATATAAATTGATGCAGGAAAACAGCAGTTTGACAATCCTGCTGTTTCGTACCACGAAAGCAAAAAGCCCCGCGAGACAACGGGCTGCTGAAATGAGGTCTCCTTTCCGAGTCGCCCGCTGTGTCTGCTGGAGCTTGTCGGCCTCTAAGCGGGGGAGGCACCCCATTAGGGCGCGCGTCGCGTCCGCGACCGTGAGCTCTCTCGCGCGCGCGTGTTTATGGAACGTGAGCACGTGTTCGCAGTCCCGCGAATCACGCAACCACCGCCTCCGTCGCCGCCGCCGGCGGGGGTGGGACGAGACTTGTGCGTATGCGGTCGCTTCCCCCTTCCCCTCCCCCTCCGCGCTGTTTCTCCCGTTTTATTCCCTCTCCATCTCGCCGTATCGTTCCATCTCTGGCGACTCCTCCCGGCGCCGCGTCGTCGTCTGTCGCTCGGAAATCGAGACGTAACTGCGAAGGGAGAGCCAACCGGGCAGGAGGGAGTGAGAGTGGGACGTAGTAGGGAGGGGAAGACATACAAGGTAGAGGAGGGGACGGACGCAAGACAAAAAAAAAAGCGCCCGCATTGTTTGGTTGGGTGTGGCGGGAAAATACGAGACCGCTACATGGTTTTAATGGAGTTCTGGGGGCCGAGACCTTGATAGCTTATGAACTTTTCCGCGGTGCGGCTGTGGCGTTTCGTCGGCTCGAAAGCTGTCTGGGGGCGGGGGCGGAGGCGGCTGTTCGATATTCCTCCGCCCTCGCAAGGGCTGGATGACACGGAGCCAGTCGCCGACCTTCCCGCGCCCCCGGCCCCCCCCCCCGACGCGCCCCGTGCGAGCTTCGCGTACGAACAATTTGAAATTTCCGCGTGATCCCGTTTAGGGCTCACGCCCGCCTCCCGCCACCCTCTTTCCCCGACACTTCCGCTTTCTGCCGGGCGAAAGTTGGGGCTCGTGGATATAAATGGGGGGCGAGGAGACGAAATTGAGTAGCGTTCCGTAAAAACAGCGAAGCGGTGGAGGCGAGGGTTGGGAGATGGAGTCGGTGGACGGACCGACAGGGAGGGGGGTGAAGAGGAAGGGGAGGGGGTGCTTGGGACGGGCAGAGTACATCGCCTCCCAGCTCGTGCTCGCTCAACTTTTCAGTTCCACGCAACCCCCTCCCTTTCTCTTTCGGTGTAGACGGGGGCGGAGAAGCCGACTTGGTATTCGTCTGAAGAACAAGCTCTTCCCAGCGCAATAAATAAAACTGTGAAAAACAATATCGCCTACACTCCCGAAATACAAGTTCGCAATCTGTTTGCAGGATACGAGGATGCAGTCTTTTATTCGCTTTCTCCATTCATACTGGATGATAACAATGAGGTACAATAAAACTTTCCCGCAGTGACGGTTCATTCATAACACTTACTAAACCACTGAAGGAAGCGAACCTCATAATAATTTGCGGGTAAATGTTTTTATTATTATTACAAACAAAAGCGTTCACTTTCCAGGAAATAAATTCCCTATTTTATTTTCATCGCTTCATAATTGCATTTTACTTTTTGAATTGAAGTGTTGTGATTTTAAAATTTGATTAGATGGATTTATTGCAATGTCATTGTAATTCAATTTATAACAAACGACGTTATTGTAACATTTCTTCCACCATTGTGAATCAGGAATATTCGTGTAATAAAATGCGATTCCTCATAATCATAGTAACCTTCAGATGATTGCAAAATTAAAAACGTAATTTTAAGACCCCAATTAGAGACCTGAGGGCCGACAGGTGTGTCACGGAAACGATGTCTACTCGTCATTTGTATTCCGCATGCAGCTGCCGTTTTTCGCTTTATGAAGCCAAGGGCGCAGCAGGCACATGCTAAACAAGGAACACATCATTTTCAAGCGAATGAGTCAAGATGTTTAATGCACCATGTGATTCTCGCTCCGCATTCCCCCAGTTCTTGGACGTAAAAAAGCATTTTTTTCTTGTTGGGAAAAACTCTTTTAGAGTAATTGTTTGTAATGAGAGTTGTATTCTAAGTACTAATGAAGATAGGAATGGAAAACATAATTATAAGTAGAAATAGAAATAAAACGATGTAAAGAAAGAAATTGTCCTGACGATAATATAATTAGAAACGAAGTGAATAAAATGTAAAAATATAATGTAGTAGAGACATTGAGGACTCTAAAATAGGAAATTAGAACTTAGAGCAAGGATTGAAAAAACAACAATTGAGTTAGGAGTAACATAATTTTGTCTGGAACCTAGGCACGAAAGTATTTGAACGCTAAAACATCGGCCGACAGCCACATTCTCAAGAATTCCGACTAGACATTAAAAGCATGATAGTTTTCCTGTTTTTCTATTGTGAACAGTACTATATTCTTCCTATCGTTCTTCTGAATTTCTGATCGGTAGTTTTCCGTGGTTTCTCCGATCAACACCAGGCGAATGCCGGAGCAGTACCCTACCAACGGGCCACGGACCGCACGCGATCTGTCCTTCCTCTTCCTTGTCCTATCCTCTCCCCTTACACACACTCTTACACTAACATGCACTACACTACCACATATACCGGGAGACCGGTCGGGAGCTTAGAGCTTGTCCCGGCTGGGGCGGTGTCCCGCTGGTGGGAGAGTCCTGGTTAGGGGAAAACCCCACTAGCCGACGGTAGGTTGGCGCCAGATCTCGCCATCCAGTGGGGGAAGACCACCGTCATATCCCGAGAAAAACATGCACTACACTAACGGGACTAATGACCAAAGCAGTTGACGCGCCCGGAAACACGAAAAAAAACAAACCAAACCAAACCAATCTTCTGAATTCAGCCATTGGAACGGTATGCAATGAAACCACACTTTAGCACTTTTTAATAAACAACAAAACAAAAAGAAAAAATAATAAGATATTATAATTTTCCCCATCTTTCTCCACCTCACTGCCGGACGCACCTCCCTGCTCCTGGTGCGTGTCACTATCTCTCATCTTCGGGCAGCTTCTGAAGAATGCAGGTAATTGCGGAGGGGGCGTCTTGCATAAAGCGGAGCGTGGGGCGTCGTGCCTCTACCGGCAAAAATCTCCGCACGCCCACCGCTCGCCGCAGCTGCTTCGCGTTCGCGTTCGCGTTCGCGTTTGCGTTCGCGTTTGCGTTCGCGTGACCGCCGCCTCCGTCGCCCGGAGCTCGAGCGAGTGTGTTCGCGGCTCGTCCGAGGCCACGTGCGCGCTGATTACTGATGGGTTCGCCAAGTTCGAATGGGACTGTCTCAATAGTTATTTTTATAAATAGTAATTTGTTTAACGAGTTGACCTTTATTGAAATTATTAAGAATCGAAGTTCTTAAGAATACGAAGCAATTTTTAGGTGCACTTTTCGAGAGTGAATTACGCAGGGCATCAGAAGTCCTGCATAGGTATTCATGTAGTCTCCTGTGTCCATGCATCCGTTAATCCGCTGGACTCGTTTCTACCGCAGATATTTTTTACGTAATTAAGTTTTGATATGATTACGTAGGCTTCCGCGGCCGGAATTTGTTATTTAGGCGGAGCCTCTTGACTTTCACTGACTGATCCAAACGAGTGGCACTACTTGTGACTTCTTATTTTTTTCTTTTATTTTTTAAAATAAAATATTTTTAATTAAAAGGGATCAAACTAGCGCAGTGGAAATTTCAACTTCTATAAAAACCATATACCTTTGGTACGCAGGAATTTCCTTTATTTTCTTTGTTGAATACATCCGCAGCAGAATTTCGTTATATTTACTTTCCCAGAGTTGTTTTTTCCAAAATACGACGCGAATTTCTTTATAATTCATCTGTTTTCAGAGCTGAAACGCGAATTGCCCCCAAGAGCTAGTAATATTTGTGCAGCACTATTGGCAAGTGAATGTCTTTCGGTTTCATACAAATCATCACTAACACAACATAAGCTGTTTACTTTTCATATTTTTTCTTCATCGAAAGGTGTACTGCGAAATTTTCTATTGTTTTACAATATAAAATCTGTTTATTTGTTGGTCAACACAGCTTTCCAAACATTAATTTAATCTAGTATTTAAAACATCTTGGTGGTCTATGAATTGATAACATACATGTATTGGTATTTATTATTTTAAGCTCAATATTTCACCTCTGTTGTCTATGGAAAAATCTAAATAAGAGCGGCAAGAACTCTGTATTCCGAATACGTTAATAATAAAGTAACTTTCTTTTAACTTCATGAAACAGTCTGCAGTGAAAATGAAATGTAATGGGCATTTGCAGATGTATCTGTTAATATTGTGTTTGTTTAACAAAGTGTGATTTCAAAATAGGTTTATTATTCTGCCAATGTATCTTTCCCATATTAATTTCAAAGACTGAACTAATATTTCGTCAAGTACTCCTCCAAACCTCCTTTCATCACTATTTCATGGTACGTTTGTGGGCTCACCTGCAGATCTGTCCATGTTTTGAAGGCTTTAGGAAGCCGTTGGGAGCATTCTCTTCCGTTTCTCTGTGACGACAGCTCACATGTGCGTGCGACCGTTAGCATTTCCCTTGATGTAAAACGGTGCGTGTTTCTCACGCAAAAATGCAGATCGACACGCACGCGCGAGCTTTTCAAAGAAAGGTTCATCGATTTCACGAAACCAAATACGGGCAGCAAGATTTGTTTCTATGCTGGAAGAACTGCTGGAATGGTATTTCTCGTTCAAAGATTGTTTGAAATTTACGAAAAATGTAGACATATATCTTAATCAGCTGCTTCAGCTAGTATTAATAAATCTAGGAAAACATGATAATTTTGAACCAATGTTTACAATTTAATAAACGCGCCATTAACAACTTATCGAAAATTTGTACTGTAGAATTCAGCAATGAATAAAGAGGCGCCTTGTATCAGTTGAATTGTTCATTAAGGAAACGTTTCTTTCTATTGTAGAACGGTTTGGCTAGTTGATGTGCTTTTGAGTTAATCTTTTGTGTTTGACGTGAAATATGCAGGTCCGAAAGCACTTGTGCAGATATTATTTGATTCATTACTATCTCCAATAATTAGAACTAAATATTTTATTTTCTGGTACAGTAAATGATGTTAATGAAGAATCATGTCAAGAAATTACTCGAGTAAGTGTCTTAGGCTTGTGGTGGTCTATCTCGTTCTTTTTGCTGTTGCTATTTTTTTGTGTGAAAAAGAGATATTTTTAAATACCTTACGAACGTATGTCTCAGAACGTCCATTGGCCAATGTTAGCTAATAACATTTAGGCTAATAATATTTGATGTCTCTGACGGAAGCGCAACAAAATAAAATAGAATAGAATATTTATTGTGCTACTTATGTTAGAGATATATTAAGTATTTCCGCTGGCACTGTTTTTCCAAATGCAATTGCTCAAAATACACAAAAAAACCAACAACATAAAACAGATATAGTAATTACCTATCTTGACGTTATTCTGATAAAGATGACATAATAATATATAAAATAATAATAATAATAATAATAATAATAATAATAATAATAATAATTTCAATGTTAACGTACTATTCTAAAAAATATTTCTTCTAAAATTTATTTAATCTACTTTAAAATTTTTGTCATTCTGAGGCAATGTGTCTAGCACCTTTGCAGGCAATTTGGGTAAATACATGGGCAGCTATCGCCCGCCACCATTACGTCTCTCCCCGGAAGTGCACGAGCGTGGTATTGTGCCGGTGGCGCCCCTCCGCCGCGGCCCCCGCGTGCGCTCGCCCCTCGGCCGGCGCGTGGGCGGGCGCGCGGGCGAGCCGGGCTTCCGCAGGTAATGTCGTCCGTGAAGCAAACGATTGAAATGTCACGGAAAATTAGAGGGCCGAGCGGCGTGTTGAATCGAGGTCTCGACATGCCCGTAAGCGCTCCCTAGGGCGAGGGGCGCACGAGTCCCCTACGCCACGAAGGCAAGGGGGTGGGGTGGGGAGGCGGAGGGAGCGGTGACGGTGGTGGACACAAAAACTCTATGGAGAGGGAATGCGGGAAGTGGAGTGGACTCCGCTAAACGCGAGGCGGTGGATTGACATTGTAGCTGGGGTTTCGAGGATGATGGTGCTGAATGAGATTGAGGCAATGGGACGGTGGCAGCAAGGGAATAGTGAGAAGGTTATGGTCGCAAATCATGTTAGGAGCGGAATGCGGAATAGTGAAGGTGTACTTGGAATAAGTCAAGAAGGCAGAAACAGTGAAGAAGTCGGAGCTGTGGAGCAGACGGCAGGCAAAGTTAAGGCAACGGTGGTGGTGGGAATGTGTACTACAAAGGTACACGGTCAGCCATCAGGGGGAATGGCAGGAGGTAGAATCGAGGAAGCAACATAACCAGCGCCTCGCACCGACGAGGAAGGAGTTGGTGATTGGAACTGGTGACGACGGCGATGGTGGCGATCGCGAAAGTTACGGTGCATGCGGAGGCAGTGGCGGTGAAGATGGAGAAGGCGATGACGATGGATAGCGGGGATGACGGCCTTGGTGGAGACCGTGATGATAATAGCGATGGGCACCGGGCTGCCGGTGGCGAGCGGTGGCCCAATGGTTGTAGTGTGGGAAGACGTTTCCGCCGGTGAGGTCTCCATCACTGGCCCCACGCGCTTCCATTCCCCCAAGTTGCGGGGGCCGGAAGGCGGCCGAAGAGGGCCGAAGCGTGGCCGAACGGCGGACGGTCGTTAAAGCGTGGGTGGGCCGCTGGAAGAAGGTGGCGGTCGATGCTGCCAGACACTCTGGAAAGCGTTGATGCAAAATAGAATGAGAGTACGTTGTTTCAAATGCGAGCTTTACTGATTTGTAAGTTCACAGCACGAACATTACTTTTCTTTACAGTAAAAAATTAGCTAGTCATTAGCAGAATAAAGCTGTCTTATTTGGCAAATGTGTGTGCCGATTTGTAAGTGGCAAATAGAAGTATATCTTGAACTTCAAATCAGTCTAATCCGTGTGACGCTGTGTTGCCAACACAGCTTTCGACGCGGCGTCACCCGGACAGCCAAGATCATTTTCATGACTGGCCGCCGAAGCATACCACTGCAATGTAATAGATCGTTTAATTTCCAGATTTCAATGAGCGGATTTTAATAGTTTGTGAATTATGAAATGAAAAACCAATTGAGAAGAATTTGTGTGCGTACGTGTGTGGAACCACACGTGGGCGGTCGCTTGGGTGGCAAGCGGCGGCGGGCGGTCTTCACCGCTCACGAGCGCGCGGGGGGCGGGGCCGTGGGCGATGGGCGACGGGCGAGGGGGGCTACGTCCGACGCGTGAGGTGCCACGCCCACCACCTCCGCGACCTCCCAGCAGACGAGACCTTGGAGGGCTGCCCTAAGCTGCTCCGCCGCGGTCGCCGTCCTGTAATAAGGACGCCGTCGTAATGCTGACGGCTGCAGGGTCGGCGGCGCATTCAACGAACGCGCGAGCGCCAACGAGCGCTGCCCTTGCTGCGGGTGCTCGTGTGTAATGAGCACTGGCAGGAGACGCGTTTTATTTGCAATGCATTTGCTGCGTTGTTGGGGTGGTGGTCGTGTTATTGTGTCTTGTAATCTTTCCATTCTCAGTCACGACATGGAAAGGGAGGTTATGTGACCAATGCCATATATAATGTTACTTGAAAAAAAAACTCTTATTCGGCAGTTTCTGAGAAGTCGTTCCCGTAAAGCAATATTGCAGCGCGAAGGACATGTTTCTAAATATACTATTTTGTAGTTAACAGTACATGTTTGTCAAAACATGCCAAATTGAAGGGTGGTTTGGATAGGATCAATGGAGAACATGGTTTTCTTTATTTCGGAATTGTATTTACTATTTACGTATCTCTAAATACGTTTCTATTATAATTACATTAGATAATAAAAGTCATCAATTTTTTTAAATTTAAAGTCATTTTGCTAAATTCTAAATTTCTTCTTTAATTTGTATCCCTTTTTAACGTCTAGCTCCAAGAGAAAATGTCCGGCTTCAGCATATTTGCAACTAAATGATGACACCGGGAACCTCACTGTAACTCAGCATCCAGTGCCTGTACCCTTGCGTCTCGGAGTCGGGCAACAGCCAAACCCAGGGAACATTACCCTCGGGCATTATCCTTAAGCAGGGATCCTCTTGGCTTTGCACAACTCCAGGTCCCGCCATTTTGCTCCGCCACGCCTCGCCCCCTACTTGCCCCGTCCGTTACGCCGCACTCCGCTGTCCCCCCCCGCCCCTCCTCCCCCCCCCCCCTTCTACGCTCTCGCCCACCTCGCTCCGTCCTTTCCCGCCTCGACCTCACCCGCCCCGCCCCCTCCACAATCCTATATGACTGCAGCCTGCTGGGTGCCCTTTCTCGCCTCCTCCCCTCCCCCCCCCCCCCCCCTCCCCCCCTTCCGCCCCTCCGCGCTCCCGCTCTATCACGCCCCGCAAAGGCCCCCAGCGCGGCGGCGAGCGCACGCGTGCCCGCACGTGCGTGAGCGGCGCGTGTTCGTTAGCGCGGGACGCGTCGCTCTTCTCGCTGCGACGCGCGCGTGAGTAATGCGTCGCCCCTTATTAGACGCGCACGCAGAAGCACACCCGCTCCCACCCCCGCCCCGCCCCGCTGCATCTACGCTGGCGGCGCGAGCCCTGCGCAAACAGTCGTGGTCGGGGGTGAAATGAAATGGCACTCGCCCGACTTCCCTGTTAACAACACGAACTCATATTGCTACGCAAAATTTCAAAAATTAAGTTTTACGTTTTGTTATATATTTATATTTATTTTCTTTACTGCTGTGACTGTTGCTCCTGACTTCTTGAAAGACTGTGTTCAAAGCGTTTCTGAAGATGGGAAATGATGTTTATACTTCACCAGTATTGAAAGTCAATTCAAATTGGGAAGCGGCCCCGTTGAAGTGTCACTTTACTGGTTAATGACACTTCATTGGTGTAGATCTTGAATGCGAAAGTACCAGAATAAGAAATGAGAATATGAACAATATGTTTATTCTTATATTAGTTTGCGTCTTCATTTCCTTTATTTTCCCAACGGGTTGCAAGTTCGTTGCTTGCACCAAACACTGGGCACTGGAAATGCTTTAACAATGCCAATGTCTCAAGGCCAACGATCTGTTCTGCGAACATCGACTCCAACGTTCTTGCGGTTCTTCTGTCCTCACAACACCAGTCTTCAACCTGGCCACCCTCTTCCTGCGGCACCGCGTCCCTCATTTGCCGACCGCACGCTCCAGCTTCCAAATTCGTCTCCCTCTCTTTGGTACCTCCTCGCTTGCCCCTCCGCCGTCGTCGCCGGCCCCGCCGCTGCTTCCGCCACCGCCTTCTCCAACTCGAGCAATTGCACAGGGCCGTGCCCTTAACGACGTCGTGCGCCCTGGGGCGTCTCCCCCACGTCTTGTCACGCCTTGCCGCGCCCCGCCCCGCCCCGCCCCGCCCCGCCCGCCCGCGTGCCGCGCCGCCGCCCACGGGGCTAGCCGCTTGGGGCAGCTGGGGAATAACCAACACGCGTGCCCCCGAGCAGCGCGTAATGGCCGATAACGAGACCGACCCAAGTGTAAAGAACTGCTGTGTGGCCGTGCCATTTCTGAGCTTCGTTGCACCTCATGGCGTACTTTCTCCGCAGCTCGTTATTTGTTTTTATGAATCTCTTCAATATATTTAGAATACTTATCATTATAAATAGTGGCTTGCCTGCTCATTATAAAAAGTTGCTTGCCTTGTCTTGAGCTTGTAATATAATCTCCTTATGACGTTATGGCAAATTTTATGTCCGTTTTTTTAGGGGGTATAAATACAATGTAACGAACAACGTGTAGTTTCCCTGTTATTTGTATGATATAGTGAGGCTCAAGCTCATTATTTGGGATTTGTACCGATATATTATACCATAAACAACTACCTGAATAGAAGTTGCAATGAATGAAACAACAAGCCGAATGGAAATTGCAATTAGTATTATTCGAATACGTGAAAACGACAAACGACATTATGTTCAAATACGTTTGTAATATATTCTGTTAACAATCGCAGGGAGTTATTTGTATTAGAGTGAAAAGTAATTATCGCTGTGAAACGTAGTCGTTTAGTCATCTAACGACTGTAATAGCTTTACAATATTCAACTCGTAATCTGCTTTTGAAGCGTACCATGGCGCACGTAACACACAAAAGAATGGTTCGATTCGGTTTCACGTAGATACGCAATACACAGAGGATTGACCACTCTTGATAGCACTGTGCAAAATCTTCGCTTAAAAACAGCTCATTAAATTTTTACCTTCGTATTGCTGCCTCTGATCGTTCAGTTCATAAATTGTGCATTAGTGGTTTGCTCGTTCGCCTATGCCAGGGCGGCATCCACTTAATGGATAGTCTCGACCAGAAAAGGAACATGAATGTTTAAAGCGCTACATCGCATTACCGAGCAAATCGATAGATCGATTAACTGCGATACAATAAAAGTCGCGAGGTCTCCCCTTTACCTCCGCGCCAAGTCTCTAGCTAGACATGCTCTCCGGCGTGTCGACACGGTCATGTAATGCGTATTAGTATGTTTACTCAATGCGTTCGGACGCGGGGCGAAAACCACAGATGCATTAAAGCGAGTGCGCTACAACCTGAATACACGTAATTCATCGTCGCTAAAAACACAGAGGCGGCCTCGACGCCCGGCTGACCGCAGTGCCCGACATTTCGTCGCTCATTGGGCGTTCCGTAGGGTCACTGGAGCAGGACGAATTGTCTTTAATTCTTCTGTTCACTTCTGCCAAGCGTTTTTAGACCTCGCGTCAGCGTGTGGGGTCGTGGTTATTTGGCTCCGAAGCAACAAGTACGCGTTCTTGCCTTTATAGTTTTTTTTTCTTGTTTTTTTATACGCAGTTGTGTACTTACATCATCCTGTTTTCGGGAACGTTTTATTATTTTTCTTTTTGCACCGTAAATGTCAAACGATTTCTGAAAACCCGCGTTATAAAAAATCCTCAAAAGCTACACAATAGAAATCGTTCATTTTAACATAATGTTCTCGCAGAACGATATAAATTCCATAAAAAATAACAAGGAGGTGAAATAAAAAATGAATTAAGAAGTACGATTTTAACTTATCGTAGTTTCTTCACGTATACTTTATTCCGCTTCCACGGCGTGAGAGTTTTTACAACTCCTGATTTAATGCAGAAACATTTTCTTTCTTTCTTTTTAATTTTTACGTGACTCCTGGTGATCGTAATTTTTCAAGCCCTCCCCTCTCTTCTTCTCCTCTTGAGATTTCGGCCGCCCGGCGTCTCCGCGTGCGGACCGCCCGTAGAGATCCCGTCCCGGCGAAGGGGAGAGGCGACGGGCAGGCGACTCGTACCCGCACCTTTAATAAGAGAGGAGAAACTTACGTAAGTGATAATTACAGGATACGAAGATTCGGCTCTACCGCGCGTTCGTAATCTCACAGCGTGCATCGCGGGGGAAGGTGTGCACGCGTGACATTGGGAACTAGTTCTCCCGACGTAGGGGCCTTCCGAAAGAGGAAATCTCGCGATCAAAATCTTCTCAGTTCGCTGTGAGGTAGGGAGCGTTTGATAACAAAAAGAAATGTTTTGACGTATGGGGCATCATAACATTTTTCAAGTAGATGTGCGTGGAATAGCATGAAGTAATATTCGTGAGGCATGATTCGTTCCGCACTATATTCTTTTAGAGAGTGCAAAACTGTGATTAACATACTGTTGTCATAAAAATGAAGGCGAAATATGGTGTATTTGTGGTGTACCAACTAAACTTCACTAAATGTCAAACTGTTCATGTACGAATACGTACATAAAGACAAGCCTTGATTTCTGGCAGAACGCGACGGAACAGCGTTCCGGTACCTCGGGAATAAATATTAAATTATATTATAAAAATATCCCTATTTCTATTCAATTAATAGTTAATTTGTGGGGGCGTTCCGGAACCTAAAATTTTAGAAATCAAGCACTGCATATATATAACCATGAATGTCGTACATATGTGAAAATTAGCGGAGCTACCAGGAATCCCAACGTGGGCATTCTTCCTGCAGAAGAACCGACACTTGTCTTATATCAATATCTTATCACCTGCAGAAGCCGTCGACAGACGCTCTGCTCTCAGCTCCCAGCCGCGGGCGGAGATTGTGCCCGGGCGCGAGGACGCGACGCAAGGGGGCGACACCGTAAAATGCGCCGTCTTCGAGCCTGAAATTGGACTGCTGCTTAGGCACACCGGGCACGTTTTCTGATTTATGCACGTTTTATATTAGCTGCAGGGAGGCGCCGGGGGCGGGGGCGGCGCCGAAGGTGCGTGGGCGGGGAGGGGAGGGGAGGAAGGTGTCTGCGCGAGGCGGCGCCGCCGCTTTGATTCCTGGCAGCGGCGTCCTGCGCCGGCGTGAAGCGTCGCGAGGCGTCGCGGCGCCCGGACGCCTCCAGCTCGTTTGTCCCCGGGGACAATTTCATTCCGGGCGTTTTTACGTCGCGCCGCTTAGGACCTTTACGGTCTATAAACGGGCCGGCGACTGGGCAGTGCCTGGGCCGGGGTGCAGGGTCGGTGAATGGGGAGGAAGACGGGGGGTGTGTGTTGTGTGATGGTTACAGTGACGAGAATGAAGGTCTTGCGCTGGAGTATGGATTTTAGGTACGTTGCTTGGATGTCGTGGTTCTAGTAAGGTTGATGAGTTTGAAGAGAAGGGGCAAATAGAATGAGGGTGTAATGTGTAGAGGGAGCTAATGGAATGAGAAAGGAATGGATTTGGTGGCCGTACGAAGAGAAGCCGTGATATGAAAACGTGGGAGATAGATAAACTTTGCAGGAAACGGGGACAAGGATGAAGACAAGTTACGGAAAGGGAAGTTCGTAGGCAAATAATCATTAGAGGAAGAAGGGAGAGATCACAAAAAAAAAAATCCAAAAATTTTCCAAGTGACAAGCAATCGTGGGCGATTCTCTGAAAGAAGGAAGGGAGAATGTCATATAGATACGATAGTCTATCATTTTACTTCGATTTGAGGAAATAGTGTCCTCGAAACGAACACACGAAAACAGCAGAGCTATTGAATAATTGTTTTCCGCCAAGTGGCAAGACCCACCTGCACAATTAGTCTACATATCGAACGCATAATAGCAATCTTTTGCCAACATTGTCAACATATGGCAAATTTATAATGAAAAAAATTCAGTGGTGGTCAGTCCTAAGTAAGTCCGCTGCCGAGAAAGGTGTAATCTAATGACACATGACTTCAAGTTTGATTGACAACGAAGTTCCAAAATAATCTCTACACAACAAATTAAACGAAAAAAAGCTCATATAGCATTCACCAGGTGGGCGTAAACCACGAAACTCGGATTCGATTCCTAGCCGGGGTGACCAATAATTTACACAAAAGAATATGTTAATGCATATTGTACGATCTTATCAGTGTATTTTGTTTCACAAAAAAAAATTTTTACAGTCGATTCACCATCTAAAGAATTCTAATTTATTCGCATCACGGAACGCCCCAACGGTTGGCCGGCAAAGAACGATGCCCGGGGCCCTAGCGCCGGCGAGCGCGTCGGAGGAGACGGGTACGGCGGCGGGTGGAGCCACGTGAGCGAAGCGCCGAGGCAGGGGGAGGGAAGGGGGAAGGAGGTTGGGGGTGGGGGGGAGGCCGTGCGTGCGGGCGGGATTAGCTCTGCGTCCGAGCAAGGTGCGCGCGCGTTACGACCCAGGCGTAAAATAAGCGGGCCGTTAATGACGACCTCCTCCGGCGTGCGAAGAGCCAACCTCCCGTCTGCCCGTCCTCTCACCCCGGATCCACGTGCAGCGCGGTGGCTGAGAAGCTTCCAGCGCTAGGGAGTTCCATCGGAGCGCTGTTTGCTGAGGTGGTTGGCTGCTGTGATTGCGATTGTTATTGGCAGATTTTTCAGAAAATTAAGTTATCATCTTTTTGTTAGTATGAAACAAATCGAAAACATTCGGAGTTTTCGAGTTCTGACGGCGGCAGGATTTTCGACACTAGCTTTTCAGCTAGGTCGAATTCAGTCGCTGTCTGGAGGAGAATTCTAGCGTTAGTTTTCCGTGGTTTCTCCAATCAACACCAGGCGAATGCAGGAGCAGTACCCTACCAAACGGGCCACGGATCGCGCGCGATCTGTCCTTCCTCTTCCTTGTCCTATCCTCTCCTCTTACACACACACACACACACACACACACACACTTACACTAACATGCACCACACTATTACATATTCCGGGAGACCGGTTGGGAGTTTAGAGTTTGTCCCGGCTGGGGCGGTGCCCCGCTGAGTCCTGGTTAGGGGGAAACCCCACTAGCCGACGGTAGGTCGGTGCCGGATCTCGCCATCCAGTGGGGGAAGATCACCGCCATCTATCGAGAAAAAAGAACATGCACTACACTAATGGGACTAATGACTGAAGCAGTTAACGCGCCCGGAAACACGAAAAAATCAATCAATCAATCATTCAGAGTTAATAATTAAAAAGCGATATTTTTAAAAATATTTCCTATTTCAATGTAATTTGTATTATTACTTGGCTTCGGTGTGGCAGGAGACAGAAAATGATATCAGATTTCGGTATGTGATAAATTTTTAAACCATGTACGCAGTAGTAAATAATGTTAAGATAAATGGACCACGCGTGTTCGTTTTCCATATCACATCACGTTTTATGAATGTTCCAAGTAACGTGTTTAAAGGAATATCGGCTTGAAAGAAATCGTAAAGATTTATTCCCTTCGCTGCACGAACTGCGTCGAACAAAATGAAGCCGTCCACGGCAGCGTCGGCCGAAGGGCCACCCGGATTGGCCCCCGCGTTCCCACGTGCAGCGCGCGTTCCGCAGCCGTTAAAAAGAGATCACCGGTCGATCGCAAATTTTCAACCAGTCCTTGGGACTTTTAATTATACCTCCGACGCCCCGCCTGCTGGGTGGGCCGTTCGATTCGTCGACGCGATACGATATATATGTATCGATTTCTTTTTGTTATTAATTGCTGGTAGGGGCTGCGAGCCTGCCTCGGATTTGCTGTCGACTTGGAAAACAAATAATCGCGCGGAGCGGACGACGCGGGCGGTGGTGATGGCGGCGGTGGAGGCGGCGCGCTCGCCGAGCGACAGTGTGAATTTACAGCCTCATTAGCCCCCGCGTGTAATAAAAAGCGGGGCTGGGTTTCGGTTTCACGGGCCGTCGCCGCGGAGGATCGTTCGGCTGCGCGGTTCGTGTGCGCTCCTTGAAGAGTGCGCATTCGGCGTTCCTTGTCTGGACATTCGTGACCGTTTTCTCACTGGCCGCGTTAATTTTTTCCAATATTAGCTCAGTTGTTTTGGATCTTTTTAACATGTCCGCTTCAGAATACGTTGTCTTTCCTGTCAAACTCTTAATCCTGTTCGTCAAAACCCAAAACATAGTAATCCCAGTAAGTTGTCACGCAACAGCAATAGTAATTGAGGTTTATGTGGTACAAGGTTTTGAATAATATTGTATAAGTCGTAGCGATTTTCTGAAAAAGGGCGTGTAAATATAGCATTTCTGTGTTAATACTGATTAATACTGTTTCAGTTTCCTTTCGTAATTATTTCCTAAATATTCTTCAATTATAACTTTAGTCCTCGCATATTCTGCGTCAACGAATATGCAGAGATCTTGAAAGATAATCCTTGAATGTGATCTCCTCCATGAGTGTTGTGAATAGCAGGTAGCGACATTCATTGGGTCGGTTCTGGGAAAACCAGCCTCGAGGCCAAGGGGTTTCGGTGTGCTTTGGAGGCTCCCTGCTGAGCTACAGAAGTTACGAGAGCAACTGGGCGGAGGTAGCCTATCATAGCGATGAGTCACAACATCATGTCTGGCAAGAAACGAGAATCCATTGGTGGATCTATTTCAAAAACTCAATGCCAACTGCTTCTTTGAAGTCGATTCGCATAGACCTGTTGCATAAATTTAACCTTTATTCGATTCTCATTCTTGTATTTCCTTTTATTTAAAACGCTGTATCAGTGGAAACAAAACTCGCGGATCCAGTATTGCGATGATGGTTCTGTCTCGTAGATTAAACGAGTGGATGATATCTGTCTCTTGAAATCCTCGCTGCCGTCCTTTTCACATTTGATACGTGCTCACGTCCGTTCACGCCCGTTTCGGAATAATTTTCGACCCTGACCTTTTCCGACGTGGGCAGGTCGACGAGATATCGAGTATCAGGATCGCAGGCGTGCTGTCTTATCCTCGCCTCGCCGCCGCCGCCTTCACCTGTTTTGTGACATGGCCGTATGCAAAGGTAGATCTCGCGACCGAGCAGGATTGAAGGTCGCGGAGCGTGGACTTTCTCGCGCGGGACGTGTGGCGGCCGGAACGAATCCCATGGCCCGCGGACCCGTTTCTGGCGCGGCGGTGGGTGGCTTTGAATTGTGGGACGCGTCGCGTCGCTTGGACGAGGAGTCTTCCGGGTGGGAAAGAAAGGAAACGCCCTATTGGTGCCGCTTTGGGATGGGAACTAGACGGACCTTCCCATTGACGACGGCGCCAGGGCTTCTTGCCGAGGGGGAAGAAGAAGTGAAAGTTCCATTTTGTTAATCTGAATGACGAGGCCCTGGAATCCAAGAAGTGTGTCCTCCTCTGGGTAGAGTGAGTGTAAAGTTAATATTCGATTGTAAAAAAATTAAAGAAAATAAACGCGCCAGACATGAAATGTAGTATGTAGAAGTAGACAGATAATAATTTATAAAACCAAAATTCACTACAAATTATCGTAGGTTAGTAATTCCAAGAAACTAAAGTGTAGATGCTCTCTGTGGGACAAGATGAGAATAAATAATATTATTATTTCTATTATTATTCATATATTTTTAGGGTTAATGTGTTCTTGAGCTACAACTATTATGTAAATTTTAATTTATGCGATTTTTTTTTGTATTCTGCGAATTTTTCGTATGGATCATGGTGAAATTATATTTCTGTAATTTTTGTTATTTTGCGCAATGAAATATGTGCATAAAAGTTGTGTAGAATATAAACCCTTTGTATCTTAGAGTGACAGGTGGCTTGCCTGTGGCTTTGCGTTTCTAAATGCAATTGAAGCGGTCCAGCGGAAGAATGAATCGACATTTGCTGCTTCGTTTCTCTAGATGCGAGGTTTTGTCGCCGCGCACCGGAGTGAAACAGGACGTAACCAAATCGTGACGATTGATTTCAACGAAAGAAACTCTGTCTGCGCCGCTTCTACCCAAAATCGCGCTACGCCCCACTTGCGGGCTAGCGTTTGTATGCCCAGCCGAATAGCACTTCCGTCCCCGACTACATGTCCGGGTATTCTCTTCTTGCTATCTTTACTAGGAGGAAGGGTGATTGGTTTGAGACGTATAGGTGTAGGAACACTCGGAAATACGTACTGTACGTACACATGCGTATACGTACCGATATACGTACACATATGACACGCCCACACGTACCGAGCGCGCACGACTTACCTGCCTCGTCCTCGTGGGCTAAACACATCCTATTTTTCGCAACATTCTCCCATATTTCCATTGTAATTCTAACTCTCAAGTCCCCGATCATTTCGTCTCACGAAGAACTTGGTATTCTTCGTCCTTACTTTTGCTATTCTAGCATACCGCATCATTTCTTCCCATCTCCATTTTGTTTGATCCACTCCTCCTTTCCCTACCCTGCCGTCTCTTATCCACGTTGGTGCCCTATGTTCATCCACTGCCGTCGCCGCCCATCTCGAAACTGCGTATCGCCGCAACCTCTCCCCAATAGCCCTCCGCGCCGCCGTCTTCGGCGTATCCTCTGGGCTTCCCGCTCCGCACCGCGCCGCGCCGCCCGGCAGCAGTAAGCCGAGCGAACGCCGCCGCCCGCAGAGCCCAACGGGGCCGGACGCTCGCTAATATTTTAATTCGGGCCTAATCTCTAGCGCCCGGGTCACTACAAGGGCCGGGCCTCGCTTTGAGTGCCCGCGCCCCGCGCCGGCTCGGGGCCACTCGCCCGCGCCCGGGGGGGCCTCCCACCCGCCGGCTCCGTCCCGCCTCAGCCGTGTTGTCACCGTCTTCCTGTTGTACGTGCTGCCTTCTACATACCCGCCACCTCCGCCTCCACCTTCCCCACTGCCACCGCCTTGCCCGTCCCCATGCCACCCTCAATTGCCCCCTTTCCGCCCCTCTTATGCCTTCACTACCGCCACCACCTTCGCTATAGCCTCCGCCTTGCCCATCGCCGTGCCGCCCCCACCGCCTCCGTCTCCCTTCGCCGTCCCCTCCACTTCCGTCGTCGTCCACCACAGTTCCGCCCGGTTGAGCTCCTCTCTCTCCTCCCGCCCACGACACCCCCTCGCCGCTCTCTGCGGCGCGGCGCAACGCTCGCGGCTCTGCGCTACCTTGGGCGCCCCGCCCCCTCCGCCACCCCCTCGCTCGGTCTTCCAGCGACGCGGCCCGCGCCCCAGCACGCCTTGGGGACCGGTGTTTCCGCAGTGTAATAGGCCCCGCTTTTAAATGCGTTTATCCTCCTAATTTGATACAAACTTACGATGTGCACAGCGCGACGAATTCCCTTCTTCTTGCCCTCCGTTCTGCCCAACGGTAGCCTTACGGCGTTTGAGCTCTTTGATTCCGGGCTCTGGGGGTTCCGCGTACTGAATCACGCTCGTCGTCTGCAGCTTTTGCTTTACCGCTTTGTTTGCACACTCGCATTCTTCTAGCTGATAAACTCTTCTGTGTTCGTTTTTGTCGGCTCACTTCCGTTTAGCACTTCTCGTGGTTCTTCAACCGAGAAATAATTCTTCCAATCTTTTACCTTTTTTCTTAATTCTATACATAACTCTTCTTTTTTTTCTTTCCTCTCGGCGTTTATCCCTACCTGCCTGACCCTTTGGGTGCATGGTGCACGGGAATAGTGTTCCCTTCAACAAATGTTCCGACGTATTGCAATGTTCCAAAAACTTCACACGTTTTTAATTACGACTTCTTCCTTCTCCTGTAGCGACGTTTAAGAGAAGACAACAGAATGAAGGGAGCGGAAGAAGAGATGGAATCGGCGACGAGCGAGCACGTTGCAAACGATTTGCTTCGCAGAGGCGTACCTCCAGAGGGAGCAAGAGCGAAGGCGTTACGAAAAGTGAGATCGAAAGAGAAACTCTGCAGCTTCCAACCGGTCCCGAGAGCTTGCACGCACACCGATGCTCAGCTTTTTTTGCGCGGTTTATCGGTATCTCTCCCATCGATCTGTTTCGAACTTCTTCAAATTAGAGAACAATAATTGAATTAATTTCGTGTTGCCTAAAACTTCTGGAAGTCGTATTTCATTTATCCGTTGGAATTTAATTATATTTCGAACAGAATGATGGACTTTCTTCTGGTTTGTGCATCCTACGAGAGTAGTCAGAAATATATTATTTTCGAACGTTTTGTTTGGATGTTAAAGAGTCTAAGAGATATTGTGTTAATAATTTACGCTATGGGATTTACATGTGGTTGAGATAATTGGTTTCTTATCAAATGATAATATGTTTTGATGTGTGTACCTTTATTGGTATTTGTATTATTCTACGATATGTATGTCAAAGAACGGTTGGTATAATTTGAGGGCGAATGTTCCGGAGCACATATAGCATACACAATTATGAACATAGTTTCATAAAATTTTTCCAAATCTTTTGGTTCAAATTAACAGTAACTAATGGTAAAGTAGTCATGCGATTTCACTCTTATCTTGCCGGAAGTGTTCTTTAAATTGCGCCAATATTAGCACGTGAATGATATTTTGATGTTCATTTGAAATGATGGTACAGGGGAATTTCTGATTATTCCTGTGTATCCGCGTAACATTGGCGATCATTAAAGAGCTCAGCTTTCACGCAACGCGAATGGCACTATTGAAACGGAGTCCGCTACATGATTAGCGCCTAGGGGCCTCTGCTAATAGGACGTTGACCGTGTGGTTGCTCTGTGTGGGTCCACTTTTTCTTCGTCTCGCTGAGTGTGCGCGCCGTAAACTTCAGAGCGACGTCGTTAAAGAAGAGATGACAATATCAGAAAGTATGTGATAACAAAGAAAATAGAAGAAATAAGGGGAAAAAAAAAAGATTTCTCGACGCAGACTGTACTTCATCTCATAAACGAGTACACAAACTCCTATGGGCGCAACCCGTACGTTACTTGCAAATTTCTTTGAAAAGAAGACATGACAATAGGAAAATGAGAGTGATTACAAACAAGCGTGACTAAATATTATTAACTCCAGACCGTACTAACTTACGAACAACCATCCTGGTGATGGAAACCTGTGTGTAGGTGTGGAAACGACATGTACGTTTCTTCTAAATACATGCAATTGTCTTTCTTTCCGACGTATTGCAATGTTCCAAAAATTTCACACGTTTTTAATTACGATGTATTCAGTTAAATCTATTGCAAGACATTTAGCATACTGACTAATTTTAAGTAATAAGTACGCTTTGTCCCTACACAAAGGTTTTAGATCTAAAGATGTTAGAGACGTACTCATATCTATCTTTGTTACGTATTTTCAAACCTGAAAATCTGGTTAATAAACTTACCATTTATGTAACTTCTTTCAGCTTTTTTGTGTCACCCTCAAATACAAAACCGGAGAATTTTTTTCAATATCAACTGCACACTGGTTTCTGTCCTTCAGTATATTGGAATATCGAGATAACAGTATTTGGAAAAATGCTATTACTGCCAAAGCTACTTGCAAAATCATTGGCCAAGGCAACGTTGACCAACTGGCGACCCGCTGTGCCATTTATTGTATCCCGCCAAAGGCTTCTAGTCAAACGTGAAAGCCCCTTGTATCCACGTCGGACGGGAACATTGTGCGTCTAGCACACGTGCTGGATCGACATTCCCTTAATGTAAAAATAGCTTAAATTTAGATTTAAGAATTTTTTCTAGTAAATTCGGAAACTCAAAATCATCTCAACGTGTTTCACTGCCGTTGGTACGACCTGATATCACGCATGGTTCCATCCCCTCATCCCCGGTTTCAGAGTAACCAGGCAAAGTTCCTAGATCATCAACACGGGGTCACATGTGGATCGCCCGAGTAATGAAAATACTCGTATGGCCCGCAACCATTTTAAAGATTTTGGTGGTGGCCCGTGAGGCCTTGCAAGTTGGACAACCCTGGGCTAAGTAGTCTTCACGCATCCGGCGCTGAAGAGAAGCGCAGGGTCCATTGAAGTTGGTGTGATCACCCGACGTTCTCCATTAGCACTAGGCGAATCGGCGTCGGCGGGGGCCGTTTCATCAATAGTCGCAGACAATGCACTCTGCCCCCTTCGCAGCGGCCCCGGCTGCCCCCAGCTGCCTCTGGGGGCGTTGTCCCTCGGGGGCCGTTCCCCGAGGAGTCGCCCCCCCCTCCCACCTCCCCGCTGGCGATGCGGTCTGTTCGTCCACGAGCGCCCGTCCCAAGCGGCGGGATTATCCGCCCAAGTTACATTCTGAGGATGTTATAAATGGAGCATACAACCTATCCGACGTTGTTCTTAATTGATTGCGGGCCAGATGTGGTTCTGTTGTGTGGGGAATATACCCTTCCTGTTGTTCGGATTTGTTACTTTAAAATTGTGTTATAACATGATGAATTATTCATATCTGAAGGATTAAGTGTTTGTATTGGGCAACGTTTTAGAATATGATTTAAAGTAAATGTTATTCAGTAGTGAAATTGGAGCACATTATTCAAATCAAAATTGCTAATTAATTAGAAATGAAAACACATTTTAACCAATTTTTGTTTCTCTTTTTGTAGGTGAGTTCTCGATTCAGAATGCAGATGGTTGCGTTGGGTAGTGGCTGTACTGGTGAGTGTCAGTTCTTACAGATAATTCAAGATTGTTACATTGTTAGCAGTGCCCATTGTTTCAAGTAATATACGATCCGTACGTTCTGATATTTATTTGCCATTTGGGTGAAAGGGAACACTCGTACTTCGTAATCCGAGATTTTGGAATTGCTCGTAAGATACATTGGGGGTAATTTGTCATCAAAGCAAAGTGGAGGAATGGGGGAGGGGGGGTTCCCTCCGTCTGTTACAATCTGGTGACTGTTGCCTAGGCTTTTAGAGCAACGAACGCAAAAATGTAACGGAGGAACACAAAGGGAACCTTCATATGATATTTATGATCCTTTTACCGCGGTAAGTCTGCCCGCGTGACGCATTGCCGGAGCGTGCCATTTTGACCGCGGGATGTTCCATTCCCTTTATTGTTTCCGCACAATGCGAGCGTCGGCGAGTATGCCCTGCCGGAAGGGGGCGGGGCACCCTGGACGTGCAGCCTCCAGGAACCCATTGCGTATGGATGGAGCTCTCGGCTCCCTCGCTCCGGGCTGTCCAGTGACCGTCTGTGTGAAGAGGGCAATTTTTTTAGTCGTCTCTATTTGTGATATCCACTTCTGACGAAGCAGATGTGATTTCAACAAATTCAATCCTCCAAAACATTTGAAGTAAACTTCCTCTTTCGCGGTAGAGAACATATTTTTTTCTTTCGGAAATTGTATTTTCTAGGATTACATACTTTGTTTGGCACGCAGAGCTTAAAGTAATCCAATACATACAATACTAATTCAGGTATCAAACAGTTAATCGTATGTTTTAAAGGAGTAATGTTCACCTAAACAGTGCTAACATGTTCACGATCAAACATTCTTTCTCGTCGTATCGCGCTTCTCTGCCCTCACACCAGCTGGAACAACACTCTCGTCTCCTCTTGTTGTCAGTGCGCCGGACGTCGTGCACATACTCCGGCGTGTTGTCGCATGTCGCTCGTGTGGCGCTCCGCGTTGACGAGTCCTCGGGGGCCGCGCGCGCTCGGCTGCGCGGATGCGGGGGTTTTTGTGGCGCCGCGACATTAGGGCTCGCGACTCCCTCGGGACGGAGGGCGCGCGGCTGTGACGCTCGCGACCTCCCGTCTCCCCGCCTCGCCCCGCCGCCCAGCCCCGCGTGCGCGCGCTCTTCCCCAGCCCCAACCCCACCCACCCTACTCCTCTCCGCCCCAACCGATATGCCCCATCCCCACCAACCCTATCCCACTCCGCGCCAACCACCAAGCCCCATCTCCCCCCGCCGCTCCGCCCCCAACCCCCCCCCCCTTTTTTCCTCCCACCCCCCCGCCCCGCTCCCCCCCCCCCTCGCTCACCCCGCCTCACCTCGCTCCGCTCTACTCCATTCTGTTCCGCTCCGGCCTGCAACACCCACTCCGTCCTTAGCTTTCCATTCCCCTCGTAGGTATGCTAACTAATCCCGAACACCCTTGTTTCACCTTTCTGCTGATTCCTTCACCTTCGCCCCGCTTTTCATCCCCTCGGTCCAGCATTCCGTGTTCATCCCATTCAATTGCCGCGCCCAATCCCTGCCAGACTCGCCTTCATCATTTGCCGCGCTCTCTTCTTCTCGGACGGCGAATTGCGTCCTCGCCAACTTTCCTACTCGCCGAGCTGTATGCTGTCGCCTTCGCTTCTAATCGCATACTCCCTTGTGTATTTGTACTCCATCCTCTGCTCTCAGCACGTCCCTTTCTGTAACTCCCCCCACGCACTCTCCACTGTTTCAGTCGCCTTTGCAATCTTTGCTGTCCTCGATGCCTCATCTCACAATTTCCTCTCCTGTTCCAACCCTCCCCGTCTCGCATGTTCTGTCCCGCCCCACTCTTCTCCTCCTCACTCTCGCGGCCCAGCTCCAACTCCTCCCACCCGTCTCCCCGCCAAGCAGCACAACGCCCCGCTCGCTCCGCCCCCTCCTCCCTCCGTCCCGCCCCCGCTCCGCCCCCCCCGCTCCGCCCCGCTCCGGCCCGCTCCGCCCCGCTCCGGCCCGCTCCGCTCCTCTCCGGCCCAGTCCGCCTCGCCCCGCCCCTCCGCGCCCCGTCGCGTCGCGCAGTCGGGCGAATCCTTACATGACGCGCGAGGGCGACGCTGCGGGCGTCCGCGGTGGTGGCGGAGGCGGAGGCGCGGGCGCGGGCGAGGGCGTGGCATCGCGGGTGACGGTGGCGCTGTCGGAATCTTGTTACCCTTAAACCCGTCTGCGTGCTGTCAGTTAGCAGCGCGGCGCCGCGCCGCGGGGGCGGGGCGGGGCGGGGCGGGCGGCCGGGTGGGTGGATACGCGCCGGGGGACAGAATGAGGTTAAACGCGCCAGCGTATTCAAGCGGGCGTCCTGGGGAATGAGGTGAGGGGGAGGGCGGGGACGCGACCCCACCGTGGAGGCGCGCTTGTTGGGCTGTCGCGCCGACGCCGCGCCGTCTCCCGGCGAGGACGGAGCTGCGAGGTCGCGCGGGTGACCGCCGGCCGGGAGGGAAGCGCTGACGGTGGTGTTCTGCTGAGCTCAGGGTGTGGTGGGAGAAATTGTTGAGAATCGCGTGGCGAAGAAGGGAAATTGGGAAGAGGAAATCAGTGTGTTGGAATGTAACTTGGTAACTTTTTAAATTTTAAAGTTCTTCACAAGAAGACACAAAAAGGCTAAATAAAAATAATACATTAATGATACAGGTAAGTATTTTTTGACATTCTTTGAAGAACTTAAAACACGAAAGTATGAGTGCAGGGAAGTTTGACTTACGTTTTCATTCAATCCGACGTAGCTAAAATAAATATTTTAAATTTGAAGTAACGAGTTGTTCAGTTCGTTGATAAATAAGTTGACTAAGTGAAAACTATTTAAATCTTGATATTACCAAACAACATGTTTTAATTGAACGCATAAAAGCATGTTTCATTTGGAACGCATAATGCGTAGTTGTTGGTTTTCTTTGTTGCTTTTTTTGTCGTTTTTTTTTTATCGAATTGATCATAAATACTTCTGTGACGAAAATCGGCTGAGCATGTTATTATAGATTTTTAGTCGTGTCATTCTTTTCTTTTTCAAGTCATAAGGGATTTCCAGTAATTAGTCACAAAATGATTTCAGAATAAAAGATTGGAGAGACAGAAACGAAATTGACCGAAATATTATTC
This sequence comes from Teleogryllus oceanicus, assembly GCA_964035755.1. Lineage (NCBI taxonomy): Eukaryota > Metazoa > Arthropoda > Insecta > Orthoptera > Gryllidae > Teleogryllus > Teleogryllus oceanicus. Next base: position 127,617,075 of record CAXIVR010000003.1, on the reverse strand, counting down.
AAGAGAGACGTTGAGAGCTAAGACAAATAAAAAGAACGAAAATCGAACGTTAAAAAAGCAGAACTAAAACGCGAACGTTGTCACCTATTAGCCAATGCAAAAGCGAAACAAAAATACATTCGGAACGAAACTCAACGCTGTCGCCAGGCTGCCTCGCTCAGGTTCGAACTTGTCGCTCCCGAAGCGACAGCCGCAGTAGCATTTCAGCGAGGGACGGTGACCGCGGACGGGGACGGGCACAGGGTGGGGTCGGGCCCTAAAGTCGATACCGTCGATCGAGAGGAGCAGGTCGGGTGAGCGGCTGCGGCCAGCGCTTCGGGCCTTCCAGTAATTGAATTGACCGCGTGACAACCGCCGAGCAGTAAGTGTCAAGCGCTGTACCCCGGTCAGGCATCGATTGAAGGAGAATGCGGTCTGGTGCTGGGGTGGGGGTGGGGGGGGTTGACTTCCCGTCGTTGCCCAGTGTCCACGTGCCGCTTGGGTCGCCGCCGACGCTGCCGTCACCGCCAACGTTTTCGCCGTTCGCCGCTGCGAGGGGCGGTGCTGGCATTTCTGCCTCGTCACTGCTATTGCCGGCGTGTGTTTGTTTGCTGGCTTGTTCTGTTATCCTGTTCGGTCTGCGTTTTCGCTCCGGTTGCTACGGTTTCGTAGTACTTCGCGTTTTAGCAGTTTTCCACATTTCTGAAGAACTCTAATGTATAATCCATACCGGGTGTCTCTCAACGATACAAACTTCTAGGGAATCTAGAGGAGTCGAAAATGATTACTTTCTGTCAAAGATCATGTAATGGGAAACTTCATATAATGACTTAATGCACGTTATTTACCCCTGATTGTTCGGAAACGCTGGCGTACAGCAGGTACACAAAATCATCGTGACTGCGTCAAAACGAGACATATTGGACAATGTGCGTAATGAGTTCTCTAAACGTCAGGGCCAAATTGTACATGTGTCTCTCCATTATATGAAATTTCCTACTACATTTTCATTGGTTAAGAGAGAAAATTTCGATGCCTCTACGTACCCTAAAAGTTTTTAACACTTATTCTCAGACCCTGCATAATCGAATATTTTTGTTATAATTTCTGGCCCTCTTATCTGAATTGTAACAAATTTATTTTGTTTACTCTAGTATTTTTTAATGCGTACGTTTAATATTTTGATGCTTAACTCTTATTTTTTAATTACTAGCGCGTAGGTCTTCATAATGCTTTGTATTCTGTGCATTTTCAGGCTGCCTTACGCTGATTAGTTCCTGTATCATTTGCATAATTACGTCCTAGAGTGGCAACGACCATCATTCCAGCCATACTCCCATTTCATTATTATCTCCTAAATCTTCATCATTGTGAATTCAACTTGGTTACTACGACGACATTATTTCACAATCTCTCGTATCAGTAATCCCGAGTACTACTATATGAATACCTTCTCTCGACGACTTATTCTCGTTTTGTTTAACTTTGTCTTGGTTTAAGTTTCTTCTGTTTCGTACTCTTCTTGTGATTCGTATAATGTGCTCTTTACTTTCACTTCCGGATTGGAAATACCATTTTCTTTCATGGAGAACCCCGTACTGCCATCGCATTCAAATCTAATATTTCGTTCACATTTCCCCATTTTCCCCATTATCCCACCCATACATCTCACCGGTAGCTTCTTCCCACAATCGTGTCCCGGTTCTGCGGAGTGTCATCTCTTTGCAGTCAGAGCCAGGCCCATTTCCCGGAACCAGGCGAGCCGACTCTAAGTAGATTTCCGATTGTGATTGGACGTAATTTCCTCCGCCTCATTTTTATCTCCGCCTCCGCCCGCCCTTCCTTGCCCACGTCGCCGCCTATCACGTGCGGACGGCGCCCCCCTAGTTGGCGGAATTGATAGTCTCGTAAATGCCAATTTATTTTCTTTTATGCCGGAACGGGACGTTGCGAAAGAAGGATTCAAGGGGCGCAGAGTGTGGAGAAGTGGGATTTTAAAAGGTTTAAGAGGGATGAGTTGGAAACGCGAACAATGCTCCGCTTACAGACACCAATACGTTAGCTCATTGCTTCTCGTAATATTTGTTCGGCATCCGATACGCTATTGATCAGCCTTTTCTTTCCCTAAAGGGCCGTTTCGTGTTCTTTCGCCTCCTTTTGTCCTTTATCGAGTCGCTTAGGGACGTGAAATCGCGATCTCTCGGCACTACCGATGGATGCAGTAAGTAGGAGCAGCATAGGATCTCAGAGAGGAGGGTAAAGAGGGGGTGATCGCATTGTAATGGCATTTCCTGCCATGAAATAAACAAGTCATAGTAAGTGGATTGCATTGCCGCAGCGTTGTTTCATGAAATAAACACGTATTCGTTACTGGGCGTGTACCGACTTTGATCAGCGAGTTCAGAGCTGCTTTATGTAGATCTTGTCGGACTAATAGCGTCAAAGAAGCTCTCGCGTAGGAGCTATCACGAGGCTTTTAGGCGGCACCCACGTCGGCGAATGGCACTAGCGAAGTCGCACACCACGCGCTGGACCTGCACTTGCGAGGGTGGCTGAGGCCCGGGGACGCGGGGGGGGGTGAGAGGTGGTGAGTGGCGGGGGCGCGAGGGAGGGAATTCTGCACTGCGGTCGCGCGTCCCTCTCTCCTCAGTCCTCAGTGCCCGTCCTCACCCCCCTTCCGCGTCGGGTCCTCTCCGCTCCCCCTTCCCTCGTTGCCGCTGCCGTCGTCCTGCACGCATCCCTCGCATTAAAATTTAATGGTGCAGACACTGTTAATTTCCTTTAAGGGAAGGGGACGACTTGTCTGCAGCTCCGTGCTCCACTTGAAACAATATTGCGTTTCCATTTTTACATGCCGGGCATTTTCTTTTCCGCGAGGCGGAAAAAAATATACATTGAATTTTTTTCTGTATAATTTCCTTTCCGCGCATAAACTCCGCCGAAAATTCGCGCGCGAGGACGTTTTTGGAAGAACGCGCCAACACGGCTTATAGTGTTAATGAAGATGTAGAAAATTAAAGTTTTAATTAATATATTCTTAATTGCCTTTTAAAACTTTTGCGGTGGATTACAGAACACGCTTTTTTACGATGCGATAAGTAATTTTTAAGTGCGTTCCATTCATATTTTGCGCTCTGGAGATTACCAAGGAATTTGGGAGCGCTATCTGGGAGAACGTCCCAGTTACTTCAACGCGTTTTGTGCCGCTTGCCCCCGCCGCTGTGCCCTCGTTGTAGGCGCCTTGGATATTTTTTATCTCGTAATTAACATCGATCTTTCGCACTCGGGAATGAATTTAATGGAAGGAATCTTCTTGCTAAGATGCCCACTTAGCAGATTTTAAATATTCGAAGCGTGTCTTTGCAGCATTTCCTCTATTAGGAAATTTTTTTATGGTGTCGTTTTCTCGTAATGGAAGAAGGGCATAGAAACATATTTAAGAATATATGTAACTGTTTAAAAATTGTCATTTATTTAAAAGGTCACCAGTCCTTATTTTGTTCTCTAACTTGACATTCTAATAGGTAATATAATTATAGTAATAATCTAATAAAAATAATAATAATAATAATAAATAATGATAATGAAAATGAGAACTGATAATACATAAACATAATTAATTTTAAATTGCAACTTTATGATAACACATGCACTGACCGCAATCTTTTATCCTTTAAAAGATAATTTTTCTAATATTCGTGTATTCCAAATATTCCGATGTGCTAATTTCTGCTCTATTCCGTAATCGTTTATTCCAAGTGTCGACACTTTCCCGTCGTGTGTTGTGAGGATGTAGGGAAACGTATCAGATCGTTTTTCTCTCATTTCGACGTAATTTTATAGTTTTGACCTAACTGAAAATAGTGTGAACAATACCGACTCTACGTTTGTGCGACACATTGCAACCCGGTCTTCCCACCCCACCTCCAGTGCCAACGAGGCCCAAATTCCCTGTGAGAGTCCCCCATCGTTCACGCCACTTTCCCTCTCATCCCGCACAACGCGTCGTTTGGCGGGCGCGCGTGTTACAAAAGAGCGCTACGCTGTTTACGGGACGACTCGTCATAAATTCGCGAAGTCCTTGTGTGCGCCGTAAAACAAAAACAAAAACAAAAATAATAATAAACTGGCGGACCGTAAAAAGCTTTTCTAGTTCACGCGGTGTGCGGTTGATCTATTCCATACGCGCGCTCGCTCTCTGGTTTATCCGCGCGGAACTCTTGTGTGTGAAAATATCATTCGGATGCGAACTGCCGCCGCTTCCCGTGGTTGAGCTTTTTTTTTTCACGCTATTTTTTTGGAGGGGGGAGGGCGGATTTTTTTCGCGCGTGTTTGTAGGCGGTGATGCCGACCGGAGCTTAATTTATGGTTGTCGTCATGAATTATTATTATCGCGCTCCGATATCGGTGCCGGATATGTTTTAACGCGGCGTAGCTGTTCGCTGTCCGATTGGAGCTCGCAGAGGCGTGTGTTTCATTTGCGAATGTGCTGTGCCTCTGAACGGGAGGTCCGAGGGTTCGAGCCCCGAGGGTGGCAGTATTTTCCAAACTAGCTTCATAGGTCGAATTCAGCCGCTGTCTGGAGGCGAATTCTAGCGGTCGGCTGCTCTGATCAGTAGTTTGCCGTTTGTTTTTCCGATCAACACCAGGCGAATTCCGAAGCAGAATCCTAACAAACGGCCCACGGACCGCGCGCGATCTTTCCTTCCTTTTCCATGTTCTATTCTCGCCTCTTACTTACACACATTCACATGCACTACTGCCACATGTCAGGAGTTTAGAGCTTTTCCAGACTGGGCGGTTCCCCAGTCGTGGGTGATACATGGCTGGGGAAAACCCCGCTAGCCGTCGTGAGGTCAGCGGCGGATCTCACTATCCAGCGGGGGAAGATCACCGCCACCTCACACGATCAAATCATGCACTATGCTTACGGGAATAATGACCTTAGCATTTGACGCGCCCGGAATCACTAATCAATCAATAATTTGAGATGTGCTTTGGGGTTACGGGTGATGCGAATGGTGTAATGGTTTGGAGAGGGACCGGTTGGAACGGTTCGTGCTATGGATGAGTTGCTGTTGAAGAATGTGTTTGAATGTGTGCGACTCGCTGAGTTTGTATACATTCCCATATCCTGTGAGTTTCGTGTCTGCTATGCATCTTTGAGATTTTCACTTTCTAGCTTTTCATTGCTCTGGCAGTTCCCACACCTCTCAAAATTCAGTGACAGGCGATTGAGAGAGAAGGTTCCTTTCGAAATTTCTTTCTCATGTTCCTGCTTTCTTGATTTACTCTCATATTGTTTCTTTTCTTTTCTTAGGAGGGCTTTATCAACCAAACTTTCTTATAAATTATAAGTACTGGGTTCCTAAGCCCGAGCTTACGGGTGAATGAACACATTATTCTAAGAACTGAATTACTCATTTCGCGCGCGTTGGAGTACCTTGACGTGCTTATGTCGCAAAGTACGATGGAGCTCTTGGAACGTAAGTACCGCTCCATCAGGTGCCAAGAAGTGCCACTTCGGCGGGACAACTTAGTCTCTAAACTCTGCTCCATATTCTTCATTGTCTCTTACCACATCCTGGATGGCTTTGACGTTAGGTAGCGGGAAGTGCAGGTATTTAGAAGACGCCAGAGGACGCAGACAGTGGATGTTGGAAGAGAACTGAAAGTTTTGGTAAAGGATCCACAGCAAATAAAAGTTCAAACGATTGGGTGGGGAAAGGTAGTGGGGAAGGAATATGGATAATGCTGAAAGGAGGAGGAGGAAATCTACACTAGAGGCTAAAAGATATTAGGGTCACAGGGGTACCTGTTCATTGTAATATGTACAGAAAAGTGAACGAAATGTAGAAGAAATGCAAAAAATTGTGTTTTACGAGGTTTGCAGAGTAAAAAATCCTTACGCAATAGATGCTGTACGTCTACGAATAACATTTAAGTCGAAAGTAGAGGAAGAGCTCACAGTCACCGAATATCTAAGAGCCAGCGGTATTAACTTTTCTCGCGTTTTCAATAAAACCCGCAGTGTATAAACTTTCATTTTAAAAAAATTATATAAATGATATTTCATTAATATGAGTGACAAGAAATTAAAGAAACAAATCTGTAATTTATTTTTGCATGTTATTAGCCCACAGTTCATTCAAACATTTTCATTCAAAAAACAATTCATGTAAATGATATTTTATTAATGTGAATAACAAGAAATTCAAAAAATTACTATATTTCTATGTTATTATTGCGTTTATTAATCATATTTTATTAATGTGAATGACTAGACACTTTAAATTAAAAAAAAATAACTAAATTTGTAATTTATTATTGTTTTTGGGTTTTTTTAATTTTAATCATTGGGTCTTGATCTTCATTCCACCGACAAGTCGCCAGTACATATTCAGATACAGACCCCGCTGGGAGTCTGTTCTCCCTGCTGAGGAAGGAAGACGGAGAGGGTCCTGCCGCCTGCCGGGATCCGCGACGCGCTCGTCCGAAGATCAAATTAAGGCCTCGCCTCGCCTCGTCGAGTTAGCCACCTCATCCCTCAGCCGCACCTGCGGCGCAATTACGACCTCGAGGGGGGAGGGGGATGAGCTCCATTAGTTCTATTTGATTTGTGCAGGAAATAATCCGCTCGCTCGGCTGGGTCGTCGATCCGCCGCCCTATGCGGGTTTCCGAGCGGGAGGGAATACAGCAGCTGCGATGGGCGGGATGTTTGTGAGGGACTGGAAGAGTTGAGTGGGACTCGTGAGGCGTTCGGAATGTTGGCGCCTTGCAATCCGTTCTTGTTTTCCTTCTTTTTATCTCCTTCTTCTTCTTCTTTCTTTCTTTCTAGGGTTTTTATCTAGCCGACAGCCGGTTACCCTTTGCGTCCCGATGGGACGCATATTCGACTATACACTAGACACCAACACACTTGCGAGCTCCTCTGATCTGGGGTCAGCAGAACGCGAGGCCCTCCGCGACAACACATACATACAAAGACAAGGGACAAACAACCCTGCCGAAGCCTGGACTCGAACCCGCGACCTTTCGGACCGAAGCGCTGAGTCGGTACTCGCTCTTAATCACCTCGGCCATCCAGGTCGGCTTATCTCCTTTTTATACTTTTCATTCTCGTTTTTCGTTTTCCTTCAGTTTACACTCTGGGAATACAGGACTTATCGTTCCGTAAGGTCTGTATTTTAATGTTCGATTTGGTATCTGGCATCCAGCATTTTTGCGACATATTTGGTGTGGTTTAGTCGATCGTTTCATTTCATAGATCTGCTCTGTTTATTCGAAATTCTTCGGTCTCATTTCATCACATCACCCACCTCCAAACCACTGATCTTAATACCAGTATATCAACCAGTCGTACGGACGTCTGTTTAAAAATATAACCGTCCACGTAACGTATGTAATATTTTTTCTCTATAGTATAGAACGTAATATTTTTTCCTCTCTCATGTAGTTTTGAAACATACGAAAATCGGTTATTCGTCAGGTGCATCACTTCTCGTAATTTTCCACGGATCTCCGTCCCTTCCACATGTTCATCTTCACTACATCCACTCGTAACACCAAGAAACTTTTTCCTCTCTCTCTTACAAGGAAGCAATCCCTCTGAAGCCTTGGCGATGACTGTTGACATTCTTGGTATTAACGAGATTTCCCAATAGCGCCGTAAGAAGCATATTGCAGAGTCTCTGCTGCGGACGTACGCGGAACACCCTCGTAATCCGCGGAGACCGGGCATAAACTCGCATGTAACTCGTAAATCACGCCGGTGTTGCAAAGGCGCGACATCAGCCGTAACAACAGGTGCATCGCGGAAAGCACGTTCGCCAATCACGTGCGTCGACCGCGTGTGCACTTGGCGCGGCACGATGCTGCCGATGACGACGACGACGACGGCGGCCGTTCGCGAAGGTGCAGCTGCCGGGCTGGCGTCGTTAAGCGGAGGTTGCGGGCGACGACAGAGCCACGCTGGTGGTCCGATGGAACGCGCACTCGACGGGCGCCTGTTTTGCCCACCCGCTATGAAAGAATGGCACTCGACTGCGCCAAGACGCCGACACGGGCTGCAATTATCGATCTTGGAGGAAATGAGAATTCGTTCCAGGTTGCCTTGCCGACCGCTTCGTCATGTATGTAAAGTGTATCAACAAAACGTTTAAAGTGTGCCAGGGTGTCTCTCATGACGGCAACATTTTTTTAAAAAAATAATTTTTCCAATATAATATTGATAAATGTCGTAGAAATGGTTAATAACGAATTTATAGTGCACCACGCATTTATTTTATTCATCAAATAATTCGAAAACATTACCCAATGTTCAATCAACAAGTCTATTGTACGTATGTCTATTGCGTTATGACATATTCATGTTTGCATTTAGACATATTCATAGCCCACACATCGCAGAAATTATAGTTCTGCTCTTAACCTCATGTGATTTCCTAGCGAAGTCGACAGGGGTAGCATTCTGTTTGCAGGCAGTAATTAAACCGAGCCTTGGCGATTGCCTTGTGCGGAACCGCACGTCGGGCGGGGTGTGGCGTGGGCGGGGCGCCCCGGCCTAGTGTCGCGACGGCCGCCTCTCGGCCGCTCCTCGCCGCCGCCGCCGCAAGCGTGCGCGTGGCGTGGAGGTCACGCAGCCGCCCACGCGAGGTCACGGCGTCGCGTGCGCGGGGTCGGGTTCGGGACGAAGATCGCGCCGCGCCGGGCCAAGTGAGCCATAGGTGGCGAGCGAGAGGTGCGATCGGAAAGAACGTTAGTTAGTTAGTTAGTTAGTTAGTTAGTTAGTTAATGCCTTATTTTACGTGGCGAGACTCGGGCCATCAGGCCCGTTCTTCCGTCTAACCACGCAAATTTCGCTACGCTCCTTTCACCACCTAGCGGAGAAAGGAGGGATTATCTCGGGCGACGAAATATGCGGATCTCAATTTTGCTCAGAGGCTTCATTTAGGCTTGAAGATCTTTTACATGCAGTAAATTACTACATGGGACAGCCGGCGTTACTTCCTCTCCGAAGGAAGGTGTACGAAGGATTTTTTCGCCCTTAAAAATCCACGGCTTAGATCGGGTTTGATCCCGCAAACTCGGGTACAACAGTCCGGTTCGTTCGGGAGAAGGGACCAACAATGCATTCATGGAGAAAAGAAAATGGTGGTAGGAAGTGGTGAGGTACTTGATGTTTTTGTCAGCTGAACATGACGTGCTCTCGTCATCATCATGCGTAGGTTACAGATTCCAGCCAATTTTTTTTTCTCCGCAGCCAAGCCACCACACGCGCGATGTCAACGAGATTCAAAAATGGATTTGCTGTAATATATTGACATTATGATGAAACTATGTCTTCTTCAACACTTTTACTAAACCAAGTGACGTAATAGTATAGTAAACTTTCAATAGCAACATTGCATCTTCTTAAGAGATAATCCTTTCTGAGAGTACCATAAATTGGCACTTCGCGCCAGTAATGTTGAGTAATAAATGGTAAATGATTCTAATAAGTATAAAAGTCTTTCAAATATAATGCGTTTTTTGCGTTTATAATTAGACGAATGCTTAATAATCTCATGGAATAGATTATTGGTGCACAAAAATTTATCTGTCAAATGACACCTATCTTCAGTGCGAATATATGTGGCATTTCGGGTCAGGTAGAAGAAAGATGTATTAAAAGTTGTTTTTTGTTGTTGTTTGCCTTTGCCTTCTTCACATGACAATAGTATCCATTATGCTACTCGAAATTAGAATTCGCAACTGTTGGTTCCGCGAATTCATTTGCTGCATCAGAAGTGTACATGTCTGGGTTGGCAACATATTCACATATCTGCAATTTCAATTGTTATTTGCAAACAAAATACATTATTGTTTGCTTGCTTTCTGTGCGACTGCGTTTATTTACTATTGGACCCTTCTGAGAAATGTATGTGATGAAATAATATTTTTGTCATTTTCCCCAGAAATGTTTATTTGAAATAACTGAAAACTCATCATTCATGCGATAGTTGTTTATATCTTTCCCCTCAACGGTAACCATATGAAAGTGGGATTTTTTTACATGCAACGATATTCAATTGAGCTCTTGCCTTTGCGGTTTAAGCAGCTAGAGGGGGGTCTTTGTCTTAATAACTAACTGAAATTATATTTACCTAATTACGCAGTGCACTTTGGTTCTTTGGCAATAGTTTTAGACAGAAGATTTTCAGTCGTGAGTAAAAATGCGGAGTTTTTGTAAACGTTTCATTTTTATTGTCCTCTTCATGACCATTTGAAATTTCCACATCATAACTCTCAACCGAGTGTGATTTGATTTTAGAATGCATCATGTAAAATTAGCTGTAATGTTTGATATGGCCAATATGAAATATTTGATTTTATCCTCGTATGAAAATAAATCGATTTAGTCTGGTGGTTTAGTCCATTTGAGCTTCCAATTAAAAACTGAGTAATAGTATTTTTGCAATTAGGTGTCGTATGCATAACCCACAGATCAGCGAGTTAATTGATTATTGTAGCCCTGGTATTTACCCGATCGTTGTTTTTAAATTTTCCTGAACATCCACCGCATGCTTATTTATTTGTTGGGATAACGAGTGGGAAGTCGACTTTAGTGCAGTGATCGTCGACTCCCAACTGTCGTGTTTGACGCAATACGCCACCAATGCTACAAACGTGCATTGACGTGCATTGAGTGTAAGGAACTACGCATCACTAATGCATAGTACTGCGATGAGAAAATAACTCTTTGAAAGACCTCCGAAATTTATTTTTTTGAACGTCATTGGACTAGGAGGGCTCTCGAACACTGTAGTGTCTAGAACCAAACATTTTTCAGCGTTGGGATTTAGCGAGAAAAAAACCGCCCTCCAAACCTTTTAGTGCCCATTTTTAGTGTGCGATTCAAGTATTTTTCACTTCACCAGGCCGCGATTCCACAGTGCCTTCAAGTTATTAATCACAAGTTATTTAATCGGATGTAAACGTATTTGGTACGATGAGTCCTACATCACGAGCGTCATTCAAACCCTATTTTGCTTCCTTTAACTTCTACGACTATCTAGCAGTTCACCACCGTGGTGATTTTCCTTTGCCTCCCGCTCTATGGATGATACTAGGTTGTCAAGAATGTGGATGATAATGAGATGAATGATTCAGGTGGTACAATGCTGTAAGCGGTCTCGAGACCGGCCAACCGTCACGTGTGACATTACGCAACATCACCCTCCGCCACCTTTTTGTCTCCCCATTCCCAACGCGTCCTTCAGGTATGCCTGCTTCATCCGCTCACTCGCGCGTGCTCGCGTTCGCCTGCTCACACGCTCGTCACCGAACGCGCAAGAAAAAAAAAGAGAAAAATAAAAATCGGGAACCAGTAATTAGGCGGGCGGAGTTTTGATTTCGAGCACGCAGGCGCCGCAGGCAGCGGGGGCGGAGCCCGTCGGAGGCGAAGGCAGCCGCCTTCGCCAACGCCTCGGCCCCCGCCCCCGCCAACCTTCCCCTGCCCCAGCTGCCTTCGCTTTGCCTCGTGCCAACGCCGCTCCGGTCTGCCGAGCCTACCTGCTGTTCATTACGCGCGACGTTGGCGGGTTGGAGATGAAAAAATTCCCCTGCGGGCGAGGACGAGGAAATCGTTAGGGATTAGAGTGGCAAATTGGTGTCTAATAACAAAATGTAGTTTGTGTGTTGTTCCCCGATTGGCCATTTGGGGAATTCATTAATGTAAATTAATAGCTGAGAGAGATGCGATCTAGGCATATTGTTGAATTCTTCCCGATACATTCACAAGTTGTTCGTTCCTCCAACTTCAAAAAATCTTCCATTTAAACCTCGTCATTTTGGATAAGCGTCGTTCTACTTCATTGTTTCCAACGTTATCTCTTCTCCTTCATCCTCCCTGTCTTCCCATACATTGCAGATCCTTTTCTTTTGTCCGTACATGTATAATCCACTAGCTCCTTCAATTATTTTGTGCGTCTGGCTTACAAATCTCAATGTATTAGATTCCTTCTCAGGTATCACCGTCTCTTTCATTTCCGATCTACTCACACTCTCGTCCTCGGATTTTGCCCCTTGCCTTCACCTGAGTCGCCGCCAACTCCGCCTCTGCCGCCGTCGCCGTTGCCTTCACACGTCCAATTTGCGGGTGCCCGCGGGCAGGTGCGGGGGTGGGGGAGGGGGCGGCAGCGGGGGCGTACGCGGGTGCCCCAACAGGCGCACGGCGAAGGTCGCCGCCAAACACAAACTTATCGCCCGCAGCACTGCGTTTATAACCGTCGTATTTTTCGAAAGCGCTCGGCGCAGTAGGGTGGGAGTAGGGATGGAGTAGGAGGGGCCTCGACTGCCACGGCGCCGTACAGTGGAGAAGATGACGGTGAGGCCGTGGCATGGAAGACGATTTTTTTGAGAATGTGCGTGAAGTCCGCCTGCACGAAGCTAACCTAAAATGCGGGAAAATAAACAGTTTTGAGAACTTGCAGTGTAATTGAAGCGAAATTACTAGTCTTATTCTTTACGTGAATCATATGTAAGCTTTATTATGCCCTTTGAAAAATATTTCTTTTCCTATTAAGTCAAAGTATAGATTGGATTTCTTGGTGGCATAGCTTGCAGCATCAAATTTTGGTTGCGGGAAAATGGAGAGCAAAGTTTTGGGCGAGATTCGATGAGGATGTCCTTTCTGCCGTTTTCCTCCTGCGAAGTTCGCAGCGTAGAGAACCCGTTCACGGTCTTCTCGCCTGCGGGAGCCTGTTGTTCATGCAGCGCCGAGCACGAAGCCAATTTTTGGGAGAAGCAGGTATCGTGGGCTGATCGCGCGAAAGCCGCATCGCAAGGCTCGAATAGCCCAAGGAGTGTCGCCAGAAACGACATCGACGCGTCCGGAGCGGAGTCTGCACGCGGTTCTTGCTACGGGCGCCGTCACCAGGACTCGCTCGTTTTCCCTGCCGTCACCATCCGCCTGAACCTCGCCTCGTCTGTTGCGTTGCTGCAGCTGGTGCTATGATGATGCTTGAAAGCCGCCTAGGGTGGTGTACTTGTATTAGCGGAAGTGTCTAGTATTGTGGCTCCTAGTCTCCTGAAGCGACTATTCACACTAGTGTGAATAATTCGAGCTCGCTATGCCCAATTTCGAATGTCGCTTTCGAATTACATTTTTATAAATGTCGCTTCGTTCTTTAAACATTAAATATTTCTGTTGATCCTGCCGCCTGAAACACGAGTTGACACCATTTCTAGCTCCACAAACACACATCTCGAACAATTAAAACATCAAGGTATTTATTCCTATCTATCTAGATCTCTGTCAAGTGTGTTTCTCGATTATATGTTTTCTCGATTAAATTTTACTAACGTTGCAATGCCACTCGTTCAACATTTACCGAGCATTTTCTCAGAAGAATCTCGAGCTTCTACCACACAAACCATCACCTTCGCCATCGCCATCACCATCACCATCAAGGCTTTCAGCGCCGTCACCACCACTCGCGCCTCGTCGGAGTCACTCGCCCCGCCCACCCGTTCACCCACCAGCCTCCTCGCGCCTCGGAGGCCGGGCGTTATCTTTAAATTAAATTCCCTCTCTCCATCTCGTTCTGCCTCCTCTCCCTCCCTCTTCCCTCTCTCTCTCCATTCCTCGGGCTCTCTCCCAACCGTCTGCTCGAGGCACCGAGGCGCGGGCGTCCTCGCCAGGTGTATGGACCCGCCTCGCGAAAGACATTCATGTTAATTAAAATTTTGTCGGGAGATTTTTGCCTCCTGGGAAACAAGAAACAAAAATTAGGCGGGAATGGCGAGTAAAGAAATGTAACGCGCACTCTTCCGCTCTGTCTCCCCCTCCTCCCTGCCCCTCCTCCTCCCTCCCTCTCTCCCTTCCGCCTCCTCATCGTCTCCCCTCTTTTGCTCTCTCCCTCCCCCCTCTCTCTCTGTCTGCCGTTCCCACTGAAGATATCTGTGTGTACGTGAGCATTTTTTTCTTCCTGCAGCGAGTGCTCTCGCTCTTATGGACGCGCTGAATGTTCGCAATTGGAGCACTGGTGTGGGCTTCTTTAGCAGCAGAAAAATAAAAGGAGGATCCGTATGAATGCGTCCATTTACGGTCCAGTCGCAGTTGTAGAATGTTTTGTCTAATGATTGTATTATTTGCTGGTTGTTGTCGTCAGGATGTTTGTATATGTGTGTACAAAATTCAACACTTTTTTGGAATACTAACGAAGTATGTCAATGTTTGTAATGGTTTGCATCAGGTTGTTTTTTAAAGGATAGATACAACATCTTGTTTCTTATGTGCTCTGAAAGTGATGTGGAAAATGTGATGCCTTGCCTAATTTGTATAAACCTTGGTATCTGTTCATACAAATTACGTACGTTTGTAATATATGAATGTAAGTAATGATTTAGATGTAGTCATATGTCATTCCATCGGCTTCTTACTTTATCTTCAAAATATTTCATATTTCTCGTAATTATGGTTTTTCTTTTGTAAATCAGAACAGTCGTGTTATTTCAATACGCATTGAATATGTTGGCGTAACAAGAACCTGTCAAGTATGGCAACATTGTAATATAATGGGAGGTATAACAAAGAAAATTAGATACATATTTCTTATCCTTAATTCGATCTCCGATGAATATGTTCGACACTGAATGCACTCCGAAATCTCTTCAATTGACCATTTTCAAATATTTCACAAGCCCCAAATGGGAGTTCTAGGTCTCCAGGTGCTGCTCTATAACATGATCGTTCTCAAGCCGAACAAAGGATCTGTAGCGCCACTGAGGGGCGGATTGCGCGTTGCACGCAGTGCGTAGATCCCTCAACCTCCCTGTCCCTCTAGAACGCCTTCGTCCCACGGGACCCTCTCCCTCTCACGTCCCTCCGGAGGTCAGCACGCGGTGCTCGGTCAGAGGGAAAATTAAATTCTCGCGGCCGGAACAGTTTAAAAAACCTGGCGCTCTGGGAGCTGTGGCTATCCTGGCCGCCCGCGCCTCCGCCCCCTTCTGCCTCCAGCCCGCCCCGCACGCCCCACCCCAAACCGTCCGTCCCGTTCCTTTCGTCGTCCAGCCTGCGCGGGCCACCCCGCGCCATCACCCCATCGCACTCTAGCCACCCTGACCCGTTCTATCCTGTCCCGTCCAGCCATTCCTCCGACCCTCATCACCGACCCACCGTCCCTTCGCCCCCTCCCGATATGCATTCGTCCACGTCTTCGCCCTGTTCCTTGGTTCCAGCACCTCCCTGCCTTCTTGTTGTACTCGACCTCCATGCTCGCCCCCCCATGCTCGCCCGACCCCCCTGCTCGACCCTGCTCGCCCGAGCCCCTGCTCGTTCCGATCCTCATGCTCGACCCGCCCCCTGCTCGACCCTTCTATGCTCCATCCTTTACCCGACACCCCCACCCGTCCCGTCTCACTCCACCGTTGCCCTTGCCATCACCACCCACCCACCCTCGCTACACTGGCGCCCCACCCCTTCCGCCCTCCTGGGCAAGCGCTTGTGCCACTCTGCCGGAGTTGTTTTGCCCGCACTTTAAATAGGAGCGCACGAAATAATTAGGACTCCGGCGAGAGTCTTTCACTCGGACGAGCCTCGAGGTTGGGAATGTGGGTCTCGGCGGCTTCGGTACGCTTGGGGGGAGCGCGTATTTAGAATTAAAAATTGTGTTTGCGAGAGGCCCCGCACGAGCTAGGCGCACCCGTGACGGCGAAGGTAGGCCTTGTGCAAGGTTCCAAATACGCCCCGGGTGCGCCATTTTGTAAATGGAAATCCTGAAATTGTGTTGTAAATGAACTACATAAAACCGAAAGAGAGACAGCAATATGTAGAGCATTACATTGCTCTTACACATTTTTTAAAAACGTGTAAAAAATATTTCAATGAAAATGTTTCTCCAGGACGATATATCCTTCTATAATGATCTTAGAAGACCAATTTTTATGATGTACCACTAGGGGACCAAGAAAGTGAGAATATATTAAGAAAAAGGTGTGTAGGCGCCCATAGATGGCAGCTAAGAAGATTGTGAGACAAAACCGAAAAGCTATCCCAAGAATAAGCGAACTAAATAGTACGAGAAAGTCTGTGCCATTCTGTAGCCTCACTATCTCCTTTTATGTGTTTTTTCTACTCTGTTGACTTCAATTCTGAGGAAAAATTGCGTAATTTTCGTCTTATGAATAACAGTAAAACCCCAATTAGTTATTTCAGATGTCTTCATCTGCAAAATTATTTTTTTTTTTTGTATACCATCATTATAAACGACCCTTTTCGATACCCAGAATCGAGCATAATCCAGTATTTTATCGAACGCTACATGACGTCATCGCCATTATTAAACGCGACATGACATCATCACACATTCAGCCAATAGTCGCGAGAGAATCGTGGGGAGGTAGAAGAAGACGGAACAGCCGACCACCGTTTTCTCGCACGGATGTCAACAATGCCATCTTGAATTTGATTTCCAGAGGGCGTTGGATTTCAAGCACCCGAGACGTCAGAAGAAAGTTGTTTCGCGAAATTAAGTTTGATTCTCTTGTAAATTTATAATGCTGTTATACAAAAAAGATTTTTTTAAATTGTTTTTTTAAGATTAAACTCCCTTTACTGCGTTTAACCAGAAATCACTGCGTGCGTGCTCTCGAGCCCGCGCGCCGAAGCTTCTGGGACGTTCCGGCTGCGTCAGCTCGCAGACGGGCGCGCAAAGGCGGTTGTACGGCACGCGGGGCCCCGCCCTTGATTTATGGCGCTGTGTAGGGCTCGGAATTCATCGATTCATTTAATTTTCATATCGCCGCCGCCGCCGTCGGGGCGCCGGTTTTCATGCGACGCCCGGCGCGCGCAGTGGGACGTATTAAAGCGGAGATAAGGCGCCGAGGCACCGCCGCGTTGTCGGGTCGCTGACGGGATGCTGTAGTGTGAAACGATTGCTCGCTGTTAATAGAAGGGAGTTGCGGGATGTTTTATTGCCGGCGGAGAGCTCGAGTGCGACGATATTTCCTCCGTTGAGTAAGTGATTGAAGTTGATGGCGTTTGATTCTGATTTTCCGCCTTAAACTAGAGGATTTTTTGCAATTTATTTATTTGTATAGTGGGAGTAAGTTAATAATAATAATAATAATAATAATAATAATAATAATAATAATGACGGATAGTGAAGGGTAATGTGTTCACCAGATGTTATTAGTATTAATAAATGAATTTTCTATTGAAAATTTCAACACTAATTCTCTTCTTTGTATTATTACATACTTAAATGTATTAAGATGACCTCAAAACCATCGTTGATAATTGGAAAGTTCTACGATTGTGAGTTTGTTTTATTAATTTGTTGCTACAAAATCGACCGAATGTGTATTCCAATAAGCAATTTCTGTGGAGCCGTGCTGTTGCTGACAACCAATGTTAGTTTAGGAAAGCACGCCGTGTAACTTTCGCCTCCAAAACCGCAAAAATTTTCCAAAGATACCGAGCGGAAGGAGACCAAGAGCGTGTGATCCCTTGCGCTTCTCAACTCCTCTGTGAATACTTAACACCGTGCGTACCGCATTCGCTTTGCCGAAGCGCCTGCAAAAACCCAGGTGAAGCAGCGAGGTAGGTGGACTCGAACTAACGACCCCTCTCAGGCACTCCCGTTCACCAAGCGTACGCCCGGAATTATTCAGGAGCACAAAAGAAAGCGCCGGGTTCGACCATCGCCCTCGGGCGTCGCCCGCCGAGCAGAAACCGGGCGGGCGATCGCGCGCCCACAAAGAAGCCAAATTGGCGCAGGGGAAGTGCAGAGCTCGGAACGGACCGCGCAGTATTTCGCTCTCGTTCTACTTCCGGTTGGCTTTGTGCGTGGAAATTGTTTCTGGAGTTTATTTCGGGGATACTAGAGACTGCTGTTTGCTAGTGCCTGCATTGAATGCACTTTTTTGTTTGTTTTTTTGGTCGTTTTTCTTTGTTCCGAATAGCTGTTCCGTAGAAGCTGCGGTGTTTGCGTTAGGCAAGTGGTATTCTAACGCGAACGATGTGAAGCTATCGGGGGCTATAAAAGTTTCAAGATTCTTCAGTAATTAAATATACTTTTCGGTAATTATAAAATCAGTAGCATTCTTTAAGAGAAATGCATATTGACCCTTTGAATTGATGAATAAGAGTCTTCATTCTGAGAACGTGTTACATTGCAAGTTGAAATTTAACTTAATTAGACTTACATAACTTACTTGTTTTTGAATTTTGTGGTATTTATTTTGAAATGTGTCGTTAGTAACCTGGTATTGAATTTCTGTGCTAGCAAATATGAAACTACAATGATTCGCAAATTTGACTCACGAACGTCTATTAATGTGGCGGTGCGAGGTGATGAATGGCGTCCTCTGTCCTCTGAGGCGAAAGGTCAAGCAAACACCCAGTAGCAGTCGGAATTCCCTGGGCCGTTTCTGCTCTGGTCCAGCCACACAAATTGAGCAACAGTCCTCGCCGGGTGAGGCTGCGTTGTCTCATTGTGAGACTGGGATGCATCGCCAAATACACGGACTGCAGGGTTGGTCACGTGACCTCGAGTGTTTGTCTCTCGTTCCTGCCCTCGCGAGCGATTCTAAGGACAAAGGGCGCGAGGATAATACGAATTATTCCTTCTCATTTGCACACGACCGTGCCGACACACGGAACTATGCACTAACTATGGGTTGAGGACTCGTACGGTAAGGTGGCAATGGTGAAGGGCGGGTCCCGGTGACGCACAGGAGGAGGAGGTAGGGTTTGTGATTCTGAATGGTGGGCATAAACAACGGTGAAGTGTCGGAAATAGTCGTCACAATCGGAGAGAAATAAAGGTTCCGAAAATGTCGTTAGTGAATATAAAAACGTGCGATATCATCGAGTGAATAGGTACAGTTTGAATAAACAAATGTACATTTTCATTTTATTTTTGTCACATTGTTCAATACTATCGGTAAATCCTAAAGGATAATTGTGGATATTTTACAATTGATGTGCGTTCTAGTTTTGTGTGCGTAGAGTGATTATAACGACCCATGCAATGACAATTATTAACAAGGGATGGAGGCGGCTGCAGGTAATGCAGAAAAAGGTGTGTGGCTGATTTCGATGGAAATTGAAAGAGAGATGGCGAGCTCACCGATTGAAACGTTTGGACGACCCGTGATATGATTTGACCGCTGACCTTCCACCTCGGAATACCGGGGTTCAAATCTCGATCGATCGACATGGAATTAATAGCGGGCAATGCGCGAATAGTTCTGGGGTTCTTCCTTTTCCCCTACCTCTCTTTCCACCATTCTCTCAACCAACATTCAAATAAACTTGTACCAGATATAACTAGGTGGTGAGGATCTAAGAAATACAGTAAATTGTCGTTAACACAATGTTCGCCATAACACGAACAAAATTTGTGTGCCGGAAAAGAAACAGAGATGTGGTAATATTTGGATGTGTTTAATAATCGGATTATATCAATTTTTATAACACAAACACCGATTATTTCGTTCACGTATAATTTATCTTAACGAGGCTGTGCTGTATAAATGCGACTGAAATATTAATGTGGCAACGGTTGCCCCATTGGAAGGCGGAAGAAACGACCAACGCTTCCGAAGCAACTGTTGAGGAGACGGCGGTAGTGGGGGCGGTGGCAGCGGCAGCGCAGCGAGGACGCTGCTCAGTTTGCGGTGTCTGAGTTCGAAACTCGGCGCGGAGTCGCTCCGCTGCGCCCCGCCCCTCCGCGCCGCGTCAGTGTTCGCGGAGCTTGTTAAATTGGCGGCGCGTCCGCCCCGTTCCACAGTTCCTGTGGTTCCTTCCACCGCGTTGCGTGTACACTGCGACTGTTGACCTGGCGAGAAACCGTAGTTACCTGCAATGAATGTGCAGGAGCCTTGCATCAAGTTGAGTGGAATGTGATGTCGAAATCACGTTATTGTGGTGAGAGAACACACACTTATAGAGATCTGAGGTTCGCAGGAGCCATTGTCTACACTTGTTCCGTTGCCTCGTATATTCCACATCGCATGATTCTGGAGTCACTAAAATGAATATTTAATGTTGCAACCACTTGACAGAAGCTGTGACAGTTTAATGTAGTAAATATCAATAGATTGTTTTTTGTTATTTAAGGTCGCATGAACATCTCGGTCATTAGCGACTACTATTGAAGTTAAAGGTGTGGTAACTATGAAGATTAAACGAAATGGTGATGATAAGAAGTGAAAGGACGAACACAGGTACAACCATGTCCGAGGCTGGACTCGAACCCGCGCCCCTTCGGTCCGAGATCACTACAACACTACTGCCTTAGCGATTTCGGCCACCGGACCAACACCGATAGATTTATTCAGCCAGATAAGAATTGAAAATCCGTTTAAAAAGGATTACAAATAGTATATTACGAAACGATGATGTAATGAAGGTGTGAAGAGAGATTATGGCACGAAATTGTCGCCTCACGCAACGGATAGTCGTCGGTTGCAGGGCGCATGAAACATGTCATACATCACACCTCCATCGCTTCAACTTCCTCGCAGTCTGCCCCCTCTCTCACCAGAGCTATCGCCACCGCTGTTGTCACCTCCGCTACCACCTTCCCAGCGCTCGCTACAGGCAGTAAACGAAGGCCCCCCTCCCCCGACACACACACACACATCTCATGCAAGAGGCGTGGGCGGGAAGCTGCCGCTCAAGCAGCGTACGGCGCGCGTTACTCACTCGAAACGTCTCGTAGTCGCATCGTAGGCGGACGAAGGTGTAAATCAAACGCGGGCGTTTTTCTTTAAGCGCGCGCTTCTTAAAGCAGCGGCGGGTCGCTGTCCTCTTCACACTACCTGCCGCGGCCGGGGTCGTTTTCGTCGTGCTTGCCTAGTAAAAGTCCCGCTAGTATACGATGGATATTTGCATAGTGGTTTGTACAAGCGAAGGCGTAAGTCTTTCTTCCGGAGACGATCGTCGTAAAGTTCCCTAAATGCTTTCTCTGCTTAGTTAAATATACGGTTGTCGCCGATAAAATTTCGATTTGCAACTATTCGCACGTCGTTTCACTTGATGGAAATTTTCACGACTGCAATTTCACCCCCCAATAGACGAAATTGTGTTGTTCTCTGTTTTACGCGTGTAGGCATTTGATTTGCGTGAAGTTTCTGTAACTGTTTTGAATGATGTAACGAATTAGATCGTGTAGTTTATGGCGCCGTATGCTCGGTTGGGTCCTGGGGAGGTGGTGAGGAGACGTAATCATCGCATTAACTGAATCCATCCGCGTAATTTGGGCGTCGTTGCCGTCGCTGCTCCTGGTGCGGAGGGTGGGGCTAGTCGTTTCCTGCCTTCCCTACGAGAACCAGACGCGCATTCCGCCACCACGCCCCCTATGGAAACGTCGTTTGGAAGGGGAGGCAAAACGAACGGGCGACCCCGAGACCGCTGTTTCTTCAGCAGGCGCGTTCGCGCCATCATCGCATTCCAACGTTGCCTGCTCCGGACACTGCCGTCACCACGGAGCTGTAATTGTTATCGTCCCTTTTTCAATTAGCATCTCCATTGTTTGTCCTCATACCAGAATTCTTTTTGTTGTCACATTCATCTTTTCACCACTCGTCTGCAAATCACCGGTGTTGTCCTCGCTAGTACCAAGAACTACAACTATTACTACCAACACCACCAACTCATCACCCAAACCATCATTTCCCCTTCTCTTCCACGTGCATGTCATCCGCCTGTTTCTACACGTTCACTTCTACGAGTGGTACCTTCATTACGCTCCCTTCTGTGTCACTATTCCTTCCCACCATCACATTCCCCACCACCACCACCTGCACTGCAGCCCCTCTCCAATCATCGCCCCCGCCGCTGTCCCGCTCCTCCGACGCCGCCGCGGGCCATAAGGAGCGACCACGTGTTCCGCGAGGGGAAGGGGGCGTGCCCCGCGGCGCTCCCAGACGCATTGGCTCCGCGCGCGGAGGGGGAGGGGCCTGGGATGTGTCCGCCGCGGTTGGCAGAGATGCTCTCGCGAGGCTCCTGCTGCGCTCTGCTCCCTCCGACGGTGTTGGAAAGAGAAGCAAGGGAATAGGAAATCTACGGACCTTTCATGACAGGTGTCATTACGTGGGAGAAAAGAAAGTCTGGATCTGATAACGAGTTCAATTTATTTTGGATGTTAATATTCCGCCTCCATGAAAGCCAACTCGTAGTTTTGAGTTTAACGTAAAACTTAAATTCTCTCTATTGACTCGCTTAATATTTTTGTCCTTGGTACAAAGAAGGTGGCAGAAAAAGCAAAAGAAACTAGTACATTCTTTTGCATGCGGAATTCCGATGAGGCAATGAAATAGCAGTGGGAATATCAGAACGTCAAATCTAAGGAAAAGTGAAATATTCCAGGTTCCGAGTACTCCGATGTTATAATCTTTAGCCGACTTCTTAATACGATAAGTCAGGAAAAGACAATTTGATTATATGGAGAATTTTGAATCCTTCTAATTCAAGAAAAGGATAATATACCCACTGGAAGTTCCTTAAAATATATTGCTGATTGTCGTAAAAATGAATGCGTCCAAACATGCGTGAGCGTTACACGTTTGAAAAATTGATCATTCAACTCTCACGATTCTAATATGTTTTTGTACACAAACAGAACCCTGTATTCTTTCCCATTGATTTCTCAGCTCCGAGAACAACAAGCGAGTTACAGCGAACATGGTATACGAGCCTCTGGCCCAAAGGCGCGTCGTAACAGACGCCGTCGAAAAGTCGCGTGCGGATTCTCCCCCAGGCGAAAAGTGGCAGCAGCCTTTGGGGGAGGGGGAGGGGCGGGGGACGTCGCGGTGGCTGCCTGCCTGCGCACGGCGTTCCCCTCCGCAGCGCTGACAGAGTTAAGTGACGGATCGAGAATAATTTAATTTGGGCTCCCCCTCCCGCTCGCCGCCAGAGCGTGCTGCCGCCGCGCGACGAACAGTCGCGAAGCGTGTTTTTACGGCCGTTGTACTCCGCCGGCGGGATCGCCTCACAGGAATAGGAACAGAACGCAAACTTTCTGTCTGGGCGGTTGGAATACTGCGACTCCTCGTTTTCTAGTGGCGGAGGTGGACGTTTATTCTTGATGGTGTACTTCACGCGATTGTTGATGTAGGCGTACGGCTACCGCCGCATCGCTATGCGCTGGGTGTATCGATCCGAATATTGCGTAAGACTCGGTTGATTTCAATATTGCGATTGCGGTCTGTGAAATACAGACAAACCATCAAAAAGCAAGCAATATCCAACCGTCTACAAAATCAAATTGTTTTCGTATATCTCTAGTCAACTTATGCACTTCATTTGTACAATAGGTTTACTCTGAAGCTGGTAGCCGTCATGCTCTGGCGATAACACTACAAGACACTATTGAATGTGCTATCTTCAAATTCGATACCGAGCGTCCTTCATGTTATTTCTTAATAACTTCTTCACGTAGCACTCACAATATTATTTTATTTCCTACGAAGGAAAGTAATTGTACTAGTAATGGAGCACCGCAGGTGGAGAATTCCCTCCTCCCGCATGTCCAAACGACATTAGAAAATGATTATCCATTGAAAGAGGTCGCATACTATAGTCACCAATAACAGTGTTCATTCTATAGAAAGGCCAATTCTCTTAACATTATGATTAGTCATTTCCCCCGAAAAGCCTCGGGCATCTTTGGTCCGCGTTCGTGTCAAAGCATTCTTGATAAGCTCACAATTGCTCACTTCATCTTGTATAAGATGCAGTCCGGCGCGGAGAACAAAGGGTGTCCAGAAGCCCACAAAGCCAATTCAATGGCACCAGCGCCAACAAATTCGTGAGCCAAACGCGGGGCTGCCTAACGATCCAGCAACGCCCCGCCCGCGCCGCCGCCGCCGCCGCCGGTGCCTGCAAGTTGCCGGTGGTGACAGGCGCCTCGGAAAGCTACCTTTCAGCGTGGAGCAATTCCCAGCGCCGGTGCCGTCATCACGGGGGCCTTTGTGAGCGTAACTCGCTCTCGGAGTCAAAGTTCCTCTCCCCGCTGCACCCCGCTCCGCCCCGCCTCGCTCCGGGTTGAGCGCGGGGGCCCCGGCGGGCACCCCGGCGGATTACGCGTCTCCGACCGCCGCCGGGCATCGAGCGACGACCCTCGGGCGTTAATCCGCTGGAACCCCTCCTCGCCTAGGGGTAGTGCCCCCCCCCCCGTGCTGTTCTACCAGCCCCGCCACCCTCGCTCGTCCCTCGGCGATCCGCCTCGATTCATCCGCTCTTTCCCTCGCCGCCCGCCCATTCATCCCGCTTTGGCCCTACCTCCCTCATGCCATGTCCGTTCGCCCGCGCCCTTCGGCCGGGTTGGGCGAGCGGCAGCGAACGGGCGATGGGATGGGAGAGCGAGTGGGCGGGGCCGCATGTCCGCGTGCGGGCGGGGGGGGGGGGGGGGGGGGGTTGGGCGGAGGATTTGGGGGGGGGCGGGCGGGCGGAGGGGCAGCCAGTGGGCGGGGGCGGGGCGGACGACGCGGGCAGTCGCGTCCCGGCGCGACCCACGGGCGCCGGGGGCCAATCCGGGGCCCCATCAATTATGCAGCGGCCTGCGGAGAGACGCCCCCGCCGCCGCCGCCTCAGCCTCCCAGAAGTTCACGGTTCCGCCACCCGCGCCATCGCCTTTAAGCCGTAGCTCAGCGCGCGCGGTCCCCTGGCGAGGGCGGGGAGGCGACCTGGCCGTTATTCCCTTCCTCATCCGCGTTCGCCGCCGCCGTCTTCTCCTCCTCCTCCTCCTTTTCTCTGGACTGGCAGGGGCGGTCTCCTCATTGCAGGTGGACTTTCGCAGTCCGTGATCTGATAAGCTTTTCAGTAAGCGACTCGCCGGGAAATGCGTTACAACTTGTCCCAAATTTAAGAAGATTTTTTTAAATCATGCGTTGGAATATTTTGATTATTCATCGCACTATTCGGTATACTCCCTTTCTTAGTATCTAAGCTCTTTCTTCATTCTTGATTCATTTTTTATTACATTTGTTCATCTCTTCTCTTTCGGAACTAACTGCTTGTATTTCACAAACTTCTGTCACATCCTCTAGGAGAAAATTCGATATTAATTATTAAGTTAATTAAAATTCGAAATGTTTTAGAAACATATCCTGTTCATTATGCGCAATAAGTTCAAAGTTGACGTACTATTCTGGAAACTAAATTTTTAATTCGTTAACTGCACTTTCGGACAACTCTTGTAATCACATTTTCATCCACTTTCTTCGACGTGTTCATGGACTGGATTCATGAGGTAATCGTATTATTGGGTTAGAATAGATGTTTCATTCATAAAAAGTATTCGCTTTCTGTTATTGGGTAAGTTTTACTCTTTTGTTTTCGAGTCGAAACACCATTTCTTGTGCGGTTAAGTGTACTAGAGAGTTGGCGGTCCCTCTTTAAGCCGTATCTCTGCCAACGCCCCGCCCGATTTCCCTCGCCTCCCATTTCCCACCCCCCATCCCCCCATCCCCGGCCTCATCGCTATCACCGCCACCACAGCGCTGCCGCCAGACAGGCGAGGCGCAATCGATAGTTCATACTGCCGTAGCCACCAACGCGTATTATTTATGTCAAAGCCCTCCATCATTAACGGTGCTTGCTGTGTTGCCATCGATTCCTGTAGGCTCACGCGATAATGTGGCAGATACCACCGATATTGTGAAATCTAAACGCGATTTTTGATAAAATGGTTTATCGGGTGATGCCATCTTGCTTCCAGCACGTTTTCCGTTAAATTGATGATCATTGGGCGCTGGAGAGGACCTGGCATGCGGTATTTTTATAAAGAGATGAATGCAGTGTGATGCTCGTGGCGTACCTCAGGGGCTATTTCATGAAGTGGAGCGGTAGCTACATTTCTGAATACTGTAGGTACGGAGGTATGTGTTCTGATGGATATCTTTTACATTTTTATGCAGGAAATTAAAGTTACATTGTAGAGAAGCTACTTCTTCCACGAACATATGGAATTGCTTCGCACAAGGATTACGTGTTAAACCGATATCACCTGTTTCATCCAGCTGGTTCGCTCTTTGCGTTCAGAGATTGGATTTGTCGATTCCCTGTCTCGTATGTGTGATTTGATTCGTCCCGATTTCCCTTTCGTTCTCTGTAAATCACGTACGCATATTTTGTATTCGCTCTCAGAGCTGTTTGTTTTCGAAAGGGAATAACGGAGATTTTGGAATGGTTCAATAACTTTGATGATGGAATGAATTATGTATATTGATAATCTTTATTCTGTATAGCTAATGGCAATTAATTTTCTTTTCGCTCCGAAACATATTCTTTAGAATAAATTAATATCGCGCAATTTTGCAGAAAATGAATACGGTTGGTTGTTCTAATGATCAATTTGATCGCAATTTTATTTTGAGGAGCTTGAAACACGCCATCTCATAAACAAGCAATTTGAACAGCTCGTTAAGGTTCTCAATCAATTTGGCGATGTTTTTCTCTATGAAACTCTGTTCTCGATTCTCCCCATTAAGGAACGCCAAATTATTTCTAGTTTTCGATTGACATGTGTTCGTTATTTCGATTGTGCGTGTCATAGTTTTCGAATTCACGGAAATAAAAGTACAAACAAGAAAATCGTTTCTGGGAATTAAAAGAGCGGTATCAATCGGTGATCTTCATCCCTCACTTTTTTAATGGTGACGTCGTTTTGTTTAATGTATCGTACTGATGATAATGTTATGCAATTTTTTCGTGTTTTTTATCTGCTTCCCAAAATGTATCGTCCAAACCTTCCAACATCAAAAAAATGTATTTTCGGTGTCGATTTCGATATGAAATGAACTCGCCGTTTATATCCAAATAATTTTGTGTGTGATTGGAATTATATTGTATGAGGTAGCTTTGAAGAAGCTGCTTTGAAGAAGGTAGCTTTGAAGAAGACAATTTGTTAGAATGATGTGAGAACATGTACATAAGTCGGAGGGTCCTTTCAACCATACACCATATCAATTATAATAAGTATTTGAAAGTGTATTCAAAATTCAGTGTTTTGCAAGATTTATTTCCTTTACTCGGCTCAGGTCTATATAAGTCATAATAAAAAAGGCTTACTTATTTAATTGAAAGAGGTAATATGTCATTAAAATTTATTTGTATTAGTTTAACAATTAAATTGTATTAAAATTATTATTTTCATAAATGTTTATGTAAAAATTTTAAAAAAATTTTTTTTTATATTAATATTTATAATTTTTATATTCTCAATAAGACTCATTGATAGTGTTACTCGTGTATCACAGTATTAATAACATTAAGTTTACATGTCTTTATGAAATATACACAAAGTCCTTTATGAAGTGTTCCAATATTGTGATGAATCCATATTAATAAATATAATTACGGCTTATATGCGTATTTCTACAATCATTCTTCCTGTCTCAAATTATCTGCATTTGTTTTTCGTGCACCTCCCCCCCCCCACACACACACACACTCATGGCCGCTCTTACTCCTGTTCCCGTTCCTGTGATTGGTTAGTGAACGATTTGGGTGGAACGTCGATTCACCTTGGTCCGACCAACCACCTCCCTTTCTTCACGTTGTCTAATTGACGCGGACGATGACGTAACCAGCTAAAGATTTCTAAGATCCCCTTAATGAGTCTCGGACTTCGAAGAGTCAGGTTTTAGAATATATATATATATATATATATATATATATATATATATATATATTTTTTTTTTTTTTTTTGTTGCGGGCGGAGCGTATATAACATCTTCTTCAGTAAACTACTCGTAAATAATCCATTGTTAAGTTGCGTCGAAACGATGTAAACGACGTTCCGCCCTTTCAAAGAAGGATGGATAATACTTGCGAGGGATTTCTGAGTGGTCTATTCTCTTTCGCTTCAACGTATGAAGATTGTCACGTTGGGTGCGGTTTATTAAAATATGAAGTTCCTAGAAATGAACAGGTAGGGAAGTCACAGCACTTCACTTCCCCTCACCTCACTACCCTGAACTGTAATGTCTTTCTTACACGTCCGTTTCACTGCACTTTACAACACTTCACTGCACATAAGTAATAGTAAAATAATAATAATAATAATAATAATAATAAAACTCAATTCAATTATAAGAAAAAATCAGTTATAAAAATTGATTCATGTTTACTATAAACAACGGAAATTTCACATTTGATGGTTTCTTGGCGGTCGAAACGATTGGACGAGATCGTTATACCGTTTCATGATCGTAATTACATAAAAAAATATTTTGATATTCTACGTATTAATATGTTATGTAATTTAAGTGCAACGCGTTTTTCAAATTCAGATATTGTATGCATTTACCCAAAATAAGTCTAAAATGGGAGGAAAAACAATACGTTATTAATTCCCTTTCAAAAAGTATCAGATTCTGCTGCAACTTACTTACGTTTATTCTGAAACTTTCCGTATAGAGTAGTACTGGGAACGCGATCAAGTGATATCGCCACCGGAGTCAACACCGGCGAGCAAGTAGAACACAATTCGTTCGCCTAAATTACCCTCAATGCGTTCGAGTTGAAACGAGTTGCCCGATCATAATGGGAAGTGGTCGTATTGACCATGGTGAAGCTCTGGGGCGACAATAGCGCGGAGAGCGGGTTGGTGGAGCGAATGTATATTTCACGGGATCGCCTTACCCGAGGAGGAAGGACGTATGACTGGACGGGGCCTTTGCTGTGTTCTGTAATTTCATCTCAAAACACAGTACGTGTTGGCAGTACTGACATGCTGCGGTGTAAATGATTAAGGAATAATGGCAGCTGGATGAATAGAATATTATTTCACGCTTCTTACGCTGGAGGCAATCTTTAATGACGTTAAATGTGTACACGAGAATGCTGTTGGTGTTATATATCGTGGTCGTGAAATTTTCCGAGGTCGAATGTTTCATTTTGCCGCATTCAAGACGTTTAATTCTTGAATGATGCCATTGTTGCAGTGAAGTTAACAACTTCGATTCCATACGAGTTTTTGTTTATCGATTCGGTGTTTTTACAACCATAATTGCAAGGTCAATGATTGTCTTTTTAAAGTAAACAAAAACTTTATTTACTCTGTTTATATATTCCACTTTTTCTAGTAACATTTGAGGAACCTTGCGGTTATATAGGTAACTTAGCCATGCAAACTGGTTTCGTAATCTTCAAAGGTCGCAATTGTATACGATGGTAATCGTGGTACCGATTGAGTCGTTCGTTACAGAAGAAAGTGAGCAAACTTCTCCTGGAATGCCATAATACTTGGCAGATGTCTTATTGACACAACTCTTCGACACCCCCCTCCCCCACAGATCTCCAAAATAACTAAAATCGTTATACCGGCCGGGAGCTTAGAGTTTGTCCCGGCTGCGGCGGTGCGCTGCTGGTGGGAGTCCTGGTATGCTCTACACTAACGGGACTAATGACCAAAGCAGTTGACGCGCCCGGATTCACGAAAAACAATCCATCAACTAATATCTTTATCATCCCACCATCCCCATCTCCACCGCCGTCTTCTCCAAACCACCACTGCAACAATGGTTACCACCACTGCAACAATTGTTACCATCACTGCAACAATCGTCACCACTACTGCAACAATTGTCACTACCAATGTGAACTCTACCAACTGCAGCAGCAACAAAAACAAACCGCCATTGCCACTACAGCTACCATTAGCTCCTATTTCAGCCAGCAGCAAATCCACTGCAATCGCTACCATTGCGTCGGCCACAGACAGCGCAAATACAACGTGCAGCGTGGCGCGGTGCGTTCAGACTTATATCATGTTGTGCACTTGTTCGCAGCCGCGTTGCCTGGCGGACAGACCTATGCTTTGCAATCGGCATTGTGCGTTTTTTGTGTTCCCCCGAAGCATCCTACTAAAAGCTCACGAGGTGGAAAATATTGTTTCGCTTTTGTGTTCACGCGGAGGTTGTGTTCGGAAGCAGTTCAAGTCGGGCATAACGCCCGATATAGCTTTGGATTAGTGTTTAGTTTTTACTCCTTGCTTTCCCCTTGCGGCTGAAGCAGAGAGACAAAATATAACAGAACGCTAAACGAACTCTGTGGCAGGAGAGGGAACGTGCGAAAAACACGCGTTGCTTATGCAAATTTGATCAGGAATGACATTCCGAGATGCATAAGTAAATAGTTCATAGGTCATTGATTGTTTTAGAAAGAAAATAAACAGTGTTCGGAACTGTAAAACAGCCCAGCCAATGTGATATCAAAAAGAGGCACAACCCTGCGCATTTCAAACATGCATTTCGACTTATAAGAAAAAAATAACCTACTTAGAGATATTTTTATATCATTCCAGCTCACCATTGTATATTACGTGGCACTGATTGTCAGAGTCGTATAAAATGAAATAATAGTTTATGAATCGACTTTCAAATTGTTGTGCGGTTGAGAAATATTGAATTTTGCGTGAATAATTTGATTTTTTTTTTCGAGTAGATTATGTAAAATTTCATTACGTAAAATCGTTGAGGTACGAAAAAAAGAATTGTCCAATATTTCAACATATCGAGGTTCGAGTCGCAAAACGAATAAAAAATGAAAAGAATGAAAGCAAATTCGTAATACTAAAGTAGGTATTCAAACGATCGAAGTCGAAGATATGGAACTTCCATCCTGTATTTTGAGAGAGGAATAGAACACCAGTGTAGAATCTTTTAGGCAGAAGTTTATGTCGAAACCCAACCGTAAACAGCACCTCACAACCGATTCGTTTGTCATCCGATAATCTGATTTACGTCTCCGAGCCATCGAAACGTGTTCGAGTGGCTTCCGCAGCAGCTGCTACAAGCGCAAAGCGCCGGCGGGCGGCTCTCAAAGGCACGCAAAGGTCAAGAAACCCGCGGCCGGCCACGCCCCCTCGTCTCCCTCGCAGCCTCTTCCACTTCGCCTAATTCCATTGTGCGCCCGCGTGCTTCCATTAATCACGTTACGAATGTCGCGCCCACGTCCTCCCACGCGCCAGCTAGCCCTCACCTCTCGTCCTTCTGTCAGCCGCTGACGCCCTCCTGGGTTGTTTAAATGTCACTGCGTCGTTAATTCGTCTCCGGAAGACGTGGCTGTGTCCGAAATGTGTGTCGTGTGTACGTTGCGCGTCAAGTAAATTTGTCCACCGCGCTTTGCTGGAAGTCGGCGTGGGTAGTATGCGAAAAATAATTACATCTTGTCTGGTAGATTATTTATAACGGAAGCGGGTAGGTTAAGAAATTAAAATGATGCAGTAATAAATGATGACTTCAAGATCGGTCGGTTGGTCGTGCGTGCGTGCGTATGTGTGGTGTGTGCTTTCGTATGCGCGCGTGCGTGTGTGGGTGGGTGTGCGCGCGTGTGTTATGTGTTGGATTAATTTCTTTCTGCTTAGTTGTGGAGATCGTTGTAGGGAAATAAATGTTTTTGCGAAAAGATTGCGTTATTTTTGGAAGAGTACATGTAAAGTGTAGAAAAGAAACAAAACAATTGTCTTCCTATACGATGTTATCCATGATAACTTAAATTGAAATTAATAATCACGGATGAAGAAATCTCGACCCTCATGAGCGAGTGAACTGAAAAGAATGTTGTTGTATCGATTATAGTATGTCTCACATCCTATACTCACGAGCTATTTCTGTCTGTCCCTCTGTCCGTCTGTCCCTCTGTCCGTCTGTCCCTCTGTCCGTCTGTCCCTCTGTCCGTCTGTCCCTCTGTCTGTCTGTCTGTCCGTCTGTCCGTCTGTCTGTCTGTCTGTCTCTGTCTGTCTCTGTCTGTCTGTCTCTCTCTCACTCTCTCTCTCACTCTCTCTCTCTCTCTCTCACCCACTCTCGTTCTCCCCTTCTCTCAACGCCTAGGTTATTCGCTCAGATGTCCCGATCGCGCTGTCGTAGGTGATAAACGATTCGGCCTTAAGTTGTATCCCGCGTCTTACAACATCGATAGAATTTCCTTTCGCCTCCAGCTATTGTGCTACAAATTCGCGCATAACCCCTTGCACCATCGGCCAGGATTTACTTTCACCGTCATCGCGCGTCGCCTCAACCTCTGCGCAAACACGCGTGCCGCACGGGGGCTCACGCCACCCTTAAACCTGCCGGGACGCACGCGGGCCGAAACCCGCGCGATCGCACACTCACGCATGCACCTCCTCTCTGGCCACGCGTGTTTGTCCCGCGCACACGCGCCGGCCGCGGGTGGGGGGAGCAACACGGTGGCGCGGCTCGCGGGCATAGTATCGATAATCGTTCGATTAACGCGAGCGCGCTCTCGCGATTCTGCAACATTACTCCTGCTCGTCAAAGAATGAACCGCGGTAATGGAGGTGGAGGGGCAAATGAGAATTCCGCGAGGGCGCTGTGTACAGCAGGGCCCTGGGGGCGTGGCGGGGGCGGTAGGGTTGGGATGTGACGGAGCAAAGCGCTGAGGTCGAATTGGAGGCAGAGAGGGCGGCGGGGTAGCCTTTAGCAGCACAGTGTAGGGAAAAAGACGATCAGCGTTTGTGGTGATGAAGGAATTCAGACGAGGTGAAAAAGTGAATGGTTTGAATTTACGAACGGATTGAAGATGACGGTGGGTTCATGAAGATACGGAGTGTGTACATGTCATTTGAGACACTTGATAGAACTGTTCGATGTAGTGGTGTGCGGTAGATTATGAAATCAAGTATTAGTTTACAAATACGAATAATTATAAAGTTGGTGAGATAAAGTGAAAACCCTAAGTTGTAGAAACGTCCATATATAAATTGAGTTTACTTGGAAGGTGGAAAACGATTTGTCGAATGCAGGCGAAATCCTCAAACAGTTGGAGGAGTTAAATTCTGCAAACGAAACTGAGAAGGCGTCTTCTGGTTGTAATATGCGATGTGTGGGGGTGGGGATGTGAGTATCTGGTATGTAATCATCGTTGCATTGCAGCCAGTGCGTGAAGAGGCAAGCGGGAACGGGACAGCGTCGCGGTTTAATGGGGAGTTTGCGTTTGACTGCGGAGTGGGTCACAACCGAAACATTTGAAGTTTCGAAGCTTGAGAATTGTTGTCCTATTTAATGCATGGAATTCGTAGAACTCGGACAGTAAATACGATTAAATGGACAGTTTCGAGCAATTTACTCGTGAATAAAGCGCAGCTTCAGAATGTGTCCAAATAAAGTGAGTTTCAAAACATAACTTCACTTTGACTTCACTCTGGAAATAGTCCTGAAAGGATTACAAAACATACTCTATACAGACATAATGTTTTCCATTTTGTGTGTGAAAGAGCAATTTTTCAGCACTCTTCAGGCATTTTTAGTTGTCGTGCAGATACGTTAACTCGTTTTCACAAACACTCCTTCCCATGTCGCAATGTTCTTTCTTTTTTCCGTTGTCCGGTTGTCACCCTCATTTCCTTTGTTTCCGCCCGCTTCTCCCGCGCATCCTTTTAACCGTCTTGTTCTTTCCTCATTTCATGAACAACAAAGGAACTATCCGCATTGCTCCGCCCTAGTTTCATACGCGTCGGTCTCCCTCTCTCATGACGAGCCGTGGAGACAGTTGCGGAGGCAGGATTTTAAATCCAACGACGGACGTGTTCATCTGTCATCCAAGGAGATGCGGGTCGCTTCTTCTCTGAATTCTCGACTACGCCTACCCCCTTCCAGCCTCCGACCATTCCCCTTGCCCCCGTTGCTCGTCACCCTTTCCGCCGCCCCATTCACTTCACTGCAGGCGCTCCGAGGTGCCCTAATTTCATGTGGTAGACGGATGACACCCCGTCGCTTGGGTTCTCTTCGTCTCCATCGCCATCCTCGCGCACGCTGCCTCGCCCCGCCCCAATGCTGCACTCCTCCGCAACAGCCCGCCCCCACTCTACACCCCTTCACCTCCCGCCCGCGCAACACTCACCCCGCGCGCCACCGCTTCCGCTATTGACCTTCCCTTACCCCGGCCCCGCCCTTCTCCGCCCCTGTCCTATCGCCCCCCCCCCCCCCCCCCCCCCGCCTTCGCCCTCGCCCGCCCCGTCCCTGCCATCGCCTTCACCTTCGTCCTCGCCTTCACCCTCCGCCTCACCCCTCACGCCCGGCCCTCGCCCTCGGCCCGTGTTACGCTGCGAGGCGCGCCCGCACGTCTTGCCTGCCTGTCTCTGGCGCCGGGCTACGTTTGCAAAGGTCGCGCACGCGGTCCGCCCCGCCCCGCCCCGCCCCTACCCGCCTCGTTCGTACCTCTGTGACGGGACGTGCCCGAGATAGCAAGCCCTCGCGCGCAGCATACGTTCTCCAAATGACACGTCACTCCTTTGGAGGAGAAATTTCGCCTTGAGTTTCACGAGCGGCGAGCTTCAAGCTGCTTGATAATGCAAGTTTAATTTCAAGTTCTCTTCGTCCTTTGCCCAAATGAGTGGGTTGGAGTTTGTAATATTGGATTTCGCGAAAAACCTTGTACAAAAACGTTATTTTAAATCCTATATTTAAGAGTTTTTTGCCGTTAAAGATATGTTTGATTTAAAATGCGAGTTATAATATACTCAAAGAAAAACAAAACTGTGAATTTCATCTATTCGTGAGCCCACAAAACATAGAATGGATATCTCGAAATAACGTGTCCCTGACATTTACAAGTTTATTCACTGTTATTCACCCGCGAAAACGGTGGACGCCCGGTCGAGTCGCGGAGCAATTTCATTTATATTTCTACGGCTTCTCACCTCATTAGAGCGAGCGTGTCGTATTATAATTGAGTTCGCTCGTGTGAATTGAAATATCACTTTTGTATGATGTCGGGGAATACGAAGCCTGTCTCTTGGGTTGAATTCGTCTCCCCCCCCCCCCCAATGGTCCACTAACGCTAACGTTATTTTACGGCCGTTGTTGCGTCACGGCGTCGTCCCTCGCCAAGCGTTTCCTTCTTTTCGTGAAGCGCTCTCCCGGGTGAATCTTGCATGCTAACGCAACTTCGCGTTGACGTCGGGACCTTAACTTTGAGGTGTCGCTCTCAATGTTTCAACGAGGGTAGCGTGCAAATTGAAATGAAAAATCCAGCATCCTTTTAACGCTCTGTTTTCTTCTTTTGCAGGTGAGTTCCTCCTGAGTTTCACCGGCTGTTGAACGGTCGTTGTGATGCGGTGAGTTCTGACGAATGATTGGATTGCATGGTTGTGAAATGGCAGTCGGTAATGCTTGTACGGCACGGAAAATAAGTACGTGTAGAAGGCGTTATTCACATGGCGTTCGTACAACGATTTGATCAGAAGTCGAAGAACGTGCTTCTTGAAATCAGAATTTCGTGAAGTAACAACTTGAGACTGCAACCCCGTAAGAAAAATGCCGCCTAAAAGGAATGCAAATTGCAATTGAAATGTAAAGTTGGGATTGCCATTGAACTTTGCTCTTACGTTCGAAATGAAGTTGTAAACGCGATATGGGCTTTATGACTGCTGAAAGAGTCTGCAGGCAAAACACGCTACCACAGTAATGATTAGGATACGTTGCAATGTGTTTTCAAATGACGTGTTATATCTCACGATTAGTGTGTGGAAACCCGAACTTTGTATGACCGCTAAGCACGCGTGCATGTGAAGACTACCAACAGGTCATTTGCTTTGCATTTGATGTGGAGAAGTGGAAATTGTACATCCAGAAGGATCTGTAAATAAGTAATTGTTATAAGCACCAACTCAGAAAATTCTGGACGTCAATGTCTTTGTATTTTAGTGTATGAAATAATGACAACAAGGGATGATGCGATTGAAACCAAATGACACAAATAGAGCAAAAGTTAAACATTTCCCTTTCTGCAAATCCGAACCGAATCTGCCCATTGTCTCATGAAATATTTGATGACAAGGAAGAAACGAGTGTCGAAAGTTTGGAAGTTGCGGAGGGGAATACGTCGAAACAACTGTCAAACGCAAACGGAAATATTCATGAATTCCAACAGCCGAGACAAGGGGTGCATTCTTTGCGTGTAATCAATATTCTAGATAAGTACTTCTGAAACTTCCAGAAGGCGTTTCATTTCTTTGTAATGAAGGATTTTACCCCTGATCTAAGCCTTTTGTAGTGAAAGAATGGAAGAGGATATCGAAAGAATATGTCATTATTGAAAAGAAAGGGTAATAAGATTAGAGACAAAGAAGACAGACTCTTTTAGTCTTGAGAAGAGCGAACCCGAAATATATTCTGCGATAATGACGTATTATTAGAAGATTTGTCCATGATATTATATTTATCATCTAATGAATATTTTGAGTAAAGTCCAAGAATCCTTATCCGATTCGGTGAAATCTCCTATCATGTATATTATTCTTGGGGGAATAAAAGGTGTCAGTTCTTGGATATCCGCTTAATAATTCATATCTGAGAAATGTTACAATGGAGTCTGTACACTAGAAGGAATATACTGGTAATTATCATATCAGCTAGCATTATTTGGAGTGTGTGAATTTTCAAATACACATCGCAGAATTGAAGAAAGTTAGTTCTGCTCTTTACATGAAAGATTGGAAGATGGGACATATTCATTTCTCGGGAACTTCTCCAAGTTGTAATATCTACTCCATTTTCTTCAAACGGATGTCTAGAATGTAAACAAAGGAAATATAGTATTGAACTCATTCCTAGCCACAGACGCTATCAGCAGCCTCACAATGCACGAACCTGGTCGTTGAGAACCCCGCGTCACATGCTGCCTTATGACCCAACCTAACGCGATCCTCACCCTCCGCGCGTCAGTCTTGGGGTTGCAGATCGCTAAATCGAGCGAACACACGTGGTAGGGCGAGGCAGCAGGCGGGCCAGGCCAGGCCGGGCAATACCTCCGCCCCCACGCCTCAGCAAGGGCCTCACGGCGGAGCCGGCCGGAACAGGAAGGGTCGCGAGCGCTCGCCACGACTTCTCGCACGTGAAGTGCACACTTCCCTCGCTTCGAGAGGCGCGTCGCCACACAACGGCTGCAGGGCGCCCTCGAGCCCGCTGCAGGGCGGCGGGCCGTCTGCCCCCCCCGCTGCCAACCACGCCCCGCCACGTGCCCCCCCCCCCCGGGGGCCCCCCCCCGCCCTCCCCCCCCTCCCCGCCCCGCCCCCCCCCCGCCCCGAGGCCTAACGACTCGGCGGCTTATTAGAGCGTCGGCGATGTTAATGGTAATTATGTTAATACGGGGCGCATTATCTGACGGAAGAAGGTCGGGCTGTTGGAGGCGCTCCCACCTTGGCTCGTTAAGAGAGACCTGCTCGGCGCGGAGGAGAATGGAGGGGGCGGGGCGGTGGAGCGCCGCCTCGTGCGCCCCCCGTGAATCAATTACTTACTTGGTAACAGGCCCCCGGCGTCGCGCCTGGGCCACCCCTTTGGGACGGAAGCTGTCGCCCTCCTCTTCGCGGTCCCCCGAGTCTTCTTGGCTTGAGAGGCGTCGGCGTCGGCGTCGGCGGCGTCTCGTCGTGCTTTGGTCAGGTTACCCTTGTCTTACAGGGCTGCTTCAAAATATGATGGGCTGGTTAAAGAGACGGGGGAGAAAGTGTTTTCCACTTTGAATTTTCGACGGCCTCTTCTTCATTTTGGGTATTAAGCAATGAAAATTCCCAGGTCGGATTTCATCGGGATAACGCTAGTGAATTTCAAATTTGCTAAAACCGTTGGAGAAGCAGAATAGGGTGTCACCTCTAAAAAAATTGTGTTAATTTCAGTACAAATCAATGTGATGAGTTGGGAGAGATGATTTGATAGGATAACTCCTGTGACGTTAGATTGATCGAGATTCTCACTTGGCAGTATTAACAATTCTATTTTAGTACAGAGGTTAAGGTACCTCGATTGAAACGTTACGAAAGCGTCTTAACGTGAGTGTAGTTCGTTCGAGTGTTTATACAGCAGAAGCAGCTTTTCGAAATCCTTCTGCATAAAAGACTGCATCCGCTCTAGTTGTTCCGAACTTTGAAGATCACAATTTCGTTCTCTGAAGCGCAAAGCGAGTGCTCTTGGCTCTCAGGATTACGCAACGGTACAGGCTATGAGAAATTTCAATGTCGACCGCTACGGAGCTTTGAGAAATGTAGAGATCAAAGAGACGTACCTCATTGCCCAACCTGCAACAAACTGCGACCTGAATGGATCGCTATACCTCTTATTTCATCGGGTAATTTGGCTGTATCTCCAGCTCTGTCCGAGATACGTGGTTTCATTTATGTTTTGTCCAGAATTATCTTACCTCCCCATTTGAGATTCACGAAGATGTATACTTTCCTGTTTTTACACTGGTATCAGTAGGTGAATTAGATTAGTTCTACGCTCTGCCCATCCGGAATCGAATTTTTGAACCTCGAATCGCGAGCTCTTGGATCTCAGAAAGAGTACGTCGCGGTGCAGGCTACAAGAAATGTCGATGTCGACCACTACGGAGCTGTCGGAAATGCAATTTGGACACCAAAATTGTGTCTTCGGAAGAGCGGCCCGTCCCTGTCGGTTTGCTCCGCCCACGGAACGATGCTCTTCGCTCCAGATGCAGCATGCCCTGACCCTTGAGGACAAGGGCGCCTCACACGCGGATCGGCGTTATTTTCCTTCCCGTGGCGGGGCTGGGGGCGGCCGAGGGGTCACGAGCCGAAGCTTCTCGCGAGCTGCTCGGTCGCTGCCACATTCACCCGGCGCGAGCGGTGCGCATACAGGGCGGGCAGCCGCGTGGGCAATGGCGGGCGCTGAGGGGGCGGTGTGGTCATGTTCGTGGGCGAGTGAAGTGCACAGGAAGAAAGGATTGTGGTACGCAAAGAATGGAGAATGCGTGGGGTTGAAAGGAAGTGAAATACCTTGAGTCGATAATAGAAATGGTCGATAGATAGATAAATAGATTGATGGGTAGATAAATAGATTGATGGGTAGATAAATAGATTGATGGGTAGATAAATAGTTGATAGTAGATAATATTGATAGGTAGATAAATATATTGATAGGTAGATAAATGGATTGATAGGTAGATAAATGGATAGATAGATAGATAGATAGATGGATAGATAGATGGATAGATGGATAGATAGATAGATAGATAGATAGATAGATAGATAGATAGATAGATAGATAGATAGATAGATAAATAGATTATAGAGTCAGAATTCTAAAACAATTTCAAATTGACGTGAAGGGGGAGATGGAATAATTACTTAATCTGGCTATGCCATTAGCTATTCTACAAAGCTCTTTAAACGCGGTAGTATCGAAATGTACATTTCGCTGCTCTTCAACACATTGCACCGAACTTTAATTCCAATTTTATTGTATCCGATTGGCGTAGCGGCGGACTGCGTGTCTGATCTCACATTATCGCTCTCTAAATGTCAAACTCGTTAGTAAGAGTTGTCGACGCAATCGTGTTTGACCTCCAGAGCACCACCACAACTGCCTTTATTATTCGAGTTTCACATCTATTTTTTGTGTTAACCGCTACTTGTCTAATTAGCGTATTGTTTACGTCAACTTTCCTTGATTTCTAGCATCTTCAGAAAACTCTAGAAAATAGAGATAATGTAAACGCCTGAAACATGTATATCAAATGTCTATGTGTCTTTGTGATCTGCCTTTTACTATCTATTATCGAAGTTCTTTACTATTTATCTTGATATATTGTGTACGGTATCTTCACTTTTCTTGGTCAAAGCCTTAATAAGAAGCATCTTTCCAGATCGGCAAGACTTCTATATTAATGTAATTAATTTGTTAAATTTAACTCGTTTCGTCTTCTAGGCACAAGTACTACTATGTAGTTTGTTTCCCTTCGTCCGCCTCCTTCTCGGAATCGCGTTCTCTGCAGCGCCTCAGGTCGTCGCGGCGCCGCGGCGCGCCGCCTTCTGGGCCCCGCCCGCGTCCCGCCTGCGCCGGCTGCTGCTGCGGTCCCGTGCGTGCGCGCGTTCCTCCGCGAGGTCACAGGGCGTGGCTCGCCGCGACCCCCCGTCCGCCTCGCCCGTGCCCTACTCACGTTGCGCCTGTCCGCCTCGGCGGGCACTGTTGGCACGTACTTTTGCCTACTGGATTGCTCGTGGCTGTCCTGTATGGTTTGTTTGCGTGTCTTGTCAGCTGCGCGGGAAAAGGCTGGTTATGACGTGATGAGAAGTAATCACTAGTGCGAATTTGAATTGTACGGGTGTTGTCAGTTCTTATGTGGCGTGGCTTGGCGTGCTCTGTAATTTCATGAAGAGTTCTACTCTTTTGAATTCATTTTGTGGTTTTTTATTTTTTATTTTTATTCTTACTAAAAAGCTTCTTGCTCTGCCTTAAATTTGTAAAAATATTAGTAAACTGATAGAGTTTACAGATGGTGCTTTGCAACACCAGAAAGAGGAATGGGTGTTGCCATTAGTAAATCATTGCCTTTATGTTTGTACGGCATGAGACCAGTCAGTTTACTTCCCTTCTAAAATATTCTTCCAACTGCAACGTCCTGTTTGCCCCCAATTTACACGATTTTATCGCGAAAGGTTTGACTTTCCAACTCTGTACTGTGCATCGGTACGCGTGCTTTTGAATACGGAACCGATAACAGTACTTCCCTTCCACATCCACTCTTCCCATAACTTCCACATTTAGACCTTCTGTTCGTCCTCAAACGCGACCATTAATCACCGCAACCCTTGACACTGCGCCTCCAGGACGGTCGCCATTCCTTCTGGCCGCGTGGTGGAAACCTCCGCCGTCGTCATGGTCGTGGTGTCCCGCGTAGCGCCGGGAACTCGAGCCGCAGATTTGGAGGGCGAGGGCGCGAGTGGCGCTGCCCCTTCCCAAACGCGGCGGGGGGGGGGCGCGGAGGCCCGGATCGCGTTTCGCCTCTTTCCATCACGCTGTCGTGGGTGGACATCTCGCACACGCGGCCGTCGCCCTTAAATCTTGCGGCCGGGGCGGCCCCCTGGGAGACCGACGCCCCGCCTCGCGCCGCGCGCGAGTGGCCCTGAGAGGGCGCGGGAGGCAGCCTGCTCGAGGCCGGGTGCTTCGTTCCTTGTAATGAGTAGCGACCGGAATTTATTGTAATAAAAAATGCATAATATGTGCATACATGTGAGCTTATTTTTTCCAAAGCATGTAAGAAAAGATAGAAAACGTATAAAGATAGAAAATAAATAAAAACTAATTACTTGTATTATAATTACAATCGGTCGAGAATTATTGAATTCATTCATTATTGTGTTCAAAATTGTTCTCTACAAACATTTTCCGAGCAAAGATGTCGCCGATACGTTCTTAACGAGGATTTGGGGTGGCTGAAAGTAGGTTCTACCTCTACAGAAGAAATTGTACACGAGACTTCACTACAAAGAAGAATAGATTCACCACGAAGATGTTTTATTCGAAATATAAAATACGCTCACGGTATATCACAATGTTTATGAGGAGCTTGTGTTCAAGTGAATAGTAGTATCGTTTAGCCAGTGATGGATCCGGGCGGGGAGGGTTAAAGGCAATATACCCCCCTCCAAATCAAAAAACGCGGTAAGACAATTTTGTGTAAGAAAAATATTTGTTAGTTTTCGATCGAGTAATGAATGTTCTGTTTGAAACATTACCAAGAATGAGACTGAAATTACTTTTTTTCTTAAAAATCCGCTCATCGTGTACTCAAAGTACGCAGTAAGGGGGGTAGGGGGTACGTTTGACAATTCATGGTGGAGATATGGTGGTAATAGAAGCGCAGCAGCATTACATTTGATTTGTAAGAAAGATGATTTTGTAACAAGTATTGTAAACGCGCATTCTAAATGTTCCTTTTCGACGTATAAAAACATTAAAATGTAGTGAAATATATAATAATAGGTAAAATATGTAAAAACATATAATTATACTAAAATATGTAGAATAAAAATAGTTGTAATTTATTCAGAATATCTTGTAAGCTCTAAAAAAATATTATTCAACGCAGGTATCTAGTTCCTGTAAAAACGTGTAATTACATGGAAATCCTTTCCCTACTAATGAGACAGACGCATGTGATGTGCACGGGATTAGTGGGTTAGTATTCCTTTGCAAGAGAATTTTTGTGAAGTTAATAATTATGTTATGGAAAATGAGAGCAAAAGCAAGGGAAATTGATATGCTAAAGTATAAGAAAACAAAATTACCATTATATTAAATTTATTTAACCATTGTCAAATCGCATTTAATAACTATTTTTGTAATGTTATAATTCTTGAAATGTTTGTCGTTGAAATATGTGTCGAAATATTTGATAACTGTCACATTTCTGTAAAAATGTACCTACGAGTATTAATGAATATATCGCTTTGGATAATCCCAGCGTTTCCCCGTAAAAATGTACCTACGACTATTAATGAATATATCGCTTTGGATAATCCCAGCGTTTCCCCGTATTTAAAAATAATAAGTGAAATTTCGTAATACTTTTGCGACTGTGGTTGTTTGAGATTGACTTGCAAATTTAAGAGAGATTTGCCAAATGTCAAAGGATGTTCCCTTTAGTACAGCTCAATGTGGTATCATCTAATAATACAAACATTTCCCGCCCAACGTCTATCAGTCAGAGTTCTTTGTTTTCTCCCATCGTTTTCCAGCTCTCCGACCACATTTCCTGCATGTCACTTCATAACCAACCGCGACAGCAGATCGATTCTGAAGACAAAATATTTACGTCCAGATTGAGGGCGGCCACCCTTTCTGGGAAGGCGATAAAAAATTCCCGGTCGCTTCGATTAGGACGCGAAATTAAAGTTCAATTATCCGTTCAGGCGGCGCGGTGACTGTGGACGCCGTGTCGGAGACGT
The DNA here is from genome assembly GCA_964035755.1 of Teleogryllus oceanicus. Classification (NCBI taxonomy): domain Eukaryota; kingdom Metazoa; phylum Arthropoda; class Insecta; order Orthoptera; family Gryllidae; genus Teleogryllus; species Teleogryllus oceanicus. The sequence continues at coordinate 127,574,394 of CAXIVR010000003.1, read as the reverse complement.
TGGTGTGTCACGCAAGACGTTGCGGGGAGCAAAATGGCGGCGGGGCTACACCTGTCGTGTGAGTCGCGTTGCGTTCCGGAATATTTAACGAACGAGTTGAATGCGCCACCGACTTGGACTGTCACGGTCGCCGCCGACTTTGCTGTGAATGCGGAATGTGACGCAATGGAGTTGTTCGATGTCTGTGAAGGCATAGAGGAATCGATAATCTTCCGTGTCTTGCCAGTCTTTGTTGTCTTTATTCGTCTGTCGCTCCTTTTCCTCGTGTTTCTCTTCCTTTTTCAGATGACTAATAGAGAAGTGCGGGCAGGTAGCAGCGTAGAATTGGGGCGTGAAACGAACTGCTCCGCTTTGGGTCGGCAGGTGTTATTGCAGAGTTCTTTTGTTGCGACAGGTTGTGCCTAAACATCGGTTTTAGCGTTTAATCATTCATAGCATTCCTTGGTTCATTTCTCAGGAAAGACCTGCATATACAGAAACATAAATGAGTGGAATATTCACCGACCAAAGTACAGCAGCGATAGGGACAAAGCTTTAGAAATTCCGTCCGTATCATTTGAAATGTTCACGTCTTGTTCCACCTCATCCCTGGAATTATAAAAGTGCATAGATATTTATAATTTTTTTGAGATTTTAAGACAATTTATACCACAATAATTTCTTCAACATCTTCCTTACTGGAAAGAATCTGAAAGTACTTGTCAGGACACTTCTTGAATAATTAGTATGCACAAGACTCCCTGTGAAAAAATATCATATTGAATACTTTCAAGTTAATTAGATGTACGATGGATTCCTTGTGTGTTTTATATTGTACAAAAGAACAACTTTTTCATTACACTATGTTTTTTGATCATCACTCAACGGAATACACGGATGAAAAGTCGTACTTAACTGCTGCCAATAGTTACAAACATTCGAAACATTTGTGTTACAGCAAAAGATGACGAATGAGTACATCAAGTCAAAGCGAAGGCATTTATTATTTTCTGAATGTATATTTCTCCTATAAGAAGTGATATTACTGGAAGTATTGAACGCCATACGTCCGATATCTCGGCTATCACCTCGGTTTACAAAGTTAATCGTGTCTTTTAGCTCTAATCCGACCTAAAGACGTTTATGACTAATGTATATTATTTATTTGATAATTACATGTGAGCGTGCATTCCTGTTCGTGTCGAACATTGTTTCTAAATTATTTATTTGCAAAATTGTAAGCATCCATCGTTCTGCTAATGAAACAGGTTTGTTACCGCCAACTACTTCTGAGGTGGTGATGTCTCTACAAAATCTGCCTCCCTCTCGCCCCCATCCACTAGATTATTATTGTTTAAAATCTCAGAATTTAATTACACGAATGTCTTAAATAATAATCCCTGGAACATTCCAATAGCAGGAAGATACACTCTAAAATAAATCTCTGAACCTGTCGGAACACAAGACTGCTTCCACGAAAGGGAAAACTTTCATAGTTCTCGAGCTAAACGTTAAAAAAAAGTTTTAAAAAAATCAAGAAACAAAAAAAAGGAACCGTTTGTATCGTAGCAGGTTCAATGCCATCTCGGAATTGAGTGGAAAACGCATTGTATTCTAATGAGACGGGCGAGAAATAAAGCAAGTTTACATATAAATGGAAGCACTTGTTACTCGATGTTTAATTCATCGGCGAGTGGGACGCCGCGGAAGAGTGCGGGTGGAGAGGGGGAAGGGACAGGCGGACCCCCCAATTCGGCGCCGGGCGTTGCGACGTTCGGTTCACGATGTTCTTCTTTTCTTTCTTTCGGCGCGCTCATTGTTTTGGTGGGGAGCTCGCGTCGTGGTACAGGGCCACCAAAAAAAGAAAAAAAGATGGGTCACGTAACATTGCCAGGCAGGGGTGTCTCCGCTAGAGTAAGAAATGGGCGTCGGAGCAAGAGAAATCTGTGAACTGCATCTTGTGTGAACCCGTTGAACGGAAAAGGCGCTCTAGTGTTTTTGACAGCGGGTGACGTGAACTCCTATTGTTGAAATGAATTATGGAACGTTTTGAAATAAATTCTAATTTCGCTTTAAATCTGATCGATAAAGGTTTGTGGGAAGCAGGCAGAGGAGAGTGGTGGGGTAAAGCCAAAGCTTTCATTTCAATATTACGACGATGACCATTTACCGAAATGGTCTCTATCCCCAGCGCTGTGCATTTATTTGGTCGCCAGAGCTCATTTTCTAGCTGTGTGTACAGAAAGATTCAATAAACTTCATGCTTCACTACTTGCGCGAAGTGGTACTTAGCTCTAATTGGTTCCCCGCGCAGAAATGCGCTGAAAGAAACGTAACATCGCATTGAAAGCGAAAGCCCTCAATGCGGCCAGCGGCCCAGTGGCAAAGAAACTCTTACGAGCAAATGGCCGAAACGTTTGAATGCGGAATTCGGAGTCTCTGCGGCCGGGAAACCAATGGGTGCGCCCGGGAGATCGAAGCGGCCGGACTGAAGTCGGGCGCAACACACGACACACAAAAATCGCCATCTTCCCTGTTTTTGCTGCTAAATAATTAACATTTTCTGTACGCACAAGTTCAAATTTTATATATATATATATATATATATATATATATATATATATATATATATATATATATATATATATAGGGAGAGAGAGATTACGAGATATTATGACCTCTCATGTACCACTTATCCAGTGACTGACACAGGAACAGTCTGAGGGTTTGCAAGTGAAACTAACGCTGTGGATATTGCTTAGTAGTACTGAGAAAAAATAATGTACTAATAAAAGACGACGGAATTTAGGACATGCTATGGTTAAGGAAAAAGAGCGTGCCGAGTTAAAAGTTATTGAATTTCAAAAATTTCACCGTCACCTCCCGATGAAAAAACATGCACTACACTTATGGGACTAATGACCTCAGTAGTTGACGCACCCTGAATCAGTAATTAATCAATCAATCAATCGATCGACCGAGCTATATAGCTAGCAAGGACCTCCGGTCAGAGTGGCTGCAGCGACGTCCGCAATGCTGCCTCTGACCCGAACGCAGCCGGTGAAAGAGGGGGAAAGAGCGCCCTGGAAGGAGCGCTGCGCCGCGCAGCGCGGGGGAGGGGGGACGCCGAGAGCACCGGAACCGCGCGTCCGACGCCGGAGGGGCCACGCCCCCCGCCCCCCGCCGGGAGTGGGCGGCGAAGCGGCCGCCGCCGGTGAATAATTGCCGCACGCCCACGCGCGGGGGCCCCCTCTTCTCCCCCTGCGCGGGGGCGGGGCGGGGCCCTCGGGGGCGTGCCCTGCGGGGGATTTTGAGGCGCCGCGCGCCCCCGCCCCGCCCTGCCTCCGCGAGCGGGCGGACCCAAATTAGCCGGCGGACTGCGGGCGGCGCCGCGCCGCGGGGTGAAGCGACCCCCCCCGCGGCGGGGGTTTCGCGCTCATCCCGTTGGGCAGAGGACGATGGAAGCGGCTGACGGTGGGCAGCTGCCCCCGAGTGGTTTCGGAATTTGCTAATTTGAACCAGGAGTCTCAGGTGGGGGGGGGGGACTGTGGCGACGCCAGTCTGCTCTTCCCTAGTATTATTTACACCCTCTGATTTTATTCTAATTTCATTTAACCTAATCCACTTAAGTGAACACAATAAATCGATATTTCGTGTATTCGAGCGGAGACTAGGTTATGCGCTGTGTGATGTTAATTTGTCTGCCACTGCAGTGACCCAATGCAGGGTATTGAATTTAACCATGCGCTCTTACGAAACCTCTTGCAGTCTTATAAAAGTGAATTGGTAATTTGCGGAAGATATACTCAAGGTTCTTTAGTGAACGCGAGGGCCGAAGGCCCGATCCTCGCCATGACTAGGATTCGGGCGACCGAAGTGAGATAACTTGCCTTTGAAAGTAATTTCGCATTACAATACGTGTACACGGGACATGAATAAATAATTCAATTTAATGATTAGTACAATTATGTCAAATATGTATTAACTCTCTATCCATTCCTGTTTCATATTTCTTACACTGAAGTTGGCAGTATGATTACAACTATTGGTGGGGATGGTATCAGTGAACAAATGCCCATCGCACTCCGCTCATAACCAAGTCTCTGCTCGAATCCCCGATATTTCTTCGTTATATAACATTTTGTCTTTGAAATGATATCGTGGTATACCCAAAACTATTTTGTAGACATTTACTCAAGAATACCTGAGAAATGTATATTGTAAATAAGATCCGGAATTGGTGATCCTTTAAAATACAAGCCTCGGCCCTCCCGTAATCTCAGTCATGAGTTTGCCATTTTCCTCGTCATGGTACATTTTTGGCAGTATTCATTATTTTCGTATTAAAATTGGTTTACCCTTTGTGAGTTAGGAGAGAGGGCACTGTTAGCCAGTCAGTACCTTCAATTTAAAAAAAATTAATTTCCTCTTAGGATAACAGTGGCACCTCTCCTAACTCATCAAGTGAAGGTAAATTCTAATCAGAGAATAACACATAAGCTTGTTCTCAGATACGTGACTATTTCTCATTTATTTCTTACTTCTCATTTATTTATTTCTATGCTGTGCAGTGTGCGTCGTTCATATTTTCGTATATACCCCTTGACGTAGAAAGCACACACTGTCTTAGCTTAACGTGGAGAGGAAAGAAAGTAAACATGTATCACTTTTACATTACATTATGTAAAAACGATCACGCTTCATTTATTGTACGAAATTATGTCTAGCAATCACGCGAAAGCGCAGAATATAGAAACATCGCAAGCAGTATTTCAGGATCTAAACCACTGTAAATGTCCGTTCAACCTCGACCTCCAGTCGTCCAGAAACACTCGTCAGATTCCGCTATAGTCGAGTTTGGAGTTGAAAATCGAGTTCGGTCTGTTGCAGCACTTTCCGCGAGACCGCATCATAAACTTTCGCTTTGTGTCCGTGGCGTGGACGGTCGGTGCTGCAGGGGTCCTATTCGCAGAGCACGTGGCGGAAGCTACAGCCACAAAGCGGAGCGGATCCGATGCCCGAAAGCCGGCGCCTGTCGACTGCTGCCAAATGGCGTAATGGGATAATAGGATTCCGGGGCATTAGCTAGTCAAACGATTCAATTAGGCTGGGGTGCAATAATGGCGTCTGGGGAAAGGTGCGAACGCCGTTGGCTTCTTGGTATTCGCCGTTTCCGCGCCCGCGTCGGCTCTCCCTGGGCCAGGAAATCGGATTCGCTTGTCGGGTGAATCGGGATCACGCGAAGTTGGCAATGGACGTGCTCGTTGTGGGTTGAATTGTCCGACGCAGTTGGCTTTCTCGTGTCGCATTACCGGAATTGTCAGGTTTGACGGAACTGCTTTTTTTTCTCGAATGTTGTGTGTGTTCGCTCTGAATCTGTGTGTGTATTCACAAAAGATACTACTAGATTATTTTCAGCTTATATTTCACCATTCCCACTCCCATTCTTTATGCTGTTGTTGGTACACGTGTGTTACTTCAAATTCCACTTATTTTATTAATTCTTTCCTTTCTATTTTCTTTCCTATTACTCTTACATTTTCATTTTCCTCCCTCTCTCTCCATTTTACTCTCGCACTCTATCTCTTTCTTTCTCTATTCTCTTGTTCTCAGATTATTTTATATCTGCCAGCTTCGTCGTGATTTCTCTATTCTCTAAAAGTAACCCTTTGCTATGTTTTCAACGGTGTTTTTATTATTATTATTTTTTTTTTTGAAAGGCCTTCACCTCTCTCTTCCTCTCTGACACATTACTGCGCTGTGTTGGTTTTCTAATACTTTTTTCATTTTGTTTTTCATAGATTACGTGTGTTACATCCACCCTTTGGCTACGTCCTTTTTTCGTTCGCCCTTTGTGGGCCGTGCGTGATAGATGATAAAACAAGCACTTAATTAGGCCCATTGTACCAGCTCTTGAATATTATAGCCCGCAGTGCTTCCGCGTAATGCTCTCGCTTCAGGAGATATTAATTAGGAAACTGTATTATCATTTTAGAGGAGTATCCTGCATCGCACTTGAGGCCCAAGCTGTTATTTGCAGGGCGGTAATGAAATTTTTGTTTTTGAAATTGTACGTTGCTGAGTGTTCATCCCACCATAACCTATGGCGGTCCTTCACACTTTCTCGCCATTGTCAGCAAAGGGTTGCTGGTTTCACGGGCTGTGTCCACGTTTAGTTTTGGGGGCTAATTTAGATAGCGTTATGCGAGCCGATCACAAGACGGTTTGAGCATTTGCGGTTGTTAACCGGAAGTGTCGACCGACTTTGTGTGAAACGTAGAACGATTAAGTCAAAATGAGAGGTATATGACTCGCCAAGTGGAACAGTACACAAATGAAACCTTGATGTTTACGCAGTGCAGGTACTTCCAAATTCCTTGTTAGCGTGCAATGTGGGAATAGTTTTATAATGAGCAGTTGCGCTGCTCTGGAGGTAAATTTCCACTGTAATTGCAGCTGTGAGTGCTGCTGTGTGGGACAGTGCGTCGACTTTCTCCGAAAGTTGCTTTTTGTTTTTTGGCACACCAGTGGGGCATTTAAAGTGGTTCTCATCATTCATCTTTCTCGTATACAACAGACTTATCATGTTCAAATGAAAATAAATGTATAACAGACGTGCTTGTTAACATGGGAATGTTCGAATAGAATTTGTAGTTTCATATTTTACATTTCTCCTCCTACCGTGTAAATGTATTGTGAGCGAATGAATTCAGCAACAAAAGAGTACCTAGTATTAACACTTTTATCCCGGTCGTCTGGAAAGGAGAGAAAGAAATCATAATTTAATATATTCGAACTAAATCAAACGTGTATCATAATAACGATTGTAGTATTCTAAATCGTTCAGTCGCAGTGATGACAGATACAGAATGTACGACGTCTTCCAGATGAGGAATATTTGCCTAAAGGCGATAGGAAGACTTCGTATTTTTGTTTATAGCTCTGTACTCTGTCCCATTCGTCTGCGGAGTAACTCTAGCTCCTCCACACCCAGAAATGCAATAAGTCCGTCCCTGCGATAATTTAACTGGAATTTCAATATTAGTCCAGCAGGAAAGTTCCGGGTTGGAGCCTGTGAGAGACCGCCTACCTGCGCGTCGGGGCTTTTATGAGGAACGTCCGGAATCAATGAACATTCTCCACTTTGTCCGCGGGCCCGCCGTGGTCGGGCCTCCTGTGGGAAGCTGCCGGTCCGAGCACAATGGCGACCTCCTCTTGCCCCGCCCCCCTCCGGCCTCCGCTGCTACGGCGCGCCAATGGCCGGGCCGCCCAAAGCCTACGCGGCGATGGCGGCGGCGCCCCCCGGAACGACCGCCTGGACCGCGGCGAGAGACCCTTGCCCCGCCCCGCCCCGCCCCGCCCCGCCCCGCCCCGCCCCGCTCCGCCCCGCCCCGTGCCCTGTGCAAGGGCGTTCCTTCGATGGATCCGCCGACGCGTGAGCGAGCCACCTGTTCTCGTCCGCCCACGCTCGCCTGCCGGCCGGCCCGCCGCGATTCGCTGCCGAGTCGCCGTGGGCAAGCCGGGCTTTCAACCGCCCCTTCACCTGTGCGCCCCGGCTGCCGCCTCGGTGCTTCATCTCGCGTTGTTAGTCGTGTCCACTCCTGTTACGTTACTCGGTTTTGTCTCGTTCCGTTCTCTGTAAACCTTGGATCACACTTTTACCTTGCTGTAGTTTCTGTTTTTGTTTGTGCTCTCTCTTTCTCTCACACTCACACACACACACACACACACACACACACACACACACACACACACACACACACACACACACACACACGCATACAAACGCGCATGTACTCACTCTTCCGTTTATGCCGAATGCTTTTTAATTTCTGCTCTTGTTTTGTCTGGTTTACTATCCTCCTCAGTGAAACTTTTTCCTTTCTTTCCTTCCTTTCCAACACCATCCTTCACTCCCGCTTTTCAAAATATATTTTATTTTCTCCCTTCTCTTATCACTGATTTTTCATATTCCTATTTCTTTTTCTTTTCTTCCAAGAAGAATTTTTTCTGCCCTCATTCAATCCTCTTTCCGAAATTGCTCTGAATTTCCCTTTTTCCCCTTTCCCTTGTGACGTTTTTCCTAAATCTCCATTCCTTTTTTCTCTTCCTTCAGCTCGCTTTTCGTGCCATCTTCAATTCTTGTACAAAATATCTTTCTTTCGAGAGCAGTGTAGGTTTCCTCGCCGGATTCGGAATGTTACCCGCGCGTCTGAACTGTCCCCTCCAACACATCGCGTTCCCTCACTTCAATTCCCTTATTTTCATTATCCCCCGCGCGCTCTCTGTTCTTTTCTCACTTATCACCGGATCCCGCATCCGCCCACGCGCGCTCCATTCGCATTCCCAGGGCAACTCGTTCCCACTCCACGCCTCACCTTATGACGTACACTCTCAGGAATTTCTGCATTACTTTTAATGTAAAGTATATTAAAGTAATTATCATGTACGCACATGAAATTTAATGTACACGTACCAGAACTCTAATGTAAGTGTACATTAAATTTAATGTAAGTGTACAATTAAGTTTAATGTAGTTTAAGTATGTGGAGTTAACAGTCGTACATTAAATCTGCATTGATTTTAATTTAAGCATTAAATTTAATGTATATGTACATTAATACCCCTTTAATGTACAATGTACAATAACATACATGTACAATCGCACATTAAAATGCATTAGTCGTACGTTAAATCTACATGAAATTTAATGTAATTCCTGACTAGGAATCCGACTGCCCTCGGCCCGTGCTCTCCACATACCGCCCCCCACGCCGCTTCCTCCGCCAGCGCATCCTCACCCGCGTTCCCGCCTCACCCTCGCCCAACTCGTGCGCTCTCGACCTCCCGCGTGCCTCGGGCGAACCACGCGTGGCCTCCGCACAAAAGGCGGCGGCGGCGGTAGCAGCTTCGCTGGCGCGGCGTTCGGATTTCCACTCTCGAGCGGCTCCTGCGTTTAATGAATATTCGGCCCCGGGCTGCTGCTCTTGCACGCAGCCCTTCTGGGAAGACTTCAATACACATCACTTCTCTGATTTGTTCGGCCGACGCGCTAATCGGTTGCTTCGCGCTGGTGTCTTTGACGCCGAAGCGTGTGAGGCGGGATCCAACTCTTGTGTGTTCGACACAGTATGACACGAGTTGTAATCGAATGAAAGTTCCAGAGAATTAAATGCTGAGGAGACAAAATAAGAAAGTAATCCGCTTCCTTTATAACATGATGATTACGATAATGATCATGATGATATAAGCCCATTGAATCTCTAAGGCCTGTATTTATTAACCTCTGCCAGGGGCCTGCCAGGCCTAACAGGCTGCCAGTGTTCGGTTTTGCGATTTATGAACGGTCCCCAGCCAATTCCAGTCGCCCCTTCCAGCAAGCCCCCAGATGGCAGGCCCCTAAGAGCTCTGCTGGCAGAGCTTCACAAATACGACCCTAAAAGGTCAAGGGCCTCCTGACGAACAAAGGGGTAGGTCTGCTTATCTGTTTAGGTGAACCAGTCCTTAAGAGATTATTTATAACAAACTAAAAGAAAATTTTGTGATGACCTGTTTCGAATATGAACTATGAACTATTCGTACGTAATAAACAATTCTTGTGTACATTTTGTCTCCAATTTGGATTCCATAATGAGGGTTGAAACATTTCAGAGAGTATACAGAACGTTTACCTACCCAACATTTGTTGTTGAGAGTGAATAATTTATTACGCCGACGTACTATTATGATCGTAATTTTTTATTTATATTCTGTTTTTTCCGTTTTCAGTAGATTGCCGAGGTTATTTCAAATTTCGTTTACAACCGTTTGGTACAGAATTGATTTACATCGCCCTCGGAAACGAAGTTGAGTTATTTTCGTTCAGCCGACACTCCCGGGGATGAATACAGACGCGGAGAGCGGGTGCAGGAATGCGAGGGGAAGGTCGACCCCTCCGGTGTTTTGCTATTTCTTCGCAGATACGCAGGTGCGTTTTCAAGGGCACGCGTTTTCAAACGAGGGAGGCGCCCTCCTCGGCTTGGAAGGAAAAAGGAGGAATGCCACGTATTCACCGATATGGATTTTGACATCTCACTCTGAACTCGGTTCGGAAACTAGGAATTGGAAGCTATTTATCGGAAAAAGGAACTCTAATATTGTTTCAATAGTAAATAACGAGAGGTACTATATTACTTGGAAATGGAATGACTCTACCAACGGCTGCAAGCGGCTATATATACACCCGGAAAAAAATTACGCCTCTATGTGGTTAGACTTTCCCCAGGCAGAACATCACGAGTAAGAATCGTGTGGTTACGTGGTCCGAATCGTGCAATAACGACGGCGACACGAAACTGAGACGTTGCCACATCTGCAGTCTCGAACTTGGATTGTCAGTGTCGCGACAACGAGACGGCTGGATCATATTCTGGCTTTTCGATCCGTCGAGTTATTTTGTGGTCGCTCGACCACAAATAGCGTGATTACTGTCGTTAACGGCAATGAAATGTGTAGGTGCGTACTCGTTCAGGGTTGCACGGACCTTCCCGACAACGCCGCCAATGCAGCTGTTGTTTTTCGACTCTCATACCCTCCGTAAAAGGATTTGACCGCTGCAGGGCGAGAAAAGAGTGAGGTTGGCGAGAGAAGGACAAAGGAAAGGAAGGAAATCGGACTTACTCCTTGTGCAGACGGCCAATCACTGACGGCGACGCCAACATTGATCTCGTAGAACAGTGTACACTGTCGATGTTATCGTCTCACATGTGTTTCTGGTAGCGTTGCCCAGTTGCGATTATGCTAGGTGGATGTAGGCGCATTGTACTTGTGGTGACAATGATACCTAACGTAGTGATGTTATCAATAGGGAAGTCCACGCAGATGGCATTAACGATGTTGGTGAGACCCTGAAGACGGTAATAAATGGAATAGGTGGATGTATCCTGCCTCCAACTCGAAATAGGTCCATCAAATGGAAATCACGAGTCTGTAAGAAAGGCAGACCGCTTATACAGGTAATATCCATGTAACCGATTTCAAATTTTTTTGCGGATTCTCTTCGGAGCACACCCTTTCTCTTACGTATAGCACACCCTTCTTACATCTTTGAGGATATTCAATGTTATTTCTTTTCCATATTATGATGACGGCTGAAATGACTATAGTAAATCCATTACTGATCTATTTTCAGTTTTACTTCGTAGAACACTACTTGCTGACCCTGCGTACTTCTCGGTTGGGCCTTTGGGAGATGCTTACTTTTGTATTCCGTTCTTCTACCCTTAACAACCACTGGAATTTGCTTAATGCTATACGCTTCTCCTAGTATTATAACGATGGACGAAATGGCAGTTTACTCTGCATCTCTGATCCATTTTCAAATTTCCTCCGTGGATCGCATCGTCCTGAGATATGGGCTGCACAGCAGGGAGATGCGCAATGCTGTACTCCCCTTGCACCGCGGTGGCGGCTGCTGCGGCGGCGTCCGAGGCAGCCGCAACGGCGGCGGCGACGCGCACCTCTTATTAGAGCGTGGCGTGTGATTACGCCCGCCCGCCCGAGCGGAGGATTGCCGGTCGTGACGTAACTTCCGCGGTCGCAGCCCCCGGCGGCGGCGGCGGCGTTCCGTTTTTGCCCGCGGTGGCAGCAGCAGCGGGGCTGGTAGTTGTGGTAATGGTGGCGATGATGCTGGAGTTTGTTTGGGTTGATGTTGAAGTTGATGTTGGAGTTGATGTTGGAGTTGATGTTGGAGTTGATGTTGGAGTTGATGTTGGAGTTGATGTTGGAGTTGATGTTGGAGTTGATATTGGAGTTGATGTTGGAATTGATGTTGGAGTTGATGTTGGAGTTGATGTTGGAGTTGATGTTGGAGTTGATGTTGGAGTTGATGTTGGAGTTGATGTTGGAGTTGATGTTGGAGTTGATGTTGGAGTTGATGTTGGAGTTGATGTTGGAGTTGATGTTGGAGTTGATGTTGGAGTTGAGTTGCAGTTGACGTTGGGGTTGACGTTGGAGTTGACATTGGAGATCTAGGTGAAGCTGAAGTTCTCTTTGAATGTGAAATTGGTTGTTTGTAGTGAAGCGATACGTGAGACCGCGAACTGTTCTCCATTATGGCCGCCGTCCACACCTCCGCCTCCATCCTATGCGTCTCGCAAATTGCCGGTTTCTGAAGACCCCGGCCGTTCAGTCGCAAGACGGAGGGTACTTGCTTGAGGATGAGGTCGCTTGGCGTCAGATTTCCCAAGAGATCTCTCATACTAAGTCATTCACAAACAGTGTTCAGATTCACTCTACTCCGCAAGTAAGGCAACCTTTTCCTTGTACGTTTGTTTATTATTTTCCACGCAAACACATATAAGACTACGGGTAGTTTAGACTGAACTGGTTCCAAACGTTTTATCAAATCTCTCTCAAGGTTTTTTTTGTTCACTTGTAATATAAGTTTCGCATCGCAGGGCAAAAAGCACGAAAAAAGTGGGGGGGGGGAAAACGACAAAAGCAATGATTTGGAGTACCCTGCTCCGCATTCGCCGAGCCGCCCGCTGGGAACAAACATCCGGGCCGTGAGGCGGCCTCAGCCTCCTTTGCGTGCCTCCCCCTCCTCTCGTCCTCCTCGCGTTTGTTCGCCGGTGGGTCATCTCGCGAGAACGCAGGGCGGTGGCGGCGGCGGATCGTTCGCACTCGCCCGCGGCGCCTTAAATTACCGGGCGGTCGCGGGGTCTGAGACGCCGCACTCTACCTCCCCTCCCTCCCACTCCCCCTCGCCCTGCGTGCCGCGTGCCGACCGCTCCCCCTCCTTCCGTGGTTTGCTCTTGACCTCCGTCCGCGTCTTCACCCAATGTTTCGTCCCTCACGCGATGGGTTGTCGTGTCTTTCCTCCACCGGGGACGGTGAATCCAACGCACCTCTTCACTGCTGCTCGTTCTTGAGTTGTCGACGAATTCTTGGCTTCGTACTTGACGGACATGAGCGTACGATAAATCTGTTTCTCAATTACTTTCGTGATTTTGCCGTGTACTTTCTCCGTGTCTTCTTTCCTTGCTTCTTTTCAACGTGACACGTTGCTTTCGATTCCAATTTACTTCCCTTACACGTTCTCCCTTGCATTTCACTCAGTTTCTCCACCACAGAAAACGTGTCAATAGCTGTCACAAACTTAGTTCGTTAGGTACGAGTATATCTTCTCTATCTCCACCCACATTCTCCTCCTTTTCCTTCTCTTCGTATCTTCATCTTGATCCAACACCGCTCTCCTCGTCCTTCTATTCCATGGTCGTCCATACTTGTTGTAACAGTCTTCATCGTCGTTGTATTCCTCCTCATCCGTGTCCTCGTCGTGCATGGCTCCTATGTCTCCCATTGACCTTCGCAGTCGCTGGAGGATGCGTGTGGACGCCAATCGCCTTCCACGAGCGGGGGGTGGGTGAGGACGAGGAAGAGGAGGAGGGGGAACAGCGGCGTCCTTCGGTTGGGCGGAGGGCGGCGTTATTTTGGAACTATGCAAATTGCCGCGCGTCCAGGTCGCATCGCTGCGTACGCGCCGCCTTCTCCGCTTCCACCACCGCCGGCACCACCGCCGTTATCACCGCCTCTACCACCACTGCCACCACCAGCTCTACCACCATTACCACCACCATCACAAACACCACCGCCACCTCCGTCACCACCACCACACCACAATCTCCGTCCCAACCACCAACTCAGTCACCACCACCACCACCACATCCTTCACCACCGCCACCGTTTCCGTTGTCTTACGGATTGCGGTGCGGCCAGTGCTGAGCCTTTCGAACAAAGGTACATGTCTCAAGACTCGTTGAAATAGACGGAGCGGGAGTGATTGTGAAAACCGATATTTTTATTTTACTCTGTGTTAAACCGAACCGTATATTTCCATGTGCTATTTTTGAAAATGTCTGTAATCTCAAGAAGCAGAAATACCTCTACAGTTCGTTCGTTTAGAATGCAGAATAGCGAACTCCATTGCTATCGATCATAGAAATACGAGTAAAAGGAGAGTATGCTTGTTATAGCTCGTCGTTCATTGCCATACTTATGCGATGTATATCGCTTGGTCAAATGTGTTCAATACGAACATCTGCCAAAAAGAACTACGTAAATGTTTCATTGCATAATATACGAATATCCAGTTGAGATAAATGTTGTAACATACAATAGTGGCATTGTAAAATTAATCTCGCCAACGAATACATAAAATTACAGTATTCAATACAAATATCGAAAATGTATAAACGTGTAAAAACGATAGACACATGTTTTGTGAAATTAATTTAATATGGGTCTCTAACGTATACTTTACCATTTCACGTGTCGCCAGTAATTTCGTTTTTCTAATTTAACTTTTTAAAGCAAAAAACCTGGCATATACAATCTTGTAGCTCCGTCTTTCCGCTCAGTAAATTGTCACCTCGTGCTTTCGAGTGCGTTCCGCAGTTTTCGGTTTTAATTTTTTTCTTTCCTTTTCTTTTTTTTCCCTCTCTGGAAAGGGCAAAACGCGGAGGATGTCATTGCGTGATGGCGCGTCGGAAGCTCAAACGGTGGCGGCCGGACGGAGGGGCGAGTGGAGGGCGGCGCCAGGGGTCGACGACTTGTGTCGCGCGCGCGCGCTCTCTGGAGCTGTCGTGTCGCCGCGAGCTTTTTGTCGCGTCGCGTCGCGTCGAGTCGGTCGCGAGCGGCGCTCCGCGTGAAGCAAAGGCACGGGCACAGCGGCGGGCGGGCCGGCGGTCGTTGGGCGCGAGCGCGGAGGGAAAGAAGCTGCGGTAAAACTGCTGGGAGATGATGTGTGAGGCGAATGATACATTGAGTGAGTGGACCTCGTGGCCATTCATGGAAGGAGGGAGTTGGGGACGATCGAGCCCGCTAAATTATGAGTGGACGAGACTGGATATAATTTTCGACTTTTTAGACATATGCCGTTCTGGTTTTTCGTTTCTTGATTCTCACTCTCACTCTCTCTCTCTCTCTCGCTCTCTCGCTCTCTCTCTCTCTCTCTCTCTCATATTGGTGTAATATATAATATTAAAATTAGTTATTATTAAATTAATTAATATTATAATTAGTATAATTACTAGATGTGGCATTGTTTTTTAATATGTTCTATTCTAATAACTACACTTTGCTTTTTTATAATTCTCATTACCGATAATATTTATTTCTCAACGCCGTGGTGTTTTTCTTATTTGAAGTCTTTTTGATTTCTTAGCAATAATCAGTTTTATTAATCAGTTCTATTACGGATATTTAACTCATATGAAAATTTTCAAACTACACATTGTTGAGGGAGAACGTAAATATCTTTTACTATTACTGGATGTTGCATCCATGAACTGTTTAAATAGCATGCTTCCTTGTATGAAAATTTAGAAATTTTTGTCGGTGTGATTATTCTCGTTTAAATGGTCAAAGAGATGAACACAAACGGAGAGAGTTGCATGGAAATTGAACGAAGCTTCATCAGAGTAAGTGTGTAATTCATCGAAGTGCTGTACTAGCTATAGCATGTAGGTGGCCGTTGTTGGAATTAAACAGAGAAGTCTCGCCGATTGAAAACCGTTCTTCGGTCGCGTGAGAAGTCGCCTCCGGTGCGACTGTCCAGTTCGTGTTTTTCCGTAGATTTGTATTTCGAAAGGTCTTTGACCGAAAGGACGTTGGGTCTTAAGAAATAATTACTGTGATTTGATCTCAATTGTGTGAATAAGCGTTTGACGTTTGACAGACATTTCCGGGAGCGGGACTAATTGGAAGAAAAATTGTGGTCACAGTGGAAAATGTAATGGTTCTAAATTTAGAATGTATAAGGCGCTTATTGATATTTCCTCCCTAAATAAACGCATTTTTGTCTCTGCGAGTAATCTTTGTTATATTTTATTATTGCTCTGCATGTAAGATGTGAGTGAAGAAAAAATATTTTACACGGCAAGATTAACCATGCTTATTGAATTTTTTCTCGATTCTTTCAATTGATCTCCGCTCCAATTCTGCTAAATAATAAATAAATGCATCATTCTAAATCCTGTTTCCTGCCAGAGTGATATCTTTCTAATGAGATTAGCTATTTTCGAATTAAAAGATTTCCCTCCTTTTTTCCGTTTGAATACTGGGAAATCAGGATTAAAGAGTTTATTTTCATCCCTTTGTGAAACAATACAATTGCAGCAGGGTATTTCGCCCGGGGCTTACACGCCGCCGATCCATGCGATTAAAAACGTCACCGGAGAGGAGGTGCTTTTTGCTCGTGAAGAGTGGTAGATGGAGGTCTGGCAAACACGGCGCACGGCACGCGGTCGGCTCGCTTTTCGCGCCTTATGGAGTCGTTCATTCGTAATGGATTCACTTGTTTTCAGGAAAGGCGTGGGGGGAATTTGTGTTGTGAAATGAATCCTCAACTAGCTCGTCTTGAACGTCGACATTGATGAGACTCGGATCTTCAAAGGCCGGCGCTCCACTGGGGCAGTTCCATATTCGCCGTGGAACTATGAACGGAGAAGAAAGTACGTGTGTGAGGAATATGAAATCCATTTCTGTTCGTGCAGAAAATACGTGGCACGCTATTCAAGAGAATGCTTTGAGGGCATTTTCCTGGAAACGTGGCAAATTTCGGTAGTATGGAAGCATTACATATCTTTTGAATTCTTACATTTCGAAGAACGTATAATTTATATATATTTATATGACTTGTAGATTGTTTATTTCGCAGTTTTTCCTATTTGAGAATTGCTGCACAAAGTAGTGACTAAAATAATATCCCAATCTCAGCCCAGAATTTTTGTAACGAATTCAGAGAAATTGTTTTCGCATCTGAAATAATTATAATTATAAATACAGTAAACCCTCATTAACATGAATCCTAAGGGACCGAAATTATCGGAGTACGTATTATAAAAATTCGTGTTATCCGAGTATTACAAAGTGTCCGTATTACCATTATCTTTTGCCGGGACCGAAGGTTTGTTCGTGTTAACGAGGTTTTACTGTGTTAATAGTAATAATAATAATAATAATAATAATAATAATAATAATAATAATAATAATAATATATGCATTTGTTAGAATTCAGTAATGTCTGTTATTTCGTCGTATGCGCCAAAAACAAGCACGACAGTAGCACACAAGGACAGCGAAAGTATTTATAGGAAAACACGATTTCGCAGCAGAGAGCAACTTTTGTAAACCGCTCGCTACGGATTTCTGCGGGCTCCCGCGGACAGACGAGAGAGTAGTGAGCGCGCACGGGTGGTTGAGGGGAGTGAGGGAGGGGGGCAGCGAAGTGCATTTCGCAGCCACACACATAAAACACGAAGAGTCGCCTCACGAAAGTTATTACCTCGCGGTGGAAGCTCGAGTTGGGGGCTCGCTCTTTTCAGATATATCGGCCGGCCACCCCCTCCCCCACACCCCAGTGCCACCGTAGCGTCGCACCGCCGCCCCGCCCTCCTCTTTGTAGCACCCACCACCTCACCGCCCTTCTCCCACGCTCCCGGCGGTATCTTCCACCCCGCCCTCCCCATTCCGACCACCCCCACTCCCCCCTCTCCTCTTCCTTCATCCCCCCCCTTCCGCTGACCCACGGCTACCTCCTGCAACACCCCCCCCCCCGCGCAACCGCCCCATCCTCTCATTCTTTTTCGCAGTCTATTCCAATTAAATTGCAAGCGTGGGACGCAACGTATATTCGCCAGTCGTTTTGCACGCCGTCAGCGAAATAATTTCACGCTCAAAGGCGCTCGCGTCCCGTCGTATCCACCGCCGTCCGTTTTTCGCCCGAGAAAAAAAACATGCGTCGTCCGGCCCAGGATTTATGCGAATCTTCTCTACGACAGGGGGAGGGGCGGGCGGAGAGCGCTTCCAATTTCCATCTCTGCAGAGGGGGGAGAGGGGGGGCCGAGCGGTTGTCCGGTTGAAGGGGCCGCGTGCAGTCGATTCGAACGGGTTCATGATCCGGGTTTCCGGGGCTTCAATGGGGATGGTTTTATGTTTTGCGCGGGCGAATTGCCGGCGTCACATTCATGATCGGGATGGGCGTTAAAATTCTTCTCGTATCCCTAGTAGCTCTGATTTAGCTCCTGTTTTGCCCTCTGATTTAGCTCGTGTTTTGCCGCGTTTGGGACGATTCGTAAAATTCTTTGTAGGTCGCGTTTCTCTTGAGGGTGATGTAGATTCTCGCGTGTCCAATTGAGTTCGTCAGGACTTGAAAATTTCGTGAATTTCTTAATTGTTAATACGTTAAAACTACTGTGCAGTAGAAGGAAGATGATATTTTAGGCAAATTATGCCTATTTTAAATATTAAAACAACACGGAAGCGAATAATGGTAGTGAGTGTTAAACGACCATTTGACATAACTTTGTTATTCACACGTATAAATATTATTCAACGAATGAAGTCATTTTGAAAGTTAACAGTTTTCGGTTTGTGCATGCAAATGTATTGCAATTTTTCAAGATGATTTTGGGAAGAACTATACACTTAAAGCGAATGCGTTCTTTATTATTTTACTGTCTCTTCAAGTAATATTTTTGCCAGCTGTATTTGTTATGAATAGTCGTTAGGTAGGATGATTCCGTTCAAAATGATGTGGGGTATTTAATACCCCACATCATTTTGAACAGAATCATCCTACCTTTACGAAGTGAACTAGCCTGAATTTCAAAGGACAATCTATTTTGTTCTACATGAAAGAAATTATGAACCCAATTTCTATTTTTATGTTACATGTATCCATGGGGCTCCTAACATTTCTATTTCTGCTTCTTCAAAATGTATTGGCTTGTTTTGTGCCACTTGTCCTTGTTCTAGAGACAAAGGCAGTCTATTATTCGCATCTCTTTCATTTTTTATTAGATCTTTTGAGAGCTCAGAATTCAGTTTTTGTTTCTTATGAAAAACTGTTACATTTCCCAGCATAAGAACAATCCACTGTCAGGTAGCGATAATTTTCACACGACATTCTAGTATCTCGTGTGTGTGTGTGTGTGTGTGTGTGTGTGTGTGTGTGTGTGAAGAATGATATTAACGATCCTGAAAATTGGATGGGAGTAAAAAAAAACTCGTAAAAGAAAGTCGGGAGACACGTATCCAATAACCATATGTCTGCTCCCGAATGTGCCCTTTTGATCTTATATTTAGGTGGAAGCAGCAACGGCTGTATACTAAAGAAACGTTTCATCGGTGTGCTTTGTTGTCACATCATTCTGTAAGTTAGCATTGTCACAAAATCGTTACACGCGTTGTTTTGTTATTTACGCAAATAACTGAACTGTGACTGTATTTACTTTTTCAGGCCCAGGTATGACACGGTACGAAATATACAAAAATATAGTTTTTTGCTAAATTGTGAAAAATATTGTTCATCTTAACAAAGATATGTTTGGAGATAGAATGAAAAACAAAGGAATAGGCCCTAAATTACGTCTCAGAGCAAAATTACAACAGCATTACGCACGGTTTTGTGTGGAATACCACCACCACCACTACCAACAACAACGACAACAACAACAACAATTACAACAACTCTCAACACTATGACCTTCGCCAACACCGCCATCACCACCAATAACAATAGCAACAACAACAACAACAACAACAACAACAACAACAACATCTAAATCCCTATATTAAGAGCATTTTGAGCGTGAAATTTTGATTATTTGAGGAATGAATTCTTATCGAGAGTGTATTTACTCGACAGTCGAGGGTAAACTAGTTTATGAGAGCACGTTCCTTACAGCGCCAACCTCCTCGATGTACGGCGTACACTCGGGGGTTCTGAATTTCTTGGAAGCTTCGGCCGTTCTGGCTGGCGCGGACGGGTGAAAGAGGCGGTGAACTGGTGAGCGGGAAGACGACGGCGACTGTTTCCGCCACATTCTCCCGGGCGCGCCTCGGCGGCGGCGGCGGCGGGCGTACAGTTAAGCGGAACTTGGCGCAGGGCGGGCGCGTGTATGCAGGCGGAAACCTTTAACCCCAGTGGCGGCGAACTTGGGCGGCAATAAGGAAAATTGAGTTGGCGGTTAAACAGCAAGTGAGCTAATCGTGTAATCAGCGGGCGCGCCGGCAAGTTGACCGTCGCAGGGCGCCAGCGGAGGGCGAGGGCGGAGGGGCTGGAAAGCCGGGTTGGCGGCGGTAGAGAGCAGCTTCGGGGCGCTCTCTCGATCCCCTTCCCACCCCTCGCTTCCCCCTCCCCCCGCCCCGCCGTAGCGCCACGAGGGCCGCCGACTCCAACTTGGCGAGGAGAAACTTGTTAAGTGCTGACTGTATAAACTGTCGATTGGTTTCGTGAAAATTAACCTGCGGCCCCGTAGGGGTGCGCGGCAGGGGCGCCGAGGCGGGCGTGGGCGTGGGCGCGGGTGCGTGCCAGATGTCGGCGGAGGCGGCGGCACAGATGGCCGGCGGCGGCGGGGGCGGCGTCGCGGGCGGGGGCGACGGCGCGTGCCCCCCCCCCGCCCCTGGGGCTCCCGGCCCGGCCCCCGGGGCCCCCCCCCGCCCCGGCCGGGTCACGCCCGTCCATGGTCGGCTCTCCGCCGACCACGCCCCCTCCCGGAACGAACTTCCGCTGCCGAACGCTGCGCAACTCCGGACTTTCCGCCGGCTCCATTCACAAATTTCGAGTGTTCGAGAACGGCGGAGTGCGGAGGCTGGTTTGTGACAGTGGATTGTAATAACCCTGCAAAGGAAAATGAACTTCGTCGAGTGTAGGGGATTTGTAGGTGGAAGGGAAAGAAAATGGAGATTTTAATGGCGAATTATGAAACATATTATATATTCATTTTTCAGATAAGTAGATTTAAAAATAGAAAATTAGTGCACGGCAAGAAATAGTACAGTCTTCTTCGCGAAAAAACAACAACAAAACAACAACAACACAGATTTCTTTTGAGAAACTGAAAGCATGCAGCTGAATATTCATTCAACTTTCGACTTATGATTTGGCTAATGTTAAAATTATGTTAAAATTGATGGTATTAACGGTTAAAGTTTACTGGAACGTAATTCCCAGAAAATACAACAGATTGCGTGTTTTAAAGCTGCTCTCTCGCATATTTGTCCTTCACACATAATGAATGTCTGAAAAGCCTGTTTGTGATTCTATTACCAAGAACTGAAGCAGTGGACAGAAGCAACGCAAGCTGAAATGCACACTACAGTAAATAAATTCATTTCCAAGCGCATTTATTTTCCCACGTTCGCTCCAACGTCCACTGTTAGCCTGAGCAGCGCAAGGAGCTTCGTCAGTCGTCGTCGGGCAGAAGTTCTAGGAAATCCGTGTCACTCCCGGCGACAACAGGCACTGCGCTCGCTGCTAGACAGGGGCGTCCTCAAAGGCGGTTTGCTGGCGGTTAGCGGGTGGCTTTGCTGTGGCCCCCGCGGCGACGCCGTCTCTCGCATCCGCGCGCATCTGCCCGCGCGGCGGCGCTGCAGGCGACGCGTACTCGCGTATTGCGCGTCTTGCCGCGTGTTGACGCTGACGGTGATGGTAGTGGTAGTGGTGGTGGTGGTGGTGGTGGGGTTCAAACAGCGGTGGGTGGTGGTTCTGGCGATAGTATTGGTGGGGGCGACGGTCGCGGAGGTGATGGTGGCGACATCAGCAACAGCAATAGCGACAGTGGCGGCGAAATCGACAGCGATAGTGACGACTACAGCGACAGCATAAGCAATAGCGACGGCTACAGCGACAGCGACATCGACATCGACAGCGACGGCAACAGTGACTGCGACGGCTACAGCGACGGCTACAGCGACGGCTACAGCGACGGCTACAGCGACGGCTACAGCGACGGCTACAGCGATGGCTACAGCGACGGTTACAGCGACGGCTACAGCGACGGCTACAGCGATGGCAGTGGCGGCACGATGCTGCTGTTTCGTTCCGCCCAAAACGTGCAATGGGATGCGTGAAACACGCCGGGCTGGCGGAGATTCGTAATTCGAGATTCGCACCGGGCCACTGAGTCTTCGTTGTTCAGTGATTCATTTACTTCAAACGCATGGACAAAATTCGTTAATTTGCTGTTCTCTTTCTCCCTTGGTTTCCCACGGTGCTGTTAACTTCATCATTTCTGCGGACCGGTTTTGAGGAATACAAAAGAACATTTATACCACATTATATTGAGAGCTCGAATCTTCCGCATTAATCATCAAGTAATATGTGTGATTGTGAGATATATTTTGTGTGCTAATATTTCAAAGAAACTCCTTACGAGTTATTTTTCTTGCTCATGATAGCGAAACACTGGTACATACCGACTCAGTTTATTTTTGGGGGAAGAGTGAGTCGATATGCGTCTAATATAAAATAAATATCTTTAATATATCATAAAACTATGAAAATTAGAGGTCGGATGAAGTTTTTATAATAACATTTCAATAATTTGTGAGCGAAGACATAGAATTTTTTTCTAGAAAGATAACTACGCTGAAGTCCAACGGATGTCAAAAATTCGATGAACGCGTCTAGTCCTTCAATGAACCGGTCCATCGCGGGTTACTCGTTCACCCACCCACCCGCGCTCGCCAGCAAAGTGGCCCGAGAGATATTTTTGAGCGCGCCAGGGAAAGTGGTCGGGAGAGCGGGTGGAGGTGGGGGTGGGGGCAGAAGTCCGCCACACAGCTTTTTTCCAGCGCTGAGTTCGGAGCTGGCCCGGTGTCGGTAAATAACGGTTAGTCGACGGCGTTGGCTGCGGCGGCTGCGTTGGGTCGTTCGTTATGATTATACCGGCGGCATAAATAAGAAGGGGACACCCGGTGGCAGGGGGAGTGGTTGCACGTGGGCTGACGCGGACCGCCCCTCGCCCAGCCCCGCCCACCCGCTCGCCCGCCAGCGCCAGAGAAGGCCGAAGGGCGTCAAGGGCTCTGAGCTGCGAGCGCCAGGTCGAGAAGCGCCCTGCGGCCGGAGTGGATTATGCCCTCGCTTTGCTCTGGGTAGAAGCTGCCTGTTCTTTATGATCGAGATTTAGCCCGCCGCGTTGGGTGTGGAGAAAGCTTTGTTTGGATGGACTGGTCGATGGGAGTTTTAGTGCCAGCGTGGCTTTGGATTCTCGAGTTGGAAACTATTGGGGCGAAGTACTTCAAGCAGTACGCCAGTAGAGCACTAGAACAGGGCCGAGTAGTCATATTTTATTTAAAGTTGTAATAATTATACTTCGAAGACATTTACGATTCTTAGTCGGTCATTTTATACAAATGTATATTAGGCGATATATTTTTAGTTTTGTTGTAAGAGCAATTGTAACAATACCTCCCCTTGGAAATGTGTCTATGTATTTTAGCTCATTTGGATACTTTAATATTTTATCGTTTTTCGTTTAAAGTGTGTCTAGTTTATATAAAATTATAATACAAAAAGTGTTATACCACGTTTTTGTAAATTCATTCAGTTCAACCAACATAACTAATTCATAAACTATATCTTCAGAAGTATAGCAAGCCAACAACCAAAATGTCATCGATCTGTATCGTTTTGTATGCAAATTGTGGGTTAATTTTTGTCCATTACCTCCCCCAAAACAATATCGGCGGTCCGATGCAGGGGAGGTGCGCGGGGTGACGGACTTCCAAATTGAATGATGCTGACACCGGCGCCGAGGCTAAACAACACAGGCGAAATTAGCCATTTCTGGCCCGATAGGTCTGTAAATAATGAATCAGCCAAGTGGCGCCACGCGCGGGCAAAAACGCTGCCGCCGCGACCCCTTCAGTGCTGCATTCCCCCTGCAGAGATCGCGAGTGGAAAGGGTTTCCTCGTATTTGTCCGCAGATAATGCACCTTCGGAATAACACTTGCGTGGCGTACTGTATTCACGGGTATAGACGTATATTATACGTGTGTTAAAATGTTGTGCTTTTGTAAATATTGCGTATTGTACATATTGTGTATATTGACAAATAAGATAAATTCATGTCTATCTTCTATATGCATCAGGTGTGACAAGTTCCACAACTTGTTTTTCAGGAATATGTAAGAATATTCGCAGGGCAAAATGAAAGTAAATCATTTGTTCTGTTCAAATCTTTAAAATGTAAATAATGTGCCAAGCTTCACAAGATTATAGGAAATAAAAATAGGCTCCAGTTATTTTACTTAACAAACGTTTTAAAGTGCAGACTTTTCTTTTTAGTTCTTGCAATTTTTATGTTGAACAAAATTGTATGTATCTTGTGAAATGAGATTTTATGACGAAGAATTAGGGCACAAGTAAATTATATTCTTTTAAGGTAAAAGGTCATTATTGGCTGCCGATAAGAGCCCATTATAATAATGTTTGCGATGGAGTTATTGATATATGGTATGTTACAAACCCGCACATTATATCCCGGTTAGGATTGAAATGTAACAAAAGAATTAATACCATCCAATGAACTCAGTTGTGTTCATTGGCCTAAAGTAAATCTGCTTATAGAGAGAATGGGGAGCTTATGGATATATTATACAAAAAAAATACGAAATACGATGATTTTCATAATTTCTTCGAAACACATTTCACTATTGTGTATGCAAATTATTGTGTATTCAGTAGTTTGTCCTCCGAACGAATATCGAATTTGAACAAGTCTTACTACGGATATAGCAGTAATATTAAATAAACGGCAAATCTCTGGAATAACGACACAGCAAGTCGTATTTATATTTTATGCATTAGTTGGAAGTTGTACCGGGAACCGGTAACTCCAGTCTTACCTTCTGCGAGTGCTGTGTGTAGAATTGATTACTACTGTTCACGTAGTCGTTAAACGACCAAGCGTAATGGCCTTCAATCTCATTTCTCCTCCGTTTACGGTGAATTCTTGAACCGATCACCCACTGTGAGCCGGCGGTCGGTGCTATTAATTCTATCGAGCACCTCAAACACACTTAAAGAGCCGATGTGTTATACTTTGCAGTTACTTGTACTACCCGTAACTCTGAATACTTGAGGTCAAGCAGTGAATGGCTTTGTCTCATTTAATTTTCACTGCAATTGACATTTACAGTACTACGTTTTTCTCCAACAAAGTTGTAGTATATCACAACAATGTCAATGATTTGTCATATGTGTCAATGCATGTATAGGCAATATAAGACCTGTGTGTATGTGCACGGAATCAGAAATGGATACAAGCAACTGACCGAACGTGTGCTGGTAATTAAATAAACTCGTAACTCCAATGTTTCTTCGTTAAATTTATTTTGGTCTATAAGATGTTAAATCAAGGAGTTCTGAAGGTTGAGGAATATTGAAAGGAGTTGGTTGAGGAGAATTGAAAGCCGATCATTCGCCTACACTCTCAGGATGATTTAAACTTTATATATAAACTGCATTTAATACCAATTATCGAAATGAATAACTTTCATGTTTCAAAGGTTGCCTCTTTAGAAATGACATTGGGATACAATTGTCCATTTGAAAAATGCGAGTCACTTACGGACGAGCTCGATTTCGAAGAAGACTGTAGCTCTTCTTCATATTGTAAAGGAAACTACCACCCAGGCACTGCTCGCGAATCGATAAGTATGGCATGTTTAGCGAGGAGGAAAATATAAGGGGCGAAGAAAATCAATGCGTGGGATGTAATAAAGCCAGTAAAGCTACAAAACGCGTGTATTTTTGGTTTTAGCTGCTGATATATTTTATTCCAGCGTGTTCAGAGTTTTCGTGACTGAGACTATTACTTGTAAACCAGAAAGAAAATTCGTGAATAAATGTGTGGAATGATTGTTAGTACATGCCTGAACATGTGTTCATAATTAAATGGAAGAAACGTACGTTTCTTCCTAAAATTTCCTTTTGTTTATGTATTGTTTCAAATCAAATGTAAAATGAGAAAAACAGTTACTACAAAAATGTATTTGAACGTAATTGGACTGCGTTCGAAAACTCTAGAATGCGAGTGGCGTCGTTGTGTAGTTCTCAGGCGCCGCGTCGTGGATATGAACCGAGTGGAGGAAACACTTGAAACACACGCAGCAAAATGAAAGGGGTGTTTCCGCTGGTGCACCGACCGACGCCCGCGCTCCCATACGCCCACGCCTCCGCGCTTGCGGCAGCCGCCCATTTACGTGATTGGCTTCCGCGGCCGCCTCCCACCCGACGCGGCGCGGTGACCTCCGCTCGACGACGTCGCATGTCGAAAGCCCTCGCTTGCCGCCTTGGGAGGGACCCACACGGACGGCATACGCCACACTTTTACGGGTATGAATTCACCCCCCTGTCCGGGTATACACAAGTGTCTCACGGTGGAATCCCGCAGGGTCGAGTAAAACTGCTACAGAGAAAACCCTCCGCCAGCTCGTAATTTTCATTAATGTTTCTGGATCACCTTACCCTGTACGTCTCTTCAAATACACCTGTATCGGCTACAGCTTTATTAAGCCCGTTTAGTTGGAAATTGTTCCGTTAAACGCGACAGCCTGTAACCCCGGACGGGTAAAACGTGCAGAAATTTAGCGCCTTCGAGATACGGACCAAAACGAGACCCGGAAACCTCTATTTAAAACGGTTATGTCGGCGTATTCGGGGTACGGTTAAACACGAGACGCATAAACCTGTTCGGTTAAAACTGGCGCTCTCCCGAAGGTGTTATTGGTCCCTTAGAGGACAAGAGCATCCCTACGAATGCCGACGCGGAGTAACATAAAAACAAAAACGGGAAGACGCAGACCCACTCCTGCCCGTGCTAGAAAATAGACCCAACCGACCGGAGACCATAACCGTAAGAACCCGCGTCTCGCGGCAATCTCGCTCTGGGCTGGTTGGTTGGCCGTCTAGCTCCGCCCGCGTGTCAACGCAATGCGACAGCTTCGAGGACACCGTTGCCCCAGCCCCCTCCCCCGCGCCACGCACTCGCCCAAGGAACACGCTTTTAGCATTTGGCGCGGCCGGAGTGCGTAGGGCGTATTCAAACACCCGCATTATTCTAATTTTATGCCGCGCGCGGCGGAGCTAAACGCGGATGTCGCGGAGCTAAACGCCGCCGTACCACGCCGGTTGGAAGGCGTGCGACCGTGGCGGCGGCGGGGGCGGACAAAATGGCGGCTGCCCGGGTGGGTGGGGAGGATGGGGGTCGTTGGATCGAGTCGAGGCCTAAATTTCATGTTCTTGGAAAGCAGGTGAGTCGCGACGCACCTGGAGTCTAAACTGAACCTTTCCGTTTTGTCTTATTAATTGATTTTATAGTGCTTGATGTGGGGACACATCAAATGCAAAACAATGTGCTTATTTGTAAAATAAAGGATGCAACTCTAAGACTACAATGTAATTAAGATATACACATTAATACTTTAATACAATGATGTCGAATATAATGTAATATCCATGGTGTGAAATCTTCAGCAATAAATTTAGATAGCTTCTTCCGAGGTTGAAATGATTGAAGGCGTTCTCATTGTCAACAATAGTATTTATTTCAATAATAGCAGCTTTCGATGGCTTAGCCATCATCATCAGTTTTCTGCTGTCTGGGAGCCACAAAAACGACTACGGTCTATAGTACTGTAGAACTATGGTACTGTTATTGGGCGATGTGTAAGTCGAATTTCAGGTGGAAGAAGGGTATGTAACGAAAATCAGTTCAATTCCGGCCTACCGAAAGTGCAAATTAAAAGTTGTCACTGGCAGTGGCAAAAATGAGTGCCGTGTATTTCGGTTCACTGCGCAGCTTTTCTCTCCACGCCGCCGCATGTTTTCGTGAACTTCACCCCGTCCCGTCCGCGGAGTTGGTCAAGCCGATTAAGGATGAATAAGTTGGTTCGCACAGACAGCGCGCGGGCTACCAGTCAGTATTAGAGGGAGGATTTGGCGGCGTAAACGCGCATGCGGATTTGGCCATCGATTTATGACTACCGATTAACGACTCAAGGAGACTCGGTCCTTCGCCCGTGAGGCCTCGCCTGCAGCGAAAATTCAATTGTTGCGAAGGATTCGCGTTTTATTTTTGTGGAAAAGTTGAAATAATCTTATGGACTGTGTCGTGAATATTCCAGATGGCCAAAACAGAGAAAGATTTCGCTTGATTTTCAACCAATACTAGTCCTCTATCGATAATTCAACAACTTTCAAAAATGTAACGAATCTGTTTCGGATTTCTCCGATAAATTTACTTCCCTTGAGCGGATTGTCAATTAATCAATAATCTTATAAACTCTCATGGTATTATTTACGACAATTTCGGTACATTGAATACTGTGTGAAAATCGGTGATCGATAGTTAATGTGAAAGCAATCACTGTATTATTATTATTATTATTATTATTATTATTATTATTATTATTATTATTATTTTATCATGAAATGAATATGAAAGTACTTCTTTCATATTCTGCGTTTCATGGTCTTTGTTAATTTTGCAGCAAAATAATGGGTAAAAGTACTGCAGAGTTTTATGTATTCAAATTCGTATCTAATTTGCACGTCAGGTTATTTTAATATTTTTGTCAGTCTAAACGCTCATTCGTTTTTCACAGTGGAGCAATCGAATGACAAATCGTGAATTCGAATGTTTTGTAATTCGGCAGACAATACCAGCGTGTAATGAAAAATTCTATCTAAGTAACAGAATCAATCCATATTTTCAATATCCCTTTGATGCAATGAAATATCAGACAAAGCCATCCGTCGTATTTTATCTGTAGCGAGTAAATTTGTAATGTTAATTACTACATATTTTCATGTCATGCGTGTATACCTTCAATACGACATAATGGGAAGATCCGTTGACAACATATTAGAAACAGATAAATCCCACTTTGCCCTTTTTATTTTTCCTTTTTCCTTAAGATCACTCTGTAACGATGTAGCGCTACTGCTTGTTTACAGCGAACTATTGCTCCACCCACTAGCTCCATCCACCGACGTGTTTGACTGTTGCTAACCAGCCAGTACTTACGACCCTGTGGCACGCCTCCGGTTGAAAGCCGGCAATAATTCAAGCAATCCGACACACCAAGGTTCCTGCTCGCTAATTTACATCCAATGCTAACCGTTTATTTCTAGAGTAATTTTTACATGAGAGAATTTCTCATCAAGGGATTTTTCGTGTAAAATACGAAGTTTGTCTCTTTTGTGTTGTTTCCCCAAATAGGAATCAAAAGTAAATATATGAGTATGTGCTGTTGCGTAATAAAAACAAACAGAAACGCAGCTTATCATAATATTTTGGTAGTCCGTGAACATTTTCAAAGGGGTCTTTCAAATATATGATACAATTTTTCGGTAGACTGATTTTTTTGTAATAAACATGTGCGTTAGATATTTATTTTTCATTCTGCGCTCATGTTCGCAGTTTTTCCATTTAGCGTATGTCCGTTTGTGTGGGACAAGGGGCCGTGACATTTCTAAACTAGTTCGCACTTCATTCTGTAAGGCACCTTCCGAACACCCACTCATTGATTTGGTTAAAGTACTTGTAGATGCAGATTGTAACTCTTACCTAATATCTGGAAAGTGTTTCGACAGCCTGGAAGCTGCCTCTCTATCAAATAATTTCAATAAATGAAATCAATAATTTCACACATTACGTTAAAGATACCTCTCCGAGCATCTTCTTTGCTCAAAACATACTGATGATGGAGAAATTACCTTCCACCAACATGTCGTCCCTAAATATTACTAAATGTTTAATAAATTTTGTGTCATAATTTATCTTTACTGATTCACTAGTCCTTTTCTTATTTCTTCCTTTCTTTGTATCTTCCGAATTTATCAATATTATTTGAAACTTTGACGGTCTTGGAATTATTTGGCGATCCTGTTAGAAAATCAAAAAAACTTCATCGTTCCGCGTCCTATAGACATTGCCGCTGGCCTTCAGTTCCCGCCGTAGGCAACCTGCAACTCTTCCTCTTGGAGCATCCCTCTCACGCGGGCAACGGGTGTCTGTTTCGTTTTTACGACACGTTCCCCGCCCCAGCCCCACCCCCCACTCACGAGGGTGGGCGTCGCCGTCCCAGAGGACTCGCCCTCTAGTCGCTTCTGAGGACGCGTCCCCGGGCGGATGGCGCGCCAGGGAGAGGGGGCGGGGTGAGGTAACGATATGCGGGTGCACGCGCCGCCCCGCGCCGCCCTCTGTCGCCCCGGCCCCGCCCCCGCGGCCTCTGTACCTGCCCCGCTTGTGGGAACGCCCGCGCGCCCCAAGACGGCGACCCCCTGCCGCCGCGCAGGGCCCACCCCGGGACGCATGCGCAGTGGGAGGGAGCACGCATCTGGGAGGTCGAAGGTCCTCACAGAGCATTTCAGGTCGGACCTTCTGTTAAATAAAATATCCGATAACTTTAACGGTTACTAATGAAAATTACTGTTAATATATAATCCAGTATATTATTGTATTAACAGCAAAATTACATGACAATTGTTTAATTAATAGTAATCAGTACCAGCTTAATATACGTGAAATGTATTGATTTGCACAGTTGCACTCAACCAAACTTCACGGGCACAAGCCCGTGTAGAACTTCCCTGGGAAACCTGGAGGCCCTAGCCTTGAAGGGATTGTAACGGGCTCATAATAATAATAATAATAATAATAATAATAATAATAATAATAATAATAATAATAATAGTAATAATAATGATGATGATGATGGTGATGAAAATGGGGAAACACGTCATTTTGAATAAACAACAATGAAAGAAATCAGCTGTCGTTGGTTTTTGTGCGTTTATTACCACACAATCATTGAAGTGTTTTCTTTTTTCACTGTTTAATTTCTGCTTGAACTGATATCTGTAGAATTATTCATTACTTAGTTTTGTAACGTATTTTCGAAATTTAACAAAAGTCTTCAGTTTAATTACTAGAATTCAACAATACCAATAAACTCTGTTAAATGATATACTACAGATTTTCTTGATGTCCCGTTGTTGGTGTTTTTGGTAGAACAATTATTTATATCCATACAAGAGATATAACGCATCAACTGATCATACTTTTCATAATATGGTACAATTTTATTGGTATCATTCTGGGACCAAAATATTGATTTAGGTCATTTATTTCTTTTTTCTCAAGCTTTGAATGCTGTGGATGATAGTATAAGGGGACCACATTGGCTAAATTTCCTACGGAATATAAATACACGTCATTTCTCCCCGCCCCGACACTTATTGAAATAATTCAGAAACTTTGAACGATATCAATAGGCATGAGTAAATAAATTGACCCTAATTATTCATCGATGTTTCCGTCCTTTGAGCCTCTAATGCCAATTGTGGTGAAACTAAACAGTAACTTATGCGTAACAACCATCCACGCTAATACAATTCAGTCTTGCAAATCGACATGAAACAAGGTACGACAATAAAACTCATCCAGCTTCTATGCTGCTTTCAAATCTGCCAGAGCTGTACGTTTTTCGTCCTTTTAGATCGAGGCGATCCCGCACTGCGTTGCAGCACGCGCAGGCGTTGGGTTCGCATCGAAGAGCGCCATTGTTTGCCTCGTCCTCTGTTGCGGGCGCCGATTGTAGGATGTTTCCTGCGGTTGCGGTTGTGGTGCGCGAGTGCGTCTAGCTGTGCGTGGGGCCTTCCAGTCTTCCCACAGCATTCTCTCACGTAGCGGAACCCCGTGACGTCTTCATATTGTGCGCGGCGCCCCAAGTTGGGATCCTTTTGAGTCGTTGTAAAAGTACGTGACATTCCACCTTCTTGAGAGATCGAGACAAATACCTCACCTGCCTTCCAGAGATTTGGTAAAATAGAATGTGACGTTGCGCGTGTTGGCTTCAATGGATTTGGGCAAGCGGGACCGGAAGAATGTTGCTCTTTTCGGGAGATTGTTTCTTCAGGACAATGTTTATGTGTTTCATAGTTTCAGTATTACTTGTCACGCTCGTGTGACTTGGAAGTAATGACGCCGTCTTTCAGGAGGTGATTCTCATTTTCTTAGAAACGAACCAGGAGAATTTCGTCAGATCTGTTTCGAAGATGAATACCTAAAAGATGACGATCACTACAGCCTTTCTTTTGGCCTCACCAACGCCGTCTCCTGTTTCGTTATCGCACATGTCGTTGTCGGTGCTAGCACCATTACCGACTTCAGCTACTTATGTATCTGTGTTGTGCTTTGACAAGACGGGCCGCTATAACGTGTTAGTCACCGCTCATTGCAAAGTGTGCAGTCATCGCGTCGCAAGATCTCCAGTACATAACGTGAATTATATTCTTCTTAAGTGGAGGCTGAGACTTGCGTGGTGGATGGAGGAATAAGAACCAGTAAAACCTTGCGAAAATTTTACACACACTCAATTTGATCTTCAGGGCTTCAAGTGTTTGTAATTGGGTTTATAACCCCGTTACGCAGTGATGGAAAGCGAGCCTGCAGGTTGCTACTCGACTAGTCGCCTCACCTGGAGCGTTTATCGGATACTCAACATTGACGCCGATGCAACCTACAACTTCCTTAAAATCATAGTCGCCATTTTCTCCCCTCCCCTTATTTTGCCTTCATTGGCCCTGGGCGCTTTGGCCGTCGCCAGAGGTCACTGCTCGCTACTCCTAGCCACTGCCCGCCGCAGTCCATACCCGCTCAACGTACCCGCCGCCGGTCACCACTTTCCGCCAGCCAACGCCCACCGCCACCTATTGCAACCCACTGCCTTCAACCCCTCCATCCACTCCCTCCGCCTGCCTTTGCCTGCCGTCGCTCGCTGCCTGTCGCTCCCCCCTCCCCCCCCCCCCCCCCGCGGCCCGCGTCCCGCCCCGAAGCTCGCGTCCTCTGCACGCATTAAGCGAATTATAGAAAATCGATCGCCCCTCCGCTGCCCGCGAGGCGGCCATGGCAGTCGCCGCCCCGCCCACCCACCCACCCGCCCTCGGCCAGCTGTCCGGCGGCAGGCCGGCCCGTCCGATTTGCCGATAACGAAGCAAGCCGCACAATCGGCCCTAGTCCCCCGGAATACGCTTTCCCGGCCGTAATGCGCCGAAGAGCAAGAAACACGGAACGTCACCGATTGCGCTGAATTAATTAATTGATGAATGGTGCCGATTAGAATGGCATACACTTCTGTTGCAGCATTAACGAGGTCGTCGTTCCATTGGAGCTGACAGCTCCTCGGTGTCTGATATACACGATGCATTGCAGGAAAATGAACGTTTTCAAAAACAATAGACTTTTTTGTTTTCCTACGTGGAGTTTTATGAACTCTAAATCACTATTGCGGTCCTAAGCAAATCAGTTTAGAAAGATTCTAAAGTTTTAATTGAGTAGAAAAATATTTTGAAGTCTCTGAAAATGTAGTTAGTTTTGACACTTTTGTCTCCATCTCAATAGTTTTCTTGAGTGTCGTAATTAGTCTACCTTTCAGTAAATTAGTAACAATTTATTACACGCGTACATACATTAAGCAACAATATTTAACAACATATAATTCTTGTGTTGTAGTTGAAACCTCACATATTTTTCTTGGGACTCCTCCCAACAGTCAGCTGATAGTTTTCATTGGGTTCTAATCATGTAACTGCCATGCCAGACGTGCGTTTGCACGTGCTGTTGCAAATATTTTTATTACTTTGGTTTCATTTTGATGTTTTGTTTGTTTTAAATTGGTAAGTCTCTATGTTTTACTGTATCGAGTGCTATATATGTTTTTCTCTGTAATGTTCTTTTTTCTGTGTAGTAATTTCTTATAATATTATATGTTTTGTTCATTTTAAATTGTCTAGCCTGAGGATGAGGAAAAATGAGTTCCCCAAAACGTCGCTCTGACGTTTACAAAGAAACTCTGTATATATGTATATAAATTAATTATAGGATGTTTGTAATAAGCTGTCTGTCGAAATCTTGCGGCCAAGTAAATGAAACTGAACTGTAATCTTTTAACACGTCGTATTAGTCATTCTGTAGAACACATTTGTTTGAGAAAAAAAATTCTTGTGAGACGAAACCAGAAATCGCAGCACTTTTCGTTGCGCGGCCAGGTAACGTCGGAACGTCCAACCCCGCGCTCCCAGCCGCCACGTCGCCCCGCGACCTGGCGTCCTCAGGGAGGTCCGGAGGCTCTCCTTTGAGCGGCGGCACGTCGCATCACGGTGGCCGCCAACGCGATTACCAGGCCAAGAGCATTCCCTCCGCGTCCCATTCGCACCCTCCTCCCCTCCCCTCCCTCCCTCCCTCCCTCTCACTCTCTCTTTCTCTCTCATTCTTTCGCACCTCTCACCCCCTCCATCCCTCCTTTTTGGTTTTCCTCACGTTAGATTCCTCTCTCTCTCTCTCTCTCTCTCTCTCTCTCTCTCTCTCTCTCTCTCTCTCTGACCCTCCCATGCCGTTTTCGAAGTCTCCCCTCTCCCCTCCTGCTTCCAAGAAATCGGCGAAAAGCGACAGAAGCACGCTCTAGGGACCGGGACCCGCAAATCGGCTTCTGTGAGTCGTTTTCGTCATTAATTAGACTTTTCCGCGAGCCTTTCACGGATTTCGTTACGTTCGGGGAAGCTCTCGGCGGGAGGGCGCGGGTTGGAATGTTGAAGGTGTAGGTGAAATAATGGAAGGGATGGGGAAGGTGCCTGATGAGCTGGCATGAGTGATTTGTAACGTTTGACTTCTTAGAAATCTATGGGTCAGTAGGGTTGCAGGCCTTAAGCTGTCGTGTTTAGTCACAAGGCACTTCCGAAAATTTTATTCAGAGGAGTTATTCATGTATTTTTACAACGGCGCCATTCTTTATTGCTGCACAGTTCCAAGAAAGGGGATTTGTGATTTTGATGTATGACAACCAGGACGTAACACGTAGAAGTATTTATATTGTCTAGTAGAAAAGAGCATTGTTAAATTTCATCTTCTTTGTATACTATTTTTGCCTTTTCCCGACGGAGTAGAGAAAAAGTTTACTCAATTTTGGGCGAAAAAAACGGCGAAATTTTGGGAGAAAAATTCAAATTACAGGGCCCTGGTAACGAATAAGTGAATAAATGAAGTTGCTAAATTTTGGGGGGAAAATCGTCTAGCATGTGGTGTAGCCAGAATCCTTTTTTGTGGATCCTTGATACCGAAATATCGAATGACGACATAACATCTACGTCTGTGAACAACGTTAGCGGCAAAACCGTCCAGTCGATTTTCTCCAAAATTGATATCCCAATCGATCTGACTGATGTCGCGGTCCCTTCAACTTGAAACCGATATGGCAGTTTTTTCTTGGGGGGGGGGTACTTTGCCTTAATCCCCCCGAACATTTTCCAAATTTTCAGAAAAATAGTTCCTTTGTTTCTGATAAACTTTTTGTTTTCGGATAGTGTGAAGGACGTTTAAGATAATGGTGCAGGTCTCGTGTTCGCTGAAAACACTGATTTTTTAAAATTGCAATAGTTCAAAATTTTGTATGTGGTAGTGTAGTGCATATTAGTGCAAGTGTGTGTGTAAGGGGAGAGGATGGACAGATCGCGCGCGTTCCATGACCCGTTTGTTAGGGTACTGCTCCGGCATTCGCCTGGTGTTCATCGGAGAAATCACGGAAAACTACCGATCAGAGCAGCCTGCCGCTAGAATTCTCCTCCAGACAGCGACTGAATTCGACCTAGCTGGAAAGCTAGTGTCGAAAACCCTGTCGCCGTCAGGACTCGAACCTAGGACCTCCCGGTGAGAGGCGCTGCAGTGACATCAGTTGATGCACTGAGCTACCGCTCCCGGTGTATTTACTCGAGCGGACCATTTCGTAAACCCTCTGGGGAAAACCGAGCTGCAAGAGAGACATGTCTCATGGGAAGACGTTCCACTGCAAGAAACTGTGAGGTGTTAGGGACCGCGACGGGGGAACCAAGGGCGCGCCGGGGCCACAAAGCCGCCGCCGCCGCCGCCCTCACCACCCCCAGTCTTCCCTCCGCCCCGCCCCGCCCCGCCCCGCCCCCTCCCCGCCGGCGCCGCGGCGGCGGCCGCTACGCTCCCCTAATCCCCGCCGCGATTGATTTCTCACGTACCCCGACTCAGACCCGTCTAACGAAGCGTCGCGAATTCGGCCCCTCCCGCCCCCTCCCCGCCCCGCCCCCGCCGCCCCCAGGTGCGCCGCCGCACCTTGCCGTCGTCGCCCGGTCACGTACCGCGCGCGCTTCGCCGGAAACGTGGTGGGTCGGATCGGATCGGGTCGGATCGTGTCGGATCGGTCGGTGAGTGGTGAGACCTACTGGGCTTGCAGAGTCTTCGCTACCGGTGTTTTAGGAGAGGGAGAAAGGAGAACGATGGGAGTGAAAAAACGAAACGCTCGTCAGAATTTCAAGGAAAAAGTGCGAATGTGATGCAATATCGGAATTTAATTGTTTTCCCGTATAGAATAAATTTCGATATTTCTGTTTCTTGTTTCTGTGATTCTTATTTTCTTCTTAATTTAGTTTCCTTACCTTGCATTTGGGTATATTTTTCCAGTTGGTGATTTGATATGAAGTTGGACAATTTGATGTGAAGTTTGGTTTGGTCGAGTTCTCATCTACTGTTTCCTTTCTCGTGTATGTTTCTTGAAATTCTTAACCCTAGAATTTTCTAGTACAGAAGCTTTCATTATTTTTCATCTAATTCTCCGTTGTCATTTTCTTGCGTTTCCCTACGCTTACTTCACAAACGTGGTCATATTGGCTTTCAGCACCTTATCTGTGTCACTGGAGAGAAACAAATACATCGTAATAATCGCGCCGTTCATTTCGAAAGGCGCCTGTCAATTTGACAGAAATGCATGCTGCAAAGAAACGCATTAGCTGTCAGTTACTTCAGAAGGCGGGCAATGGTACTCCGTGGGCACGTTTCAATATCTTTCCTTTCACTGGCTCTAAGAAGCCGAATGCTCTTCCCGTGTTTCCCAATGTGACACGCCTGTTTCGTGAGAAAAACGAGGCTGGTCGACCTTTCACTGCTGGACCGCGCCCCTAAGCTCTTCGCCACAAAAGCCGAACGTCCACGCCGAGCTGCGCCGCCTTTCGAAACGAGGAACCAAAAGCGCATCGCGATCGGGCTTTGGAAGCGAAAGGAGGGGTGCAGGTGAGAGAACTAAGCAGAATGGGCGTCGGGGTTGGTCTCCTTCAGTCCGTGTCAGGGGCTCGACTGCATGTTTGGCGACATTTGCAAGCATTTCATTCTCCCACGTGACAAGCTTTATTAACAACAATAACAATAATGATTGACAAGAATACGAACTAGAAATATAATTTTGTAACAAATAATACAAGTTTGCTACCTTCAATTAACTATTAATATCATATTCCATACTGTTTCAAATAATGAAATGTTTCAGTATACACACGCAGTTCAGAAACCCGATTTTATCTAGTCTTAAATGAAAAAGAGAATTTCCGTCCACGTATGTTATTCCTATCAGCATGGCATACGAAAGCTCTTCCTTCATTGTATTTAAATTCTTTACCACGTGACTGACGCAGGTCCGAGAAGAGGTGAATTTCATTTGGGTTGAGACGAATGTCACTCGTTCACGGCCGTCGGCAAGCGCAGATCGTGAAAATATTTTGGATAAATGGGAGTGGGGACAATGTCAGATTAGAAGAAATAAAAGAGGTCATCTTCATATTATTTCTTCTCATAAGAACGTCAACAACGCCGCATCAGAATTCCCACAATCTCAGATTAGATACCACCAATAATATTTTTCGATAATCGTTTTTAATTCTTAGCTTTGAAAGAAATAAAATATATTATTATGATGGGAATACACGTTTGGGTGTGACGAGAGCAATACATAGAAATATGTTTTATGAAATAAATTGGGTAAAAATGATACAGTTGTGTTGGGTTGGGAAGAGGAGAGCGTGGCCCCCGTGATCTCCCTCCGCTGGACCCGCCACTGACTCCCAAAGTCCTGAGCTCTCGTCGCCGAGAGTTCCAACGAAAGCGACAGCTCGCTCGAGCGGGCCCCGGCCAGGGGGAGTCGTCACGGGCTCAGTTCGGCGAAAAATGCGCCGGTGATCGGTTTTGAGGGGAAGGTCCGTCCCGCACCTGCGGTCCACCGCTACCGCCCCCCCCCACCGGCGGTCAGGGCGGTCAAGTGGGCAGGGCCAAGGGCTGTTCTGGCGAAGGGATGGGGTAATCCGCGCAGGGCTCGCCCTCCGAAGGGCTCGGACGCCCGCCGTCGCGTCGAACGCGCCCGAGAAAGATCCACGTCGGATTATATTATATTCTCGGATCGGAATCTCTGTGCCGCTTGTCCCCGAAGGATCCCCAGAGGGAAGTCTTTTGTTCTACTTTGGGAAGAGGGTTGGAGATGGAGTTATATCGCGGTTTGAAGGGCTCGAGTGGGATAACCGTCCTCTTGCCTCGAGTTAGTTCGGGTTCTGCATTTTGGAGAGGGAAAAACGCGTCAAATTTGCCATTTGTTTTCGAAAACACAATGATTATTCGATCATATCATATTTCAAAAGTTGATTTTTTTTATTCGTTGCATTTCTGAAAATAGAGTTATGATAGAAGTTGTCGTTAACGTGGAATAGTTTTTGTTTTAGAAAATGTGTACTTCTTGTTTCTCTTCTAAAAATGCCTGAAGTATTCGTTTCGGGACATGATGAATAAACACTCAGAAGGAACTAAATTCAACAAATTCGAAAATGACCTCCGTAAAGTTACATACGGAGGTTTGAAAATGTTCAGTTTATTGGTTCCTTATGCAAATATACACTTTAAATTTTCTTATGAAGAATTGAATTGTTACGCGCATTGACATTTCTTTCAGTAGTACTGCCGTCGAAGTGTGCTTGTGCTTGACATCCTCTATCCTTGGCTATAATTTTCAGTAAAATTGCGCCATGCCACAGCTGAATATAGTTTGTTTTTCCTTAAATAAGTTGCACACTTTGTATATTACTCCTACTTCGGTTCTTTTCGATCCCACCTTCGTCTCCTCTCCTCTTATACAGATATGGGAAAAGAGGCGTTGCATTGGATTGCCTTCTCTGCATCATTACCTCCCATTACAGCGACAGCTTTACGGTGTAGGTCTCCCGACACCGAGCATCCGAAATTACTCTGAAACACGATCGCTGTAAAGTAGTTAACTTTTATTGAAGATTTTAGTGTTTACCGATTCCCTTTTCTCGCGCCGTGGGGAGAGGGGCGGCGCCGTTATTTCACGCTTCAATTTCCAGACACGGTAGTTACGTCTGACAGCGCGCGCCGCGTGATACGCGACCGTCGCCTCTATTAGTGCACTCACGTGAGTTGCTGGCTTCTTTTGTCGGTCGCGCGCACGCCCCACGCAGGGGCGAGACAATTTCCAGATTACTCCGTGCTGGCCGAGAGGCGCGGGAGGGGGGAAGGACAGAAAAAGGGTCTTTCGTAGTCGCCGCTTTTTTTCCCCTCACTCGGCGGCCTCTCTGAGCTACGTTTGACTCAGTTCTCCGCGTTTCTGGTGTCGGCTTCGGCTCCCCTTGTCACTCTCACCGCCTTCTTTGTAGTGAGCAATTCTGTGTTATTTTTTAAACTCCCGTTTGGATCGTTCTCTGCCTTCGGCGTTTCTTGCAATTACCCGTTGTTTATAACGTACGTTTGGATTTCTTAAGTTACCCCACCGTTTCGCTCGTTTGCTTTTACTTTGTTCTTTCGTTCGTTTCCGGTACTCATTTCGTTTTCGCTTCCGTTTTGTTCTAGAAGATTCTGTCGTGTACAAACATATGTATGCATTACTCTAGACATATTCTGAGAGCTTCATCTTTCTCATCTTTTGACCATCTCCTCAATCAATGACTTAACCTGTCTCCATTATGATAATTGTTCTGTGCTTTTTTGCAATTCATTTAACTCATCATTATCTCTCCAACGAACATGTGACCATATTCATTCTCCCCCCCCCCCCCCCACCCACAATAAAAGCATTCTTGCTGTTGCCTTATTTGTCCTACTCCACCTTTCCTCTGCCATAGCATAATTTTTCTTTCCTAACGTTAAAAATAATATTTATATTTCTACATTTCCATTTTTTTTTTTTTTTTTTGTACTTCCACGTGCCTCATCGTCTGTTCCTCGTCCTGGCTCTCGCCACAGGCACCCCGGACGGTGCACAAGGGTGCGTACCCACGCGTCACGCCCTCCGCCCGCTGCTGATCGTTATCGCGTTCAGGGTCTCCCCGCCGCGCCGGCATCTCCCTCCCGGCCCGCGGCTTCGCCCGATGACGTGATAACTCCACAGCAGGGCGATGAGGACGCCGCGCGCAATGTGGACGTGTCCCGACATATTTCAAGCCCGCGACCATTATAATAAACGGCCGCCGCCCCCAGTGGTGATGGCGGCAGCCGGGAACCAGCCGGCGGCGGCTTGCGCGTGGCCTTACATGTTTCTGTGGGAAAGAGGCATTTGGGCAAGGCGGCCATGAGGGCGTGCCTGATCCCCCACCCCATTGAAAGCGCGCCGTATGAAAAAAAATTCAACAATTAGTAATGTGCTACAAAATAGTAGACTTGATGTTTTGTAAATTTATTTTAATGTTGTTAACAATTAACGTATCTTAAATTAGACCTTAAACGATATCTAAAAGTTGAAATACGAAATATGTCTAGTAGTAAACGAAAACGTAAATTGTTCGGTAATCTGAGTCTACATTTTCGTGTTTGGAAGTAGTCGTGGAGTCGTGTGCAAAAAGCAGTGCTGATTACAGATTTTTCCTTATAATATGTTAGATTTTTTTATTACCACGTACGCGTAGATGAATGAGCTACTTAGTAATCATCAGGATCTTTTCTATGCGGTTGACGATATTTCGTCATTATTATTATTATTATTATTATTATTAACAACATTGAGGGAGAGAATTAAAAAATATATTTGTAATATTTTATGTTGGAAATGTCATCGTCAATAAATAAATTTTTGTTTTAGATGTGTAGTATTGTATGAAATATTGAACTTAGTATGATGGTACTAACGTGTTTTCCCCTTTTGTTCCAGGTGAGTTCTGGGCTCATGTTGCTTCCACGCAGTCACGTGCGTGTGCGTCTCCAGCGCGCACAGCGTCACGGTAAGGCAGTCCCCGGCCTCCGGATCGATGCGCGCCTCTTAAACTGTCACGCGAATGTCCTTTGCGAGCGGCCTGCGGGCGTTACATATTCAGCCACGATAATCCACTTTGGTTCGAACGCTCCGGCCATTTAGCGTGAGAGCGGCGGCGGCGCCGCCGCGGCCGGCCGCCGACAGAGCTGAGGACGGGGGGCGCACGCGGGGGTCCCCGAGCGTGCTGTCCTCGCTGACATCGCTTCCCGCCCCGCAC
Source organism: Teleogryllus oceanicus (assembly GCA_964035755.1). Classification (NCBI taxonomy): domain Eukaryota; kingdom Metazoa; phylum Arthropoda; class Insecta; order Orthoptera; family Gryllidae; genus Teleogryllus; species Teleogryllus oceanicus. The sequence continues at coordinate 127,533,262 of CAXIVR010000003.1, read as the reverse complement.
ATGTCCTCACCGCTGTCACTGGAGGTGGCGTTGCTTCGTCGTTCGCGATTCCTGCCTCTCTCAGCCGTGCTCCCTCGTCTCCTGGGCCGCGCCACGAAGCAGTCGCCGCCCGCGTGTGCTGTTCTCTGTGTTCATGTCGACCCTTCCTCCGACCCTGTCCCATTGCTCAACCCTAACCTTCCAGATCTCGCTTGTGTCCTCGCCTTGTCCAATGTTCTCATTCTGGATACGACATCATGTGTACAGCTCTTGACGTCGTTTCGTACTTTGCCCCTTGCGCCCACAGCCTTCGTCGCTTTGCGGTGCGTTATCTGAGCCGTACATCTGACCCCTAACTAATATCGTTCTCTTGGCCTCATCGTACCCTCTGTTTACTTGCATTCCGGGCTCTGTCATCATTTCGGGACTCATAACATCCAGCTCTCGGCTTTGCTTCCCGCTCTGCAATCCTCCGAAGATTCCCCCAACTCCACTGCTTCCTATCCCCAAGGCTTTTTTTGCTGTTTCGCGCCACCGTCATCATCACCAACCACGCTCTCTCTCTACGCTCGAGCCGCCTCATTGATCTCGCGGCCCCCAGTTGCTCCCAACTCCCCTTCCCCCCTCCTCGTCTCTTTCCCGCGCTCCCTCACTGCATCCCGCCCAAAGCAAACCGAGCGATTCCATTTTTCATCGGTTGCATTTGATGCGAGGCAGAAGCTTTTTTTAGCTTTCCTCCTCGCCCCGCCCCTCCTCACCCTGTCAGTCCCCACCCTGTCCCTCGCCGCCCCGCCCCGCCCCGTTCCGCTCCTCTCCGCCCCGCTCCGTTCCGCTCCTCTCCACCCCGCTCCGCTCCGCTCCTTCCCACCCCGCTCCGCTCCTCTCCGCCCCGCCCCGCCCGCCCGCCCCGCTCCGTTCCGCTCCTCTCCGCCCCGCCCCGTTCCGCTCCGCTCCTCTCCTCTCCGCCCCGCCCCGTTCCGCTTCTCTCCTCCCCGCTCCGCTCCGCTTCTCTTCGGCACTCTCCTCCGCCCCTCTCTGGGCCTGTTTCCAACTCGCTTCTAGTAACTCCTCTCCTCCCTTCCTTGGTTTCCTACGCCCCTCCTAAGTCCTCCCCGCGCTGCCGCTCATGCATTCTCCACCACGCATCGCGTCCTCCGTTGCTCCCATCCCCACCACCTCCACCCGCCGCATCACCATCTGCTGGTCCCACCCATCGCCCAGGCCCACCGCTGTGCAGTCTCCTCTTTGTGGAAATCCGGCGTTCATTACATGACCCTGCAATCGAGCGCCATGGATATTCTCTTTCGGCCGGCGCCGCGACCAGCCTATCAGCGGAATGTGGCTCTCTGTAAATCTTAATTTCGGCTTCATGTTGGCCCTCCCGCTGGTTTGAAGCGTTTCGTTCGTTTGTTCGTTGCTTTCCATTGGACTGAAGTTTTCGCTGTCCCGCTGTTTGTTTATTGTGCTGTCAAATATCAACTATCGTGGTGTTTCTTTCGTATTTGTGTGTTTCGTTTCAATCTTACACATACTATTGTGTATAATTGAAGGCCAATTAGGAAAGGATAATATATGTTCATTTCGTACAATCTTTGTGTAGAAAAAGTACTGTGAATTTTTTTGGGTGTTGAACTTTTGTGTTAGTGTTAATATTGAGGAGATAGCTGTGTGTGCATTCTTTTAACATTTAGATAGCTTATTTCTTAGGGATGTGATGCTGGCTGGGTATTCGATATATTTCATTTCATTCGGTATATTTCATACTTGGGAAGTTTTGAGACATTATTTAAATGTCATTAATATTCATAATTTCTCGTTGAACCTGAAGGAGATGCGATGTACAATATACGTTGGCTTAGAAAAAATGAGAATAATACACTCCATGATGCGACTAATTATATGAAGAATTATGCCTTCATATCTGCAAGGCCAGACTAGAAAAGGAAATCAGAGCTTCAGTAACAATTATTATAATTATAATCTAATAATTGTAATTATTATTTCTATTTACGTGTTTAATTTCCGTTTACACGTAGGTGTATTAAATTTAAGATAGGTAAAATAATGAACTTCGAGTTTCCTCACTTTTCACTTGTTTTGCGGAGTCATGTATTTTACATCATGGAAAATCATGGAAGTGTTCATTTGCTGATGTTCCTAGACCAACGAAAGTAGTTTGTAAATCGGAACGTCTTTCAGGGAACCTCGATACAGAAAAGAATAAATAGGTAGAAACCATATTTCTCTTGATATGTCTACACTTCACTCCGTCAACCAAGACGAAAGTTCGTGAAATCTTTGACAAGTAACGTTGGGGGGGGGGCGTTCTTTTTCTCAACGGCATTTGGGCGTCTTCCTCCGGTCGGAAGCCCTGGGTGAGGGGAGGGGAGGGGAGGGGAGGGGTATAGCGAGGCGTGGCGGGCGGGCGTTGTGTTTGGACTGGCGCATTCACGTGCCGAGGGGGGAGGCGGGTCACGGAGGGTCGTAGGGGCATTATGACGCCGCTGGGGCCTTTGTGACAGTCACGACGCCGACCTGCCCCCTCCCCTCTCCCTCGCCCCGCTCTCCGCGTTGTCCATTTTCTGCGAGCACACGCGGGCCCAAAGCTTATACAGGCAGTTTAGAATCAAATGCCTGATTCTAAAATATACGTTACTCAGCTTCTTGTCAACCCAGATGAAAGGCTGTCGCAACTAACCGAAGGCTGACTTTCATGTTTTTAGAGATTTGAATCGGCCATTTTGAAGAAACGAGTTGTGCGAAGAAAGTGTGAAAGGTGACACATTTTTAAGCCTTCAAATCACAATAGAACTTTTTTTCTGGAAATTTTCTTCAACTTCCCCAAGCTAGTGTGCGATATGTTGATTTACTCATTTTCGTACTTATATAGCAACTCTGAAAGCTTCACAAGTTGTGACAATTGAAAGTAATTATTTGATGAAAGGGTCACTAAGAATTGAAAAGAATCCGTCATACTTCAGCGGTAATAACTAATATAGAAATCAATTGTTGGTGATTGACCACAATTTCCGAAGCAGCCTGTACGCGTCTTTTTTTAAGGCAGCCGTCTTTCCTCCCTTCGCCGCCGCCGCCGCCGCCGCGTCGCCAGGCCGGGCGGGGCGGCAGCTGAACACTGGCCCGCTGCTAGGGGAGCACGGGGGAATGCTGGTCTTGTTTATACCTGGGTCCCCGCGCCTATTCTTTCCTCCACAAAGACGGGACTTTCGCTGTATAATACCGCTCCTTCACACTTCAATTAACGGAGCTTCCCTTGTCCCGCGAACCCAGCAGGGCTGGCGCGGCGGCGGGCCGGCGCGGCGGGCGGACGGGCGCGCGCCGACAGTCGTATGTTTCCACACGTCCAATTTCGAGGCTCTCCGACCGATATGTTTTCATCTTGTGCCGTAAACTGGACGCGCTCCTCCGACTCGCTATAGAGGCCCGCCCGCTCTTTTCCACAAATGTGACGGAGTGGGGAGATATATCGTTGGCTTTCGAAGACCGGGGGCGCCTTACCGCCCTGCGTGGGAGAGGCGGTCGTGTACCTGACGCGCACGGGTGGGCGAAAGAATTTCGCCTCGTTCGGCGAAGCATTGGCCTGTGAAGCGTCGACGGCTGGGTTTGACGGGCAGAAGATTCGAGAATATCGACTGGATTCGCCTTGTTCTCAGCTAATCGCGCGGCTCAAAAGAGACGAAGCCGGCGGAACACGTGTGAGAGGGAGGCCCTCTGTTGCTGCTGTAGGTACCTCGCGAACAAGTTTTTTGAAGTATCGGCCCTTCCACGTTTCAACGGACCGCGGAGAAGTTTTCTGGGAACATTCGGGCTGCATCAAACGATGCCTCTTTTCTCCGAGACATGAAACTTTCTGTATCAGTGTTTTGTCTTCGGTTGGTTGATTCTCTGTATACGTGAACATACGTACTTTCATGTTCGGCGAAAACATCCAAACATTTACTGTTTATAAAAAAACAACTACTCGGAAAATTATCAGTGAAATAACTCATACCACGACAAAGGAGAGCCGAATAGCAGTTGAAAATAGCGTTTGCGAGCAAAAATTTGTCTTTTTTAATACAAAGTTTTCTGTGGATCCAGGGCACGAATGCTCATCTAACACACCCGGAATAGCCCGCAAAGCGCAGAAACATTTTGTTTCATTTTAGTAAATTTCATATACCAGGAGTGCGTAATTTCTCGTACTTGTGTTAAATTAACACGGAATGAAACGTTTTCATTCTAACTCGCTCATAATTTAACTTTTGTGTGATACTCGCTGTTTCATTTCCGGAGCCGGAAATTGAGATCCATTGTGTGTTAGGCGGACAAAGCGACCTAGGAAGCCTAACATTTTATCTCGCTCTGTTAAGAATACGCTGCGCCACCATGTGTGTGTGTGTGTGTGTGTGTGTGTGTGTGTGTGTGTGTGTGCGCGCGCGCGGGCGTATGTGCTGGCGGACCGGGATTTAAACCTAGGCCTCCCTCAGAGATAAAATTTTTGCCGAAAAAAATGAAAAAAAAGTGCGCGAAGCCCCCGGGGAAGATTGTGGCAACGAAAGAGTGCTCTGGTGTTTGAAACGCTCCCAGATGCGGCTTGTCGGCTGGTTTTTGGGTTCCGCTTGAAATATGATGCAAAACACGGTATGCAAATGTGGGAAGGGTGTATTTACTGTTATACCCTTCCCCTGTGCTCTCGCATCTGCTCGCCTCTGATGCTCCGAGCTGCCGACTGCCACTTAAGATCTTTTCTATCCCCAGCGCTGCACTCTACACCATCTCCTGCTATTCACTCCGTTCTCCATTAGAGCTCCGTGCTCGTTTTACATCCACTGGTCGATCTGGGGGGTCCTTCCATTACTTTCGCACATGGTTTCTTGCCATCGTAACCTGTGTACAATCTTTATGTTAACTGCTCTATGTATTCTCAGAATAAAGAAATCGCTGAAACGACGTGATTTAAAATCCTCCCAATTTTTTTTTCGAAAAAAACCCACCCCTGAACTTGGATTGAACGTTGTTCTCTAATTTCACTGGACATCACCCATGTTCCAGAACATCAAGCGACAACCGATTTCAGATGATTCAATATTCCCCTACGTCCAGACGAGGGGAGAACAGAAAAATTCTTTGCTAATAGCCACGGCCTTGCAACCCTCACCCCGCCGTCCATAACCTCCGCACCCCTTTACCTTTACCCCTTATCTAACCCCGACCGCTCTCCGCCTCCATCCCTGCTTGCTGCAACGTCCCCACTCCGGAGGCTTCGGATACGCGTTGCGCGCCTTCATTGTTTTCGATATTCCTCTGTCTCGGACGTCCGGGGGGGCGGGGCCATCTGGAGCGATTCCGCCCCACCGGGCGCGGACAATCGCGGCCAAATTAGCCCCGAGATGAGCGACGGCCCTCCGCCTTATTTGCTCTGCCGCAAATCGCCCGGGCGAAAGGGGTGCGGGCAGCCCACCCCTTTGCGCCCCGTGCATACAAAATCACGCGTGCATTCACGGTCAGCTGCCGCTCGGCGCAGGGCACGCGTGCGCCGCACGGGGGGGGGGTTGGCTCGCGGAAGGCGTGTGCGGAGGCTGCGGAGCGGCTTCTTTTTTTTTCTACGGGTCTGTGGGAGGTACCCTTTGGTTATGGTAATGTTGGCAACCCTTTTGGAACGGGATACGACGCTGGACATCGATTGTACGACACCGGATGTCTGATATCTGGAGTGGTCAGTGATGGACTTCCGTTTCTTTCTGTTTTGAATGCGAAATTTAATGTTGGTTCGTGCGACATAAGGTGATGAAAGCTTTTTAATAGGGGTGAATGGCGTACACTGAAGAGCTTGGATTTGCTGGCGGAAAACCAGTTGTATATTAAACAAAAGCAAAATAGTGTTAAGAATTGAACTATTTTTGTTGTGACGACCAAAGCCAGATATGGCTCTTTTCAAGAAATAATTGCGTGTATTCTTTGTGTGAGTACAGGATAGAAGGTCATGTAGTTGCAATTACTAATGTTAATCGTTCCTCTCCTTGTGTATAACATCCTGTTATACTATATAGTAGATCGTTAAACTGGTGTTGTAGAGACTCGTGTAAACGGCTGATGTTGCCCCCACTATTCGTGTATGTGAGAGCTTGCTTTAAAATTACAAATTACAGCTTCCGACCCTGATAAATAATGTTGAATGAGTCTACCCAGAATATTCTTCTTCAATGTGTTACTAAAACACGTTTTAGATAGTCTTTGTTGCAAAACTACCCTTACACAATCTCTACAGAAGTATTGCACTTAAAGGAAAAGAGACGTGCGTCGTACAGCAGTTATGGACAGTTTTTGAACTGGAAGTTCTTAAAATATGAAAGTAATCACAATATTTCTCTTAAGAAACGTATTTTTAACTTTTGCTAGAAAGAAGTGAATTGCAACATTTATTTACGTGTCTGATTTTTACTCTATGGCGTATTAAAACGTGCAGTAAATCGGAAATGGTTTGAAATGATAACAAAACGTACATTGCAAATCAGGATAAATTGATCATTAATCATCAGCCAATGATGAATCTATGAATGGTTCCGAGATTTATTCTTCTTAATTCCTAGCATTTACTGACTACTCGTTCCAGCACATGCATTACTACTTGTGTATTGCAAATATTTGAGACTCACAACATCTTTAAATATTCTGATGAATTGCCATGCCTTGACCTCATTATATCTAGAAATAGACGCTGCTTTGACCTCAACTTTTCGATCAGTTCCTCACCTGTCCTTGGCTCTTCCCACGATAGATTATTTCTGTGTTATCTCACGCGATTCAGTCTTCAGAACGAATCGTGAAAATTTGTGTTCGTTGGAATTATCGATGTGGAAATGGAAAGCAGACCGCTCGAATCGCCAATGTTTACGTTGTATAAATAAACATCAGCGTAGCCAAGCGAAAAGAAATAAATTTTATCCATTTGTTCAACGCCTCCCAAAACATGTCGCGAGGATTTACGTGTTCTAAGCTTCGTGCAATACGAACCAACATAATGCCTATAGCAGCATTATCCAAACGGTACCGTTGCATATTCCACATAAGCTGGGTTATATGAACCCGGCCGGGTATTTTCGTCGGAGCTACTAAACAGTTAAACGATATTTTAAAAGGTCAGAGGGTCTTTTTCTGAATCGGGCGCCCGTGACACTGAGCCTCCCCGGGGTGCAGAAAGGGGTTTTCACACCGCCGCCGAAGCGATGGCAGAACACGCTTTTAGTGGCACGTTTGGAAACGCGGAGGGGAGGAGGGGTTGGTTTGGTGCGACTGAGGACATCAGAGGGTGACACCGAGGCACCGCAGGGAAGCATTGGCGAAGGGATGATACATAGCAAAAGCCGCGAGGACGGTGAAAGGAGCGGCGTGTGGTCGCTTTAAGGGGGTAATGATGATTGTTCCGACAATAAAGAGCGAAGGGAACGATGTGGATGGCTGTGAACGTGTTGGCGTTAGTAAGGGAATACTGCCGTACGCGCCGATACTGCTGTTGAGAAAGCGAGAAATTGTTAGTAATGACGTGGAGGGTTCAAGAAGGATATGAACTAATGTAGACGTAGGAGATGGTTGTAGGAGCCTGCGGGAACATTCCCAATAGAAATGGATTCGACAGCGAACGAGATGATCGTAGCGGCAAATAGCCAATTCGAGCACCGTAGCCGTGCAGACACCGTACGAGGTGAGTAGTAATGGCGTGTTGGAGACACGGACTGTGCGGCGATTTTGCATGAAAAGCGGCGACGGTGGCGGAAACGTGGGGACGAGGGTTCGGGGTGGCGGCAGCGGCGGCGGCGGCGGCGCGAGGCCGCAAACGACGGCATCTGCCTTTGTTGGACGCGTCGCTTTATTTCGGGGTACCTGGAGCCAGATGGCGGGCAGGTGACCGGATTTAAAAACTAGCCCCGTCGCGCCCTCTAATGGAGCCGTCCGCTCGGGGGTAGCGCGGCGGTGGCGGCGCCGGGGTGGCGGCGGCGGCCGGGGGGCGGTGGCAGCTGCATCCTGATCCTGCAGTTGCCACGTGCGCGGCGTCGCGGAGCGGAGCGGGAGAGACTCTGGCAGACGGAAGGGGCGTGGGGGGCTGTGGGAAGGGTGGTTGCGGTGCCGTCGACCTTTTATGCACACCTGCGTGGCCCCAAGATGACGCCCTTCTGATCAAAGTTCCTGTTCCGGGGAGTCATGAATTGTTTAATACTACGTGTAGTATAATACAGTTATATTGCAGTTTTTCAATCGGAAAAAGACCATACAAATTTATTGCCAGAGCTAAACATTTTCAGCATCCTTGTTTTTTTATGAAACGATGGAATTAAACCATTTTTTTAAATTTTATCAAGAGTGAATTTTTTACCTACCTTGAGGTAAAATCAATAATACAATATTTTACGGAAAGTTTATTTATGTATAAATTTACCCAATGTGTTTCGCAAATATTTTCGTTTGCCCGATATGAACCTGTATCAGCACCCTTCTTTATAAAAAAAATGTCCACTCTATCGAGAGTTCATATGTTTTTGTCAGTGAAAAAAATCAGAAACTCTCTTCATATACATATAAGTAACATAAAGAAAAACGTTTTTCCCTCGGTTCTGCACGAAGAGAAATCTTTTTTTTTCTGCCCGCTGTAAGACATTTCGTGCAGGCTAGAGTCGATGCATTCAGATGTCTCTCTTGTTCGGGAGAGAATGCACGAAAATAGCCCCTCCATCATTTCTGCTATTGACAGGCCTCAATTGCTGAAGTGACTAATATTCCCAATGGTCCACCCTTTTTACGGCTTAGCTCAGCGCTGGCGTCGTAATTTTTTACCTTCCCCCCCGCGTGGGTTTAGACGTCCTCGCCAGCTCCAGACGCGTCGGCAACGGCGGCTGCGAAAAACAACTCGGCCAGAAAAACAGGATATTGTTAAATATTCAACGAGCCTCTTTGTTTTGAAGTTGAAAGAGCGTCTGGAAAAAGGGCGCCCGCAAGATGTATCACTGCGCATTAGGCCGCCGCCAAATGGGATCAACGGAGCGCAATCGCGTTCTTGAGGCGCGTCATGCGGGCGGGCTCCGTATCTTCCTTTCTAGGCCGCTCTCCCCCCACCCCACCCCATCCCACCCCCACCATCTCCTGCATTTCCCCTCCGTGCACTCTCTTTCTCCAACGTCCCCCAACTTTTCCTCGCTGTTCCCAACCATTCCCTGCCGTCCTCTGTCTTTCTCCTTCCCTCACCGCCCCTTTTTTCTATTTCTGCTTCTTTTCAGTCTCCCTGCCTTGCCATGCCACTTCTACTTTTCCCCACCGACCCCTGCTTTCCCTGATATGTCACGAGTGAGAGTCATTTCATTCATTTATAGAAAATACGTTTATAAATATTAAGAAATAATAAAAACATGGATTGTAGTATTATTTACTTTGCGGTATTAATATTGATAAAAATAGAAACTTCATGAAGGGAAGATGTGAATACACAACAAAAGTCATCATTTATTAAGTTTACATAATACAAGTGACTCAAACTGTAATAATGAATAATTTAATATTTCTAGAGAAATATTTTGAATTTAAGCTCATTCCAAACCGGGGGATGGTTCCTCCCAAACTACGTTTTCTGTTATCTTTAAATTTTATCTATAAATTACATCTAGTTACATCTGTGTTGAAGTGCACCTATGGTGTTCATTCTGGGTTAATTTATGTTGTTGACACCATGTTTAAGTTCATAATATTATTAGCTGAATGTGATATATAAATAAAGCTAAACAATCCTATATTATAAAGCTATTTAGTGATATAATGTTATGTATTTTATAATATATTTATTAACATAAATTACCTGAACATTTTTGTAAAAATAATTCATAATTGGCAATAAAAAAAAAATATATTATTTCAGACAATATTGCCAAAATGTTCTCTCCGTAACAGTCTCATGATCGGGCAGTTAAAAAAAATTATCACACACGTCCTTTTGCGTGTGACAATCGATTTTTCCTCGTCTTCATCTCCTCCCGTTGCGGGATGCGACCTCCAATCGCCACAACGGACTCTCAGCTGCCCTCGTGGGGAGGGGGGGTGGTTCTGCAGCCTCAGATATTAATTACAGACCGGGCACCCGTTTCACCCCGCCTCATCCCTCGACTCTGTCCTTCCCCTCCCCGCCACGTCCCCGCCCACCTCCTCCTCCTCCTCCGAGCGATCTCCGACCCTCTGGAGGCACCGCTGTTCGGGCCGCGCCAGCCTCGCGCAATCGCAGTAAAGCCTGGCTTACTCTGCGTCCTGATTACCATCGCGACACAGTGCCCGGCGACCACTCGCCGCCCCGCCCGCTTCGCACAAAGAGAATATTGTATAACTGGCGGAGGCGGCTCGGCGCAGAGGCCGGACGCAGGAGAGGCCGTTCTGAATCGGAATGTTGCATCCCTGCGAGCGCCACATACTCGCACCCGGACGGCCGAACGTCGGTGCCGGAATAGGCGACCACACCGGGCGAGAGTGCGGGTGCAAAGGAGAGTTTCGACGCGTGTGAGCGAATTGTACTGGGTGAGGAAGGGGATGTAGTGATGAGAATGTGCGAGCGAGGGGAGAGGTGCTACAGGAAGTTGTAGATAGCACGTTGATGGTGGAATTGATGGTGAATTGATTGATTGATTTTTTCGTGTTTCCGGGCGCGTCAACTGCTTCGGTCATTAGTCCCGTTAGGTAGTGCATGTTTTTTCTCGGGAGATGGCGGTGATCTTCCCCCGCTGGATGGCAAGATCCGGCGCCGACCTACCGTCGCCTAGTGGGTTTTCCTCTAACCAGGACTCTCCCACCAACGGAGCACCGCCCCTGTCGGGACAAGCTCTAAGCCCCCGACCGGTCTCCCGGGAATTGATAGTGAAGCTGTCGATGACGGCCGAAGTATGTGAGAAGAAAATTTTCGAGATTTTTAAGTAAAGGAGGGGGTATCGAAATGTATTTCAATGTACTGCGAAGGCACTGAATTCAAAAGATTGTGTTCAGGGATCCCCTCATAACATTTTCCTGCAAACGAAAAAATTACCATTCATTATTACTCACTTGTAGTGTTTTCCACAATGGAAAAAGGCAGTTGTGTATAATGCTGCAAATCGAATACCTCCACACCTGCACGAGAAGAGAAAAGAGTGTTTGGATAAAATAGTCAGTTTCCGTCTTCGTGTTAACATTATATGAGTTATGCTTATTTTAATTCACTGATATAATTAACTGACAATACGATGTTCACCTTCCGTAATAAAAGACGTATTGTAAGTTTTATTTACAAGACGCATAAAGAATACGAAAGCTCCTTTTGCAGAACTCGCGGTGTTTGGTAACACGGTAACTGCGAGAATACAAAGCCATTACAATTGTTTGATGACACAGAGTTTGGTGTTCAATCATTGGCTTTGGCAGTAACTGTCGTCTGCGATTCGAGGCTTATTCCATTTAGCCCATGACAACAACTGAAATTCAAAGTTGACTATATGCCTTCCTTAAGAGCAAGGTCCATTTGAAATTTCGTATTTGAGACGCATTGCAAACACAAACGTTGCTTTCGCAGATCCTACAGTGTGAGGTAGAGTATAATAGTTCGGGAACAATGGGAATAGCCGGCGCCAGTACATTGTGAGCGACACCGCCTTGGTACCAATTCACTGACGTGGGCGGCCAGGGAGGACTCGGACGCGCAAACGAGGGCGGGGACGGGAGGCGGGGGCGGTCGTCGTCTGCGAGGACGTCGAAGCGCACGCGTCGCCCGCGGCGGGGGCGTGTCCGCTTGCGCAGTGCGTGGCCGAATCGCGTTTGCACGTTGAAGACCGAGCGCCAGGTCCACCGTGCGTTGTGTGTGGGCGTCGGTTGTGCTCGCTGTGAACGTCCGTTCTCCCATCGCGAGGCCAACGCGTCGTACGAACCGGTCTAATTGTGCGCGCAGCGAACGCGTGCGCTTTGTGACTCGCTTCGCTCAGAGCGTCTCTGTCGTTCCTTTGACACTTCCCGGACGTCGCACGTTGCGTCGGGGTTGGCAACTCTGCGCACTGTGGCGCGTCTCGGCGCTATAACGCTCGCTTGAACTCATAACCTGCCACAGCGTTCGGCTGATCCATGTGAACCTACGCGCGGGATAATCTTCGTGATGGGGTGCTCGCTCGTGTTATTAGACGTGTGTATTGTACACGGTACAAAGCCTTATTCTGCATCGCATTGTTTTCGCACCGGTCTATTACTGCAACATAATAGAAATGCGTAGTATTGACGAAGTTTGTTTGTACAACACTTGTTGCGTTGCCTCATTCATGAAGAGAAAAGCGTATTCGTCGATTGTTATTGAACTTCATCAATGTAATCGCCAGCGTATGAAATCGTTGTAAAGTTTAAAAGCGCTGATGTAATTCAACATGGGCGTCAATTGTTGGTTTCTGGATGTAGAGATGAATACACGCTCATATATGTATAGTGGAGCTCAACAGCGTGCGACTAACTTTCAGAGTGACATGCACATTCAAAACACCGAGAATTTTGTCATAAAATTTGTTCCTCATAATTTTTAGATTCATACTAATTATATTAGTTATATTTAAAGACTATTACGTAGTCTTAGTCTCGCCCTTCTAAAGTTTAAACTTCCTTTTCTTCTATTCATTGTGATATTCTTATTCTAATACCTTGTGATATGTTCATGTCACAATCATGAGATCTGGGCTCTTGTGAACGCCCCCCTGATACTTCTTTCTTGGCCCTGCCTCATGCTGTGGGTACGTTAATGAATTTCATACCATTGATTCAGTAAATGTTTTCGCTTTAGATGTAATGGTTGTTTGAGACCTTCTTAGATGTAACAGAATATAGTATTAGTACTAATAATGTGCCACCGCCGACCTTTCGTGTTCCCCTCGTGTTATTGGATGCAGGCTTTGTAGGAGCGACACGCGGCGTTTACTGATCTCGTGGGGTGTGGGAGGCGAGGGGGGAGAGCGGCATCCGCATTCTCGGGCACGTCTCCCATCAACTGCCTCCTCCGCCAGCCTTCGCAGCCTTAGCAACCTCCTGCGGGAGTAGGCCGTGCGTCGCTTAGCTCGTCCTTTGAAATTGCCTTACACCCTGCCTCCTTTTCCCACAGCCCCAACGCGAATCGACCCGCCGTCTCCCCCCCCTCCCCCCGCTCCCCGCCCTACCACTTTGGCCTGATCCGCCTTGCCCTGCGCCGCCCCCTCATACTCCGCCCCGCCCCTCTCAGTCCTGTCCCACCTCTCCCTACCACGCCCACCCCGCCCTACTCTCCCTCCCCCCCCCCCGCTCCATCCCGCCCCGCCCCACCCCGCCCTGCCCTGCTCTGCCTCGTCTCGCCCCGCACCACTCCACTCCACTCTACTCGGCTTCGCTCTGCCCCTCCCCTCCCCACCCGGCCCCGCCTCGTCCCCCTCCCGCCAGTTGCGCCTTCCGCCTCTCGGGCGAGCGACCCGGCCCTTCAGCGCCTCGTGCGACACAATAGGGCGCGGGCGGTGGCGCCGCCACCGCCGCTAAACGATACCTAAAACAAACACAACTGTAACGCGTAAGCCGCTAATGAGAGTTTCCTTTTAATTAGTAACACGACCGCGGAGGCGGTGGCGGCTGCGACACTGGCGCGGCGCTGAACGGAGCGGGTGGCTGTGGCGGGGAGCAGAGAAGCGCGGCGAATTGGGTGGCGGAACAGGGTTGTGTTGTGGAGTCCCGTATTGAGGTCGTGTGTTGGTGCTAAACTAGCGCTTCTTTAACCGCGTCTTTTTATCTTTTAATGGGATGACGGGGTGGAAGGCACAAAAGTAAAGCGAGGCGGCTCCTAGAGGAACAGGGTGGTGAAATTGGGTGGTGGAACAGAGCGGTGCGCGGTGGAGGTGTCGAGTCGCGAACCCGAGGCCACGTGTTGGTACTAAACCACTTTTTGACTGCGTTTTCTTCATAGAGGTTCAACATTTGATGGCGAGTATGTGAGATGGTGACACGAGTCGTAATAATTTAACTACTTCATTCAGAAAATGAAGTAGCGAAATGCGAAGGGGACTGCGGACATGCCGGGTCGGAGGGCTCGGATAGATAGTTTCAACTTCTTTCTGCATGTGAGAAAGTGAAACAAAACTTTTATTATTCCATACGTAAATCATAAAATAATTTTTAAGATTCTACTCGAAAAAATTTTGAACATTGGAACAAGACTATTCCGACCAGATATTTGATATTTTAAAAGAATTTTGAAGAATTTATTTTCGAGGTAAATACAACGTTAACCAAATATTTTGTGTTGAGTATTAACAGGAATACATGTGTTGTGAAGCTAGAAATATTCATGTGATTTTTGTGTGTTTGTTGTTTGTTGTTTTTTGTCACAAGTTAAAGCAGAATATTGGAATGAATATTTATTTAATATCGTACTACATCATCCCTGTAATCATATTTCCTTTAATTTCAAATATTATGTTTGAATTTATTTTTCCCCAAAAAAATCAGTAAAAAAATTGACATTGGGGTGGAGAAAACAAATCGACCACGTTTTCTTAACCTCCAGATTCCCCTCTCTCGTTCTTTTATCATGCAGTGTCGAATTGTGTTCACAAATACGAATGAATTTTTCACTCGAAATTTATTTTCAATGTCTAGATACTTACTGAACCACTGAAGCTTGGGATCATTGTTTAGAATATTTGAGAAATTTTTCCGAGTATTTTTCTGGCGTTGCGGTAATCTCTGGCGCGTAAGAAGTAGGGCAAAGGAATAGATGACCTTATTTGTCCCGTCCGACGAAAGCAACGAAATTGTTTCTGCGAAGAACTCGTACAATGGAGCGAGTGAGTTGATGGAGGCGTCTTATTGGATTCCAAGACGCGTCGCCCCGGATTACGCCGATTCGTTCCCGCGGCCGACGGAGGACCCGGAATTAAAACTGTAATTCAGGCGAAAGGCGCAATTGAGAGGCGAAAGGCGAGCCGTTAATCTGCATGAGTCGATTCTCAGAGTGCGTGGAACGGCGTTGTTTGGTTCGCGCAGTGGCGAACGGGTAATTCAAAAAGACCATCACCTCCGTCGATTGTACGCATGCGATGAGCGTTTTAACGTTGAATCTACGTCTGTGTAATAGCTGCTATGGGCCCTCTCTCTAATTGTCCACGCCCAATGAACGTGTAAATTTGGTTGATTGCTGATCTGTGCCTTCTTGCCTCTTGCCTACTCCCTCATTCCCTTCTTCGCTGGATTGTCCTTTAGCTTGAATTTCCTAGCTTGCTATCGCAAGGTTACTACTCCTTCGTTCGTTCACTCGTTTATTCTCACGACTGTGACACCACTTGATTGCCAATTATCCAGAATTCGCACACGCTTGTATTTGTCCATTCTTCCCTGGTCATCAACATTCACTGCCCATCCTAATTAGCATAGGCTATCAACACGCCCATCGCACGCTCCGCCGTCTCTCCCGCCGCCTTGCCCATCGATTCACTTAGTGACCTGCCTCTGACTCGCCTGTTGACTCGCATACCGACTAATGCACCTACGCATCTAATGACTTCCTCTAATTCTACCGACTCTTGCGCCATCTCTCCCTGCAACCCATCCATCAATTAATTTTCGACATACCGACTCATCCAGGCACTCGGCCATCTATTTTCCCATCAATTCGCTGACAAAACTCCATGACCATCATCCACCTAACCTTCCCTGGCCCCTGCCTTCTGACCCAACGACTCTTCCTCCGTCTTGTCCACCGATTCAGTTATTGATTCTGCCAAAGATTGGTGTCAACTCTGTTGCCGAAGCGATCGTCACGTCCAATAACGTCCCCCATCCCCATCCACCAACTCGCTCCTCAACCAACCCTAAGAGAAGACTCGGACTCGCCCCCTTGCTTGCCCTATCTCTCGCGCACCCACGTCGCCTCCCTCTCTGACTCTCTACAACCAACCCTTTCGCTCACCTTCCCTGCCGCCCGCCTTCTCTTCCGTCGCCCGCTGTCCCGCGTGCTGGATCACTGGTCGAGTCTCCCGACAGCCGGAGCAATTCGCTGACATCAATTCGCTGACAACACTCCTTGACCATCATCCACCAAACCTTCCCTGGCCCCTGCCTTCTCTCCCAACGACTCTCCCTCCGTCTTGTCCACCGATTCAGTTGTTGATTCTGCCAAAGATTGTTGTCAACTCTGTTGACGAAGCGACCGTCACGTCCAATAACGTCCCCCATCCCCATCCACCAACTCGCTCCTCAACCAACCCTTAGAGAAGACTCGGACTCGCCCCCTTGCTTGCCCTATCTCTCGCGCACCCACGTCGACTCGCACTCTGACTCTCTACAACCAACCCTTTCCCTCACCTTCCCTGCCGCCCGCCTTCTCTTCCGTCCCCCGCTGTCCCGCGTGCTGGATCACTCGTCGAGTCTCCCGACAGCCGGAGCAATTAGAATGGAACGCCCGAACGGGCGTGAGAACTCCGCGGAGCCTTCGAGGCGAAGAGGCGACCGCCGCCGTGCTTTGGGCCCAATGGGAACATCGGAATGCCGCGCGCCTGGCGTTCGTGTGAAATGACTTTCCCTGAATGACGGACGTCTCTTGTCACCCTCGACCCAAGAATTTTAATTAGTCGCTAAAAAACTCACCAAAGTGGTTCGTTCGAGAAGTGATCTACGCCGGGTATTTTAATGCCACATACCCGACTATGTTAAGCAGGAGCACGAGGAAATGCAGAAAGGAAACCAATGGAATATTTTGCTGATTTCATTAAGTCGCAAAAATGCCGTTCTGCATTTTCAGGAACGCTATTCTTTTTGCATTGCGAAGTAGCAACCTTAGGATAGTACTCGTAGAATGTACATCCTTGAGGTAAAAATGTCGAAAGCGTGCAAATAAGGGAAAGCTAGTGTTCAGGATGAAAATTGCTAATTCTCTGTGTCTTCATCAGTAATTTGCTTCGCATTCGTGTAGAAAGTAATACAAATTTCTAGTGCACGAAACACGAACGTTCTACACTTCTTATTCTAAAATTACAGATATTTTATTCATTATATGCTTTTCATTACACGATCTAACAAAAATACAATACCAAATTCATCTACAATGCATGTACGTAATGTATTTCATTAATATAAATAATTCGTTACATGCACATTCGACTTTAATTCTCGCCACATGTTCCTTGTGAACAATGAAATTATTTACCCTCACCCGCGTTGGGTCGTCCATGAACTTGGCACTCTGTGCATCTGACGTGAATCATCTCTTACTCAATACACCCCGCGCCCGAAACTGGAAATGGGACACTGCTGCAAGGCTGCTTCCATGTTGCGATAAGAGCGGTCTGCATTGAGCAAATGGGTCGTGTTGCAATGCGGGTGTCAGCACTTGCAGCCTTGCTGGTCGCGCATGTAGGTCCGGTTCTCCACGGCTGACCGTGCCACTGCCGAAGTCAACCTCTTTTTCATTGGCCTCAGTAGCATGCTGTTGTCCTGCACAAAACCTCCGTTGCTTCGTTCTTACTACTATTACAAATTCGATTTTCTTTTTGGCCACTTGTGAGCTCGCAGCTTTTGGAAATGATCCACCGATAACTTCAATTAGGAATTCACGGGTGTGTACTGATATGATTCTCTTTATAATGTGAATATCTTTCCTATTCTTGCTATTCCTCAAAATCTTTCCTGTGAATTTCTCGTTGTTTTTGAAGTCCTACTTTTTCAGTGTTATATCTAATAATTTTCTTCTTGATATGATACCACTTATTCCGACTCCCATTTAGTCTGTGAAAGCAAATTCTCCTGCTGCGTGCAAGCACTGCCGGGCAACCTCGGTCGCCGCGCGGATATCTTCGATTTCGCGAGCCTTCGGCTGAGAGCGAGCAGTGCCCCGGACAGGTCGATCTCGCCTCCTCGTCCATTGGCCGTCCTCCGCTACGCCGCGCCTGCTGTCGCCGTTGCCCCGACCTGCTGTCGCCTACCGCCTTCCTCTGCCCGCCTCTCATCGATCTGTGATCTCATCGACTGTGCTCTCCTGCCGAATCTCGATCAACCATCCGATCGCTTTTCGCCCGCCGCTATGTCTCCGTGATGACGGTTTTACTGGCGCCATCCCTTCCCAGCATTCTCGCTCGCTCCGTTTTGCCCGGCACGCTAGAGCGTCCTCCTTACTGGCATTTGTGTGTGCTCATGTTCCCACCCACTACAGTTCACCATCGCCTGCCCTCGTCCCCGCCACCTCCCACTACAACCGTTCACTGTTTGTCACACCCTCGCCCTCAACCCCCATCGCCCGTTATCACCGCCTATCGCTTGGCTTCTCCCGACATCTCGCGCCCTCTTCCGACATCCCCCCCCCTCCCGTCCTCCCCCTCTTCCCCATCTTCCCCCCCCGCCACGAGCCGCCCCGCCCTCACTCCCCCCTCCCCCCGTCACCGGCCACTGCCCGTCCACACAGCTCTGCAATGGGAGCGACTATTTCCGGAGCGGGGTCACTAATCAAATTGCCCGGCGCCCTCTAATGGACAGGGAATTCCTTTTACGGCCGTCTGGTCGTCTGGGCGAGGGCGGGGCCGCCGTTTCCGGCGCCCCGGGATCGGCTCCCGCCGCCGCCGCCGCCTCCCTGTCTCTCTCTCCCTCTCCCTCGCGTCCTCTCCCAAGCGAAGGGCGAGGCGCCGCCCTGCGTATTTTTTTCCGCTTTAATGCGCCGACGGTGTCGCCCGGCAGGGGATGGGGTTCGGCAGATGCCTGATGGCTCCTGGCGTCCAGAAGAGGTTCGTGACGGATAGGGTGGGATGGGGTGCGAGCCGGTCGGGTGGCCTGAGACTGTCTTCGGTCTCCGAGGGATGAACTCGTTCTGACTGCAAGGCAGCAGCTGGCGCCAGGCGAGCGGTATTACGACAATGAATCGGATTGTTTCTTTGATGCGAATGATTTATTCATTTAATCTCTTGTTTCGATGCTTTGTGCAAAAGTAATTTGATTTTGTGCTTACCATTGTTGACTTTTTCTCCACAAGCACCACTTATAGAATTTTATTTGTACGTTAGTATTCCGTGATCGGTTAGTTCAGTTAAGAAACATTTTATATTAAAACTGTTCTCAAAATGACATGTCAAATGCTGTTATAATATCTTTGACCCGGTGAATAAGCTGATAAGTCAAAAGAACTTAATTTTACGGGTGAGGAAAAACACTTTAAACAAATGCTGTAAATCAGAGATTAATGATATTCAAACAAAACATACACACAAACAGATTCGTTTGAATATTACCTTCGTTTAAATGTCATTAATCCCTTATTTACTTCAGGTGACATTTGCTTTTTGCTCTCGTGGAAAATTAAGTTTTTCTTTTTACTTATCAGCTTATTCACCGGGATCAAAGATATATACCTCGACCTTTTTGGTGAAATCTTTTTTTTTCCCTAAAATCATCTTTACGCTCGAATTTCGAAAGAATTCGTTTCTGCAATCCGCTACACATAAACAAAGAGATTATTATTATTATTATTATTATTATTATTATTTCATCAAACATTGTTAGTGATATTATTGACAGTGGAAATGGATATAGATAATTCAAAAATAAGATTCAATTTCTTCAAGTCTTCAATGTACTAAAACGGTTTTGAGTAACAAAAAGACGAACAAACTAATGCTATAAAGAACATACGTACTTCATTTCATAAATAGGTAGAATGTAAACGAATATAAATTCTGTTATTTGTTTGCATTTGCAATTGGTTAATATAACAGGTATGATTGTTCCGTAAAAAGGAAGGGAAAATGGAGGGTTTGGCTCTTTTATCGATGCGTATGAGAAGGGGCGAATTGTCGAGCTTTATTTTAGCGAGAACACACGTTTTCGTTATGCAGCCCGCCCTTGATATCATGCGAGTTTTTGTATACCTTTTTGAATTTTTTTCTGAATAACGTTGGAAGTGGCAAACAACCACCAACCATCTGCTTTTACAGAGAATGAAAAATTGATTTCCTTCTGTAAATATTATTAAATCCTGATTTTTTAGTCAGTAGTAAATAAACAACTAACAAGCATTCGTCACACTTCGTAGAAAAACTAAAGGTGTGTATGTTTGTGTGCGGTGGTGTATGTGTCTGCTTTTGTTGATAGAATCGAGATTGTTATCATGCATTGTGTTTCATTCATTGAATGTGTTCACTTCCATACAATGCTCACGTGCATAGCGAACCTGGTTCTTGTTTTCCTGCATAACCATTGAATCCTTATTAATATTTGTTGATATTATTACATGTTTTACGTGAAAGCTACTGTTAAAAACTCTTTAAAAGCATTTTAAAAAGGTATTGATGCCCATAAATTTAGAAACTAAACTATTAATTGTGCAAAATATCAAATACTTACCAGTGTTCCCTAAATTTAGAAACTAAACTATTAATTGTGCAAAATATCAAATACTTACCAGTGTTCACATTTTAACTAAGAAGCTTACATGAGCATCATACTTATTTATATTTACACCCAATCTTCGAATGTTCCCGCTTCAGCGTCTCATGATAATAATTTTTAATGGGTTTTGAATTTAACATCACTGGTTTTATGGCGTGACTTCGTTAAATTATATACGTGTTATGACGTATTATATCAAACAATAGCTCATGATGAAACTACAAATGCTTCATGGAGCAATTCAGCAAATTATATGTCTAATGGTTAAGTTTGGGTTACAGGAAAGAAAATTGACACTTTACATTGCCAACGTTTCAGTCACTTATTTGGCCTTCATCAGGGCTGCAGAACAGTTAAAACATTTATATACAGGAATATGTATAGTGCACCATTTCCTTAGAGCTAAAATTGCAGTTTGTTTTTTCCTGTAAGGTTATGAATAATGTACGTCGTACATTCTACATGTCCCTATTGCATACGTAGTTTCATATCACATAAATCATATTGGATTCAACTGTGATAGACATGTTTCACGTGTTGTGCAACCGCGTTTGTTGGCGTATGTTAGGCTACAATAGTGTTGTCAACTTATAAACATGAAAATACGAAATTGTCTATTTACATGTACATCATATTTAGTACACCCCCCAAAAAATACAATTTGGGTACAGAAAAAACAAAAGGAAATAATTTACCAATAATTATGTAAAAAATAATTCTAACTTACTATTATGAAATCCATAATTATTATTTCATGAGTTGAATTAGTATGGTAAGAGTACAACAATTACCAAACATTATTATTTTGAATATATTATGTATCTAATCGAAGAAATTGAGCACATGCACCCGCCTCACCGCGCCCCCTAAGGACGTGCTGGGACCTGACGAAATTTCCGCCGCGTAACGGCCAGCGTCTGGGGCGAACGCTTCCGCGTGTGTCGCGAGTGCTGACGCGGTGAGCGGCGCGCGCGCGGGGCCCCGACGCAGCTGGTGACGCGCAGCTCGTGTTCCGGCTATTTTCTGCGCGCGCGGCTCCGTGCCCTGTGACGTCACGGGCGCAGCTGCCTCCGGAGCGGGCGGGCGCGCGGGCGAGCTGACGCCGACCGCCGTATCCTGCCAGGGCCCCGAATGAAGGTTCGCGACGAGCACTATTGACAACAAAAAAAAAATAAGAAAAGATAGCCATAAAGGGAAAAAAAAGGATTGAATCAAAGTTTTTATGATAGACAAGGTAGTAACTTTATTATTCCTATGTAATAAAGTTTGCTCAACAGGATGATTTAATTATCTGGAAACTTTCAATTTTCTGGTCGAACATGGCAATGTACATTATTTGTATTAAAAACGTATTATGTATTGTGTAATATTTAGAATTTTTTACGTATTACCGTCGTACAACGTACATTAAAAACAACGTAATAGTTGATTTACAGTATGTTAACGGCATGAACTTAAATCATGAATTTAAATACAAATCGCCTCCAAATATACCGTAATTAATATTATCCTGAGCAGTACCACGATGTGTTCGTTTCTGCAGTTGACTGCAAGAAAGGGCGTCTCAGAATAAATGTTAGAAACTTGAAGGGCATGTTGAGTGGGCTGAAAATGATCACTTTTTGCCAACGAACATATACTAGGAGATTCCGGATAACGGGAATATAAGCTTTTAAGCATGTGAAAATTTCCCCTGAATTTAGGCAACCTTGCATGAACAGGTGTATGGCAGGTTCATGAAATCTCCTTGGCAGTGTCAGAACGGGACCTGCCGAACATCTGTGTATAAGTATTGGGCTAAAAATCAGGGGATGCTCTCACATTGATAACTACATATATCTCTGTTACATGTAATTTTTCGCTTTATTTTCATTGACATAAAGTTATCATTTTCTATCTCTGTACGTGTCCTAGAAGTTCCTAACGTTTATTCTGAGTAATTCTCTAAAGTATTAGATATAATTATTGACATATTTATACACTCCTACACATGTGTCACATGAAAATGTTTCAATTTTGCAATGACAATACCTCCAACTCTCTCAAGGGCATACGCGAAGTATAATTTCGAAAATGTAATGAATCCATTCCGGACATTCCTTTCCAGCGGAGTCTTTTGTCCAGCGTGAAGCAGGACCGAGCTTTGTGTGCCCTCCCCCGCCCCCAAAGGGACCACCTCGCGCTTTAAGTGGCTAAGAGGCCGCTCCGTCCCCCGCTCCGCCCCCTACGTGGCCCCGCGCGCCCGGGAATTTTTTGGTGGCGCGCCATTGTGCTCCTCCGGCTCGTTGGCAGCAATCTGGAGCGCGCGATGGGCTCAATGGAGGCCGCGCGCGCTGATTGGGCCGCGCTGCCGCTCGTTGGCCGCCGCTGCCTCGCTCAGCCCAAGGCCTGCGCGTGCGATTAGGTTTCAGCCGCGACGCGGCGTTTCCTTGCGCTCGTTCCACGCTGTTGTGAGCAGCTTTCTGGGTGGTTTTTGTCGAGCTGTCTCTTGTACAATATGTTATCACTTGATTGACATCTGGGACATCCATCCTGTACTGATTCTTCAGTAAAAACTATTATTGGATGCTGTAGGAAGCATTATCACCTTGACGTACTTTTAAATTAGCGTTATTACGACTTTTTCCATAGTTTCGTCAGTGAAGCTGAAAAGAACGCAAACGAGAGATATTGTCACATTATATTTCACAGAAGAATCAAGTGAATTCGTTAAGGAAGCTTGGATATTTATGCAAAAGAAGCTCGTCATACAAAAGAAGCTCATTGCGACGTGCTCTTGTGGCCTATCCAAATGCAAGTTTTAACTCCGTGCAGTGACTAGCATCACTTTGACTACCGTAATCATAAGACGGCCTCAACGTACATCTAACAGATCGTGTCCCTATCGTGTCTCCTGATGACATTCTGTGTTTTGTGGAAATGAGATCCCAAAACTGTTTCGTGCAAGTCGAATTACGAAGTATCTTCATTCTGCCAATAAGATGACGTATGGATTCTTCCAAAGAGGCACCAACCGCTTTCGTTTTTCGAGAGAAACCTCCCCCTTGCTCCAATAGGCCAACCCTCACTCTCTCGTTAGGCGTCTCCGCCCTCCGCTCGCTCCAGTTGTACATCATCTCCGCCTCTCCGGCCCCCCCCCCCGCCCCCCGGCACCGCCCTTCCGGATCCGCCCCATCCCGCCGCGCGCTTTTAATGACGCGGCGCGACCCGCCACCGCCACCACCGCCTCCCTTTTACAGGGCCTCTAATGTATTTTTTTATGCCGCGTGCGAAAACGGGTCGCCTCTCTCCGGGAGTGCATTTACAACATGATCCCCGCGCAACATACACCGTCCCATTGTGGGGTCGTGCACGCGCGGGCCCGCGGGGTGGGTCCCGAGGGCGGGGCGGCGGCGGCGGCGGCGGAGGGAGCGTGAGTGGGACACGGTGCGCGGGAGGGACGTGTAATCTTCCGCGCACAAAAGACGCGCCCCGAGGCACGCGCCCGCCCGCCCGCCCGCGTGCGGTCATTTAAAGATGGCGGCTCCGCGGGACGCGTCATTAGCAAGACATTGTTTTCCCTGCGAGCCCTCGCGTCCGCATAGCCGCGCTGCGGGGGCGGGGCGGATCTCCGACGCTCGGGCTTTTTGTGCATTCATGGCGCGCAGTGTGGCCACTTTTTGGGGGGTGATGGTGGCCAGAGTGTTTCCGTTCGTTTTTGTTCGGGGGTTTTCGCTGAAATGTGTGTATAGTGGTTGTCGAGTAGATGTGGTGGTATTTTGTCCGGAGCTGCGAGTGCTATATTCAAGGGAGAATGCGGGCAGACGAGCTTCGCTGATGCGTTGTTTCATTCGAGTTTTGTGCACTTGTACTACGTTTCTTGTACAAACGTCGGAATGTTTGTGTCTCATGAAACTGGGATAAATACCAAGTTGAATATTTGTTCACAAAGTCCAAACTTTCTATTTCGTGTTAGAGTTAAATACATGCTACATATTCTCTATTTTAGCCTTTGCTAAGGACCTCTGGCTGATTATAAGACGTGATACTATGGGTTGTCGGAATAGATAGCAATCCAGAACTCACTCTCTCATACATTATTAGATATTGGTGAACGTGGAGGCAACGTGGAATAATTTGGTTCTAGCCACGGCGATACATAATATCATTGATGACCCAGATGTCGTTATCTCGCAGCGCCTTAGAATTTCGGGAGAGCCTCATTACGGCGAATCCTCTCCTAATCTCATCATAAGATGGCAGCTTCTCGCCACGCGTCATTAGCAAGATATTGTCTCGTCGGGCGGCTTCTTCTTCAGCCTCCGCGCCGAGGCGGACGGGAAACTCGGAAGCTCTCATAAAGCCTCGCTACGCGCCCGGGACCCGCCCACGCTCCCACCCCCATCCCCCTCTGCTGATGCCCCTCCCCCCCGTCGATCTCGCCGCCCCCTCCCCTCACGGACTGCCCCGACATCGTCACCGCCCCCCCCCCCCCCCGCCATCAACTTCGCTGGTATCTTCACCACTCTCGCCATCCACGCCGTCACCTGACAGTCACCGCCGCCGCCCCAACCACCCCAACCATCACCACCACCACCCCCCACACCCCACCACCACTACCACCACCACCCTACCCCACCACCACCACCACCACCACACCACCACCACCACCACACCACCACCACCACTACCACCACCACCACTACTACGCAGCCACCACCACCACCGCTGCCGCCACTACCACCACCACCGCCGCCGCCACCGCCAGCGCCACCGCTGCCACCACTAACACAGCCACCATCGCCGCCGCCCCACCGCCTACACGCGGAGCGGAAGTTTGGAGCTGGCTGGCGCGGAGGCGGGTTTTCGCCGTAAAACCCTTCCCGGCGGCTGCGCGTTTTTCGGGAGCGCCCCGGGCCTGCTCCGGCGGGTCGGCAGGCAGGCGCACGGGGCGACGACCGCCATCCACCCGCGCCCCTCCACTCCGCGGGCGCCGGCGTGGCACGTGCGCTCCGTCATCTGAGTCCCGTTTGGAAGGGATGTTGGACGTGTACAAACAACTGAATGCGACGCAATGCAATTCGAAAAGTATCGTAGTGAAATCGAGTAAATGATAAAATCTTGAAAATTATGAATTTGAAATACGCAAATCATGACTTGCTGTTAAAATGGATCATGCATTTGCCATCAGCCATTCTATATTAAATTTATACTGCCATAATATATTAAATTTAAATATACTAAATTAAATTTGAAACCATTCTATATTAAATTAAACCTATTCCGAATGTTAGTGGATGCAAAAATGTATGTTTAATGTATGTATAATGTTTTCAATAGCTTTGTGTACATAGTTATTTAAAACGAAAATTTTGTTGTCTATTTTTGTATGAACTATTGTTTAATGAAACAGTTTCGAAGATTCCTTATTTGTACGAAAATACTGCAACGATGCCCAGCAAAACGCTAAAAAGTTGCGTTACCATTGAATTCTTTTCTTCTCGCTGTTTCATTAGCGAAGATGGTCTCCGCGCTCCGAGTCCGTGGAGGTGGCTGGGCGTTCCTGGAGCGCCGCGACTGGCACGTGCGCTAGGCGCCCGTCAATCTGACGGTAATAGGCTGCCGTTTGCTCGCTTGGCCCGCAGATGGCGCAGCCGTCATGAAATGCCCTTCTGTCGGTTCCCAACGCGCGATGGAGGGGGGTTATGAAGTGCCCTGTTATTTTTGGGAGTTCCCCTAATGAAATTTGGTTGATGGAGGTAATTGGGGAACTAATCTCCTTTGGGGTTGGATGATTCTGGATTTGAAGCTTCTTACGAGCGATTGTGGGCGATTGAATGTATATACTACGTAAACATAAATGCATAATACGGATGCACGATTCATAGTTTTGTATCTTTGAAAACTTTGCAGAGTAATAAAATGTAACTGTACTAATATCTAAAAAAGTAAGTTTTAATTAATTCTTCATCTCTTCCCCCCCCCACACACACACACACATTTCCTGTTTCTATCTGATAGAAAACATTTATTTTTACGATACATTAATAGTAACAAAAATCGTAAAATGTAAATAACCTTAGATTACGTACGATGTAGAGTACCCTCCCGTCTGCCTCCTTCCGTTGCAGGGCAGCTGTCGTCTCGCTTGTTCCTCTTTCAAACTACAGATGGCTATGATGTGGGGTCGCCCTTACCTCTCTCAGAGCAGCAGCTAAGAGCACATTATTAGGTCATTTCCTGTGTAGCAACCCTGCTATTTGTGGGCGCCGTAATGAAAATGATGTTGATGTGTAATTTATTTGCGTCCAACAACAGCTCGTTAAACGCGTTATTTTATTACGGATACAAATTCGGCGCGTGGGAGACTCAATTGGTCCGACTCCCTCCATAATCTACAAGTAGTACACACGTTTGTGTTATTAATTTATTAATTATACATCGCGTTTATTTACATTTGTTATTTCCGAAACTCTCGTTAATGTCAGTATAAACAAGTTTGACGCTCGTCGAACAAAAAAACACGCGTGTCTATTCGTGGGAAGGTGCCCAAATTTCGGGCGTGAACCAACTCGTGGATTGGGGAACCTTTGAACAGTGGACACGACTTTCCAGGCTGGGTCTCTAGAACGGCTATTGACTATCTTTCAGGTATTAAAAACCTTAAATTAAACAGTTTTAATCGATGTAACACTACTTTGACTTTTGTTGAAAAATCGTCATTCAACAACGGAAGATTTTTTAAATTCTGATGACATAATTAATAGTTATAGAAATAACTGAGTAACAAGATTGTTCGCACAGGTCGATAGAAATAGAGACCGAAGTCTATTGGAAGTCCGCATTGGAAAGGAAGAAGGTGAGCAGCACTGCAAACTGAGCCGTGACGTTCCGAGTGGAGCTCATATTTTCTAGCGGGCCGTGCTATGCCGGGCTGAGCGAGGACTAGGGAGCTCGAGGATCAAGAAAAAGTGCGAGCGTAGTACTCGTTCAGGCAGTCACAGCCGTTGATTGCCATCGCCCCCCTCCCCGCGCCCGCCGTGCGCGCGAACGCGCGTACCACGCTTCCAGGATCGCCCTCGGCGCGCGCCTGTATATTTAACGCGCTCCTTCAGCTGCCGCCGCGTGCTATTTCCGTCGCGACGCCGCCGCCGCCGCTGCCGGCGCCTCCTCCTCCTCCTCCTCCGTTGATGTGTTCTCCCACGGCTGCAGCCGTCGCCGCCACCCATCGCTGTTCGCAGACCCGACGCCACGACCCCGTGTCTCATCTCTGCCTACGGAGCTGTCGATCACGGCGCGTGTTTAGAGTGGACACTGGACGTTGTGGTGGCCAGGTCGTTCCAACAGGTTGGAAAACCTTTAGATTATTTTTAATAATTGGACAAAAGAAAACAATTCATGATTTTTTTTCAGTCTTTGGTACTTTCTGAGCGTTATGAAGTTGTGATATTGAATAGCGTAATCTAGATTAAAATATTTGAAGAGAAGCTTTGCAAGCTAGTTTCTGAAGGTTGAATTTTATTATTCATTTCGTAACATGCTCAGTTTGGTGGCAGGAGGCCAGACGAGTAATGTAGTTCAACAAAACATGCGTCGATTGTTTGCGCCTACCTTGAATGTCGCTCTTGGTCCGTGAACGGCATGCTCTGTCTCGCAATACCCTTCCCTGATAGAGAGGTTGCCAGATTACTTGATCCCCCTGTGCCATTGTCCATTCTGGGGCTCAAGGACTACTCTAGCTGGCGTTGTTGATACCCCCTCCATCTCCTTAATACCACTCGGACAGCATTATCGTCTCACGTCCGTTCGTGAAACTAATGCTGCCTTTAGGTGCCGGTCTCTTGGATGTCAATTCAGGACCCCATTTGACGCACCGTCAGCAAATTGATATCCTTTGTTAATCCTTAGTAACATAGTTCTCACGGAGAAACAGCCTGACAATGATTTAAATTATAAAGTGAATTTAATAGTCTTTGAGAATAAAAATGTTGGAAATGTTAAAAATGTGTTAATTCGGATATAAAAAATATAACAATTTCCCAGCTTATTGTTTTTTCTATGTTATTCGATTACTCGGCCTGAGAGCCAGTGTCAACATAAGTACCCTTCTTTAGCTTCAAACTTTTCGAATGGTGAACAGTTTTATACAACCAAAAGATTCATATTCTCAGGTAGTCGTTTTAGATGCATTCGACTAAGTCTCGTTTTTGTCAGTGAGTTTCATCAGTTCGTATCTTTGTTGACTTCAAAATAAGATTCTAAGAACACAAACAATTAATCTAAAACAAAATACTGTCGATAGAAAGGCAAATACGAAGCCAATAGCTTAATCAACCCCTAGTTTACTTTCCAAGCGATTGAATCTCACTTTAAATTGACAAAAATAATATTCACAATTTATACATACGTGCTCGAGATAGCACGTACAAGACAGACTATATATAGATTATTTTTTGTTCATTCTCCATGCGTTTTCTCTCTACTCCTTCCAGTGCTCCGAATTTGTCCTGTCGACCGCTCGCCTGCAGCATTTCGACGCAGACTCGGAGTGCAAAGAACAAGCCCACATCTGTTCCGCAAATCGCTGCTTCTTTCTTCCCGAGGGAAGAAGAAATAAACAGGATCTGCCGATTGTCTCGAGGCAATGGGCGAAGACGGATGGATAAATAAGTGGCGGACGAGGGTTGGGCCGCGTCTATTTTCTTCCTTCTCTTTTTTTTTGGGGGGGGGGGTTCCATTCGTGGCAGGCGTTCCTGTTTCCTGTTCTCTGTAGTGCTCTTGTGGGAGGCGAGGGAAAGAAGTAAAAAATAAAACCTCAAAACGCCAATCAAAATCGCTGTTAATGTTTATGTGAACGTTCGCTTCACAGTGGTTAGTGTTAATGTCTCCTAATGTGAAGTTTATGTGACTATTTCTGTTTGTGCCCTCTAGAATTGAATGCCGGATGAAATATTTCCGAAGTTGAAAGACCTTCTTAACGAGATACATGTTTATACATGATAGTGATCCTCTTCAGAGCATCGTATACAACTACATGAGTATCACATGTCTCCCGAAACGTAGTTCAAGGTTTCTGGAACGCCGTTCACAAACTTTAGTAACAAAAAATCCAAACAAAACTTCATTAAACTCAACTCGTAAGAGTTGCTACTCGTGAGTAATATTGGAGAAAATACTACTGGTGTTACGCATTCTAGTGGTGCTAGACACACCTCGCATTGAAACTTCTTAAAGCTATTTTCTGTGTAATATATCTCTAATTGTCTTCTTGAAGTTGTGCGTGTTGTGATACATCTATTTGCAGACGTACGGTGCACTTCCAAACTCCCGTTGATGAGACACTTGAGCTTTCGTTGTCGCACTCGCTTCAATGTTTCCGTCCTTTTATCCGTTCCTATCTAATGCTTCATCCCCGCTCTCGCCTTCTCTCTCGCGTACGTTTCTAAATGTGTACCCTCCACTGCTCGTCTCTTCTCTCTCACCATCTCGGCTTGGTGATCGTCCCACCCGTCTTCTTCGCCGACCCTTCTTCGTCACCTCTTTTCACTCTTATCAGGCTTCTTCGTCTTGCCACGCTGCGCTTCAGTTCGCCTTCACTCGTCACTTCTCTGCGATTCGCCTACTCTCCCGTCTCCGCCATCGCCTCTCTCTCTCTCTCTCTCTCTCTCATTCTTTCATTCTCTTTCTCATTCTATCTCTCATTCTCTCTCTCACATTCTCTCTCTCATAATCTCTGTCATATTCTCTCTCTCTCTCACTCATTCTCCCACCTTCGCTTTGGTGTGCTTTCTTCCGTCCGCACCCGTTTCGTCCCTCGCCTCCTCCTCACATCGCCCCCTTTCTCCTCTCCCCTCCCTTCCCGCCGTCCCCGCGTCCGCCGCGGCCCTCGCTTTCAACCCGCCCCCCTCCCTTCTCAGCCCTCGCTTCGCTCTGACCTCCGCCCCCGCCCCCGCCCTCGCTCGCCCGCAGCGCCGTCAGAGGGAAGCGGAGCGCGTCCCCGGTGACCCGTTCAGCGGCCGGACGTCCTCCGATCGAACCCTGATTGGGCGGAAGGCGCAATACCCCGCGCGCCGATGGCCAGCCATTCCGCTGCAGGGGCGCGGGCGTAGGGCGCAGGGCGCAGGGCGCTGGGCGCTGGGTAATCCGGCCGCCCCCGTAAATGGACTGCGCTGTTCGACATGAACCTAAACGAGAACGGGAAACGAGAATGTAATTGTGAGGGAAATCCTGGAACCAAACTCGGATCAGAAAGAGTCGTGTGAATTGGATGGTGGAACTAATCTGAAGTGCATTTTTTTCGTCAGTCTTCTCTTTTGTTCAATAACGCAACGTCGTTTGCGTTATCGAACAAAATGGATGTGTCCGTTGACCAGCACATATACTCGAGAAGATGATCATTAATTATTTTTTCTTTATGTTCGCTTTGATGACGTTTATAAACATGAGTGACCCCATTTTAGTGCTAAAATGTATTCACCTTCTTTTCGAAACGTTAGTTATGAGGCAAAAAAAAGTTCGCCTACAAGCATTTTCATGGCCATAGCAAATAAATATACAATGATCAGTATTTCCATAATAAATTCCTGTTCATAGTATGTTTGAAAATTTGAAAGTTAAAATAATATTAGAAAAACTTGGACTGCATTTCAAATTTGAATATACCTTACATATGTATTAAGAGACATTAGTTTAATTTTAAATTTTTTTGGAGATGAGATCGATGAATATGTTTATTGAATTGTGCATCCCATTGCCGCAGTTGTTCATAGAAACAAGTTCACTATGAAAGGACCTGATGAAAAAATAATTTTCCCCTTTGATACTTGATCGCTGCTGAGTGCATTCACTGATTCCTGTCGTCTTAGCGCTTTAGAGAGCAATCACAGCGGTTATGGACCATCGATGCGACCGCCGTAAACCACACCGCCTCTATCAGGCCGAGCAGGCGGGCGACCGCGTTCCGGCGGCAGGTGGCTGTGGGGATGGGGAGGCTGGGGAGGATTAAGCACCCCCCGCTGCTCCCCTCCTCACCGCCCTCACCCGCGTCCCCGCCCCTGCCCCGGCCTCGCCGCCTCCATTGTGGCTGGTTCCCACGGCGGCAGCGGCCGGGCCCACACGCGAGCTGCATTGACAAGGCATTAAGCTCGGAGGGCCACGCCGACACAAAGGCCTTAAATAAACCGAGCTTATGCCCCTTCGCCCCTGCGCTGTCGGGTCGCGCCGCCGCCGCCGTCGCTGCCCCACCCCTTGGAGCCGACGCCTCCATTGCCCGCGTCGCGGCGCCTCCACCGTCCGTGTTGCAACCGCCGTTCATCGCTACCAGCGTTTCTGCCGCGATACGATTACCACAAACGGCCCTTAGACCTTTAGCACTTCGTCCTGAATGTGACCACGGTTTGATAACTTTGCGTCATCAATCTTGGACTATTCACGTAGCTCCCACATGCAACATGACTGGTCACCGCTAACGTCATCTGCTTCGCCGATGGTTGTGGTTCTTACCTTAGACGTTCCAACTCCTAACGTCACCGTCACAACATACATCATCGTCCTCGCCAACGTCGTTACCTCTTATGCCACTCACAATCCTATTCATTGCCTTTCCCAAATCGATCATACACCTTCAACGTCACCGTGGTTGACACTTTGAATGTCACGACATTCTATCCGTTCTCATCGCAACCGCCAGCGTCACAGACACTCTGAAAGTTTTTGCTGCCCTACTTCCACCACCGCCGCACGTTACCACGTTGATTCTTCCTATAGCTCCCCCTCCCCCGGTGTCGTTGCCGCGACCCTTGTGGCACCCCAGAACGGACTATGTCGCCGCGCCGTCTCCCCACCTCTCACGCGCGTGCTTAGGAAAAAAGGCGACATGCTTTACTGATTTTTGACAAAGGCCACTAGCAGCCATGTGTCCTCGGACTGACTTTCAGGCTAAGCAAACAGTGCGTTTCTCGCCGCCTAGGGCGCGGGAAAAAAGGATCCCCAGTTCGTTTACTCGGAGATAAAGTGGATATCCGGTGACTGTGGTTCAGTTGATGGAGTAATTGCTGATGTAATTAACCGTAATGCGGTCGTTTCTCGTGTGATTATATTGTTTGTCGTGTTTTCACACGTGGCTTAATTAGTATCCAATTGCATCATGTCAGTCACTCCTCTGGTGTTGCAATAATATCATTTTTCTGTTTAAATTGGTGTGACGAGTCGTGTGCTATTTGACTAATTATGTCTACTGAACGTCATGAATTCAGAGTTTAAAGTACTACATACGTTTCATTACATCACAGAGCGAATAAATGTTTCCACTTTTCTCTTTTGCGCTTCATGTTGCATCAGACACGCAAACTGTGATGAAAAACCAAGGTTTCATGCTAGGATAGTATTCCATCTATTCTGATAATTAATATGAGCAATTTGTTTCTTATCTAACCCTGAATTGTCTTTTTGTTTACAGGTGAGTATTCTCTCGACTTTGAGGAGAATCTAGTTGCTTGCGAGTATGCGGTGAGTTGAGTATTCAGCATATTTGCATTGATTACACGTAATAATGGTTGTAACTTTTCATTATTTTAGAATACTTTTCTCTCGTTAAATGGGTCGACATTTTCTTTCATTCTCATCTCAAGAAAATTCATTGATTGTCGTTGGAGTTTTCATGTTTCATCCAATCTCCACGTTTCCCGCGTCATTTTATCAATTAGCCGTTTATGCTTATAAACGCTTCACCTTTCTCAGAAACAGCACAACACACTTCTTTTGATTTTAGTTTATTTTTCTGCTTTAAAGTTCTTTTCAACTCTTCCCTCTGATTACGAAAATCCAAACTTCTCTGAAACACTTTCAAAAATTACCTGCCACGTCACTTCATGCTATAATTAGCGTCGAGTATCAGTCCAGAACCTGTTGAAGCGATCGATTTTCCGGAAAGGAATAAATCTAACGATCGGAACAGCCTTGCTTCGATTTTTGGCTTGGAGAACAGCCTTTTCCGGCGCACCTACGTCCCCTGAGAGTGTGAAGAACACTTTCCGGGAAACGCAGGTCTCCATCCGCGTCCACCCTTCGCCACCACTTGCTCCCCGAGGACGTCTTTACGCGTTAACGCATCATTAAATTTTAAGCCTGCCATTAAATTAGCCCTCGCCGTCTCTGAAAGGTTTAATAAAAATATCCGTCTCTTTTGCCTCCGTATTTTTTTCTGCTTCGCCCCCGTGAAGAGGAGAAAAATGCTCCAGTGGCTTTTACAGAAAAAGAAATTGTCTCGAGGACAGATAAGACGGAAGGTGTCGTTTTTTTTTTGTTTTTCCATTTGAGCTAAATTGAAGTGGATCAACTGAGATTGCTCCCGCCTCGATAATGAAGTAGGGAAGGCCACGCTTTTTGTCGACGTACTTTTCTCTCGGCATCGTCCCACCGCGTTTGTTTCGGATTCAAGGCTACCAACCACGTTCTTCAGCATATTAACGTGTTCTTTGTAGGAAACAGAGCGAGACGTCTTCATGAAAGGAAGTCGGTAGTCCTGCGTTTGAAGTCTGCATACGACTCTAGTGTTTTGTAAATATTGTGTCTCTAGAATTCTTCATTCATACACATCTTTCCATTCATATAATATTTAAAGAATTGCGATACAAAAAGTAGTTAGTTATAAATGACTTGACTGTTCGTCGACGACCGAAGTTAGAAGTTAAGTGAGTGCTACCAACTTGAAGTTAGTTACAGCCTTCTATAAAACTGTTGACACATAAATATGAATAGGAGTACTCAATATGTGATAAAAATCTCAAAACCCAATTCAAGCACTTAACCCAATTCAACACGGAAATTGTTTCACTTTTTACAGAAACATTAACTTCATAAATTACCATAATAATGAAATAGTACTAAAACGTAAATTATTTAGCAATTCTGGAAGAAAAAGCTCGTATAATGAATACGGCTTTTAATGCGAAACGCTTTTTTCCCTAAAATTGTTATTGTGAACCACTGTCGCTCACAATGGTCCGCATTCATCTCGAGGTGTTCAACAATTTATAAAACGCGCTTTCACCGCTGCCTTTAGCCTATTGCTGCCGGGAGCGCAAACAGCGGCGCGCGCTGCGCACGCGGCTAGAAGGACCCCCCGCCCCGCCCTGCCCCTCTCCGCCCCGCTCCACCATCGCCCCGCCCAGCCCCTCTCCGCCCCGCCCAGCCCCTCTCCTCCCGCCCAGCCCCTCTCCGCCCCGCCCAGCCCCTCTCCGCCCCGCCCAGCCCCTCCCCGCCCCGCCCAGCCCCTCTCCGCCCCGCCCAGCCCCTCTCCGCCCCCCACCCACCCCGCCCCGCCCAGCCCCTCTCCGCCCCACCCATTCCCATCCCGCTTCGCCCCACCATCACCCCGCCCGAAGCACATACGGGGCCAAGCGAACACGAACACCCTCTCCTCTCCTTACCCGCTCTCGCATTACTTCTCGTTCTCGCTCACGCTATGGTTTTTGCTATCACTCATATTCGCTCGCTCGTCAACCTACCAACCAGCCTAATCATCTTACAACCATCTTACCTAACCAACTCTAGTAACTCTCTATCCGTCAAGCCAGCCCACCTAGCCCATCCTCTAACCCTCAGCCACCCTTCCCCACTTGCTTCCTCCGATCGCCCTCACACACACCGCTCACGCCAACTCATCCAAACATTCCGTGTATCCATCCATTCATTTATCCACTCACCCACCTTCCCGTCCAGCACCCACATACCTATCCACCCAGTCTCCCATCTACCCGTTCTCCCATATACTCGTTCACTCATCTACCCGTTCATCAATCCATCTACGTATCTACACACTATGTAGGGCCCGCCTGCACGACCTCGCCCCTTTCCCCTGGCGCCTTCATGCGGGTTTGCTTTGCCGAAACGCCCGCCCGCCCGCGGGTCACAGGACTGCGTGTCGTTGTTTGCACGGGCGGCGGAGGAATTTTTGCGCGACGCGACGGCAGCTGGGACGGTCGCGTGACGCTGCGCAAGGACGCTTCACAGTGGGAGCTTGTCGCGAACGCAAGATACGCAAATTCAACAGTTTGTACATCTGATGGGTTCGGGGAGACATGATTATGTTTGTTTTTTAAGCCAGAGATAAACAGGGTTTTTGTAAAGTGAAACATTTCTTAGTTTGGATATGCACTTTCAGCTAGATTTTAAGCATATGTCCAAGTTTTGGGAACACGTTTGTACAGAGTTTCCAGCCTCTTCTGGAAGGGAGGGGGAAAAACCTGAGTTATTTGTGTTGGACGTGTGAGACGAGGGTTATCATTTGTTCCTCCGACACTTCATTGTTCCTATATTTCCTTAAAAAATAAGTTGTATAGAATAGACGAGGATAAAGAAGCGAACTGTTAAAGATGTCATTGTACGTTTAATTCGCGAAAGCTATGAGTTGTGAATTATCAGTTTTTCCACACACTCTTCAGATAAGTTCAGAGAATTTTTCTATTGTAAGAAACACATTTGCTAAATATCAAAGGTTCGTTTCGTTGCTTAGAAAGCTAAAAAGCATTTTATTTTTATGTCAAATTAATATAAAAAACATTTCGTTTTTGAAAAAAAAATGCTAGTCAATTTTATTATAATAATTATTAAAAATAATAATTTAACATTCTTGTGGAAATTGGGATTTTATTTTATTTGTGCGTTGTACATCGCAAGGAATGTTGTGTAACGGGAGCACTGAGCGTTTGTGGAATGCGTTTGTGACGATGACTCCTCCCTGGATGGAGCATGCAAGAATACTTAGCTCATTCACCGAAGGAGAAGTGTGTGAGCTGAGCTGAGCTGAGCTGAGCAAATTGTGTACTCACAAAAATTTGCAGATCGATTTTCTCAGAATTTTGAATTTTCATGTGATGTTTTTATTTTGCTTCATTAGCATACGTTACACCCAACCATTGGTATTTTCTTATTTATAGGTAGTTTTTTATTGAGTTTATTCTTTAAAGTTTTGTATTCAAGTATTAAATATTAAGTATTAAAGTGTTGTCTTGAATATCGTATATAATGCAGGTTATGCAGTTCGCAGTATTTCACGTTATAGAGGAATTTTTTTTCTGCAATATCAGTAACACGCGTAATATTTTAAAATAAATATTTTCACAGACTGTACGAAAACGTATATTAAGATAGTTCGAAAGTTCAACTTCATTGAATATACATTGCATATATACATTGGTGTTCAGTTAACAAACTGATCATTTGATGATTCATATCTCTCGCCTTCTTAGAGAAACTTCCCTCTTGAGAGAAACGTTATGAAACATGAGTAACATATCAGCAAACTGTAACAAAAAAAACTAATCCTTTTACTCCCACATCATTGGCAACTCCTGTAAAGCGGCTGGATACATCTGCGCCTGGAATTGGAAGTGTCGAGCGATTCCCCATTTATCTATCCTTCGCGGAGGGTCCGCTGTAGAAGAGAGTTTATCCAGAGCGAATGAACCGAAGCCTGTCCGAAGTGCTGAAAGAAGCGCAAAATCGACGAGGTCCGCGTGAAAAATGTATGTATATTTAAAGCACTCGGCGTGAGCGACTATGCGCAATGAGGGGAAATGGTGGTCCTGGGGTGGGGGAGAGAAGGAGGGGAGAGCGTGCGAGGGGTCGCGAGAGATATTTTGTTCCCCCTGTCACCACTGCCGCCGCAGGATCGGGTGCTCGTCGATTGAATATCGGCTGCGATCGTGCGCGATATGGATGATTTCGCTGGGGTGGTGATGGAGGTTTGAAAAGCACCAGATGGTTAAGGAGGATGGAAGGCGGTTGCTGAAAAGCAGAATATCTAAACTGCGTCACTGTAATCTAAATTGATATGTAGGGGAGGAATTTAACTGGTAATAATTTTTAGAGAAATGATCTTCGGTTTATTTGTCATTTTAAAAAAATGTAAAATTGAATGGCGATTTTACAAGTATTGCGGAAATATCTAGAAATTAATTGTGTTTTGTTGTGTAAGGTTTATTGTTTACGTGAATAGGACCGTCGATATAAAATAGAGACGGCGGTTCTCAACACAAACACATAAACATTGTTTACTTATAAATTCGTGACAAGAATTATGTATTCTTCGTAGAGTATATGTTGAAGTAGATTTGATAATGGCACCTTATTGGGTTGAGAAATACTAGCTGGAGTTAGGAATAAAGAAGTGATAATGAAAGATTTATTGTGAGGACAAAGTTAAAACTAACGTAAATGAATCCCTGTACACAATGGGAATAAAAATATTCGGGCAAAGAAATGTAAAAATATAACACGATGCGATACGAATTGGGTAGGGGACTAAAATCGAGGCGCTGTGACTAAAATCGAGGTCCACCGGCATTCCGTTCTGTAGAAATATAGAAATAATTATACTAGTATTCCATAAATGTTGGAGTCCCTAGAAATAGAGAGTAGCGTATTCTCTTGTGGCATCTATTCCGTCCGTTTATATCCTGTTGGACTATGCGATGTTGTGGCTTAGGAATTACCAATTTACCAAAAACCAATGATAATATACTCGAAACTCTCCATAAAGCCTCCGATTGTTATCATTTCTCCTTAACTCCTGAATGTTGTCTGGCAGAGGGGGTTTGGTTGAAAGGATATTAAATATCCTTTTGCGTCGTTTAGATTGCTCTACACTCCGTTTCTAGGGAATCTAGTGTATCCTAAAATCTCCAGAGACAGAGAGTAGCGCAACCTGATCTTTCGCCGCCATTTAATATCCTTTTCATTCGATAGCCCCGCCCGGTAGCATTCAGGAGTTCAGGAGAAATGATAACGAATGGAGGGTTACGAATAAATTATCCTTGGTTTTCGGTAAATTGGAGGTTCCCAACTCATCCACAATACCGCACAGTTCAACTGGATGTAAAATTGCGGATTCGGCGACTCAAAGGAATACGCTGCATCTAGGGACTCTAGTGTATCCCATTTGCCAGCGCTTGGTGGTAGAATTGGGAACCAGTACCAAGAGGATACATCGCGCCGTCCCCACGCGTGCTTCAGCCGTTCACCCCGGCAGCGTGCGCGTGCGCGTGGTTAACGTAGCGTGGCCGAGTGACGGGAGGGCAAAACGTGCCCGTCAGCCGCCGACGAGGGTTTTGAGGATGAATGTGTGGTATCGGGTAGTTATTTATTTTGCGGGGGGGAGCGTGTCCCGCGTTGCACACATGGGGGGGGGGAGCGTGGTGACGCCATCCAACTCCCACTAGAGCTGCGAGCCCGCGCAGCTGACGACTCTTGTAATTCTGTCCGGTATCGCCATGACTTTATGAGTCCGTCAACGCCCTTGCCCATCGTGTTTTCAACAGCTGCACAATTTTTATAATCGTCTCAATCCCTTCATGTTTTAAATCGACCTTTCTATGTGAATAAGCACTCATCTAGGCTGAAGAACTGGCAGGTAACGTTCGGCTCGTACGAAATACCTAACTAAAGTACGATCCAGATGGTGTACTGAGCTCTTGGTTTATTTTCACTAGCACCACTTCTCATCTTATAGCAATTAGATAACTTGTATGACCTTTCTATTTTAAATTTGTCTACGCCTCTCCTTACTCCTATTCGTTTTTGGCAGTTTGACAGATATCACGAATACATATCCTTCATACACAGATTCCTTCATTCGTCGCAATTCGATAGCCGCTTTTGCTGTCTATAACACACGGTTAAGAAAGAATACACATACTTCGTAAGAAAAGTAAAGGTCCAATTCAGCTTCCGACCGGAGGAGAATTTTAGCGGCCGACCGCTCTGATTGGTAGTTTTCCGAGATTTCCGAGTAAAATTTACAAGTAAAAACAAGCATTCATAATGACTAACGTTAACTTGAACGTGAGTTTCGCCTGAACCAATCAGAATTCAACGTACTGAAACTTGATCGATTCGTTTCTAGCATGGTGGGAAGATCTTTCCACCATAGTTTCTAGCTTTTTCTTCGACATTCCTATCGATTTGTCTTACATGTGAGCAGCTGTTGTAGTAGTGCTCGCATTTCCTTGTTATAAACACGGAGTTTTTTGAACTAAATTAATGAGTAATTCGTCGTACATAATTAGTTTATTCGCCATGTCAAGTTAAAGTCACAATAAAAATTCTGACTTTGAATTCACTACACGCATCAAAACCGATCGCAAACTAGTTTTCTACGTTACAATAATAAAATGACATAACCACAAACTACCTGAACACAATCTGAAATCTACCTTCCACGCTGGTCTCTGATTGGTCTTCGATCGAATTCCGACGTAAACTTGACGTAAAAGCTTGGAGCTTGTGAACTCTTTAAATTTACAGACTTACGTCTACGGTTACGCCAAGGCATTGGAAATGGTCTCACTTAGTAACTCATTTCTCGCTTTTGCGGGTACGTTACGTTTACGTTTAAGATTGCATTGTGAACGAGGCCTTACACCTCTTAGCTGGGCCTACATCTCCGTATTTCGAAAGAGGAGAGCGTTGCCTTGTCGTGTCGTAAGTAGCGGACGCTCGTCATCTCGAGTGAGGAAGGGGAGGGGGCGTGGTCGCCGTGTGGCGGCCGGAGGGCGACGCGTGCGGCCCCTGGCGGCGGCACGTGGCCGACGCGCCTCTCTTGTTTCCGGCCGCCGCCGCCGCGGGGGGTGGGGTGGGGGTGGGGGGTGTCGAACGCAGAGCGTCGCCGCGCCTCCGGACGCTGATCCTGTTTTATTCATAAATCGAGCGCCGGCTGCGAGGCTGGCGCGGGTTTTAATATTTCACGATTTTTTTTTGTGAGGATGAAGGAAGCTTAACGGCTTAAGACAGGATGGAGCTTGCGTTCAATATAATGCGTTGTATGTGTGTTTCCAGCGTGTTCTTGTTTCGGTCTTCATTATGCAGATTTACTTCCATGTTGGGCGGGCTGAAAAGAAAGCATTCAATAGAACGAAAGAAGTTGTTAATAACTGTGCAAAAAAATGTGTTATTCTTGTTGATAACATGTGTAATCCGACGTTTTTAACAACTATATTTTGATCCCTTTCTTTGTTAGTGCTGCTTATTAAAACCTTGAATAAATTGCTTAATGCGTAGGACGTCAAATGTCCACAGGGAAGATTTATTTCCATTGCTGAATCTCCTGGCTTCAAATACCGGGAAGCGTGCTATTGTCCGTGATTAATTATTAATGTTAAATACAAGGTACAGTAAAGGGGTAAGGGTCCGTGAATTCGATTATAGAAGTGAACAAAAAAGTACAAAGGTGACGGATTAGAGTTGTATTTTCAGATTTCGACTTACTTATACCCTCTATATCTTTCATATCTGGTACTCAACTGAAATTTGAATTTTACATTTTTCAGCTAATTAGATTAGTATTTGGTAGTTTTACTTTTCCATTTTCATTTGACTCCTTGCCATTAAACAGAAGCTTTATTTCATGTTCCTGTTTATGCTCTTTTTGTTCATATTCTCCAATCGAAGCTACTTGTTCTCATTCCTCCTTTGTCTTTTCTCACCACCATGTTTGTCACACGTTCCTTTCTCATCCGTTCTTCCTCATTCTTTTGTTTCTAAATTCCCAACCAATCCTGCCCCGCCTCTCCACCTGCTGCGTCCCCCTTCGTCTCGCACCCGCCGCGTCCGCGTCTGCGTGCAGAATTAATGACGTGCTCTTGATGATGTCAAGTAGCGCCGGCTGCCCGCCGCCGCCGCCCGCAGCCTCCGCGTTAATTGGAGCGACGGTCTGGCGCGGCGCGGAGCCGGCGGCCAGCGTCGTTAAGACAGCGCCCCCGCGACCAACCGCCGCCCATCCCTCGCCTGCCTCGCCGCGTTCCCCCTCTCGCGTGCTGCCCTTTGCCGTCCGACCTCGTTCCGCCCTTCCCCCCCAACCCATTCGCCACACCGCGTTTCCCCTCCACTCCTTGTCTCTGTCTTGTCTCATCTGCCTGGTCCAATCCTGCCTTGGCCAGCCCACCTTGTCCAAACCCACCTTGTCCAAACCCACCTTGTCCAAACCCACCTTGTCGAACCCCGCCTTTTCGAACCCCACCTTGTACTACGACACATTGTGCTATCACGCCTTATTCCATGCCGCCGTGTCTTCTCCCATGTTGTCCTACGTCGCCTTATCCAACCCCGCCTTATCCCCCCCCCCCTTCCCCCCCCTTCCTCCTCTACCTCTACCTCTTCCTACCTACCCCACTTCGATCCTCCTGCCTCTCCTCCTCAGCTATGCTTCTTCTACCACACCAGACGCCGTGTTGATCAGCCGCATCCAACTCCTCCAATTCTGTTCATCCCTTCACATCTCCGTGACATTCTTCGTCTGTCTCGCCGTACTTCTTCGCGTTGCTCCAACCCACTTTGCCTCGTCCTACCTGTCTCGTCGCCGTTTCTTATTGCTGTGCCTCGATTCGCCTCGCCTCGAACCGCCATCCCCATCCCCCTCAATTCTTGTCTCACTCCCCCACCCCGATGAGGCCCAATCCGAAGCCCCGGCTATAATTATGGTTATTTATCCCCAATCTACCGTCCGACCGTCTTCGTTCTGCCGAGTGGCGTTCCGTCGAACGCTCCCGCTCTTGACGGAAATAATAAACATTTCAGCTGTTTCCACCCCCTCCCCCTCTCCGGCCCCGTGGAGTCTGCACGTGTCCAATCGACGAGTAACGAGTCCTCGTGATCGTTTCTGCTCCGAGAATATCGCCTGGAGAGAGGTTGGTAGTTTGTGAAGGTTGTTGGGACCTGGAGGTTCCGCGTGAA
The DNA here is from genome assembly GCA_964035755.1 of Teleogryllus oceanicus. Lineage (NCBI taxonomy): Eukaryota > Metazoa > Arthropoda > Insecta > Orthoptera > Gryllidae > Teleogryllus > Teleogryllus oceanicus. The sequence continues at coordinate 127,491,160 of CAXIVR010000003.1, read as the reverse complement.
AGAGGTTGAATAGCTGCACGTTGAGATGTCTAAAGATTGCTGAAGCTTTAGCTTAAAGGGTCATTAAGTTGTGAATTATGAATGCCGTCGCAGGAAATAGTAATTGATTTTTTTCTCGAAAAGTTGAAAATCGTGCCCATCGGTTCAGATTGCTAATGTGTTAGCTTGTGCAACATCAGTGTATTTCTATAAAGATTGTTTTCGCAATTGTGGGTGCTAATTGGAAGATTTTGACCTTTCGAGGCCACATTAGCCAAGCTATAACTACACATTCACCTAAGACTGGAATATTTCAGAAATTACTCGAATACCACCTACGATAAAATTATAAGTATGAAGCAGTGAAATATTTATTGTATTTATGTATTAAATATAATTATCTATATATTGTATTGATACTTCGATAACTGAAGACTCCCTAACAAATTCTTGGTTGATTTTACGCTTTCGCATTCTTCAAATAAGTCAAACCGCGGATGAGTCCAAATATTTGATGACTCGATTTTTTTATTTCTTCGTGTTCCATGCACAGATGACCAACCAGTACATATCGTAAGCAGAATTTCAGAAATGAAACTCAATGTTAATGTATACTACTCGCCGTCTAAGATCGTCGGTCGACCTACATTTAAGAGCTCGGGTGCACCGGACGAGAGCCGCGAAGCGGGCCGAACTTTGCCCGCAGTTGTGCGTGTGTACTCCCGGCGCGGAGAGCTCCACCGCCAGGCTAGAACTCTCTGCTCGAGCGCTGTTTGGCGAGCAATCCTTCACAGGCGAGGCAGGCGAATCAGCGGGCTGTTGGCGGTAAGTGGTAGGGAATGAATGGGTGGGTTCGATTGCTGGATGTTTGGTTATGTTAGTTCGGTTGCTTGAATTGGTTCGTTGGTTAAGTGGTTTTGTTCGTTGGTTAGTTGTTCGTTGGTTGATTGTTCGTTGGTTGAGTTTGTTTGTTCGTTGGTTGAGTTTGTTTGTTCGTTGGTTGAGTTTGTTTGTTCGTTGGTTGAGTTTGTTTGTTCGTTGGTTGAGTTTGTTTGTTCGTTGGTTGAGTTTGTTTGTTCGTTGATTCAGTTGATTAGGTTATTTGTTGGGTTGGTTGGTTAGTTAGTTGGCTAGTTCGTTGTGCTGGCGGACGGGTGGTTGGGGGGTTTGAGCGTATGGGCGCCCCTGTACACACCAGCTTCATCCAAGAAGCGGTAGCTCGTTAACTCGGGCGACTGTTCTAGGATTTCCGCGGCATGAATTTGTGAAGTCTTCGTTAAACAGAGGCCCCTCGCGCCGGCGTCGGCGTAGGCTCGGGAGGTCGGGCGCCGTGAGACGGCAGGGAAGGGAGGAGGGGCAGGGCGGGACAGGCGAGGCGCTGCTGGTCTCGGGCGATAAAGCCCGACCCGCCCTCCGCCGCTTTGCTAGAATATTCGCCCTCGACTGCTATCCGCCGCCCCGCACGCGCTCCCGCCCCCTGTGGCTGCCGTCGCCTCTCAGCTGCTGCTTCAGCGTCCCGCTGGCGTCGCCACTCTGCCCGACCTTGTCGCCTGGCACACATCGCCCTTTCGGCCCTCGCTGTCCTCGTCCTCCAGCTCTGCGCCCTTCGTGCCCCCTTTCCACTGACCTCGCCATTCTCAGGTCTAGTCATCTCCGCTTCCACCAAGTCCACTTTCTCTTTTCAACTTCTCTTCCAGTTATCACATTTCGGAAGCTTTCTCATTCTCTTCTTTCTTTACAGTTTCCATTGCCTATGCCTGCGTACTGCTTTCCATCTTCGCAACCTTTTTACCAACCCCCCGGCCCCTCCCTCACCCCCACCGGTCCCGCCGTCGTCCTGGCTCCTGAGCTCAGCTCCAGCTCCCGTGCATTCACCTCCAGCGCGTCAGATAGCGCGACACCGAGAGGTCGTAATTGTCATTCGTAGCGAGGGATTACTCCCTAAGCCCATCTGCGACTCCCTGCCTGCAGCAGGCGCTTGCTCCGGCGCCGCCCTCCCTTTCCTTCCCTTACCTGCGGAGCTTTGCGCGCGAAGCCTATTAGACCCCGCCCACCGCCCCCCATTTCCGCCGTCGTCTTTTCGGCAGCTTTGCATGGAATTGGCCAGATTTCTCGTTAAGATCCGTGCCGGCTGAACGGGTCTCACGGTGGTCGTGAATGGATTCGTTCGACCCCGTTTTCGCACTGCGTTCGCGCCGACTCGCTCTCTCGGGCGGCGCACCATACGTGCGTCGGCGCCATTTTTTTCTCTCCCGCCGTCGCCGCCGCCACCGCCAGCTTCGTCGTCCTCGTCGAAAACATCCTCCGGCGCCCGGGATCGAGAAGGGGGGTACGATAAGACGTCCGTAAATACCGGTGAAAATACCGCTGGAGCGGGTGGAGCCTTCTTCGTAAACGCCCCCGTTACCCGCTTTCATCCTTTCGCCCTCCGCAATACGTAAGACGCCACACGTGTTTAATCTTATATGAGAGAGAACGCTAACCTGGGTTAAGGGAAGAGCCCGCCATTGCCGTTTTTCACCGCGCCCGTTTGCAGAATCTACGCCCCTTCTGCCGGCGCGGCGTCGCAGCCCTTCCGCCCCCCGCCCCCCCCCCCTCGCGCGACGAAGGGCCTCGGCAAACAAACGGACCGCGCGCCGAAGGTTTGCGCGAGCGGGCGTTCGTTTGCAGACATCTGCGCCGGCGGAGCGCGCCCAGGCGGGCGAATGTTTGCACGCGTGCGATCTGCGATCTTTCACGCGGCGCTCTTTTCTTGGAAGAGCCCCAGAGATAACAATCGACGACGCGCGCGCGGTGGTGGTGGCGGGGGCGGGGCCAATGGCGGCGGCGCTGGTAGCGAAGATGACGGCGACAGTAGTGGCAGTTGTTTTTAATTACTCCATTTTACTGGGCATACCTAGGCTATAGAGTCCTTGTTTATAAATTTATTAGAAATAGCGCTAGGGAATTATTTAAAACTTGCAGCTTTTATGTTAATAATGAATAGTTACAATTAGATTCGTATTTGAAATTCGCATCTATATGTAAGAATGAATTTGAATGTGTAATTCATCGTGTATTTTTGTTAGGTCTTAAGTTTTTCTGAAAGGTGACATTTAAAGAATATTCGGAAGAGAAATCGTGTAGGTGATGTAGGTCTCGTCAAAGGGTGAAAATTCAGGTCGAAGGAGAAGAATGAAGATAAGAGAGGAAATTATGCGTTGATTGAATATGTTCAGTAACAAAATGGTAGTGCCGGTGGTGGCAACGGCGGCCGTGCCGATGGCGATGGTGATAGTGTTAGTACACGAGGCGATACTTCAGTCTTCGGGCGAAATAGCACGCCTTCATGGAATAGCTTACGTAGAACGCGTGATTTTGTTGTGTCTGAATACACTTCCAGGAAGAAAATCTTGAATTGTGTGGAGTTGTGGAACAAATAGCTTGTCGAAAAATGAAGGCTCTATTTTTGTACGTTACGCAATACTTGATTCGATCTGGTTCGAACCAATAGGTCGAGTTTAGCAGGATGCGAATTTTCGTTTTATTTATAGGTTGAGAATGTTTAGACTGAGCCAGACTGATAAATATATTCTGCACGCACGATCGGTTGTTTTCGTTAATTTCAGGAATTCTCTCGTTTGTCATCACAAGAACACGGAACAATAGCTCCAACAGAATTGGCCCTTTTCGTTGTTTTTTTTTAGACTTTAACATCAAATTAATAATCATTCACTTTAGACATATTTCTTCCATGAAAATTTCGTGGTAAGCAGTGGCAAACGCCACCTACTTGGCTTACAGTGTAGAAGAATTGAAGAAAAAGAATAAAAAGCGTAAAGAGATGCGGCAAAAACTCAGAAGAGGGTAGTAAATTCTCGAAGTGTCAGCGAAATATCACTCTGTGGACACAATGGGGCACTATTAGCGATGCCCGTTTTTATTACCTAGTTCCCACAAGATAAACAGAAGCAACGCACCCATTACTCGAACACGAGGTGGCGACGCGTTCTTATTCGCGTATTCGCCATTTCGCGCCTCAAGGCGACGCGGGGCCAGTTCGCTCCCACCCCCGCCCCCGCGCCGAGACGTCGGCACCGCGTTTACGAGTGCGGCCCATGATTTCCTTCGCCGCCTCCATCGCGCTCCTATCACGGCCGCGGCGCGTATTTTATTTATTTTCGGGCGCGCTGCTTTACGGCGAGTGCCGGGACCGGTCTGTGCTACCCAAGGCGGTGACTATTAGCTGGTAAAGGGGCCGTCGATGGTTTGGAGGCTTAGGCGGTGCGGGTGCGGGTAGAGGGGGGGGGGCTGTACGGCGGAGAAGCGAGGAGCGTAGGAAGGGAGGGACGGGACAAGGCTGCGGCGGTTGAGGTAGAAGCAATGGCTGTGGTAGGGACGGGGAGGAGGGGTTGGCTGTTCCTAGATGGCCTGCGGCTGTGGCGGGGCGCAAATCCGGGGTGGGACGGCTTAGGTCCACAGCTGGGATGGCGGAGGCGGTGAAGTGGGGATCGTTGGCAGGGACTGTAGGGGCGTCGAGGGTGGGCAGTCGGGGGAAGGCGGGGCAAGTCTGGAGCTGCGGTGGTAGAGAGGGCGGCGAGTGCTGCCGCAGAGGCGGTAGTCATCACCGCTCGGCGCCCTGGAAGCCCGCTTATGGCCGTTAGTTCCTCTGAAGGCCCCGTTCGTAGTTCGGAGGTCGTGGGATACAGGGTGTAAAGAGCTCCCGAAGCGTCATTGCGGCCAGTTCTCGCTATAATTGACCAATTTGGGAGTTCACACCGCAATAGCGGGGGCGGCGGGGGCGGACGAGGGGGCGATGGAAGCGGTGATGCGATCGATGGTGCAGGAGTGTTGTAGAAGGAATAGAGAGGGCAACGATGACGATCTAGGGGTCACCTACGAGCGACGTAGATGGATCTATGACATTGATCGCAGGTGTTGGTGATGGAGGGAGCTCGTGAGTGGTGCACGGGAGATATAGAGCACTGCCATAGGGAGAGAACTTGAAGTACTGGTCATCGTAACAATCTGACTGCCACTAAGGGGTATGTTTAAACTGCAGTGGTGAAGATTATCAGGCGTTTCAGCCTCTGTAAGAGGCATCTGACTCACGGGATGAAAGTGTGGGCTGTCGGCTGTCAGGTTTGCACACGTTGCAGAGGCAGAGATGGCGATGATAGCCCGGACCTTCCAACAAAGCCACGGTCAAGGCTGACGGGGACTAAGCACCGGCAGGCTGAAGCCCGCGTTGGCGGCTTATCGAAAAACTTAAGTAATGGCGATAGCAGCGGCAACGGCGAGGGAATTCTCGCGAAGTTGTAACCCCGGCCCGCGCCGATGGAGATACTCGGTGCGGCGGCAACCGTCTTAAGCGCCCGCGATCTCGCGGGGCCGCGTCGAGCCGTTCGGCTAAACGGCCGTAATGATAGCGGCTTTAATGACGGTGCCCGTAAACCGGCGCCTGCTTTATGGCCGTATAAATCGGTCTTTTATCGGGCTTATGACACGGCGTTTACAGGTATTGTTTGGCGTGGGCGGTTATCATGTTCCCGAGTTCGGTAATTGCGTGTTTATGTTAAAAGGCCGGGGACGGGGTTGGCCTTTTGTTTTTCCCGTTTGGCCGTGCGTGTGTGTGGTTGCACGGCGGGTGAGGGTGGTGGGTGGGTGGGGTCGGAACACGCGAGGTGTCAAAAAGCCTAGATCTTTGCCCGCGCCGGTGCCCCCATCGCTCATTCCGCGAATGGGTTGGCGCGACGCGGGGCCTGCGATAACGGGCGGGGTCGGGGGTGGGGGCGGAGGCGGCGCCGTGGCGCTGCGAGGGCGTCGAGAACGGCCGCGGGGGAGGACGGAGAGGAATTGAAACAGCGGCGAGGACTGTTCGCGACAGATTCTCCCACAGATACGGTGGCGTTGGTGTTTGCTGTATGAATTTCGAATCAGTGCGAGTTTATAATCCCCAAAATACACACTGTGTGGGTGTTATGAAATAACTGAAATAACTAAATGACCCTGGCTTAAGGGATTGTCAATACGATTAGGACTGTAGCTGATTGATTGATGATTAAAGCACGAATAATAAAATAATGATGCTGTAATGTGTCGTATCTCCTCTGAAATGCGGTAACATATTCATAAAACGTATATCAATTATCCTGTTGTCTGATTCTCAGTAATTTTCAATTGTTAAATAGTGAAGATAGAATAGTGCAATTAATAGGTGTGTTACGTATCATTATATACTGGATAGAAATTTAAGTTTGAATATTCATTGGTCATTGGTGAGACCAATGCACTTAGTCATACACATCAATTTTCCTAGTTTCGTAACGCACCTTAAAAATGAAAGATTCACTCGATAATTCGTTTGGTTTGTTTTTTTCGTGTTTCCGGGCGCGTCAACTGCTTTGGTCATTAGTCCCGTTAGTGTAGTGCATGGTTTTTTCTCGGGAGATGGCGGTGATCTTCCTCCGCTGGTTGGCGAGATTCGGCGCCGACCGAATAGAATTCCCCTCCAGACAGCGACTGAATTCGACCTAGCTGAAAAGCTAGTGTCGAAAATCCTGCCGCCGTCAGAACTCGAATCTAGGACCTCCCGGTCAGAGGCGCTGCAGTGGCATCAAAGATGCACTGAGCTACCGCTCCCGGTTTCACTCGATAATGATTTTCATTGAAACACATAGAATATTTTGTAGTATGAGTGGTAATTATCCGTGAACATAAGTGTACAAAAAGCGATCCAATGCCAAAATGCTCAGCTGTGTGCGTCTCTAATGTCGGCGGCTGCGGCAGACCTCCGCTGGAGGCTCGTCGGTCGTCGCGACGCGCGTTAAGTAGGGCAAGGTCAGGAGCGATGGCGTAAGCGCGATCGGGCGGCCGGCCGTCTGACCCCTCGAGTGGCCGCCCGGCCGGCGTATGTGCAGTTCGCGCGACTTCCGCATTAGCCGAAGCCCGTCTGGTGCGTCCTCGGGCGGGCTTCCAGCCGCCCACGCCCACTCCTACCCCCGCGCCCGCGCCCTGCTTAACGAGGGATCGCGTCAGACGCGTGGATCGTAGGGTTTTACTTTCGGTTCAATGTAAGATTACGTGTTGAGTTGATGGACGATTCATTATTGATTGCATGTGACAGATTTAGTTTGGCGTATGCAAAATAGTAATCCAAATCAGTAGATTTAAATCGTATGGTATCGGTAAGAAAATTTCTCAATACCTATTGAAATGTTTTACTCAATTTGAGGAGAAAAGAAAGAACTCGCAAGCTTGTTACTCAAGAAATAATGTTTTGAAACATAGTTTGATGATCCAACTCCTTAAAAACTTGTAGAATCGCTGTTGATGCTTAAGACCGCTTTGTAATGGTTCATTCTTTCGATTGACGAGCATAAAAAACTTATTTTTTTACTTCATGGATTGAGTGCTTAAAGAACTGCAGTCTTCTCTATTTAACATGTATTTGGACATGTTGGGCATGAGATACACAAGTATTTCACTCATCTCAAAGATTTGTAACGCGGATCATAAGAACTACCACATGCATCGCTGTAGAGTTGTTTTACTGGAAAACGGGGAGGGATACATCGAGTATTATGTGGAGATGAAAATCCAGGGCAAGCGATGCAGTCTTTCCGGAATCCCCCCTCCGTCGTCCTGGTCGTTCCTGTAACTGCATGTTCGCGCCCAGTGACCAGAAGGGGCGGGGCACGTGGGGGGGCTTCGGAATGAGAATGTTTTCCGCTATGCACTCCACAGTCCCATCTTCCCTCAGATACCCACTTCGCGCAGTCAGCTCGTTTTCCAGGTATTCGACTCTGCGCTTCCACTCCTTGTTACTTGCATCCGCTGTTTTACGATTCTCCCTCCGGCTGACTTGCTCGGTAACGTCTCTGGATCTGTGCGAACCAGGCATTAGGACGCCTCCACACGTGTTATGACACAGAATTTCAGACAGTTTCTAAATAACGTGTCTTTGCTTTCCAAGAGCGTCTCTTCTTATCTGTCGTTGATTTCGTGGAGACTCCTTTGATTTCGTTCGATTTTTATGATTACGTTCTGGGAGTCAGTTTGCTTCTGGAACATCTTCACATCCATGGTATCCCCGGAGTCCTTACTCCGTGTTTATTCTCATCACGAACCTATCAATTTTTTCTCCCTCCTCTTGAACAAATCCTCCTTCCTGATGCGGGCATTTATACCCAGATAGCTGCCTCTGGTTTGGATGTTCGTTCCCTGGTGCGCGTTTCACCCTGAAACACGTCTGCTGGCTTTTTCGTTCCCTGCGCTTCTCACAATTCCATTCCCTCTTGCGCTTGACTGCACTCTCACCGTCCCCGCCCTTCTCGCGCTGACGTTTATCGCCCTCGTCCGCTGACCGTTACAGCAAAGGGAGCAGAAGGGCAACGGGCCTTTTTACTATTGTATAAATCCACGGCGCGGCCGGGCGTGTCCGAGCGTCACCAACCCCCTACCTCGCGACTGCCCCTACCGCATCCCTTCTACCTCCTGCATCCCAACCCTGCGTCACGACAGCCGTCTCCGACTCATCCCCGCCACAGCCTTCATCTCTCTCCACCCCCGCCCAGGGCACGCCCCTCCTACCCGTTTCGGTTGAAGCGCCCCTTCCACCTGAGACACATCCTCTTCCTCTAAAATATTTCCCAGAACTACTGAAACACCCTGCCGCCCTTGAAGCACACCCGCTGAGAAATCCGTCTCTTTATTTCGTTGCTTCTTAATCACCCCCGTAACCTTCAGCCTACACCCGTCATCTCCAAGCCCCGTCAACTTAGTTTCGTTCGTTTCTCGCCCCCCACCCCCTTTATCAACGCCTCCGCCGCCCGCGCGTCCTGGGCGGCAGTGCCACGCCCCGGCGCCGCGCCGGCGTTTTAGTGCCTCCGTTAAAAATGCTGGGACGGCACGGGTATATCCCCCATTAAGGAGAGCTCGTCGTAATTTCCCGGTAATTTACGCCCCCGGAGGAGGCTCGCGCCGCTGCTCATATTGCGCCCGTCCCCGCTCCCGCTGCCCCGCCCCCATACCCGCTTCCGTCCTCCGGACGCCGTCCTCGTTCGCAATATGTGGCGGCGCGCGCGTCCTCCTCACTGCCTCCGCCCCGCCCATCTCTTCCTTACCTCCCCCAGCCCCCCCTCCCCGCCGTTACCCCCCCTTTCCCCCCCCCCCCTTCACCCTCCTCACCGGTTCCCCTCTCCCCCATACCACGCCTCCCGCTCGCTGCCCCCGCCCGTCCGCATAGCTCTGCGTTCACGTGACCGCCGAAGAAGCTGCGCGCGCGGGGGGGCGCTGGGCGCTGCGGCGCGGAGAATGCACCGCCCCGGGCATTCCTGCCGCCCGTGCCGCATAACGTCGGTGGCGGAAGCGCCCGCTAAAGTGATGTGTGAAAGGTGCTCCTGGGGATGTGAGCCCCCACGTGAAGCCAGCGCTTTTGTAGCTCTTTTGAGAAACACGAAACTGTGGAATTAGAAATGCGCAGCGCAGCGTCCGCCTACGTATTACACATTTTTACGCGAGAAATATGAAGAGTTGGATGAGGTAAAATGGCGCATAAATTATTCGGCAACTGCATAGAATTCTTCTATTCAGGTAAAAACTAGCATTTGTGCCATCTAGTGGGGAAAGTAAATTCGATGTTGTTAACACAATGAAGAGGAATTCATAACACGTCTGCTCAATGGAAGCAAGATTTTCATCGTTAATTTGAGTTATTATTATATCGTATGATCAAGTGAAATGTATTAATATATGCGTTTTACAACTTCTATAAGTAAGTTAAATAAATGATTCATTTTTTAGAAAATAAATGGCAATATTAAAAAAATAGTATTTCCTTTTCTAGTAAACAATAATTAACTATTAGGTAAACTGCACATTATTCCCACTGATTACAACTCTGTTAATAGTATATCGTGCATTATTATATTACATTCATATCAATCGATACTGCGAAATTCGATGTTATAATTCCGTCCAATCGATGTGTCGTGGTGTTCGTATCGATTCAACACATCGTATCGCATCAAGCTTCGCTACGGCCCCGGCCTCCGGTGGCACGCAGGCGCACGCGGGCGGCCGTTTCGCGTGCCGTCACCTTTAAAGGCGGCGCTTAAAGTGGGTCAGATGTTTGGGCGCAGCTCTGCGCCGCGCGCGGGCGTTGGGCGACGGCCGATGGGCGATGGGCGAAGGCCGGTGCGTGGGTGGAGGGCGCAAATCCCGGGGCCCCGCGATAAATCCCGGATTCCCCGTTCTCTTTCCCGGGATCGATCTCCCTCTCTCTCTCTGCCGGCGCGATCCGTCCCGCGTCGCCCCGCCCACCCGCCCCCGCGGCCCCGCCCCCCTCCGCTGGGCGCGGATGGAGCCTGCGATCGCGGGGCGGCGCAGCTGACAAACGCTAGATATCGCGTGTTTGAACTCAAATGGAAGTCGCGGATTTTTTTTAAAAAATTTATAATGCACTGCGCTCGGTGATACGGTCGTATATATGTTCTTATTCATGGAGCCCGTTTTTGTTACTGCGTTATCATGAATCGAAAAAAAAAGTTCGTGTTTATTTTCAGGTTTTTACTGATATTCTACAGTGTATACTTATACTCAAAATTTAATATGTGGTGAAGTATTTGTCGGTGGCACCTTCCAAACCATGTTCTCAGAAATTTTGTAGACGCTGGAAGGTAGTATTCATGGAGATGGATTAGGTAATATTTTCACGTACGCTCCGACTTATTTCATAAAGCCCCTAAGAACACATTTTTCATCGTCCGTATTACGAAGTCCTCTTAGGAGGCTCAGAATGTACGAATAAGTTGCGCACACGGAGGCGGAAAGCGGTGCAGAGATGCGCGAGAAGGCTCCCAAAAAAGAAGACGGATTGCAGCGCAGTCACTAGGATTTGTGGCGCACGAGGACCGATGCAGTGCGCGCGCCGACATGTGTGGCCCACTGGGTACTAGTGGCGGCGGCGGCGGAGACCGCAGATGGAGAGAAATGACCTCCCCGCTGTCTCGCCGTCTGCTTCCCCGTCGCTGCTCTGCGGCCTCGCCCGCCACCGCAGCCGCCGCCCCCGGGACCCGATGACCCAGCAACAGATGTTCCGCCGCTGTCTGATCCCCTCGCGCCATCACGACGGACGATGTTGAGGGGGAAATTCGTTTCCGATATTTGCTAGTTCTGGGGAAGCGGGAGGGAAAAGGAAGTGTCACAAAGAAACGGGGTTTGCCGTACGTTGCGGTGCTATTTGGGAAAGGAACGAGGTCTTCGAGATAATTCACGAGTAATGCGCAGCGTGCTTGCAAAGCATTGTACTCCCAGTATTCAGAATGGCAAATAATATTTAATTAAATTACATTCTTCTCCAACGTATGATCAATAAGTAGATTTTTTCGAATCCTAATTCTGATACCTGCCTGCTGATCTTAATTAAAATATGATACAGCATAATAAAAAGTTTTTTTTAGTCTCTGAAAATACGTTGTGTAATTTAAAAACCAAAATGCAATTTAGGAGACTGTATCATAGGGGAAAAAAACGAAATCACATAAATGTGGAATGTCTTGGAGATCAATTTATGTAAAAAAAAAACAAAAAAACTGCTGAGTTGTTTCAGGTCTTTCCAATATTCATTTATGTGAAACTTTTTCTCAACAATTTTCCCAGCTATAGAAAGCATCTTCTTTCGTTTTCGCGCTGTTAGTGGTCTCATTTAAGACCGCGCACGCGCTTTGCAACCAAACAAGGCGCATCAGCACAATTGGAGCCAACACCTGCGAAGCCTCTCATTGGAAGACGCGTTCACTCTGCGGCTCATTCCTCTCCGTCCCCACCACCACCCCGCCTCCAACCCGCGTCCACGTTCCCGCCACCCCTCTGCTTCCGTCGCACCCCCAACGCCATCTCCCACCCCCACTGCCCGGAGGAGCGGCGCAGTCCTCGGTGGCCCAACCCAACCAGCCGCGTGGTGTACCTCAAGGCCTCCGGGCCGGGCCACGCAGGCGGTGAGCCTCGCACGTGATGAGCGCCACCCTGCCTCCCTTTGCCACCCTCACGTCATCCCTGCGGCCGCCCTACTCTGCCCAGATCCGCTTCCAGGAGGGAATAATTCCTCTTTCTCCCTCGCCCCGCCACCCTCTCGTTGTTTTCCTTTCCTCCTCTTCATTCGGCGCCGTCCCCACGCCGCCTCGTATCCCATCCACCTCAGACCACCTTCTGCGCGTCTCCCCCTCAGCGTGTATGCACCACCACCCCCTGTGGAACCCCTCCTTCCGACTCGTGCCGCGGCCGCCCCCGCCCCACCCGCCCTCCAGCGCCGCCTCCGATAATTTGAATGCACGCCGCAGCCTGATGATTATTTCCAGAGCCTTTGTTTCGGCGCGGGGGTGCGCTGACAATGGTGGGAAGACGGCGGGGGCGGAGGTGCCCGCGGCTGCAGCAGGCGGCTGCCGTCTGGCGCGAGGTGCGAGGCGTTCCCGCTCCCTGCCCCGCCCCCGCACGCGCCCCCTCCCTCACCTCTTTCTTTCTCCTTCCCCGTCCGTTCGCCTGTATTTACATAAGATCTCCTTTATTTCCGACCTCCCCTGGCCCTTCGCCTGCTTTGTCATCCGCCACACCTTTTGCGAGTAGGCCCCAACTCGGCATTTCCATTATTTATTTTACCGGGTGTTTTTTCCTTTTCTCCCCCATCGCTTTTTTTTTTTTGGATTTCTTGGCGCCCGCAGGCCTCGTGCGTTTCAGCGCGTCTCGTGCCCCGCCCCTCCCTCTCATTTCTGTCTCGCGTCGCGCCTTCGTCCTCCCGGGCGCGCTCGTTCTTTGACGCCGTTCGGTCTGGGCTGCCGGGGCTTTTCGTTCTCGCCTGCGCCGCGACCCGTCGCGAGGCGGTGCGGGCGGGCGGGCGTGGGGTCCGCAGGGGGTGTAATGTAACTTGTAATTTGAGAAGGCGATGGCTGCCGAGTGGCGGCTCGCGAGGTCCTCGTGGGGATCGGTGGCGCGGAGTCTGGAGTGAGAGTGCGAGAGGGTGTTGGCGGAGTGTTGGGTCCGGGTGCCTGCACGCGACGTCTTTCGGCTTGGCGGTAATGCGTGCGTGCGGAAGGGCGTGTGCGGGAATGGCCGGAAAGGTGGTGTAGGGGGGTGGAAGCGTGGATGGGAAGGTGGCAGGCAAGCAGAGGTGAGAAAAATAGGCGAGCAGGCAAGCAGCCGGGCAGCGGGCGGGGGGGGGGGGAGGAGGCAGCGGGGGACTAGCAGCCGACAAGCTGGCGGTTAGAGAGGGGGAGAGCGGGCGGCCAGAGGGCGTTCAGGCAAGCGAGCGAGCGAGCGGAGTGCGTGCGTGTTGCTGATCGTGCGCTCCGCCACGTCCCGCCCCGCCCCTCAACCGCCCAAGGACCTACTCCCCGAACCAGCCTCTCCTTCCCCCACTCGCCCTCGGGCACGCCGCTTAAGTGGATGTGTGTAATGCCGTCGTTCTCCAAAAATCGCCGGGGGGCCAGCAGAGCCCTAATACACCCCTCCCCCTAGCACGTCTCCACCCGCAATCTTGCAGCTCTTGTAGAGGGAGGCCTCCCCGTCATCTAGCGCGCACCCCCACGCGTCCCTGCTGGAGGTCGAAAAAAATACACTCGCGAGGACAAAAAACGAGGCGTTGGGGGTGTGCGGTAGGTGGGGGCGGGGAGGTCCGCGCGGGGAGAGCTGCGTGCTGATTCGCGCGCGTATCATTACGCCTCTGGACCGGTCGGCGGGCTCCGGCAGTGCGTGGCTTGGCCAGGCGGGGCGGGGGCGGGGACGGGGTCGGGCGGGGCGGGGGGGCGGTGGTCAACGCCGCTCGTTGGTCGCAGCGGGGCCCTCGAGGCGGTGGTGGTGGCGGTGGTAGCGGGCGCAAGCATTGGTCCGAGTGGAGATAAACCGCACGAGTGAGGCAGTTAGGTCGGGGGCCTCTCCGGGATGCGGTCTGGCCCTGCTCTCAGCGCTGAATCTCCTTTGTTTTCGGGTGCGGAGCGACGCGTGATGTTGGGGACCCAGTAGTGCCATTTCGTATCATCTGGGTTCAGAGAGATTTTCTACGTGCAGTTGTTTATGAGGAATTTGATTTGATTTTTTTTTTTAAATTTTCGTTGTTTCTTTCACAATTTACCTGTTGTATATTTCTTACCCACAACACAAATGAAGTCTGGACTTGTTTTGGATTTCCCCATAATTCTGAAGTATTTTTTTGATCATTCATGATCATCACATTTTCATTTCATTGAAGTATATTTTACACATTCACTCTGGCTTTTATGTATAAAAAATTGATCATGCGTTGCGTTCATTTCTTTCCTCATAACGACATTACAGTGTACAGTCATCATGTCCAGTTCGACGTCATAAAAATTTGTGAGTTGATAGTTATTCCATGGTTTGAGTTCTGCAAACAAAGTGTAACGAGATTGTCTCAAATATATTTCCTGATAATGGCTTTTGAAAGGTGTTTCTGGGTGATCAATTTTGCGTGTCACGATTGTTTTCGTATGTCGTTGAATGATCGTAACTGCCTTTATGCTGCACACACCTGTATTTATCGCGTCGTGTGTGTTCTCAGTCCTGAGGTAATTGTGGAGACCGTACTGTATTGATTGCTTAGAGAACCCTAATCGATTTGCTTGTGCAAATAGTGGCAAATGGCCGGACCTCGTTAATGAATGGATACTTCCACTTAATCTCTGTCCCAAGACAGAAGGATCGATGGCTTTGGAGGCATCAGCCTGCACATTATTGCCTTCACTGAAATCTGCTCCGAATATTTATTACATTTTACTGATAGTTATTCGTCTTCCTTAAAGGAAAGAGTGAATATAATGACATTTTATCAAGAAGTAATTGGAATGATGATTTTATATTTATAATTTTTATCATAATTTAATAAATTGATCGACTATTAAGGATTTATTAGCAAAATAAAATAGTGTAAGCTTTTCGCTGGAAAGTAATATGTATCTATATAGCATGAATTATCTTGTTAATTAAAAATACGTTATTTAAATTCCTTGGAATTCGTGGAAATACAATAATAAAAATGTTTACGCTTTTGAAAGTGAAGGTAAATAATGTAAAAAACAGATTAGGTATATTAATTTCCTCAAAATTTCAACATTCATCTCTTTATAATCCAGCCTTCCCCGACCACCGCACCCCACATGCTTTATCGTCGTGACTTTCCCACATCGCTCTGGAGTTCACGAGCCGGAACAAGCCTGTCGCTTTTTCACGAAACAAGTAAATCATATGGTTTTTAGATGAGGCGCCATTACAAATGCAGGGGAACGGTTGTGCGGGATAAATATATACGGAGCGCGGAGGGGGCGGCTAGCGTGGTAGGTAGCCGGGTCGACGCATTTTTCAGCAGCTGGTGATTTAAATGTTCACACGCTCCGGCGGCCACGTGGCGAGCGGTGTGTGTGTGTGTGTGGAGGTGGGGATGAGTGGGAGGGATGCGGTGACTCCAACCGCCGGTGCGAAGCGGATGGCCTGCTGTGGAGACCTGGGGCAACTTTTTCGGGAAGCGTGTCAGGGTTACGCACTTTGTGATACTAATTCGTGGACATGCATTAAACAATAACATCCTCCTAGACTGTTTTATTAATGGCCTAGGTAGATGCCATTGAATAATGCACGTTTGCATCTGTAATTAAGAAGCTGAATTCTCTATCCACGTAAACGTAAACTGGAGATAATAATGAATAATGATTCTTCCCAATAATTTATTTTGTGTCAAAATTGATGAAACATTTACGATGAAAATATTAGAAATTTGTAAATATTTTGATAAAGTTGGTGTTGGAATAATTATTAATTATTTGTGGTATTATTCGTTGTTTTTCGAGAATTTGTTGATTCGCTAGTTGCGTGTTTTCAACGTTTAATAACCAATACTTTTAACTCATATTAATGCGCATTGTACATGAAAACTCATGCATATAGAATGTCATTTAATAAATCCATATTTATATGTACAATACTAGCGCTCAAATAAATTATTTCCATGTTATTACAAAATCATTTTCAAATTCGCTTATTTACATCTCATACTTCGGATAGAATATGCATATTCGTAAGAAAAAATACCTACGTGCTTACCTTAATAATGTATGTACTCATTTGTTTTCAAAACAAATGCTCCACATTAATTGCAGATTTTCATACCACATTCGCATTTTGCCATTGCATTTGCAACGAGTTATCTGCAAAGACATATTTTTCACAAAAGGAGAGTCCCTTACCTCCACGTTATTTTCCTATAAACTATTTTTTAAATTGAAAATTACAATAAAAATTGAAAGTGGTAAATAACGATTTTGGTGAACATTCGTTTTTGTGAAACAGAGTGGCCCGTGGCTGATTTTTGGAAGCATCTACTGTTATTTTTATTTTTTTAACATGATGCTTTTTTTAAAATAAACACGCTCCCACATTTACAGTGTAATATTTATTTATGAATAACAGTTGAATAAACTATAAATATTTGATTATTTTTTGTCTCTTCGCAAACAAATTTTAAAAAAATACCGATTCTGATTTTTAAAATTTTCTTGTGAGAAGTCTGTTTTTCCTTTTTTTCTCATAATTCCTGCTGTTTTTATTTTACAGAATTTTTAGGTTGTTTTTATTGTCCAGAAATATATTTGATTAATTTAGCTTATATTATTGTTTGCTGCTTAATTTTTTTCGCGATTTCTTTAATGATAGTGAGAACCTGAACGCGTACTGCTTCAGCCGCTCGTGTACTACGGAGCCAACCTAGACCCTCCCTTTTCTTTTGCCCAATTTGCGCGTGTCTCGTGCTGAATTTAATTACGCCGCCGGCGACGGCAGCTCGGCGAACGCTTGCTGCCCGAAGCGCCGCGTTTTTACGAGCTCGCTAATAAACTTGTTGGAATCACAGTGGTTGCTCGCGTATGTCCTAGGACGCTTTCTTTCGTCCCCCGTAGGCTTGTTTATTACGAGGTTTCTACGGCTCGTCGACTCCCCAACCGGTTCGCCCCGAGGCCGGCCAGGCGGCGTAGTTGGTCACCGCTGACTCCGCCCCTCCCCTCAGCGACGGTCTCCTCGGGGGGGGAGGTGTACTTCCGGCGGAAGTGGTGGGCCGGCCCGTCGGGAGCGAGCGAGTGGGCGAGCGCTGTGTTGTGGCCGGGGGTTTTCCTCGAAATTGATTCGAAGCTCGCGGATGAAGGAAAAGCAAACTTTCAATTATTGTGTCCATCTCGATAGAGGAGCACCCTCGGCCGCGCCTCGAGGCGCCCAGCGGCTGGAAAAATGGAGAATTGAATCATATTTTTAAACGGACAAGGGAAACCAGAAATTTGTCATTTCACGCGGAAATCTGTTTCATCTTTTCTTGAATTGTCTTTTTTGGGGGTCTGTTCATCCCCTACCTTTTTCTTTCCCCGGACCTCAGCTCTCGGTCGTGCTAGTCTGCGAGGTGAGCAGCCTATGAAGCTCTTCTCAGCTTCTCTGGACTTCCTCTGGCGCACTTACAGGGGACTCAAACTCTCGGCTGGAAATTAATTCGGTCTTTTTTTATTTTATTTTTTTGTTTCTTTATTCGGAGGGGTTGTTTCGAAGGGAAGTGTGCAACTTCTGCAAAGAATCAGCGGCAGGAAATTGCAGAAACACTAGGTAATCCCTCCCTCGTGCCGTCAACGATTATATTTTATTTCCCTGGAATTTTTTTTTTTCGTCTTTCGTCGACTCGAGGCGAGGGGGAATAGGCAGTGTACTATACCTGTGGCTCTCTGGTAGCTTCTACCCCAACTCCTACCGCTCTTTTCTGGCACCATAGCTCTCTTCTGGAATACTGCTCTCTCTCCCCGAATTTACCCCTCGTCCCACCCGAGGGTTTTTAAAAATTCCTCCCCTCGCCGTATTGTTTCACTTACGCTCGCGTGCATTCCTGAATATAGCCGCTTATCTCCTTCATGAAAAAAACAACTTCCGCTGGCTGGAGCTGCGCAGTGCATGGTCAGGCGGGTGGAGCTTCGCGAGGTACACTGCCCGGAGGGACGGTGGATTCCCGGGTTCTGCGGCCATCTTTTCAACGCGTGCCCTGTCCTACTCATTACTTAACCTTCCTTGCTTACCGACACGGAATGCCACTCTTTTGTTTTAATTTATTGGCCTTTGTATTTTCATTAACATTTAATTTTCGAATATTAACCTTGTGTACGTAAGTCTTTAAATTGTAAAAAAAAGTAATATTAGGAAGTTTTTATTATGGTGGAAAAGCTAATGTTAACATGAAGTTGTAGTGTATAGGAAAGTTTTGTGTTGTCTTTCACGTACACGACTCAAATTTCTTGAAACGCATAGCGAATTATCTCTATGCAGCAGGGAATTATCGCACGAATAAAGATTATTTTCCGTCTCTGATCCTCTTCGTCTTTGTTAGCCTTCATTGCCTCTTCTCATTTCCGATAGCCGTACAATATTTGTTAGTAACTTCGTTTTGGTATGCTAATCACGTCTATTTCCTCGATTCACGACATACTGTAGTACTCTGTTCTTCGGGTTGAAACTATTTGATATACCCTCACTGCTATCACTACCTCCATCAAAACCATAACCATACTTGTAAACAGAAACCCTCTTTGATTTCATTTTTATTTTTTTAATATACTACATATGGCTAGAAATCTTGTACTGCAAAGAATGCCGAATCCGCAACGCCTCAATTCCTACTCGCAGGGTACGGGGCGAAGTTGGAAACCGTTCTTTCGGAATGTCTTTATTCGAATTCTGACGACGATCGGCCGAGCCACCTCCATTCCCCGCCGTCGCCGCCTCCGCCGCCGACACGTCGACCTCCCCCGCCTCCAAGCCGCTTCCCAGGCACGCCTCCCCCGACCGCCAGGGGCGCTACCGTTCTGGATTACGGCGCCCCATCCAATTCAAACGGCTCGCCCTCTCGGCCGGATGAAGAAATAGAGGCCCGCCTCCCCTGACCAGGCCCACACCGCCCGCAGTCGCCCGCGGTGGGAATTAAGGCGAAAAGAAAAGACTTCCACCGGCCGCTCCGGCGCGGAGGCGAACGCCACCACCGCCGCCGTTGGTTTATGGTTTCAAATTATGCCGTCCACTCCGTCCCGAGCCCCCGCCCCCGACCATTCCCTCGCTATCCGGTTTCCGTCTCACCGGCGGCGGCGACGGTGTCCTTGGGTCGACCACACGCCGCCTAGGCGGCACCGCCCCGGTACGAACCGATAAATTGTACGCTAACAATCGGCCGATTTTAATTACGATTTTTATTACTGCCTGAATATCAATTAGGCCGTGTTTTCTACGTCGCAAGCGGCTTAGCGGGCTGGGCGCGGACGAGGGCGCCTGTGCGCTACGACGCGGCGGGGCGGGGGGGGGGCGGCGTCGGCGACTGGGGAAGGCAGGGCTGGGTTGGGAAACGGGGCGGGGGGGGACGGGGGGGGGGGAGGGGGGAGGGTTTACCGGGGAGGTGCCGGGCTCCGAGAGGTGAAGCGGGGTGTAGCGGAGTGTGGCTGAGCTGGGGAGTCGGGGAGATGAAGCCGGTAGTAGATAAGTAGGTGGGTAGGACGGTAGTGGGACAGTGATGGCTGGCCGGGGCGGAATAAAGCGGGGCGGACCGAAGGGTGGCTTAGTGGGGTGGGACGGGTTCGGGTGGACCTGAGCGGGGGCGGGGACAGCGGCGGGCCGGGCGAGTGAGGTATTGTCCCGGGCGGGTAATGGCGGGTTTAATAAAGCAGTCAACGAGTTGGGCGGACGTGGCGCGGGCGTGGGCGTGGGTGCGGGTGCGGTTCGCGCAGCGGCCTTCTGGCCGAGTCGGGCAAAGCACTGGGTGTTCCCACAACTCGGTGGGGTCCAGCCGTCGTAATGTCACGACGAAGGTTTATGGTGTCCCCTAACCGCGCGAAGCGGCGCGATGAATGTCACGCCACGTGAAGAAGTGTGCCGCTATCGGGTCTACTGGCGTGGAGCTCATCGCGAGAGTGGGTGAGGAATCGTATAGGTGTTGGTATTGCTGTCTCAGGTTGTAAGCTTCAGAGTTGCTTTTCTACAATGGAAAACCTTCGGTTCTCTTTCGGAATCTTGACATGTATGAGAGGTCACGTGTGATTAGCAAGATTCAGGACGGTATAAATTATCAGATAAATGAAAAATCTCTCAAATTAATGAATCTATAAAATGTGTTTAAATTAAAAGTCATCTTTGAAATGCCGAAATAATAGTTTTACCTTTTCGGTTTATGTTTCAGTTACTCTTATGAGGAACATTTATTCTGCTCCATGCTATCGTTCAGTACGTGTGCCTTCCGAAAGTGCAAATGTTCTTCGAAACAGCCTTTTTCTTGAAACCATCCAATTTCCTAATTTTCTTTGTTTATCCATTTGTTTGCTAGCATGACGACATTGCTTTATTTCCAGCAAGAGCCTTCTCGTTTTCCCTCCACGTCAGGAAACAATCGCTTTGCTTCTACGTATTTGCTATGTTCTGCCACTTCGCAGCTCTTAATCAGTTTATTTGCTTTATGTAAATTCCGTGAATGCGAACAATTTGTCCTTGTTTTTCAGCGCGTGCTGTGACATAGCAAGCGCTATTATATACTCGCGTCGCGCCGCCGAGTACGCTGACTTCATTCATATTTCCACCAGCGCCGCCCGGCCGCGAGAACCGGCCTCGGAGAGCGGAGGATGAGCGTCATCTCGGTAATTGAATGTTACTGTGTCAGGCGGGTGGCCTTCGGGAGGTGGCCGAGCGAATAAATTTCACGCAACGTGCGAAGGGTTAAATTACTTCGAAGGAGACGATCCGTCTTCGCAGGTGCGTGGGGGCCCGCGAAATCATATCTCGTTTTGTACGTGCCGTGGAGGTCTCTTGCTGTTGTTGTGCGTAGGAAACTGCGTAAATTTCCGAGTGGCCAGGAAACGTACGGACTCGTTTAACAATATGAGTCGTATATCTAACCCGACGTGCGGGACCGGGTTTTGGTTAATGCCAAGGTGAAACAAGGGAGCTCGCTGGAAAGCGGATTGTTGCTTGGTGATGTTCAACTGTTTTCGTGGTGCTCCGCCCAGGCTTTAAACATGCCTCAGAAGCTTTCGCGTTATTGTACAGGTTGCCTCATGCATTTGTTGGGTTAGGATTATGCGTTTCTCCTAGAGAAAGTTCGGCTCGAGTGTCATTAGTCATTAACATAATATAGTTATATTTTATTCTTGTGATTCTTTCAACGCAGCCAACAGTCAACCACCTCTTTCGTGCAATGTAGTTCTGTGTTTCCTGAATTCTTCCATTTACATAACTCGGTAATGGAGAACTTAAATAAACCAACGATATTGCAATAAACGTTCGTAACGAGATTTTACTACGAAAACAAATACTATCTTGATATAAACGCGTTGCAATACATACATGATATTCTACAGTATTATCGCTTCTCGCAGATAAGTAGTAATATTGAACATAAGAGCAAGTTAGTGGCATTCTCGATGTGGGATCGTCTGATGAGCTATTATCTCCTTGAAGCTTAATTAACTTGCTTCAATGCCATTTGAGTTTACAGCTCAAGGAGGATGCGGTGCGGCGCGAGAATACCGAATGTTTAACGGCCTCAAACTCCGCGTCTTACTCCCGTTAAGAGACTATAAAGCTATTGTTTCCAATATCCATTAACTAGAACTTGTCGAATGAGAACTGTCTCGACATAACTTCCAGTCACTGACATCTAACGCGTATTAAACAAGTTTGTCAGATTTCTAATTACTCCTGAAGTTGCGACAAAACTAAGCCTATTTTTTTAGGAAGGATTGTAACGCATAAGGTCTAACGACATTTACTACACATAACGAATAAAATAATAAATAATGTTTTCTAAATTTTATGACCTCTGGTGTCCGCCAAATTTGGAAACAGACGTACGACTGATAACACTTGAAATTATATTATTACAATTTATTAAATATTAAAATTACACGCCGGACACTAAGAAATCGGCACAAGCCGATATACGACTCTGTGAATCACCACGCTTCTACTCATTCGACGATTCTAACTTCGCTGCCCTTTCCGAATCCTCCTCTCGCTCGCACTTCCCATACCAACACTCCATCCTCACGGGCTGGAGGCGCCAGCATCATTTTACGAGCGACGGAATTCGCATCGCAGGGTCGGCGGCCGCCGCCGCCCCCGCCTCCGCCCCCACCACCACCCCCGCCTTTTGCCCCGTCCGCTTCTCTCCTGTTCACCACCCTGCCCCCCGACCACCGCCAATGCTGTGTTCCCGCCGTACCGCGCCGCCCCCCCTTCATGAAACCGCCACTAATACTGTAGGCTCTACCCCACCATTATCATTGTCATCACTATCGTCATCGCCTAAGCCGCCACCGACCCAATCTCCACCACGGAACCCTCCGTCTCTGCTGCCACCCTCGCCGCTGTCACTGCTATCACCACTACCACCAGTGTTAGCTCTGCCAACTCCGAGGCCACCATGTCGCCCCCGGGCTGCCGACCCCCCTCGTCCGCCCCTTCTCCCTTCGCCTCCGCTGTCACCGCCGCCGCCGCCCCTCCGCCACCACCTCCTCCATCGTCCCTCGCAGCCGGCGCCGCTCCCGTCCCACGCCGCCTCAGCGATGTAAAACTTGAGAGATTTTCCTTTTCCTCTTTCCTCCCGACTTGCCCCCGAGGAGGAAGAAGGTACTCGCTGCTTCCTCTCCCGGCGGGGGCGGCGCCATCCCGCCCCGATAAGAGTAGCGCCCGGACACAAGGACCTCGCGCCCCGCCCCACCACGCCCTCCTCAACTTTTGAGGACGAAACTCAATTTTAGCGGGGCCTAATTGAAAAGAGGTTCATTACAGCTCGCGGGACCCAGCCGTTCCATTTAGGAAATGAGGTCTGCTCGGCGGCGGCGGCGGCGGCGGCGGCAGTGGCGGTGGCTGGAGTGTAGTCGCGAGCGCTGGAATCCGCAGGCGCCCTTAGAGCTCCTGCCTCCATGGCGTCATTTCGATGGGGTGACTCCCGCCGCCGCCCGTTGGCCTGATGAGACCGCGTGCAACCAGACCCGCGGCGAAGGTAATCGGGTTACCGTGCACCGCTCCCCCATGTCTCCTCTTCGAAAAGCGGTCTTCGCTGTCGTTTTTTTTTTTTTTTTCTTCCGCTCGTGTTTTTTTTCGTACGTCGCTGAGATACGATCGCGACAGGTTGGTGAAGGTGGCGGCGTGACTCGAGGTGAAAGTGTCGTGGTGTCGATACGAGTGTAGGTTGACACCCGAGACTACTATGCGTGAAAGTTGTTTTGGATCCCACAGATCCTGAGTGGTTATACAATCCATCTTTGAGCATGTATTTGTGGCGTCATTGGCATTGTATTAACTTTCGTGAGAATTTTTTAACATTTTTTTCTTTTTTATAATGTTGATATTTTTAAGAAATAAACAAATTCTGTTCTTATATTTTTGCCCGTTATGTTATTAATTATGAAATATTGGCAGTGATCGTGGTTTTTGGTGAATCTTTGTGACATTTCGAACAAAAATCGTTTGCATTGTTTCCGCAGGTCATCCTGTTCAATTCTCGCCTCCCAACTCGATTTATGTTGGGTGCGTGATATACGCAGTGCATCATGAATTTCGTTAACCTAGTTATGCTAACAAGCCCATAATGAAATGCCATATCCTCGCATTCAAGCCTCTCAGCACCCACACTAATATGATGTGTCTCTCAGGTTCGCGACACGGAGTACCACCCGCAGATATATTGTCCACTTACGAGAATAGCTATGTGTTGCGTGACCTATGAGTCGCCCTCTGTTCATAATTCACACGTAGCGCTCCATCCTCTTCCAGCGTCAACGTCGAAGATTACCCTCCACTTTTTTTACGGACCTGTCAAGTGGAGAATATACAGCGCCATCTTTCTAAGAGGATGCTGTCCGATTAGTGCTAGATTGTGGAGATAGGAGGGGAGTGAAAGACGATGGAGCGTGTTGATGAGGGAGTGTGGCAGTCTGATCCCTCGCGACCTCTCTTCTCACCGTAGAGGCAAAGTTTTGCTCCCGTTGCTCCCTTCTAACCCTGGCTTTTGTCTCTAGGCAGCACGTGATATTTCGGGGTCAGAGATACTCGTTGCATTAAGGTTGACTGCGGATTTGAACTCGGCTGACATTCACCGTAACATATATTAGTTTGAAGTGCTTCCCATGCACTAAAGCTAGATACGTTTCTTCAAAAGACTTGGTGACACATGAATATGGAACAAAGAAATATAATATGTTGCACAACCTCCAACCTAAAGGTTGTAAGTTAAAGTCAAAGTTCACATACCAAATGCTGAATAAATTGTCCCATCGCTGACTCAAGATGTTTGGAGGAAGTTCTTTGTAAAGTTTCAGTAGCGTTGGGCTATATATTTATGGGATGCCGTGATAGAAGAATAGGAAAGTGTGTTTCGTTGCTTCTGTATACTGTATATTATAAACGTTCTTTTGCAATGACAATATATTCACTTTCATGAGAATACTATTTCATGGATTAAATTCATTATAATGTATTCGTACATTATTACGTTGTATACTTAGAGAAGTACTTTTGTAATTTCGTGTGACGGCACAAGATGGTTTCAAAAGAGCTTTCCACTTCCATTCATTCACAGCAATTAAATTTACGACTAGTGCTGACCGATTCCATTACAACACATTTAGACGGTCATAAACTAACATTGTTTGTCATGTTTTCTACTTGTAAAAATATTTTAATTTCTACATGTGATTTACAAATATTTCTTTCTTTCAGGTAAGGCACTTGACTTTGCTGTTGCGGAATCAGGCCGGACCACACCACACTCGGTGAGAGGAGAATGCTTCCATGAGCAACCAAGCGAATTGTTCTCCGCCTTTCCCTTACCCTACAACCTCTCGATTCGAATCTACATCATCTACATTTTAGTCCATCCATTTATTGTGAGAGATTTTGCCCACGTCCGTTGGTCGTGAGGATTTCCACGTATACATTGGTCGTAATCCTATTTTTCTCGCCGTTCTTAACTTTTCGTCTACTCTTCCCCTGAATTCGTATTCCTCCTTCGTCGTATTCCGTCGTGCCCAGCGCGGTCCTACTTGTTCTCTTCATCCTCATTCATCTCACTCTGTGGACGCGGCTTCCCGCAGGGTGCAGCACCAAATCCCCGCCCCTGTCCCGGCCCCGCCTCCGCCCTTGCGGCCGTCCCCGCCCGCCCGCCCGCTTCGCGCCGCCTCGAGGGAGGTGCCGTGCCGGGCACGCGAGACGAAAAGGAAAATTAATGAGGCGCGCAACCCGGGCTCGACGCCCGCTCCTCCGCCCATATGGAAGGGAGCGGCCCGCCCCCGCCAGGCCGTGTCCGCCCACACACATACAGACACACACACGCCAGCCTGCCCCCTCGCCCACGCCAAACCACCCGCTTTCCCGCTCACACCGAACCGCTCGCCCGCTCACTCCAAACAGCCTTCCGCCCACACGGGGTCTCTTGCCCGCCCACACCGGCTCTCAGCCCCGCCCACACCCGCTCTCTGTCTCGCTCACATCTCTCTGACCCGCCCACAAGGACTCTCTTGCTCGTCCGCACGACTCTTGCCCGCCCGCACCAATATTCTTGCTCGTCTACACCAACTTTTCCACCCAAGCACGCCAATTCTCAGTCTCATCCAAGCCAGTTCTCCTGCCCGCTCAGACCAATTCTTCCGGTTTTACACATTATTTCTCGCACCCACGTTCTCCCCCCGGCCCCCGCCCCCGCGCCTCGCTGGTGGCCCAGCCCAAGCCGCAGGACCCACAGACCACCAGGTGATCAACCAAATGGGGTCGGTGAGAGGACTTGTGCCGACGAAAAGAAACACGATGACGCGAAGCAGGTCGTTTTCCGCAAATATTTCATCAAAAGTCCTTGTCATACACAAAACACGTCATACGCAGTTTTAACGGTTTTTTACGTAAAATAAATAAATAAATTGTTTCTGTAAATTTTAACCTTTTCTCTTCAACATTCTTACTCTTCTTGTCGTCAGTATTAAGGAAACAAAATGTTTCTCATGTATTAGTTAAAGATAATTAATATCGACTGTAAAAACAAATACTCTAATAGTAGGAAATCAAATACATTAGAACCAAACGAACAAAAATGAAATGTAATGAAATATATTGAAATCAAATATTTTTTGCTTATTCTATAAAGGATACTAATAAAGAAAATTGAAGCCTGTTCGCAAAGCCCTTCAGCGTATCTGGCCCAGCCCTCTCCGAATGAACGTCGCTTTTTCGTGCCTTGTTGTCCTTCTCTGTATTCAAATAATGCTGTTGGCAGCAAGTTGTGTTCGTAGAGAGGTACAATCCAACAGAGAGAATTACCGTTTTATCGTTCCATATGTTTCACGAGAATTGGCGGTATGCACTGCGCTAAAATGTTTGCACAGGGTACCGCCGACACTTGTAACTATGTTTATGAATGTCACAGTAATAATGGAAGCAAAGCTGTCATGGTTCCCTTCGCATGAGCATTGTATAGCTTTGGTGCTCTCATCACAGGAAATGTATATTTAGAATAGGTCATAGTGTTTGGCTACTTTCACATATAAAACAAACACTAAACATTAAATGCACATAATGATCAACGCGATAAAATGGTAAATTAATGTTTCTAAAATGTACAATATTTTTTTATTCATTCATTAAGTCTTCATGGAATGTGGATTACTTTTTAGTTATTAATGTTTAAATTTCATACTTTCATTACGTTAACGTACGGTTCTATTTTGAGCACATAAAGCCATATCTCCTTCATCGAGTTTCCTTTTTTCCCCGTTGATACAATTCACTTCTCCTGCAGTGCGCTATATCTGCCTAACCTCTCATTCCGTACGCGCATGCGCTCTTGAGTTCGGCCTCGGGCGCAAGTACACGCCTTCTTCATAAGCGCTGGCCATTGCTGACAGCCTCCGATCAAGGCCTTAGCGTTGGGGCCAATCGCGATGTACGCCTTCTTTATGGAATTATCGCACGTAGGCGCATGCGCAAGGGAGGTCAGCCCCAGCCGATAGAAATCACCGCTAATACATGTATCTCAGTCGGACAATACTCGTGTCGTAATTTTCAGAAGGGTCACCCGGCGTTGCATTCGCGATCGGGGGATACGATGTATTGTTTTCCAGATATGACGCGATGCCTATATTTGGTGCCTTACCTTCGCGATTAGCCATCTCGGAGGAACTGGATTTCTTCTGCATTGTGATTCGCGTCGAGAATGCACATTAAAGTACGACCTTATAGTAGTAGGGAGCTTTCGTCATTAACGTAATCACTGCTATGTTTTGTGGAGATCATAAATAACGGTGGCTGCTGCGATCGATACTGTTGTACGTATCTCATACTTTGAAATTAAGTTGCCCTTTGCTTAACGGTCAGTAGGCGTAATCTCGGGTTCGGAATTCGAATGTCCGTATCTCTAGTTGGAATATACAATCAACACTACTGGTTGAGAACATTTTCGAAAATTTGTTTTGCTACTCTCATTGACTACCATTCGATAAACATCGAATCGCTATCATTTACTTGCCATCCATATGTGCTCACGCACCCACATGTTCACATGCACCTTGACACGAAATCCATGTAACTAGTAGCCGTTCTTCTTCACTAGTTCATACGAATCCAAGTTACCCCTCCGTTGTCTCCCTTTAAGTTAGTCTGTCCAAACTTTGGATCATCGGAGTATTGACCAGCTTTTAGTTGCCTGCTTACTCTTAAGTAAAGTCTAAAGGGACCCATAACCGTTCGGGGTACATGGCATATTGTTTAACCGTGTAAATACGACCATCTGTAGCGCTATCTGGCTGGCAGTTGACCGAACCTCAATCGGTTAACTTGAACGGGCACAATTTTGTAAAACATGGAAAGATGAAAGTTGTTTCGTAAACCACGAAACGCGTTGAATTCGGAGAGGTAATACTGGGCCTTCGGGGAGCAGATAAATGCGAGATCTGCAGATCTGGAACGGTAAACCGGCAAGAATCCCAAACCTGAATTGTCCCCATAAAGGAAGAAGGAACTAAACGTATTAAGCGCCAGGTTGTGCCCATTTCAGAGCAGTTAGTCACACTCTGACCCTTGCGCTTTTCTTGTGAAGAAAGCGCGCGGGTACCCGTTGTATGCGCTGCCCTCGCATCCGTTGCGCACCTGTTGGTCGCCCACGTGGCCGGTCCTCTTGTGTCGCGTTTCTCTACGCCGCCTCCGACCCAGACGCCGCGCCGTTTCCTGTCTGACCGCTCCAGCTTGTCACCCGACGCCTTCGGCCGCCCGTAAAGACGTCACGAACACGCCCCGCCCCCACCCCCTCCACTTCCTCCCTTGCACCAAGCCCCGCACCCGGCTTCAAAG
Organism: Teleogryllus oceanicus; assembly: GCA_964035755.1. NCBI lineage: Eukaryota > Metazoa > Arthropoda > Insecta > Orthoptera > Gryllidae > Teleogryllus > Teleogryllus oceanicus. Next base: position 127,462,804 of record CAXIVR010000003.1, on the reverse strand, counting down.
AACTGCCCGTGCGTTGTTGGTCCTGCTTTGCGTAGTACCCGCGACACGGTGACGGCTCTTCCTACCCGACCACTTAGTGTGTGTGTGTTGCCATGCGCCAGCTTGCGCAAAGCCCTTCCGGGACGACCTGCCGCTGTGCTGTAAGTGCCCTCACACGGATGAAGGTCGTCGGCCCAATGCTCAAGCGGTGGCGTCATGCAGTCTCCGTCGATCCTTGCGTCAGATATTGGGAAACGTGCGATCGCAATTTTATAATCGTTGACTTTCCCGAGCTGTTTTTATCTGACGATTTCAACCCTTTAAACATGCATAACTTATAACACATGAGAAATCCTAAACGATTTAAATAAACGTGATTTTTTTTTCACTACAATAAACACGACCATTGTCTCGAATTCAGAATGTATTGTACCGGTTCTACGCCACGGAAGGGTAATAATTATTTTAACAAATCTGTCAGTGATGTCCTTACTTAATCCTCTTTAAATTCACCATTCACAACTGGTAAGGTAAGGGTTTAATCTCCTCTATCACATTCATTTCACACGGAGTATCCCAAGGATACCATTTGTGCCCGTGATTTATTAGAACCTATGTGTACCGGGTACGTTAACAAAGACATTTACTATGACCTCGTTACGCTCTGTTCGCAAGTATATTTTTGAATATCGCATGATGACGTCACGTATTCAGGCGATTCGCCGATCAGATAAAGGAGAACTTGTACATTAATAACACCTCGTCATATAAAGGGTAACACCCTGTTCTTATCTGCGTCGGAAGGAGCTGGGATAAGACCGTGCTCTACCGCCAGTAGTTCCGCTCCGCCAGCGTCAGATTACGTCGCGCTCCTCTCACGCGGGGCGTTTCTGCTGGCGGCCGCGGCAAGCGCTCCCGCGGCGTGCGACAGTGCGTTGCGGGAGTCGTTATCTCGCCCGGGAAGTTAACACGGAGGCCGGGTGGGATCGTTTGTTAACAGTGCACCGAGAATAGTGCACCGTTCCATGCGGGGCGGTGACGACGCCAGTCGCTGCCACCGCCTCTGCACATCCCTCCCGCCCCCCGATCCACCCACGCATGCTTACGTGCCAACATATGCACTCCTGCCATTGCGCACACGTACGTTATTTGACTGGTTCGCGTGTACTCAAAGACATCTACTACTTTCCGATATGTAGAACCTTGCCGGGTTGTGACAGAACGATGTTAGTAACAGATTCATGTGACTGAGATGGTTGTTGGGTCGGAACCTGACTGCTAATACGGACGTCAAATACCAATTGTTAGCATTCAGAGTTTCTGCCGTTCAGGGTGAGGAAATTCCCAACAACACTGCGCAAGTTTCGAGCGTCAGGTTTAAACAAAAATGATGACAGTCTTTTCCCTACGTTTATAAGTATTGCAATTCAGATATCACGAAAAGCCATTTGAACGTGCTCTACTATCGAAGCTCTCTAAAATTCCTGATAAAAACAGGTTAAATCCATTGAAAATAAGTGCACATTGAATGAAGCAATTTTGTTGTATCACATTGCCCTTTATGAGAATCGTGCTTCATTACACATCCTCATGTACTAGCATTACACCGTCATTGATGATGCTTGTATTACACCAAAACTGTTCTCTCCAACAGTATACTAACGTGAACAGAAATTTGAACCTAACCTGAAGTGTCATACATCACATACGCAATCGGGTTCTGTCAGACTGCCATTCTCTCGCTCTTTCTCCCATCCTCCCACTCCCCCCTCTCAAGCACACACTGGGACGCGCCCACGCCCACGCCATGACCCCACCCGCGTCCCTGCGCACCCACGCCTTTCCGCTCTAATTATCCGAGAGAAGGCCGGAAAACTCCAGCGCGGGCGTCCGCACACTGCGAAAGTCATTAGCGGATTCGGCTGGCGGTGGCCACTTGTGCGTCAGGTGAATAGCGTGGGCCGAGTGGAGTGTAAAGGCGCGCGGAATTCAATGATTTTCTAGGATCAGTCGCGCCGCGCTCTTAAGCCCCTATCGAGTTTCGCCATTAATGTTTTGTGTGTATTTGATGCTTGTGTAACGGGTGTTAGCATTGCGGAATGACTATCGGCCACGTGCATTGGCCATTATGGGGCGAACTGGTTGAGAACGTGTTAATCGAATATTGACCACATATTATGTGAACTGTTTTACCTGCTGTTATCTAATGTATATTATAAGCTTAAATCTGGTGTTTTGTCTGAAATATATTCTCATCAGTTAACAACATGGTACAGTGGGTCTTTCGTGTTTAGGATTATTGGAAATTCCCTAGCTTTTACCGCTAGTAAAACAAGCTTACTTGTTGCAAATTAATGCCGATTGAGTTTGTGTAAAGTTTTTTCTTTCCATAGAACAAATAACATGTACTAGATAATTTCGAATCAATACACAGATTGTTAAAATTGCCTAAGGACTGATAGGCTGTGGTCGAGAATACGTTGTTACATTGAACAGTGATTGTTGTAATACATTGTTGAGGATAACCGTCATAGTTTTGCAGGAGTTTAAACAATGTCCTAGAATTAGGAGCTAAAGTCAAGTTCGAATACCACATAGGGCACGTGGTTGTGGCATGGCCAACTCTATCTGAACCAACCCACCCTTACTCATTCACATTGCATCCTCAGTCTCCTTTCATTATCACCCCACCTTTCCAATCACCCATTCGTCACCTATTGAGTAGAAGGTACAAGCAAAGCATTGAGATCCCATGCAGACGTTAAGTCTCCTCCATCACTCAATCTCATAAATGAGTTGTAGCGTCATAGACTTGACTCCCTGCACCTGAGTTGCAAGGTATGGGGATGAGGGAGCCAAATATAGGCTCCCGAACAAAGGCCACCCCTCACGGAAATCCTAGACGCCGGGCAAAATGCGGCGTCGGTGGCACTCGCTTCAAGACGAGTGCGTGGGGGGCAGATGACGTAGGAGGTCATGTGACTCGGGCCTATATTAAGGTGCGTCGCAGGACCATTCGGGGGTAACGTTTCTGGTTTCCTCGCGGCAAAACACCGCAAAACTTGTACGGCCAAGTCTGGCGCGGAAGTGCTGAAGGCAAGAGTAGGCGTTCGAGGTTCGGACACGGTGAAGTATGCCTTATACTTCAGGGCAGATGGTCTGCCGAGGCACATGAGGTGCCCAGTTGCGAATCGGCCGAGTTGGCTACTCGCGGCCGCAAGGCGCGTGTTGGGAGAGGGGGGCTGCGGCAAGTAGCTCCGACTAACACCTTAGAGTGAGGTTTTAGTTCCTGTACATAATTTATTGTAAATAAATTGTAAATACGCACTTGTGTCTGTTTCTTTGTGGTGTGGATCCCTACCTACGACGTTACAGAGTCTAGCGCACTCATTGCGTAGCAGTTAAATATATTCCACGGCAAGCGTTCAACATTGTCCATTTTATTTTAACGTCCTGGATATAATACCACGGGATTTGTGTGCTAGAGGTTTTGGGCGGCGTGACGTGCGACAAGCCACTCGCCGCTTGCATTCGGGCCAGTTCGAGCATCATCGTGCACAATCGGTAGCGTTCGCGCATCATCGCGCATCGGTGCCTCGCATCCCCCAGGCAGCGAATCTCCGCGAGCGTCACCTGCAACGCTGCAGTCTCACCCGCCTCGCGTGCACACACACACACACATGAACCAACGCAGTGGTGCGTAATCCGACAAAGGCAGATTACACACGGCGCATCCACCGGGTGACACTTGTAGATAAAGTCGCACGTCATCCCCCCCACCGCTCGCTCTCACGCCTTTTCATCCGGCAAACGCGCGGAATTATTATTACATTGTCGAGCAATTATTCGAAGGTAAATGGATCCACGAAATTAAATCCCCGACGCATAATGGTAATGAATGCGTAACCGGGGTCTCTGTGCGGGGAGGTGACTAGAAAAGCGCTGGGGAAGGGTGGGTGACGGCCCGGTTGAAACAAATTAAAATGTTGATCGTGCTCGTGATTTCCAACTCATTTCACTCATGAGCCCAATTACCTGATTTCATTTGCGGACACGTTTGGCTGTGCCGTGCAGTTGGCAACGCGATTTGTAATTCGGCGCGGCGCGGCGCCGGGGCTGTGGTGCGGACGGGGCGGCGAACGCGTCTGGGCGTGGCGCCGGGGAGTAGCAGCCGATTAATAACCGCTATCACCCTCAGGAGGGTTGATAAAGAACGAGGGCGAGGGAGAGGGCGCGACGCGCGGTCGCATGGGCCACGCCCCGTTGTCTTAAATTCCGGAAGCGCCGCGCCGCGCCGCCCCTGGGCCTCCCGTGCTCCCTGCGCTCAGCGACTTCACCTCGCGTTTTCCAGGCGCCACGCCCCCTTCCTCACACACTACATTCAGCCTGCCCTAGGCTTCTCTTCGGGGACCATCCCCCGTCGATTAGGTTTCGGCTGCTTCCACCTTCCGTCCTCGTTCATCTTCAGTCTTCCCGTCTGTGTTCGTTTCCTTTCTATCAGTGGACTCGCGTTTTTTTAACACGTGTCCTCCAGTTCTTGTCTGGTTTCTTTTCCCTCTATCTGTGAGCGTGTCTCTCCAGCTCTTTCTGTTGCTCACAAATACTCCATCGCCTTCTCTCCTTCGTTCCTCGTCTGCTGCCTTGCCTCTCCCGTCTTAGTCACTACCCCAGTACACGCTCACATATTATCATCTGTTTTCTCTTCTTTGAAACGACCTGCTGCTCCTGTGTGTCTCTCCATTCCTCAGCACTCTCACCTTGCCCTACCAACTTTCCTTTCCCCACCTCTTCGTCCCCATTCGTCTTGAAATGCCACCCTTCGTCCCCCCTGCCGCGAACCCCCTCCCGGGTCTCTCGGCTCCCTCCTCGCCATCTGGAGGATATTGAGATATTATTCTCCGACGGCGTTGTTTATGCCGCTAATGCGCCTGGAAGACGCCCGGTGGCGCTGATGGCTGCGGGGATGCAACTTCCGCTGTCGGCCTCTGCGCCCAATTGCTGCGCTAATTTGACAAATGCGAAGAATAACAGGGGGGAATCGCCTCTGCATCTCTGTTTATAATTTCCGACACGCTATTTGTGTTTCGTTACCGATGCTTTCCAATTTAATTTTGTGAATTTTTTATTATTTATTGTACGTTTCTTGAGCTTGTTTGCTTGTAGAACTGGGGACAGGAAGGTACACACTCATTCGAGTTGTCATGACAAGATGTGGTCTATGATGCATGACGTAGACAGTGTGTTTTAACGACTTATTTGCAAGCAAATGAGACAGTCCTAAATGAATTAGTTAGTTATAATTAAAGGCAAATATTTATATGAATAACTTCATTCTTTGGGGAAAGCAATCTTCATGAATTTCTTAACAAAACTGTATGCATTATTCTAGATAATAAAAATACAAACAGCAACATTAGCTGTTTTACACATTTCATGTCTGGAGGTCTCTTTTCTTTAAATTATAAGTTAATTTCTGAGCAGAGTTCTGCTTGTGGAGAAGATGGACGTTCCCATCTCACCCCTCAAATTTTAATATTTTGCCTAATTATGTTTCAGTTCTTCATATATCATTACTCATGTTTTTGTATCCATGTACTGTTGCCTAATAAAGTTCCGATGGGTGAATGGATCCACGAATTGTCCCTCTCACCATGGGTCATTATTCCAAATAAGTGATCGTTTTGACACTTGATGGTAAACCTCGGTGCCTTTCATTCGCACTCACGTACACCCGTAGAGAAATGCAGACAACGAGCCAAACAAAGGTCACCTTACCATCTGTGTCGGTCCCGAATACACTGAAGTAGACTGTTCAGCTGCTCCAATATGTAACATTCATTCAAAGTCGAAGCCCTTCTGTGCAGTGGCTGTCACTCAGAAGATTCGGTCAACTAGTGATGCTACAAGAGCACCTACGTTCTTGCACAATTTGTAACTTTCCCAATATTTGAAAATTCGGAGAGTTCTACAAAAATCTAATCTAAGCCATTTTACAAGCTTATTTTTCTATATTCATTGTAAAAATATTGGAGGCATTTTTGAGAACATTTTGAAAATGTCGTTGGGGCGTCATGTAAAGTGTCACTAAAAATTAAAATATCCGTTTCAAATTTAAGAGGCCGTGTCATCAGCCAGATCGATTTTGGAATATCTATTTTGATGAAAATTTGGCCATTAGCATTATTCATAGGCAGACGCAGAGACCTTTTGCCATAAACAAATTTTTCGGTGCCAAGGACCCACAAAACGACGATTCTGACTAACGACGTATTCCAAGAAGTTATTTACTACACATAGGAGCAATAATTGTTTTTATTTCGATATCAGTGATCCATAATGTAAGTTTTCTGTGGATAAATCACCGTTTCCCGCTGCAGCATTACAATGCGTCATCTATTCTATAAGTGGTTTGTGAGAAAGTAAAATTCGTCTTAGTCGTTTACTGCTCCTTCCTACGCGGTTAACATCATCCCTTTGCTGGGAGACACGATCTGTGACGTCATCCGCGACTGCCGACTCATGCCGATATCATCCGATACCCCTTTCAGAGTTACCAGATTTGTTGCGGGCTCTTTCCCCAGCAATTCTACAAAATTTCCCCAAATAACTACTCTAATGAAAAAAAATCCCCGACTTCAAAAGGAAACATATTCTCTAAATTATAGACAAACCACATGAGCTGTTCCTGACGATATCACTCAATTCAAATCAGCCAATCATCGTCCTTTGAGCTGCTGAAAACCCTATGTATTCGTTTTTCTTTCTCTTCGTCTGTCGTTTATTTTTCTCCTTTTGATACACAAGAGAGAGGGAGAGACCAAAGTATTGTTTCTTTTCTGTTCATAATTGCTCAGAGAATAATATTTCTATCTCGAGTCTGGAAGAAAATTATTTACCCCAAAAATCCCCAAACATTTTCCCGTCCATTTATGTTCCCCATTCTTTCCCTACAACGAAAGAAGTCCCCATTTTGGGGACGAAATTCCCCAGTCTGGGAATCCTCGCCCTTCCAGCGTTTGCGTGTGGGAGCGATGTCTCCGATCGGCGGCGCCAGTGGTGATTATTCACCTGCGTGAGACGCGCACTCTGCCCGGAAGTTAGCAAAATGTACGCACAGGAGGAAAGAAGAGATACAGATAAAGTCAAAATGGGAAGAAAGAAGTCAAATAAAAAATAGTCAAAAAGAACATTATTATTCAGAAAAAAGCCAAAAAATCAAAAAGTGAATGCCAAAAAGGAACAAAAGGGTACATTCTGTTCCTACAAAATATACATTTTTTCGAACGAGTTCGTGAGATAATGAATTCTTTACGAGAAACTGTTGTAAGTGATAATATTTTGCAATATTCAACTGCTCCAATTTCCATCTATTGAAATGATGTTACAAAAGACAACAAGAGAAAAAGTAGGTAAATGAATTCGTTTATTTTGATTTCATTTGTGCCGGAATTGAAGCTACGTAGGAAGGGAAACAGCCAATTGTGTTGAAAGCTACTGAAATATCTCCTTCTGTCAAAACGAGCATGTGTGACATTTGGAGGTGTGTCTCCGTAAAAAGTATTACTTTACAGTCACTTGAAAACTACAGAAAAATTAAAGTATATTTGTTGTTAATTAATTCTAATAATACATACATTGGTTTGCGTTTCCCCTAACTGTATCCTACGGTAACGTATCGTTATTTTCTCTCTTTCCTTCCTCTTTCATTGGCTCGTTCAGCTTCCTCGTTCATTGGCTCAACAGACTTGAAGTCCTTCATATGTTTTCAAATAAGTTGCCAGATGTACACTTTCGTATCCTTCGTATCCTTTGAAATACGCCGTTGGCAATCAGCTAAGGCGTATCTTAGTAGTAGATTACCATGACTCAATTTTTCCCACAATGAGACACAGAACTAACTGATCTCCATTCCTCCAAATGTGTTGAAATAAGTTGCCAGTTGTATACTTCTTGATCGGTTGAAATACTTGGTGGAGGATCAGGTAAGCGTTTCCTGTGTGTGTGTTTGGGGGTTTGGGCCCACTGCGGGGCGTGCGGGGTGGGCGTCGCCGCCGCCATCGCCCGTGACTCATCGCTCCCTCCCGGCGCCGCCCACGCGTCGGGGCTGGTCGCGTGCTCCGCTTGCAGGGCGCCGCGCCGCAGGTGGCGAGCGGCGAGCGGTGGGTGCCGGGCGGCGGGTGGCGGGCGGCGGGCGGTGGGCGGGACGTGGGCGCTGGGAGGCGCGCGGGACGCGACAGGCGGCGCGGCGGCGAAAGGGCGCCTCTCGTGGAGCCAACAGCGTCCGATGCAGTCGGGCCAAGGCGAAGTATACTCGGTGATGAGCGGTGGAGGGAGTGCCTTGAGGTTATGTCATGGACTCGTCTGTGGCTAACGCGTGCATTGTTCTCAATTAGTCGCGTTCATGGAAAATTGGGCGAGATTAGAGAGGAATAAAAACATCAGCTGAGTGGGATTGTCAATATGACATACTAATGTATAAAATTGTGGTAATATGAGTATATTATTGGTTTAAAATCTCTCACAGTTATGCTCGTGAAATAAGTTTGCATGATCTTAAATAAGATCATTTGGCTCGTGCGACGTGACCTATCTATTGAAACATTTCGTATCTCTCTCACAAAGGAAGTAGCAAGGTTATGGTTTTGTAGTCAGTTGCTGTATACAAGGCAAATTACAAGCTCATTCGCGTGTAACGTTTCTTGAGTGTTTGAGACGACTCATAGAGCCACGGAGCCATATTCCCACCAGTCTCGAATATTGCGAGAGAGTGGACAAAGAAGGAGAGAATGCCCGCCCCTCCCACCACTCCCAGTTGATTGATTGATTGATTTTTTCGTGTTTCCGGGACTATCAACTGCTTTGGTCATTAGTCCCGTTAGTGTAGTGCATGTTCTCTCGGGAGATGGCGGGGATCTTCCCCCGTTGGATGGTGAGATCCGGCGCCGACCTACCGTCGGCTTGTGGGGTTCCCCCTAACCAGGACTCTCCCACCAGCGGGGCACCTCCCAAGCCGGGACAAGCTCTAAGCTCCCGACCGATCTCACGGAATATGTGGTAGTGTAGTGCATGTTAGTGTAAGTGTGTGTGTAAGGGGATAGGATAAGACAGGACTAGGAAGTGGAAGGAAAGATCGCGTGCGGTCCGTGGCCTATTCGGTAGGGTACTGCTCCGGCATTCGCCTGGTGTTGATCGGAGAAACCACAGAAAACTACCGATCAGAGCAGCCGGCCGCTAGAATTCTCCTCCAGACCGCGACTGAATTCGACCTAGCTGAAAAACTAATGTCGAAAATCTTGCCGCCGTCAGGACTCGAACCTAGGACCTCTCGGTCAGAGGCGCTGCAACCACTCCCAGTTGCAGCGGCACCCGGGCGAGGGGCGAGGTCGCCTGCGAGTGCATCATGAGGTCGTGGCAGGGGCGGCGACGTCGATGAGAAATGCAAGGCGCGAGGCGTCGACTTCCGGGGACTTCCGGTTCAGTCCCGTAGCGCAGCTTTGTCGTCGCTTATCGCGCCACCTGGCACCGCGTCCGGCCGGCCCCCGTCGTCGCTTATCGCGCCACCTGGCACCGCGTCCGGCCGGCCGCCCGTCCCCTCCCCCCCGCCCCTCTGAGTCCACCCCCACAGCCCGCGTCGCTCCATTTCCGCCCGCCCCGCCCCCGCCCCCGCTCGCGTCCTCGGGTCGAATTTATTAGCATCGCCAGCGACAGACTCACGCTCCGAGCATGCGGTGCCGCCCTAAGAAGGCAGCTGCTGGGTATTTTTTATGCGGGAAGCGTCGGCTTGGGAATAATTAAGGCGGATTCCACGAGTCATTTGCTGACAATAATGGCAGCAATAAAGCGGGGGCATCTTTCATCACTTCCACGAAAGTAAGAAATTCATTCTTGTTAATTCACTTGTTTAAGGCCTTTAGAAAGGAGGGGTGACGCTGAAAATGGATTGGAAGAAACTCAATTGCTGTAAAATCAACCTGTAAAATATAGTTACGGTTTTATTTAATTATTATGTACCGGAACAAGTTTCCTTCAAAGATGATCACCTAGTTTGCATCTGTCTCGGTGATGTGAACATTTCATTCCTATTATTTCTCTTTCACATAATTGTTCTTTCGTAACTGGTAGATTTTAAGAAATATTTGTTATATTACAAGAAAGAACTTAGACCGAAAAAAATATAAGGTGGTACTGAACAGAATTGTGAGCGTAATTTCAAATTGAAATCTATGGATTTTGTTTAGAAACAGAATTACATCAAATTATCCACGGAAATGAATTCTGTAGGATTTTATAAACTCTGAGAATGCAAGTAATTTAATGGATTCTTGTGTAACGATGTTCGTAATGTCAAATCTTGCAAAGATAATGACGGGAGTAATTCGAGAGGCGAATGAATGTAATGAGAATAGATTTATTCGTCCGTAGGAGAACTTTACACCAAGCACAAGACATAAACTTCGCGCCGCATCGTACACTCGGAGTAAGTTTCCGCAGCAACCGTAATTCAGAAGAGTAATAAAATCGAGAATTACGTGAGAATCGCCAGCAAAAAAAGTCGAAACAGCTACTCGCAATTTGCACGCGTTGGGCGACCCGCTTCAAGTCCCTCTCTGGCCGGCTCGCCAGGGGCGCGTGGGTTTTCTAATTAACACTGCTCGAACGCAATTGCCCGCGTGCGCGACTCCACGCGAGCGCAAACGGTGATAAGTTATCGCAAGGACACGCGCGATCGCCAGACCTCATGATAAGGGTGACACTCCCCCTCGCTCGCCACCCCTCTGCCCCCACGTGGGAAGTGGCGGTAAAAATGCAATTGCTCGTGAAGTCCCCTAACAACTCCGCTTCCACGCCGACTTTGCACCGCCCCCGTGTGCACCTGACGTCGCCCTCACTCTGCTCCACCCCCAATGGCTTCACCCTGTGCTCATCCCGCTATCACCCACTTCCCTCACCCAGCACCCACCCTCTCTCACCCGGCTCTCTCCCTGTGTCACCCTACTCCCATCACGCTTTCTCTATTCTCTCACTCCACTCACAACCCCTCCCTCTTCATTCCATTCTCACATCTCTCTCACCACTCCGTTTTCCTCTCCCAGCTTCGACCGAGCGTGTGAGGCGTCGCGGTGTGAGCGAAGAGGCGCGGTGACGGAGGCGGCGCTGAGGGGGCGGGGCGCCACTTTACGAGGCGTCGCGAGCCGCGTAAAGCACCGGCCGCCCCCGCGGTTACGTGTGGTTATCGCTCGCCGCGCTCCGTGTAAAATGCTGGCGTGGGAGGCGCCCGGCCGGCTTCGGAGGGCGCGATGCCGCTCGGGCGGACTCGCTCCTTTTGGCCGTTAGGTTATTTTATTCCGTGGGCGGATTTTCGCATTTTTCTTTCTTATTAATTCCATCTGATGCAGAATACTTTCTTTCGAACGACAGTTTTCTTGAAAAAATCTTGCCCTTTATGCTGTATTTGATGACTGTTGTGTAACTCGCTTGTATTCACTTCTACCGCATGTTCTCGCGTAGAATACATCACATTCTTTTATCCCTTGCAGCTCATTTCTTCAGTGTTAATTTTCATACACAATTTCTTTCGTACATATTTCACTTTCTGGGAATTCGGCTAATCAGACATTTTTTATTACATTTTTTAATTACATAGTTTTTTTTCAGTTCGTTCATTGCCCATACTACACCAATCTACATTGGCGTTACCTGCATGCACGGGCTGCGCCATTCTCACACTTAAAATCTTGCTTCTCACCAGTCGCCTGCAGGCAACAAGGTGCAACCCCCTCCCCCTCCGGCGTTAAACGTCGCAAAGCGTGCCTCGACGCCGTTGGAACGAGACCTCCGCATCCACCACCCTCACCCACTGCTCCTCCGTTGACGCAAATATTCATTACCGTCATCCCCACCGCCACCGCCGTTTCCTCCATCCTTAGCAACGAGCACTCGGCCACCCCCACCATAACTACGTACCTTCTCCGCCATCGCCACCATTCACTTCCTCCTCCAAAGGCATCGCCGTCGTCGCCTTTGTCGTCACCATCTTTTCCATCGCCGTCGCAAATACAGTCACGAGCTCTGCCACCGCCGCCGCCGCCTCCTGCCGGGGTCGCAGCCTCTAATTATCCGTTTGGGGAGTTTTCCAGGCGCGCTCGCGTGCGGGGGCGGCGGCGGAGGAGGAGGGGCGCCCGCGTTTGTAAGTCGTCATCGCGGCGCCGCCGCCGCCGCATGCGCTGCGACAGCTTTATGGACCGCGATTCGGACCCCCCCCCCCCCGCCCCGCCCCGCCCCGCCCCGTGGCCCTGGTCCCCGGCCCCGCTCCGCGTCGCTCACGCCTCGCGACAGCCCGCGCGCCCGCCATAACCGCCGCTTCGCACGGACTCCGCGAGTGCCCTGCGGAACGCCTAGGAGACACGCTCGCTCAGGTGAAAGGATGCTGGATGTGTTCACTTATTCCAGATTTCGTTGGATGTAATGAATTGAATTGCCGAATGCTGTCTGCGAAATGAAAAGATAGACAATCAATTAAAAATCGAAGTTATTGACGATTTAGATGTACTGGACTTCGTGAATTCGAAGAGTTTTTTTATAAAAATATGCTATTTATTGATGCGAAAATGTTGGCCTAGAGTGCGCTACCGCTAGTGGTAGGGATTAATTGGTTTATGGCAATTTGTAAAGCCGTGAAAAAGCGTGTGTAGAGAAAGCGAACGTACCAAAATGAAAGTCAGGGTTTCGCCCAGTTATTGAGTAAACGGAATTACATAAGTATCTAGTAATGGTAGAGATGTTTAGCATTCCCATCTTTTGTAATCAAAAAATTAGTGATACTGAAGAGACTCCAAAAAGTGCTTTCTTTTTTCTCCTTTTTATCTAACACTCCATTACGCGTCATGACAAAATTGCTCACGATCCATTATCAACCCTCGCCATCGGGAGTTCATAGACCGAGCATTTCCTGGATGAAGCTCATGACAGCTGTCAGACGCATGCAGCAACCTTTTTACATATCACCTCCCATCACGGCAACACACAAGGAAGAGAAAATACGCGGTCGCGCGCTCGCGACAATTCAGCAGCCCAACATTTGACTCGGTTAACCTACGCTCGACACCGGCTATAAATTCCACGTTCGCAACCGCCACCGCCGCTGCCGCCGCCAGCCAGTGAGCGAGCGCCCGGGTCAGAACAGGGAACCGCGCGCGCACCCACGCTCACCCCATTGTGCGCCCGACAATCACTCCGAAAACATTACCCGCGGCGCCCGCGGCGCCGGCGGCCGCTATTTTCACAGGGCGGTGGAGTGCGCACCGCTGCACTATCGCGCGCAAATATTCCGACGCCCGCCCGCCCACGCGCGCGTTGCCCAGCCGCCTGTCCACCCACAACCCCCGACCCACCCAGCTCGCCCAGTCGATCTCACCCAACCCCTTGGGCCATCCACCCCCATCCATCCGCCCATCGAGCCTCTCTCCTAGGTGTCCTCCCCCTCTGAACCTCCCAAAGCCCGCCCGTCCACACGAGCGTTGCCCAGCCGCGTGGCCCACGCCCACCCATACACCCGACCTGCTCACCCAGCTTCTCACCCATGCACACCCAACACCTTCGCCCACTATCTGTCCATTTGGCTTAAAGTTGTTTTTTAACCCACTACATTCCCTACAATTTTGTAACATTTACTCTTAGACGTCTGTCTGCTCTTTCATTCATTAATTTTACTTCTAAACTGCGTACATATACGATTTCTGTGATCGGAGATTTTAAAAATATTCTCTCGGGTTCGTTCGTCGTAACAGTCGAAACAACTCTGCCAGTTGCGTTCCCCTCCCTTTTTTTAAATGCAGATAGATACAATTATTTCATGGCTGAGAGAGCTACATCAGGAGGCGAAGCTCCATTTAAATACTCACGAGCCGCTCTCTAGAGTTTATTGGACGGCGCAAAGAGTGTAAATCTTGCAGTTCCTCATTGCCAGCTCATCGCCCATTTGCACTTCCAGGAAAGCGCGCGCGCGCGCAAGTGTTCGGCGTGGCGCGGTAGTGGCGCTCCGGGTGGAGGGATGGCGCGTCGCCCCGTGATCGCTCGCATTTTGTTTTCACGATCCCTCCTCCTCCCCGGCCCCTCCCCTCTCCGCTCTCGGAGAGTGGTGTAGTGCTTGGTTATTAACGGGAGGGCTGGTGTAGCCCACATCAGCCCTGAAGTATTCATGGTCCTAATGGAAACCCGTAGTTATTCGGAAACCTCACTAAAGCACGGTTACCGGCTCGACGAATCCAAACGAGGGGCACTCGTAGGTAAAACTGGAGTTTTGCATTTAACACTAACTCGGGGGAGGGTGTGCGGCGTGGCGCGGCGACGCTCCGCGCTCGGTATGTTTCACGTACGGGTGAAAGAGCGTCAAAAAAAAGTGCGTGGAGGTGTGGGGCGATGCCCAAATGTTTTCGCACTCTCGCCCCGTGCGCGCGAAAGGGTGCACGGGTGGAAATCAGGAAGGGCTTATTGGCTTCAGGAGAGCACGCACTTGATGGCTCTGTGCGAGGGTTTCTGTCGCGCGTTCTGCTGCTGGTTCGCCTCATTCACGCAGGCAGCGGATGGCGGCAGGTGGCGCGGGATGGCACGGGGCGGGACGAGGTGTGGGGGTGGTGACGGAGGTTGATGTGGGGGCGGAATGAGGAGGGTTGAGGTGAGGTGAGGTAGACCTAGGCGAGGGAGGCGGGGCGATTTGAAACGGTGGTCAGTACGGGGGAGGGCAGGGTGGGATGTGGGGGTGGTGTGGAGCGGCCCGGGGGACTCGGGGGGACGGGGCGGGGCGGGGCAGGGCAGGGCAGCGTTGTGGCAGAGCGAGGTAGGGTGGGATGGGGCGGCGGGGCGGGGGGGAGGCGGGGCAGAGCGGGGCAGCGCAGGGCAGCTCAGAAGCAGTGGTGGTGGCCCGGCGCGGGGAGTTAAGCGCGGCAACCGGGTCGGACGGCGGGGAGCAGGGTGCAGTGGGACGGCGTGAAGTAGCATTGAGATCGGCGCGCAGAGTACGAAACGTTGATTGCAACAGCTCGCGAACCGCCCCCAGCTGGCGCTGCGCTACGCTGCCTTTCCGGATGCCCTGCGGCCCTCTCGCCCTGCACGAGCCGACCGTTTACAGTTCGCGCGAACAATTGGAAATCAGTTTTCGCGGGGTGGGTTATTTGGCCGGACGCTCGTACGAGAAAGCATTTGCGAGAATGGGCGGAAGCATTAACAAGTAAACGCTGCGGGGTGCACAAAAGGCTGCCTAGAAATCATCCAATTTTTCCCCCGTTGTTGAGATCTACCACATGGTGCAGTGTGAAGGACTGTTTAACACTCATCGACGCGAAATTGTAAGTGTGATTGTTTGTTTTAAGATTTTATTATTGTTTGAAAATGTTCATTTATGATTTTCAAATAGTATCAGTTAATTAAAAGCTAAAAAAAATACGTCGAAGTATCCACGTTTCGTTTCTATCATGTCTTGAAGAACCCGCTTTGGCCCTTGTGAGTGTTATTGTTAATAGAACCTATTGGCAACATCTCTTTTGGTTGTGATCACTTCATCTACTTGAGCAGTTTCCCAGCGAAGTACCAGCGAAATTCCTATCATGTAATTGTTACTTGTCTGACTGGTATGTATTTTCCATTGATTGCTTATGCCCCCTAGTCATTGGGCAAACGTTTTCAATCAATATGAATATTGTCCGACGCCAACTAAGTGTTTTCTTCGAAGTGAATGGTAGACTTGATGCTTTCTGTTACACAATAAACGTGCTGGAATGTAGTCGTAATGCCGTTACGGATCAAAGCAGAGAAAAAGAGCGAAAGCTGTCGACTAAGAGTTTCCAGTTGTTCTTTCGTGTAACTCTTACTCTGTAATGTTGCACCATTATCTCGAAAACTATTAAATTCCGAAGACGTCTTGCAAAAAAGAGTATTCCAGTCTCCTTTCCTTGTTATTGGATTTATCGCCGAGGAAATGTCAAAAGAACTTGCATTACGCCCTCGCAGAGCCATTGTATTTTGCACTAGACATAAAATTAATTACAGCAAGCGTTTTCATAAAACACTAAAAGCCTCTCCGTGTACATGTTAACTAGTAGTTGAGATTCGTGATTACTCGCGGCAGAAAAGCGATCATAAATCAGTTTAATAATCACAGATTCCAGGGTTTCCAAGATCTTTGATTACAAGTGCAACCAACAGTGGAAACGACGGAAAGAGCTCTCACAAAGTATGGGTGGGACAGCCGGGCGCTGGAGCGTCACCGGGTCGAGGGACAAGAGCGTGGGGGGGGGGGCAAGAGAAATAACCGCAGAAGCAGGGGCCGAGAAAAGTTGCATAACATTACAGCGCCTTAAAATGATAGATGGCTGCGAGATGTGAAAACCCAGAAGGGGCCCGCGCCAAGACGACGCGGTCGGGGGTGGAGCGGGGCGAGGAAGGGTGGTTCCTGGGCGCCGCTCAAGGGGTGGTTAGCGCCCCTCTCTGGGGGAGCCGCAGTCTCCAGCAGCGGGCAGACACTCTCTTTTAAAACAATTCTCGCCGTTTGCGCGAGGGAAGTGGAGTTCTTTACGGGCGTGTCCCCGACCGCTGCCTCCCCGTCGCTCCCCGCTCCTCCCCGCCACCCCCTTCCCCCACTACCCCGCGTTGCCGGCCCCTCTCTCTTTTCCCTCTTTCTCTCCCCCGTCGGCGATGTGTCGGAAATAAAATTTTCAAAATTACCGCCTAACTTTGTTAGATCTACCCGAAGAATCTCCTTCGCCGGGGAGGTATAAGAAAAACATCCCGCTCCCGTGTCCGCAATCTTATTATAAATCTGTTTAAATCATTACTTAAAACATATTTCTCCCTAATGGAGGTTCTCCCCGACGTGAATAACAAATTGTGCGGAGGATCCCGCTCGTTCCTCCCCCTCTAGACGCACCACGCCCGCTTCGAGTTTGCTTTCTTAAATTCGTTCTTCGTTTCCGCCTCGCATAGTAATGTACGTAGCCTCGTCGTTCCGGCGGATTACAAACTAAGTTAGTGTGCGTCGGAGGGCGTTGAGTTTTACTCACACGCGACCTGAAAGATATATATTTTCGAGCTGGATCCTCACTCTGCTTCTTGATTTTTAAACGAAGTTACTTTAAATACTCCTTCCTGCCGACGAGTCGCTTCTAGAACTTCATTTCTCATCTCCTGATATTGTTTTAGTCGTTGCCCTTATAGATCTGGGGAAAGATGTTGTGTTTGTCTCTTATAGGAATGATAATTCGTGAACTGCATTTCTGTTTCTTGTTTGTTTTTTTTTAAATTTGAGTGTGTGTGTGTGTGTGCGTGTGCGTGTGAAATACAAACTTTGACATCTGTGAACTGACACCTTGATGGCTCAGCGTGCATCTTACTTTCAGTAAAATATTACAATTAGTAATTCAGTTAATTATTTAAAACCGAATACCCTCAACTTTTCACCAATGTCCATGTTGTCAGCAGATTATCAGGATTGTATGTTTATGATATACGTTTATTATACTTGTACTGCTTATTGATATTATTTTCCTTTTAGAAAATAATATCCTACAGAGAACTCGTGAGCATGTTTACTATCATGGAGATAATTATATTTTAAAGCAATGCATCCTTGCTCGATCCTTTCTAACATAGTTTGTCCTAACAAGGTAACACTCGTAATTCGTATGACACTAACTCGCATGCACCAGTAAAAATTCTACACTCGAGTGTTTCGAAAACGGCATTTTGAAGCAGCAAAACCTAACGTATCGTTTCAAGATTCACCCCCAACCCACCCACACACTCACCCCATCCCCGCAGCCCGTTAATTGGCGAACGCCCAATGTTTTCTGCCATGGAGATAATTATTTTTTAAAGCAATGCATCCTTGCTCGATCCTTTCTCACATAGTTTGTCCTAACAAGGTAACACTCGTAATTCGTATGACACTAGCTCGCATGCAACAGTAAAAATTCTTCACTCGAGTGTTTCGAAAACTGCGTTTTGGAGCAGCAAAACCTAACGTATCGTTTCAAGATTCACACCCCACCCACCCACCGCAGCCCGTTCATTGGCGGACGCCCATCCAGATTTCTCCCGCCGTCACGGGAAGTGTCCCGGTCCACCGTGGAGGCATCTTCGCGTGCTGCGAGCCGTTGCTCGGCCCCGCCGGAGACACTGCGCAGACGCCGGCGGCCGCTATCTCCCGCGGGCCGCCTCCAGACGCATGTGGCGCGCCTCCGCCGGCCGGTGCTGCTCCTCGCGTAATCATTTCTCCCAGAAGAGGGCGCGCCGTAATGGAAGCAGGAGATTGCGGCGTCGCGTGGAGCCACCAGCGATCGGTGGAAATAGCTGCGGTTCGGGGTCAACGACTCTCCAGAGGAGTTCCTTCTCGAGGATGTGCAAAATGGGGGTGAAGTTTGGGGAACGTGGCGTTAATGACGTCGTGCAGATTTTGTCTGTTTGTAGTTAGCGTAATAGCTGTGAGTGTTGTTTAAAATAATGAGGTGCGATACGAATCTTTGTTTCCGTGATTTAACAATACCAGAAATGCCATTTATTTTACAATAAAAATTAATTTTGGTGTATTTACTGCCAAATATTAATTTTAGCGTGAATGTAACACCTGAAAACATAAGCATTTCTTTTTCATAGATGCTTACCGTCGTCCGCTTCTGTTGTAAGCTACTGTATGCATGGAAGGCTGTCAGACACATTCAGATTAATAGTCATTATGTAGACTTTATTTTCTGAGAGCGAACAATACAATCCTGAATTTAAGTCCAGCATTACAAAAACATTACCCAATAAATTTGATTCCTGATAAAAAGATTCAAAATTACAATAAAGAAAAATTGGGTAATGAAAAAATTTGTAAGATAGTGAGTATGATTCGATAATATTCTCACCAATGAGAAAAAAGAGAGAAAGAAATGTATTAATTCTTGCAAAGTATTGAGCATTTGTGCATTTTCTTAAATAAGTACAATAATCTTAGGAACGGGAATACTTGTTTGACGCATATGTAAAATTACATGCAATTTAGTATGAAATGAATCGTACTCAAACAAATATAAAATTATCAAAGGAATAGAGTATCAATGCAAATACGGAGATAAATATGGTGTGATGCTGCAACAGAAAATGAAAGGTGTTGTGTGGTGAAGAGGCGCGAGGCGAAGAATTGGAGAGAGGAACGCCCGCCGCGTCGCGCAGGGGGTCAACGGCCCTAGGGCCCAACCCCCACCGCATCAGGCGCCGCCCCCGCCCCCGCCACGCCTCGCCGCGCCGCGCCCTCAATGCGCGACTTCCCGCGCGCCTTGGCCGCCGGCCAGCCCTCCTCCCTCCCCTCCCACACCGCCCGCGCCTCCTCACACTTTGCCATCGTGCCTCTTTGCGTCGTCTCTCGTCACCTCTTGCCGTGGTCTTTGTCCTTTTGCTGCCTCCCCCATTCCCCTTTCTTCTGCTTCCACCTTAGTCCCGCCTTTCCCCTGCACATTCTCACCTATCTCACGATTTCCCTTTCTTCTTATAACTTCCCCCCTCCGCCCTCTCTCCTTTCTCAACCTCCATTCCTCCTTACCCCCTTCTCGTCGTGTTTTTTGTTGTTTGTTCTCTCCTTCCCTACTGCCTTTCCGCTTCCACAGAATTCTCTGTTCTGCTCATCTATGCTTCCTTTGCTCCTCATTCCGTTTCCCCTATATATTCTACCACTTCTCCCCGCTTCCCTTTCTTCTCCCGACTTCTCCCCGGCTACCAGCGCCTCGTCGTCCCGCTGCCGCCGCCGCGGCGTGAGCTTCTCCGCTTTTTTACGCCGCGTTTTTTTTCTTTTGCGCGACGGCGGCGGCGGCGGCGGAGATGGCGGCGCGGCGTCTTTCTCGCCGTCGGCTTAACGTCCTCCGCCCGAAACCGAACGGCACCGAATTTTGGCGGCGACATCCCCAGAGGTGATATTGCTCCCTCCTCGTGAGGCGGAGAAGAAGGAGGCAGAAAAAAGTGATCGGCGTCTGCGAGTTGGCGCCGCCGCCGCGTGGCACCGCTGGGGGTCGTTCGCCACCGACGACGTCCTTCAGTCCTCAACCCTTCCTCGCCCTCGTCTGGCGGCCGCGCCGCGCTGCGCCGGGGGATGGGGAGGGCGCGGGATCGCAAAAAGTGCGCGTTTTGAGGAGCTCTGCGCGGTTATTTCGAGTGGGCGATATACGCGCGGCCGCTGGCGGCGACACCCGCGCGCGCGGCCGTTGGGCGACCTTAAGTGGCCGTTGGTGGAGGAATTTGGGCTGGAAACGTGCCGCCAAATGGTATTCCTTTCGTATTGGATTGCCCCAGAGGGTCGATGTTTGAGGAGAGGTTAAAGGGAGGCGACGTGGTTTTGAACGTTTCCCTCCAATAACATCGCGTTCCGATGTTCCCATTGAAGAACTACAACGCGATGTTATGGTTTTATTGTTTCTCTGAATATCAATATTGTTAGCAGGTATTTAATTATATTGGACGGGGAATTATATGTTATATCGGACGAAAATCTAAAAAAATATTTCGAAATTAAATGTATTTTAAAATTTAAATATTCAGTTATACTCAGTTATATTCTTTATTTTTTATATTAAGTTAAATATTATAACTTTAAATACTCAGTTATATTCAATCCTCTAAATTTTACTGCATTTCTGACAAATTCTTCTTTTTTAATAATGACAAGATTTTTTAGAATACACGTTTCTACGAAGCATCTAAAAAACACTCCTTTACTACGCATCATAAGTGCCATCTGCCGGCAGACGTGCCCATCCATACTAGGCTGGGCGCAAGTTTCCTCCGGAGACCACCTGCCTGGCAGAGTCGTCGGATCAGCTAACGACCGTGGGACGACGAGATACGAGCGCGCGACCGTCGCGTGGCATAACCCGCGGGTCGGTGTCTGCGAAGCCGCCGCCGCCGCCGACGCCAATGACGACGCCGCGGGATGCGTCGCTAAACGGTTACACGCGACCGCCGCCGTCGCCGGCACGTGCCGCCGCTCGCTTTTTGCGTGGCCTGCGTGCACGCTACGCACGTGCGTTTGGGGACCCGCACGCGGCTCGCCGCAACCGCCACCGCCGCCACTGCCGCCGTCACCGCCACCGCATTCCCCCGCCTCCGGTCCGACGGCGAGTCTCGTTAGCCGGTTAGCGGTACAATACGCTCTGCCCTTTTCCTTCGTCATCATTCGTCTGACCGTTATTGGGTTGACGTTGCACGCCATCAACTTATCTTCCTTTCGACTATGACCCTGTACATCTCCACCTCTTCTTTCATTTTCGCCGCATTCTTCTGCAACCATCTCGTACGTTGTTACGAGGCTGACACTGCTCTTCACAACTCTCAGCTCATGACGGTTCGTTGCCTTGTCGTTAATGGTTTAGCTACCGTTAGTTTTATTTATTGCTTTCGCTTCGAACACCAGGAGCAACATTTCAGTCATTGCTTCTGTTGCTGTCGCTGGCAGATTTTTCTTGAATACTACCGTCTTCGGAGCCACTGCACGATCCTCGCCTTTTTTTCGCAACTATTTCCATTACCCTGCAGCATTTAAAGCGGCCAGATTCGCAGTTAGTGCAACAGTAATCTTCGCGGAGCATTCCTTCTCCGCCATTTAGAGTGCAATCTCCGCCAGGGCGGATGGAGCATCCGCGGAAATGCAAGGGTTTCATTTTTTTACAACTCTGTGGCCCTTTTTTCATCACCCAGCGGCCTCCGTTCTCTCTCTTCCATTTAGCGTCGCCCTTTACGAGCTGAGGGAAACGTCCACCGTCCAGCCGCAAAGGGCGCTTTCATCTGTACCACCCGCCGCGCCGTGTCCACTTGCATCGCCTCCAGAACCACCGCCGCCCCCACAGAAAGACAGTCGCTGACAGCCGCTAGTTACAGTGTTCTCATAACGAATATCAGGAAAGTAGAGAAAAGGGAAGGAGTAGATGAAATTGAAAAAGGTTAAGGGATGGATTTAAAATGGATGAATAGGAGAGAGAAAAGAGAAAAAGGCGAAATGAACAGTTAGGAGGGGCTAGTCCCAAAGAATTAAGCGACTGAGATTGTAATGATCAGTTTTTGTTGGTCATGGATACTGCAAGACGAGCAAAAACTAACAGCTGGTTGAATAGCAGAAGAAGACGAAAGTGAAGATGAAGGGAGAGAAGATGATGAACAAGAATTCGCGAAGGAAGGAGAGGAGGAAGAGAAGTTGGAGGGGAAAGTGCGGCGACGCGGCGACAAAAAAACCGCCTGCCGCGCCGTCCGCGCGCGCAATCCGTTAGGAAACAAAGTCGCAGTTTGTACCCGCGCGGCTCCTGCGAGCGTCATTACTCGGCCGGGCGCTCGTAAACATTCCAGGCGGCCGCGCCGGGTTGGTTGGCAGGCCGGTGAGGATTTACAAGGGCGGGGCGGAGACACCGCCACCGTCTTCGTCACCGCTTCCATCTCCTGCCTCGCTAACGACATCGCCGCCTCGGCCGCGGCCGTCGCCGGCATTTCCATCGCCACCCCATCGTCACCACCCGCCTAACCGCCATCACCGTCCTAACCCACAAATTGAACCCAACTGCATCACCGCCATAACTGCACACCGCCATACTGCCCCCAACCCACCCCTAAGCTGCATCACCGCCCTAAACAGCACCACCAACCTAACCATCACCACCCTAACCACCATCACCGGTTCTAACTACCATCACCGCCCTACCCACCCCACCATCACCGCCACGACCACCACCTCCAGCGCGGCGTCGGCCGGCCGCATTGCTGATGCACCGAGCCCCGTCGGCGGTGGGGGGGCGGTGCACGCGCACCTTGTAAGGCCCTGGCGGGAGTCGATGCGCGACCGTCGCGCTGCGCCGCTCGTCACAATAGGAAGGCGCGCTCGCGCTGACGGAGCGCATGTGCGCCTTAGCCGCGGCGCTTAACGGGCGCGCGGGATTTCTTTCATCCGGCGCGGCGCGGGGCGGGGAGGGAAGGGCAGGTCAGGGACGGGGAGGGACGGGACGGGACGGGGCGTGGCGAGGCGGGGCCGTGCGGGACGGGACGGGGGGGGTGGGGGAGGGACGGAGCGAGGAGGGGCGGGGGGGGCGGGGGGGGAGGGACGTGGCGGGGCGGGGCGCGCGCCCGCGCGGAGGTGGTCCGACCGCTTGGCATGCCCGGCGCGCGAGCTGATCGCCGCGCGTGGCCCGCGCCGCAAAGGGGCGGGGCGGGGCGGGGCGGGGTGGGACGAGGGGTGGATGGATGTGCCGCTTGGATGCGCGCAGGTGGCGGGGCTGCAAGGCAGATGCGGGGATAGATTGAGCTGAACCGCGAAGAAATGCTGGGGTGAATTTATAAAACAAAGCCATGTAAGGGGATGAAGATACGTATGGTACAATTTATCGGTTCTAAGGAGGTGATGTACGTGTACCTGACCGTTTGCGAGCAGATTTCGTAATGACTAGGTTCTTAACTCTCAGTATCTATACATCAAGAAGCATTTTATCCAGTATAATGCTGATAAATTTTCATTCACTTATTTCCTCAGACAATTTTCCTCATATTTTAAATAGTCCCAAAACTTCGTACTGTAACAAATTTGACATAATCAATCAATACATTAATGTAGGATAAAAATTATCAAACATGCTTTGAAAATAAACTTCTGGTGCCCTCTTTGTAACGTTACACAAATTTTTGTTTAAAAGTTAATTAAGCTAATGTTAACACAGTGAATATGAACAGAGCTATTCATTAGTCGTTCCGTCAAAAAACTAGTGATATTTTTCTAGACACCAGCCAGGTGCCATTATTTTGATAATATAAACTAAACGACTTCTTTCACTGAAAAAATTCAAACAAATATTACCCTTTCTCACTAATAGATATAGAGTAAAGCATGCTTAATTCGAAATGTCAAGGGACCCGTATTTTTCCGTATTAAGTAATATCCCGCATTAAGCAATGTAATACTGCAGCATTTCCGTTGACGGGGCCGCCATTAATGTTGACAATAGACAGATTTCCGCATTATTCACGTTCCGCATTAAACAAGTTTTACTGTACTAGTAAACTGACGTGAATATCAGTCGAAGTCGTAGGCTTCCGCGGCCAGAGTCACGTAAATGATCTTGGCTGTCAGGTGACGCCGCGTCGAAGGCCTGGACAGCCAAGATCATTTACGTGAATATCAGACGTTTTCATGGATTACTATATAATACGCGAGAACTGCTGAAACAACGTTTAACCGGTGGTACAATGGAACATCCGTGAGCTTGAGAAAGAGCCCAGAAGCGAGACAGACGCGTCCGTCTCATTGCTATTCAAATCCGAGATGGCCTAGCCTGATTTGTCGTCACGCCACTCCGTGCTCGCCGCGGCTTCATTACTTTTCCGCCGAGATTTTCCGGAAGCCTCATTGTGCAACCTGATGATCCGCCTTTGTGCCGGGTCGGCGAGTGGCTCGCCGGACGCCCGAGCGCGTCGTGACGCTCTCTGCCAAGTACGGCGTCGCCTGGACGCTGGGGCGCCTCGTCCGCGGATATTCTTTGTGAGAGTCACGCGCGCACACTGCACGTCGCTGTCCGCGGGCCAGATGCACATCTTTGACGGATTATGCTCCCGAGACGTTTGTTTTACTTCTTCCTCGCAGAGCATCTCACTTTCTGTGTGCTCAGGCGGTTGCTTACCTGTCCGTATTTGCATGATGACTTGATACACTGGAGAGCTCCGACGAGAGAATGTCACATTCAACGCAAAGTAGGAGAATGAGTAACATTCGCGCTGCTTGAGAACGAACATGTAAGAAGCGCATGGACATACACGCTTGGGAGCAGATGTGAAATGTTGCCGTGGTTTTTGAAATCGCTCGTTTGTTCCCCCCATTTTTTCGTTCATTCTTGCTGTATGACGTGAAGCAGATGACGTTATTCTGGATCGAATGTCTCATTACAGAACTATAACTACGTTGTGTGTGAAGGGTCGCAATGTTGATTCATTCAGAACTATTTTATTCATAAAGAAGACGCTTGATACCTTTTACGTCAGTACCGAGGTGCATTCCTGGGGTTCATGTGGCATTTCTGTCGGAGGTCATTCGTAATGCGAGAATAAATCAAGCAAACTCTTCCGTAATAAAACACGTTTGTAACTATCATAGTCCTCGGAAAGTCGTTGGTATGCTCCGTGTAATGGCTATTCTCGTTTATTTACTCTCTAGAGGACTCATGAAGGGGAGGTTCTTATATCTTGAACGATATTGACTATAAAGTTAAACTTTGTTCGTTATAGTGTTTATCTTAGCAGTTTGTGCTTTTGTGTGTAATATATCGTTCTCATCACAATTCATATCCCATTTTCAAAGAAATAAAGTTGCTTTAACGAACCCTGCTTCTATGGAACCTCTATATCTTGAATCCGAACGGAGGAGCGATTTTTCATCGATTATTTAAGGCAATAAGTATGAAATTTTATTTCGTATTGACGACATCCGATACATGAGACGTATTTATTGGAAAGGTGAATGGGAATGAAAAATTCGAGCCATCGAGGAATTCGAATTATAGAGTTTTAAGTTGCCCATAATTTACTATATTTTAAAAGAAATACTTCTATTTTCAGTTCAAACGTTTTGCATTCCACCAGAAACAATCGTTCAGTTCAGAAGCGCCAGCCTCTCGCTTAGGGATTAAAGGTCCCTGCTCCATGCGCTCGCTCTGTCCGCTTTATTTCATATTTCTTCATTTATTTTGGTCCTGTGGAGACCGGAGATTTTTTTCTGTGAGATAATGAACAGTTTTTATAGAACTGTTGTCTTGTGGCTTTAGTAGTTAGAGGAAGCGCTTTGTAGTTAAAATTCTAGTTAAAACTAAATTATATCTTATAGTAAAATGAATCTAGAAGTTCATTGACCTATCCAATTTGTAGTGAATACTGTTATTTTCTTCCTCTTAATACTAATTATTTGAAACTGTTTGGAATATTTTTTCTCCCTTTTCTCAATTCTCGCAACATTTATAATTTATTTGCGATGTCCATTGCATTCATTCATCCCTTTCACTCTCACCACACTACACTATATTTCAAATGCGTCTTCTGTTCATCATGGCATTGTCTCGAACTGCAAGCGTCCGTGGCGCTCAAAACCTCTTTGAGTTTGATCAGAGCCTTGCTGATGGGAGATACCTGGAGGAAGGAAAGAGCAGAAAGCTGACGGATAAGTCGGCTCCGGATGTCGCCATCCAGCGGGGAAATATCACATCCATCTCCCGCGACGAAAACATTCACTACACTTACAGGACTAATGAGCTTAGCAGTTGACGCGTTTGAAATCACCAGTCAATCAATCAATCAATCAATCAATCCGTGCGTGGCGCTGAGTCTCGTTCAGAGGGAGGCATGGCGGGCGAGGCGTGGCGGGCGGAACGCGCGTGCTTCGGCCGACCATTCCCCACCCGCTTCCCCTCGCCTCGCCTCACCCGTCCTCACTCGGCTTCTCCGCGTTATGGCCCCCGCGCCAATCGACGCCACCGCCAGCGCGCGCGGCGATCACCAATAACTCGAAATCCTTGTTAACTCGCTGCTAATGCAGCGGCGCGGCGGCGGCGCCGCCGCCGTCAGTCGT
The DNA here is from genome assembly GCA_964035755.1 of Teleogryllus oceanicus. NCBI lineage: Eukaryota > Metazoa > Arthropoda > Insecta > Orthoptera > Gryllidae > Teleogryllus > Teleogryllus oceanicus. Next base: position 127,436,220 of record CAXIVR010000003.1, on the reverse strand, counting down.
TATCCCGATCGCACGCAGCGGCCAAGACGTGCAAGAGGAGGTGAAGGTGGCGGCGTGGGGGTGGGGGCACAGTGGCGGAGAGGAAGGATCTGGCGGGTATAGCCTTGAATCACTCTCCTTTCGAGCTAGTTGCCATTGGAACCAGAGCAGTAGAAGTCGCACGAATAGAACCTTTAATGCTGTAAGGGCTAAAAAAATTCGTGTACGGTGCATTCAAGTTTAAAAATGCTGCTAATGAGGTCCACAGTTAACACAAAAAACTATCATCATTGGGAATGTGTAATTCGAATATCTGGTATTAATCAATACTGGGCGAACTTAAAATTTACAAAAAAGGGTTGAATCTAACCATTATTATTCTAATAAACACAGTCGCTCAGTTTTTCATTCCAGAAGTGTACATTTCACTTTCAAAAATGAATTTATCTTTTGTTGTTTACACTTTTTAGCAAAGATTTTCTTTTTCAGTTAAAATAAGTATCGAAAAGGAAAGAATTATTTAGCCACATGAATGTACCAGAGACCAAAGTCGAATATGGATTCCCAACCTCCATATCTCGAATCTTAATCGTTCCCTTTCATCTCCCCCAGGGATAGTTTCTTTGACGACTCGAGCCTCACTGACACACTATCGAATAGCTGAATTTTCCCCTTGCGATTCGAGATATCAAGGTTCTACTATAAGGAAGTGATGTGTTGAGTGCGTCCTCACGCACCCACTCCTCGCCCACTGCGCGTCGGGGCGCGGGGCCGGGGCTGCGGCCGCGTCGGCGGCGCGTCTCCCGTGCCCGCGTCGCCGTATAATTAAGGCGGGTATCCGCGGCGCCGCGCGTGTGTTGCTGGAAATTGAAAGCGCTCCCGAGGGGAGGCCTTCATCTATGTTAATGCGCCAAGTTTCTTCCTCGATCGGAGGTTAATTAGGCCGTAAAAGCGGACGCCGCGCGCCGCTCGCCGCCACCGGCCGCCGCCGAGGTGCAGGCAGCCGGGCGAGACAGAGGCGAAGCCGAGACAAGGCGGCCGCTTCGCCGTGGTGGAGGGACGGGGGGGGGGAGGACGGTCGTTTGTGCATTGATGGACGCTCTCTGACCGTGGTCGTTTCTGTTCTTTTGTTGCAGGTGAGTGCTGTGGTGCTCTAGGGCGAGGCAGCTGTTTCGGTGAGTGTTCCGGCTGCTTCCGTGGATGAAAAGTTGCTTTTTGAGGATACGTGATCATCCATTCCGCTTCTCGTCATTCTGGAAGCGTAATGCATGCGTTCATTATGTAATGTGAATAGAATTTTTCGCTAAACTGCTACATTTTAGTTCATACATTTCCCGTCTCCATTACCGACGAATGTTTCGTTCTATGAATTATTTCGTGCAGCCCAAGCGCGAATGCATTCCATTAAAATTTCTGAAGATATACGTTCGTAGTAATGTTCCTGTTTCTGAGACAGGAAACGCATTTCTTAAAACTCACTGCAGAGATTCAGAATTATGTATTTGGGTCAGTTTGCTTTCTGGGCTAACAAGCTTGTTACGTTGCAAACTCTTTTTATTGCAATGTAGCCGCTTGTTATTGATTCGCATTGCGTTCTTGACTTTCTTATTGTACCCTCGTTTGGTATACATCTCGTAATTGGAATGTATAAGTCGTCGAATAACTTGTCGAGCAATTTCTGATGCACATTGTTACGGGACACCGTTTGCTCCTCGTTACGACTAGGAATTTTTCATAGAATTGAGATGTCATTTTAAATGAACGTTGCACAAAAATCGTTACTAAAATCTCGTCTTCAGATACTCCGTTTTTGCGTCCAAGAATCTTTCTTACTAATATCTGATCAGAAATTCTTCGAAGCTCTGCCCTTCGCCTAAAACCGGAAACGGGCGAAAAACCTTAATCAGAAGCAATAATACCGATCGCTGGAACGGACTTCATCTCGGAAGGTGCTCTTTCAATCAAGCGGGGCTGTGCCGGGCGGTGCCTTTGAAGAGGCGGCTGCGACAGGGAGACGGGCAGCGGGGACGCCCGGATTCTCATGTGCGACGCGTTTACGATGGGGGCGACGGAGGCGGTGGCGGTGACGGGCGGCGTGCGACGCAAGAACTAAGTGGGGCGTGCCTTCCTAACGAGGCGCTCCCCGAGGATGGCAGCGGCGTCTGGGACTGGCAGCCGCTGGCACGGGGGCAGGGGGCAAACAAGGTGGGTACGCCAGGGAATGGGGCGATGAGAAACGCGGCCGAAAATAGACGCAGAAACAAAAGTATGCAGCAACACTGTAGTTGAAGGAGAAAAAATAATTCTATAGAAAATGTGGATTGGAAGGAAAGAATATCGATTTCTGTGAGGTTGACAAAAAGGAGGTAAGTGTGAAAGTTTAAAAAAAAATTAAACTGTTGGGGGAGGGAACCTGCTTGATAGGGAAATCGGCGAAGGAGGAGTTCTAAAATGGGTATCTGAACTTGTCGTAAAGAAAATCCAAGTTTAAAATTGAAATATCGGTAAAGAACAAGTAAAAATTAAAAAAAGAAAGTTAATAATGAACTAACTTGGAAACTAAAAAAAATAATTAAACAAATGCGGTGTGTAATAAGGAAGACAAGAGATGAGAATGGAAAAGAACCCCCTGTAGAAGTTGGCGTCAGAAATAGTATATTATCTTTACGGAAAACCAACAAACACAATGTACTCATCGGCTCAAATAAAATATGGGGGTAACGGCTACTATTATCCCGCATGCTTTCTTGAGCCCTCATTTCGCTAGTAGCGAGGGCATTGGGGGTTTGAATATTTTTTGACAGGACTATTATATGTAACCTGAAGCTTGTTTTTCGATGCAAAATAGTTTCCATCACCAGGGAGCAAACATTTCTGGTTATCAGAATTTGTCAACAAAGCTTGTTGCAATCATTTATTCTGAATCCAACTAAAGTTAGTAAAGGAGTGGGGGAAGGGATGCTGGGGCTCAAGAAATCGTGCGCGTATAATCCACCAGACATCGCCTGTTCTCTCCATCGCCGGTGTTCGTGAGGCGGCAGCGATGGCAGGGGGGGGGAGGTGCCTAGCGATGCCGGCGGCCGCAAGGTGGTCGCGCGTGCCGCTAACGACCCCCGCGGGCCACTCATTCCTCTCTTTATTTAGGCGCTCGAGGACGCGCAGTCATGCCGGTTGTCGGACGGACAGGCGACGCGGCGGCGGCGGCGATTAAAGCCGTGGCGGAGGCTTGCGGCTTTGCATTTCGCAGAACCACGTCGTCCAACTCCAAGGCCGGTATTGAGGGCAATCGGCGCAAAACTACGCTTGCCTCGGTATTGCTCGGCTACGACGTGTAATGGAGCAGGGTTACGTGAAAAAAGGAAGCAGTTACGACGATTCAGACAGTATGGTACTGTCTCGAGTAGCGTTTCAAATTTCAGTGTCTGGAATTTACATTTACACGAATGTGATTGCTTCAAAGCAGCATACTCGTTGTACCCAAAGCGTTTATACAAACGTTATGTAATGAATGCTATTAACGAAGTTTCATTCCTTGCTGTTGGGGGTTTGAACATAATGTACGAAGAAAATGAATAATGTGCATTACGAAGTGAGCAAGAAGCCTTCAGTTTGATCGTTGCAACATTCTCAGAACTCCCAGTCGATATTACGATGAAGAAACAGTGGTTCTCTACCTGCTGGTTAAAGCTATGAAGCAAAATAGTATCCATATTTACGTCGCGCCCTCAATGAAACAACCGCTCATGAAAACCCACCGCGTGTGTCTCCCGAAGGTCTGGCAATTGTCTGGCGTTACATTCGCGTCTCTCCATGAATCAACTGCGGCGCCCAATACGGGGCACCTTTCTCCTTGCATTATTCATAAGTCGGAGCGAGCCATATTTCCAGAAACATAACGTGATCGGTAAACACATAGACGTGCGCTGTTTTCCAGAGTTGCATCGATCCTTCTTTCGCGAACGCTGAGAACGCCCGCAAGGCGCGCCACAGCGCCCCCCTCGCACCGCCCCCTTCCCCCTTCCCCCCCCCCCCCTCCTCCTCCTCCTCCTCCTCCTCCTTCCACCACCTGCTCTTCCTCACCACCCCTCCTTCTCTTCTCTTCCACCTCCACCACTACCTCCACCTCTACCACAACAACCACCACCACCACCACCACCTCCACTACCATCGCTGCAGCATCAGCCCTCACTGCGGCCAACGCTGCCAATACTGCTTCTTCGTCCGTGTCTTCCGTCTCCGATTCCTCTGACTCTATCGTCATCGCCATCTCCTCTACACCCGCCTCCGCCTCTACCTCCGAGCCTGAGCCACAGACTCCGCCTAGGACACCCCAATTCCGTTCTTCACCCCCACCTCTACCTACGCCGTCTCCGCCTTCGCCGTCGCCTGCGCCTCCAGCGTCGCCTCCGCCTTTCGTCTCCGCGACCGCCCCTGCCTTTGCAACCGCCGCCGCAGCATCTAGCGCTTCTCGCCTCTGCATATCTGGCGCGTTCTGGACCATCTGCCTTGAATGGATGCTGAGATGCGGCGGCGACGAAGCTGGGGGCGGTGCCTTTGGGGGCAGCTTTCGCAGGGGGGGGGTAGCAACTTCAGGAAGAGCTCACTTCCTGGAGGGCAGTGTTGTGGAAGAAATGTGTGACCTCGACTCTAATGCGAACCTACGCCGCCATCACCTCATGCATTGACTCACCTCATGCATTGAAACCTTCGGGAATGTCTCACATTATCTCAGTGACATGTTGCACTGAGAACTGCGACCTGTCCTCAATGGGTTTTCATAATCATTCGAAAGGATCGTATCGATTTGTTGGCATGTGCTCCTTGTTCGTTTATACAATGTACATTAACATAATATATTTTGTATATATTTAACACTACTTGTTTTTAGACCATCAATACACACCATCATATTCACAGGTCAAATATTTTCATCAGACTTATTGACGCTTTCTTTCATAATTGAAAGGCAGTGTTATGATTTTTTTTTTTTGTCAGGCTGGAACCACTCTCTATGGTATTATTGTTCATGGAAAATTATACTTCTTGATGTATTGTTCGTAACCATACACAGAAGATAACACCATTCCGACGAGCGTGTTACGTGTAACAGATACCGCTGAAATGGAGCTGTAATGACTCCTAACCCGGAGCGATGTGGAGGCGGTCGGCTTCGCGGTGGATAGGCCGTCGCCCGCGGCGGGCGGGTGGGCGGCGGGGGCGGGGCGAGGGCAGAGCGGAAGCGGCGGCGTGGGCGGCAGGGACATCGGCGGTGGGACCAATCGACGTGGCTTCCCCGCGGGCGGCGCGGGCGGCCGTGCAATTATGGGGCCATTGGGAGGAAGCGAGCCGTGGGGAATGGCCACCGCCCGCGCCCATCGCCCATCGCCCCGCCCACCGCTTCCCGGGTGGTCGTTTCGCGGCTCATGTGATCTTGCGGCCATCTGCGCTTCCGACCGCCCGTTTTGCTTATCGCACGTCGACTTAACTTGCACCCTCGCCCAGCAGTTTTCGATGAGGGCGGTAGGGCACGTTGTGGTCCGCTGATGGTCGTTGTGCTTTTGGAGTGTGAATGAGAGACACACATGACGCTGAGAAGATATTGCTCTTTATGGGGATTGTTTGCCTTCTTGTAACTGTCCTCTGCAATCCGGAAATGCATAACACATTTGACTTTCAAGCAATAAATGACGTATTGATTGTATTGAATATAAGGTGGTTTCGAAATTGTGCTGGGGTCATTATTTGTAAATGGACATCTATATCAGGTCAATTAAAAAATGAAAAAAGCTATGAGTAGATAAAGCTTGGTGAGTTTAATAGGAACTAAGACACATTTGAAATATATTAGAAGAATGATTTGCATAATTATGAATATAAAAGTGTTATTTTTAACTCTTTATGTATCTTTTAATTGAACGAATAGATACATGTAAAGCTCATCCTACCACTATATCTGCTTGTATGATATTCACCTCCGCATTAGTGCATGACTTCAGAGGTTTAGTTCATCGTAAATGAATACAATGTTCTCCATTTATAGATGGTGACCTGCCTCGGCGTGTTGCCACTTTGCTACAGCAAAGGACGACGTAGGTCATGCCTGGACCATGTTAATTCACAACGTTTGTCGCTCCACATCTTGGTGAATTAGTCACCACAATAGTTCTGTAGATTCCGACATGGTATGCAGTGCACGTACGTTCTAGTCCAGTGGTCGCCAAAATTATCAAGTTCCTGACTAAACGTATTATTTGTAAATGTTAGCGGGAGCTACGAAAAAAATACGCTCCCCAGAAATGAGACGTTTCATCAAACTATCCACAATGGCAAATTTCTGATGTACCAACGCAAAACATAATGGGCATATCCTCAAGATTACACATCGACTATCAGTTTGTCGGTGACAGTTGTACCGGAGTATCTAAACAGCTGTTTAAGTCATGTGTCTGAACTCAGTTGAGCAACTTCTGAATGGCCAAATTGAGCGTGACACTGCGATCTACCGAAAAGTTCCCTCCAAGATATTACTAGCTCGTGATCGACGGTTTGTCGAACTAGTACACACACACACACACACACACGAATCGCCTGAGAAATCTCCAGAGTGGCCAAAACCGAATTTGAATATCGCCGTCACAACAGACTCTGACACTGGCTCCGCCATCCGCTAGCGGCGTTTCGCCGGGCCTTTTAAAATATTCACGTGCGCCCCCCCCCCCCGCCCGCTGCCCCCGGTTCAGCTCGCCGTCGCAGGTACGTCGCGACCAGCGCTGGCGGCGCCAGCGTCGCGCTATAAATCCGCGACCGGCGACCCCGCCCACCCTCCCTCCCACCCACGCCCGCCTCGCTCTCGCGCACGGCAGCAGCAGCAGCAGCTGCAGCGGGCGGAAACGAGAAAGTTAACATGACAAAGGAGCATCGCGTATCCATCGCGATGAGCGAGTCTATAATGCATAGAGGCGCTCCGAATCAGCATACGAATAAGACGACCCATGCATTATTTAATATCGCGTCGTACCGAAACAGAAGCCTAAAGAACGACGCCAGCGCGACGCGGCGCGGTGCGGCGCGGCGGGGAAAAGAGAGAAAAAGAGAGAGAGGGAGAGGAGGGGGTTGGTGTAGCCCCGCCCCCGGGAGGGCTTTTGTGGAGAATTTCTCCGCCAGATTGGGGATTTCGGGGCGCGGCCGAGGAAGAGGGCACCGACCGAGGAGACGGCGCAGGGAGGGGTGGCTGATATCGCTCCGGAGATAGCAGGTATCAGGAGTAATGTCGGAAATTGTTGGAGCGCCGCGGGAAGTTGACAGAATAAACGGAAGGCGACGGATTGTTTGGGGAGGCTAAAGAAAGGGTTGGCAATATGGGGCAACGTGCCGCCGGGAAGACAAATGCTGCGAATAATGTAGGGATGAAAGGACAGTAGCTGCTATTGTTCTATTGGAATGGATGTCCCAAGGGTCTGAAACTAGAACGTACCCTCTTAGACAGTCAAAGATATAAGACAATGACAAAGAAGATTGTCATAAATTGATGAATTAGACCTAGAAGGGTAAAATTGGTGGATGTGGGATATACAAGAAAATGTGTGTTTATCTACAATTATTTTTCAGAATGTAATTGTATAATGAGTTTAAATTTTATTTTAAATTTCGCTCATGTTTTCCTATGTTTATTATTAGTAAAACAGTGTTTAGTACGAAAGTGTATCCTTCGATGAATTCGTGGTAAACGCCGCCTTCTTGTAGTCAAAGGACCAACATGATGCAAGTGTCATCCAACAAACACATCGCTTGGATAAACAGACACACGCTAAGTTTCGCCAATACAAACTAGAAGCGATAGCAGCAACGACAGCTCCATTGGAGCTGGCAAAACAGGAGCCGGTTGAATCGGTGGGCGAAGACCCGGAGGGGTTTGCCTCCGGGCAATCAGACGGCGAACGCGAGTAACGGGGGGAGCGGGAAAAGTGGAGTGTGTGTGTGTGTGTGTGGGCTGGAGGTCGGACGGTGGGCGGGTGTCCAGATGCAGGTGGGTTGACTACGTGGGGGGTAGAAAGTGGGCGGGTAACCAAAGAGGTGATCAAGAGAGTAGAAGGTGGAGTGGAAGAGTAGGAAGTGGGTGCGGGCAGACACAAAAAGGGCAGTCGGGCTGATGGGCGAGCGGTTGGACGGTTGAGAATGGCGGGTGGGTGAGTGGGTGGATGGGTGGGTGGATATGTCGGTAGACGGTAGGTTGCGCGGCTGGACCATTGGGCGAGCGAGCCAACAAGCGAGCTGGTGAGCTTGCGGGCGATTCCGCGAGCGGGCGGTCGGGCAAGTGAACGAGTGGGCGGGCGGCGAGCAAACGGGCGAGCGAGGGAGCAAGCGGACGAGTGGGCGGGCAGCCAGGCAGACGGGCAGAGTGGCATGACCTCGTGAATATTTGAGCGCGGCGAAGGATTCGCGTGGCGGACAACCGCCAACATACGGCCGCCGCTCGGAGCAACTCTGCCGCCGGCGCGGCGCGGCGCGGCGCGGTGACGCGGTGTCTCCGGAGGGCTGCCTCCCTGAGTCACGACCGCCCGCGCGCCCGCGCGCGCGCCCTGCACACATGGGGGCGGGGCCGGAGCTGTCTCCTCGAGGCGTCGTGGGAAGGACGCTCTGTGGTAGATGAAGGAGTTGCGCAGGAAAAAATGTGTTGCGGATGACTCCGGAGTTGAAGACATACGGACACTTGTGTGCAAATAAGTTCCTCCGATTCCTCAATGAATTTGTACGTTCTGAGAAACATTTTTGTGCTGATATGATTAAAAAATAGAGATAATTATTGTTAATTAAAAAGCAATATGAGATTCTAGTTGTCGTAGATTAGATTCTGTATGTCGTAGTTTGGGAATATAATGTATTCCCCATGGAAATTCTGTCATGATCCATTGCTGTTTGCTAATATATTTATCAAGTATTAGTGATATTTTCTCAGATATCTGGCAAAACTATCGTACTTTCGCCTTAAATTTTAGCAGCAGAGAAACGCTAAACATACGATACACTAGTGAATATTTTAATAATACTTAATAAATATTGAAGATTTAATTTTGGATAATGTTAATTGAATAGTTCCACGATAATAGATATACAGGTTTTAGGAATATGATAAAAATATCCTATGATGGAAAGTCCAAGGTTTTTATTTTTTGCTAGTGGTTTCCGATGTTGATGGATGCATTCACATCTAATCCAGCGTACTATCCTTTACACGTGTTCTGATCGAATGTATTTTTGTGCTTTGCAATACTGTTTATTGATGTGACTAACTTCCATTTATATAAGTTCCATGTAAATATAATCTTACTCCTCGATAAAGTCGTGTATTTGGAGTGAAAAGCGAAAACGGATCCCCTGAAAAATGTAACGCGAAGAAAGAAAACAGAAATTCAATCTTGAACGTCATTCTGCGTTTCGCGGAGTATTGTACGCCGTCCAAGTCCACTATATCAAACCGGTATATTCATCGGAAATCGTTCAATCGCGTCCACCTTTGAAATCCCGAACAACAGGTTTTCGGGTCGGTCGCCCACCTCGGAAAATCCGGCGAAATCCGGCGGAATCGCTTTCTCGCAGCGGCCCCTCTACGTGGGCCGCCCACTCGCTCGCCCATTCACGCACTTGGGGCTCGCTGGGACGCCTGCATGTTGCAGGGGCGACGCGGTCTCCGCGCACCACGCCCCCCCCCAACCCCTCCGCTACTCTGACCGCGACGCGTCCCTCCCACAGTCCCCAACCCCACCGAGCTCGTCATCCCCACATCCCTGACCCCCGACCCCCAAGCCCCCACATCTCCGCCTCCCTCGCCGCCGTCGCTAAGTCGCTTCCGTCGCCTCCGACGCTTCCGTCGCCAAGTTGCCCAAATGTCCCCTGCCGCCTCCAACACCTCCACTGTTCCCGGCACCCGCCACTGCTCCCGACACTCCCATTTCTCCCAACACCCTTGTAATGGGGGTGTCCCTTCCCATTATCCCCGTGAACCCCGACGACCCTATAGCCCCTCTACCTCCACCCCACACTCTCAAGCTCACCATCCCTGTCGCCGCCACTGTTGCCTTGACGCTGGCCTCGTCGGTCGCGTTGATAATGCCGCCTCCGCGATGTTGCTATTTTTAGGATAGAGGCAGGAATGGGTGACGTTCTTTGCTAGAACTGTAGACACTTTGCTAGTGGTGTGCTTTTATTTTTCGGACATGCTGTTACTCATCGTTTCATTTGTTTCAAATCGCTGCTTTATTTTCATCCTGAAACAATAAAATATCGATATAGTTCGCAACAAAAGTGAACAGAAGCAATGTTGATGTGATTGGAGTTGCAGAATTACGTCCCCGTTTAAATCTCCCATTCATTTCATCATAGTCGCTTCCATCATTTCACATGAATAATTATTTTCCTTCTGACCCGGTTACAGTTAATGATGTGGTATTATTGACATTTTTAACTCTTTAACAACCATTGTGATTTTACCTTTATTATCCGCCCTGTCAATATTATTGTGATTTTTTACAGTTCTTTCAATACACACGGATCCTCTTTCTTCATTACGTATTTTTTGGGGTTTGTAGTTATTCCTTTACTAATATTTTCAAACTATTTCTAGCATATTACTGTAGGTTTATTGGCTTTAATTTCTGATCTTTTTCAAGCGCGTCTGATTTTCTCGATGCACTTTCATTAGATTTTCTCAGTGTTTCGGCAATCCCCGCGAGTTTTTTTTCTTTCTCTGCAATTGATAAATCTCACAATACGCGTTTATATAATCGGTTCTGTGAGCCTCACCTCAACATCTCCGTCCACACCTCTCTCGCCGCCTCGTCCGCCTTCTCCCATCGCTCGCCGTCTTCGCCGCACGCCCCCACTATCCGTCTGCCCGCGGCACGGCTCACTGGCTGCGTCCGTCGCCAGCGCTCTTTAAGGCGCGCGGGCGGATCAATGCACTGGCGTGGGCGTGGGCGGTGTTTAATGGCGGCGTGGGCGGTGGCGGCGTGTCGCGGGCGGCCTCTCGCCCCGCGCCCCGAACCTCCCCCTCCCCACCCCACCCCCGCCGCCCGCGCGTAGATAAATCTCTGTCTTCGCCGGCGCTGCCGCTCCCGATGCCGCCGCCGTCGCCGCCGCCGCGCCAGCGTCTTAACTCCGAAGGCGCCGTTGCGGTGGTCGTATGGCGAGAACGCGCCCTGTGCGCACAAGAAGAGCGAGGACCCTTGTTGGCCCTTTTTGATCACGATCGTGGAATACCGTGTTCTTCGTTTCGAAGCGTGTCGCATGCTTTAACCCTAGGATGCATGGACCTGGGTGACTATTTGAATGCTTATGCAAGGCCTCTGAGTCCCTGCGCAATTCGCTCTCGAGAAATTCACACCATTTTTTAAATTATTAATAACTTCATTTTTGAATAATTTCATCAAAATCACCTTTTCATGGTAAACAAATGGTTGTTTTTTAATAATAATTAATAGATATAATTATGCCCTTGTAAATTGCGAGAGAAATGCCAATTCGCCTTGTGCGAACAGTAGACATGTGAGACTAACTGTGTTCGTTTACTTTAGTCGAGTACCATGGTACAAGGACGTCGTGATAACATTTAAGAATTTGTGATGAGTATAAACGATCCCTTATTGTAAAATGTGAGTGATAGATTTTTTAAAAGGGTTATATAGGATACTTACGACTGGAGAGAAATTCTTAGATCTAAATTATCACTTAAGTCATACTTGGATCATTTTTGTTGGAAACATGTTGCACGAACACTTATTAATAGTTGATTTCAGCGACACAAGATTTAAACATAATAAATCTTTTATGTTTTACAAAACCCGGTTTTTTTGGAAATAATTTAAACATAGTTTTAATTGAGATATTAAATAAGAACCGAGAGCACTAAATTATTAAATTCAAAGAAAACGACCATGTGTGTTCCTGAATATAATGATCCCATTGACATACCCATTTCTGCGTATCTCGTTTCGCGTCCCCCCTTCTACTTCTGAGTTTCGTCATGACCATTTTTCGGCTGTAGGCAGGAGAGGCGCCTTATGTAAATCGCGTGTTTCGCCAGCACATAGTATGCAAATGGACATCCGACGAAGCGTCGAGCGAGCATGTGTTGACGACACCCACCATTCTCGACGGAACATCGCCCCATCAGTTTCATCCTTTTATTCCCAAGTCGTGCGCTGCCGTTCCGACCTCCCGCCCAGCTCTTCCTCGCCACCTCCACCGCCGCCGGTGGTAATACTCTCCATTGTGGTCTTGTAACAGCCTGGAGGAGGTTGTGTAAATAACACACAGCGCCCGGAACGTAGGACCTTCAACTCATGACTTCTCGTTTTGCATCGCCTCCGACGCATCGAGCGCCTGGCTTAGCTCACGTTGTCGCAGACTCTGCCACGAGTGGCCGCTAAATGCTGGGGTTCAAGTCGCAATGGTGGCGGATTTTCGACGCTAGCTTTGTAGCTGGGTCGAATTCATCCCCTGTCTGGAGGAGAATTCTAGCGTCCGGCTGCTGTTATCGGTAGTTTTCGGTGCTTTCTCTGATCAGTACCAGGCAAATGCCGGAACTGTACCCTCAGAGACGGGCCATGGTCCGCGCGATCTTTTCCTTCCTCTTCCTTGTCCTATCCTCTCTTCCATTACACACTCACACTCTCACTTCAGCTGCACACATGTCAGAAGACCAGTCGGAAGCTAGAGCCTATCCGGCGGTGCACCACTGGTGGGGATACCTGGAGAGGGAATTACCCGCTAGGAGGCGTGCAGTTTGGCACCAGATCTCCCGTTCCAACAGAGGAGGAACACCACCACTTAGCAGTTGACGTGCCTGGAAATAACAATCAAGCAAGCAAACAAGTAAGTAAGTAAACAAGCAAACAAGTAAATAAGTAAGCAATCAACTAAGTATGCAAGCAAGCAAATGAGCAAGCAACTAAGTATAAAAAAAGAGCAAGCAAGTAAGCAATCAAGCAAGCAAACAAGCAAGCAAGCAAGTAAACAAGGAAATAAGCAAGCAAGCAAGCAGGCAGGCATCGTATGGAAGGCGCGATGGCTGGCGAGGGCTGCGGATATGCTGCAATCAATCAAGCAAGCAAGTTAGCAAGTATATAAGCAAGGAAATAAGCAAGCAAGCAGACAGGCATCGTATGGAAGGCGCGATGGCTGGCGAGGGCTGTGGATATGCTAATGGGGCAGTCCGTGCGTCGCGTCGCCGCGTTGCGTGGGGGCGGGGGCTGGCCGTTGAGGCATCCGCTCGCTTCCTGGCGTCCTCGCGCCGTCCGCGCGGAGGCGACCTCGCCGGCCGAACTCGTCGTCCATCATGCGTGCGCCGGGTCGTTGCGATGCCGCCCCCGTGTTGGCGCGGACGCCGCCGTCGCGAGGTCACGACAGGCGATCGAATTATTCGTTGAGGACGAGGAGGCATGCTCGAGTGCACGCATTCGGAACAACACGCGGCGTGGTTTATTCATTACCAATCAATGTGACGATAAATAAAAAATGTTAATAATAATCATGTAAATAATATAAATATTTATAATAAATTTTGTCAAAGAATTGTCACCCCGACCGTGACACAGGGTGACAATTCTTTGAGCAAATTCAATTAAGAAAATACATTAGCTACTCAGTTTAAGGTCTCAGGTTAGATACAATTACTGTTGCACAACTTTTACTGTTACTTTTCAATCTGTAAATGCCTCTTCAATAAGATGACAGAGTGGGGACAAATGTATAAATACTTTTAACGAAACGGAGGCAAAATTTAACAGAAAGAAAAAAAATCTGATGGATAATCTGAATATATCACGAAAGGTATGCAATGAATAGGGAGCTAAGCAAAGTGAAATTTTTGAAATTTAATCGTGTTCTTAGAGGTTTCGCAGTACGTCAAACTCGCTGGAAAGAACAGGAAATGAAACATGTACATAATGGAGAATAGGTTTTTTTAAAGTTTGAACACGTTCGCGTGCGGCTACAATGTTTCTGTAAAAATAGTTGCAAGGCACAAGTGACGTTCCCAGGAATGGTTTTGTGGCCGCGTTAAAAATGCCTGCTTCGTAACTGGCCAGTGTAAGAGACGCAAGAATGCTCTTTCGAAATTTCGACCACGCGCCTCCACGGTCGGTCTTACGCGCTCTGCCTCCGAGGCGCGTCGGCGTCCGCGGCCGGCGCTCCGCCGCCTGCTGCGTGCGGCCAGCACACGCACCAAGGATGCATGCAACCATGGCGCGGTGGTGGTGGCGGCGATTGTGGTGGCAGTGGCGGCGGTGGCGAGGGCGGCGATTGCGGCGGGGGCGGGGGCGGGGGCACGGGGCCCAGGGTCGCAAGTCGCGCTGCCGAGGCTCTGCGTAACGAATTAAGACCGCGTGTCTGAGGAAGAGCGCTTTCAGTGTTGAGAAGCACTTGGGATTGCATTGACCAAGGTGATGAGCGAGCAGCATGTTTCGTAAGGTGCGCGTAATGTCGGCGTGTTAGCGAAACATTTCCGCAGGTTATCGGATCAGATACCATGTTCTACTTCTCTTCCTTTTACTTCGTCTTTCCCATACGCTTTATTAGCGTCAGGTTAGTCATCTTAAGTATTCTTTCTTGTCTTGTGCCTTGCCATGTACTTCTCATATTCCTCATTTCTCATTCCATTCTTAAGCATATTTCTGCTTTACATCCTTCCCAATTTCCTCTTCCATGAAGTATTTTCCCTCCGGTCTCGCCTTATAACTATGATATGCCTTTCTGTCTACATTCATTGTTTTAAGCATTATTCACTGGTTGTAATAAGTGATGTCACTTTTAGTTCATTTCTGGTGTTATTTCTTATTCTATCTCTTCTAGGTATACTGTAATACCATACACGATTTACTTAATATCTTAATTGTCTTTTAAGAGGAATAAAAGAAAAAATATAATTTACGTAAGCTTGAAACGAAATATTATTTTGAGTTAACGTGAAATGTTAGATTCTTCGTAATAGTAAAGAATTTGTGCGCCTCTTTACAGTGCTTCCAAGGTGTACTCGTCAAACTTTTCAAAAAAAGAGTGAAGTTAGCTGAACTGGGATGTAAATTGTTGCTACGCTTCAAAGAACGCCGACTGTCATCAGCAATCAAACGTATTCCTTTTCACACGCGCGAGGGGCGGCTGGAAACGCACCGCCTGGCAAAGCGACTCCGCCCCCTTCGGTTTGTTATCGATGCAGCTTTTTCAGGGGCGGAGCCCCTTGTTACCGGGGCCGACACCGCTCTGTCTCTGACTGCGCTTCCGCCTCTTTAAGCCCAGGAAGGAGTCCTCCTTGCCGACATCCGTGCTCCCCCTGCCCTCGCAGTCGCGCCTCCGATTCCTTTGGCAGCTCCGGCCCAGCCACCGGCCTGTCGTGTTCCTCAACGCCGTTTTTGCTGCCGCCGCCCCCCAACGTACAGACCACCCTCGGCAATCATGCCGTCCCGCATCTATGCCTCATCCTCCCGCCTTCCACGCACTTACCATCGCTGACTCTTCTCTTATCCAACCGTTCGGCTTGGGTCTCCGTGGATTTCGTTGCCTTTCCCTCCCAGTTGCATCCCATTGCCTTTCTCGCTATCTTAGCAAAACCCCCCCGTCTCTCCCTTAGAAAACCCCCCCCCCTTTCATCAGCGGCTTTCAGCCCTGGCGCGATCGACGTAGACTCCGGCGCCTCATCAGCCAGCTCCTCGCCTTTATCCGGCCCTCTCACCCCCGCCCCCCCCCCCTCCCCCCCCCCCAGCCCCCACCGCCCCACCGTCCCACTGCCCAGCGCCCCTTACCACCCCGCAGCCCCGCTGCCCAGCCACCCCGCTTCTCTCTCGCCCCGCTTTGCACGCTTTATCACCCCAGCCAGCTCCCTTTCCCCGTCTCACTGCCCCGCTCCCGCCCCCGTCCCAGCTTCCCCCGTCTCCGTCACTGCGTCCGCCACTTTCAGCACCGTCTCGCCGCCTTTCGCCTCCGGTGCTCCGCCTGCGGACGAGAGGAAACGGAGCGTCTAATTTCTCCTCCATTTGAGACTCGGCCGCGCCCTCAGGGGCGGGGGCGGCGCGTTTGTGCCTCTCCGACGCCGTGGCGCCGCCGCCGCCGCCGTCATCGCCGCGCCGCGCGGCTGCCGGAGCGAGATAACCTTGGTTCCGAGTGTTTTCCGGCGACCGCAGCCTTTTGCCAGCGCGCCCCTCACCCCTCACCCCTCGCTCCGCCCACGCCCCTCCCCTCCCCGCCAGTCCGGCTCCACGTGGCCCTGCGGCGGCACCCTCCTGATGATATCAGCGGCGCGTCCTCTGTGTGGGATGCTGCTGCTGCAGCTCCTCGCTTTCTTGCTTGTCTTTCTCTCTCGTCTTAGGCTCGATCTGTTTGTTCTCTCTGTTTTCCCCGCGAGTTCTTGTGTGTGGTATTCTTTTCTATTTTGGTTTTCCACTTTGATCTCTTTTTCATTTCAGCTTTTTTTTTTTTTTCCTTTTTTTACAACTTGTATTACGATTTTTTATAATATTTCGCTTCTTTTTATATCTGTATTGTCTTAGTTTTAATGGTCCTTACTTTTATTCTCGTACAATTTCCCGCTTTCGGTTTTTAAATGTCTCTTATTGCTACTCTTTGTGCTTCTGCACAAATATTCACATCTTCTTTAGTCGAAACATAGATTCCGCTCTTAGTTCTGACCCATATCGTGGGAAGTCTTGTGGCTGCACTCACATCATCTCCGATGTATCCTCCCTGCACCGACCAATACCCTCCGCTTCGGTCGTTATGCTCCCTCCCTCCTCCTCGGTCACAGGGCGGCTTCACCCGCCCGCGTCTTCGCACTCGCTAGCAAAGCTGCCTCCGTCCGTCTCTCTCCCTCTCCCTCATCTCTCTCGCTCTGTCTCTCTCTCGGGTTTTATCTCTGTATCTGCAGAGCTGGCGCGTTTCCAGACCGCCGACGCCGCCATTACAGCCCCTGGTAATTAGGCTCCCCCCCCCCCCGCCCCGCACGGCGTACGCCGTCCCCGTCCTCGCCCGCCAGACGCTCGCCCGCTCCATCCCGCCCCGCTCCACCCCGCCCTGCCCAACCCCGCCCCGATTCTCTCCGCCCCACTCCACTTCGCCACATTGGCCCCCCCCCCCCCCCCCCCCTCCCGCCCCCTTCCTCCCCCCCCCGGGCCCTTCCGTCCGCCACATTCCGCCCCGCTGCCCTTCCCTCCCAGCTCCTCTCCGCCCAACCCCCCCCCCCCCCCCTGCATGCACTCCCCCCACCGGCCCCACTCGTTCCTGCTTACTCCCTTCCGCTCTGTCCTGACCCGCACATCTCCACCACGCTTCTTCCTGCTTCACCTCACAGCTCTCCGTCCCCGCGCTGCACCATCCCTCACTCAACTCGTCTGAGCATCCCGCCACCCTCGTTCTTGGAGCACGCCGCCTCGCGAGGGCCTTTTTTTTGTTGCTCCAGCGCCGCCTCCGCCACCTCCTCGCACCCCTCGGCATCTCCGCTATCGGCCCTCGCGCTCTCCGCTGTGCCCTCGCGCGGTTTATCTCTCCCTCGCGCCCTCCGCTGAGGCGGCGGCGGCGGCCGGTTTTTCTCCCGCGACGCGGAGACGGCGGCGCTTCGACGGCTGTGGCGGCGACGCCCGCGGTGGGACCGCAGTGCGGGCTGGCGGTGCGGGCTCGTTCGTCTGCGGGACCTATCGGCAGCCGCCCGCAGCGCCAACACCTGTTCCCAGATGTGCGATAAGGACGGCGCGCACTGCCCTGGATTACGAGCGGCGGTGGCGGCGGCGCCCCTGGGCGGGGCGACGCGCCACCGAAAGGGGGAGGGGCCGTAGCGAACCTGCTACTCGGGGACGGCTGGCGGGTTGGGAAAATGGGAATAGGAATAGAATGAGGAAGGAAGTGTGCATGTACTGAATGCTCGGTTTGGGATGGACTCACCTTGACACGAAGTGGCACCAGCAGGAATGCTTTCGCTTAGTGGGCTCGATGAAGGTGGACGGTGATGCGAGATGTTGACGAGTGATGAAACAGGTGAATGTTTAGGGCTTGACATAGTTTTGTCGAAGCTACTTTGAGTACAACTGACACCAGTAAGGGAAGCTGCGGTACAGGAATCGAGAAAGAGGGTGATGTGATGATCGACGGGGAGGAATATGTGAAGCGACTGAGGGGGATGGCGGACAGGTTGTTGGGTGAAGGGAAGTTGGACGAGGTGAGTCAGCAATAATAAGTAAGGAATACGTAAGCTTCGTTAGAACACTGACATTCATGAGTTGACCTGACGTAAAATCCTTCGTCGCGACGACGGTTGGCGAATTCAAACCCTCACGAGCCAAGTGAACTGTGGGGAGAGGGGGAAACCCTGCGGCTACGGCTGAGACAATTACAGACGCGAACGCCACAACGTACTGCCCACTCCAGTCCACCGTGGCTTTTCGCGCACGTCGGGTCTCGGGTTCGGCGCTACGCGGCTTATCGTCCAAAGCCTCCGGTTCCCAATAGCGACGCGCTGTTCCGCCCTAATCTACGGCCCGGCCCCTGCGTGCCGGGCGCGCGAAAGGTGCCGCCCCTAAGTTCCGGAGCAGGCGCAGGTGTCGCTGTAGAACCGCTACGTGCTCGCGGGATCCTCTCGGCCGGGCTGAGCCACGGCGCCGATAAGCGGCGCCTGTTTTAATGGAGCCGCAAGGGTACGCATTCGCTAAGTAAATGGAGCACGTCTGAAGGAAACGCTGGTGTGAATCTAGTATTCGCGTTACAAAATTAGGCTGTAACAATTAGCTGCAATTCAATTATGCTAGGTAGGTACTTTTTAACTACGTACGAATAAGAATAAACGGTTGTCTGCTACCTCGAAGTTTAAAGAAATTACATTTTTACCTCGTGTTTCTGCATTAGGTTAAATTTAGAACAGATAGTTATGTCGTTTGTGTTAGATCTAGTACATATTGCACATAGTAGCATGCACTTAATATAAGTTGGCTTTATCATAAATAGCTGAGATTTATTTTTTCATGTATGCGCTCGGTAGAAATACTGAAAAGTCACAAATCGAAGAAACACAAATGAGTACTGGGCTAGCGAAATGTTGAAACGTTATCGACAGAGGATTAATAGAATTGAAATTATCTTTTTGTTAAGGACGATTCGGAAACTAGTAAATCTTTTTATCGATCCATTCTTATGCGACATTCGGAGCGAGTTTTGGCTGTCTTGTTAAATTTCTTTCGCTATTATGAAAATATTAAAGGAAGCGTTTGCGGATGAAATATAGTACCGGTTCACCCGGCTCGCGTCTAGATCAAAGAAAAATGGCCATGTAATTTTGAAAACTTGTCTCGTGGACAGATGTTAGATTCTGCGAAAATTTTATGCTCTTGTGTTCTCTTTTTAAATTTTTATGAGTTTGCAGTGTTTCCCTTCAGCTCCCGAACGTAAAGATTAATGAAGAGGGCGGTGCGACATCTTGATGTCGACAAAATTCACTGCTGTTCACTGCTCATAACAACATAATAATTCAATACAGAATAAAGAAAACAGAAAGAGAGTGGGTGTCGAGAGACATTAGCCGCCGGTTTAGCATGTGAAAACTGCCGAAAAATGGAACTACATGAATAATGAGAATTGCTATTAATGAGTCATAGAATGATGGAAATTAATTGTTAATAAACCTAAAATCTACTCAACAGAATACCATTTCCATGTCCCATAATTCGTTAATATATTATACTCCGTAATCTGAAGGTTTAATAAAATTGAATAAAAATGAATTTTCTTTCTGCAAACAAGAATATTCAATATGTTTAATTTAGACCTTCACTACATCTTCACATATTTTAAAAAAAGGGAAGATAATGTCATAAAATATGTAATAATTGTAAAACCAACTACAATTAATACGTGTTTTTTGCTAGTAGATTATTTTATTTCCTAATATTTAATATGATGTGTATTTCACTAATTAATTGATTTAATCTTCTAACATCAGTATTTAGATGAGATGCAGAATCAGTGTTGCAATCGCGAATTGCGAAACCTAAATAACAGCATTTAACAAATCCTGTTGCTTAATATTCGAACGTGGGTCTCAGAATGAACATACAAGAAAGGTTTCTTTGAAAATGTCCCAAATCGTTTATCTTCTCTGTGAAAACTTTGCAGTCGACATTGCAGGCACAACTGCTAATCCTCTGTCGGCGCTAACATTAGTCTTCGTTGCAGATCGTCAGGTGGTGAATCCTGTTGGTGTGCCCCCAACAGGGTGTATACAAACGGGTGCCGACACATCGAAACCACAAGGAGATCAAACTGTTACTAATGCCCTTCCTCTTAATCACATATAATCAAGATTCTCTCGTGTGCTTTCCGACATATCTTTAGTGTTCATGACACGTGCAACAGGTTTCGATTTTCGATTGTTTCAATGTACGAATAAAAACAATATATTGGTTCAATATTAAAGACATCCGAGATTTGACATCAAATATGCGTTTTTCACGTGTATATTCGTATTGATGAAATGTCGTTACGCACGCTTTTCAGTATGCGTGCTTCTGACTATATATTTTAATAAGCACAAAGAACATTTGGGAGTGGAAGAAAAGCTGGCGGTCCCATATTAAAGATATGTCTGCTACTATGGAAGAACAGTTATGTTGCGCCTATTTAAGAGAGATGTGATATCTGTTTCTGGACTGGATGAGTATGATGCCCTTAAACTCCATACGTTTTTTAAAAAACGAAGTCGCAATTGTCGACGTAGGTGTCCGGCGGCCGACGACCGCTTGCCGCATCCCGTACAGCCTCCCATCACCCCGCCCCGCCCCGCCCCCGCCACGCCACGCTACGCCACGCCACGCCCGCCCCGCCCCCCCCCGCTCCGTCCCTCCCTCCGCGTCCCGCCATTCCCCTGCTCGCCCCGCCCCTCTTCGCGCGGTTATATCGGGAGCGGCGCTCCTGTTACTCCGGGCGAGAAATAGCCGCCCGTAGTGGCGCGGCGGGGCGTGGCGGCGCAGGCAGGTGCGCTGCCCGCGCTCCGCAGCCACGACGCTCGACCAGAGAGCAGCCAGTTACTTCCCGCCGATTTACGTCCACTTGTCGGGAGAGTTCCAACTGCGCGGTTTCGTACGGGTTGTGGGCCGCTTTTCTCTCCGAAACCTATTTTCATATTCTCGAAAATCTCCATCGTGCCTTCAATTGACATAGAGTGATGGTTCAGGGCATCAACGAATGTCACTGCAGTCCCTCTGACTGAGAGGTCCTAAGTTCGAGTCCCGACGGTGGCAGGATTTTCTACACTAGCTTCTCAGCTAGGTCGAATTCAGTCGCCGTGTGTCACTGTCACCTCTCGAGGAAAAATACACTACACTTACGGGATAATAATCCTAGTAGTTGACATGCCCGGAATCGTTAACAATCAATCAATCGTTCAATTGTTACCTTTTCTCAACAATGCCTGTAAAGTATCCTGTGGTGAATCTCGTCTCTATCTCATCATAGAAGCATAGTGAAATATATCTCCCCTAGCGAAACCCCTTATTATATCCTCCCTAATAGTAATGCATCTTGTCAACGCATGTGTAGTAGCTTGTGTAGTTCTCCTCAACGTCTGAAGGGAATGGTACCAGGCAGGACCATCGGGTGAGAGGATGTGAAATGCCTGTTGTCAGGTTGCCCTACGCTGTATCCTGTTACCCTACAACTCTTGGAAGCCGCGAATCTCAGCGAGGAGTTTCCAATGACACAAAGATGATTCGGGGCTGTTAGTTCCTTCTTCTCAACACTACATGAAAATGACCTAAGAAAAAGGCATTGAAAAAATTCCCTCAAGAAATGCACTTACTTTATCATTGACACACCAAAATAATATTTGTAGATTCACTTTAGTGGTCTGTTTAATTAACTGATTAAAACAACTCATTTTAGGGGAATATATTATGATTACTATTATTATTGTTATTATTAACATGCAATCTGGTTTAATATATATTTATGTTTTTAACTATTAAAGTTTTAGTTACAAAGTATTTCAAAGACTCCAAAATAAATGAATATCGATTGTCTAATAATAGACTTTTCAACATCAGAAAACGACATTTAACATCGGCGATGCAACAGGAGCGAATTTAAAAAATTGTGGTATAAGAAGCCTCTCACGCCTCAACCACTTGGCGGAATGACTTGCGATGTGAACAGAACTCACAGCGCACATTTCGGTTTCTAGTTTAGATGCCTCGAATTTTTATTTGTGAATTAATACAAATCTCCTTTCTGTATTAAGCGTTATTCTTTGTCAATATTTTTTTCAATGTAAAATGTAATGCTTGATTTTCAATATGTATCTGTTCATTATAATTAAATTTTATCTTAAAACGTTTTACATGAATGCCGGTCATAGATTAAATAAATAATGTAGTTTTATTGGTGTTTTGAATGTGTAATTTTATAGAACAATAAAACTTAATTTTGTTTCCTCTTCCTCGCCAGTTCCGAGAAATGAAAGCTCTACATGGGTGAATAAAACTAGTTAATGTGTTTGTTTATTAAACAATAATTGTTTATTAAATTTGTATGGATAATTCATTCAAAACGTAATGTGTTTAAATTCATACAGACATGAAAGCCATATCTGAAAATTTCGAAATTCCAGAAATCACTTGCCTTCTTTCGTTTTTATTGTTGCTCTTGAAAGGTTCAAAGAATCAATCTGATAAATGATTGTAATCCGTAAATAAATGATTATCATAATAATAATAATAATAATAATAATAATAATAATAATAATAATAATAATAATAATAATAATAATAATAATAATGTGTGATATTTTCAATACCTAACTTATTTTAGAAACAAAAGACGTGAACACGTTTAGGCTAATTGTAACTTTCCACGCTGCGGTATTCAGTAATGAAATCATTAACTTATACACTGAATAAAAAAAATTGCTAGATACAGGGATGCAGAAAGCCAAGTACCGTGTTGCTGTTAGTATTTTGTTTCCTCTCCGGGTCGGCAGGCCGTGATGTAGATCCGCAAGTCTTGTACAGAGCTAAAAAAAATATGACGCATGTCGACGCATATTTGCTGACATCAGTGGCACAGCAACCGACTGTCGCTGTTACGTCAGAGCAAGTCGTTCAAAGCAGAACCCGGAATGTTTCCGCATCCAAAATGGAGCATTTCTTCTATCTCTGTGATGAAATGCGTTTAACTTCTCTTCGAAAGGAGAGCAGGGACTAAACCATAACATGAAACGTATTTTATGAAGCACCGTTCGTTCAACGGAATAATTTGTTGAATGTGCGCAGAGCAAAACAGCCTATAAAATGATTTACTGGGATGAAGGTGCAATGAATTACACGTACGATTGACTGATAATTCTCTTCACGTATTTGTATGATAACAGTGACTTGCGGTCAACGTACTTGTAATTAATTCATCTGCTGGTGAAGTACATGACGAAAAAAATAATTGTTTTACAAATCATATATTACAGGAAGTATTTATTTTTTGGGAACATTTTTCTCTTTTTTCTATGTTTGGTGATATCGACCAAGTAATTTCATTGCAATGAAACGCGGGCTCAAAAAGATGTGCAAGACGACAATATCATTAAGGGTTCTCCTGCGGTGACTGTGTGTGAAAAACAAACCGCGTCTGGGGATCGTTCGCGTGTGGCCCGAGGCCGCCGCTCTGGTCAATGGCGGCGAGCGTCGCGACGCCCACGGCGCTGCCCGCGCTAAGTCAGCACGCGCTAAACGGACGCGGCGCAGACGGGCCCGGGCCCGCGCCGCCCCGCCCCGCCCGCCCCGCCCGCCCCGCCCCGCCCGCGGCCCCGCGCCGCCCCGCCCCGCCCGCCCGCCCGCGCCGCCCCGCGCCGGTTCCCCGCGCCGGTGTGCTCCTGGTAGTCCGACACCCGTAGCCTGCGTTCCGCACGGTGCTGCATCGACCTCTTCTGACCCGTACCTTGTAGACTCCGCCGGCCAAGACCCTACCCAGTCACCGCCACTCACCACGCCCCCCTGCAGCTTTCGTCTGTTCTCTCCGCCCACTCCTCCCAACTTACAGCAACAGACACTTCCCCAGGCTTTTCTATATCTCTCTCCCCTTAGCCATACACCCCTCCCTACACCCTCTCCCCATGAACCCCTTTCATACACCCCGCCCCAGACTATGTCCCTGCTCTCGCCCCAGACTCCGGGTCAGATTTCGCTGGAGATTCCCAGACTCTGACCAGATCCCCACATATCCTGCCCCCTGGCTACTAACACAGCAACTACCACAAACCTTTTCTCAGACCTTGCCCTTGGCACTCTTGCTCTTTTCCTACTCACCTCTTCTTGCTCCTCTTCTTTGTCTTCTTTGCCATTGGCTCTCGCGGATATACTCATCCAGCCCTGATTCTCCCCGGTTAAGCTGGTTCACACTGGCCTGCATTATCCCTCCCTCGCTCGTTACTCAGATGGCTGCTCTCAGACTCCACCGCCCCTCATACCTCTCTACCTACCATGTCCTGGACTTTGACCAGACACGTTTCTCCCTCTGTTCCAAACCTTACCCCCACAACTCCTCCCAATATCAACCCAACCTGTCGCTGACTCACTCGCTTCTCATCCAGGTACTTACCAACTCATCCATCCGCCCACTTCCCAACACTTGGCACTACTTCCTAGCATTTTTTGTTTTCTTTGCTGATGTCTGTTCCTTGTGCCATTGCCAACCGGTACTATAAACATAACCATTACGGATACCAGGGCCTCTTAAAGGTGAATCGGCGGTCAGATGGCACTGATTCCCCTTAAGTTAGTTTAAAAATTTTAAAAATATGGAATCAAAAAATTCGCGATCTAATGATAAGAGGGACAATCTCACTGAAAATTGTAATTCTCGAAGGTGTTGCATTTAAAGAACTATTTATAAAGAAAAACGAGTGAATAGAGTATTGATACAAGTTACTACTAATTTATTTAGGTACTACAAGTAGCAGTCTCATAATCATATACCGGTAACATTGAACTAAATAACGAGAGACACTCATAGTAATGCTTGAAAATATTTCATTAAATCGCATTTTCTTACCAAATACCAAGCAGCCTCTTGGAGACGAAACAACTTTTAGGGCTCCAGACTAATTAGTTATAGTAGAAACTCATTTTTAATGGTATATTTTAACTTTAAAAAACATTAAAGCCAGCACCTAACAGATATAACAGTCTTAAACCCATTCTGTGGTAGTCCAAAGCATTACTCTGCAGCAACTCTGTAGCTATTGCCTTTAGGGCTATATCCCGGCAGTCCGTGCTCCTGCAGCCCGGTGTCAGAAATATCCGGAGGAAGTATTCTGGTTAGATTCAACGTCGAAGGGTAAATAAACGAGACTCGTAAACACGTCGTGTCTGTATTTCTGCGCGTGGACCCGGTGTGTGGCGTGGGCGAGCAATAATTAGCGGATGTTGCCACTTTCCGCCAGCTCGGAATTGAGTTACGGCTTTGCTGCGTCCTCTTCTGTGGCTGCATTACCTTCAGGGTACGTAGGCCCCTCAGGCACATTCGCGATTCGGGGTAGACGTAGAAGAAGCGTTGCTTCTAGGAACGAGTCTACTTATCGCCTGCGAAATTGCACGAGGAAGAAAGGAAAATGGAAAGCCGCAGATACATCGTAAATCAGGCAAATGAGGGGGAGACCTGTCAACTCGAAATAAACAGCAAATCGATACGCTAAGTTGCGGCATTTCTGAAAGCTTTACCATGAACCATAAATATTTCTTTGATTTTTTTTTCTTTATCTCTCGTCTTTTCTTACACATTCTTTACCGTCAATCTCCAACAAGCTGGAAAGTTCTGTCCATAAAACCGCTTTTGTCCCGTTGGAAGCAAAAGAGGCCGTGAAATACGAGCCGGGTCAAGTGCTGGCGGCGTATGCTTCCCGCGGTTCGAACACTCGACCTCTTCATAACTTCCGCATTGGGTTTCGCGCGTGGCCTCGCTGTAATGGAAGACGGGGTAGTTAACAGCTCGCAAATTGCCCTCCGAGGAGGCGGTGGCGGAGGGAGAATATACGCGCGACGTGTGCTGAGGCGTCGCGGCGAACGGTGTCGTAAAGCGACGTGTTTGCGGCGCCGCTCCCAGCGGGTGGCTGTGTGGGGAGGAAGGGGTGGGGAGAGGGAAAACAAGAAGCCGGAGGGTCCTTAACAACGGAAGGTTTACAATGAAATGCCAATAATTTATTTTGCTTCAAATACGCTGCTAAAAAGATTACAACGTTCGTAATAAAATTCTACTGAGAAAACGTCTTTTTCATTGTGATCAAGAGTCAAAATGTCTGTAAGGGATGTGAAGAACTTGAAATATCTCGTCTGTGCACTTACGTACTATCTCTGGAAACACTGAAAAGAAGGATCTAAATATGAGAGATGAAATAATGAAATCGAACGTAGGATAAATTAATATAATATTTTATTAATTAAATTCTGTAAAGCGAGTAAATATAAATATCGATAATAATTTTGTGTTCCAAGCCATAATTATTAATATATTTTATTCTTAATACGAAACACATTGCTAGTATATCTTAGAAATAACGTACAGGTTACCCTCAGTGTCGAAGAATTGCGTCCGAATCGCCCACACGCGTCGGTCGGCGCTTGCGTTCGCGACGAGCGCTTGCCCGGCGCCAGCGCACCGACGCCAGCGACGCCCCGCGACGCCACCGCCGCCGCCTCTGCTGACGCGCGAAGGACGCGTCTATTTCGGGCGGTGCGCCCCAAAAAACGCGGCCGCAGCGTCGCGCAGCGGCAGCGGGGGGCGGCGGCCGCGTTAGACGGCGACGTGCAGTCGGCCCCCGGCCAGCGCCCCCTGGGGGCGCCCCACGCCGACGTCAGAGGTGGACGCCCCGCCCCCGCCCGCCATGTCTCTCCCCCGTCCCCGCCCCGCCCCGCGCCGCCCGCCCCCCGTTCCGCCCGACCCCGCCCCGCCGCGCCGCGCCCACCGCCCCGAGGGCGATCTGCCGTTGGAACGGGTGCGTCAGGTAGGATTAGAAGCGTAATACGATTTTATTAAATTAAATTCCTTAAACCAACATGTAAATTTATATACCGAAAAAATGTTTTTTTTATTCCCAAACACACTTGTTGACTTTTTTTCTTAAAATGGATTTTTGAATATGAAATATTGTGATTATGAATTTCGTACGCTACTTGTTGGCACAGAACGAAATAATGTACAGGTCACCCTCAGGGTCAAAGAATTGCGCCTCAATTGACCACACTAGCCGGGCAGCGCTGAGAACGAGAGGATCAGGTGGAATGATGCGGAGGATGAAGTAGAGAGAAATGATCAAGTTGGTCGAATCGATCAACAAAACTAATCGAACGTGTTCAATGAGATTTGCAAAAACTTCGGTCGTATAATAACATATCTGCGATTTTCTTTGTTGTACATAAAAAGTAATAGCAATCCTTTTTACGTTGTTGCCTCCGGAAAACCGGTTGTATATACTTTTTACGAAATGAGTTATGAACATATTAAAGAACGAGAATCCACTTTCAATGTAGTTATAATTAGTACCTTAATTATAACTTGATCATACCTTCACTGTAATACAGGCATTTGATCTATACAAAAACTAATTATTTGAGTGTGTTTTATATTTCTCCTGTAAAATGGCATTGATTCCTCATGGCGTTTTAACGACAGGGTAACAACAATATTCTATTATCATTGAAGGTTTGTCTACAACTGAAACATTTGACTGTAAAACAATTGAAAATAAAACGAATCATTGCGAAAGCACACTTACGCACTGTACTCTATAGTGCAAGTGATTTGATTTTAATGTGATTTGTGAAAACCCAAAGGAGTCTTTTCACAGGTAAATAACATTTTATGAATTTGTTTTCTGGCTTCAATCTCTTCATAATTACATTCCCATTTTTTTTAAATTGACTATTTAAACATTTCCCTCATTAAATTCTCTGCTCACATAGTGAAGCTGAGAAGAATTTAGTAAGATTAATTATATTCTTAAGAAAAGATAATCAATGTACCATTGACTAACTTACGATAATGATCGTATTACAAGAAACTGAACTAAACCGATTATTCCGTTCCGATTTTCAATTGTGACTACGTGATTCTATCCTCTCTCACAACCGTCGCACAAAAAAGAGAGACGAGAACAATAAAAAATAGCACGCAAAACGCAGCCTGGCACGGACTGCGCGCAGAGAAACCGCGACAAGCGCCGGAAATTGCGCACTGACAACTTTGACGGGTCGACCGCATGTCCGATCACGCTCTACGCCGCTCCGTGCTCTCTTTATGAATGCAAGTAGTAATTAGCGGCAATTACGACTTTCGCGTCCAAACATCGTGCGGGGAAGTGTATAATGGAATAACCTGCGCGCTAAAATTATTCACGCGCCATGCTGCGTTACGGGGCGGTCGCCGGCACCGTGAATCGCTGCGGGTCGCCGGCCGCGCACAGTGGGTGCGAATGCGATTTTAGTGTCAAAAAATGTCCAGTTGGTTGATTGGTGTGAAGAAATGCAGATGCACCTAGAAACATAGCGGTAATTTCGCAAGGAGTAAGTGGCAATAGTATTGTGTCGTTTAGTACATTTCAAGGGGCGGCCATGGTTTAAATTTTCAAATGAATCTCATTCTCTATTCTTTTTCTGCAAAATGTATTTCCTCAATTCACATGTAATAAACACATTTCTCATTTCCCCACTTGCATTGAAGGTTTTAATTGATTAATTGGTTAATGATTCTGGGCGCATCAACCACTAAGGTCACAAGTCCCGTTATTTTAGTGTATGTTTTTATCGCGGGAGGTGACTTCCCACGCTGGTTGGCGATATCTTACGCCAATGTGCATGTCGGCTATCGGGGTTTTCCCCAACCAGGTATCTCCCACCAGCGAGGCATCCTCCCCTCCCAGTCGAGACAAAGAGTTAGTTGTTACAGGTACTCGTCGGTTTGTGGTGCCACAGCACAACCATTTTATTGTTTCCGTATCTCCATCCACTTCTGGCCCGCGGGATTCATATTACTGTAAATGTAGAACTTTTAGCGGCAAAATAATGTTGATGGGTCGATGGGTTAGGTCAGGAGTTTGCGCTATTCTTTGCCTCTTGTTACAGTTAACACTCGTGTCATCAACACCATTACTCGCCTCCTACTGTAGTTAAGCGTAACCTGAAATTTAGTCTTTTGAAGAAATGGGTCCTGTTTCTGATGACATGGTTTTCTTATGTTGAACGTATTGTGTGCATTGAAAACACGAATTGGAGCATCATCAATCAGGCACGTGCATTGATTCAATCTAAAATTTCGAGTCACGGTCTCTTCGAAAAAGAAGAAAAAAGTTTACACGTTCAATTCTATCGTGCCTGTGTATTTTTAGAAACAATGTACAACCAGTCTCAAATAAATAAAAAGAATATGGCTATTACACTACGCTAGTGGCCGATAAAAGGGTAGAAACTAGTAGTTCACTCGTTTGTAGACACTCATAGCATCGAAATTGCGGACATTCGTTTTAACATTTGATCAAGAACGAACGTTCCCCCGAATAGCATTTTCTGCCATAGCCCAGTGGCGCCATCAGTGGCACCGGCGCCCGATTACAACATGCGGCGCGTCTTTTCGCGTTGATATTAGGGCGTGGCGCCGCCATTGGAACCCGGCTGCACATCAAAGGGGCGCGCCGCACCGCACGCGGAGATTGACCTTTGATGCGTTCACAATTGGGAGAAACAATTGCGAACGATTCGCTTTCCGAAACGCCGGGCGCGCGGCAACGAGTGTTTGAATACCGAGTGTTCTATTGCATTTGCACGCAAACTGCGTTGAATCAGAACAACTAGGTGGAACGAATCGTCATAGCAGGGAGGAAAAGTACGGAAATGGCACGCAAATGGAATGGTGTTGGCAAGGAATTTTAACTACAAGTGTAATGGTATAGCGGGGACAGATTTGCAATCAACAGATATTTCTGGAAGTGGACAATTAGATTCAACAGCTCTTTCGCTGTAATGGAGTGTTCATGCATATCAGCGTGCGAAAGGATTTGTTGGGAATACTAACTGCGGTAGAATAGAGGACAACGGCTCTCCCAATAGTTACGATTGCTGATACTGTTACTCCCGTGTGTGTGGTTTGAAATAAATTCTCTTCCGGTTGTAGGAATGGATATGTAAGAAGAGGCATCTAGCGTAGTGATCATAGAATTGTGATTCTGAACTTACATTAATTCGGATATATGAAAAACAATTGTTTTCTCAATTTATTTTGAACGTTTCAGTTATTACTGTGAGCCTTTCTACTTTCTTTGAACTGCATCTAATTTTAATTTCGTATTTATTTTTCGTTTCTTTACCTTTTTTAATTGGACCCTATATTCATTGAAAACTGTTAATATTCTCTTGCCTCTTATTTATGTTTGTGGCTCAAGGAATGATATTGTTTGTTGTCTCTTTTGTGAGAAATGTATAAAATTTTTAGCCTCAGATATTATACTCGTTGAAATCTAGTTATCTTTCGATGAATCGTGACAGAATAATTGTTTTGAATTCTATAACCCCGACAGAAAATCTGATCCCACAAATTTTCATTTATTCCCTCATTCCTCACCCAAACTCTCAAGCTCGTACGTTATGCGTCTTCTACCAGTAACCACAAAATACGATTCTGCCTTCACTTCTGTTACAGCTGCGATAAAAAGACCTATGATCCGAGGTAAAAAGGGTATTTTTAAAATCACCGCAGTTTATATACTCGGAAAAGAAAATCGTAAATTGATCACCGTTTGGCTGCGGTAAACCGGAGCGCAAGGCAAAGCTGTTGGTGGAGCACTTTTTCATGTGCGGGACATGAAACTGGCGCCGGGCGGGCAGAGAGGAAGCCACCTCGCCCTTTGCTGTGTTTGCCTCGGCGGTATCAAAATGTCGTGTGGCACCCATGGGAGCATAAAATGTTTTGTGTATAGATTTAGCGACGTTGGTTCTCAGCGAGTAAAGTTGGAGCGTGTTTGCTTTGTATTATACAAGGTAATCCTTCTTCGGTGAAATGCGCTTGTAAACAGACTTTTTGCGTCTTTCGTCTTGCTCGGGTTCGCCGAGTTTCGGTTATTCTCCGCTCTCTTCTTTTTTGATGTACCGATTTCTGTTCTCATCTTTCTGAGAGGTTTTGTTTCGCAGTTTAAGCAAATCCATCTCAAGCCAAGACCTGACCTCGTGCTTTAGGTGTAGGTCGCTCTAGAAATGAGTAGTGAAAATGCGTAAAATTATCTCTGATCAAATATAAAATAATGTAGCTCTTCTGAGTGGTAAACTTAAACCTTCAAATGGGTTTCATATCACAATTTTAGACAACACGATCACAAATGTGTGTGTTGTATGTTGAAAAATAGACACCTTACGTAGAAGAAAAACTGCAAATTATGATTTGCTGTTGTGAATGGCTCATTATGTGTAATTTAAACATCATTAAGATTGCTTATGAGTAAGAACTACAAACCAACTCAATTTTAATGCATTTTTTAACTTCTCGAATTCTGTGATAATTTTGTGGTACATTACTTGGCTATTGTGGAAGGTTGTGTTACGAAATAAAATAGCGGAGAGAGCAACTTATGATGTTTTTGCGAAATTAATTTTGCAGAAACTTTCACAGTGAGGTACAAGTCCACGCCCATGGACTAACGTTTATTTTTACCGGAAACAGTCCAAACGTTTGCGAGAACACACGAACCTGGCCTGTGCGATCTCACCGTATCCAAACTAATCACGTGTGTTCCCCGGCCCTTCCCTGCACCCGTCAAAAACAAACAGCGGAACTTTTATTCGTGAAAGCCCGGAACGAAAAAAAGGAACGTGTTAACTTTTGTACTTGAGTCAACATCCACCGCATGGTCAGCGTAGTGCGTCTGCCGTCCACCAGAGCGTGCGCTTGTGGACGTTGGTTCGCGAGTCAACAACTTCGCTGACGTGTGTGTACGTATGTGTGTATATTGTTTTATGTTGGCCTTTGGGCCGAAGGTTGGGCTTCGGGTATTAGTTTATAGAGAATCTAAATTAAATTTTGGGTCTCGCTTGGGTGACGTCGATAGTGTGCCGTGGGCCTGAGAAAGGGAGAAAGGATTTTCGACGTGATGTGTGTGTCTTGCGTGGTAAAATTTCTGTGACACAAATTTCAATAGTGTATTACTCACGATAGAAAGTATGTACATATTAATTGGAAGTAAAAAATTGAAACGTGAAACAATATTATAAAATATTTTAAACAGTAAATTAGTTAAATTAATAAAATGAATATCATTTTATGAAAACCTGTCAAACATGAAAATAATTATTAATTTGAAAATTTGTTTTGGAATATGTTATTGGTTTACGGGACCTTGCTTTTATTTCTATTTTAAGTTTATTTTTATTTAGATTTAAACATTACGACACTGTCCGGTTAAACTGTTTAAAACGAAAACAATTTGAGAAAAAAAAAAGAATTTTACTATTATATTTCTATTATATCTTTATTGTAAGCGGCACGGTGGTGGAAGTTATCGATCAGCCTTGATGAGTAAACTCTACAGAAAGTTGATATTATTCAGTATGCAGAACCATTTATCACGCATAAAACAAGCATACCCTTCCACCACTCGATAATGAGAAAACATCCTTTCTGCTAGCATGTGAAAACTGTCGTCACTTGTGAACATCCATCGACTTAGGTCCGGATACAATAAAAATATCTTGCTCATGGAATAGGTACATAAACTTCAGGAAAGCATGTAGATGGCTGACAGGACGAGCAACAACTGTGAGGAAAGATAAGTTTAGTGTGAGGATTTATGTTTCCACGCCGTTTTTAATCCCAGATCATTTTAAACCTGCCGTTTGTATAAACCAATGCGTTATATTTAAAGGCGGAGTATTGTCAATCGAATTTGATTATTTTAAACTCCTCTCGTGTATCTGTTAAAAAAGATTTAAAACGCTTTAGCTATACTTTTGGTGTAACGAGAGTTTTATACTAACATATAAAATTGATGAACAATTCATCTTTATTTATTAGAACCAATTTTAGTCTCATCTTTTGGTCCATCCGTCAACTTCCCTAGATTGGTTGTCAACTTCTCACTTATTTCCGTGAGTTCGATGAAACTATACACTATTATTGAAACTATATTTTAACTAGTGCAGAAAGAAATTATATTTTAACACACACTTGCAATAGCTTGATATCTACATAGACGAAGCTCTTCGCGAGTGGAAGACCAGATTAAAATTTTATAGTTTAGACTTAACGAGAACAAAATTATGGACAATACTTTTTGCAGATGACCAAGCAATAATAGCAGAAAGAGAAGATATATTACAAAAAGCAACTCATGAACTGCAGCGGATAATGTCAGAATATAATCTGGAAATATCGGACACCAAAACGAAAGTGATGGCATTCCAAGGACGATACCCGGTACGCTCAAAAATTGTAGTAAATAATAAAACTGTAGAACAGATACAGCACTTCACATTCCTGGGAGCAGACATATCATTTTATGGCGAAATCGACATAAATAAGAAAATAGAACGATTCAACCAAATGAATGGTACCATAAGAAGAACACTCAGTTCAAAAGTGAGAAGAGACACTCTCATCAAATTTTAT
This sequence comes from Teleogryllus oceanicus, assembly GCA_964035755.1. Taxonomy (NCBI): domain Eukaryota; kingdom Metazoa; phylum Arthropoda; class Insecta; order Orthoptera; family Gryllidae; genus Teleogryllus; species Teleogryllus oceanicus. Next base: position 127,402,590 of record CAXIVR010000003.1, on the reverse strand, counting down.
AAAGTTATGTCAATACCAACTTGCTTGTATGGGAGTGAAGTGTGGACAATGACAAAAAAAGATATCTCAAGACTGCAAGCAGCAGAAATGAGATTTCTTAGAGCGGTAGCGGGATATAGTCTCCTAGATAGACAAAGAAACACAAAAATCCGAAATGAGCTAAACGTAGAATGTCTCATAGAGAAAGTCACCAACTACAGACTCTCTTGGCAAGAACATCTGTTGCGAATGAACAACGACCGCATTCCTAAACAAATGGCAAATTATCAACCAAGAGGAAAGAGAAACATAGGACGTCCAAGAATGCGTTGGAAGGACCAGTACTAAGCGACGTAACAGGCATCATCCCTAAATACTTGAAGATAAGAAGAAGAAGAAGAACTTGCAAAAGCAAAAATGTTGTTGCAGCTGCAGATATAACGTCAACTTTGAGAAATTGCGGAGTATCATAATCAGATATTTACATTTTCAGTCAGGATCATGCAGTTTCTTTGTTTATTATTATTATTATTATTATTATTATTATTATTATTATTATGTATTTTCCTCGAATTTCCGGGTATCTAACGAACCACTGACACCTTTCACGTGACCAGGGTCTGCTTCGTTTACCGTCAATTTACGTGCGTATTTGTAATTAGTTTTAAAGAGTTGCTTTCATAGGTTTAAAATGTACGATGTTGAATACTTCTGTAAACTCGCGCGAAATGGTGTTCCATTGCGAACGCTGCACTTCCTGAAACACGGCAACCATTTTCGGGAGCGCATTCCTCCTCCACACAAGCAGCAGTCGCCGCAAGACCCCGCCCACCCCCGCCCCCACCCCTTCGCCTTCCACCGGCGCCAAGGCGTCTCGCAGCTGCCCGAGGCGGCGGCCTTCGCATTTTTCCTTGCGAGGAATGGCCATGTGACGTCACCGGCCACCCACCCGTAAACAATTGCCGCCGCCACTGCGCCGCTCACTGCTCTATATTCCTCCGCTAAGTGCCCGCATCCGCCAGCCCAACAGTCGATGTCGCCTCAAGACTCGTAGGGGGGACCCCGTTTTTTGACGACATTCGAGAAGGAGTAAGCGAAAGATAAGTACTCGAGATTCGAAGGTGTACCGAAGGAAATTGAGGCGAAATGGTCGTCAAGGGTGACAAAGTGAAGGGTGATTGATTTCGTCGATTGATTTTATGATTGTTTTAGTCGAATAATCCTTCTCTAATACAGGTCTATTCCCACTTTTCTTGAAGGAAAACTGTGAATATATTCAACTGATTTCTTATGATATTTTATTAATTAATGTGCTTTAAATACAAACACATGTATGTATAACATGTAATGGCATTACTTGATACTATGTGGCATGGCACAAACCCTTAAACCAATACAATACCTACACCCTGCCGCGTTCTAACATTTCGATTTCAGTTACTCACCCCAAATGGTATCTTCATCGCATCAAAGCCACGAAAAAGAGACCACAAGGTATGGCAGAGGGAAAAATAATCTGAAAGAGGGTAAAACCTGTCGTGAAATGACGAGCACGTACGATATACGAAGAGAATTATTCGGTTGTTCAACTTTATTGAACACAACGCGAGTCCCCGCCGTGTGCGCTCCAGCCCGCGCTGCGAGGGGGAGCCCTGTGTCCATCCCTCAAGCGGCGGCGGCGGCGGCGGCCGCGGCGGTGGCGGTGGCGCGTTATAAAGCAGCCCTTACAGATGTCTGTATTTTTGGTTTCGACAGATCAATTACTGTGCGCGGGCTGCGCGATACGTTACTCGCGTAAGCTCGCTTGTCAGCGACATGTCAAAACGCCGAGCGGGGCGGGGCTATTCTGGCGGGGCTTTCCGACAAATACGACGCCGGATCGGGCGGGGGGCGTCCGAGGGGACGGAGGCGACTCGGGGATGGGCCGGCAGGGCAAGTGATTCAAATCTTTATTTATTGCGAGGGCGTTTATATACCCGCAAAAAAAGAAGAAAAAAAGGGTGACCAGCACGCACTCGCATCGTCGCAGTTGGCTCAGGCGCCCGAACGCAAAAAAGAAAAAAATGAAGGCGTTTCCGAGTAACAGAGTCATGTATCATCGTTCGGCGAAGGAAATACCTTCAAAGAGGTCACCGACTGCGGTATTCTTCGCCCGAATTGAACTGTGCAGAAAGGAAATAAATGCAATGGCTAGAAGCTTTCTTCAACGGTTGTCGGTGAGCGATTTTATTTTTTCGAAAACGAGAGCACGAGGAGGAGAAGTAGAAGAAGAGGGGAAAAGAAAAAGTGTAGCGAACGACGAGGGGAAAAGTCTCTTTTCGCTGGAAGGCGGCGACGCAACGGCAGGATAGGGGAGAATTTGTTGAGGGTGAGGTAATTTGATACGCGAGCTGTTCATTTCTTTAAAATTAATATAGCGGTTCTTCGGCGCGGCGGAAAATTAATAAACAAACGCTGTGTAAACACAAGTTTTAATAAGCTGTTGGTAGTTTCTACGTAATAGAATTCTCATGGTGAGCAAAGTGATTAGGAATATATGCTAATTTTTTGCTCCTCTTCTTGTACGCGCCGCGAGGAAGAGAAAAGCAGGCTGATTTGAAAACGTGACGCACCAGAACAACGCTGTGCAAATAATGTCTCAGGAAGTAAAAAATCAGAGAAGGGAAACAGTTAAAGAACTAAAATAATTTTTGCAGGGTTTGGACAGTAAGGTTTGTGTCGCAAGAGAGCACACCTTCGAGATGAAACCCTTTCGCTGGCGGTTGGTTTTCTGCCAACTGGTTTGTGTTTAGTGTATGTACGTGGCAGTTTCGTTACCTGTTTATTTTTAGTTTCTTGTATTTGCAGGCGCACGTGTGTATCTGAGTGCTAGTGAGGTTCTATTTGCCTCGGGAACTTCCTGGGCGAGCACAGAATACATGGGTAGTGTGTGCTACATTTCTAGAAATATGTTACATTAACATGTTCATGTAGGCAGCCTCTGAGAAAGATAAAATCTTTTTATATTTTCGTAATATTTTTGAAGTTGTGATTGTTTAATATTTTGCTACTCTTGCGAAAAAAAGAACAGAAATTATTAGATTCGACACAGGTGTGAAAAGGCAATTACATACCGTTGTGGTAGGTCTTTTCGAAATTTAAAGAAGAGAAATGAGTAACTTTCTAACCTGATTAGAACATTTCATTATTTCTTTGGAGTTCTACGCAACTACAAATCATCTCATAAATTTCAATTAGCATTTACTTCCGAAAAAAATTTAGTGTTTACAACGCCGGAATAATGGGGAGTGTATCCCCCAGCTGCAGTCCACGCAGAGTTACAAAACGCAATTAAACAATTGCCGTCGCAAGCCCTGTAACGAGGTCGGTGGGATGCGCTTTGTGCCAATTACTCCACGCGGAAATCTGTCCTTCGCCCACCGACCTGTCATTCACTCATTTACTCTCGGCGGCTGCGGCAGAAGAATTTCCGCGCCGGGGAGGACGAAGCGTTTCCCAGCGCTTGGCATCGCGCGGAGGGATCGCCGCGCTCGTCGGCGCGAGCTTTTGTCACAGCGTTGCGGCGTTTCCCCCCCTTTGACGGGTGGGGCACCCGCCCGCCGCCCACGCAGCTCCCTCAGCCCTGCCGGCCCCCCGCGTGCCAGTGCCCGAGCCCTTCCGCCCCCGCCCCACCCTCCCTCCCGCGCGCAGCGCACTGCTTTGCCACCCCTTGCTCTTTGTCGCTGCCGTCTCTTTCACCTGACTTCTTTGCCCTCTACCGCAACTGCAGGTTCTACACCAGCCCTTCTTATTTGCATCATTCTCATCTCTAAATTTTGTTTTTCCTGCTTCTTCTCAGTTCTACATTTGTAGTCTCGTCCCACGACATACGTCATCCCTCTCTCACACTCGCTCGACTCTTTTTCTGCATTCGATGCCTAACTGTATTTCCAACGAACCCGTATCGTACACCCACTGCACGCTCTCCCTTCACTCTTTCTAGTCGGTATTCTTCGTTCTCTTCATGCTACCCATCCACCTCCGCCACGGACTCCATCACCACCTCCTCCCCCCCCCCCCCCTCGCCCCCCCCCTCCCCCGCCTCGTCACCCCCATACCCTTCTTCCGGAACCACGCCTCCTGTCACCCTTCCCCCCCACCCCCCTCCCACCTCCCGTCCTCTCCTGTCACCCTTCCTCCCTCGCGTACCACGCCTCCTTCGCCACCCTTTCTGTCTCCCGCACCACGTCCACTGCCATTACCCTTTCTCCCGAACCACGCCTCCTGTCACCCTTCCACCCCCTCCCACTCCTGTCACCCTTCCTCCCTCTCTCCTACAGCCTCCGGCACCCAGCGCTCTCCCGCGGAGGTTTTAGATGCGTTTAAAGGAGAGCTTCATTTGTTTAAAACGCTGCAACCCGTTGCTAAAGATATTACGCGCCGAGATCAGCGCGCGTGACAGGGCCCGCCCCGCCCCGCCCCGCCGCGCCAGCACAGCTGCGCCTCTGTGCCCGGCGCGCGGCGTTGATTCGCGTTTAGATTCATTGTGCGTGATGAACGCGCGCTGCGGCACTTTTTCGAATTAGCGAATTCAATTTAAAGAATGGGGCCGGGATGCGTTATTAGGAAACACTAAAGTAAATCACTCGTCCTTTTTTCCTCCTCGCACGTTTTATTCGAGGTCAGTTTCCCCAGTATTTATTGCGTTTGCTGAATAAAAACGTGTAGATGTTGCGGACTTCCCCAGCGATTGATTATAGTTTTTGGTAATTGTAATTATGCTCGACTGACACGTCATGTCCTATCGCGCTTTGAAATAATGAACCTCCCTGCATTATTGGTGACACTCCTTTATCATTTTACTCGCAGTTAATGTTGAATGAAAGCGTATGGAACTAGCGCAGATATTTTAGTAGATTTTTTGCGTTCTGGTAGTCGCATGTAATGAAGGAACCCAGAAATTGCGGGTTAGTTTTCTCGAATAAAGCCTAGTACACAAGCCCCATTTCCTGAAGCCAAACATTTCTTCGCTTCCTCCTTTAAGACAAACACCATTACCCCCCCCTTCCTTCCTGTTTCTTTTACACATCGCCGGTCGTTTTTCGCCCTCCGTTGTACATCGCGGCGCCGGAAGCTTCTAGCGTGGCGAGAAGCGTAACAAGTAGCCGTCGTTATATTTGTAGCTTGAGCCTTCCGAATGATTAAAATTCTACAAACCCCTGCACGCCCCACTCGCAATGCATCATCCGCGCTGTGTGTTCGCTGGGCTGCGGTGATGGCACTATCCGCTTCTCGCGGCGACCGCACGGGAGAAGAATAGGGCAGTAGAAGCCGTGATGGATAACGGAAGCGAAGGGAAGGGGATGTGAATGAACTGAAAGTTTCACAATCGTAAGGAAAGCTGAGTGCGTTGAGGTAAATTGAAGGACGAACTGAGGTGACGAACGGGACCAGAGAGGCAGCGCTGTCTGTGAGAAAAGTTGAATTGAATGAAGACTCGATTAACACAAAACCAAACGCTCGAAAAATAATAATAATATTGAAATATTTACCTTCAGCTTACTACTTGTTTTCATTGAACTGAAAAATATAGAGGAGGAGAATAAGAAACTCTGTAGTGAAAAGGTATTTTGATGACGCTGACTAGATTATTCAACGAGGGATAAGACGTTTCTGAGTCACAAGAAACACGAGACAGGAATGTATGATGGAAACGTGATAGCGATCGAATACACGCACGTAAAGTAATGGAAGGAATGCATTGAAGAGTTTTGGAGCTGACAGCTCACTATAGGTGGCGTGTTCTCCCAGAGGCTTCCCTTACACCGCAATGTAGGGACGCGAACACAAGACTGTGGGCACCCCAGGGACGGAAGTGCGAGAGGAGAGAGCAGCGAGGGTAGGGATACGACTGTACATCAATAGAACGTGTACGTGTGAGAAGAAAAAATGCGAAGCGGATGCCGGGCACAGAAAGGGAATGGACGCAGGGAAAGAAGGTGGTATGGAAAGGGCATGGTTGCAAGGAGGGAGACGATGCAATGAGATGGATTGCGGGTAGAGAGAGGGAGTGGACAGAGGGAAAATAGTAGAAGGGAGAGTGAAGTTTCCTGGACGCAGGGTCGAAGAGAGGTACGAGGCAGGGATGGTGGTGTGTTGAGAGAAGAATTTGATTGATTGATTGATTTTTTCGTGTTTCCGGGCGCGTCAACTGCTTTGGTCATTAGTCCCGTTAGTGTAGTGCATGTTCTTTTCTCCGGAGATGGCGGTGATCTTCCCCCGCTGGATGGTGAGATCCGACGCCGACCTACCGTCGGCTAGTAGGGTTTCCCCCTAACCAGGACTCACCCACCAGCGGGGCACCGCTCCAGCTGGTTCATGCTCTAAGTTCCCGACCGGTCTCCCGGAATATGTGGTAGTATAGTGCATGTTAGTGTAAGCGTGTGTGTAAGGGAAGAGGATAGGACAAGGAAGAGGAAGGACAGATCGCGCGCGGTCCGCGACCCGTTTGTTAGGGTACTGCTCCGGCATTCGCCTGGTGTTGATCGGAGAAACCACGTAAAACTACCGATCAGAGCAGCCGGCCGTTATAATTCTCCTCCAGACAGCAACTGAATTCGACATAGCTGAAAAACTAGTGTCGAAAATCCTGTCGCCGTCAAGACTCGAACCCAGAACCTCCCGGTCAGAGGCGCTGCAGTGACATCAGTTGATGCACTGAACTACCGCTCCCGGTTTGAGAGAAGTGAGGACAGGAAAAGAAATGCAGGCAGGGGAAGGTACCCTGCGTATGGATACAAGGGGGAGAGGGTACAGGAAAGGTGGATGAAATGAATTGGGCAAATGGAAGAAGTAGTAGTAGTCGGCGAGACATCGTCGGGAAAGAAAAGCCGACAGCGCGAGCAGCAGTGCGCGGGGCAGCTCCGGAAAGGGAGCGGGGAGGCCGAGCGAGGGCGGGGCGAATGATTGCAATATTTCTCGGGCGCCACGCCGCCGCGGCGCGCCGGCCGGGCCGGGCCGGGCCGGGCTGGTTGTAGCGGCGGGTTTGCAAACGCCTAGGGCCCGCCATTCGTCAATTTTAATGTAAGGAAATCGATTAGAGCCATGGATCTTCTGGGCGGGCGGTCCTCGCCTCTGCTCGGCCGCGCCGCTACGCCACGCACGCCCAGTGGTTCGGACGCGCGGAAAAAGTGGGCCAAAGACAGACACGCAATAGAGTGGATGGAAAATATGAAATGCGAACGCGACTGCAGTTCATTTAGATCGGAAACTGACCCAGTTTACAAATCTACGACACATTTTGAATGATTTCCTTATGAGTCAAAAGCGTAATCGATAAGTTGAGCTGTGGAAAACTGAAATTAGCTGCAGTATGAGAAGAAAAACCTGCATTATAAATCTTCTGACGGTTGAATTTTTTATTACGAAAACTTTCAAGAATAATGTACATATTTTCTGGATAGTTAGAATCACATTGTTGGCTTTTAAATCTTCAAAGTTAGCACGATAACCTCACACTCCGGCATGGTCTTCGCGGTAAATCACTTAAGTAAATCTACCCACCACTTGTTTGCCCCGCGTTGTGTACATCATTTGAAATATTACGCCGCCGAGTAGTCCTGTAAAGGTCGAAACGGAATGGGGTATTTCTGAGTTGATTAATGTGACATATAATTGATTCTTACGTCCAAAGCAGAGTGTTAAAATATCAACAACTTCCCAACCGCCTTTTCCAGATTCTAAGTGGTGACCTTTCGCTTTCCAGCAGGTGTGTATCGTCAGTAAGCGTTCGAAGTGCTGTTTGCAATGAAAAATTAGCTATTATTCTACTTTGTTGCTTTTAGTGTATTGCTTTTAGAGGGGTTGATTTGTTGTGATTTTATTGATATACATCAGTTATATGTACTTGTACATCGTTTAACTAGTCAGTAACATCTCCATATTTCACATAGAGTGGTATTGTGAGATCCTGAAATTTAAGATGGCATGTAGAGTGTAATACCTGGTTTTAACTGAAAAGAAAGAAAAAAATCTTGTCCAATACATCGTACTCAAAAACTTAACCCGACAGCGTATAATTTTGAGAATCTCGGTCAGTCACAGTACAGCAACCGCTGTCATCGCTTTCTCGCTGTTATATCAGCTGACTTTTCTGACCCAAGTGCCCCCATTAAATCATGGGGGTTACCTTTTTTTTCAACTTCGAACTTCATAGCACATTCCTTTTAAAATGCGTGCTTCTCATTGTCACTTACAGAGTTCACAGTTTTGGAACGAGTAAGGTCATGAGCACTGCTTTGAGTTATTATAATGAAATAATGTTAGAACAAATGAAACTCGTCATCCTCCCTCTCTTCCTCTTCATATGCTTCTTACAATGAAATTCTTGAACCTCTCTCTACAAGAAGCAGTGCCAAAGCCTATGTAGATTAAGAGGAAAGGGGCGTGTGGTGATTAGCTTTCGGCTCTAAGGGGACACGGACAAACACGCGCGCATTAGTGTGCTGATTAAGGAATTGCCCCGGCATCCATTTGGAATTGGTGGCAAGAAATCATGAAAACGACCGATGAGACCCATCAGCCTATAGGATTCTCATCCAGGTAGAAGTTATATCCAGTTACTTTACTTACCAGTTATATCCAGTTACTACAGATATCATTCCCATTTTGAATGAAACATAACATTAACCTCGTTTCTTTCTACACATTGTGCTTGAGTCACAATGGATTTCGTCAACTGCATTATGTTCGATCATCCATCAGTTAATCCTGTACGTGATAGGTTTCTTCCGATTTCGACAGCGCTGGAAACCACTGTGCTCTGCTGCGTTGGCTCGCCCGCGCCCCGGCAGACAAATTGCGGTTTTTAGCGGGGGCGGGGCGGGGCAGGGGGGCGGGGACGGGGGCGCGGGCGCGCTCTTGCGGGCTCGCACAGGCGCAGTGTGACCTTTCGCAAGGCACTCCATCTTCGCGCTGTTATCGTTCCAATTTGCCGAGCGGGTTTTGTTTAAACCGTTAGGCTTTTCGCGTTGTTCCTTTTTTTTTTCTTCTCCCCTCTTGCTCCCCGCCACGCATGAGGCGCTCGAGTGACTGTTTTATACGGTTTGAGTCTGCGCAGACATTTTGCATGATTCTTTTTTGCGTTTTGGGCTGCGGCACTTGATGAAATGAATCGTATCAGAGGGACGACTTTGTTAATGGAGATACATGACGTGCTGCAAGGCGCTCGAAACAGGGGAATTAAAAACGTATTGGTCTAAAACAAACTAACAAGCTGTGACTTTGTTGCTGGAGTGGTTGTAGAATTAATTTTTGTATTAGGTTTTTTCTTGTTCAGCTGCGCTTGGATTAATGCCACACTTATAATAGACGGAATCTATTTTTATTTCTTTTTTTTAATGCAGCTTCGAAGCGAGGGCCGCACGCTTAGTTTGTCTTTTTGTACTTTATGCCCGGAATAGCTTCTTGCGAGATGTTTGTACTGTTGGTGAAGATTTAAATTGCCCCTGGGATGATATGAGTGATTATGACATGACATAATACAAGTCGCTGGGGAAGAGAAACATCTCAATTCGGTAAGCGTTTGAAGTAATGAAGGACAATTCATGCTCAAAAAAAATCCAAGAAACTTGCTCTTGAGCTTCGTCGAATTTGTTACATCATAACTACAAAAAAAAAGTGTAAAATCAGGAGGACATTACACCCTTTACCTTTAATGCAATACCGTTTTGGCTTCCGCAACTAAAACAACTTTCTATTTGTCTGTTGCAGGTGAGTGTGAGCGGAGTGCGCTTCCTCGCGCCCCAGGCTCTCCTGTGTGTAGATGCAGCGTGGGTGAGTGTGGCCCACACCTTTGGCGCCTCTTTATGCCACCTTCGTTCGCTGGCAGCCCACCCATCCACCACCACCAGTATATCATCCCACACGCCCGACCGCCCACTCCCCCTCTCTATTCTCTCTCTCTCTCTCTCTCTCTCTCTCTCTCTCTCCCTCTCTCTCTCTCTCTCTCGCTCGCTCGCCCGCCCGCCCGCCCGCCCGCCCGCCCGCCCGCCCTCCCGCCCGTCCCGCCCGCCCGCCCGCCCGCCCGCCCGCCCGCCCGCCCGCCATCTCGCCCGCCCGCCATCTCCCTCACCCGCCATCTCGCTCACCCGCCTGCCTTCTCGCCCGCCAGCCATCTCGCCCGCCCTCCATCTCGCCCCCCCCCCCCCCCCGCCCTCACTCTCCTCCGCGCTCCCTCTCACCCGCTGCCGGTCTCATTGGACGTCCTCGCCTCCGTCTCTCTCGCGCCCCGTCGTGCGTCTCGCGAGCGACGGCGGCGGGCGGGACCAGGGCGCGCGGCGGCGCGGCCTCCTAATTGCCAATTCGCGCGGTGGCGTCACGGCGTCGCTCGGGGTGCCACCTCCCTCCCCCTCCCCCTCCCCAGCGACGGTCGCTGACGCTGCACTGTGGGCGCGCGTCCCTCTCTAGCGTGACGAATTTGATTCCGCTTCCAGCTCAAATAACGCCAACTAATGAAGATGGCTAGGATTTAAAGTTATGGTATAGTTCTCCATTTTCAGAGTGAAATTTAATTGGGCGTAGGAGGATGAATATTGTTATATAACAATGTTAGGTTCACTAGATAATAAAATGTCAATATGTCTTGTTTAGAAAATGAACAAAAGCAAACTACCTCTGTCATTACAGCACCTTTGTTTTCTAAACAAATCTGAAAATTCGTAGTTTCTATTTAGATTATTTCCTTTAAAACGTAAAAATAATGGCCTTCTTGCTTGCCAGTTTCTTTTATTTAATTCATTTTCTGGTTTAAACTGATGTCGAATAAAAAAATTAAATGTTCGTCGAATTCTGTTAGTTTGTTCATTTCTTTCTAAAAGTTTTTTTAACTTTCTTTCATATTCATTGGAATTGAATGCCCATAGAAAACTACCTTCTAATTTGAATGTCTATAAAATACTATCAACGATGATGTTTGCTTATACCTTGCGTTCTAAATATTTACAGACTTATATTGCGCTGGAAATCGACTCATAGAAATATTGTAATAATCGACAGTCGCACTCGGTTTCGCCAATGTCGCCTCTGGCGCGGCAGAGTCGCACTGCGGGCGGGTGGCGCCCACGCAGGTCGCCGTGTCAGGTGTGCCGTGCAGGTTGGCGCGCGTCACCGGTTCTTTTAAACGCGACGACCGCGGAGCCGGCGCCCCGCCCCGCCCCGCCCCGCCCCGCCCCGCCCCGCCCCGCCCCGCCCCGCCCCGCTCCGCCCCGCCCCGCCCCGCCCACGGTCGTTCGCCCGCTGGCCCACTCGCCCACGGACTTTCAATCGCCCATCGACGGTTTTGTTAAGGCACTAGCGTAGTCTGCGCAGCGAGCTGAAGCAAAACACACAACGAAGCAAGACGAACAAAACAAAATGACGGAATTTTATATGTAATATTTAACGATTTCCTCTTTTGCTTGCGAATAGATTCCTTGCGCAAAAAGCGAGTCCAAGTCAGGGTATGAAGTCAGTTGCGAGGAACTGGTATTTTTTGAGAGGTGTTGAAAGTCGTCGTGTACTGCGATGGCCGTACGCAAAAATTGATGTAATTCTCATGAGGTACTACTGGGGAGATGATTCAGAATGATATGTCGCAGAGTAGCTCACCCGCCGAGAACTGTGACATTTTTAACCAGCGATTTGTACAAAACGCTTGCGATATTTGCACTATTCGCGTACTCTCCACTAACAGGCTTTTTGCTGCTTTTGTCGCCTATAAATATTCTGTCACGTGGCGAAAATTGTGCGTGACATATGGTTGTGATAGAGAGATACGTACACCGCTGCAGGAAATGTCATTTTTGAGATTTTTACTCCTTTTTTGTGAGAGTATTGTCACAAGTTGCTCGTATTTTTGTTCAAAATGCGAATTCTAGATTTTGTTTAGTAATCCCCTATTGATTTTGCTGCGGATGTCACACTTTCTATGTAAATCTCACAAATACCACTTTTTATTCCGTCATCAGAAACACCGCTTCCTTGATGAATGTGTCAGAATCAACCATGGGTTTTGGGATGGCAATGTAGTGTTGCATTTTTGCGAAAATAATTACCACCCACCGCATTTCCGAAAAGCGTGTACCCAGATTAGTCCATCCGTTCATCTCCTATAGAAGTTTCCTTTGTACACAAGTATATCAAAATTCTCTTAAAACATCGTCAAAAATACAAAGTGTTGGTTTTTACTATCATTCGCGGTTCGTGCGCAATTGAACTTAGTTTTTGAGAAAAAAATGAAATCGTCAAACATGTTTCAGCCTCTTGTCATTGCATTTATGACAGCATAAACAAAATCTACAATCCCTCTCTACCGGCGGCCATGACCGTTGGGCGGCCGACTTCGAAATGATGTTCTCATCCAAGGAATTGTTTCCAGGGGCTCATCACTTACCTAGAAGTAAAAGTAATTGCACGAAGACATCTCGCAAAAGATAAAGCAAGTTACCTCATCAATAAGTTCCCCGAGCGCGGTCATGACCTGTTCCACCGGCGGGGAAAATACATCGCGCGACCGGGAATCACAATCTATAACTTTCACCAGCTCATCCCGATACAGCTTAATCTCAATTTCCCGCCGTATCGTAAAATATCGCTGAGGTCGCGCACGTGCTCGCGGCGGGCGCCGCCTCCGTCGAGGAGGTCACGTACGCGGGGGCGGAAGGAGGGGGGAGGACGGGGGGGCGGGAGAAAGCCGTGGGAGCAAAAGCCTCCACCCCCGCGGAGGCGATGACTGGTCGCGGAGAAACCGAGCGCGCATGCGCGGGTCAGGGGTCCCGCAGGGGCTGAATACGGATGCGACTTCGGGAAGCGCACGAGGAGCCTCGGCCGCTAATGAAGAGTTCCCAACTGCCCTGGAGGGGACGTCGCGGGGCACGATGTGCAGGAGTGTCGCCTGGCTCTCCTTCTAGCTGATGCAATTTACTGCCTGTCGGGTTCGATGTGAAAATGTCGCAGTTTCAACTTCCTTTCCGAAATCGGGAGGTGTGAGTTCCAGAAGCGGATGATGGAGGAAATTTCGAGGCTAGTTTGGGGACTACGATTCTCACTGAGTGGAGTGAACGTTTGGGGTCGTTTGGTCTGATTGGCCGATTCGATAGGCTCTGATCGGCCACTTGGAGGCAAATGCGGAAGTGCTGCCCTGATCAAGGGCCATGGAGGTCGTGAAGGGCTAGGGCTGTGAATGAAGAGTCCAATCGGCCCCGGAGGTGCAAGACGTGTCGCGAGCTGCCTCGCCGCTGCCATTGCGATGCGCACGTGTTGCAGTTTCTTGGCTTCGACGATTCGAAAGCTCTAGATTCTTTCGGGTGGAGAATTTTTCCAGATCATTCAGGAGCGAATATTGTCACCGTCTGGAGGCCTGCTGGTCAGGCCAGTCGTTTCGATAATTTCTTTTGTACTCTCCTAGGCGGCTGTGCAAGTAATACACTTAAATAATGGGTCTGGAAAGAAGCATCGGCATCAATAGCATCGGCTGCCCATGAAGAATTGGAGCTGCCGGAGAAGTGTGTAACGGTCTGATGTGTTGCGTTCTACTTCCGTTGTATTAATTTTGTTGTTTGGGCTGCACACGTATTTCAGATTCTAAAACAAAGACCGAGAAGTCCAAAGATCAGGTTGAGTTAATTAGCCGGTAAAAAGTAAGTCACTGCTAGCGAGAGAAATCTGGTGCCGGATTCTCTTGTAGGTCTCTTATGTGAGAGAAACTATTTTCAGGGAAAATTGTGATGAAAGGATTTTTTTAATTTGACACTTTATAGATATTACAAAATGAGTCGACAATACAATTGGATTTTTGTATAAAGCTTTATATGTTGCTTTCAATAAAAACATGGTAAACCGAATATAAACAGTTGTTAAATATTTTTTCTCGACATTTATTTAATGGCCTTTGTAGGCATTTACAAAAACTAAGAGTATTTCGTAAACATTATGATTGCTGGTGGTTTATTTTATTTTTAACTCTATATTTTTTAAATAGATGTTTGATCTCGTTTTTTGTCTTTATCAGAGAAAATCACTGATTTTCGGAATTAATTCGCAGCATGTACCATTTTCGAGTATAATTTTCTTCATCAAATGACGCGCTAATTTTCAATACATCTCCTTTCTGCTCGTTCAGTGACGTGCTATTTCTGATATTCGAATTTCTATACACGAAAGTTTGCCCTTCTCCGCCTTCTCGCGTAGTAATTCTCATCTCCACGGATAGTTCATTAAAAAGCACTTTCTACTCGTCTTTCTAGTTCATGAGCTGGTGCTTTCTAGCCCTCGTAGCGCCTGCTTCCGCCCACTCGGTTTCATTGGCGTCTTCTTTCCTCTTGTCAGGTGCTCAAAACCAACTTCACGCTCGCTTAGGGAGCGATCGTTTTTCGCCGCCAATCCTCTTCAGCGACGTGCAGGTTTCGAGGACCCAAACCGGTTCGTCTACCCGTTTCCGTTTATTCAGATTTCAATCCGTGTCGCTGTCTCGTCTTGCAACGCCGAAGCGTTAATCGTCTCTAATTATACACCCGTCGTGCTGTACGGCTTTCGTAGAGCAGGAGTTAACATGGATCGGCTTACGCCGGAGCCAGACGGAGAAATTCTAATCACGAGCGAGCTGTGTGTGTGTGTGTGTGTGTGTGTGTGTGTGTGTGTGTGTGTGTGTGTGTGAGCCGCGGGTTTCACGGCATGCGGAATAATTTCATGCATTAGCGAAGTGAGGGATTTATCTCTCCTTGTGGCCAATGATTATATCCCATTTCATTCGTTTCTCTATGGCTCCCAGTTTTAGTTTCTAGCATTATTCCTCTTCTGAGCATCCTTGCTCTTTCTTTTCGGCAGCGTAATTTTCAAAGAGCTTCTGCAATTTATTCTTCATACACTGCAGAAATAAGCTATATTTTTAAGAACTTCATCACAAATGCTATGATTTTAATTATGACTGAGTTAGTATGACTGAGACTTGTGAGTTGAATTTCGTTTTTAGGGGAATCTTCTCCCGGACCTACGGTTCATTACGAGAAACCTTGGCAGGAATCGACTTAAGGATTTCAGAGTTTACTCATCGTTTGCCACAATATACCTACAACGCCCGAGTTAATAAACTGTTGGTTTTTAAACTCAAAATCCGTTAGCGAGCAGCGATAACTTTGAGAAACAAAAGTTGTTTGCACCAGCCGGCCCTCGGCCTTGTGTTCCCGCTTCATGCGGGTGAAGTTAAAAACCCGGGATATTGGCGAAGGCAAGAATAGCACGCGGTAGCGAGGTTTCGCAGTTCCGAGAAATCCCGCGGACGTCACGCTGGGGCCTGGCGTCGACACTCGCGTAGTGCCAGCTGGGGCTGCGGCTGGCACGGCAGACGTCCGCGCTCGCCCGCCCCGCCCCCCTACCCCCGCCGCCGCCGCCGAGCAATAGTGGTCGAAGCCACATTTTAAGAAAACGCAGAAAGATCAAGTCAAAGTTGGATTCAGTCCACTCCGGTTATAGTGAACTTCTGGGGACTAACATTTTTGGTTCGTTATATCCGATGAAGTCAAAATTAAATAGAAATTATTCACAATGACTGATTGTATAAATATAGAAAAAATACATTAGCAACACAAAGGGAAAACTTCAATATCTTTATTTATCCTTTAAAAAAAGTTATTTACAGTTGTTTGTTACGTACATTTTTCTTTAGTAATTTTTCTAGATCTTTCTCCAGAGTTCGTGCTCTTTCCATAATTCTGCATTGTCCGTTGTCTTTAAGTATTATAATGCAGTATTTCCTAGATTTGTGGTGTTGGAATTTTTGGCAACGAGGCGATATATTTTTTCCAAGAAATAATTAATTATCAGGACGTTATATGTCCTACGTTCACTATAGCCGAGGTTCACTATAACCAAATCTTCTTACATTTATTTTTAGTGTAAGCGAAATGGTACCAATGACTTAAGTTCACTATAACCGATGGTTCACTACATCCAAGTTCACTATAACCGGAGTCGACTGTAGTTGTGGTTAGAAAGAGTTGTCAAACCAAGAGTGTGACTTAATTCTTATCTATATAGAGGAAAACTGGTCAAATCAACATTGTACAAAGATAGGTCAGCTTTTTAGATAAAAAATGGCCAATGACTGATTTATTTTTATTTTGGGGGTTTAAGACCACTATTTACGAGTATTTCAATTGGCAAAGTTCGCCTCCCACTCCGTTCCACCCATTCCACCCTACGCGCCCCTCCTGTCCCCGCTCCACTCTACCTGTTTCCGCTCTACCTGAACCCGCCCCCTCATTATCCCGCTTCTGCCGCCCGTCCTTCCCAATGGTTTGCCTCTCCCTGTCTTGCCCATCTCCTCTTCCTCTCTACACCTTCTACAACCCAGCTCACAGTGCGCGCTAAACGTGCTGTTCATTGCTTTCTTTTCTTTCTTTTTCTGCCTTCAAGTAGTGCTCACACGTCTTGGCAACCCGAGTTATTGTGAGAGTTCGTGATACAATTCGTTTTACGAAGCCCCGCTTCTTTTTGTAAGTTCCTTGTTTTGTTTCTCCATTTAGGAATTTTTCCGTTGACAATCATACTTTTGTGCACAATTTAGAATTTTTGAGAAGAAACCTATGAATGTTGTAAATAAGAAGGTTTTCAGAAAAAATTAATGAAGTGAATTAATATTTTCTACAAAAAGGTCTAATGAAAATTTATGATACGGATTTTGGGGAAAAACGTAGAGAATGCAAAATGTTTGAAATCATAACAGGAATTTTTTCGAAATCATAATTTGTGAAATAAATTTGAAATAAATCATCAGCAGAGGTTTTTTTTATTGAAAACCGTCTGTGCTTGGAGGACATTACTTTAACTAAAACCATCAGCTCTTTTCGGAACAAAATTTGTGCAAGAAATTTTCTATTGAGGTGTGTAGGTAGTGGTTAGGGGTGAAATACTTTTCATTCTCCCAAGAATTCACAATGTTTGTGTGCGCATGCGTGCACGTGAACACGCACGTGTGCCGTGCCAGAGATTGGTTATTCTAGCCGCGGCCCTCGGTTCGAGCCCAAACACACGTCACGTCCCCCCGAGCGAATGGCCACTGGAGAGCCAGTAAGAGAATATGCATTTTGGGAATAAAAACATCGGTGATCTTTCTGGAATAACATTTTGTGAAGGGGAACTATTTGAAAGAAAATGATAGATTGAGAGAGTAGGTGGGAAACAGTTTCTCCACAGGCGCTCAAAGATTTCGTATCATACACCTGCCAGGGCCTATGGTTCGAGCCTCGAAGTTGGAGAATTTTTTTTTCAAACCGAATCCGAGAGAAATATTTGCGAGTGGTATCCGGTGTGGAAAATTGGGAGAAATCGTGGATGGCAGAGAAGACCATCCCCTACCTCCTTTGGCTTCGCAGTGTGCCTGAGATAGACCGGCTTACGTGGCTCAGGACATCAACTGATATCGCTGCAGGTCAGGAGACCTGTCGGGAGCGTAGAGCTTGTCCCGGCTGGGGCGGTGCCCCGTTGATAGGAGATACCTGGTGGAGGAAAACCCCCGCTAGCGGACGTGTAGGCCGGAGCCAGCGGAGAAAGAACACCGCCACCTCCCGCGATAATACATGCCGTATACTTACGGGTCTAATGACCTTACCCGATGACGCAATCAATCAACCAATCTGTGCTGTGCGGTAAACGGTTTGAAAGATCGCGGTTGGGAGATAAGACCACCCCGGCCTCCGGAGGCATCTCAGTGTGCGTGAGATGGTTTCCATTCCCTGAGGTCCGCGATGCGAGTCTGGGCGGGTGGCCAGCAGCCGCTCTGGCGGTGCAGCGCTGCACGCGCCCACCACTCCGCCAGACGCGCGCGGCGGGGGTTCCTTGTTGGCGAAAGGGTTCCAAAGGAAAAAGAAGGTGATTAAGCGGTGTAGTACATTATTTTAAATTTATATATTGAAGTGAATTGTATCATTCTTTGTTCGTTACATTTTAAATTCCCCATTCATTCGCCACGGAACGAAAAAATATTTAAATTCGCTATTTTTGAATTAAATTTTTTTGTGAGTGGGGATCTCTCGAATTGACACATAAATTGATGGGGAAAAGGTACCTCTAGCGATGTGAGTAGTGTCAATGGTTCCTTTAAAATAACTACGAACACTGAAAAAATACAAACACAAGGAAGCTTTGATTTTGAGAGAAAAATGCAAATATAAGATGATGTTAATCTTTGTATTCTCATACTGCGCGTACCGTCTGAATTATCGTACTTAATGCCTCTGCTTACGACACCACTGACGTCACGCGCCACGAAAGAAAAGAGCTTCAGTTCTACGTGTGCCGTTTCGGAACAGCCAATTTTTGCAGCTCCAGGACCCCATTTTCCACATACTCATTAGCAGCATTTTTGCTGCTGCAGGCTTAAGTCAATTGTTAACGTTTCTCCAAGTACGTTCGTACGTGCGTGCGCGTAGCTGAAGCACACGTCTCCCATGGGCGCGGAAAATGCCAGCGTGATATTCGCCCATCTGTTATCTCATCCAACAAAACCCTCATCTTCGTTGACTAAAGCATGAATGTTTGCATTTTGCAGACGGTTATTATTAGAGGTTATAATAAATTAAAAATTATATACAAAATTATATTAAAAGAGATTGAAGTTAAATTTTTGTGAGTTAAAAGAGTGAAAATATGTTAGTTTTAATTAAAAATATAATGTCTTCGTAAGTTTATAATTTAAAAAATATTACTAAACTATTTTAATCCTATATGAATAATAATTTACGACGATTCATCTAAGTAGTGAGTATTGTCTCTTTTCTGTGTTCACGGCTCTCATTTCTTCCAGCACACTGTATTTTTCTTGCTTTTTCACATTCGTATTTTATACGAATTCATTATCGCTAGTAGTCCAACAAAAACCCCATGCCGTGTCTTCGTTAAAATTAAAATCTCTTTACCCCAAAGTGCTTCATTACGTTTCCTAGATAGCAAGCGGAAGCTCCGTCTTGAAATACTATGTAGGCCGTCGGGCATCGCCTCTTGAGTCCGAATTTCCAAGCCATAAGGATAACGAATGTTTCTCTTAAACATTCAAGGAATTCCTTAGCCGCGGCCCGCACTTCTTTTATCTCTCCGTGCGGCGTTCGTGCCCACGCCCCCAATTGCAGCTAATTAGTCACGGAGTCGCGTTGCATTCGGAATTAGGGTCGAAAAAGAAAAAGAAGAGGAAATAGACGAGCAGTTCTGGCCACTGGTGCTAGCCTTAGAATTCGGAGCGCCACGCCTGGGTTGAAGGAAGACTTGGCGCAGTGCAACACGCGCCGCGTCCTTGTTCGTAACCTGCGCGGCTATTCGTAACCCAAGCACATGTTCGGTTGGGTTCTTCTGCTAAGAGCTCGCCGCACGGCATCCTTAGCGCGTGAGTTGGGAGAGAGCTTCAATGCTACACTCAGTGGAGTAGTTGGCCGTACTTGAATATTCGCCTTGTTTCTTCTTGGGAGTACGACACAAAAGATTAAACGTAAGAAGGTAGGATTGGAACTGATAGTCTTCCGGGAAATTTGTATGTTCCTTTTGCGAAGACACCTTTTTAACTTCCATGACGTTTTGCGGAAGTTCCTCCTCTTGCGTTATTTTTTAGACTAGAAGACTCTTCGTTTTATCCATAAACTCTCTAACAAGTGTAACCGTTAAAATGTATAAAAATAAAATGGTGTTCCACTTAAATTTACATACTTAAGTAAGAAATTTGACATTCACTAGTAATGACGGTAATTTAAATTGTCGACGTTAACGGAGTGTCTAAAATTGCAAACACATTTTGAGAAATGAATTCCCGTGATTACGATGTGATGACATATTCGACCTAGTTTTACATTATCTTGCATTTACTACCCAAGTTGTCACTTTCGTTTATACATCACACACTTCGAAACAACCTGTAACTTCGAACGAGAAAATAACAAGTCTGGAAGGTTAATATCTCAATCGCAGTCGATCAAAACCTCGCTTGTCAAACTTTAAAACTCCGCCTCTTTGCAGCCCAACAACAACAACACGGTCGTGATTTCTGCAGTAGTTCTCGGAAGCGCCGCCATGCGGCGGCGCGTTCGCGCAACGACGCACTTCGTGAGAGCGGACGATTTATGGGGGTGGAGGCGGGGGTGGGGGAGGCGGAGGGCGGAAGCAGACTGGGGAGAAGCCGCACGAGAGGCGTTCTCAGGTGAAGTGATGAATAGTTGATTTATGAGACGCGCGTAATCTCGTGCGAGATTGGGTTATCCGTGCGTTGCAATCGCCCTTGCTGACGCCTCTCCTCCCTCCCTCACCTTCACCCCCACCTCAGCGTCGGTGCCAACTCATCGCGAGACACTCGGGGCCGAAGGGAGCGGGCGTCAAAGAAAAGAAGGCGCTGAAGAGAAGAGTTCATTACGCTCGTATTTTACCCCCTGTGATACCGAATTAATGCTTCGAGATTGTTCGAAAGAGAACAGTAAGGATTCTTTGATCGATAAAAGAGTTGGCTTTTTCTGGTTGACAGAGACTGGTTTCTGCTAGGGAGACTTCTTAGATATTACATAAATCATTCTTGCATACATTATATACCTATCTTCCTGGTTGAACTAGATCCTTTCAAATGGCTCTATCGAGAAATGATATTGCAAAATGTCTTAAAAATTCTTCTGATATTCTTATTAAGACACACAAATCCTCTATGTGTTCTTAAAAAAATAATATGAGGAATACGAGTGATAAAGTGAAAAATGAGAGAGCAAGAAAATGCGAAATAGACTTGGAGTGAAAAAGACGCGCCTGCAAGCGCTCTCCTCGGAGAAGGCGTCCAACTGGGTGAGCTGCGCATTTCCCTTCTCGTCTTTCGCACTCGGGCAGAGATCTGGCAAGGTGCGTTGGGTAACAGACACTTCACGTTCACTGAGCCGAAACTCCAAGGAGGTTTTAAACGTGTGTGGCGCCTCACGCCGGCTGGGAAGAGAGCGCAGTCTTCCGGCAAGTGGAATTAATCCGCCAGTCGCTTTTCTCTCCGTGCGCTGCGCGGGCGGAGCAGGTCTCGTGCTGCGGCGCGGCGCACGGTGGTCTGAAGAGGGCCGAAACGCGCGCATAGGCACCGAATTTTATTTTTTGTGAAAAACGGTTATTTCTTGATAAATGTCAAATCTACATACTTCAAATGACTAGGAACCAGGAAAAATAATAATTTTTATCAATGCTTACAGCCATACGACGCCCTCAAAGCCAAGCGTTTCAGCCGAAGAAAAATTCAGCTACCGAAGCTGTGAAAATATACTTATCTTTGATTGTTTATAACTTTTTTCCTAATCAACTGTTCAACTTCCAGAAATTATATGCACTTTCGTATACCTTTCTAAATATAGTAAAGTAGCCTCAGCGTCGCCGCGGCGCAGCGAAATCAGGACTCGCTGCTCCTGTTGCACCGGAGGCAGCCACGCAATCGATCACCCACTTTTATCTCCAGATCTCTAAAGTGTCCCAATACTTTAAATAAAAGTGAAGTGTGAGGCAAAAGCTCTGTGTTGGGACAACTTGTACAGAGTCAATTATCTGAATGTTTTGTCTCCGTAAATCAGTTCCGAATACAATTGAAAGAGAAGCAACTGTTGTTAGTTTATAAAATGTTCATTAAAAATGTCTTTGAACGTTACTTATTTAAGTTTCTGATATTTGTCGACCTACTTTTCCTTTCAAACATTGGAATTAGTTCGAACATTTTTTAAAAAAGTTAGTTATATCATTTTGTGAATCAGTGTACTGTGTTAAATTTTCAAAACTATGTTAATGAAACCACTGTACGTTTAATATGATACACTACAATCCCGATTTGAAATCAGAGTAAATAAAACATTGGAGTGATTGCATATTACCTCAAGGAATATTTGAATTTCTGAACATTGTATTCACAAGAATTAGGGTCAGTCGAAATATCGAGGCTGCAAAGTATTAATCTTAAAGAGAAAATCGAAGAAGTCGGGAGAAGTAAGTGCTAACCCTCTTTTAATAAATCCAAACGAAAGATCTTAGATTGTCTCCTAAAAACAAACATCGTGTTCGGAATCCTGAACAACCGTGTTCATAGAACTACAGTATGTGTGTGTGTGTGTGTGTGTAAGAATTCAGCCAGAAGTGAATAGAGAAAGCAAGTCACGTCTCATTGTACTAAACCTTTGTTTTCCCCATGACGGACAAAAATTATGAGTCGTGTGGATTAGCACTATATTCCCTGACCCCTTCAATTTTTTAAAAAAAATATATATTCCCCGTTTTGTGCTGTTACTTGGCTTCTAAGCGCTTTTTTCTTCTTTTCTTTCGCCTTGCTGTCTCCCGGCATCAGTCAGAAGCCCTCGTCACTGGACCGCGCGTCGGTCCCTGACGCCGCGTCGCTTCGCTGCCACCTGGCGCCACCCCTCCCCCCCCCGCCCCCGCGCCGCTCTTCAGCTGTCGATCGATGCCCCGGCCCGGCGTGCGCGCCGCGTGCGCCGTTTTGTTGCGAAAGGCGAAATTGCGGATCTCCAATCTGCGCCTGTTGCCTGTCATATTCTTGAAGGCTCTTCTCCCGGCCCCGTCAAAGCCATCCTGGGCGGGTCCGCCATCTTGATGCTTTGCCGCCGCGCCGTATACGCTGGTCCGGGCGGCAGGGGCGGAGGGTTGCGACGGCGAAGGCGTAACCGCCTCCCTGACAACCCACTCCTCCGCCGAACGGGCCCTCTGTCATTACCGTCAAGCCGTAGATGCCAAAGCCGTTCTCGTTCACGGTATCCAACTACCTCGCCTCGTTTTTCTTGTGATTCCTGTGGCCCGTTACTCTCGATTGTGGCCCGTACCTCTTCCCGACTCTCCCCTCCCCCCTCCCCGTTGCCTTTACATCCTTCTTGGAGATTTCGGATTTGTCATTTCTCTCGTTCTCATAACTTCAGCGTCCCTCTAAAACTGTGCTCTCAATCTACAGCAAGACTCGATTTCCGTACTCAATTTCTGCGTTTTCTTGTGCTTTGCTTCAATTACTGCCCAACCTCTCCTATCGTATCCTGCTTCAACCACTTCGTTCATGGAGGTCGAAGTCACATGTACCTCTCTATCCCATACCTTCGCGTGTGCTGGTTCACTCCACAATTATTTCGTGGCTACAGCACCTTCTAAGCCTCCCTATCAATCCTCCGCCCGCATCTGTTACTATCCATTCCTCCCCGCAGCCATTTCTCGCCACAAGTCTTTTCTTTCAATAACAATTCCTCTCCCATCTGCCACTCTCCGCAGCCTACAGACATGCCTGCCCACAGCTATTCCTCCCTCGACAGTTCCTCCCAGTCATTCCTTCGTCAGCAATGCATCCCCAAAGTCGTTTTTTCCCACAATTCTCCCCCGCTTTTCCCCCAGCGTTCTCTCTAAAGTCATTCATCCCCACCAGGATTTCTCCTCACAGTCATCCCCGTCCACAAGCATTCCTTCCCGCGACCGTTCCTCCCCACATTCCGCGGAGCCATTCCTCTCCGGAGCTGCAGCCTGCTGTCGCCACCAGCCCGCGCCGCGCGCCGCCGCCGCCGCCTGCGTCAAGTGCACCTGGCACAAAGGAAGCGCGCGGCGTCAGTCTGCTGCTTCTTCGCTGCCGCCGCCGTCAGAACGACGCGCATCTGGGGCGCGATAGATTTTTGCCGCGTGGCGCAACGCCACGGAGCTTGGCATATTACACCATCCGACGAACACAGCCGCCAAAGCAACGCTAAAGTTTGCGGGATTCTCTATAAGTTTAATGCCCAGTAATGGTTGCGGAAGATTTTCAACATTTTCAACACAAATGTAATTGTGTATTGCAATTTTAACGGTTGGACAGTTGTAAAGACCCTAAATTCAATTTCATTATTTCTTTTATTGTAATATAAATAATTTATTTAATAAAAGAATATAAACTTGTGACTTATGCCTTTGAACACGGTTGTTATCACTTATGCATTTCTGTGGAGTATAAACTGCCCCCTAATTTATTGACAATTCAAAAATAATACTCGATGTACGCACGTATTTCGTGCTTACGCATGAAATTAGAAATATGTTTTAATCCACTGTTAAAAATATTGTGTCACCCCAAACGACCAATATTCCTGCCACGGGTGAGCCAACATTTGACATGGAGTCAACTATTTTAGGATTGTGCCCCCCGTATATGCGGCGAGCACGCAGGGAAAATCTCGAGCGAGCCCTGCGTTCGCTGACGATCTCGTCACTGCGAGTGTGTCGATGCTCGGTGAGCGTCAGCGCCACTGTCAACTGGTGAAAATCCCTGCAGGCGCATGCGCTGGGACGAGCGCCAGTGCGCGTTAATTTTTCCGCGGCTTTTCCGCGCGCTTTTTCTGCCGCGTCGCGCTCTCTGGCCGCCCATTGATGGATGAATCTGCGAAGCCCGCTTGGCGAGGGGGCAGATGGGCTTATGACGTCACGTCGAGGTCACTTGGCAAAGTCCGGCCATTTGTTTCCGATAGTTCTGACTGCTTTTTTATTGTGTCAGTACCGCAACCTATACCTCTGCATTTAGTTGTTTAATTAGAAATTATTATGAAAACAAAATTCGTACTATTACGGAAATTTGTTGCAAATTATTTTTGAAAATATTGAAGCTATAAAACTCGTTTATTACTAACTATTAAATAATGTATTTGGTCGTACAGAGATAATCCTTTAACAATGATGGTATGAGATATTGAAAATGTTTCTTATTTCGCTTACTTTTTGATTGTGTAGAATACGTTCTAATCCGTGAGGTTTAAAGATCAGTCTCGCAGAGCAACATGACTTTCAGAACAGGGCTACAGAGTAGGCTAAAATGAACCCTTACATAAAACCTCGTTGCTTAGAAACAATGGCATTTTAACGAACCTTCACCTTAAGAAGTTTGCTCACGATTGTTCTTTCTGAGAGCAAGTTTCGAGTTGCCAAACGTATTTCACACCGAAAACCCAAAAGGAAACGAATATTTTCCACAGAAAATTACGAACTAAACCGGTGAAAGGCTTTGCTTTCGGAAATGGAGAAAACCAATTAATCCGAAACAAGCTTCGATACGAACTCGCACCGTATATCGCGCTGGTTGCCCCCAAAGAACTTCCTTTCCCTAAACGCACCCCTCGAGGGAGTTTCCGCGCGGAAGCAAAATTAGTGCTTGGCAGGGTATCGAGGCGGCCGCGCACGCCAGCGCGAGGCCTCTGCGCCTGGGGCCGACTCGCCGGCCGCCCTCGGCTGCGCCTGCAAGCCGTTTCAAATTGACGGCCCAAGTTGCTAGCCCAGTTTCGGCAACTTTCTATTAAGTTATCGGAGGAGTTTTGTATCAAAATTGAAGTATTAATTCAATTTCTGCCCGCAAACCGGTGTCCGCATCTTGGCCCGATGTTCTTTGGACGGCGGGGGTGGAGGCGGGGGTGGTGGGGCTGTGACGGTGAAGGCGGCGGCGCCGCCAAGGCCGGCGTTAACTAAGTTTGAGAGGGCGGGGTCCGCGTGAGCCTGTTTTTGTTTTCCGTCCCGTCACCGCCCCCCGGCCTCGAGCCACCCCCAGGGAAGGCGCGCGGAGCCACTGCCGCCGCCGCCGCCCCGCCCCGTCCCCGCCCCCGCCCCCGCCGCCGCCTTTGTACCGCATAACGACCCCCTCGAGGCCGGCGACTTATTAAAAAGTTGTCACGTCTGCGAGGCGCCGTGCCGCAGCCAAACGCCGAGTGGGTTCTCGTGTCTCCCTTGACGGGTGGCGGCGAAGCTCCCTCCCCTCGCCAACCCCCACCCCCACCCCCGACTCCTCAGCCCTGACTTGGCCCGAAACCCCCAGACCGTCTCTTCTATCGCCGTCGCTGCTCTGTTGACGTGCACTCTTGGTTGAAGTGCCGTCATCCCCGCTCTTGAGAGGCGCCCTCTGTACATTCTCCAGATCTCTCTTTGCGAATTCCTTGACTTTTAATGCACATATTGATACTTCAATCGTTTACTTCATTCCTAGAATTAACCGTTCCATTCAGCGTTCTCCTGTTAATCCTCGAAAAGTTTCTTTCTCCCTTCCTAATTCTTCCTTGGATTTTTCATTCTTGCATTTTGCAAAGCTTACGTATATTTCTTTTTTTTCTTTCATTATTTTCCACTCTATTTTTTTTCCATTTCACACTTGCGGCACTTTTTTTTATTTACTTCTCGTGATATCATCATTCCTCCGACGTGAATCTGCACGTGTCTCCGCTGCGCCTCTCGCTTCGAACTTATCTCGCGGGCGCCATCCGCTTAGCCTCCTGTCTGCGTCTTTCATTTCACGAAGGACGGACTACCCCAACCCGCGCGGCCTCCTCGGGCCTTGTCTTTCAGCCTGCGGCTTCCCTCGCCATTCTGTGCCCCGCCCCCTCCGGCCCGGAGCCATCTGCAGCGCCGGCGGTGCGTGTGCGGCACAGAAATGCCCTGCCCTTCCGCAGAGACTCCGCCCGCGACGATAAGTTTAATAAACGTAATGGCGGATGCTGGCGCTGGAGGATTCTGCACTTTCTCTCCTATCCCCCGGCGGCTTCGTTTGTTGTTTACTTTGGCTGTGACCCGCATCTCTACTCACCTGTTTCTGTTGCTTGTTTCTTATAGTGCGCCGTGATGTGCGTGCGTATACGTCGTTTTTTTTTCGGTTGCAGCTACGATCTCGCTTTTGTTTATTCTCCGCGGTATGATCTTGTATATTTTCGAGTCTTCTTATGTCACGATTCCTCACCATCACCATTTTTTTTCTTGTCGTGTACTTTCATTATATTTCTTCAAATATTAATCAAGAGATACGCGTAATTACTACGTCGTTTCTTTTTTCTTCTTATCTTCACGTCAAGGGCGTATCTTCATAAACCTCCCTTATCTGTATAAGCCCGTCTTTTGAGCCCTGCGCCGTTAAAAGACCCTCCCCATCCGGATTCTTTCTTTTAAACCGCACGCTCAGGTCCTCCATTCATTCTCCCATTCATGTGTATGCATTATGTTAATTACAATCGTTTGCTGCAGCCGGGAGGAGCCGGGGCGCGCGTGCGGGGCCTGCCCGCTCTATTGCGAGCTTGAGCTTCGCCGGCGCGGCGCAAAGGCGCAGATAGTGTCGGCGGCGAGGTGATGAGGAAGGGGCGGGGCCGGTGAGGGGTGAGAGCGTATGAAGGGGTGCCGCCGTCACCGCCGCCGCTGGCTGCCTTCGTGGAGCGCGCGCGCGCGCGCAAAGTAATGTAATGAGCACTTCTCCTGCGCCGGCGGCGGCGGCGCGCGCTGCCTCTAACTTGGGTGATTAGTCGTCATTTAAACGGAGCCTATCGCCTCGCTCGCCCCATTCAAAGCGCGGGTGAGGCGTCGTCGCGCCGGCAGGCGGCGGAAGAGGCAGGCGAAGCAGCAAACACCGGTTCGCCCAGGGTGGGAATCGAGGAGGGGGTGCTGACGACGCTGCAGTAGAAAGGTGGGGGCGGGGATGGGAAAGGGTGGGACGCGGAGGTAAGGGTGGAAACACGATACGCCGTTTCGCCTCATACCGATACAAAAACGACGCTCCCCGTGTCAGAGAGAGAGAGAGGGAGTTGCTGGCAATGGGAGAGAAGACCTGCTGGTGAAGAAGGTAGCGGCAGTTCGTTAGGGTGGCAACGCCGCACCTGCTTCCGCGACGTAAATTCTCCGTTCGCCTCGTGAACCCCCGCCCCCTCGGCCCAGTCTCCTGTACCTTCGGCTACCGTTCGCACCTTCTGCTCACCGGTAATTTATGCCCGGAGTTGCCGACGACGCGATGTTCCCGATGCCAAACAGCGACGCATCAAGTTTACCCAAGTTGGGCTACACGGGCAAATGAACTCCGGTGGCCGGCCTTTGACGCGGGGCTTTCCCCGTGCCCTAGAACTCCCCGTCTCGCCCTCTCCCCTGGCTCCACCTCCGGCGCCATGCCGGAGCTTCCACCGCCGAAGATCTCTCTGTAATTACCCCCGAAGCGCAAACAGCCGAGAAGCTAAGGAATCGATGCGTTTGGTTTTGTTTGAACGAGGGGAAGGCGCCGTTTGTAAATGTCGCTGCCGCTGATGCTCCTGTGTACTTGATGTTGATGAACACGTGGCTGGTTGGGGGTCTTCAAGAGACGCGTACTGTTCGTGGGTGGCTTGTCTGTAGTGGAATGAAAGTAAATATGAAGAAAAAGCAGCGGGGTTTTGTACACTACATTTTAGACTCCAGGAGATTGATGATGCGTTTACAATTTCGTTGTGTTTCTATTTCGGGGTTGCTTTGTTTTTCTGTCCGATTCCGGATGTTCTTTCCGATTAACGTCAAGTCAAATGTCACAGAAAGTCGTACGTTCTGCTCAACCGTACGACAGAAAATCGTTGATGATGTTGATGAATATGTTTTTACATCAGAGTGGAATTGCGAAAGGAATTAATTCATAAATTTCTTTGAAGAAGACATGCATAAATTTAAATAAGTGTTCCATTAGTTTCACATTATGAACGTATAATTCATTTCTTTCAACATATATGATAATACATACGCAAATGTTCGTGTTGCAAGAGTTTACTTCTCGACAGATTTCTTGCGGAGTTCCTAATATTTTAACACAATGTAAATTGTCGGGTCACGCCTCTACGCATAACGATCATCAGCATTCTGTCGCAAGAGTTTGTCCCTGATTACAAATTCGATTTATAACTGCTTTACAGAAGGACATGTGGTCATGTAACGAGTAATACCGCTGAGTGTGTGAGACGCAAGAACGCGTAATGCACTGTCGTTTCTCATTAACGTGTGTTTTTCGTCTTCATCGAGAATACTCTCGTGATGGCCGCTGGGACGTGGCGGAAGAGACGGCCATGGCCAGTTGAAAACGTGACGTTAATGGGGTCAGCGTTTGAAGAGGTGAAGGGTCCTTCTTGCTGGAAATCACGTGTGGCGCATCATCTTTCGATGGATGCAAGGTTATTGTCGTTTTTCGCAAGAGCTAACGAGTAACGAGTTGGTTTTGCGTAACGTGCATTTGAATGTATTGCCAGAAGGAGGGTCAAGTGCTGTTTTCAGTAGAGTGTTAAGTCGTAAGACAATAAAATGTTGGGTAGCAATCACGCAAGTCCAAACTACTTACACCTTATCATGTATGGGTTAATAAGTGTTTCAAGGATAAAACTCACAATTTCAAGCTACGTTTCCCAAAATATAGCATGCTATTACACTTGTCTTTCATAGGACTTTTTTCGCATAATAGTAAATTTAGATGATCCATTCACTTTTATACATATTAACCATGCTTTTAATATACCATGTTTCTTCTTGATGCATTTTCATTATTTTAATTAATGTATTTATTATTGCCCACGACGCGTTTGAATCTTTATCTCCTTTGCATCGTCCGTTTTGTCAATCTGTCAATAAATCGTTTGACAAATAGGGAAAGTTACGCAATGAAATCGTGATTCGTTGATTCAATCGGATCTTCGCTAAATTATTTTCAAATCGCATCGTTTGTTGGAGCGAAAATCTGCCTGCTTTTATTCCGGGAAGACTCGTCGCGCAAGTCCGTTGCGTTTGCACCTCTGCCAAATTGCAATTCTCTCTAACTGCGAAATGCCTGCACATCCTCTTAGCACTTTGGCTCGGGTCGCCAGTCGGATGGGCGGCGCGGCGGTCAGAGAAGCAACAGCTGCAACGGGGATGTTGCAGCTCAGCGGGCCGCAGGTGGCAGCGGCAGAATTGGGCGTGGAACGGGTGGGAGGGGAGATTGGAGCGGACGCGACGGGGGCGTGTCCGGGGCGGAGATCGTCAGGAGGCTGTGGCCGGGGAGTGAAGACCGGGTGGAGTCGCGCAATCGACGGGCAGAGGAAAACAATGACGGAGTGTGCAACTGAGAAGGGATGTGTTCGATCTGAGCTTATTTTGATTTATTTTCGGCAAAAAAAGTAAAAATCATATGTGATGTGTGGGGGAGCAATATAATCTGCGAACTGAGAATTCTTCTCAACCTTTTTACTACACTTAGTCGAATGATGAATTAAAAGGAGCAACAATAAGGGATTAGCTACAGTTGCAAATTCAAATTTTTGCTGTTGAGCTGCATCGGTCAACAAATCACTGATTTGATTTTCTTGAATTACTAAGAAAATAGCACCCGTACTCCCAGTTCTACTCTTTCGATAACTAAGAAAAGCAAAGTTCAACAAAACGTACGCACAACAAACGCACTACGTCATTGCCCAGAAGCAAAAGAAAGGTCATTTCAACATTTGCTCGATGTATCAGTAAAACCTGATCGAGATCCCCTGAGGTGTTGGTGATCCGCTGTCGAGGGCCCGGGGCGACGGCCAAGCCAGTGGTTTCCCAGGGGGAGGCGTATGGCGGCAGCGGCGAGAGCTTTGCGAATGGGAATGGGCGGGGCGTGAGCCGCAGTGCACAGCAGAGAACCCCGGCAGCTGTGAACGAACCAAGATGGTGTGTGGACGGGAAGAAGAGGGAGGACTAAATGGAGGATCTCGAATCTCGGTAGGGACAGGGAGCGAGGTAGTGAAGCAACGAAGTTGCCGGGGAAGCATGGATTCGAGCGTGGGTGGGTGACGATAGAAGCAGCGTTGTCGCATCTTGGTTGGGGTGGGAAAAATTCTCTCTCCCATTCTTTCGTCCGCGCTCTCACCCATTGTCTCGTCCTGTCTCTCGCCCGGTCTCCATCTTGCCCGCCTTCTCACCTCGCTTGCAAGTTACACGACGTTTCTGATCGTTCTATTACTTTTTGGACGGTGCCCTCACTTTGTAGCACGTGTTATGAGAAGCGTTCCAAGTTCTCTTCCAACATGAAACTATTTTCACTTTTAAAACAATGACAGCTTACAAAGTGTCCATTGGCGGAATGTTTGCACGGGGTCACCTAGTTTTAATCATTCTCTTAGATATTCTTTCATATAATTAGTTGATATGTGCTCTCGTTTATTTCAAATTGACAACGCAGGTGGCAGTGATGACTTTTCAACAAAACACTGCAAGTCCACTTGAATCGTTGCGTGCGCGGGGCGTGCGGGGGAGGGTGGGGGCGACGCGAGGCGGCTAGTGCGGGGCGGGGGTGGCACTGCGGCCGCTCCCACTAAGCCGCTTTCTGCCAGGGCTTTGGTTTGTTCCATTCCAGTTGACATTGCGCAGTTTCCGGCACGTAACTGCTCCCACCAGAAGAGCACGTCCGTCCACGTGGAGCCGCTGTATCTATGATTAGCGCCGCGCCGCCGCAAGCGGCATTAGACGGCCGTGTTATGTAAATACGAGGCGGTATTATTGACTGATCGCTGCCGTCGGTGTCGGAAACCAAGCCCTCTGTTGTTGGGTTTTCACGGCGATTTCTGGGAGATTATAATCCCGTAGTGAACGTTGCGTTTTGTAGAAACTAGTTTGAGTTTAATCGCATCAGCGATCCAGATCTCTTTTACTAATAGTATCATAGATTATTCATTAAATATGAATTACGTGGACAGAAACACAAATTTACTCGAGCAGCAACGGAATAACCAAACAAGTATTGTAGTAATTGTTGGTATGTTTGGTTGAACATGACGAGGTTTGGATAGAACGCGAAAAACCATATGGCGCTCTTTCAAAATGAATAGCCACTATTTGGGGAATCATGCCTGCAATAATACCTGTTGGTACTCTTGTATTCGAGTTTATATCTCTATCCATAATCGTGTTTGAGCTTTTTATTGGGTGACTGGAGTTTCAGATCAAAGTATTAAGAGTTGTATACCAAAGTAGAACTGCATCACATATAAATTTCGATAAAGCAGAGGAAAATGCAAAGTTTCAGTTCATGTATTAGGTGTCATATATCAGTATTTTGTTTGCAACCCTTGACAGTAGCTACGTATTCAGGAATTTGGCAGTGGTAAAATATGCCAAGACTTGTCCCCGAACTTGACTGAAACTGCAGAGGCGTGAATAGTTGAACGCTGGGCATTGGGTCGGGGAGGGGGGCGGGGCAGGCGCCGGTGGCGGCGCCGGTGGCGGCGCCGGTGGCGGCGCCGGGCGGCGACGAGGCCTGCGCTGAGCCGAGCCGCTTACGTCGTGGTGGCAGGCGGCTCTGTCCCCAGCCGAGCTGCTCCACTCGCCACCACACGCCCGCCCACCAACTGAAACCGATCTACGCATACAAATATACACCTGCTAGCTCCATCCATCTCCACACGACTAAAGGTGAGCTACCCCGACTAAAACAATCCCTTTTCTCTGTTGCAGGTGAGTGCGAGGGGCATCGACTGAGCCGTAGAATTCCCGAATGCAGATACATCGTGGGTGAGTTTGGACTACGTTTTCCATGCTCTCCGCCTGCCCTCCTCCTCGGCCATCTGCCATCTCGCCCGCTCTCTCGGCTGCCCCTCGTCCGCCCTCTCGTCCGCCCTCTCGTCCGCCCTCTCGTCCGCCCTCTCGTCCGCTCTCTCGTCCGCCCTCTCGTCCGCCCTCTCGTCCGCCCTCTCGTCCGCCCTCTCGTCCGCCCTCTCGTCCGCCCTCTCGTCCGCCCTCTCGTCCGCCCTCTCGTCCGCCCTCTCGTCCGCCCTCTCGTCCGCCCTCTCGTCCGCCCTCTCGTCCGCCCTCTCGTCCGCCCTCTCGTCCGCCCTCTCGTCCGCCCCTCTCCCCTCCGACCACTACCCGTTGACCACTCTGCCTATTCCGTTTGGGCTACTCCTCGCTTACGGTACAAGTGACATCTCCACCTACTTGCCATCTCACCTGCGTTCTGACCTACCAGTCCACTCACTATTGTTACGTTTCGTCCAGGGCGTAGCCTGCTAATTTACTCGTGTGCACCCATCGATTTGCCTTGGTGCACAATACCGACACGTCCGTTTTCTCTCCCTCACCCTTCTCCCATTGCGTTCTGCCACCTTCCCATCCTCCCATCAGCACTCCATCTCCATTAGCAGTGAGCCCTCACTGCTCCAGATGCCGAGCAGCGGCAACGTCGGCGAAAGGTCAACCGCGCTCGCATGAATTAACATTTAATTGCGGGCATTCGCGCGGGCGCGCCCGCGGCGCGGGAGGAGGACGCGAGGAGGGCGGGGTGAGGGCGTGAGCGGGAACGCGCGAAGAAGTCGTTTCGTCGCGCGGAGGAATGCCATTTGTCGGGGCGGCGGGATGGGAGCCTTAATGAACGGTTTCAGGGTCTCGCTATGGAAATTTATCCAGCCCGAATGAGAGCAGTCGTTTTTTCGTCTACGTGTACGTTTCCCCTGCGTAGTATCATTGCTGTTTCTGTTTGGTTTTTTTCAGTGTTCCATTTCGGTTTCGCATATTTCTTTCAACAGTCAAATCCTTAATTCATTTGCGTTGTCATACGGTCAGTTGCTCTTTCGTTCTCACGTTTTTCTTCTGCGCTGTTAGGGCCTGCCTCTATGCAAATTTCCCCCCGCTCAATGTTTTTTATTTCTTTTTTGCTTGGTGTCATCGTATTTTTTGTGCAAATACACACCCATTAATTTCCTCACTTCATTTCGTTTCTTTACGTCGCTTAGGAATGGGTTACACTGGAGTCCCTTAACGTAGTCCTGGGAAGTAAATTGTTCCTTTTTATTCTTCTCCTCTCTTCTGCTTTGGTGAAGCGCGCCGATATTCTAAGTCGTAGTAGCAGCCGCCGGAGAAAGTGGCATCGCGAAGTTACACGTGGTACACGCAGTCAATTTGTCATAGAGTAAAGGTTATACTCGCGAGCTGGCCATGTCGTCCGCGCGAAAGTGTGGAGCGTGACTTTCTAAAAGCTCGTCGACAACTGCACAATGGACGGAGGCACTCGTTCGCCTCTACCTCCGCCGCCGCCGCCGCCACCGCCGCCGCCGCCGCCGCCGCCGCCCCGCCCCGCCGCCGCCGCCGCCGCCGCCGCCGCCGCCGCCGCCGCCGCCGCCACCGCCACCGCCATCGCCACCGCCACCGCCGCCGCCGCCGCCGCCGCCGCCGCCGCCACTGCTACTGCCGCCGCCGTCACTGCCACCATCTCCTCCTCCAACCCCCCTTCTGCGCCTCCTCTCTTCCTCCTCCTCCGCCTCTTTCACTTCCCATCCTCCCTTCCCACTCTGGCTTCGCTCCATCTCCCTGCTCAACCCACTCCTTTTCCTACTCCCACCCGCACTTCGCTTCTGTCCATCTCTTTCCTCTCCCGCTCGCACTCCGCCTCCATCCGCCCTGCTCTCCACTGAATCCCTCGTACCACGACGCGCCGCCGCTCGTCCGCTGCCGTTGGTTTTATGAGAGTCATTATGAGCTTTCCTTCTCCTCGCTGACCCTTCCGTTCAGATGCGTTATTTACTGGCTCCGTCGTGGTCGAGTATGAGTGTCCGGTGAAACTTCCACGAAGTTCTCCATGCGTTGTTCATTGCTCTGTGATGTGTAATTTGGGTACAGCGCTCTCGCTAAACACGTGGCGTTGCTTTATTAGTTGTTGGAATTTCGATTGTTCGGTGTGGTTTAGTTTATTTAATCAGCAAAATGATGTTTTCATTTGCTGTTCCTGGAATACTTGATTTATGTGAGACATTTTAAGCAGTTAATCCTATTTCGATATTAATTTTAACACATTGACATGGCCATCGATCATATGAGCTCGTGCACCTGTCGTAATTTATTGTTACATCTTCAGCACCTCTATTACGTTGCCAGGAAATTCTATATATATTCTGAGAAAATCCTGAGTAGAGTTGTTTATCGAATTAATCAACTTTTCACTCAATCGGACTAAAATTACTTTTGTTCCTATAGGGGGTACGTATTAATACTATTATTATTGTTATTATCATTAAATTTTTATTGGATAATTTGTTGAGATTTAATGCAAAGCTCTAGTGTTTTCTGTGTTGAATAAAAAATGTTGTTCATTTATGATACGTAGGCGGTGTCGATGTACGAAATAACTCTGTGTCTTAGTTTTATTTTCATATCAATTAAAACCTATTCATGAATTACATGAAACAAACGTCACACAAGGCTCCCCGCTTGCCGAACGGGAAGAAACGCACACTCTCGAAGAGATTCACGAGCGCCAGGCGCAAAGAGAGAGCGCAGGATTGTTTAATGACCGTTCGAGCCTTTGTACCACTGTGGGGCAGCGCGCCCGTGGGCGACTACACCGCTCGCCGAAGGCAATTTGCATAATTTTTGGAGCTCAAAGGGTGTGAAAGCGGCGCCGGCAGCAGGTGTGGCCCAGCGAGCTGCGGACACTGACCTGCCGTCCCACTGTCCCATCTCCCCCCACCCCACCCCACGCCACGCTACGCCACGCCACCGCTGCCCCGCTCGCGCCCTCGCCGCCCTCGCCGCCCTCGCCGCCCTCGCCGCCCTCGCCGCCCTCGCCGCCCTCGTCGCCCTCGCCGCCCTCGTCGCCCTCGCCGCCCTCGTCGCCCTCGTCGCCCTCGTCGCCCTCGTCGCCCTCGTCGCCCTCGTCGCCCTCGTCGCCCTCGTCGCCCTCGTCGCCCTCGTCGCCCTCGTCGCCCTCGTCGCCCTCGTCGCCCCCTCCCCCTCGCCAGGGCCCCTGTGTGCAGTGAATGTTTCATAATGTTTGATCGCAGTTCCCGCGAGGGGGCGTGGCGAGCGGCATGGGCGGCCGGCGCTTAGGAGGCCGCTGGACCCGGCTGCCGCGCGCGTTGCCTTAGGGCCAATTAGAGGAGAAGGTGTCGGCGGGACACGGCGTGGTGGGACGGGTCCGTGGGGGGGGGCGCGGGTGTGGGACGGGCGGGCGGGCGAGCGCGGGCGTGGGAGCGTAATTTGGCGGATCAAACGAATTGCCAGGGACGCGTGGGACGGCCACCCGGGTCGCACGCGCGCGCGTATCGTCCAGGGACTCCGAAGGGTAGGGGAGGGTCCGTTACGCGAGGAAAAGGGGACACTGTTTCTCCCCCCCACCCCCACCCCAACCACCACCGTTTCCGTCCCCCCAGGCTCCGCGTCGCGTCAACCCCCCTTTTAACTTTCAGAGCACGCCCCCCCCACCTCCCTCCCCCCCAGCTTCCCCCCCGGATTAAACCACGTGTGAGCGTGTCTCACGTTTCACCGGAGTAGAGTAACGGGATGCGTGTGTTCATTATTGATTCGTTGCTCTTTTTATGCAGGCGTGTTAGCGTTGATTGCGTAACTCAATAGCGCGGGCCAGCGCACGATCCATTGTCCTGCATGTGAGAGTGTGAGTGTGGGTGAGTGTTCGCGCGCATGTCCCGTCTTCCCCCTTTGCTTTTAGCGAGGAAAAAACACAATGAGCCGCGGCTCGCGAACGGCTTCGCGAACGGGCGTGAGGGTCGCTTCACGGGGCCCGCCGTCGCGCAACCTTAAAACCTGTCACTGCGACTTTTATTGGCGAATTGGCGATTTTATGGCTGTATTTAATGCGCCTCGTAAGCCGTCCGACTACTACATCTCTCGGTAGCGCCCGACATCGTAAATATCGACGATGGACTCGCATTTTAATGCGACCTTTCTGTCACAAAAACCGTTCATTCGTATAAGTGGTGTCGTTTTATGAAGTAGGCGATATTTTACAATTTTGTTGCCGTTTTGAGAAGCCGAGTTTGTGTCTTTTAATGAGATATCGGAGATCGTTTGTGATATACTGCGGAGTGTATGGGAGCTGCATGAAGTCATAGTCTGCGTGAAGCAATCTTGTTTCTAGTGAGGCGACGGTACTCGCTTCTAAATTACTGGTCATTAAAGCGACAGTTTCTGCGTTGCTTTGCTCGGTGTAGAGCGTCATTACGTGGAATATGACCACGTATATATAAATCCAATTTAGGATAAAATGTTATTTAATTCTAGTTATAGCAGTTTTGTTCCCGTGCGCTTGTCACTGATGAGAACTCATTGCTTGAATCTTGTTCTTAAAATTATAATTGCTTATTTAAACTCTCAAGGTCGTACTGAGAAGGTAATTTCAAGAGATATACATTTGTAGATATGGTCGTCTTTTGTACCGTTTCCTTCAAAGAGATCTAATGTTCTGGATGAATGTATCATTTAATAGAGTATATCTTCCTTCCCATTAGCAGTCATTTCCGACCAGCTATATGTTCGGAAAACAAATGCGACAAAAACACATTACAAAACTCATGGCATGAAATTCATGAATGAGCTGACCGTTTATGGAAGCGACGTTGATGTAAATTTCCTTGTCTAGCGACACAATACATGCTTCACTCCACAAAATGCAGCTGAGGAAACAGGCGACTTGTGATCTTTGAAGAGAAAACGCGACAATGTGACGTTTCCTAGGTCACGGTAGAGGTGTCAAGTTCATTGAATATTCTGATATGGAAGTTCTCAGAATTAAAATTAAACCAATGTTTAATGGGCAGTTGTTAGTGTACTCTCGACGAAGAAAATTGTAGCTGGAAAATGAAGGAAAATTAAAATAAAAACTCAACTTGGTAGGTAACGGATCAATCAATGTAATGAGGAAAAATAATATAAAGGAGGGATTTGGACCATGTATTAGTTTTAACACAAATGACAAACAGGCCTCTAACGACCAATAGCTAGCCAAGACCAGTAGTGTTTGGAACATCATCTTCCTCAACAATTGTTCTGCTTACTTTGACGCCTCGTATGTTGCAAGGCGGCATGATCTGTGAGGTCAGTGCAGTGCAGTTTGGTCAGTAGGAAAGCACAGAACGGCCATCCAGCTGCTGTTGAAACTGTGACTGCGATGGAAGAGCACAATGTTGGATTGGCTTCTTCTCTACGGTCCAAAATCGTTATGATTCACTTTCGTGGTTACACCAGATTTATATTTCTGTAAGAAACCATTTTTTGTATGTTTTAAAGCTGAACTTCATTTCCACAGGCCGAAACTTAACATATATACTTAAAAAAGATGTGTTGATTAAGCCTCACTGATGCAAAATATATTTTCCGCCTGTGAGGTGACATGCACGTTCTCGGAGGAATTTGCGTTTCATTACCAAATCCAGGAAGTTTTTTACAATTAGATGAACGTCTTGTGAATGAGTACCATGAATTCCAAATAAGATTGGAGATAAAAAAAAGTCACTGATTGTTTCAACGAAATGCATTGAAAAAAACTTCTTTTTTTTCGACGGAAAACTAAACGCAATAGCCGCAAACTAGAGCAAACGATTGATGTAGTGGGCAATGAGAGTGTTTCTGTTGCAATTTTTCACTGACCCCACGAAATGATGCAGCAGATTCCCGTTCTAGTTAGGTTGCTAACAATGTTCATGTAAAAGGGAGGACAATCGACGACAACAAAAACTCATCAACACATTTTTTATAAGTAATTTATACTAGCATCAGTACTCTTTCTGTCTTCCCTCCATTTGCGGTTCAAGAAAAAAGATTCGTTAACAAAATGCAGATGAAGATGGTCTGAGCGTCTTTTTTTTTATTTTAGTCGCTAGACAGAGTCACAATCGTGCATGCATATATCAGCGTTCATAAAAAAGATTTTCAAGTTTTCTATTCTCAATTAAACAATAAACGATACAACGTAGCAGATTTTAGTAATGTGATGAAATAAATGACGTCAAACGTTAAAAATTACTAAAAGAAGGACATTGCAAATCAAAGGAGGACGAGAGGACAATGGATGTCAATGGAAACCGTCCTCTCAAATTGAGGACGGTTGGCAATCCTACTCCTAGTAGATCTCGGGAATTTAACACTGTGCGGCGCGTGCAGGAGGGGAAGAGAGGGGAGGGGAGGGGAAAGCGGTCGCAAACAGCGCCGCCGGCAGCTGTCTTTGCCCGGAGCGCCGTCGCCGCCTGCCCTGGGAATTGCTCTTAATTTTATGGCATGAAATTGCGCCGCCGAACGATACGCGAGCTGGCGACCTCTGCGTAATTGCAGCGTGCGCCGCCGGCGGCGCTGGCGTCGTGTCGCCGTCACCGAAACCCCCCGGTCGGTCGGTCCTGGTAATGGCGGCAGGCAAATCGCGCCGGACGATTCTGAAAATTTAATGGAATTTTCAAAAATGAATTGTGTGCCACAACTGATTGTTTCGCAGCCGATGGTTTAATTGATTGGGCCGTGATTCGAGGCTCTGAAAGTTCCCGATCGCCACCGGATTGCATTACCGTTGGCTCCAGGGTCGTGTCCGATGGGATCCCGAAAGGATCCCAGTTCAATTTCGGAGATTTCGTTGATGGAATGGGGTTACATTGTAATCAGAGTGTACGGGAAGATTTTGTAATATAAGGATATGGCATAATCAATACTACTGATAAGTTATTTGTCTTTCAGTAACTTCAATTTGTGAATAACTCGGATAAAAAATAAAGGAGGATTCTTTTTTATTATAAAGAACGTAAAATAACACTTGAATCTATCTTATATTACTGTCACTGTCACGATTCGATTACATCAAAGAATACATTTACTTGTGACATGTTGCTCTTGTCCCTAAACACCAACCGCCACATCTAATGAGGCTACATGTTCGATCGCGATTTTATCTATGTAAACAACAATGAAACACAAGACCTTTTGCGAGAGCATGAATGAATTGAATCGATTTGTGTCGACATCCTCGAAGCAAGAAACCCGTTAAGCGGTTCATACAAATTTAAAGCAAAACGGCACTTAGTCAATTCCCCGTTATCTTGACACTCGGAAGGTAGACACGAAATCTGAATGACGCAGACCCCCTAAATTTGACGGCCGGTTGCCGTATATCGAACGTGAGATTGCCATTTGCGGAGGGGCCCCGAAAGGTCACTGGGTCTCGCAAACCATTTGGTCCGCCGCCGCCCAGTTCCGCTTTGCTTGTGCCGGTGTCGTCTGTCTGGGCTTGTGAGTAAGGCTGTTCGTCGCCGCGTTGACTCTGCTACGCTCCTGTCCCAGCTGCTTCCTCGTCACCGTCTCCGTCTACCTCGCTGCCCTGGCTGCTGCCGTCGCCTCCACCTTCATCTTCGCTGCCTTAACCGCCACTTCTTCCGTCACTTTCGTCGGTACCTTGTCCGGCCCCTCCGCTGCCTTTGCCTCCGTCGCCTCCACCTTCATCTTCGCTGCCTTAACCGCCACTTCTTTCGTCTCTTTCGTTGGTACCTTGTCCGCCGCCCCCGCACCTCCGTTACCATACCTTCCACTGCCACTGCCACACCCTCCTCCTTCGCCACTGTCTCTTCCGATGTCATGACCGCCCCTTTTTTCCTCTCCGCCTGCCTGGCTCCCGTCGCCTCGCACTCCCCCCCCCCTCGTCATGTCCTCTCCTTCCCACCCCTCCATCCTCCAGCTCTCGCTGTGCCTCCAATACCGCCCCCTCCGCTGCCTTTGCCTCCGTCGCCGCGGCCACCGCCGTGGCCGCCTCCGCGTCTGCGAGACCTTGCGGCGCCGGCCAACGCTGTGCTTAATGCGACATTTGCAATTCGGAGCGGGCGCCTTCGTGTCCAAGGATGTCCTCGCGACGCCGCCGCGCCGTTCGCCCGCCCGGGCGCTCTCCGTGCGCCTGGCCGCCTCTAGTTACTTGTTTTCTGTTTTCGCTGCAGCTGTGCATTCATTTCGCTCCTTCTTCCACCGGTGGTTGCTTAAAGGGCATCGCTCATTCCCCGAAGCGTTAGTTAAGTGTGATAAATCGAATCTATAACATGCTCTGGTAATTAATATGTATATTTGAAAAGTATCATGTACAGCGATACACACGAAGAACATATTTTATTTTCTGGATAATGACTGGTTTGGAATGAATTTTTTATGTTACGATTCAAGTTGTTCAACCTCCTTTTCTGTCGTTTTTACAATTGTATTTCGACATTTGTTTTCATTGGTATTAGTCTCGTCTGTCCTTTTTCTGTCATGAACTACTGATTATTCTCCATGCCATTTGTATTCTTCACTTCTTTGATTAACATATAGCGTAGTATTTCTTTCATATTTCCTGCCCTTCGTTCTCGTTCGAACAGGAGCCCTATTTCTACATCGCGCACGGGCGCAAGAAATGCAATAAGTGGCGAGGGAACGTGCACGTGTCGGTGCGCACGTGAACGTTGCGTTAGTAGTACGTGCGTGGGTAGGGAGGCGCGCAAGGGAGGACGCTGCCGCCTTCGTCGCGGAGAAAAATCGCCGCTCGTTTGTTTCGACTCCGTTCTTCGTCTCTTTTTTTTGTCGGCGACCGCGGAACGAAAAAAAAGAAGAAAGAGCCGGGAAGTTTCCTTCAATTGCCGTCGTTACTCACGGACACACGACCCGGTTCGCGCCGCTCGCGGTGTGCGTATTTCACGATCATTCGCGGAAAGCATACGGCGCAGCGAGGTTGATGACAGGAGGACCGGGAGAAATTCGTTCAGAATGATTCTCGCTGCAGACGAGGAGACCGACCGACCGACCGACCGACCGACCGACCGACCGACCGACCGACCGACCGACCGACCGACCGACCGACCGGGAGCGGTAGCTCAGTGCATCAACTGATGTCACTGCAGTGCCTCTGACCGGGTGGTCCTAGGTTCGAGTTCTGACGGTGGCAGGATTTTCGACACAAGCTCTTCAGCTAAATCGAATTCAGTCGCTGCCTGGAGGAAAATTCTAGCGGCCGGTGGCTGTGATCGGTAGTTTCCCGTGGTTTCTCCAGTCAATACCAGGCGAATGCCGGAGCAGTACCCTATCAAACGTACAGGCATGTCGTGGACTTGTCATCTGGGTATTGGGTTTTACTTCGAGCATGGAAATCGTATTCAGTATAGCAGGCATGTATTTTAGGCTTGGTTCGTTTACATACTGTAAATATAGTGCTAGGCACGGATTGGTTTCTTTTCCTTAAAGAATATAGATAAGGGATTTTCCATGTTAAAATAATTCTGATGATCAATTATTATATTAAGTCTTATTTAAAATTCACGACAATCCAAATCTTGAAACCGAAAAGCAATATTACCTCTTCTCCGGAAAGCGTTGAACCAGCCCCGTACAGTTCCGATAAAGTAGCGCTGACGCCTTTCGCTCTTTCGTGGCAACGAAATAATTTGAGACAAAAGCCGGCAGTTACCGCGCCGCCTGCGAGTGGGCGTTGCAGCCGGGACCTTGTCGTGAGGCCACGCACGCTCACAGCCGCCGCCGCCGCTGCAACCAGAAGCCACGCCCACCGCCCCGAATTAAGGGGATTCTGTTCCGCCCATTAAGCTTCCGGGGGGGGGGGTCGACTCGTAGGATTTTCCTCGAATTTCGGAATTTCGCTCCGACGTCGTATCGCGTCGCTTCGCGTGGTGCGGACGCCCCGTGCGAAAGGCCACTGGCGGGGGCGAACCGGGCGATCCTTTCATTTGAATTCGCGGAGCGGGGGAGCGCACGCGGCCGCGGTGGCGGCGCCGGAGGCGGGGAGCCGGGCGGGCGTGTGGGCGGGCACGCGCGAGCGGGGAGGTAGGTGTGGCGTTACCTGTGTGTCACGGAGAGGGTTCGGTAAGATTCCCTTCCGGAGGCATCGGAGCACACAGAGAAGGGCGCTGTGCGGGCGCGGGGAGTGGCCCGCTTCGGGGCGGGTGGCTTCTCCGTTGCCGCCGTTGGTTCGCCGTCCTCGTCCCTCCGGTGCGCCCTTGCGCCCGCCGTCGCCTTTTGCCCTTGCTCTCCTTTCCGCGGCCATTCCCGCCCCGCCATCTGGCGCACCTGCTCGGGCTGTCGTAGCGCTGCTTCCTGTTCTCCGTTGCGTTTGCTTTTTACCTTCCACCTCTGTTGACATCATCGTTCTTTCTTTTTCCTCTTTTCTTCGTTTTCACATCAACCTTCTTTATTCCTCCTTTTTTTAAAAAAAAATCTTCTGACAATGTTAAATATTTGTCTTTTCCTGTTTCTAATATTATACTTGTGTTTCTGAGAGTGCTGCTTGGTACTTCATCGCAGTATCATATGAATGAATAATTCATTATCATTATGCTACTTGTTTATTGTATTTTCTGATGATGTACAGTTTCACACATTACAACCTTTTAAACGTGTGACTCTTCATTCAAATATAAAACATCTCCCTCATACTTGTATTTTCCCCAGACCACCACTCGATTCTGTGACACCATGCGGCTCACACAATACCCCCACAATACTCTCTCACCTTCTCTCTCTCTCTCTCTCTCTCTCTCTCTCTCTCTCTCTCTCCATACTTCTATTCCTATTTTATTAATTACTTTCTCTGTTATCTTAACTATTGTCACGTTTCATTTCTGTGCCTTTTGGTCTTATTTGTGATGGTTGATTTATATTACATTCGATGTAAGCTGCTTGCATTGTTTCCTTCTCCCCCTCTCCGCAGTTTCCTTTTGCGTCGCCTCTGCGCCTCGCAGTGCGTGTGTGAGCGTGCGCGCCACCGACGCTTTGCCACGGTACACCTGGCGCATCGCGTGGGCGTGGTCGGGGGGGGGCAGTTCGCAGCCTCTGGTGGCGTCGAGTTCTCGGGATCTCTTTCCGCGTTCGCACACCGCCTCGGCACCTGTTGGCCGCGCTGGGGCAGGCTGGATTTGTTTCCCGTGAAATAACTATCTGGACAGGTTCCTTTTTTTTTTCGTGCACACCTTGTTACCTGTTTTCGTGTTTCTATTAGTCCCGAGTACTTTGAGTCTAGAGTTCACGCATAATGAACTCGCGTTCTGTGCAATAAAATGTGGACTTTGGGACGGCCGCTGCGTAAATGTTCTCGTTACCAGACCTGTCCGACACACGTGCGCCCGTAAAATCTCATATATATTTATTTTATGCAGCGCGTATGTGACAGGGTTTTGGAAACAGGACGCGTTTATTCCCTGCTCTAGAAACGTTCATTTGGTCCATTGAATCTGCGTGATCTTACGAACGAATCGTTCTGGGGACGGGCCGGGATACTGATCTGCTCCACAATACTCAAAAGAAGCCCTCGCTTTTTGCTTTTATTTCCGTTGCATGATTCATCGGATGGCGGCCGTAAAATCTATCCAGTTGCACTGCGACGGTAAATCCGGCTTGTGTTGACGGGTCGAGGGGCTTGCGTGAGCCTATGCATCGGAGAATGCTGCATGAAAAATTGTCGCCCCGCGCTGTGGAAATGAAAAGGATGAGTCCGACGTTCTTTTTGACTCGATCCGATTGCTCAAAGAAATGAGGGCCCAAAATCCGAGCGCGTGCTCGCTCGCGGCTTAGGAAGTAAGCTAGGGCGGGAGAGCTCTGTTCACACCTGGGAGGTGTGGACGTGGAATCCTACCGCGCAGGCTGGGGCTGGAAGTGAGAGAGAAAGTGCATGTATTTATATCGGGGCGGTGTCAACGTTCTCTTAACGTGCTGAATGCGCCGCTTCCCGTCAAGTCAGCGAGGCCGAACGAGGTGTTGGGCCGTTAGCTGCGAGGTGGGTTTTGGGTAATTAGCATGTTAGTGACGGGTTTTAAGCCACTAGAACGAATTCATCGTCATACCCCTGAATTTACGTACAGGTTATCTACTCTAGTTCAACCTATGAAACGCCAGTAGTAACGAAATACTAATTTGAATTATTCACTTGTCAGAGAAATATTGTATACCATTATGACATTCAGTGTTTCATAATAAATG
Organism: Teleogryllus oceanicus; assembly: GCA_964035755.1. NCBI lineage: Eukaryota > Metazoa > Arthropoda > Insecta > Orthoptera > Gryllidae > Teleogryllus > Teleogryllus oceanicus. The sequence continues at coordinate 127,358,139 of CAXIVR010000003.1, read as the reverse complement.
ATTGAATTTACGTATGTGTAGAAATTATTGGAAATAAAATCGCAGAAAATATATAATAGAGTTGTATGGCAAAGCATTCATTGCCAATGGATATTTCTGGACGAACCTGGTATCATATAAATGAGAGCATTCAAAGTTTTCTGAAAATTCTACATTGGATATCTATATTTTTACGTTAAATAATGTAAGACGGCTCCCCATCTTGGCGAATTTGTGGAATTATCTCAAACCTCACGATTTCCTTCTAAACCAGAAGTCGGATATCTTAACTACTATATCAACGCGGTTGAAAGGGAATTTGTAAATTTCAGCATCGGTTCACTCTTCCCGTCTCAAAACATTTGCGTCAACAGGTTCTACCGAAAACCGGTTTTGGAATTCTTTTGCATAGGAAATGGACGTATTTATCCGTCGTTTTGGTTTACTACTCAATTCGCCGCGAGAAGACTCGCCGTGAAACGAAACAAAAAAAAAAAAAAAATTCGTTTCGCGAGAGTGCAGGGTTCTAATTTTTGACTGTACGAATTTACGGTCTGGCCCCAGGTCCATAACTATAACTCCCCGGCAACGAATTGCAGGTTATTCGCGTTTGCGAGACTGACCCTCCGAAGTGACGGTGCTTGTGTGCGGCTGTTGGGATTTTTGAGTCCTTTTAGAATCCCTCGGAGCGTCGCTCGCATTAGAGGTCTCACGGAATGAAAGGCACTTTGCATCCGCGGCGATGTGTGAGCGACGATGTGCGTCTCTGTGTGTCGGACGGTTGATGGGCGGGCAGCAGAGGGACGACGGGCGAGCGGACGGGGGTGGGGCTGGGGGACGGGAGGACGCAGCCGGACGAGTTTCCCACGCCGGCCGAGTGGCAGCGCTCGCGTCGCCCGCGCTCCTTTTACGCGCTATTGTGAGGGCAGTCCTCGATGCCGGTGTGTTAATGTCGCTGGAATTACCTCTAAACATGATTAATGACGTTGGGCATAATCGCGCCCGGGTAGCGGCGGCGGACGAGGCGGAGCGGAGGAGGGGAGTTCTTGGAGGAGACGGGGGAGGGGAGGGGACGGGTTTAATTCATGCAGAGCGGCGGTCGCTCTGGCGGCAGACGGACAGTGGTCGAGTAGTGCTTATCGACCAGGGAGCGTTGTAGCAAGGCTGAACCGGAAACCGGACAAATTAAGAAACGTGAGTTTGACCTTTGGGATGTCGGAAACCAGACCGAATCAGTGTATTCGAACGTGGTCTTCCACGTCAATTAAGTATTTTTCTAATAATAGATGGCGCTTATTTTAATCAATACAGGTTGAGCGTGACGTCAGGTGGCTGATTTCCATCAATGTCACAAGTCGTGGATTTAAGATACGTTCTCGTACATATTAATAATTTACAAGTGTCCAGAATTGTATATTACAATATTTCGAATTAAAATACGAATATGTATGTGTGAACTGTACATTCTTATGATGTTTCTTATAAATACATTTATTAAGGTGTAAATTATCTAGCCGACGAATAGGTCGGCGCCGGATGTCGCCAACTAGCTGGAGAAGAACATCGCCACCGCCCGATTAAACATGCACTACGAATACACTGACGGAACTAATGACCTCAGACCCTTATGCACGCGAAATCACCACTAATCAATCAATTGATCAAAAGTCCGTCTTTGATTATAACAATAATAATAATAATAATAATAATAATAATAATAATAATAATAATAATAAAGAATCTGGACATGAATTAGGGAAACAAAACTGATCGCGTTAATCATTACCGCCCGAAAACGAAAGACAAATTTAAGTTGGAGAGCAGCTCTAGCTAAAACCTGAGCTGCATTAATCACGGTGGCGCGCCGTGGGAGGGGCGGCTGGACGAGGGGCGAGACGCGGCGACGACCGCGCCCTCGTCGCCGGGCTGTCTGGCGCGAGGAGGCGATGCCCCTTCCTATCTGTCCTGCCCACCGCGCCCTGCCGCCTGCTCCCCGGCGGGCCAGCCTTCGCGAAGGATATTTGTGCGGTTGCGAAGCGGTCCCCACAGAGTGATATATGATACGCTGATTGCTGTGCAAAGTGAATGGGTGGGCTTGGCCCGGGCGTCTCGTAACGCTGCAGGAGAACTAAACTCCTCGACGACCCCGTTACACCCACGTCGTCCCCCGGCCTGGCGAACAGGTGTGAAAGTTTACGCAGGAAAAGTGGTTCGGATGTTTTGGCTCGGCGTAAAGCGGGCGGTGTCCACGGTCGTTCTGTGAATGCGGGGTGCGGGCCGCTGCTGTTGTCGGAGGTGTCAGCGGTGATTTTAGGAATTTGCGTAAATATTCGATGACGGACGCATAATACGCGCGTAGCATTTATCTTCGCGTTTAATGTGTGTGTGCCACCAAGTATTGTCGGCCAACCTTGGCGGTGGTTTCGGAATGTTTGCAGTCTTCATATATCATTCTTGTGCTTGGCTTTTGAGGAAGCTTTACAAGGGCGTGGTAAAAGCATATTCCAACTTCGCATAGTTCGAAATTTAAAAAATGATTATTACGTGCTGGAATACGTTTGGGAGGTAATCACTCGTTCACAATGAACAAGGAAGTCATGTTACGGAGCATAATTCAAATACGACTTAAATGTAAATTGTGATGGGTGTCAGAAGTCATCATATGTTATTCTATGTATTCTTGAAACTCCAGCCTACATGCAATAATGAAGTAATATTATTTTTCTGAATACAACCTCTAACCCCGAATATCTGATTAAGAAGCTTGAAGTGACGCTTTTTGTATCCTTGAAATAAGACATACGGTAAAAACAATATTATTTTACACTGAAATTGCAGTAACTCATCAGTGACGATGAGCTAACTTGTTTCTCGTAGCAAATATGCTTACGCGTTAAACTCAATTATCATACGAAAATTGTGAATTATGCATAACCGACGCAGGTGCGAAACACGAAATTGATGACCTCAAGCGAGGGCCGTTCGTCGCGAATCGAAGCTACCGGGGAAGGGAGTGACTTGACACAAACCGCGACAAGGATCTTCTGAAAGGGGGGCAGGGTCCGTGAACTGGCGGGTCGCGTCGCGACCGCGCCCTTGCGTGAGAAGGTCGAACTATCGGTGAGACGTGGAGAGGGTGAGACATGACACGGAGCGCCGCGCCGCGCCTCAAAGAGAAGAGGCGGTTAATTGGTGTTTGTCACATCATCATTTCTCGCGCCGCGACCTCGGCTTCCCATTCCGTCAGAAGGCGTGGCGAGCGTCATTTGTCCAGTGCCGTGACCTTTCAGCGAGCGAGAGCTTTTTGGCGCTCTCCTCTTGCGCAGGTATGGAGGAATTTGGAGTGAGACCAAATCGGGCGTGTGCGTGTCTCGAAGTACAAACGTTGTGTAGACATTTCTGTTTTTGTATTCTTTTAAGGTATTTAGTTCCGCGTGCAATATTTGTCGAGGTTAAACTCACATTGATAATTATACTATTGACGCTGGAATGAAAAATATAATAGTCTGTTCCGTAATAAGAATAAACAATCATGATTTGCAATCATGGTACGATCAAAAGTTCAATGGTCCGGATGGTATGAATCTAGCCACATCCCTTGGGATACTCCGCATTCATCTTCGATCGTATCACATTTACACAACTTACGTGATAACTTCGTCGTTTTGTATTTCATTTTGAGTTTTTTGTGAACTTTTGTCAATTAATAAAGTAAAGTACCAAACCACATGTTTTTACTGAAGCGAGAATGGTATATATAAGAATGCCTGCAGTGTTGCAAACTTAACATTTGATCTCGTACAACTTGTCATTTCCTTCTCGCTTACGTGGCAGTTAATACCGCATGAGAACCCAAGCACGTGTTTCGTATTCATTTGGCTTTAACATTTTTCACAAGATCCTACCTCCGCGTCGTATAAATGCGTAGGTAATCCTGCGGAGACGCCACGTGCGGGAAGCAAAGCGCTCCCACAATCACTGAGCTGCCAGCTCCCCTCCGCGCTCCGTCAAACGAGCGCCGACGTGACCCCCGCGGCGCGGCGCCGGGACTTCCGCGCCGCCGGCTAGAAATGGCCCGGCCCCCTGCGTCAGGTCGCCTCTTGTTGCAGCGGCATGCGCCACTTCAAACCGATCCGCCCCGCCCCTCCCGGGCCCGCCTGCCGCCGCTCTGCCCACCCCATCGCTCTTACCCAAATTCGCAACGCTCCTCTCTGTCCTGCCCTGTCAGCCCTACCCCCCCCCCCCCCACCCACCCAGCCCTACCCAGCCCTACCCAGCCCTACCCAGCCCTACCCAGCCCTACCCAGTTCAAACCAGTACCCAGCCCTACCCAGTCCTGTCCCGCTCCGACCTCCCCTGCTCTTCCTCGCCTCACCCCGCCCAGTCCACTCCACTCAGTTAGGCCCAACCTTCCCTCCCTTTCCTGGATCTTCCGCCCCCCCCCCCCCCCCTCCCCCCCCCCCCCCCCAGACATCCCCATCCCGCGACGCATCTGCCTCGACCCAAACTCTGCCAGCCCCGCACTACGAGGGATGTCACGCCACTCATCTGTCCGTTTCACTCCGCTCCGCCATACGCTGCCTGGCATTTCCAGTTTCTCCGTTCCATTCCGTCATGGCCTACCCTTCCAGACCGTTCTGCTCCCTGAGCAGTCTACTCCATCGCTGATCTTCCCGAACGGTGTCTCCGTCGGCGCCGTCTATTTACACCTGTCCTCCTCAGAGGCCACCTGGGCCTTCCGCAGCTCGCACACTCTCGTCACGTGTGCAGCACCCACGCTAATGCATCTACCTCCCTGTGTAACTGGACACCTGCCCCTGCCTAGCTTCCACCTCTGCCCGGTGTCGCCCCGTGCTACACGGAGGCGGCACGCACGATGTGCTGGGCTGAGGGGGCGTGGCCGCAGCGGCTTGGAAGGGCGAGCGGATCGCCGCAGCCACTCCACCTCATCGAGAGCCGATCGGGCGTGCGTTTTTTTCCTCCCCGACGTCGGGATAAAACTGGATCCTGGGGGTTATTATCGGCCACCAATTTGGCGGTCCCCCCCTCTCGACGGAGAGAAGGGACGGCGGCGTGGACGAGAGAGGACGGGGCGGGGCGGACGGCGAGGCAGGGGACGCGCAGGCGTTAATTGCGCCTGAGTGCCCGCGGAGCCCCCGACCCGTGGAGGTGACGTATTGCTGACAGGCCCGCTTGATCCTATCCATTGCTCACGCGTCGCTCCCCGCGCCGCGCCGCCCACGCCACTCCCACCGCCCACGCCCGCGCCCCCTCTCGTCGTCGCCTCCGCCGCCTCGCCCCCTACCGCTCACCGCCGTCACCACCCACCCCGCCATCACCGGCAAAGCTGGCCCCGGTCTGTTCGTCGCCCCCGCTGCCTCCACCGCTTCGCCCACTCCTTCCCCTCCGCCGCCCCCCCGCCGGTGGCGGCGGGTTTCACCCCCCATTTCCCGACTCTTTCCTAATTCCTAATCACCAAATGGCCCGCGCAGCACCCCGCCTCCCCGCCCCGCCCACCGGGCCCCGCCTCGCCCCCGGCTCCCCGCCGTCGTAAATCCGCCGCCCCATCGCTTAGCCTTCTCCTCGGCGCTCCTTTCATTCTTCCCTCCCTGGCCTTATCGTCGCCGCCGCGCCCCGCCCCGCCCCGCCCTCGCCCGCCGCCCGCGCCGTCTAATCCCGACTCGTATCCCTCTTCCCCGCCGCCCCCGCGGAAGAAATGCCGCGGGGGCGAGCGAGGTGCGGGCGAGGTGCCCCTCCGGCTCCGAGTCTTCCTGAGATGCTGCTGCGCTTCGGGCTGCGTCTCAGTGGGTCCTGTCGGCCAGGGGCGTGCGCAACCTCATACAACTACATTGCTGGATCCCTTTTTTCGTTAAACTTTTTTTTATTTGCACCTACACATATTTTGGTAGTACAGAAGTAAAATGTGCCGAAAGGAGAATGAAATTGTAACTTTAATGATACAATTTACAAATGATATTGAGTTTGTGGTGGATTTCTTACGCGGGTGTCAAATGGCTTGAAGAGTCTCTCTCTCCCCCCCAATTGTTGTATGACAGTATTCCAAATTTTCAAGTTATAAAGAGAGAAACCTTACAGGTGATTTTTTTGGGGGTGGGGGATTTATTGCGTAAAGATACAGAACCCCTTTTCTAGTTTTCAGAGACCACGCCCCCTGGCCTCTCCCTATTGCTCTCCACTGAATGAAGTACATGTTAGGTGGATATGCTACTTTCAGAGAGTTATAATGTTACTTAGCACATTTTTCAGCCTCGGTATTAATTTTGAATAATATTTATGATAATACATGAATTGATAAATCATGATACATTCAGGATGCGATATGTGATGTTTATGAAAAATTCCTTTTAAAGAATGCAATTATTTTTGCAGTTGGGCAGTGTCCATTTGTGTATAAATATATTTTTTGAATGATGTGTAATTTTTATTTATAAATGTGGTACCATCGTTTCCCCAAGGTACTTCAGAAAATATAATAACAACAAAATAAAAGATAAATTTTCATTTCAATTATTTAATTTACCTTAATAATTATATTCAACGCAACGATGTACTTGAACGTTTCATTCCTGTTTCTATGATGAGGCGCCTATGCAATTGTGGTGCTGCATTTTATTGCTTACTTGCTCATTCATACTCGTGCCTCAAGGGAGTAATAAAATATTTATGACCATTGTAATGCGTGTTGATCGGTCGAACAACTGTTGGTGCGTCTAGTATTAGATTAGTTTCATTTCAGTTTATGTTCACACTCACAAATAATTTAAATATTGCGTATAGTTATTGCTCCACTCATATTGCCGTTTACCCTTTTGTAGTCTATAACCTGCAGCAAAGGTTAGGCTTCTAGCTTACCGACCTTAAAAAAAGAAATATTTCTCATTTGCTTAATTTTCCTCTACACTGAAATATCCAATGTCACGCGCGAAAAAAATTTGTGAATGTTAAGTGAATATTGTTGTTGATTGAATGGTCTTGCAGCGTTTGTAAGGTAATATTATCTTCATTGCCTACAATTGTTTACTAGCATACTCAACGCGAGCAAACGTCAGTAAGCATTATCTACCAACCGTCTACTCACGTTACTTAAAGCTAAATATGTAAATTCGTGTGTAGCTTAAAATGAAAAACGAAAATTTTCTGAGTCCCTTTTTCTTTACAAATTTTATTTATCCACATTTTACTGGTAAATGAATAAAACAGGCGTACGAAAGTATAACTTTATCGATAGTTTATAATACAACTGATTTTATATAAAACCATTCATATGGTTTCTAAGTAACGTGAGCGCCAAATTTGTACGTGAGTGCCAAAGACGAAAAACAGAGATTCAACGTATTTAAGAAAAAAAATTTTTTTTTCGTAAGGCTACGTGCCCATTTAATATTTTTAGGAAGACCGCGGTTCCCTTCTCTTCCCCCCTCACATGCACACGCCTATGTAAATATGACGTGCAGGCAAAGTGGATATTTTTAGATCAAGTGTTCACATAACTCATTTTCCCTTTTAGATTGATTGATTGATTTTTTCGTGTTTCTGGGCGCGTCAACTGCTTTCGTCATTAGTCCCGGACTCTCCCACCAGCGGGGCACCGTCCCTGTTGGGACAAGCTCTAAGTTCCCGACCGATCTCCCGGAATATGTGGTAGTGTAGTGATTGTTAGTGTAAGTGTGTGTGTAAGGGGAGAGGATAGGACAAGGAAGAAGAAAGAAAAATTGGGCGCGATTCCTGGCCCATTTGTTAGGGTACTGCTCCGGCATTCGCCTGGTGTTGCTCGGAGAAACCACAGAAAACTACCGATCAGAGTAGACGGCCGCTAGAATTCTCCTCCAGACAGCAACTGAATAGCTGGAAAGCTATTGTCGAAAATCCTGCCGCCGTCAGGACTCGAGCCTAGGACCTCCCGGTCAGAGGCGCTGCATTGACATCAGTTGATGCACTGAGCTACCGCTCCCGGTCCCCTTTAGAACACGGTGAATTCCGCTCGTATAAAACGCATACGACAGCTCACCAAGCACGTTACACCACCGCTCCGAAACGGCCATCCTCCGCGCGCCGCTTCCAGCCGCAGCCGCCCCGAGCGAGCCTTTCGCTCGGCCGCGGCGCCGCGCGGGGGCGTTGTGCTGAGGCAAGAGCACCTGTCAGCGCGGGGCCGCCTTCCTTGCAACGTTAACGTATCGCGAGCGTGGGCCCGCGCTGCGTGTCGAAATGCGCTGATGTACGGCCGCGTTATTTTTTATCGTTCGTCCCGCGGCCGCCAGAGCGGACCAGTAACGCACGCCTCTTCCCCCTCACCCCTTCGTTTTGCTCCCTCAAGGCGCATCTTCTTCTCTTGCGTTCCTCCTGTCTCATCGGATGCCTGTTTCTCTCCTTCCTGTTATCATATTCGCTTGTATCTCCCATAAATTTCGTTTACACTTCTTTCATTCCAGATCTCTTCGTTGTTCCTTCTTATCCTTCCCTTTCTATTCACATATTTCGTTTTCCCCTCATAAGTCATCTCCTCTTTCACTCTATCTCCTTCATTCTCCCTTTCGTCGTTTCCGCCTTTTTTTCTCCTCCTTTTCCCCCCCCTTCCTTTTTCCTCCCTCTCCCTGAAACGTCCGCCCACTTCGTCGTCTTCAATAACAGCCCGCCCGCTCGCGCCCCCTTCCCAACGCGGCTGGCTGGCGCTGCCGGTTAGTTAAACGCCCTATTATATTTCAGTTGACCCCAACTCGCATAAAGAATGGAGTGGAACGTTCGGCCCCGCGCCATCGCTCGCGCGAGCGGGAATCCTGATCTGGTTCGCCTCTCCTCGGACAGCGCGCGCCGCGAGATTTACTGCGCATTGTGTGTGCACGCGCGGCTCGTGGGGCCGCGTAACGATGTGATGGCGGCGGCGGCGGCAGCGGCTGCGATAGCGGTAATGACAGCGCAGTTGTTGAGGTTTGATAGGGTTTCGGAACTTCGAATTGGGCTCATGGAATTAGTTGAATGGAAAAGTAAAATCTTGTTGTGGAAAGCGCGTTAAGTATGTTATTTGAGGGTGTTTTTTTTAACGAATTGCAATCATGTTATAATTTTATTTACTGTGGATATTTTTGTGTGAGGACGCGTACGCATATCTGTTCTTAAATTGTCAGTTGAGTCTGAAGTTAAAAGGCAGTCATTTGAAACATTCTCCTTCGTAAATGTTATAAATGTTCTTGTGATGATAATAATTTTCAAGTGTGTTAAATAAGGAACGAAATACGCAATTTTTTTCAAAAAAAAAAAAAAAAATCCCCACATTCTGACATGACTAAAGGTATGAAGCAACAAAATTACTAAGAAACAAAAATATTAAGCTTAATTCAGGAATGAAAGTTTGCACATATGTTCTCTTGACGTTCGAAAGGCGTGATACAATCTTTCCTCGACCGAACTCTCACTATGTGGACCAGTGCAATGTCAAAATAATTCTTCTTGCGTTGTGCCCCTCCACCCAAGCCGGACTCCAACGCAAGCACACGTCTTGCGCCTCTGATAACCCGGGACTTGTGTGGGCGTTACCCGCGTTGACCTCAACGTGCAGACCACTTCTCCACCCACCCACGTTTCCCCGTTTGGCGCACCCGCCCTTCCGCCCAACCACACGGCCGACCCAGCCTGCCCGCCCAGACATCTTGGCTCCCCCAATCCAACTACCCATTCGTTCACCCAGCCAAACACCCACCCTCCCACCAGCCACCCGCACGCCGGCCCAATCCCAATCAGCATCCACCCATCGCAGGTCCACTCGTCTACCCACGCCTTTTCTTTCGGTGCATACGTCTGCCCCAGCGCTCAGCCAACCGACCGCTCAGCCAACACATCTCGCCCTGTCAATCGCCACCGAGGCAGCCAGCCAGCCAGCCGACCCTCCAGTCCCACCACCCACTCGTCCACCTAACCACACACACGCGCGCACTGGGAGCGGTAGCTTAGTGCATCAACTGGTGTCACTGAAGCGTCTCTGACCGGGAGGTCCTAGGTTCGAGTCCTGACGGCGCCACGGTTTTCGACACTAGCTTTTCAGCTAGGTCGAATTCAGTCGCTGTCTGGAGGAGAATTCTAGCGGCCGGCTGCTCTGATCGGTAGTTTTCCGTGGTTTCTCCGATCAACACCAGGCGAATGCCGGAGCAGTACCCTACCAAACGGGCCACGGACCGCGCGCGATCTGTCCTTCCTCTTCCTGTCCACACACACACACACACACACACACACACACACACACACACACAATATGCACTACACTACCACATATTCCGGGAGAGCGGTCGGGAGTTTAGAGCTTGATCGGGCTGGGGCGGTGCCCCGCTGGTGGAAGAGTTCTGGTTAGGGGGAAAAATCCCACTAGCCGACGGTAGGTCGGCGCCGAATCTCGCCATCCAGCGGGGGAAGATCACCGCCATCTCCCGAGAAAAAACATGCACTACACTAACGGGACTAATGACCACAGTAGACGCGCCCGGGAACACGAAAAAAATCAATCAATCACGCGCGCGCACATACACACGTACGAATGCCAGCTATCTGCAAATGACCGCTTCCCCACCTCCATCAACCTATCGCCTGCCGCCCCATCCATTCACCCAAGCCTCCTCGCGTGGAGCACCCGCACGCCAAGAAAAGGGCGTGGCCTGCTCGTGCCAGCGTCTGAAGCGACGGCAGCGCCGGCGGCGGTCGTGAATGCGTGGAGTTCCACCCGACCGCCACCGCCACCGCGCCGCCGGGGCGGTGGCGTTCCTTTGGGAAATCTTAAACCTTGCAGACGCTGTTGCGGCGAGGCACGCTCTTGACGACAATGTACACCTAACTGCGACCTCCGCGGCCCGGAACGTTGATGGAACGCTCTGTGGCGGGTCACGCCCCTGTGGACGGCGCGGGGCGTACGCTGTCCTTCCGACGCGGCGGCGGACGTGGAACCGTGGGACAGACGCATTGCGATTTCGCTAGCCGTCATATTTTCCCCCGTACATAGTATCCTCGTTAAGTTTTGTGTTCCATTGTTAGATAAATTAGGAGGCGATGCATGTGTGTGCGTCGTTTGTTGGAGTAGGAGTGATTTTTTTTTACGAGCTGAAGGGATCTTATTTGACTATTGAATCTGATCAGAGCGTGTCGCCTCATATCTTCTCGGAAACTTGTGACTGCTCGGTATGCATTGTGAGGGAAGGGTATGTTTGTAGACATTTCTCATAACGGCGCATTCTGACAATATCTTAACGAGCACAAGGGACGATATGAATCATACATATTTCACTCTCAATGACCGCATAATGCTTGCATATAACCTGCTTTTTCATTCGGCCTCCGCCTCTCTCATGAAATCGGAAATGAGCATTCGTTACCGTCGTGGCGACCACACGGCATAAATTCCGTCCGTATTCTTTAAGGACATGAATAAAATATCCCCGGGACTCGCCGCTGATGAATGTAAACCTCGTAATATCGGTAATGACTCCGAACGCAGATCGAGTCGTGCGCCGAATAAAAAAAAACGAAGAAACTCGTCGGAAACTTCGCCTCCGCTCGGTTCCGGGTCGAGGCAGTTTTCCTTTCCTCCGTGCCCTCGGTTCGGCCTCTTCCTCCCCGCGCCCGCCAGGGTCGCATTTTGTCCCCGAGCGCGGGTGTCTTCCAGCGGAGGTATCGATCCTTTTTCGATATTCGCGCCGTCTCCAGACACCGCCGCCGCCGCCCAACCCATTCTTCGGAGCGCATCGCGTCCCTCATTTCCATCTCCCAGAAGGCCCTGTGCGCTGTGCGTGGCGCGGCGCGGGGCGTATTTACCATCCGAGTTGTCGAACATAAACTACGATGTAATGCAATTCAAATGCAGTAACGCGCTTTAATTTATTCAAAGCAAAAATAACGATTATTGGATGGAAGCCGGTCCCGTGTTTGCAGACGCTTTGGGCGGTTTGAATTACGAACGGGAGGAATCTCATATTTCCGAGAGGGTGGCGACGATGGACGGCGTGGAGGGGAAGCGGGGGTGGCGGGGAGCGGGAAAGGAAGGGCGGGAGAGGGTCTCCGCGATTCGGAAAGGGCGGCCCATCTTCGGATTTCGAAGGGAAGACCGGCTAATCTCGGTCTCCGAAAGAGGACAGCGCGCGGGGGCGGGCGGGGGCCGGGGGGAGAGCCAAAGAGAAAAGCGGGCGCAACGCGGCCGCGCGGCATCACGTCGTCGGGAGTCGGAATCGAACGGGAATCGTCCGAGATTGCGAGAAGAAGCCGAGAAGCGAACGAGACGAAGGGAGGAGCTGCGCCAGACGGGTTCTGGAAGGCGGGCGGATTCGCGATCGATGAATACAAATCTGACGCAGCTTTTCGACAAACCGCTGGCGAGTGCGCAGAGTTCTGTGGATATTTTGTTTGTTTACTGCCGTATCGGTTACTCGCTGGATTTGTTTCCTGTGGGACAGACAGCGAGGTATTAATAGTCCTCCAGAGATTCACCATTTGATGAAATATCTATATGTTCGTGTAATTAATTTAATAACGCATTACATGTACGGTATTAAGTCGGCATAAACGATGATCCGTCTCACTTATGAGTGAATTAAATAAAAGGTAGTTTTGGAGTTTCTACGCTTTCAGTTTGCTACCACCAGCTGTATCCAGCTATTAAAAAAATGTATTTAAATTTTGCAGTTCTCTCAACAGTCGTGTGATCATTACGTGAATTGATAAATCGAAGCAAGTCTTTCTTTAAAAAAAAAAAACGTTCGTGTGATTTACTTACTACCTGTTTTTCAACAACGATGAATAAATGCACTATTTTAACGTATACAGTATTTGCTAAATCGCATCCGTTTGCGACTCGCGATAGTCCAGTCGCGTCTATCCGAAGCAGCCCGTTGTCCCGCAGCTGCGCGGAGAACTACGACTGCGAGTGGCGTTTATTGTGTTGCCATCAGCGCTCCGTTCGCAATTAATTTCCAGCCCAGTCACCAGGCTGCGCGCGCGCCCCACTCTCTGCAGCCGCAGCCGCCGCGTCACTGGCGATGAAATAATTTCCTGTCCCGACTGCGGGCCTTTAATTTTTTATTTTTCACTCCAAAATAAAACAATTACCGATGCTCCTGGAGCAGACGACCGCGTTGGACCGACTGAGATCCTGCGATGGAGGAACAGTTGGAAATTCAACCCGAGCACTTTGGGAATTCGCTTTCTCTTTTCGTGTTCTTTCATTTACGTTTTCACGTAGTCTTTGTTGTTCATCTGATCGTTGCTTTCCTGTCAGAACTTCAACCTCTGTCCCTTGATGGAGAGTGATCCTTAAATGCTTTTAGGAAGAGGCTAGTATTATCGAGGCGAAGGGCGTTAAAAATACAGCAGCCGGGCATTACTGTGCCCGGAAGAGTGATGGACAGGATTACACGTTTGGCGTCAGTCTTGCCTACGGTAATGGTAACCGCCAACCCAGTTTACCGTGTCTGACGTAAGCCGTTAGTGGATGGGATCGTTCCTTAATCTTAATGAATATCTCGTTAGATTCGCTCTCGCTTGAGTGATATATTATATTGCTCCTCGAATTTGTCCCTCTTAAAGAATGGCTATGTGTTTCAGTCCGTTTGACATTCCTTGTTCTTTTATACGCTCCAAAAATATCTGGTTTCTCTCTGTTGCGTCGTTGCTCTGTTGCGTTGATATTTTATTATCGTAGATGTGTATTACATCATAATATGCTTCATCTTTAGTTATTTGAGTAACTTCTATCGTCAAATATTGTTTCAGAGAATTGACCATCAATGGATACCTATTCACTTGTTTTTCATATATCTTTAAAGTGAAAATAAAAATAAATTGCGCTACCAGTTGCCTAAGGCACCGAATTATCTTTCAAATCTGTGAAGAAATGTAATATTTTTCTTTCATTGAACGTGTTGTTTAGACATTAAATAATACTATGTTTAAAAATTTTAGAATTTTAAGAATTTTAACCTTTGTTCTTAAGATATGTTGAAACGGTAGAGTACTTTGGGGAATCCATGAATTACTTTTTTACATAGACTTTTCTCTTCACTAAAATGTGTGTCTTGTGAGATAAAACCAAAACGATAAACTGAAGTTAGTCTTAAAAACAAACCACCCAATTTTCTACAATCTCCAATGTTTAACGCCTGTGGTTCTACTGCTCGCAGTTGATGCAAACCGACTTTCAACTGTTCGGAAAACTATGATGAATGTGAAGCGGCCCGTACCGCGTCTTACGCAAGCACCATTCCGTGCGAACTCGCGGGAGGATCTGCGACGCTGTTCTTTAAACTGCATCTCGTGTGTCGCGTAGTTTGACCTCGTACTTCGGTCGCAGGGCGGGGAGACCTTACTTTCGCGTCGAGTTAACGTCTTTTCGCCCCGCGCCGTAAATTACGGACGAAGTGCGCTGTCTGCCTAGCGCGAAGCCGGCGCCGGAAAACAGTCGCGAAGCAACGACAACTTAAAACACGTGGGAACGGCGAGTAGGCGCGTACCTGCGCGCACGTATATTACACGTGTGTCTGCGTACATACATCGCGCTTTTGAAACTCGGTATTCACTGCGCGAAAGTTGCGACTTAAGAGTTCGTAGTTGAAGTTGGGGTGTGGCACTAGCGCGCTGTACAGAAGACATTTAGTAGCTCCGTTTCTATTATGTTTGTTTTTTACGCGCAGATTTGAAATTCAGAAAAGGAGACATATTGAGATATAAAATCTAGGATGTATCGCGAGGAGGATTTTATGTCGCGTGCGTGTTTTTTCATCTTCCACTATATGCGAGACCGAATATTTCATCCCTCCGCGAGCTAAGGTTTATTTCGCCGCATATGACACCTTGGAGGCATGCTCTTTCTCCGAGATGTGTCTACCCACATATGTGATGCATATGTCTTATGCTTCTACATTGCCGACGCGCCGGTGGGAAGTTGCATTTGCGATATTACGATTTCCCCCCGTCAACTGCGAGAAATTGCTGCTGGAAACGTTCATCTTCGTTGAGGCTTTGCGGCCTAGAGTTGCTGGAAGCGTCCCACGCTTGCAACCTACGCCGGTTCATTTAGACGCTCGCCCTTGTGCATGTTCCATGAAGTGCAGTCGTATTAGTTTCCGCTCGGTTTAGCTGGACGCCATGATTTGACATCATTTTTTTCAAGCGTTTCACATTTTCTTTTGAAAACAACTGTAATTTAGACGGTGCGGTCAACGATTACAAAAGAAAGCTTTTCGAAATCTCAGTAGATTCTTGAGTTTTGTAGTTTGCCCTGATATAAATACAGCAATCGAAGCAAAGTAGAAGAAAGTTTAAACACTCAGTTGAACACTTTGTATATTATCGCATCTTCTAAATCGTCAACTTTTTTGAATTACTTCTGGAATTTTCATTTTTTTTCGCTTTCAACTTTTAATTCTTTTTAACCATCCATATTATTGTTTACTGCGTTCATTTTTAATTTTACAGGTTGTGGTCGTTTTTCTGCATATTGAAAATTGGCAAATTTGCACTCCAGCGTCTTTTTATTCTTTTCCAACGCGATTCCACCTGCCGAGCGGGCAATCCCTGTGGCATTAGCGCACTCGTTTGGCAAGCGGGCGGCGCCGTGGCGTCGCGTGGCTTCCAGTGCAAGAAGCGCCCTCGTCGGTGCGCAGAGTGAAAGGCGAAGGCGCTTCTTCGCCCACGCGGCCAAGGCGAAGAGGCTCCCAGCCCGGGCGCCAGGCAGCCCGTCCCGCCTCGCCTCGCCCCGCCCCGCCCCGCCGCGGATGCGAACCCCGGCGCCCGCCTCGCCTGGCGCGCCGCGTTGCGCCACCGCCTCGCGCGCGCAGGGCGGTCGCTCTCGCGAACGCGCCCCGCCCTCCCCACCGCGCCACCACGCTATCGCACTGCGCCGTACAAAATACCTTCTCTCGTTTTCTTCTTCTCATTCTTCTTATTCTTTTCTTCTCATTCTTCTCGTCATTATTTCTTCTTCTTCTTCTTCTTCTTCTTCTTCTTATTATTATTATTATTATTATTATTATTATTATTATTATTATTATTATTATTATTATTATTTACTTATTATTTTCTTCTTCTCCTTATTCATTTCTTCTTATTCTCGTTCTTTTCTTTAAATTCTTTCCTTCTCATTTTTCTTCATTCATCTTTTTCTTCTTCTGTCGGTCACCTGGCACTGGCAGATTTGCCGTAGCTTCTTTGATTACAGCTTAGCTTAATTTCTTTGTATTTCATTCTTTTCTTCTCCATCTTTCAAATCCCAGGTCTAGAATATGTAGCCCCTCCATGTATGATGTGATAAGAAAAGGTGGTTTTACACTATTCATAAGAAACCATTGACACGTAACACCGTCAGAGTGATAGTTGGAAAGGGAATGAAACCCAGGACTGCACCGTGTGATGAAATATTTAGTTCGCAGATTGTGATATCAGGGTAACAGTAGGCGCTCAAGCAAAACACACTTTGCCTGTTTTCACTCTCTGAAATGATGCGTTTTTTAAAACGATGTTTCGAACACCGGGATCTAGAAGATGAGCTCTTTTTGGACGTTCGATTAAATTTTGTGGAGGGTGCTTTACTCCGCGCAGCACAGCATATCACGTTCATAGTTGGAATCTAGTTTGAAGCTCTTTCAAGGCAGAAAAAAACAACAACATAATGCTTCTCAAATTTCAAATACTTATTTATCAAAATAAATATGTTCTTCTCTCCAACTGCATGCAGGTGCAACAATCATAAAATCGTTAACAATTAACAAGCCAACATTTTGTGCAGTGATGACTCATTGGGGATATTTGTGCACTTTCGACATATTTGGGGCCTCTATGCGTCGCCTGTCGCTGCGCGAGCGTCTAGCAACAAGGTGCGCTCTCAGCCGCTGTGCCGCGCCACTGTGCAACCGCCCCCTCCCCCCCACGCCCTTTCGACTCTTGACCCACACTCGGCGCGCTTTGTGAACGCCCCGGGTGCGGATTGTCTTCTGTGCGACCGCGTGAATGGCGGGGCAGATTTCGAAGAACGAACGTCAGCGGACTTCAGTCCCGCAGTGTAATGTCTGTTGTTGGAGAAAGTTCACTCTGCGGATCGTCTTCCGTTGTATTATTATATGTGACGCCAAACGGCGTCGTCATGCAATTGCGCGGAGAAAAGATGGTAATGGATAATGAAACATCAAAATTATTAATTAGGAAAATATAATAAAAACGAAACAAAATATAAAATGAATATATGTATTTTTTTCTGACTTGGAATACTTATCATTTTGTAGAATAATTGTTTAAAATAGATCCTTGTTTTGAATATGTTTTTGAACAGGAGCACGATTTTCATAAATATAACGATATATACAATATTTGTATCATTATTAAATCAAATAAATAATCGTGTCATAATTTTGTTTTGAAGACATTACATTTTCTGCCGTTCTTTCCCGCATCTTCATTTCAGGTACTTGAGAGTGTGAATTCCTTCAAAATATAATTTATTTATTCTAGGATCTTTTGAAGTAACTTAAATATCCTTAGTTGAATATGCCCATTCGCAAACCTTGACACTGCGCAAGATACCACCACCAGATTGCGACTGTGTGCATTGATGAAAAGGTGGCAGCACCCATTGTTCAATTAAATTTAACGCAAATCTATTATAATCTAATGTTTTATAATTGTAAAATTCGGTAGCATTAGTCAAGTCAATCGCGTCATCGAGCAAGCTGAAATCGCGAATCAGCGAAAGGAGTGCCTTCCAAGCAAAGTATGAAATACTGCGAGCGCTTCCCACAGCATTTAAAACCGAGAGACCTCCCGCGGGCGAAGTTGGGCTCTCGACCCGCGGATTCGGTCTCCCGATGACCTGCCCCGACCGGGTGAATCGCTTGGCGATGTTATCGGGGCGCAGCTCGGCCCGCCGCGCGCGCGGGGCGCGGAGCAGCGGGAGGTGCCGCAATCTCCTCTCCGTATCACGACGCGCGCTGCCTGACGCGCCCCCGGCGACGGGCAGTGTGCTCCTGCGGACAGCTAAGAAAGGGTGGATGGGTTGGTTTGTTCTCATTCCGAGCGCGTCAACAGCTTAGGTCATTAGTCGAGTCCAGTGCATGTTTTTCCTCGGGAGAAAGCAGAGATCTTCCCCTGCTAGATGGCGAGATCCGGCGCCGACCTACCGTCGGCTAGCGGATTTTCCCTTAACAGGACAGCCGGGACGAGCTCTAAACTCCCGACCGGTCTCCCGACATGTAGGGGAGGGTGCATCGGTCTCCGGGATATGTTTGGTAATGTAGTTCATGTTAGTGTGAGTGTGTGTGTGTAAGGAGAGAGGATAGGTCGAGGAACAGATAGTAAAGATTGCGCGCGGTCCGTGGCCCGTTTGTTAGGAAATTGCTCCGGCATTCGCGTGGTGTTGATCGGAGAAATCACGGAAAACTACCGATCACAGCAGCCGGCCGCTAGAATTCTCCTCCAGGCAGCGACTGAATTCGACCTAGCTGGAAAGCTAGTGTCGAAAATCCTGCCGCCGTCAGGACTCGAACCTAGGACCTCCCGGTCAGAGGTGCTGCAGTGACATCAGTTGATGCACTGAGCTACCGCTCCCGGTCCCAGTGGAGTAAGGAAAGTATGTACAGTAATGTGAGCATCGCAAATGTTCCCGAGGGCGTAGGCTGACATTTTAATGGAGCTTCGTTGGCTGCCATCGCGCTGGAGAACAATGGTGGTGGCGACGGCGGTGACAGTTACCGCGAAGCGGAAGACTGCGAGAGCCCGAAGGCGGTGATCCGCGAGGCGGGTGGGGGAGGGGCGGTGCGGCGGGGAGGGGGACGGTGCTTCGAAGATGCGCGCGCGTGTCGTGACGGCCGTGCCCTACAAAGCGGCGTGACCGGTTGCCGCGCCGCCGACCCCTCCGCAAAGATTCGCTCTCCGCTGTCGCTTCGTGATGAAGCGGCGCGAACTACTTTCAATCGCCTCCTCAACCTCAATTGTGTTTGCTCACTGCCTGAATTATGAGTCCGAGGACCGCCCGAGACGGGGGAGGCGCGCGGGTGGAACAATGTGTAACCACGGACTACACGCTGTGCTTTGTACGAGAGCAGTCCGCCTAATGTATAACGCATATTTTAACGTCACTTTAAATTACTTACGTAAACATGAAGTACAACTCGCCCAGAAGGACGAAATCATGTTGTGAAAGCAGTAATTTCACGTCCTCGCCTGTCATATTAAGTATTTGTTCCCAGCTGGGGGACATCATTCTAAAGCACTCTCTCCGTGGAAAGTCGATATGAAATCCCGACATGAACAATGTAAATCATGAGCACGTTTTCGTTCTTCCGTTTGGATATTTACTTATTCATTTGCGGTGGGTGAGAGACCGCCGTCGTGAGAAGTACAAAATGAATGGACCCTCAAACAGATTGCATTTGACAGCACTGTAAACATGATTCGTGAAAGCCAACAAAGGTAAAAACACTCAGATGAGAGCCATTTTGCGACCGTTTGAAGTATTGCGCGTCACCGTGTTTACTTAAAGGCCGGTTCTCATGAAAAATGCGCATTTATCCTTGACATGGGCGTTTCTTGGAAGGTGGAACTACTTAGTTGGCAGTTCATGGTACAAAGCGACTCGAGAAACTGGACAAAAATGTTCTGCATCAGCCTGAGAAATCGTCTTGTTACAAATGAAAATAAACCGCTTCCCCGACGTGCCGGAGGAAGTGTAAAATGAGGTAAAGCAAACAGGTTATGTACCTGCCCACGTAGACGATTTAAGAAACGACAAATGCGAGGGTAATTCGTCCCTGCGGCAAGTAGATGTGTTTTCTGTATGTGACTGCCGTATTGATGAGGTGCTGGCAGGTGTAGGCTCACCGGCTAAAGGACTTCTACATCAGTTTGAAAAATTGCTGTTTTATGGATAAAAATTGAGTGTCCAAATCTTGATCTTAGGGGCAGGTGCAGCAGAATGCACGTTGTATTTTTTTCTTCTCTCTCGGTCCTCTTCATCTTTCAGTCTTTTTCGTTCTCTCCTTCCTCGCCCTCTCTGTTTTTTTAGTACAAATCTCAACCTTGGATCTTTTGAACCTTGGCGCTCTCCGTGGGAGGTGCACGCGTTTGATTCGCATAATCGAACGCGGGAAAAAGATTGATTAAACCATCTCGTCCGTCAGCGCCTGCGCTTTTTTCGGCGCAGCTGTCGAGGCGTGAGTTCCCGCGGTGCGCCGCTGAGCACTGCCTCGTTGAGCCGGTGCGACCGGTACCACAATCATGCATCAGAAGCGAGGGCGCCGGGTCGGGCGATGGGGATCTCGCCCTAGGTTCCCCACGATGCAGGCGAGGGCGGTAGTGCTGGAAGCGGAGGTGGAGATGGGAATGAGACCGAATAAGCGTGCAGACACGGGAGTACGACTACAATGCAATACAGGAAAGGGTTTAGTTAGTTAGTTAATGCCTTATTTTACGTGGCGAGACTCGGGCCACCATGACCGCTCTTCCGTCTAACCACGCAAATTTCGTTACGCTCCTTCACAGCACACTTCGCGAAGAACGGAAGTAACTCAACAAAAAAATCCATCCCAATGAGTTTATTGATTGATTGATTAGTCACTCTAGGTTCGTCAAAGGTCATTAGTCCCGTAAGTGCGGTGCGTGTTTTATCGCAGTAAGGTGGCTGCGATCTTCCTCCTCTGGATGGCGTGTTCCGGCGCCGAACCACCCGTCGGCTTGCGGGGTTTTCCTCAACCAGGTATTTCCCACCAGCTCGGGTACAATCCCAGCCTGGACAAGCTCTAAGTTCCCGACCGTCCTTCCGATATGTGCGGTAGAGTAGATGTGAGTATGTGCAAATAAGGGAAGAGGATAGAACAAGGAATCGGATCGCAAGACTGAACGTGGTGCGTGTCCCGTATAGGGTACTTCTCCGGCATTCGCCTGGTGTTGATAGGAGAAACCACGGAAAACAACCGATCGGAGCAGCCGGGCACTAGAATTCTCAAAACAGCGGCTGAATTCAATCTAGCTATGTAGCTAATGTCGAACATCCTGCCACCGTCGGGACTCGAAACCCCCAGTGAATGGTGACCGAAACTGGCAAGTAGCTCATTACACCGCTAGCTTTCGCGGCATCAGCAACATCCAGAGCCGTCGCGTCGCCGCCAGGTCGGCTGATTAGAGGGCGGGGGCGGGGCGGGGGCGGCGCGCTGAATGAGAAGGGCGTGGCCCTGCAGCCACCTGCCGCCTCCGCGGGGCCTTGGCTGCGGAGCGCACCTGGGCGCTGGTTTCGCTTGGCGCGCCTCCAACTCGCCTCCGACTCTGATGGCGGTGGCCGCGACAGCTCGCGTTACGCGCATCGGACGCTTTGGCGCTGCCGACGCACCGGCATATTATCACGATCCGCGTGTTCCAAAATACCTTCTAATTATAATGGGCGTGTGGGTTGGTTTAGTGGGAGCGCTTATTCACGATTTGGACGACTACATGGACTGATTTATTTAATCTGAAGAGTTACGTCAGTTCTTTCTTCCCATCTCAGTGAAAGAAACAGCAGTGGTCAATATTTATTTATTTATTTACTTATTTATTTATTTATTCGTTTCCGCAGTTGAACTTTGGAAGGGATTTCAAATGACCGTTCTTTTTAGTTCTTAAGAGACAAAATCTATTTTTTCTTGTCTTGTTTCTTTCACTATAAATGTGAATTTATAAACAGAATCAGAATGAAAGTTACAATCTTCTAGAGTATGCAGAGGGGTCGAAAATGTAAATGAACATAGAGAGAAATCTTGTGTCAGATCGTGATCTGACGAACAACTGTGCTTAAGGATTTTCCAAACAAATTACGAGGAAAACACGCATGTATATTGCATGAAATGTTAGTTGGCAAAAATAATTGATAATTTTCGCCCCGGTACATACTCTGGAATTTTTTAACATTTATTCTTAATTTATTTTGAAGTTATGGTCAAACTCGGGAAGGTTTACATTAATTTAAATAATCACATATCACACACATTCATGGGTATATGTAATATTATGAATGCCCTGTTACTTTATTAACCAGTATTTAAATATTACCGAATTGAAATATTTCTATCAAACATAAGCATATCGTTTCACAATTGCACGTACTGTTTCGAAAACCTCATCTCATTAGAAACAACGTACAAGAACATTCATCCACATACAGGTACTCTTAATTGTTCAAAAATAGAAAAAAAAACAATGTGAGGAGAAACAAATATCAGTGCCTTTGCTCTCTCATCCGCGTGTTCGATTGTGATTCTCATGTAGAAGACTGAGCGCAGCCATTTCAACGAGAGCGCGGCTGCGGCGTTTTAACTCGATGAGACTGCAACTCAATTATACAATTATCGCTTCCATTAGTCGCCACTCTGCGTCCTGTTTGTTCGATGCAAAGCGACTCCGAGAAATTCCGGTAGCAGGCAATCAAGCGTTCTACATAAGAGACGTACTGAGATGCAATGAGTCTCCCGGGATATGACAGCTGTGCTGGACGGGAGGGACTCGGTGATGTTTAATTTATCATTAAGGAATGATCTAGTGCGCAATTATTCAGCAAAGTAAGCAAGAGCTGTTTGATCATTCGTAACTACTGGGTTTAAACAAGGAAGAATTGTTCATTCAGAAGCTGCTCTCCTTAACTGTTTCATAAGCGTCATGAAATTTTATTCTGGTCCTTGGGCTCCCGTCCAAGGACAGTCGAATACAAGTGTCGGTCTGTCCGCCACGACATGCAACATGTATACAAAATAGCGTTTAAAAAAACACGCGTTCTCGAACGAATGTCATTAAATCGCACTTGAAGTGCGGCGTCTGTCAGAAGTCACGAATCGTAAATTTCACTTCCTCGTGGCAAGGCTGTTGCGGCCGCCGCCGTCTTTTTTGCAAATCCCTTGAAGCACGCCCGCCCTCGGCACACATCCCTCGACACCTGAGTTGTCCTCTCCGCCCGCCTTAATTCCACTCCAGGTCGCCGTAACTCTTTTAGCCAAACAACCGCCGCTCCTTGCTGTGCCTCGCCGGTGGTCACGCGCTGTGGCTGCGATGGTGATTGTCCCAGACGTTGTGGTGGTGATGGCGGTGGCGGTGGTGGTGGTGGCGGTGGCGGTGGCGGTGGCGGTGGCGGTGGCGGTGGCGGTGGCGGTGGCGGTGGCGGGGCGGGGCGGTGGTGGTGGTGGTGGTGGTGGTGGAAACAATGGTCGGCGAGGCGGCTTCGGAAGTCATGTTCATGGCATTAGAAGTTAGATTTGATATGAAAATTTTCAATTATATGCCTTAAAAAAAAAAAACATATTCTGAACGGTCAACTAGAAATTTTACGGACTAAAATTATTTTGAACCTTATGAATTATATGGGGTAGAACATAATAGAAACGGAAAAGTAAAGAACCTTGGGCTCTTTGGCTCTCTCTTTTCACATACAGCGCTATGAAAGACTTGAGTATTTGAAATATAGCCATAGCTCGTAATACTCTATCAGGGATAAAAATGCATTCAAAATAGACATGTTTCGCAAAATCTGTTAAATTAAGTATAACTGTGGCAATATGTAAAAAATTTCTATTGATCTAGTTCAAGATGATGAGTACTAGTTTTGTATTATGTTAAATTGCATACAAATGATTATCGTTGTTTTGATAATGGAATGGGCAATGGCACATTTCTTAACAAACTATGTTGTATTATAGGCGATTAC
The DNA here is from genome assembly GCA_964035755.1 of Teleogryllus oceanicus. Lineage (NCBI taxonomy): Eukaryota > Metazoa > Arthropoda > Insecta > Orthoptera > Gryllidae > Teleogryllus > Teleogryllus oceanicus. The sequence continues at coordinate 127,334,462 of CAXIVR010000003.1, read as the reverse complement.
TACTATTTACGATTACCACTCTGCTGTATTATAGGCAAATTGTGTCAGGTGGCTGTACTCAACCTTCTGACCCAACTAATCCTCAATAACGCAGTGAAGGTAGAAACACGTTGGTTTAGTTTAAAAAAAAATAAGGCAAAAGTGCGATTGTTTCTGGAGTAATATCTGTGCCTACATCTGAGGTAACCGTCAAGAACCGCCAACCGAGTCAATCACTGACGTCAGCAATGGCACACCAATTATGTTGTCATAGCGCCAGCACACAAATGCCGGTGGCGTTAGCGCCAGCACACGCAACGTCACTGGCGGTAGCGATGCCACTCGAAATGTCGCTGGCGACAGCGTTGGAGACGGGGCGGTGCCGGGCGGTGCCCTCTCGACGCCGGCGACGACTTACGAAACGTCGGCGTCGCGACGCGCGCGTAAATTAAGAAGGCGGTGCGTCGCTCGCTCGCTCGCGCATGCGCCGCCCCGCGCGGTATAAGCCCCTAGCCGGAGTTACGACCCCGGCGAGGGGACAGGCATTAGGGCGTTGCAGGGCGGAGAGCGCGGCGCGACGGCGTCGGCATGGGGGTCTTGGAAGGGTGTGGGTGGCGCGCCGTGAACGGACGGCGACGGCGGGAGCTGTCCCGGCGATGCCCCTGCTGCCGACGTGCTTCCGCTGTCCCGACCTCGCCTTTGTTCTCCGACCTCGTTCTTTAGGGTGGTTGTCGGACGTTGATTTTCTTAGTGTGTGTCCTGGTGTCTCCGCCGCTGCGAATCAACTCGCTGATATTCTTCCATCGTAATAATGAGTTACGATTTGGTGGCCTCCAGTGCACCTCATTGCTCTCTTCTCTTCTCGTCTCTCTTTTTTATTTTATTATTATTATTATTATTATTATTATTATTATTATTATATGCCTTTTGCATTCGTTCACGTTTTCTTCCGGAATTCTTTGATATATCGACGCTCTTTTGGTTGAGAAAACTGTCACTCACTGTTAAGACCGCTGTCAATAACTTCATTCATGTTCTTGCAATAAAACAAGATGAATGTATAAACACTAGAACCTATGTTGTTCTTCGCTCTTTATAATATATCTTAGTAAACAAGCTCTGTTTTTCCTTCGTACATCTTAACATCCAATCCACCCTTTTTCTTCCTTCTTCCTTTCTCCTTCACCCTTTCCCATACTCTTTAGGGTTTCAATGGGTTTAATTCTAAACTTCCCACTCCTCTAATATCTCGTTAATTATCTTCTTACGCTTGCCATCACACGTTTTTTTTTGTACTGTGTAGCTCTGTCGGTACGTCCACCGGTCCCACAACTGACTCGAGCTCTCACCGACGTCACCGCCGCCTCCACCTCCATCTCCACATCTCCGCCGCCACTGTTCTCCTAAGCGGCGGCCGCAGATCTTGATATACAGCCGCGATCAGGCTCGTAAAACACGGCGTGGGTAATATGCTCTAAGCCCACGTGTAGCTGCGTCCCCAAGACGCTGTTCTGTAGAAATACGAGAGAGCGCGCCACGGGTCGGGACGGCGGCCTCGGCGGCGGCGGCGGCGGCGGCGGAGCGGCGGCGGGGGTGGCGGCGGAGGCGGGGCAAAGTGCGGTGGTTTGAAAGACGCCGAAATGCGGACAAAATTCGTTATTTCAAAACTGTCCAATTTCGTGACTCAAGTGTGTAGGACAGAAGAAAACAGTAAACACTTGATTTTGTACCATTATCATTTCTAATTTTTTTCTCTACAAGACGCGCAAACATGCCCTTTAAAAATAAGTCCATGCGCTCGGATTTTCATTCGATTTTGGAACTCAATTGCCTTGATAATTGTTTGTTCAATAAAATTATAGTAATGTAACGTATGCAAAAGGAAAAATGCGTATGTTTGTCTAAGGAATTACTCCGATATCACCTGGAACTCATTGGAGGACACCACGGAAATGACCAATCGAAAAGGTAGCGGGTAAAATTCCCGACTCAGCTGTTTAGGTGTTCTCGAAACTCCTCCTACGATTTCTTGGTTTAGTTGGTGGTAATGTTGAGATAGTGTTATGGTTTCTTGCCATGCTTTTGAACAATTAATTACAATTTTAGCCTAATTTTAATGTAAGTTATTTTTTCTTTCCCCTAAAACGTCAGACTGCCTCTCTGAAACGGAGACTATTACGGTTTTGACAGTAAATTAACTAATAAATGAAGGTTACGCGAACTTGCAAGGACAAACAGTACCTGGTCAAAAAGGCATTGAAAACCAAAACCAGAGGAAAACCGCGCCTGCTAAAAAAGCAACGTGTCTGGTAGATCTTCTGCTTCTGCTACATCTGCTGAAGTCTGATCGCTTTCTTGAGCGGGCATATCAAAAAACAAAAGCAAAATAATAAAAGTTACATTTGCTAGGTTCGTATTTATCGAACGCTGATATTTTTGGTCGCACGTTTGCCCTATCCGGACCACAGGGTGCCGGAGGCGGTGGCGCCCTAGGCAACGCCGGCCGGTCGCGCGTATATGAGGGCGTGGGACCGAAGTGCGCATAAATGTAAACGAGTCCTTGGGCGTACGCGCAACGCGAGGGACATAAATCAGGTGCCCTTCTGGCGGAGTGCGTGCGGCGGCAGTTGGAAGGCGGCGGGGGTGGGGGCGGAGGAGGGTGGCACAGTGCGTGACCTATGGCCCGAGACTTCCCAAGGTGCTCTTAGGTGCGTTGGTAGAAGTGAGATTTGATCGCAGTCGAAGTGCTATGTCGAAAATATGGTGGCACGGAATTAGCATGCTTGCGTTCGACGAAGAAAGTAAAGTCGTGTCATAACTTCAAATGGTAGATGCTGTATTGTAATACTACGTTATGATACGGAGGTCATTGCTATCGGGTGATCTTTATTTTGGTAACCTCTGAGTTAGTTGGGCCAACAATTTGGCACGTGAATGGCGTTTTGAAATGTATGGGATTTTCGTAATTCACGTTAGAATTTTTCGCGTAATATGGGGCTCAGTTTTACAAACCCGTTCGTGCTTGGAAAACATATTTTGGGGTTAAATTAAGATATACGGTAGTTCTACTAGCCGACATTGGCATTACAATGTTTCACCACGCTCGCACACTTCCTCACCGGCACGGTTGTGTACCATTCACTCAAAGCCTCATATTCCATGTTGGAACATTAGAAGCCTTGTCTCTCACCATCGGGAATCCACTTCATTTCATTTTATTGCGGAACCTTACCGGAGAACGTGTTAATACGGGATGAAGTTAGCGGTACGATGCGGATATCTGAGGAACGTGCGGTTGGGTCTTGGGCGGGAATCGTTCAATGAAGTACCGTACGTGCGAGTCGCGGTGCCTCCCGGTAAGGGCAAGAGCAATCGCTCTCCGCAGGCGGTCGCGGCGGTTACTGCGGCGAGATCATTATCCGCCAGCCACGCTCACTGGCGCAACGCCGCGCCGTCGTCAGCGCGGGGTCGTGATCGAAGCGCGCGTTCGACTGTCGAAGATGCGCGCCGCGACCCTGCACGGAGAGCGCCGCGCACGCGGTGTTGCCAGGCCGAACGTTTTAGTGCTCAAACGTTTTGCTCAATTCGTAAACCAAGTGTATGTGATTTCGCATTTTGAACGTTGGCAGTGTTACTAACAGAACTACACCACGTAGAGTTGATTTCCAGAGGCAAGTTGTAAATTCCGACGCTTTATTAGGGAATTTTTTTATTTCATAACTATCGTTTCTATACTTTGGAAGATGCATGTATACATAATAGAGTTTTAAGCAATTTACTGCGATGTTAAAAATATTTGTTGAATCAATAAACCAATAAAAAAGGAAAGAACACTATTTATTTTAAGCTGAACAAAACAATCAATAAATGCAATGTTTTAGAACAAGAAATGGTATTTGAGGGAACTGAATGTCCAGACGGTGAATTTTGAAATTTATAAAACACTATAATAGCAGAAAATAAGGGAATAATTTTACGTAAAAATATGTGGGTGTGTTCTTACAAAGCTAGTATAAAATGTATTTTTTCTGTACCCAGTTTCGATGTACACTTGAAAAAAATTTAAGCCAAGAAAATATGAAGAAATAGTTTTCAGTACAGTACGGCCCCACCTCTAGGGAGAGTACCATCCAGAGTGCATGGTCTGAAGAAACCGCTGTTGAGTTATGCCCCTTCGTAATTTTCCTTGGATTCCGGGAGGTGCCAGAAACATTTCATTGTGCTGTTGGCGAGTGCAGCTTATGAAAGGGGCTCATCTGCCCGGGGGCGTCTGGCCGCCCAGTCGCGCGCTCCGGGGGCGACCTCGGCTGCGCTGGCATTTGGCGCGCGACGGGAAGCGGCTGGAAGATGCGCCTGCGCGAAAGGGCAGCCGCCGCGCGCGCGCGACTTTCACGCGGCGCAACGCAAGCGCCTGGCGGAGGCGCCCCGGCGGTCGCTGCCATCGCCACGCGCCCAATTGGCCTTGGCGGAATCCAAGTCAGCGTAACGTCGCGGTAAGGGGTGGTCCAACGTTGGCGATCCAAAGTCAGCGGTCCAACGTCAGTGGGCCAACGTCAGCGAGCGAACGTCGGCGGTCCAACGTTGGCGATCGAAAGTCGACGGTTCAACGTCAGCAGTCCAACGTTGGCGATTCAAAAACGGCTGTTTAACGTCACCGATCCAAAGTCGGCGCGTCAAGTCGGCGGTCCAACGTTGACGATCAATGTAGCGGGCCAACATCAGCGGTCGAACGTCGCGGCGCGTTGGCGATGAAAGCGACGGTTCAACGTCAGCGGTCCAACTTGGTTCAAACGGCGTTCACGTCGCGCTCCAAAGTCAGTGTGCAACGCGCGGTCGCCCCAGTGTTCGCCGCATGTCACCCGCAAACACACCCGTCTATTGGCCACGGCAAGCCACAGCTCACGCTGTCATTCTCTACCTAATTGCGCGCTCTGACACTAACTTTCTGCTCTTGTATGGACATTTATTGTCACTAATTTTTCTCTCATCCTACAATTTGTTGCCCGCCTCCTATTTCTTTTTTCAGCGGTAAATTGTTTCTATGGAGTAGCACACATTTACAATATCTTGCATCTATACTAGGGTTTTCTAACTCAAAAACGACGTACACTGTCGCCACCACCATTAACTCCACCACCACCACCACCACCAACACCAACAACACCACCCCCACCACCAACAACAACACCACAAACACTGCAGTATGCCACTACTGCAATAATCATACTCTGAAATAATAATAATCATCATCACATCTCCATCGTCTTCGCCATCGTTATGTGTACTACCTATTTTTCATCTGACATTCTTTTGTAATAAACGTGACTGTGTCGAGGCCTTCTCCTTGCGGTCTATCGCTGCTCGTTAGAATTTCTGACAGGAGTGCGCCTCCAAGATTTTGTTACGTCGCCTTGTGCAAGAAGTTACTTTACCATGGAAACTCGTCGTATAATTTTCAAGGATCCTCTTACTGGAGGCGTATTCGACCTATCGCGTCCTAACATCCCCCTCTCCGCAGCTGCTCTCACTGAAATCAGACAACTGTGGCGTAATATATTCTTATAAATATGCAACCGACACAATTCACCATATCGTGTCGCGGAATATTTTTAAAAAAATCTGTAATTGTTTGTTTCCATTTATTTTGAACGCTTGCCAATTTATAATCGTATCCTACGAGACGTTTGTTGTTGGTGTTTGTGTTTGGAATGTTTCGTTCAGATATCTGGCAAATTCCTGATATTTAGAATAGCTTGTATTAAATGTTTTTATTGCACGTGACAAGACCTGTGCATCTGGATATTTTAGCAATCTCGCATTTTACATTAAAGAGTAATCCACCGACCGTCACGGTATCGGATTTCTAAAATTCCAATAAATACTTCGCTGACACCGTTAATCCGAGGCTTTAATCTGCACGTTTACTACACGAAGCCTACAAAGCTTTGGAGCTTTAATTGACATTTACCCTGGCATCTAGTCCCCATTATCAGGTGGTCGTTAACATGCCAGATCCATGTTCGATTTTGTGCTACATACGCCACAAATCTAATATCCAATTGTAATTTGGGCGATGGATTCCAATTAATTTAATAAATATATACTATGTATAAGCAAATTACTAATTTCCAATGCGCGCAGAAATTGAAGAAAAACTATGCAGGCTAAGAGAGAGGTATCTATGATTTCGTTAGATACACAGAACCTCGGTATAATTCCAAAACCCATGAAAGTCTTTCGATTTTGACAGAATTTGATTGTGTTGTTTCACCTATTCTCATGCTGCACGTACTGACTGAATCCTCGTACTCAGTGCGTCCCAATAGGACACAGATGACGTCAGGCGGCTGCAAGGCGCCAAGGAAGAAGCTCCACGTCATTAAGTATTATCTATTCACATGTTTCGTTAAAGCAACTTTCTACATGTTCTTGGTATGTAAAGAATTGTTGTATTGTGTATCCAAGTATACTTCACTATGTAATTGCAGTATTCCTGAAGACTATTTTTGTTAAAATTGTGTCTTATTTATTGTAGTACTATACGAGATTATTTTATTTGTTGTTCTTGACCAGTATAAAGGCTACTTTTTGGAAAACTGTTTTGTGTGATTTTGATCAGCACAATGAACTGTTGATCCAGGACATTTAACAGTCTGTATTGTTCTTGCCTTTAATTAATTATATCTTATTTTGGTATTTTCTTTCGTGTTTCAGGTGAGTCTGGCTGGTGATAGTGAAAGCTAAGTTTTGCTTTGGCGGTCTGCTGAGAGCTACTTTTTTGGTAATGTACTATCCAAGTCTTAACGATAACAACCAACGATTAATGTCCACTTCTAAATGAAGAGGCACATCATTTTGTGCCTCGTGTTGTATAAACCGTCAGCAATTCAGGAAAAAGAGACGATATTTATCGTTGATAGCAAACGGGAAACTAGGTAGAAAGGAAGGGAGTCTGGAAGAACAATTGTTCCTCACTTTTTAGTAAGTCGCGTATAAAATTATGACATATTAACCAGATAAGTGTTCAGTGAAAAACGACAACAACAAACAAACCGTATTTACCAGTTTGTGCTTAGCAGCGTATTTAGTGAAATTAATAAGGCGAGATGATGTAATGTAAAACTGGAACCGTGACATTGCCTGCGCCCAGCCTTCTCCCGTTCCCGGTCGAATGATCCGTGACCCGGCCGCCATCCCCTCTGAGCGACGACTCCGTATTTGTATTCAGCGTGAGGATACAACGCGGCCGTAATTTACCGTTTCCTGTACACCGACTCTGCTGCCGCCGCCGCCGCGCACTGGCCTGTTTTTTTCCCAGACGCGCGACGCCCGGGGGGCGCCGTCCCCGCTCCCCCCAGGGGGTGGTGTGGGGGTGGGGGTGGCGTTGCAACTTAATATCACCGAGGTCTCATGGCGCCGGCGCCAACACATTAAACGCGTGGCCCGCCCCACCGCGCCACACCCCGCCACACCGCCCCAGTCCGCTGGAAGCGGCCCCTGCGCCGCCGGCCTAAACGATGGCTTCATTAACAGTCTCCGGGGGCGACCCGTGGGGCGGTGTCTGGAGTACTCGCTTTCCATAGCGCCGAGGTTCAAATCCCGCCCGCTGCTGCATGAGTGGGGTGTGATGATTAGGAGAGGGAGAAAGAACGAGGTTCGAAAATGTTCAATGAAGTGTTCTTTCGTTTTCCTGCCCCGCCATTTTGTTTCATTGTCTATGTGTCCGTTATTCCCACTTCACAGGATGCCGGCATGTCCTGTGGTGACTAGAGCGAAATGATAACTCAAATGCACTTACGTCTATCAAGATGTGAATTACTTAAAAGTGACTGGAGCATGCTGACAGTTACTTGAGTATCGACGGTTCAGTGATGCGAAGAGCTGGAAAAGAGATATATTACGTGAAAATATCTCACCGAGAGTTAAATCGTTTCAACTGATATTAGCTTAAATAAAGATAACGAAAAGTACAGAGAATATAGGTCAAAAATATTTCCATAAACAAAAGTCCAATAAAAGTATTTCAAAAGTAATTCTTTCCTTTAGCGACAGTGGACTTGATTTTTTTCTGAATTTATGTAGTATTACTGAGATAATCATCTCCATTTAGTTTGTTGATTTCAAAAATTTCGCAGTATTCAGCTCAGACGAACTCAGCAATTCTGCTTAGATCATGATTGCATTAACTCTAAGTGAGTGCGTATTCATTCACATAATGTTACCCGATAATTTCCAAGAACTCGTGCGTGCGTGAAAACAATTGCGAAGAACTACTAATGAAGATCAAGTTGATGATAAATCAAATGTTAATAATTATGCATATTCCAAGAAAATGAAGCATGGGGGAAGAATATTATGTAGTGTTGTTGAACAGGAAATGAACGTTTTAAGTACATGCTCCACGCTGCAGAGGGGCGATGTGCTGAAAAGGCCATCGAACGCGACAGCCAGGCGCCGCCGGGCGCCGAGGGACATCGGTTGCAGGGCGTGTGTGGAGCGGCGGTGCTCCGGCCAGGTGTCGTTCGCTCTTTTTCAGGCGGGGGGGAGGGGAGGGCGGGCGCGCACCGCTCGACTTGTTTTTCGGATTGCGGGCGACGCCCCCTTCGCCGCCGTCGCCGCGAGACCCAGCGACGTGCACGAGGAGGCCGCGCACTTCACATGCAAATGGAGGCCCGTCCGGCGCCCGGAAACGCTCCTCTGCCAAATTCCACTCCACGGCGCCCGCCGCCCCCGCCCCCACCCCCGTCGCTGCGCTCTCGTCCACCTCACCGCTACCACCTCCTGCATTCGAGAGAACGAAAGAGATTAAGGATGCTGCTGGTTTGTGTCCAAAGTAATTTTAAAAGAATTTGTAATCAGAACATAACGGTATTTATACGAATTTCGTAGAGGCAAAAGCGGGCCTACTTTACATTTCGGGGGTGGAATTTAAATAAGTTTACAGTTACGGCAACGTTCCGTCGTAAAACAGGATTTCCTGCGGGGAAACTTTCCAATTTCGGTGGTGGTAATCGTTGCGCGGCGGCGGGGGTGGCAGCGGCGGCGGCGGCGATACCGCTTTTAGCAGACGGCTCGCGGATGCGTTGACCCGATGCGAGGCGCCCTACACATGCAGCTATAATTGCCCACTTAGGGGTAATGCAAGTCTCGGGGCGCGGCTTAAAGGAGGCGGATGTGTCTTAGAGGTGGGCGCTAACTTCCCGTTGCCCCCTCCCGCCCCCTCGCCGTCCGCCATTTGCATTTAATTCGACCCCCGGCCGTTTCGTTTCGCTCGTATTCGCCAGCGGGGCTTCGAACAAATCACGCGGCTTCCGGGGATAGCGCTGAGCGCCGGGGAGAGATATTGGCCTCATGCGCCGGCCGATGGGGGCCGAAGTGCCCCTCGTCGTCTGCTGGTTTCCAAGCTTCCGGTTTTTATTTTCCTGTTATTTTGTGTTAAATGTATTTCGTGGAGATATGTCTATTGTCTTTTTCGACCATAATCATACCGCTATAAATGTAAACCACCCCAGTCGTGGAGCTTTATTAAAATTAAATCGAGAGCTTTCGTGGACATAATTCTAGCTTTTAGTCGAAACTTCCAAATGCTGCCCGGTCTTATTTAAAAAGAGAATGCAGAGTGCTTTAAAAGAATATCCTTTTGTTTTATAATAGATTCTCACTAATTCACTTTTTTGTACAGTTTTTCATTCCAGAACGTTTTGAATCCGTCCCAATTTTTTCGTCAACCGGGATCTTAAATTAGAGAAAAATTAATTATATGACGTAAACATTTAAAAAATCAGAACGAACGAATGTCAATGCGTTAAATTTGAGTGTGTGACCGAGACTTTACCTCCGTTGGATGTTAAATCTTTGTGTAAATGAGTCGTCTAAATTCCGAATCCCCTGTCGTAGCTCCTTATCGTTACAGCCGGTAAGTGCAGTCCATGTTTCAAGTTTAACGACCCTTTCCACTCGTCAATTATGCGTTTCATTCCCCCAGGCCCCTTCGCTCATACCCGAATTAAACCGACCTTGGTACCAATTCGAGCTGCCTAATTAAAGGCACCTCCCCACGCTGGAAACACGCCGGCGCAACTTAAATGTAACATTCCGTACTGGACACAAAAATTACTGCCCCGGAATATCTAATTTCCCCGGGCACCGGAGGTAGGCAGGGCTGAGCGTCGCGCCTCGCGGATGTGTGTCATTACCTCGTCCCGGGCGAAACCCTTCTTCCCCACCCCACCCCACCCCTACTCCCTGTGCTTCGCTCCCCCTTGAGACGCGGTGTGCCCCAAGGGAGGCCCACGCGCCACCCAATTTCCTGTGGCAACGCGGCGTCCTCTGCCCCGCCCCTTCCTCGCCGCTGTCCACTCGCCCCCTCGGCCGTTGGCTGGCCGGCGCTGACCTTTCAGCGCGTGTCGTGAAAAGCTTGGGTGGGGGTGGGGGATGATGGGTTTCTAGAGAGCGACAGACAAATAGCCGTTGTGACTGCTGCAATATGATTCGTAATTGGAGAAGGGTTCGGTTTTCGTCTTTTTCTCTGCGTCTGATACTATCTCGCGTAAAATATAGTAAATAAAAGGATTCGATACACAATTTTTAAGTATTATAAGCTAATGCTGAACAGATGATACCTGTAAATTTGCATACTTCTCACTAGTTTCAATCAGGCTGCAGTTCATCATTCCCCGAAGAAACGAAGATCGTTGACAAATATTTAAGTTTGTGTGAAAGAACTAACATTTCTACTAAATTGAGATGTAGATCCCTTTCATTGTGGGGAATATTTAAATTAAATAACCAATTTATTCTCAAAAGAATAAATGTCCTCCATCTCGCACATTTTAAACAAAGCGCAAGTTTATTTTCAAAACAGTGACTAGTATGCTTTTTTTTCTCCTGAGCGTCCCGTTGCGTCCAGGACATAATGCCCTGAGCGGCCTTCGCGGTTGTATCATCTGCCCGCGCCCGCGCCTGTTTTCCTGCGGCGGGCCGCTGCCCGCAGCGCGGTCCACCCTTCCCTTCATAGCGCGTGGGTGGGGGGACGGGAGGAGCAGGTGGGGGCGGAGGGCTGATGACAGGGCGGAGGGCGCGACGCCCGCAGCGCTCTCCGGCGACGTCCGGGCGGCGCCCCGGGCGAAGGGCGGAGCGGAGCGCGATTCATAAAGTAATTAACGGACGAAATGCGACCCGGCCGCCGCGGAGCTCGCAGATAAACAACGCGGGGCCGGGGAGCGCTTGCGACGCGGCGGTGGCAGCGGCGGGAGCGACGGCGCCGGAGAACAGAGCGCGCCCGCGTGGGCGGGAGGGGGAGAGACGTCCGCAGCAAAAAGGGCGACGCGGCGGGCGAAAGTTGGCGTGAGGGGGGGGCGGGGCGAGGGCGGATGGTGACTACGCGCGTGAGGAAATTTCTTGGACGCGAACTAGTGGGGACGAGCGGGACGGAGTTGGTGATAAGGGGGATTGGTCGGAGCGGGGAGGACGGTCTGAGGGAAAAATGGAATGGGGTTGAACGGTGTTGGTGGGGATGTGGAAGGAGAGAACTGGTGATGATGGGGTGGGACGAGTCTGATGGAATGAAGAGGGACAAAGGCGGTAGGCATGGAGTGGAACGGAGTTGGTGAGGATGGGATGGGAGAGAGCTAGTGATGAAATTGTACAGAGCTGATGGGGATGGGTTGGAACGAGAGGAGGTTGGAGACCAGAGATGGAGCATATGGTTATGTCACCTGTATATGTGGAATGGGGGGGGGGGAAAGAGGGAGTGGGAGGGCAAGCAGATCTGGTGGGCGTGTGGGCGGGCGAGCCGAAACGCGCGGGGTACGGTAGGTTCACCACATGGAGTAATCCGGCGAAACGGGCGGGTGGAGCTGGCAGGCGCGCGCAGGGAACAGCCAGGAGGGGGCGAACCGACCCGGGTGGGATTCGCGGACATGCCAGCGAGCGAGCGAGTGGGCGGGCCGGCGGAAAGGGCACTCGCAGCGAGGGCTGTTGTCTGGATGCGCGAGGCCGGCGCAGAGGTGCTGGCAGAGCAAGTCTGGCGAAATTGTGAAGCAGGGTGGGAGTCCGCAAAGTTAGCGGAGAGCACTGCAACCTTGCCTTTTGCGTTGCGGACGACTCGCCATGCAGCAGTTAAGCGTTACGACGTGAGAGATGGGGGTAGAAGTGACAGCGACGCTGCAACGAAAGAGAAGGTTGCAAAACTTATGAGAGTGTGTTGCAAAACATCGAATGTGCGCAGAACAGTTTGTTAAACTGGTACGTCAGGTATTCTTAAGCGATGGTATTTTGTACTCCGTGTTTTACTGCAAAGGGTGGATATTTGAATAAACAAGGTGATACTGTGAGTGCGAAAATACTGTTAAAATTTTTTCAGCTTGTCGAATAAAAAAATGACATCTTTTATTACTCATGAGTATTTGAAACAGAAATAAATCGGCCTTTTGTGTTTTATGCACTCTTTAATTTTATGACCATCTCTCGATCTAAATCTTTCCAAACCTCTGCTCTGATTGGCATTATAAGTAAAATATATTGCGTCTCATTTATTTTCGTGTATGGAATTTTCGTAATTTTAATCTTTCTCCCCTCCCTCTTCTCCCCCGTCCATTTCACCCCCTTCCGCCGCTTCCTGGAATGTACGGCGGAGGCTGATGGTACTGCAACAAAACCAAGATAAGTAACCTGTCAGAAATGAATCATTGTTAGCACAATCACGTCCGCGAATATAGATAAAACGTCGCATATATTTCGAAGCATATAATTCCTTCTCGTAAATTCCAATTATTTGAATTCGCGCAAGCACGCACGCTGCGATTCTCACGAACGTTTGGGGCCTACGGTCGTGCTCATCCGAGGCGATCCACATTTCGAATCACGTCTCTCCACTATTTCAGCGCATACTTGCATTCTTATTTTAATGCCCGGCCATTAGGACTGATATAGCATGTGAACTTAATGTCCTCAAAATTTAAAGCCGGCGGCGACGACGGCCCATATTTTTGAGCAATGTTTCAAAAACCGCTTCCTGCATCTGAAGGTCTCGGCTTCTTTGGGGAGGTCCCGGGTGGCGCTTGTGATTTACTGCGCAGAAAGCACCAATCTAGATTCCTTGGAGGAACGCCTGTGTGAATTATACAGCCGTATAAACGTGCTTAATAGAAACGAGAGAAACGCTAAGAGGGTATTAGAATGCGACCTTAAATGCTCTCGTTACCTCCGGGGTTACGCGATGCCAAGTCGTTTGTTTTCCTAAAGACACGATTCATTAATCAAGGCACAGTTTGGCTCGCGTACAGAAAGTGACGGCCCCTTTTGCCCCGACCAGAACTCGGGGTTCCTCCTTACAACCGCCAGGTTCCTTGGAGTCGGTGGGTAGGTCCCGGGCAGGCAACATGACGTTGCGACTACAAGCTCACCGAAGCCCCCGTACGATTACAATGGTGAGGCGTGGAAAACTGAAGCTTATTTAGGAGCTATTGAGGAAGCAATAGCATGATGAAGCTGTGGGGGAAGGTGTACTGACGAGAGGGTCGTTTGGCTCTCACGGTTGGTGACGCAGTGAAGGGAGAAAGCTCGTTGGGTGAGGAAGTTACTTGGGGAAGTATTGATAATGGAGATAAATGACTCGTATCGACTATCGAAGAAAGGCTTCGCTTTTGTTGGAAATATTCAAGTAGACAAGATGGCTCTTCCGTTTTTTCGAGATTAACTAGAAAGTTGAAACATTGAAATGAATGACTATTGAATTCCTCAGCGTTTTTGGTACACACACACCTTATTTTCTGCTTCCTTGCAATTTTTAAATTGTACATAACACTCATCTCTATTCGACTTTACAAATAGCCGCAAGAACTAATAACATCGTGATGCATATTTTAAGAATGTAAAATATTTCATAATTAGAATATTGCACTTATTTCAAAGATGGTTTGAAAGACACTCCCATTCTCGTATGAAAGCATTTTATGTTTTCGTTTTTGCAAGAGGACAGTGTGATAATACAAGTGTGGAACATTCCAACTGGTATAGAATAATATTGCTGTATTGTACGAAGTTTTGTGCCATAAATTGTCTTCATTCACGTGACTACCAAGTCCAAACCTTTTAAACCTTGACGAAATTCTGTCGGAGCGCTCCATATTTCCCGGGAGCTGCCCCCAACCGACGGCATCGCGTGACCTCTCACCTGGACAGGTCCGTCCGCTCATTAAGGTCGCCCTTCATCTGCAAAGGGCCCCATCGGTCGGAGAGGCCCTCGGGCCCCGCGCCCGCCGCGCCGCTCGGACCTTCTCGCCGCCGCCGCCGCCGCCTCCTCCGGCTGACGCGCGTATTCCGATGAGGCTAATGAAATGCCTAATTAAATGGGGCGGCCGGGCGCTCGCCGCTAGACTTGAGATTAAACCTGCGGCCGCGTGGGAGGGACGGCGACCGCGGACCGGTCGACCTCCCGCCCTCTCTCTCGTTTTAGATTGCTCGCGCCTCGGGTACTCGAGACCCGTTCGCTTCACCACGCTCCGGCTCTTCCTTTCGCCCATCCACCCGCGTATCCTCCAGCCCAGTCGCCGCCCTTCCACTTTGGCGATTCCTACTGAAATGTCTTTATGGTCATTGATTCGTTTTTCCGACTCGTAGTTCGGGTGCTTGTAACTCGTTCGGTTGACCTTGCATCGGTGCATCCTCTAGTCCATCCATACGCCTGCTCGTCCGTATAACTTTCGCGTCGTTCTCAAGCGAATCGTCTAATTGCTGTGTAACTCATTGACTGGATCTTCCGACTCGTGTTTCGAGAGCTTGGGCTGTGTTCGCTTAATCTCCATTCCATCCTTTGTCTTCTGTACCCAACCCTTTGCCGAGCCGGGTCAACCCCTACCATTTGACTTGTCTCTAACCCCCTGCGTTCTTTCCCTCATCTCTCTTCTCGCCATCATTACGGTCTTCGTCTCTACCGTTCTGCCTCATTGGTCTGTCCTCATTGACCCAGTTTTTTGATCGGCTGCCTTCACTCTTGCTTGATTGCCTGCGTCTCGGATGATCGCGTACGTTCGCTTCGCTATCCATTCACCCTCCCCTCTGCCCATCCATCCTGCCTTCCTGTCGGCCATCAGCCCACCCTCAATTCCTCCCGGTCATCCGCTCCTAAATGCCTTTCCGTTTTCAAACGCTGCTACTGTATGTTCCATTATCTACTCTCATTTCTCTAATTGACTGTCTTCCATGTGAGTACTCTCGTTTGTGCTTTACCTTTTTTTGGAACCTGCTCTTCAGTTCCATCTTTATTCTTTCCATGTGGTGTTCAATTTTTTTTCAATTTACCATACTCATTGCTCATCCACGTTCATTACCTTTCCTACGTGTCCCTTCCGCTCCACATTTTGCACATTGTACTGTCGTTTTCCGTGCGTTTCGTGTGGAATGTTGTTGCGGTCGCTTTTCCCGTCCCGTGCTCACCGCTGGGTCCGTCGGCACTTCCCCGCGCGGGGGGCCGCCCCCTCTTGATTGCTCGCCCCGTCCGCGCCTCCACCTCCACTTCGGCGGAGTCCAGTGCGCGCGCCACGCGGTGCGGGGGCGTGGCCTTTCTGGCCGGAGCGGCGGGGGCGGGGCCGGGGGCGAGGGGCGGTCGCTGTGTGATTCGGCGACGACCGACTTGAAAGGGCTGCGGTGAGAGCGCGCCCTCTGCCTAATTCCAGATATCCCCTCCCGCCCGGCCCGAAAATGAAGCTTTGCGTTGCTACGTTTCGAGTAGAAGCTCGTGAATCGGAATAACAGAGAGCGAACTGTTATTAGCTTTTGTGAACGTATGCTTCTTTGCGTATTCTGTATTAGCAGTTGCTGTTTGAAAAACGATTTATATTGAGTGTAACTCATTCAATTTTACAACATATTTTGGTGACCTATTTAACATGTATCCTTATGTGTAATTCAAGATGTTTTAAAGATATTATATTAATGTATAAATTACAGCTTTTCTCAGAAAGTTAAACAGTTTTAAATGCTATCTTCGCAATATCGTGGTTTATATTCCTCCACCTTATTTAAACATGAAGCATGGTCAATTTGATTTTAAT
Source organism: Teleogryllus oceanicus (assembly GCA_964035755.1). Classification (NCBI taxonomy): domain Eukaryota; kingdom Metazoa; phylum Arthropoda; class Insecta; order Orthoptera; family Gryllidae; genus Teleogryllus; species Teleogryllus oceanicus. The sequence goes on along the minus strand of CAXIVR010000003.1, from coordinate 127,318,428 downwards.
GTTTCAAACCAAAAACAGTTGCATAACGTTCTTTATCATGCCTCTTTTTGAAACCTGAGATTATAACACATTTCAAATATGTAAACTGAAAAAATGTACCAAATTTATAGAAATACACTTTTCTGTAGAATGTCGAGAATATCAAAATTTCTATTTTGCCGAATCTTATCTTTGCAGAGTGCTCTTCGGAACTGGTCGGGTGTTTTCGTGCGCCTCCGTCGATCGCTGAAAGGGGCGTTCGTGGCGCAATTGTTCCCAAAAACCGCATACGAGTTTTGTTTGGGGCCATAACAAGTTTTGCGGGCAGCCACAGCGGACGGGTTCCGGTTGTTCCACGGGTCACCGTCCCTCATTCCTTTTCCGTCCTTCGCAGTAAATTCGAATGCCTTTTTTTTCATCCTGTATTTTTTCCATTCGTATCCTCTCTCTTCTCTCTCCTTTCTCCTTGCGCCATTTACGTAATCCGTGCCCCAATTACGAGTTATGTTAGCATGCGTTTGTTCTAGTTAGCGCCTCGGGCGCTTTCATCTCTCACGTCGCGGGGCCAGTTGCGGCGGTTCGCCGCTTGGCGCGCTGCCTGTCCAAATGAGGAAATGTTTGTTGTTTTTTTCTCCCCTAGATTTTCCTCCGTCTCTGTCTCCTACTTCTCGTCTTGTTTTTCGCGCAGGGATTGTAGTTCTGCGAGACGCACTAAGCGACCCTGTCTCGCGTTGCTTCCTTTTTTTCCCTCCAGCTGGAAGTCGTATATTTTAATAATTAGGGTAAAATTAATAACGGGGAAAGAACCGTCTCGTCCCTGGGAAGTTAATCCCGGGGAGGCTGCGGCGAGACGCGGCCGCGACGGTGCTAAGCTCTCCTAATATAAAACTGAGACGCGGGGAAGGGGGGATGAGTGCAAATCCGGGGGGTGGGGGTGGAGGTCCTCGAGTCGAGCGAGTCGCGGCGGCTGTTGGTGCTGTGTTTGCATATTGCGACTGTATATCCTCTTTTGGGCGTCCTCGACCTGCGGGATTCCGAGCGCACGTGTGCGCGAAGGGAGAGTTAAAAGAGGAGGAGGAGAAGGGGTGCAATGAGAGGGGAAGGGATCAACCCGGAGTGGGCGGAGGGGGCGAGGGTTGGAAGGTCAAAAGGCTCCACGTGGCGACCTGTGTTGAGACAAAATCCGCCGGATGCGTTTTTTTATTTTATTTTATGAACTACGTCGACCCTTGTTTCTTCTCTCCTTCTTTGCAGTATCCCATCTGTATCCGGCGGAGAATTGTGTTTCTTCTCTTACGCATCACCATCGGTAAATCGTTTACGAACCCGTTCAGAGGAACTTCATTCGGACGAAAGCGTCTTTCGTTTTGGGTGCTCAAGAGAAATGTATTTCTCTTTAATAATACGTAACATCAAACAGGGCATCTGTTCCTGAAGACGTGCTTGAAAATTCTCTTTGTTGGATGAATCGGAGAGTAAGAGTGGATTTGCTCGTACGTACGGGATATTGTGAAGCATTAGCGTGCGAGCAACGAAGCTACTCAATAAACCTTTTCCAACTGAACGAGCCTCTTGAGAATTGGCCTTGAACAGGGGGTTGAAGAAGGCTTTGACGTCTGTATTGTATCTCGCGATCACTTAGAGCATACAATGCCGGTTGGATCTTTAAAAAATCTCTCTTTGCGATATGTACGGCTGAAAGGACTTTGTCTTTCGAAGTAGCGAACGTTTAGTGACACCTGGGGAAGAAATACGCTCCAAAAGGCATTCTTGTTTCAGACGGTTCAGGTTATTTTTGACGTGTCTATTACGTTCTTATACTATTCTTATCTTTCGCATCATTCAACTGGCGTGAACGAGTATATTTTCAAATAATTAAAATTATTCCTAAACGTTTCTGATAATATTGACTATTTCCTCTGGCATTAAAAAATATCGATTACAGGATTTCCCTCAAGAAATCACATTAAGAACCGATATAAATCATAACGTTGACAATCAAAACATTGAGGTTCCAGTTTATGAGGAATTCTTTGGAGAGAAAATTATCGAACGTGTATTTGGGAGAAAAATTCCGACTTACTCTTCTCCTTGGGAGCGTCATTTTTAAATTGCCGCAACGCAGCAATCACAAACCGAACCCTAGGCAGGGCGCTGCAAAAACACAACCGCCGCCCGAATTCCGTGCCCCGCCCCCTCCCGCAGTCGCGCGTCCAGCGAACGGAGCGCAAAACCGCGCGCGTCGTGTCAGCGGCGCAAACCGCGTGTTTTTTAATCAATCCGCGAGTGGGCGCCACTCGTCCGGCGGCGCGCGTAGTCGCGGCGTGTACAAGCAATGCACCGGGGCGGGACCCCCCTCCCCCCGCACCTCACCGCCGCGCCACGCCCCCCGCACCTCCCCGCCGCACCACGCCCCCCGCCCCCCGCACCTCCCCGCCCCCCGCACCTCCCACCGCACCACGCCCCCCGCGCTCCCCGCACCTCCCCGCCGCACCACGCCCCCCGCCCTCCGCACCGAGTGCGTGCGCGGGGTGGGCGAACGTTGATTAGACGGATTGTTTGTGTAGTTGGGGAGACCCCCCCTCCCCACCCCACCCCCACCCCACTGGCGGAAAAAAGCGGTCGTGTTGTAAAAGTTAAGTAGAGTGCTGTCTTTGGAATAAAATGGGAAAGTATGTGTTCGGTGGTGTTGTTTTGAAAATGCTCGTGATTGTGTAACTGTTCATTGTTTGTTGTGTAATGCTTAGTAAAATGATTGGTATTTGTCGTGTTGTTTGTTATCTTGTGGATGATGAAGCGGATTTTTGGGGATCAGATGTATATTGGAATTCGTTCTATGTATATAATTAGCAAATTTTTTTGGGGGGGTTGATTATGTTCTTAGTATGCTTTTATGCAGTGAAGAAATTGTACATTTGTGCAGATGGATCTAAAAACATAGCTGTAAATTGTGAAGGGAGTAAATGACGATGGTATTGCGTTATTTAGTGTGTTTGAAAGGACGGACGTGGTTTAAATTTTCTAATGAATCTCATTTTCTATTCTCTTTTTTTGCAAAATATATTTCCTCCATTCACCAGAAATAAACCCATTCATCATTTTCGCACACTCATTGGAAGGTTTTGGTTGATTGGTTAATTTCGGGTGCGTCAACTTCCAAGGTCATTAGTCCCTTCCTTTAAGTGAAGTGCATGCGTTTTCTTCGCGATGTGGTAGGGATCTTCTCCTACTAGATGAGAAGTGTGCGTAAGTAAGGGGTGAGGATAGGACAACAATAAGGAAGGTAAGATCGCGCGGGGTTCGTTTCCCGTTTGTGGGGGAACTTCTCCATCATTTGTCTGGTGCTGATCGGAGAAATCATCGCTACAATTCAGCGGCTAAATTCGTCTTAGCTATGCGGCTGATGATACAAATCCTGCCACCGTCGGAACTCAAACCTTACGACCTCCCGCTCAGTGACACAGTAGTGACATGAATTGATGCCCTGAGACACCTTCGCCGTTTATCTTTCAGATCACTGTGGAGTTCCCAGAAGGGCTTTTATTCAACAATTGTCTGCGACTATTTTGTCCCCTTCTGCTCGCCCCGCGCAACCGAAATTACTCTATCGCCTCGTCCGTTGGCGCTGCGCCGTCGTGCGCGTAGCCACCCACCACTTCACGCGGCGCCGGCGGCGGCTTCCGGGTGCGCCCCGGGCCGCGGCGCTTAACGAGTCGCTCCAGATCACGCGCCGCCCCACCGACCGCCACCCGCCGCCGAGGGCCAATCACGGCGTTAATTCGCGCAGCTGCGGCGGCGGCGGCGGCGGCGGTGACGGCGGTGGCGGCGGTGGCGGTGGCGGCGGCGGTGGGGGTGGCGGTGGCGGCGGTGGCGGTGCGGTGGCGGCGGCGGGCGGCGGCGGCGGCGGCGGCGGCGGCGGCGGTGGCGATGGCGGCGGCGGCGGCGGCTGTGGGGCGGCGGCGGTGGCGGCGGCGGTGGGCCGCTCCGCCGCGGAGCGCGGGGCCTTCGCCCACCGAATAAGGCCTAGCGGCGAAGGTCGACCTGCCGGCGGCGGCGGCGACGGCAGTTGCGGCGGCGGCCCGCGACGGCCAAATTGCCGGGCGTCCCGCTGGGGGGCGGGCGGGGGGGGGCGCGGTGAAGGCGCGCCGCAGATGGTCAAGGCAATGGGGGGAAGGGTGGAGGTGGTGAGGGTTGAGGATGGTGCGTGTGTTGGAGGTGGCGACGTGGATGGATGGTGAGGTACGAGAGGTGACAGCCAACAACCGCAGTCTACGCGTGAATCTCATCCGTCATTGAAACTGCGCATGTAACGATGTGCGCGTTGTGAATTAATGACGATTCAAGCCGTAAGAATGAGACGTCGGAATAACGTTTGAAGTGACTATTAAAGGAGCAGGGAATGAACCAACAGAATGTAGTGTGGCTCAAAAATGTCCGTCGAATAGGCGATTTCTTCCAATAGACAACACATTTGTTAGTGGCATGCAGTGTAGTTGAGGTAATGTAAGAAACTTAGTATGGCGAAAGAGAACATTCGATAGTTAGTAATCGTACGGGGGTCACACAGCTATTACCGGCTAGTAAGAAGCCCGAAACAGTTGCTGCCGGATGCAAAAGCGACGGAGGAAATCGGTCGATGAAGTTATTAATTTTCACACGAGCAGGCCACAACAGCGTTCAAAAATAGCGATTAACGAGCAGGCAATAACAAGATAGACAACGTCAGTAGGAAAGCGAAAGGAGCCGCTACACAAAGATTGCTAGTCTCTAATCGGCCCTGGTAGAATTAATAACACACCGACATTTATATCAGAAGTGACGGTGGCGGAGGGGGCGGGGCCCGCTTCGCGGCCTCGAGCCGTATTGCCTACTGCTGCGCGCCCTCACGGCTGCTCTGATGCCCCTTGTGTGGAACAGTCTGCTATTAAGATTTGTGAAGGGCAGGCAGTGAGAGGCCTCGACCCGCACCGCCCCTCCTGCGAGGCACGGCGCGCAACGCTTTTGTTTCTGTGTTGCCCGACTTCTCTTCACAAGAGTTTTTTTTTTTTAATTTATTTCTTCTCGTTCGACATACATGTCTTTCGAGGAGGTTAAATTATGAAATACACAGTTTGTTACTTTTTGGGAATGGCCATCCATAAGCAGTGGTTTATATTACTCGGAATAACATAAATATTGGGCTAAAGTAAATGAAGCGAGGTAGAAGACTGTTTCAGTTGATCTATTGACAGTTATGGGGGATTACGGTGGTTTGAATCGGTCTTTAGGATACCTGGATTTAATACGTGAGTATGCAGCATTGCGACCTAGGCTGAAGGTTAAGGAGCATGGGGAAGTGTGAAGGTTTTGGTAAAAGTTTTGAGCTATTTGAGTTATGTGATCGATTAATGACGGCACTTTCAATTCTCTGCGAATCTGGATGTTCGGAATGAACCAGGGGGCATTTAAAGTTCTTCTTAAAAATACATTCTGAATGGCTGTTAATTTTTGGAGATTGCTTGTCGCTGCACAACCCCAAACTGGACATGCATAAGTCATGGTTGGTAGAATTAGGGACTTAAATAGTAGCAATCGGCATTCGACTTTCAATGAAGAATGTGCATTGATTAGAGGGAAGAGTTTTGAAATTTTGGCAGATGCTTTGTTCGCTATTGCATTTATGTGTGGTTTCCATGTCAATCTTTTGTCAAGCAACACTCCTAAGTATTTTATCGGTGAGGAGGTCCACGGAATAAATGTATTGTGAAGACATAATTCAGTAGGATTTTTTGGGCGGCGTAACGTGAAGATTTTTGCTTGACATTTTAATGGGTTTATTTTTATTCTCCATTTCTGAGTCCAGTTAACATACTCGTTTAATGTGTTTTGAATATAGTCCTTGGCTACGGCAATGTCGCTGTGCGTTGCGAAGAGGGCGACATCATCTGCGTACAGCGCTAACTTGGAGTCACCCTCAGTGGGGATATCGTAGCTAAAATGTTGAACAGAATGGGAGAGAGTGCCGATCCTTGTGGTACTCCTGCATCAATGGTGCGCGGGTAAGAGGTTGAAGAGTTGACTTTTACAATAAACGATCTGTTAGAGAGAAACTTTCGATAACCTTTTGTAAATACTCCGGGACTCTTAGTTGTCGCATTTTATAAATTAGACCAGAGTGCCAGACTCTGTCGTACGCCTGACTTATATCCAAAAATACTGATGCTGTATGTTCCTTTTGGTGATAGCCTTGTGCTATTTCTTCAGTGAGTCGTAGTAGTTGGTGCGTTGTTGAGTGATTGGTCCTGAACCCGAATTGAATCGACGGAATAGCGTTGGTGGTCACAAGAGTTTAAAAAAAAAGCAAATGTTAACTTTCGTCGAAATATACGTTGGCCAAAGAATCCATTGGGACGTTAGAGTGCCAACAGTTGTGTATTACAGTTTAGTTGAAACAGCTATTATTGACTTTTTTTGATAGAGTGAGAGTAGATCTCTACATTCCAACAAGAAAACAATGGGAAAGGTAATTCAGTCGTATTTATTGCATTTCCATTCTTGCGTGTAAACAGTGGTAACGACTTGCGTTTTCTTACGAAACTTGAAATATCGGTTAGACTATTTACATCTGAACACATCAGTTACCTCACAGAGCATACATTATTTTTTAAAATCTACTCAAAAAATATTAAAAATTTAAAATTAGCTTATGTATATCATAATAGTTCATTACGTAAACTTCTGTAGTATAATTTGGTTTTTGGTCGTATTAACGAAACCTGAGAAATAGCAGGAAATACATTTTGCTATGGACAAGGAAAATTTACGTAATCCACACTCAAACACGTGCTTGTAATGCTAGCTGTGGATCTAACTCTTCATCGTTGTAACCTCGTGCGCTAAAAATATCTCTCGTTAAAAGGAGCCGATAATGGTCCTTTGTAGGCGTTGCTTATGTTTCGCTCGTTATGGTAATGTTTTCCGTACGTACGTATTTTCTCTTTGAGAGCGCTCGCGTTTTCTCCGTTGCGCCAGTGTACTGTTTTGTGGAACTCCCGCGCGCGCGCGCGCCTCTCTCCGCTCTATAAATATTCCGCCCAGAGATAATATCACCGTAAACTCGTAAATCAACTTCAAGAGTTAGGTCAGAACATTTCTCTCTTAGAGAGCGTGCCCTTTGCCTTCATAAAACATTAAGGAGATAGTTGTACTCCACACCGCTCCCATTTGGTGTCCATTAAGATCTGAGAACCGATGTAAGGTGAAACATAAATAATGCAAACGGCAAGCGTATGACTCCGCGGCGTATGTTTCTGTGCTGTCTGATTTACATGTGGCTCATTTGCAGAGAAGCAGAGGGAAGTACAGGCGTGAAGAGGTCGTATGGTTTTCTGTACTTAATGTACTGTGGTTTGAAGTGAGCTGTTCGTACAGACCTTTGACATTTTAGGTCGCCACGCAGTAGTTTGAATTCTGCATACGAAAAAGCGGGGGGTGGTAATTAGCGGATATGAATGTTGTGTCGAATATTCACCCATTGTTTTGCTACGGATGTCACTGCAAATAATTATTATAGAAGCCATTTTTATCTAACGATTAAGAATTCTAAAATATTTCTTTCGCATGACAACCATCAGAACTGCTTACACAGGAATAATTATTTAATTCTGAATAAATCAACGACAAATTTTGCATTAATCCCCAATAACCAGCTAATAATTGTTAATTCCATAGTCGTTGGTTCTTCATGTATGTTTAAAAGTATGTGAAGGCTGGTTATACTGACTCCAAACTAGAGATACTACAGAGCCCAAAACTATATTGCGAGACTACTTACTCTACGGAGCGTCTGATAGATGGGGCCTTTCTGCCATTTCCAACATGGCAACCACACTCCTTCCCGTTTTAAGATTTCAAACTCTGATGAAAACATTCATTAACATACTTTTTTTTAAATGAAAGTCATATTTTTACAACATAACTAATGAGTTACATAATTACAGCAAAATATCGTTATATTCTAAGAATTTGTTGTTTTTGTTGAAAAGCGCTGGATTAAACATTCCATTCAGTTCAGTAATTACGCGTTCTGGTTGTTCTCTTATCATCTACATTTTTCCCCTCTGACTCCTCGCTTGCTTTTGTATTTTTTTATCTCTCATGAACTTTGTCAATTTTATACACCATCTGTGAAAGTGTAGAGTGACACCACTGTTGCCATAAGATACCGCACGTCAAACATAACCTCGGGGTTCTCCTAGTACAATTTGCTGCAACCACAAGCCTCAGGCGCAGAGACGGTGACCCGTCGAACATTACTGTATTGCGGGCGTGCCTGCGTCGCAGGGGTACACATCTCCGGCCGGGGGCTCCTGGCGTGTTCGCGCGTTGACGGACGAAGACTTCATCACGGAGCCCCGGAGCGCGGTCGCGACCCCCTCGTCGACATGCACACCGCTGACCGCGGTCGCGCACGCTGTCTAGGCGCTCCGGGCAGCAACCCGACGGATACAAAGTGCGCCTCCGCGAGACGGATGACGTCTTGATCAACGACGATGAGAGGCAGCGTTTTTCCCATTATGTTTTATTTATTCAAATGTACGGCACTGACGTTTATCACTTCCCCGTGATGTTAAAAGTGAAAAAGGCAATGACACCGAGGCTTTGTTTGCGTATAAATATTTGTATGATTGATTTGCGGTCATTAATTTTAGAAGCTGTAAATAATTACCTTGTTATGTCTCTTATACATTATATTATCACCCTTTACATTCTTCGATTTTACTTACTGAGGTCACTTGGTTTCTGGTTAAATTTATATCATTCCTGAACGAGTTTTCCTCTCTGAGAAACTCGAAGACGTACATCATAAACATTTCCAAATATGCTTTAATAGGCAGTTATCTTCGGTTTTACGTCCCGTAATTCTTAATGAAGGCTAATCAGACGCGTTTATTGCTTTGTTCACGAACGGTGATTCAGATTGCATATTATGACAGTAAAGATGATTGCCGCAAAGGGTAGATATTTCGAAATCTGAGTCATTGATATTAAAGCTTCTTAGATTGTTTCATGAACATGTTTTCATTGAGCATTTAAAACTATACCTAGATTATGAGGAGAACGATTTACCGTTGTATTGTTTGCTACAGTACAGCACGGTTCAAATTATTCACTTTTTAAAATGAATATTTCATTATAATTACAATTTGTTGTTTTGATTTTTCACTTTGTCGTTTGGTGATGAACATTAACGTGCAGAAACACAACGTCCATTTTATTGCAACAGAGTGGACAGTAGCAGAAATAAGTTATCAAATTTGTACGTTTTTAATTCACCACCTCAGTTCCCCAAAGGTCATGTGAACGTTTTGTAAACCCAAGATGCAATGCTCAAAACAACGCGTGACTGTAGAGAAGACCAGCAAGTATGACTAACAAGAACAAAAGAAACTTCTTGATTGTTTGGTCAGTTCTCGAAATTTTCCTGCTCAGGTATCCTTGTTACGAAAAACTTGGTCTATAATTACGCAATGTGAAACACCAATTTAAATAGCTTATCGTACAAGACATATCAGCTTTTAATTTATACCAATTAGAGTAATGAAGTATTGAATTTGGAATTAGTTTTAAGAATGTAATATATTTTCTTTTCAATATGAATATTTTTCATTACACAATATAAAAATGTTAGTCGATATAACAATTCTGTAAACAATGTTTTGTGATAAATCTTGTTAAATACACTTCGTATGAATCATATTAGATCTAGGTACGTTGTTACGAGAGGTTAACAGCATATTCATGCATATCATTCCACGATCCTTCTCATCACGCGTAGCTTTTTGACTACTCGTTGTCCTAACAGTGGAAATGCCCCGTCTCCCAACGCTTCCTCCGACCGCACTCACCGCCCCGCGATGGAAACTCTAGTGGCGCTGCCGCGACGCCGTGTCCGGGCGTCGAAGGCCGGACTCCGCCCGCGGCGCGCTGTCTGCGCTTTACGACCCATATATCGCCCCGCCGCCGACGCCGCGGACATCGAGGCGCGCGCTCCAACGACGTTCCTTTGTTCGTCTGGAAGAGGCCGCGCCGCCGCGTTCTCCGCTTCCGTCACTGCCGTCCTCCGCCTTCTTCCCTGTGACTCAACAGACCTTGGTTGAAGGCGATTTTTAAACAATTGTCTGTTCTCTCGACTGAAGGGGTGACGGCGTGTCGTTTGGTTTGGTTTGGTTCAGTTTCGACCATCCAAGATTGGCCTTCTTCAGGGCTAAAATGATGATTGCCGCTGCGTCGTAAGCTGATCTGATGTGTCAGTCACCTTTTCGTGACCCTCAGACCTTGGTTAAAGGTGGTTTTTATACAGCTGTGTGTTCTCTCGACTGAACGAGCAACGTCGCGTTGTGTGGTTTGGTTTCGACCGTCCAAGCTTCACCTTTTTCAGGGCAAAAATACTACTGGACGCTGTGTAATGAAGTGGTTTGACATGTCGGTCATCCTTCCGTAATCTTTGAGCTGAAAAGAAAAAATTGGTGACTCATAAATTTATAAGTGACATTCAGAAGGCTCTGCCCGCGCAAACTTACGAAGGAAAGCCAACATAATAAAAGTTAATAAAAATAAATTGTTATTCATTTATTTGAACGTCTCCAAAATTGCTTCCATTTTAATTCTGTTATTGTCAGAACATTTTCAAAGAAGAATGTATTTTAAATTCGTGTCTGATGGGATTACTGGAAAGGAAACATTGGAATTCATTTATTGGCATTTCCCCTTGGTTCGTGTAGCGATTTTTTTCTAGAGAATATGAAGCGCATTGCAGTTCTGTCTCCCTTGTTTGTGTAGCGTATAATCCCACCCTCGTAAGATTGCATCCTTATTAGTTTCGGATCAATTTCAAGCAATGGAGCTTTTTGTATTCTCGCAAGAGCAACTTCACCGAAGCGGAAGATTCGCAGGAGTCGGCTCACTCAGATTTCTTGCCCGTATCGTCCCGGTTCATCTAAACGAGACATTTCTTTCACAATAACCGTAGCCCCCCGCATCTGCTCTTGCCTTCATCTGCTCTCGCCCTCCGCATCTGCTCTCGACTGCACTCGGGTGCCTGGCCAACATCTGAATCCCGAGGGCCCTGCGCCGAAGCAAGGAACTTCCACCGACGCGACTGGAACCGCCCCCTTTTAAGAAGCCCGTTTTTTTATTTGCATGCTCCGTGGCATCCAATCGATGCGGAGTCCGCGTTTCTTCGCCCGAGGCCGCCTCTTTCCGTGCAATTCTCCATTGAATGTGTATTCATTTTCGATGGTAAATTCGATAAGAAATTCTATACCCGATACACGGCGGATGTGCGGGGGTCGGGCGGGCGGTGGTGGTTGGAGGAGGGAGCGGGGCCTTCCGCCATTTTTTTGCTCCCCGGGTTGGGGCGGCTTGCGAAGACGTACGCGGGCTGCGGCTTGGCCCGGGACGGCCCGGCGCGTTCGAAGGCGAGGTTGGGCGGCGGTGAGCGGCGCGCACCACGTGCTCATTTATAACCAAGCGTCACCGGCCGAACTCTTTCCCCGCCCCACCCCCACCCCACCGCGCTGCGCCGTTCCTCTTCCCGGAAGCCTCTTTCCTCGGCAGCCCTTTTTACATATCCCTTACCGCGAGCTCGGCGGTGGTGGCCGCAATCGATTTATTCCGATATCTCGAATCGAAGGCGTGCGTGGGATAAAAAGGCCCCGCTGCCAGAAGAAAGGGCCGACGGAGGGCGGCGGCGTGGAAGGGGGCGGGGCGCGGGACGGGGTGGTGCTGCGGCTGACGCGTGCCGGCGCCAGAGGCGCGCGCGAGTGCGCCGGCGATGGGCGTGCGTGGGGCGATCGGCGCGGCGCGGGGGCGGCCGGAGATTTGGCGGAGGCGTGACGGCCGCGGCTGCTGACGCGGCGTTTGGCCGGCGCGAGCGGAGGCCTGCGCATAATTGCGAGGTGCGGAGGATCACGGTGCTCCACTTCGGAGGAACCGCCAAGAAGTATACGCGCCGGAAAGGCGTCCGATCATTGCTTCAGGAGTGAGTCGATAACTAAACCAAGACACTTCTTGAGATAGGATTTTTTTACAGTTTACATTGACATCTCTCTTTGTTATTCAAATTATTTTATCATTTTATCGTTTTGATCTCGTAGAGAATATTGTTCGTAATAATTGAATTCGTGAAGAATCCGCTAATACTAATGTGTCACCAGTTATTATATAACGAACCACGGTTTACATTTTTAGAGCTTCATAAATATATACGTCGTTATTGAATATACCAGGCCTCTCATTTTTCTGAAATATATAAACGGAATTTTCTCTTATTGTCTGAGAATAGAAGATACATAATATTTGAAAAAATTAAAAATTACAATTGTTGTTTTTTGTAATAAATTAAAAGCCCTTCAACGGAGATCTAATGGATTTTGGAAATGCTTCATCTCTTGAGCGAATAGTTTGAAATAAATGTTGTGTTTTCTCCGAAAATACTAACATTTTAAAGAAGAGTAGTATAAAATCTTGTCACCAATTGACAAAGAAAATATTGCAGACATCATTGAATCCAGAGAGCTTTGATCTGTATTTGCATGGTCGGCAGAGGGCGTCACTCCACGGAGCGTCATCTGCGACGCTGCCTGGGGCGCGTCCTAGCAACGACGCGGGCCGTGCGTTGCCAAACGCTCAATTACCATCCCACCTCACTCCAACCCGCTCTGCCCCCCGCCCCGCCACCCCCTGACTCCTACTCCCCCTTCCGCGCCGCCCCTCCCCGCCTGGCCGGCCGGCCCGCCCCGCCCTGCCCAATCCGCAACATTCTTCCCTCCCCGCCCCGTATGAGCACGTCTTGCCGCAGTCCTCCCCGCCTCCGCAGGCCCCGCGTGCGCGTAGCGGCGCTGTTATCGCGCAGAAGCATCTGACAGCGGATTTATCGAGGTCGTCGCAGCGAGCGGACGCGGACGCGGACGCGGGTGCGCTCCCGCCCGGCGACGGCGCTGACGAAAGGGACAACGGCGGGGCGAGCGCACGAGTGGGTGGAGATGCGGCTGCGAGGGAGAGAACTCGGAGACTCTGAATAAGAAATGGCATTTTGGGACGAAACTGTGGTTCAGTTAGAATTAATTATTATAAATAATGTATGCACTACATTTGAAATACTGTCTGGAAACTGAACGAAATATATATATATATATATATATATATATATATATATATATATATAATAACCATTATAATTACAAGGAAAAAATAATAACCTTGCATAATAGTCTCACAATTGGCTGGACATGTGCAAATAAGCGATTGTGAGTTAGTGATATGGAACGGACGGTGCGTCGTGAAGACAGCGTGGCAGTGCCGCCCGGCCCGGCGCGCGGAGTGCGCGGCGGCGGCGAGTGTGGGAAGGAGCGGCTGGATGGACGTCGGGCCCGGCAAGGGGGGGGGCGGGGCCGGATCTCCTGCGCAACTGGAAGGACGTGGACAAAGCGCGCTTGCGACTGTGATTCGCATCTAGGGCTTTTCCCGCTTTGGAGTCTGTTCATTCTGTTATTTCAACAATCAACGGTTTGAGTAAGATTTTTTTTTTAAAAAATCTACCAAAAATAAAAAAATGTTTCAAAAACTTTCTGAGAATGAGTTAAAATTTTAAATTTTAACTTTTAGACTTTAAAATTTTAACTTTTAAGATTAAAATTTTAAATTTGGTCATATGCTTTGGATTCAGAGATATCAAATGGTTAACTCTAAATTATTGTTAAATAAATTCGTTTTTCTACTTTTGGAAGCTTTGACTTTTGTTACCTCAAAATTTGTCTAAACATTTGATAGACTTTTTCTTAATAGATTGAAAGTTCAAATATATAAAACTGAACATTTTCCTTTTTCGGAGCTTAAAGAGTGATTTGTGTTGCTTCAATTTGAAGGAACATGGTTTATCCACGTGTGAAGAATGAGAGACTTGTAACCATAAGGCTGTTTACGTACGTACTTTTAATTTTTTTCAGTTCAAGGTCTATAAAATACGTAAATAGCGGGCGATCGTGTTGTGAAAGAGGTCGTAATTTGTCTGAATAAGCAAATACGTTTGTTGTGACGAAGGGGAAAGTGTAACCTACACACCAAGAAAAGAAAATGAATGTTCTCCCCGCGCTGGAATCTGGTTTCCCCTTGACTCATTTGACAGATGAAGCGAATAAAGTATGAAGTAGTTCCGTTGGCTCGCAATCCATTTCCAGCCCCGTTCCATTGCGGCGCTTTCTATTTTCTTTCTTGCGTTTGTTTTTTTCGGCTAATAAAAGACACGAGTAGCGGCGTCTTGGAGTAATTTCATAGAGTCGCCGCGCTCTCCTTTTCGGCTGTCGGGAGAGTAATTGTTTCGGGAAGTCGCATTGCGGCGTGGCACTGCGCCGCAATTTGGAACTTCCGGTCGCAGGCGTGTCGTTATTGGACTCCCAGTCGCCTTTGCAGTAGACGAGGATAAGAACGGGGATAAATAGAGGGATACCATTCTGCCGCTTTTTATGGCCTTCTTCTGTGTGGTGTGATGGAGATAATTAAGGACTGCAAAGATTGAAATGTGCTGATTTTAATTAAATGAACGAGTATACTGCATGGGTCAAATTAATACACGGTTCAATGAAGCAGGCGAATAAAAGCAAGATTGAAGAGAGTCGTGATAAGAAAGAAAGGCGAATATTAGTAAAGGTTGTATATTTTTATAGTGGGAAATGGAACACAAAGAAAGACGAACGAAATTCTTTAAAGTATTGTTTTTGCGAGTATGGCCTGTATCGTCTAATTATGAAACAGAACATCTTTCCAAAGTTCAGAAAGCCTAATCAGAGCTAAACGGAGGAGAAATTACGAAAGTGAGCGAGACGAGCAGTTAGTGAATACAATGGAAGAAAACTGAGAAAGAAGAAACGAGGGAGCTGTACAACAGAGTCGGCCGGGAACCGTCACCCCACGTATTTCACCCTGTTTATCTATTTTAATGGCCAGATCTTGGCAAGTTTTTATCTATATATTACGTTATAATAGCCACCTTCCCTCATTTCAGTTTCGCGTTTAAACGGCGGGCGGTCGACGGAACGCCGTCGTATTTTACAGATAATATTTTTTAAGATCCCCGGGCGGTCGTTTTAAAAATAGAAATTTCCCGCGCTATAAACCAAAGCGTTATCTTTATAAAGACAGCGGAGCCGCGGCGCGATATTTATGTCGAAACGTCGTCCCTTTTCCCGAGAAGTAGGGAAATGTGGGGGCTCGCCGCCGAGACGAGTGGGCAGATAGGGCGCGAACGTGGCGGGAAGCGAAGCGGGACCGCGCGCGACGCTCGGCGCGCGTATCGCTCGTCGTTTGTCTGTGCGCGGTCACGTATTTTGCCGGCGTTGCCACCGCCTGGAAAATGAAAATCAGGGGGAATTTACTGGAGGGGAGAAAGTCGCACGAAATACTGCGAAATGAATCGCTCACGTTCGGGATTTTTATTTTTTTATAAAGGAAGGAGGGAAGATACTGGAAATTTATGCCGAGTTTCCTTGGCTACGGCATCTTTCGTGACGCTCGAATCTTTGCAACTGATAAAGACAGTTACGAATTATACAGTTTATTTATAAAAGAAGTTTAATATTGAAAGAATTCTGTTAATCTTAAACTATATTGCACTATTTATATTTTGTTTGTGGTTAAACCAGGAAATGTGGTTTAGTTTAACAAATTTGCAAAATTATCTCCTATTGAAACGCACGTAAATGTTCGTTCAAACCTGGTACAATATGGTGCTTTCGAAATTATTTGTCATTACTTCGAAGCAAAAGCGTACGTTTAGGAAGTGGGGCAGGGGAGGGTTGGGCCCTATAAAAATTTTAAAAGGGACCCCGTTGCCATACAAAATAAAAATTGTTTCCTTAAATAGGACCAAATCTTGATGTTTCCCTTTCTTTAATTGACTTCATATGAAAAATAAGTTATTCCATAATTGGGGCTCCAACTTATCTGGCGAGCCATATGAATGGTTTAACATAAAATCAGCTGTATTTATTCATTGTGTAAAGAATGTTAATTTCAGTTTTCTGATAGGTGTTATTCATTTACTAGTAAAATATCACATAAATAAATAGAAAACTTCAAAGGAAAAGGGGTTCCATAAATATAGTTCCCTCCTCCCTCTTGTGTGCGTCTCCGCACGTCTAAGCTTCCAAGGAAATGGCGTACCACAAGGTTCAGACTCGACTAACGCGCGAAACATTACCCAGAACAGCGACATTGGCACATTCACGCAAGGTGGCCACACGCGTAGGTATCTGTCTTTCGCCGACCATTCACCGATTTCCACGTCGACGCCTAATTCGCCAGGCTGCCGCCTTACCACCACATCCATCTCCGTAACGACGTCGTCCTCGCCCGCGGCCCGCCGGCGGATTGCGTCATCGCGAGGTGTTAAATTCCAATTGGCCGACATCATTCTCGCCCTGTGGGCGAACGGTGGGGCGCTACGTGGGGCCCTTGGCGGGCGAGAAGCTGTCGCGGCCGTTTATTTCTTTTTAATTTCGCGTCGCCCCCGGGCGGCGTGGGCGCGAGCGGAGCAGCCGAGGATCGTTTCCCATTTTCCGTGAGGTTTCATTAGTTCAAAATACTTGTTAACCTTAGTTAGTTAATGCCTTATTTTACGTGGCGAGACTCGGGCCATGTGGCCCGCTCTTCCGTCTAACCACGCAAATTTCGCTACACTCCTTTCACCACCTAGCGGAGAAAGGAGGTTATTATCTTGGGCGATGAAATAGGCGGAACTCAATTTTGCTCAGAGGCTTCATTTAGGCTTGAGGATATTTTACATGCAGTAAATCTACTACATGGGACAGTCGGCTTTACTTCCCCTCCGAAGCCGTACGAAGGATTTTTAAAATTAAAAAATCCACGGCAATCCCTTAAAAATCCACGGCTTCGATCGGGTTTGAACCCGCAAACTCGAGTACAACAGTCCGATACGCTAACCGTTATACCACCGAATCCGCCTTGATTTTTGATTTTTTAAATTGTATTTGCTTTATTTCTGTTTGAGATGAATATTCTTTATTCTTTTGCTGTAAGTTTATTTTCTTATTATTTTCTCATACCTGTTTTTTTTATCTATTGTTATATTAGTTGCACTTGTGCTCTATTTTTCCATCTGTCTTTCGTTTTCTTAGTCCATCATGTTTACTCCTCCATCATCGTCGCATATATTTTGCCTGAAAATAGTAACATCTCATCACGTAAGAAATGAGTTCGTTCCGTTCGCGATTTACCATTTATTCTTCAATTTATGGGTATTTATAACCTTTGTAATGTATGTGAAGTTATATTTGTCACTTCTATGCCTGCTTAGATAAATGATCAGTGCTCGCTGGCGCCAGCTGTCTGCGGCCATGCAACAATACCATGAATATATCAAATCAGATGTAACTGTTACAACATTGACAGCTGTTTACGTCTCACTACATTGCTTTCTAGCATATGCAAATAAACAGGCGAAAGAATAGGCCCAATATTCTCTTGTTAGATACGTTAAGAGATAACGAAAGAAACATCTCAAAACAATGCGTAATCATACAATGTATCAACATTCCATCTGTGATGTGCATTCATTTCTCCGTCGCTATGCGGTCCCTCGTTAATAGAGTAACACCGAGATTAGTGTCAGCGATTCGTGGCTCACGTAACTCACTCGGTGTCGGTAGACGTTGGTGCGTTTAAAGCCCGTCTCGGCGTCGCCGCAGGCGCCCCTCTGCCGCGCTTTGCCTCGCGACGCCGAAGGCCACCGCCGCGACGCCAGACAGCAGCCTGACGAAGACGGATGGCCGCGCCCCGACACCTGTGCACGGGATCACGGCGCGCCCACCCGCCCGCCGCGCCCCCGCCCGCCCCTCGCCCAACACCCGCCCACTCGCCTACTGCCCACTCACCTGTCACTGCCTTGCACGCCCGCTGTTCACCCACCCGCTCGCCCCCCCCCGGACCCCCCCCCCCCCCCCGTCCAACCCCCCACCACCCCACCACCCACCCCACACACAGCCGCCATTCTACCGCCCGTCTCGCTTGCCACTCTACCATCCGGCATAATTAGTAGTTCCTTTAAGAAACCGAAAATTTGAATTATTATTCTTCATTTTCTACTCAGAAGTCAATATCAATTCATTGTATATCTTTCCGGAGATCAGAGTGCTTGAAACGTCACTATCCTGAAATGTCTAAGCGAGGGAAAACCAAATGTTCTTTTAGATTCATCGGGTGACGCAAGTAAATTGATTCATATTTTTTCCCCATTTAAATATCACGTTTTAATTTAAAAAGCAAACATTGGAAACTTCGAGGTAATTACAAAATTACTACATATAATGATCTCACACATTCCCGATTCTAAATGAGAGATATAAATGACGAAAGTTTGGATGAATTGTATTTTTTTTAATATTATTTATGGCATGCCAGCGCGTTTATAATTTCAACAGACCAAGAATTGAAAATACATCTTCATTGTGTTGTGAAGCCCTTTGTTCAACTTCACAACATTATTAACTTCTCTGGTCTGCGAAATTTTCTTTCAAATCGTCTGTCACCTGTCGTACACAACTGAAACCCGGCATTGGAGCCGCCCATAGTGGGAGACCTTAAATGTGTGAAATGGTAATAGCGATGGCAGATCCATTTGCGAAGCTTAGTAATTAATGCAGTACGGCCTTCGGATCACCTCGCGTTGTTTGATACGTCTTCCGTGTGGAGGGCGCGTCCTTCCACGTCAATCTGTGTTCCGCTGAGTGAGCTGTCAGCGCCCGTGACTGATTTTCTAATATGAAATTGGCTTGCGGTTATGACGTTATTCTCTTATGCTGTTGGTTGGTAAGGTAAGCGACCGACAAGGATGTCTAAGAGTGTATGATGTCTTTTTCTCGGCTCATTTTCGTGATGATGTATAGGTGGGTGTAGTCATTACAACGAATGTTCTCTGTTTCTATGTGTGGAGTGATGTGGTTGAATGTTATAATAATAATAATAATAATAATAATAATGTAATCAACGTGTTCTAGAATGGTTCAAATATAAATTTATGAAATGGTGCCTCTTTTAATCTTGAAGTTCATTTAGAAGCACTCTCACTAGAATCCTCAGTTCGATTAGTCGTCCAACAATGTCATTATGAAATATTTTTGGGTCGGGGTCTCTTTTATAAGCCCATTTTCTCTCTTGGAGTTTCCAGATCACTAACATTTTATCTTTTGCTTTCGGAACTTCCAAATTATTTCGAGGCATCTGCTTCTGGATGTTTTTCTTCTCTTAGGAGCAAGTTTTCTTCTCAGGTTTCCAGGTCTCCCACATAATGTAGATGGCCGTCGCAGCATCCAACATGTCCTCAGAACAGGAGCAGCAACGCCTGCGGGGAACAATAAAGAGGCGGAAACCTTTCTTGCGCGTTGAGACTTCTCCACCAACTTTGAGTCGTCTTCTTCCGCTCCAGGGAGGAAAATATAGTTGTTTTTTTGTAGTTGACTGTAAACTAGTTTTCTCCCGGGTTTCATTTCTTTCTTTATTGTTATTGCGTTTTCTATGTCGATACTGCCGTTTTAGTAGCTTCTTTGTTTTCACGGTCGACTCTTCCTCGATGGAAATGTTACCCGACTCAAGATGGCTTATGTACCAGGGCGAACTATAAAGCGACTTCGCTATGAATCTAATTTTTTTCCTTGTGGTATTCATTGAGCGTTTTTCTTCATCCAAAATATTTCTTTGGCGAGGATTCAAAGTTGTCTTTGCATATTCTTGAAAACGTTTACGTCATCGAGAAAAGACATTGCCAGTTCAAAATGAAATTAGAGATGATATTCATGATTTCTTTTTACGTGTGAGTGCTGTAAAGGAAAGACGTGTGGCTTTGCGATTTCATTAACGCCGGGTTGTCTCGCTCGTTTGGGCATTGTGATGTACCTGTTCTTCGTTGTCTTGTACCCAAAAGCGTTGTAATTAATTACCCTCGTGTTGACTGAGCGTGGTTCGTGCTTCTCGCATGAATCGTTGCGAAGCTAGTGGTCTGACCACCAAGGCTGCTCGCTGTTTCAGTCACCTACTCCTTGGAGCCTTTCACGATTCCAAAGCATCAGCCAAGGTTCCTGCAGTTACCATCTAGGGTCATTACCATATTTTAAGACCTTTACCTTCCCATCGTAAAGACGCTTGGGATATGTTACTGCACAGGAATTAGTTCAGTCTGGCTAGTTGAATTGTTAGCGACAGTTACTTTAATGGGAACAGAAGGAACCGTTTCGGAGAAAGAAACGGGTGCTCTGTTTGTTACATCGCGACGTAACAAATGACGACGCGTCGTCTGGAAGGAAAAGAAGTTTGTAGCTGTTCAGTCGTTCACTTTTATGCGCATGTTTAGTCTCTTCCGATAATATTACTATGGTTATAATGCTTCGGCGAGAGTGAAAGAAGAATATGGCTTACAACCTCTCGTTATTGAAATACTTCCGTTCTTGGAAACAGACCCGTTCAAACACTTATCACACTTAGCTACTCGCCGTTACTCCAACGAATCCAGTCTAGAATTATTTTCATAGTTATTTTATATTACATCGATTTATATTACATCATATATTACATCAATCCATGTAGGAGATCATTCTCATCTCTCTGATGGAGAAACATTCAAAATATTACTTAAAAAATAATTACCAGTTAATTATTTTGACTCAATAATGAGTTTTCAGAATTTTACATTAAGAATTCGTGAAGGCAAACAACGACTGACAGGCAGTTGTTAGTAACTGGCACATTTTCTCCCATCGTTCATATAGGACATCACGTTAACAGATTGATTAAAGTGGTTAGATTAGCATGTATTTTGTTGTTAATCTGATATTTAATCAGAATTGTATTTATTATTTAACATTTTTGCATTGTGTTTAAAAGAAAAAAACATTTTTTAAGTTTTCCTCACGAATAATTTAATGTTACATGATTGTCATTTGCGGCACCTCTCAAGGGTCTGAAGGAGGTCTTTTTTTCCTTTTTACCTTGCATCTAACTCTTTATCGTCCCCATCCTCCCTCGACTTCCCCGCCACCCACCCCACACCTCCGACCGCCGCGGTGGCGCCCTTTCACAGCGTCGGAGGCGCTGAAATGTCTACGGAACCGGTTCCGTTCTTTCAGCGCTGCGGACAATCGCCGGCGCAGTGCGCGTCAGCGGAATAATAGGCGGCGACCGAGGCGGCCCGGCAGCGGGGACAGCGGGCGGTGGCGGAGCGGTGGCGCGGGCGGGGGCGCGGGCGGGGGCGGAGTGGCACGGCCAAAGGCCACCTGTAGTTCGGCCGCCGCCGCCGCTTGCCGCCTGCCGTCTGTCGCCCCCGCGGCGTGGTGCCCGGCTGCCTGCCCTCGCTCGCTCGCCCACCCGCCCGCCTGCTTGCATGACCGCCCGCCTGCGGTTTCATTGACGTTCGCGCTGCCCCGGCGAGCCGGCCGGTGTCGGTTGGATTGTTTGGAGGACGGGACGGGAGACGCAAACGCGGGATTGGGAAAGGACAATAGGACCGAGCGACAGAAGTATGCGCAACTAATGAAATGAGAATGTGCTGAATGAAGATGAATATTTTGGAGGATAAAAGGTCGCTGAGTCAAATTCTCCAAGTACGTCAAAGGGCGTTCAGTTATATGAAAACATATATTTAATTGGGTTTCCTTGTGTTGATTAAATTTCTTGCTAAATGGTGACTCGTTGGACATTTTCATTTCGAACTAAAGTATTGAAAAGTACTGGACATTCGAATAAACATGAAAAACATACTCAATTCAAAGCCTCGTTTAATGTGAAACTTAGAGGAATGTCAGGCAGAGTTTGTAAGAACGGGATTATAAAAAGTAAAGAGAATTGAGTAAAAACATTATAATTTGTCTTGTCCATTTTTTTTCTTCGCTAGGAAAGTATCTTGTCCCACGTAGTACATTCGTGGTGTGTAAAATATGAAGCATTAACGAATGAACATGTCTGAGCAAAATTTGAATGCAATTTTTCCATTTAAAGCAGTGTTCTGGTTTGAAACAAGAAAGTATTGTGTCGTCAGACCTGCACCCTGACACGCAATGACCGGCAGCGTAAACAAACTTAACGAAATAAATAGCTAACATGAAGAACGCCACATCTCTTCAGAGCAGGAATACAGCCTAGTCCATGATGATGATAATGATGATTTTAATTACTGAAATATATATTCAGAAGAAGGTTTTATTATAATATTTGATCATTCGAATTTGCATCGTGTCCACCTCCGAATCCGCGACCAATATTCCGCGAAACATGGTGATGATATTGATGACGATTTTATTTAGTAAAACCCTTTTTAAAATTTCATTATACGACTCCTTATATGGATCATTTGAATTTGTACCGCATCCACCAATATTCCGCGAAACATGGTGATGATATTGGTGATGATTTGAGTTAGTAAAACCCTTCCATCTATCCAGAAGTATGTTTGATCATTTGAATTTGTACCGCATCCACCAATATTCCGCGAAACATGGTGATGATATTGGTGATGATTTGAGTTAGTAAAACCCTTCCACTATCCAAAATATTTTCATTTAATTTGCTTCGTGTCCACCAATATTCCGCGAAACCCCCGCGCCGGTTGGGCGAACCCATTTCCCGGCCGCCCCGGGGCCCCGGGCGGCGCGCCCTGTGTGGCGTCGGGGCGGGTCGCCGAGGCCCCGCGCGGAAGCCCGCGACACGTGTCCCGGGCGCCTTTAATTTCCTGCGTGGGTGCGCGGCGCCGGCGGCGGGCGGCCGGCGCCCGTCCGAGGGCGTCGCGACGCCCGGCGCCGCTTCCGCTCGCATCTGCCTCTGCGACGCGCTGCCCATGCGCGCTTGGGTTGACCCGAACTGTAGCGCTGGCTTGCCACTGGTGGGTGTCTGGGGTCGAATTCCTGTCAATCGGAATTTGTAATGAAGAAAGATTGTCAGGGGCAGGGATTTTGGAGGCTGCAGCGATTAAGTTTTGTAGAAAAACAACTTAAGTCGTTGGTTTGAAAATGAAAGTAATGATTACTAATGGAATAATTGAATTTTGAAAAATTATTCTGTAGCTTACAGAGTGATTAAAATAAAATTATTAAAAGCATTTAATTAAAAACCCTTCAGGGGTTTCGTCGTTTTCCCTGCCATTTATTCCTCCATTGCTCTATCACTATTCATATCACATAATCGTAATTAAATGAGTACCATTCCAGTTGAAGACACTCTGGTTCTAATATAATGCATGAAAATCAGAATTATCTCCTCTGCACAAATATTAATACTTTTGTGAAAATGAGTTGTGGTGGCATTGCGCTACAACAGTTTTGTTGTATTCGAATCATTATCAGGCATATGGGACTGCTAGTTTTGGCCTTTTCTCATGATCTTCCTCTCTTAGCGTGTTCAGGTCTGATTTTTATTGCATTGTCGGTAATTCAGTCCTCTCATTTCCGATATGTTTTGTGCTTTTTCCGTAGTGACTTTCTTGACGTTGTCGAGACAGAGTGATAAGTCATCGTTTAATATCATTCGTTCAAGTTTCGTTTGTGATAAAAAAGTGAATGATTGCATCGTGATGACTTTTTTGTCTTGCGTTCTTTTACGATCGAAGTCTATTGCGGCTGATTTTGAAAATATTGATTCATAGATTTTCAATAAATGTTTATACGATGACTCATCGGAAGTAATAACAGCGTTTTTGCTGTGGTTTTCCTGTTTTATGTTGCGGTGATCCAGCGAACAAGCTGGGATTCCATATTACAATCATAAATCATATGGGCGACATGGCTAATTAATTCCCTTGAGCACGAACATTTTCAGCGAAGAGTGAGCACGATAATTGTGCGGGCCGAAAGCAGTAATAAAGCGGGACGTCCAAATTATATTGCATCATCCGGCTCCTTAATAGAATATCGCAACACGGCGCGGCGTTCCGCGGCCGCCCTTGATCAAACATTCCCGCCGCCGCGTGCTGCGCGGCGTTTGCGCGGGCCTCCGCGCCGCGGCGCGACGATCGCCTCGTTACAAGCGGAACATCCTGGCACGCACCGGCGCGAGACGCTTACATCGCGATTACGGGGCGTAAAGTGGTTGCGAGGCGGCGGTTGGCGCGGCGCGTGGCCGGCTGGCGCTGAAGATGGCGCGGGCGGTGGCCGGAGGCGCCTCTGACAACCGGGAGTGTTCACAAGATGGCACGGAAAGAGGGTGGTTGGGGGGGGGGGTCACTTGCTGTTTTGACGAACATTTCCTTTCAGCTTCGACTGAGCACATTCTTGTTCCAAAATTCATTCGACTCAGCTACGGTTTGGTCACTGCCTGGCATTAATTGTATCGTCTTTGGTATTGGAGATAGATTTGATGAGGTGCTGATGTATCTGAGAGTGGAGTAATAAAAGTAATTGTATCGTCAACATTGGCCTGGTTAAATGTATAGAGATGAGTGGAAAAAATTGCTGAACCAATGGCAGTATTGTCTAGAGCGAGTTGTTTGCAGGTATGACGACTCAAGAACAATAGTATTTGTGGGAGTTGGGCTGCTGATTAAAGAAGCGATATCAGCTGGGATGGATGCGGAGATGTTAGTTGGAGTCGTCACATCTGGTACAGGATTGGTAGCTACGATATGCCCAGGGGAGGGGGTGACGGTTATGGTAGTTGGGTTGTTATCCACTGTCGTAACGAAGGGAGGATCAGCAGTCGTCAGGTGACAGAAGACGGCAGAGGTGACAGCAAGGGAAGTCGACGTTTGCTTATGTGTGGCGTATACTCCTATTTAAACGGAGTGGTACTTCAAAGCCACGCAGAGAACACCGACACCCAACCGGGAGCTTCGTTACGACTTATATTATTGGTTCCGGTGGCGGCTGCAGGGAGATGACGATTGCACTGGCGGTAGCGGCTGCACCGGCAGTGACGGCACCAGCGGTGACGACTGCAAACAGATGACGGATACGCCGACTGTGACGGCTGCAGGGAGATGATTGCACCAGTGGTGACGACTGCAGGCAGATGACGGTTGCACTGGCGGTGACGGCTGCACCGGCGGTGACGGCTGCAGGCAGATGACGGTTGCACTGGCGGTGACGGCTGCAGGGAGATGACGGTTGCACCAGCGGTGACGGCTGAGAGAGATGACGGATCCCGACTGTGACGGCTGCAGGGAGATGATTGTACCAGCGGTGACGGCTGGCGGCGACGGGGTTGCACCAGCGGAGACAGTGGCGCTTCGGCGGCGACGGGCAGACGCCCCCTTGCCGTGTCGTCGTGAGCGGCGCGCGGCGGCGAGGCGCCGTCGCCCGCGCCACGCCGCCCGCAGGTGCCCGGAAGTGGACCCGACGCCCCCTCGCCCCGTCTCCGGCACACCACTCGACCCCTCCGCCCCTGGGGAGCCTGCACAGCTTCTCCTGTGCACCGAGGCCTTCTGCGAGGACATTTATATGCCCGCGTTACGTGTTGTAATCGTTGCTTTACGTGCCTGTTGTTTTTAACTCGATATAGTACGAGTATGGCTGTTGCCTACTTTTTATTTTGTATCTCTATAGTTCTCATGACGAAACTCGTAGTTATTGTGGATCGCCTTCTCACTCACCTCTAATTTCCTCGCATCGCCTTACAATTTATCATCTCTCCCTCTCTGTGTCTCTCTATTTTTTTTTTCCCTTTGAATTCAATTTCTTTTTTTTTATTTTCTTTCCCTTTCCTCTATTCATCTTTCAGGAATTTTTTTCTCTATTTTATTTCATGATATTAATCAACCGGCCATCTCAGGAGTGGTTCTTTGTCACTGGACACACTTCACAACTGTAAGTCACACTGGCCAGGTTTTCACCTCACGTGCCGTGTATTCAGTGGACCAACCTCTGTGGAGCTGGCTTCTTCTTTGTTCCTCTCGCGAGATGCGCTGTTTCCTTACCCCGGGGCCCTTCCTCCACTGCAGCCGCGCTCCGATTTGCGAATCCCGCTCGCCAGCCACCTGTTCCGAGGCCACGAGGCGCCCCCGTGCCCGAGTCTTTTATTTCATTACGCTCCCCCCCCCTTCGCCACCACGCGTCGCATGTTTTCTTCGTGCTGCGCGGGAAGCGTTTAATTAATTTATTGGCCCGCGCTCCCCCACCCCCTCCCCCGGCCACCGCAGCGCGTCGGCTTTTTTCTTTCGGCTGCGGCCAATAGGCGTCGACGCAAAATCTTTACGAATGTATTTTCAGTGTCGCCAACTTTTGGTTTGTGCCCATCCTTACATCTCCCCCGAGGAGAAAAAAAGAAGAAAAGTCAGAGAGATGGTAGGAGGCGCAGAAGAAAAAAAGGAGCATCCTAATACTTCCTGTTCCTTCCTTCTATTCCTTTCTCCCGAAAGTTTTTGCCTGCTACAACTCCGTTCTTAATCAGAAACGGATTTTAATCCCGCTTCCCGCGAAAACTATAAAAGTTTCTTTGGGGGAAGTTTGTTTTGACTGAGTATTTCTTCGCCTGGAGTTGGTCCAGATTCTCCCCCGGCGCCGCGGCGGAGTCGACTTCGGAGTCTCGACTTATGATAATGGCTGCGGAGACGTAGCCGCGGCGGTGGCTGTGTGGTGGAGGCGGCAGCGGCGACGTCCAATATCGTTCCTCTCTGGCGAACCGTTCGAACGTTTGAAACGCGTTCTCTAAATGTTTCTGCGTTCCGCGTGCCAGCAGGCTATGGGGGAGGAGGAAGTGTGCGTTGTGGGTGAGAAACGAGTCAGTGCGAAGAATCGCGAATCCGAGACCCATACTTCACGCTCGGCGACTCGGTTCCTCCATTTTTTCAGCTGGGAGACGTTTTTGTGCCTCGAGATTCGTTCGCGCGCCGTCTTGCGAACGGGCGCAAGAAAGAAGTACGTCTTGGAGTCGGCTCCTTTTGAATTGAATTATACGACCTTTTTACCTCTGTAGAAATTGGTCCTCGCTGCCGGTTCCGTCTGCGCGGTCGGACGTTCTGTTAATTGATGGAATTAATTTGGTTGACTGATGTTGACGCCAAGAGCATTCATCGTCATTTCACAGGAACACAAATTAATTTCACGCAGATTACTGAAATTGGTCCACTTGGCAGAGATAGAAAATATTTTTCTGCCGGCGCTCCGCCGCTCTTGAAGCGGAGCTTCTTAATGTCATTAGCAAGACGATTACGGCGTCGAGCGAAAGCACGAACGGAGTGTGACGTTCGTCTGTTCTTTGTTGCAGGAGAGGAGCAGGTCCAAAGGTTCCTGGGCAACGAGTCGCACAAAGACCACTTCAAGCTCTTGGAGAAGGACCAGAACTCGCTGCTCGTGGGCGCTCGGTAAGTGCTGCAGGCCTCCGCTTGAGGCGCCACAGGCTGCTTTCTGCGTCTTCTTTTTCGGACCGCTGACCGCCGAGTTGGCGTTTCGCTGATTCAGCGGCTCTCATTCTATGCAGTGCCGTTTCCGGTGCAGTCTGACGATACACGATATCGTGGAGATGAAGAGAGCAAGTTCTCTACGAATTCGATGCGGGTTTTTTCAGCAGGAGGCTTGTTAGTTTCATCGAGATAGCTGATCGAATTTCTTCAAATTAACTTCAGCTAGTCGTTTTGTATTGCGACGTGTTCGACAACAATCAGAAAATTCAAGTTGACCTTACCGTCCTTTAGCAAAACGCGAGACGATAATAACAGTGATGTTTTTCTTTGATTCTATTTCGTTTTCAATTATTTCAGTTAAATGTTTATTGAGTTATTTATATTTAAATTACGTACATACAGTTTTTCAAGTATGTTTAAATAATAAATAATGTAACGTAAAATTTCTTTGTAACAACACACTTGTTTGCTACCAGCTTCAATGGAAGATATAATGTAGGAGACAATTGATACTTATTTTAAAAGCCATTGCGTTGTAACCGCGTGACTTAATCAAGATCTGCGTGGACAATTAAGTTCCATTAGCTTTCGCCACGCAGACGACCGTCATATCCTCCGCATCAAGCTGTATTACAGTCTGCTCACCTCTGGTACTTAAACTCCTCTCGCAATCAGCGTCACAAAGCCTTTCAACCGCAGCATCCTGTGTCCGCGTCATTTGTATGTCACCGGCTGCAGCATCGAGCGGTCGCCGCCGTCCATCGCGACTGCCATTGGCCTCGCGTCGCGCCCGCCGCAGTCACACGTCGCCATCGACGCCCGCTATTCTGGGAACCCAATCGCATTGTGCTGCCGAGGCATCTCCGCCCCGCCCCGCCCCGCCCCCTCCCGGCGGCGGTGGCGCAGAGCTCCCTGCGAGCAATGACTTGTCGCAATTTGTCCTCCTCCGCCCCCGCCCCCTTCGGGACAATCGGTCACTCTCGCTTGCGATTGTTCCGTCCTCGGGTTCTTGCTGTCCGCCCAACAACCCTGCTCTAGCACCATGTCCTCGCTATAACTACCTATCCTCTGTACAGGCACTCTCTCGTCCTTCTTGTCACCTCTCTCTCACTAAACGCACTTCTCTTCTCCCTGTTTCTCCCCTCGCTATCCCCCTTCCTCTTTCCACTCCATATTTTTCTCTCCCCCTGTATCCCCTTTCGTCTCCCCCTTCATTCACTCGTCTCGCATGACTCCCTCTCTCCCTCCCCCCCCTCCCCCTTTTCCCCTTCGCCCATTCCACCCACGGAAGCCGGGGCGTTGCCGAGCTAATAGAAGCGGGCGGGGGACGCGACCGAGGGCGCCCACAATAGCCCCGCGCAGCCACTCCGCAACGCGCCCGCCCCGCCCCGCCCCGCCCCGCCCCGCTCTGCAGCGCCCCCGCCCCGCCCGGCAGCGCCCCCCCCGTCCCGTCCCTTCCGACGCGGCGGGGCTCGGCACGAGGCGACGCGACGCCCACGCCGGACGGGACGCCCTCGCGCCTGTCTTGGATGAAGTACAACAGTTGGACCAATTCAATTAAACCCATGCCATCAATTCGCCCGCCTCAATGCAAGGGCGGGGGTGGAGGAATTGGCTGCAATTTTGAAAGTCGCCCCCTGAGGAGCTCGCGTTCTCCCTTAGGGGCGGAGGTGGTGGAGGGAGGGTGGGGGGGGGGAGGGAGGTAAGCGTGGCCCGCGCGGAGTGCGTCGCGGTAATGCAGTGCTCCGCCAGACAATGAACGCTCCTCCAGGCGCTGATCATCCGGCGGGCACGTGACGTTGGTCGGTACAGTCTCAGACGGGTCTGAGATGGCGGCTCTGGCTTCTTCTGGCTGCTCTAACAAGCCGTGCTGGCTTTCTTGTGCTCAAGAAGCTAACGCAGTTGTAGGGAGCCACGAAATATTTTTTCTTAAAAAAATTATACATGTAAATTATACATCTCAGTAAATAATTTCTTGTGGAATATTTGTAGAATTACTGAGTCTACTTGGCATGTAGATAATTGTGTTATAAGTTTTGTTACATAGTTGTTGTTCCGATTATAACGACGAGTCTTAGTCTAATTTAAATTCTAATTTACAAACCAGATTGCCAATTAATTTTCTCTCATAACTATTTTACAACTGCAAAACTACGTACACAGCTCAAAGGCATGACATGGTATTTCTGTTTACGATAGAATATGTCGCAGAAATCGCATCTGAATTAATTGGAAATTGAATCGTAACTCGCGACTCGAGGGAACTCTTCCACACGCAACGATTTCACCTCCAAAATTAGCCAATATACACAACGAAACTCTACTAGGGTTCCGGCGCACCACACAGCTTCAAGCGAGAGTCGGTCGAAATTCGCGCCGCCCGCAGAATCGCCTTAAAACCAACCTCCGCCGCCAGGGACCGCCTGCGAACCCTATGGCACTTGGTGAGTTCCTTCCGCGGCAATTTCGGAAAGGCGATTACAGCACTCGTATTCCGCCCCCGGAAGACGCGCTCGCCACCGACTGTTGGCGTCTGCTCCCACACTGCTCGCTGCTGCCGTTAACGCCGATGCCACCACCATTGTCACCGGCCGCGGCACCATCACCACCGCTACCTGCGCTGTCACCTTCACCACTATGGCCGTCGACACCACCACTTCCACATCCACTGCTCGACTCAATTGCCACCACCATAACCACCCCCATGGCCAAGCCCCAATGGACACAATCGCCACCACATAACCGAAAGAGATGACGACAAAATGTATGGACACAATCGCCACCACTATAACCACCAGCACAACCCTCAATAATTCTGAAAGAGATGACGACAAAATGTCACCACCGCTACCTCCACAGCTGCCGCCGGCTCGTTCTGCTCTCCCGCCTCCCCGCTGCGTTCACTGGTTACAAGCCTCCCCCAACAAGCGCTCGACTTTCATTTGCGGTTACGGCTCCCTGTAACTTCTGCGGGGATAATTAACTGATTAACTTAATTGAATAAGTCGATGGGTTTGTTTTCATTTGCGTATCGCCCGCCTACGTCGCCTTCCTTTGCCTTTTACCTCTGCGCCTGGCTGCCCGCCGCCCCCACCGCCGCCGCCGCAACCACCCCGGCTCTCACCGCTGCCCCCGCCGCCGCCGTTGCCGAAGTCTGGCGGCTCCAGAGCGTTGCGGTTCCGTCGTTACCGCCCCCGCCGCCGCCGCCGCCTGTGAAGTTCAAAGGTAAACCGTAATCGGATTGGGTCCGTCGAACGACCGCCTTCTGCCTTCGCAGTCCTTCGCGGAGAGCGCCGCTCGTCAAATCTTCGGTTCCGGATTGGGGACGGGGTGAGAGTGGAGCAGAGGGTGCGCGATGGGGC
This sequence comes from Teleogryllus oceanicus, assembly GCA_964035755.1. Lineage (NCBI taxonomy): Eukaryota > Metazoa > Arthropoda > Insecta > Orthoptera > Gryllidae > Teleogryllus > Teleogryllus oceanicus. Next base: position 127,287,717 of record CAXIVR010000003.1, on the reverse strand, counting down.
GCCGGTGGGAACAAGCACGGGATTGCGGTGAGCGATGAATTGGGTGGTTTTTGGTGTAAAATCAGGAGCTGGACCTCTAAGCAATAGTTTTGGTATCAGGAAATAGTGCCTGGTGGAATGAGTGCCGGAACGACGGGTTGTGAAAATGTAACACCGGGTATATAATTGCAGAGTTATATCCTGTCATTTGCACTCCAAACTAAATGTTTCGAATTAATTTTCTTACGGTTCTCAAAACAAACTATTTTGAGCTGTTGTATAAACAGTTCGGCGTAGTTTCCTATTTGGTTTCTCCTGTGCTTTGAACACGTTATGGAAATTCGTTCTGATAATTTTCCAGTTCATAAATTTCCAATTAATTATTTTTCAATATTAAGCATTAAATATTGATATTTCGCTGATCAGTTCTCCAATAAATCCAAATATATCTCCCTTACAAAAAGTTGAATCTCAGTGGTAAGGAGTCCGTGACCATCGCTATGAACATCACCCCAACCGCGAGGAATTTATTTATTTATTTTACGTCAAAAAACAGATGAAACTGCGTATGACGTGCTATGGGGAGAAGTGAATTCTGAATAAACGGTATCTAGTAATTCCGAAGGGAACGATACAGCGAGGAGATACGCGATATTGCGATGACGAAGAGTAGCGGATTGCTCCAAGAAGAGCAACTGTTCCTGCGATGTAACATGGTAATGGCGGAAATATAGAAGATGGCGATGACGATAGCTCGTTTTGATGAGTAGTCATTTCGGTTCGCTGCATGTGAGGAGCGGTCAAGTGAGAGAGTTGGTTGCCGAGAGCTCTGCATGGATCGGAGAAGAGGAGAACGCCCAAATTGAACTCGGATTTGTTTTATTTATTGCGCTCTGTTATTACGCCGTGGTATTGACTACAGGGCACGGAATTCAAATTAGAGTGAGATGTGCGTCATTTGAGCCGTATTGAATAGCGGTACATTGAATAAAAATGCAGAAGTAGGACGACATTATTTTTTATTATTTTTGTTTTTGTTTGTTTCGATGCAGATTACTTTTTGCTACTGAGAGACGAATGAATACTGTCGTAATTGCAGTTACAAATAAAAAGGCAGAGAACGTATTCGAATTCCCTATACCGTTACGTAAACATTATCTTACTCGCAGTTTTAGTAATTTTGTTAGAAAGAAAAAAACATTTTTAAAAAATGCTAATAAACCTCTGACTTTCTGTAACGAGGCTTCGGAAATCATAATTTCTCTAAATTTACCGTAGCTGTATTCTAGAAGTTACAAAATCACAAAATGGCGACTCAATTTCCAAAAGAGGAAATCACTTCGTTAAGTGTTTTATCTTTTGAAAGAATGTTTTGTTTTCGTTTATTTCGTTTTCTGAAAATTGGCAGGAAACGTGAAAACTTGTCTTCGCTTATCATCAGGAAACTTAAAGAGAAATGTTTGAATAGTGGCAACAAAGGTGGGAGAAGTCGACAAAACAACCACAGAGGTTACGAAAAGCAGAAGCCATCGGGGCCGAACAGACGCCACCTCGCCTGCAGCCCTTCCGCCCTACGTCGAACTCCGTCCCCTTTCTACATCTGTCTCGACGCGCAAAGTTGTGCGGCGGAATTCCGAAGAGTTGTCATAAAGTTATCGGGAGGGGCCGTCGGATTTATTCGTTGGCGCTAGGCGGCTGTGCTTCGGGAAACGTCCGGCGACGTCGCTGACTTCCGGTAGCGTCGTTCCCGAGGCCGTCGCCTCCGACGGCAGCGCTGCGCGCGGAAACCTGTTGATCGTCGCTTGTTTTGGAGGTGGCTCCGTCAGTGGGAGGCTTAGGCCAAGGGGCGTTGATCGGATTGAGCAGCATTTGTGAGGAAGGAGACGCTCCTCGTCACTGGCGTTTAATTATTATTATTATTATTATTATTATTATTATTATTATTATTATTGTTGTTGTTTTATTATTATTATTATTATTATTATTATTATTATTATTATTATTATTATTTGCGTATGGGCAATTTCTGACCACGCTACACGTTCCTTTCCCATGCCTATTCATATTCTATCCTGGGGAGAGATTCACGTGTCTTTATGGGGCTTGTCTTTATGGCTCAGCTTTTTGGCTGTATCCCTAGGTAAGACAAGGCTGTTAAGCTTTGAATAATGAATTATGAGGTGGTGGGATGATGATGATGATGATGATGATGACGATGAGAGGGATCGCTGCCGTTTTGAACCATCCCATCATTTGCATGTATGACTGAGGGAAACCGTGAATATCCATTCTGGATCGACGGCTCGGGCATCGAACCTGGGCCTCTCGACTGCGAAGTCAGCAAGCTCTACATTGAGTCACTTGACTCTATTATTATTATTATTATTATTATTATTATTATTATTATTATTATTATTATTATTATTATTATTATTCAGTTGTATCAATTTTTAAGAAACACTGTAATAACTGTCGTAGCACTGTAAACTGTCTTAATTAGGGAGAAAAGCAATAATACTGTTAAATAATCTACACTGTTAAATTGTACTGTTGGTATTGAAATATAATAAAAATGAAAATACTGTACTGTACATTGCGACATTTACGTAGAATAGTAAGATATCAAATTTCCTGTAAATTCCAGACAGACGAAAGCACATCGCCTGCAAGCTTTCGTTTTGCATTTCGCATGTTACAAATCCCTATCAATGCCTCCTTATTGTCAACGACATTCTTGAACGGGGAAAGAAATTCCCAGAATCCTTGCAACATTCTTCCTTGCTCAAACAACAGATTATCTTCCCTCATTTCGTAATTATTTCCACTTTTAGTATTTTATGAACTCTTTCCCAGCCCGGGTCTCCTTCCTGAGCTGCAGCGAACACTTCGAATAATGGCACGCTGGAAAAATACCGTCACCGCTTCAACCAAGCCGCGCGCATCGTCACCATACTCTGGCGCTAATCTCCTCGTAATCCTCAAGCGCTGACTTTTAACGCCGGGCTCCGATACTGTTTGCTGTCAACCCCACACTCCGCGCGCAAGATCAATATTGGGGCAAGGCGCTTGGGATGTGCGGGGAAGGTGGAGAGGGGGCGGAAGGGACGGGCAGGGACGGGTAGGCAAGTCGGCGGGCGCACTTAGGCGACCGCGTGTAATCCCTCTGTAAGCAAGTCTTCCCTGAGGACTCTTATCTCGGCTTTGATTAAATTTATGTTGCGGAAGGGAAAAGAAAAGAAGCCCTCCTCCTGGGTAAACATGTAGCCGGTCACCGTTTCCATTGCCGTTGGTGGGACTGCCTTGGACGCCGCTGGACCTGTGTCTACCGCCTCCGTTAGTATCTACCGTCTTCACTAGCAATACCTCAGCTTATACTAGCCAGAGTCTTATCATGAATTCCCGAAGTACCATCGATTACACTTACCCCCACCTATTCGCACACATCAGCGCCACCACCATCACCACCCCCGACGCTATTACCATCTGTATCTCGCCATTATTTTATTCACACCATTACGTCAGAAAACACTCTATCATAATCTCCAACATCACGTCTTCTAAAGACGCGTCGACTTCGCCCTCACTTGCTGCATTCATCACCATCTTCAGCAGTATCAGTACTCCAACCAATATCACCATACGTTTTCCATCTCTCGCTATCCATCCTTTCGTCGTCGTCGTCGTCTTCTTCTTCTTCTTTTTCTTCTTCTTCCTTGGCCGGACCGGGAGTGGTAGCTCAGTGCATTAACTGATGCCACTGCAGCGCCTCTGACCGGGAGGTCCTAGGTTCGAGTCCTGACGGCGGCAGGATTTTCAACACTAGCTTTTCAGCTAGGTCGAATTCAGTCGCGGTCTGGAGGAGAACTCTAGCGGCCGGCTGCTCTGATCGGTAGTTTTCCGTGGTTTCTGCGATCAACACCTGGCGAATGCCGGAAGAGTACTCTACCAAACGGGCCACGGACCGCGCGCGATCTGTCCTTCCCCTTCCTTGTCCTATCCTCTCCCCTTACACACTCACTTACTCTAATATGCACTACACTACCACATATTCCGAGAGACTGGTCGGAAGCTTAGAGCATGTCCCGGCTGGGGTGGTGCCCCGCTGGTGGGAGAGTCCTGTTTGGGGGGAAACCCCACTAGACAACGGTAGGTCGGTGCCGGATCTCGCCATCCAGCGAGGGAAAAATCACCGCCATCTCCCGAGAAAAAACATGCACTACACTAACGGAACTAATGACCGAAGCAGTTGACGCGCCCGGAAACTCGAAAAACTCAATCAATCCATCCATGGCCGTCTCCATCCCTCTTTCGCGATCTTATCGCTCGGCGCTTCCATGTACCTCCTGCGCCATCGCCGCTGCCTACGCCAGCGTCTCCTTCTCGGCCGCCGCCAGCGCCATCCCATCCATTACCCGGCCTGGAGCCGCAGCCCGCGCAAATCCCGCGGTGCGCGGTGCAGCGTCCGCGGCCGCCGTTCCCTGCCTCTGTGACCGCCGCGTCGCGCCGCGCTCTCCACGCTGGCTCCGACTGCCGGAGCTCCTGTGATAACAGTTCCCACTTTGCGGCGGCGCTCTTTTTTTTTTTTTCTCTCTCTCTCTCTCTCTTCGCGCACATCCTGCGGGACTGGCTGCCTGCAACCAAAGCTCTGTGCGAGCGGACGCTGCGGTGTAGGGTTGCCAATGGGCTTGGATGTCTTTTGATCTAATGTGTTCACCGTTCTTTTTTTTTTTTATTTTAATAGTACTGGTCAGAAAAATTGAAAATGTTATTAGTGGCTATCGTATGGATATTAAAAGCCTTTGTAGGTTTCTTCAGTAACATAGTATTCATTATTTGACGTGCTATGTGAATATTAACGGTCCTTTGTGTGATGAGTTAATGAAAAATATTTCGTGGAAATGAATACCAATATTATGTCGCATGCTTATTTTTCATGCTCGTACAGCATTTTCAAATCGAGCTAAATATCAATCTCATCCCACACATTCGACTTTTAACACATTACATGGATGATCTCATGAACTGTAGATTTCATGTTAGTCTTACAAAAACCCTTTATTAGAGATTCGATTAAAGGAACCTTTTACGTTATTTAAAGTAAACGCAAACGTTATTTAAAGTGTTCTTCGCCAGGTCGATGCCGTTTGCCAGAGTGGATTGATTGATTGATTGATTGATTGATTTTTTCGTGTTTCCGGGCGCGTCAACTACTGTGGTCGTTAGTCCCGTTAGTGTAGTGCATGTGTGTCCCGTTAGTGTAGTCCCGTGTTTTTTCTCGGGAGATGACGGTGATCTTCCCCCGCTGGATGGCTAGATCCGGCGCCGACCTACCTCGGCTAACCAGGACTCTCCCACCAGCGGGGCACCGCCCCAGCCGGGACAAGCTCTAAGCTCCCGACCGGTCTCTCGGAATGTGTGGTAGTGTAGTGCATGTTAGTGTAAGTGTGTGTGTAAGGGGATAGGATAGGACAAGGAAGAGGAAGGACAGATCGCGCGCGGTCCGTTTGGTAGGGTACTGCTCCGGCATTCGCCTGGTGTTGATTGGAGAAACTACGGAAAACCACCGATCAGAGCAGCCGGCCGCTAGAATTCTCCTCCAGACAGCGACTGAATTCGACGTAGCTGAAAAGCTAGTGTCGAAAATCCTGCCGCCGTGGGGAGTGGGAACCTAGGACCTCCCGGTCAGAAGCTCTGCAGTGACATCAGTTGATGCACTGAGCTACCGCTAGCGGTGCCAGAGGGGAGGTGTTGTGTGTACAGAGTGTCCATCGTGAGTCTGCGAGTACTTTCTCCCTTGCGGGCGACCGCGCCACGCGCCGTCGTCAGTGCGCGCGGTGTCCGAGGCGCCAGAGACACGTCTGTGTGCGTTGCGACGGAGCGCCGGTACGACGTTTCGCCAGTGGTCCGTGAATCGCTCGCGCAGGGAAGTCCTACAATGGAAACCGTGTCTTCCACACTTTCCCTTCCTTATTTGAGATCATTCTACAAATATTGACCATCTAATCAACCACTCCACTGCCTCCTTGGCGAAATGAGGTAGTCACGAAGGTATTGTGGTTACCTCACAGACGAGGGATCTCAGGGTTGCTAGTTACTTCTAAGTTGCACATTTGACTTAAGACACTGATGTCTTCCTATATTGTTTTTTTCTCTCAACAAACTTCTTACTTAGTTACTAAAAGCTCATGATAATGCAGTGACTTTTGTAATTATCACCTTCACGTTTTCAAGTTTCTTTCCTAACAAAAAAAGAAACGAACCTCAAATTATTTCGTAGGTTTCCATGTTTCGTCACTGATCGAAAAGCCTTAGTCCTCGCGACCTAGGGTATTCACGAATGCACTTAACCTCCCTCGCACCTTCCTCCGTTCACGCACCCTCTGCAACCCCTAATTCAGTGGTTAATGCTTCTCGAGCCCCACCGGCTGTTCGTGGCACCTTCACCACCCACGCAGCTGCCGTGCATCTTAAGTTCCACTCTCTGTGGCAGTCTTCTCTCTTCTTGACTACTTGCACCACCAGCCACCGAGGTATAGGGAGCATATAGCACTGGATCTGAAATGGATGAATTTATAGTCAGCAGCTTATCGAGTATTAAGTTTTTAATGCTCTTTAAGAACCACATTAATCTATCCACTCTGGTGGCTATAGGAAAGCACTCACTGATCGCTGAGTTTGTAGTGAGTTTCGATAATGAAAAGAAAGGAGAGTAAGAAAGACGTTAGAGCTACGCGTTTCAGTTAAATTAATTTTCGTTAGGTTTCTGTTGCGAATTTTTCTGTATTGTTTATTCTTTACGAATACTTTTGGTCATGATTGTTCTTCATGAACGTAGCTTTATGCCATCATCAACACACTATCCCAACACCCAATCTCTCTCTCTCTCTCTCTCTCTCTCTCTCTCTCTCTCTCTCTCTCCTCTCTTTCTTTCTTTCTTTCTTTCTTTCTCTCGCGCTCTCTCTCTCTCTCGCTTTCTCTCTGTCTCTCTCCCCCATTCTCCTCTCTCCTTCTCACACTTCCACCTCTCTTTCTCCCTGATTCTCATCTCTACACCTCAAACGCGTTGCCGCCACTGCCACTACCCCACCACCAGCTCCATCACTATCGTCACCAAAACCCACCGCCGTTCCCCACCGCCCGCTGGCTCATGCATCAGCCCCCGCCAGCTGGTTACTTATTCAGCGTGGGCGGTGCAGGGGACGTCTCCGTCGGACGGCAGCGGCGTGCGCACACGCGTTTTGTACCTCGCACGCGCCGCGTCCTCCTTCCGCCCCGCGCGCACGTGCACGTGCCCGCCATGCGTGCCCATGGGCCCCGACGCGCGTGCCGTGCCTAGTGTCCCCAAACACCCGTCCTCCGGCCCTGTCCGTCACGCCCTGCGCCTGTCCCCAGGGTGCAACAGCTGAACGTTCGCTGTCGTGAGGAGGCCATGGCGTGCACGGCGGTGGAAAATCGCTGTTGCTTGATGAGAAAGTAATTGGGTTAGGAACTCGCGTAGTTTCGGATAGTGGTTAATTCGTGTGGCATTTGTACGCCGGAGCGATGTTCATCATTCCAAGGTTCGCCTCCTTAGCGGGAATAAAGGCACATTTATTATTTACCTCATGTAGTTAGTGCACACTCGTCGATAGTTTCAGAAATAACCTGAACAATGAGCGTACTGAATTTGTGTCCCAGAAAGAGAAAAAAATATTTTTGATCTCAGGAAGTTTCGAAATTAATCGCGTAACACATAAAGAACATTAAAAATTGGTTACCCGTAGTTCATTTACATCTTATTACGTGCGCTTTTTCACAAATATACATTTCCTACATTATGTCCAAATTATAATGGAGATTTTATAAAAGCTATGTGTTTATTTTACACTGAAACTGAAGCAAAATCGATATAATATTCACAGTAACTGCAGGGTATGTCACAGATTAATTCTCCCAATTACAATTCTAATAAATATGTAATGGCTTGACAATTTTTTTTCAAGACCAGGAACCTTTCTCTATTAGTTCATTTTGTTTTGTCCTCTCTTGGTTTTGAATTTAATGTACTAAATAAAACGTGTGACTGTTATTTATCTTTGGCTTGGCAAAGGAGTCTCTCGCTAACCAAAATGACCCTGTTTCCAACAAACGTGCCCTCCGCAACCCAGTGCCGAATTAACAAATATTATTCGAGGGGCCTGTGTATATTTATTCCGCCGCCCCCAGCGCCGCCTCCGGCGCGACCGCGAAGCAGACGGAAGAGTGCACGCGAGGGGGAGGGGAAGGGGGGAGGCGTCCTCGCGAGAATCGATTGCGCGTCCATTACGACCATTAGAGCGCGCGTCATTACATGCCGCGGGCGCTTTATTAGAGGCCGTGCTAATGGCGGAGGGTGTCGGCTTTAATTGTTCACACTTTCGAAACGGCTGCGGCGGCGGCGGCAGGCGCAACGGAAGGGCAGCGGCGGTGGCGGTGTACAGTGTACGAAATTGCTGTTCTGTGAGGCCATAGGTCTCGCAATTAGGGTGGGGCATTTGTATGCCGTCCGCGTCCCCGTGTTCCGAGCCGTGACCGACCCTAAGGGAGAAAGGCGATGTGCAGCATTACACGTCCCAACAAGGCGAAGATCCTATTCACGTTTGCTAATCTTCTTCTAGAGGAGGATGTTCAGCCTGCGAAAGCAAGGTGCGCCACTACCCTTTCGGAAAAGGAGCAGATGGAAAAGAAGAAGCAACACGATCCACTAATGCGGTATTTATAAAATGAAGACAGCATTCGTTGAAATTACATTGCTCCAATCGATGGGATGCTCTTATCGGGACGTATGCTCGTAAGGATGACCACATTCAAAAACGCAATTTAATGGATAATGTTCGCTTTCAGAATACACTCGATTAATTTCGAACACTCAAACTTTTTTTGGTCAATCTATGTTGCTAAAGAAAGGACTGGCGCGAGTGAACGAGGCGCTTACAGACTCGTCACTTTCAATGTCAAGAAAGACTAAAAAGTTTTCAGTCAGCAAATGCATATGTGTAAAGAATATGACATGAGAAATACACCGTAAAGAGAGATTAGCATAATAGTCCTTGGCAACTACAATAGTAATAATAATGGGAGTAACAGTAATTATAATAACGAAAATTATAATTAAAAAAAACTTTTCTGAGAATAAATTTGATGTTTTTTTATTAGAATTCTAGTTTTTCTTTATTTTTGTAGAAAATTATTAAGTATCAGTTAGTATCTTGATTACAATCGCGGACGTACTTGATCGTAATATTAAAAAAATATTTATGAATACTGTATTATTAAATGAAAAGTATCAGTTGCAATTCCGCTTCGTCCGCCGCGTTTGCATGTCGCCCCACTGCTTCCTCCGCGGGAGGAGCCTTGCAGGACGGGGTGGGTTGGGACGGGGCGGGGCGGGCGCGGTGGCGTGCTCCGAACAAATAGCGGCCGCCTTGTAATTAAACCGCGCGCCCGCCGCCGAGAGGTCCTGGGTTCATTACCAGCGGCCGCCCGCCCGTCCGCGCTCGTGATCGACTGCGGTGCCCCGCCCCGCCCCGCCCCGCCCCGCCCCGTCCCGTCCCGGGCTTCGATCCTCTGCCTCCCACCCCCACCCCATCCCCCGGCGTTCCCTCGGGGGCTGCGGACACGATTTGGGCACCTGCTGCAGGCGTTTACCCAGGGCGCGTCACTAGGGAATCGCCGCCGCCGCCGCCGGTAGGTTGCCGGAGGAGGTGGCAGGAGGTGAATCTCGGACCGACCCCCAAGGGGGCTGTGCTTCTTGGTTTGGAAGGAAATGCGAAGGAAATATTTGAGTCTCGACTTAAGGGGTTTTATTCACGTTGAAGTCGAATTTCACGGGTAACAATATTTCTTGTCGTGCGCTACTAGCAACAAGTGGGATGTTAACTGTCGCGATAATCAGTGTGAAAGGTGTGAACAGAGGAATCTAGTTTATTTGATAATTGTTGTTACACGTTTGCTTTCTAACAATTTTTCTCTCATTAAAGCAGTCAAATTGAAAAGTATCAAGAAAATAAATTACATTAGGTTATCGTTTGGTTGCATTTGTACAGACAATTATCTACGCAGTGTATATACCTTGTTTTAATGAACAGTATTATTACACAGCTAATTAAAATAACGTTTACAATGTTCAAAGCTAACTTTTTTGAATATTAATTACATATCATATTATTTCTAAGAAAAATATCATTACCAATTCTTTTGAATTGCTGAATATGTATTCACTATTATAATTATTTGTGAATAGTCATCTCACACTAAATACTTATACCTATCAATGTATCAAGGTCTTCATTTACGTGTAGATTTCAGTTACCCTCAGTTCGATTCGTATTCTTCTCTTGATATCTAAGAACAAGTTGAAGGTACCGAAGAACCTAACAAAGTGCCTAAGAAATACCTAACAACTGTTGCAACGATTCACATCCAAATGCGAGAAGATTTGATATCTTCGATTCAATAGAGCTTGTACTAACATCGCTCTCGATTTCAAATTTGAATTGCTCGTTCAGCAGGAGAACGAGGTCGGAGCTGCATCCGCAGACAAAGCCCAGACGGCGGCTGCGTGCGGCGAGCGCAAGGCTCGTGTTCCCTGTAAGTAAATGCTTCAACCCGATCGCCTGCAGCATCGATACCAAGAAGTGCCGAAGCAATTTCCCTTGTCTCCTCTTTTTCTTCTCTTTTCTGCGGCGCCGACGCTGGCCGCGCGGACGGTGATCCAGCGAGCGAGGTGCAAAAAAGGTGACAATGAGTGTGCCGTGAAAGGCGTTGGCGGGAGGTATCTTCCCTGCTCTCATTCCATCGATGATCGTTCCGCCGCTGTCGGTGCTTCTATAGACCGCGTACTAAAAAGCTTTGAGGGCGTGGCTTCTCTGCGCTGTAGAGGAAGTGTCTCACAAAACTCCCCATCTTATCTCCACCCGACTGCGTTGTCGAGTTGGTGTGATGGTGCGACGCTGGGCATCGTTGCGCCAACGGTCAACGATGCCATAAGATTTTCACCCTACGTGTGAGGCGCAATTATGCCCTAAGAACATAACGTATCACTGATACTGAACCTTGAACAACTGGGGGGAGGGGAGTTGGCTACCGGTCGACAGGCGTTTCTTATTGAAGGAGCAAACTTTCAACAGAAATTTTAGCGCACGAGCAGTGGAATACACGGCGAAAGCAGGCAGATTTCTGCCATTTTATCTTTTCTTTTCGCTACTTTGATCCAGACGTCATGATTCTTTGAGCTAATTTGAGCTGGTTTTGCCTTACATCCTGTTCGAACGCATTATTATTTTTGTTCTGTACTTGTTACGCTAATGTTGCCTTACATCCTGTTCGAACGCATTATTATTTTTGTTCTGTACTTGTTACGTGTGTATGCATTGTATGTCCATGTCTGTCTTCTCGGCCTTTATTGCGTTGGAAGGAAAATTCGCTGGACATACTGCCATCTGTTTGGCTGCCGCGGCAAGTGGGTTGCAGCTTGTTGTACTGATGGAGAACCCTCGAAAAGGTCGCCGAAACTATTACATCCAAATTGCATATTTGAGCATATTAGAGCCGGGCAGTAACATAGTTCCAAAATTCTTTGTACTATGACCCAACGAAATTTCGTTCGAACCCAATATTTGTTGGTTCATACTTTACTTTGTATTTGTTGTTTTTCACTCTCCCACGGGGATTCTTTGCTGCATACACGCTCCATTCTTTTTTCTTGTCCGTTCGTTCACCCCTTTGTTGTGTTCTGAACGCGTTATTATTTTCTTCGTCCTTCGCCAGGCTTCGTTCTATGGCCGCCTCTTTAATCTTCATTTTTTTCGGTATCTTCCACACCCTTCAAGATTTGTTTCCCCTTCGCGTCGCCCTCCCTCCCCCCCCCCCCCCCCCTGCACTCCGCTCCGCGCCCTGCCTCGTGCCTTCCTTTCGATGTGAGATTTATAGTGTGCAGGCTCGATGTAGACCTCAGGGCGGGGTGGTGGTGGGGGTGTCCATCACGACCCCGCTCCTCCCCCTCCTCCTTCCCCACCCCGCCGGTGCTTTGTGCCGCCGCGGTCGAGGCGACGGAGTTGGCCTGGCGCCAGCCCCCCCTCCTCCCCCGACCACTTGCCTGTCGCCGACCACGCCGTCCCCGTCGCCGTCTCCACCGCTGTGCCCTCGTCCGCGCCCAAGTCGTGGCCTTAAGGCTTTCTCTGGGGCCAACACGTCCTTTGCCACTTCGTGTCTCCGTTGTTGGTATGGTTCGGTGCAGGTCACTCGACTGCCATTGGGCTTTTTTTCGTGACATTCGTTGCTAATACTCACATCGTTCCGTAGTAATAATGGGTTTAAGATGCGTTTTAACATAATTTCAACATTTTCAAACTTTATTAAGAGTATTTTTCTGAAAATACGTGTTTTTTGAGATTTAAAGCATTTCAATTTTCGGCATAAACTCCTAGGAAGCTGAGATATGACACAGCAAATATCCATGTTATTTGGATTTTTGAAATGTGTATGCTCGTAGCAGCACTAATACGATTAAATACCCAAGTCAGGCTGCCACCCGCAGACCACTATCTTCGTCAATCTTGCTTCCCATGAGGACGACGATATTTCAGACGTCCGTCGCCACCCGCCGGCCGCCTCCATCATTCCCTCCGGCCGCGCCACCGCACTGCCTTGTTCTTGTTTCCTTCCCACCCTTCGCCTTCCTCCGCCTTGTCTCTCCATCACCCTCGCCGCCCTCTCTCATATTTGGACTTTCCGCCCGCAACTTTTCTTCCACATCCCGCGCCCCCTCTCATGTACTTCACCGGACCCTACTACCTCCCTCACATCGAAAAACGCGTCAATCAATTTCAGAATTACCGAATCGTTTCACAACTTCCGGATCAGTTTGCGCGACCATCGCCTCAGATTTCTGCCCGCTTTCCAGACGCACCCCACCCCTGGCCCGTCCGTTCCCCGCGTCTCGCTCGGAGCGAGGGAAGTTTCGCAATAAGTGAAAAATGAGGCGTCCGGTCAGAAGTCGGTCCGTGGGCCGTCGAGGGAGCGCGCCGTGCCGCATACGTCACGGCCGACGTGTCACGTGACGTCCCTTCCTCCCCGTGGCGACCCCTGTGACCCGTCGACCTTTGCTTCAATTCTTCTCCCGAGGAGACGCGCGCGACCGCCATAAGCGAGCAAGTTTGCTCCCCGCACGGGCGATACGCCCCGTCGCCCCGCCATCTATCATGGCGCATCCCCTCGGATCTGTTTAGAAACTTTCCGCCGCCGTTGCCTGAATAATGGATAGCGGCGTGTGCTGAGGGCTGCTGATGAATTCGGATCAATTAAATACATTTCTGCGCGTGCATTATTAAGTTGGGTAAGTTACGTGTACTCTCGCTAATGGAAGGGGTCGCCACTGTGAAGTCTATTCGTGCGATCATTTGTAGTTTATGGCGTTGGAACTCATTTTTCTGTTCAGCGTTTCAAATATTCGAAGCGTCTGCTTCTAGCTCAGTCTTGTTTGTATAAAATCAAAGATTGAGATATTACTGCAGATTTATTCGTATTCTTAAATAAATATAAAGTGTTTACGGGAATTAATTTACTGATAATTTCTACTCGTAGCATACATGAGTAATTTTACTCTTATACATTTAAGTTAATATTTCCCCCTCTTTTCTTACATATGATCTTTACTCTCTGGGGACTCTTATAAGCAATTTCCACAAATTTCACTTTCAACAAATAAAATGACACCCTTTTCTTGGTGATATAACGTTTACAAACAAACATGAGAGAATGTCGGGAGAAAACAGCACGTCTTCGCTCATGGAGTCGGCTGGGCTCGAGTATTCTTGAGAAAAACATTCGCCTAATGGCGCAGTTGAGCATCGCAGCTTCCTGGAAGTGAAGGTAACAACTCCGAGGCGGCGACCATGTTTGTGTTGGGAGCGCCGAGGGAGCAGTAGGCGAGCAAAGAGACGCGTCACTTTTAAAGGAAGGCTCGTTAGTTGCGCAGTTTTCGCGAGACAATGCGGGGGCGTTGACGAGTCGAAATGGGCTTCTTGCACCTGAGCATGGCGGTCGCTTCGACCGTGAAGCTAAGGTATAGCCCAAGCCACTGTATCGATAGATTCTGCGAAAAAAATATTTCAAATATATCCAAGAGTTAAAGGAGAAAAATAAAATATATTTTTGTGAACAATATATGGGAATGTATTATAAATGTGGTGTCAATTAAAAGGAACCAATAAGGTTTCACTGAGATACTATGTGGGTATTGACAGGGATGTCTTGGTAGATTATTCGATAGATTCGCCGTTCGCGAACTTGAAGATGACTTGGATGAAGATGGTTTTCTCAAATGTTAAGTCTTTCTCTCCCCTCCGTTATTTTCTAAGCTATGGTCCATCCATATTATCTTCGTATACGATATCATGTAACTTCGCTAATTTGACACGAAGCAATGCATTCAACATGCCGTAGAGTGCTAACCAAATTAAACCATGGCGACGCGAATTTAAGGTAATACGCTCAAAAATGGTGTCAGTGTCGTCGCAGTAATTGCATATTACGGCGCCGCGGACCACAATGATAAACGAGTATTAACATCGGTCGGTGACGTCGCAATTATGCGATTTGCCCCTCACTCCCTCCCCCCACATACACACACACGCACTAGGCAACCCTCCGGAGTCGAATATTCACCTCGTCAGTGATACGGACGCTTCGACTATTTGATTATCTCGCGGCCCACCCGAAAACGTCAGCGATAAAGTATCATGAAAGCAAGGAATAAATGTAACGGGCTGCCTGTTGGATTCCAATTACGACGCCCCCTAACGAGAGTCATTGTGCGCGTGGAATTGAAGCCGGTCGATGTAAATCGCGAGCGCGGGGGGTGACGATGCGGGAGGCTGGGGGCGGCGAACGACGGCGAAAACGGTGATGGGGACTTAAAGGCCGATGGGGATGATGGCTGTGGCGGAGGATGACGGTGCTTTGAGAGCGGTAATGACTAGGTTGGCTGGTGGCAGAGGTGGGACTGGAATTGAGCTGAATGATGGAACGGTGGGATCAGCAGTAGCGGCGGCGTAATCAGATGCATGTGACGCTTAATACAGCAAAGAGTGGGATGCAGCGGGGGAATGACGACTGCAACACAGATGATAAGGTGGTAAAGGTGGTACGAAGTAGAGACCACAGCAAGGTTTGGGGCTGCAATTAACAAAAAGGTAGGGCAGTGGGGTAGCAGAATATTGATTATGGAACTTGCGAGGCGATACAGTGAGGTACAGATATAGTACTGATGGAAGGGAGAGCAGTTGCAGAGCTGTAGGGGTAATCGCAGCGATGGGGTGCCGGTTCGAGTGTTGTAGAGGTAATCGCGGCGATATGGGGTGTAGTTCGAGTGCTGTAGAGGTAATCGCGGCGATATGGGGTGTAGTTCGAGTGCTGTAGAGGTAATCGCGGCAATGGGTTGTAGTTAATCGCGACGATGATGGGGGTTCGGTGCTGTAAGTAATCGCTGGGTTGGATTGGAGTGTTGTAGAGGTAATTGCCACGATGGGGTTCATAGATCGAGTGGTATAGAGGAAATCGCGGCGATGGGAGTGGCGGTTCGAATGTCGCGGAGGTAATCGCGGCGATGGGGTTGGCGGTTCGATGGATTGATTGATTGACTTTTTCATGTTTCCGGGCGCGTCAACTGCTTTGGTCATTAGTCCGATTAGAGTTGTGCATGTTTTTTCTCGGGAGATAGCGGTGATCTTCCCTCGCTGGATGGCGAGATCCGGCGCCGACCTACTGTCGGCTAGTGGGGCTTCCCCCTAACCAGGAGTCTCCCTGCAGCAGGGCACCGCCCCAGTCGGGACAAGCTCTGAGCTCTCAACCGGTCTCCCGGAGTATGTGGTAGTGTAGTGCATGTTAGTGTAAGTGTGTGTGTAAGGGGAGAGGATAGGACAAGGAAGAGGAAGGACAGATCGCGCGCGGTTCGTGGCCCGTTTGGTAGGGTACTGCTCCGGCATTCGCCTGGTGGTATTGATCGGAGAAACCACAGAAAACTACCGATCAGAGCAGCCGGCCGCTAGAATTCTCCTCCAGACAGCGACTGAATTCGACCTAGCTGAAAAGCCAGTGTCGAAAATCCTGCCGCCGTCAGGGCTCGAACCTAGGACCTCCCGGTCAGAGGCGCTGCAGTGACATCAGTTGATGCACTGAGCTACCGCTCCGGGTTTGGCGGTTCGAGTGTTGCGGAGTCCGGAGCACCCGTGAGGCGTGTGCCGCCTGCGGCGATTGGGGGGTGAGCGCACGCGGCGGCCGGCGCACGCGACACGCCCGCGGGCGCGGCGCGGCGGACGTGCCGTGTTATGACGGGCGTGCGGAGGTCACCGCCGAGGCAGACGCGCGCACGCACGCGGGCGCACGCTCGCGCGCTTGACAGTCGAGCGCTGGTGTTTGCCGAGTCGCCGGCGCGGACAGAGAGTTTATTGACGCTGCGCGGAGCGCGCCGGCGCGAGCGAGCGCGGGGATTCTGCGGATATCGGGCGCACGCTGGAAAACTGGACCTCCTACCGCGTCGAGCTCTAATAAGTTATTCCGAATCAAATTAATCGCTGGGCGGGAATTTTCACTCGGGAAATTGACGTCGTGGCGATTGTCTTGCTAACTTTAATTGGCACAGAATGGCATATTTTTAATTAAAATGTTGGCATTTGGTGGATACATTCCGGGAATGGAGTAATATTTCGAAATATAATATTCCGATAAAAATGCGAAATCCTTTCTAATTGCAAACGGAAAACACAAAACATATGTCCCTCAAACTCAGATATAAACATTTCCACGATTTCTTTAAAACTTCATGTCATTTTTTATCTTAAATTCTTTTCATATTGTATAATATGTCCAAGTTGTTGAATGTCTATTGTTTATTCCGTTACGTATTGAACACAATTTTGTGTGGGACTGCAGAAAGTAAGAAACAAATTTAAAACATCCATTCTTTTGGATAGAACGTGTGCTCTTTCAGATAAATGCCTACTGCTAGTTCTTAAACGCTGGTTATGATAGCCTGCTGCTTTCGGAAGAGAAACTCGATCAGATATCGCATTAATCTTTCGCCAGCTCCAGCTTTCGATCCGCAAGTTCCGAGATGAACTGGAAGACACGGCCTCCGCAGCTTCCATTCCTCGCGGGGGAACACCATAAAAAAGGGATTTCGGTACAATGGGCGCGAGGCGCGGCGCGACTGCGCTAGGCGGAAGGGCGGGGGGGGAGGGGGAAAGGGAGGGATGAGGTCGGGGTGAGGGAGGAGCTGCTCGGGGCCCAAGCCACGTCTCGCGCGTATTGACCTCACGTCGCGACGATGTATGGATTCATTGCGTGCCTGCGCAGCCAATCGCGGGAGCAGGGGAGGGTGGAGGGGTGGTGATGGCGAGAGGCTGAGGCAGCGGGTCACGAGGGTGGTGGGTGGCAGGTAACGGGTGTAAGAGTCGGCGGAGGCGTGTGGGAGGCGAAGGGGGGGGAGCGGGGCGGGGGGGAAGGGGGAGGAGGGCGGTAGGGAAGGCAGAGTGGGAGGGGCCCCTTCCGAGTTGCACGAGCGTCGAACACGCGCCCCCTCCGTTGGCGTGGCTCCCGCCGCGGGCGCATTGTGGCAGCTCCTCCGGCGAGTCGGCTCCCGAAAGAAAGGAAATGCCTCCCCAATTTGCCCTCACGAGAGCGCAGTCGAGCCTTTTGAGAAAGAATGAGCGCCCGAAAAGAAGATCGGGCGAGACGCATTCTGCCCTTCTCTACCAGAAGGGAAGTAGTGTGGTAGAGTAGAATTGCTATTAAACAATTGAAATTACAATCGACAACACACAATATGAATGCGTGTTATTGCGCATGCCATTAGAAAGTTCATTCTCTTTGCTGTGGTTGCCTCATGCTTGAAACGACTTTTTCTCCTTCCCGTCCTTACGTCTCCTTCACGTCCTTACAACGTGAGATTGCTCACCTCGTGATGTCAAATTCGCTAAGCTTCTTTTGCGATCTTTGAGTAATTTTCTTAGATTTCTTGTTCTTGGGGCTTTTGTGTTGAGATGGACAAGGGGAATGGCCAAGAGTATTACTTTTCCGAGAAACAATTTTAAACGAATTCTTATTTTTTTTAAAAAAAATTAACTGCATCACAATAAAATGTATTGAGGTAATTGAGAGTTAATATTTTATCCACATAGTACGTAAATTGCTGAAAGAAAGGATATGTATTTCGTGTACACTAGCGTTGTGAATGAAACGTGTGTCAACACGTCATGTGTACGGTTGAAGGCTAAGTGTTACAAAATATAATGATAACATATGTTTGTCGCTATGAAGTTTTGTATTCGTCTTTCTAAATGTCACAGCTTGTCGATTTCTTACTCTGTCCGTTCAAAAATTAATAAGCTTTATCTGTGACTCGTGTCTTTCTCTTTTAATACCATTGCGACACATCCTGTTTTCCAACAAGAAACTCCGTTACTGTGCTGTCCTCTCTTTTTAATAGTGCTTCAATTCTAAGCCTTCTCATTACAAATAATTAATGCAGCATAAAATGAAGATTATTATTCATTATGTATAATTTTGATTTTTTTTATATTGGCAAATAATAATAATAATAATAATAATAATAATAATAATAATAATAATAACAACAATAACAATAATATGAAGAGTATTTTGTTCAGTTTTCTTTTCAACATCTCTCTTTGTTGTTTCATTGTTCTATTTCTAAACTCATTAAGATAAATTAACCAACCAGACAGAAATTTACTTGATGTATTTAACATCGACAAGATCGGGGACCTTCCGGAATTGAATTCATAGGCTGACTGTTCTGATCAGTGCATTGTGGGGTTACCCTGATCACGTCCATGCGAATGCCAGAGTTCATTATTGTTCATTACTCCAATCCAACGATCGCAGGCAATATTTCCTTCCCAATCCTTTCCCACCATCTCCCCCTAATCGGACTGTAGTGTCGTGAATGAGTACTCCTCCGTTCCGTCCTAACCCACTCCGTCATAAGCAGCATCACCCGTTTGGGAAAAGGTCTTGCGCACCCTGCAACTGTGGGGAAGAAAAAACGCTAGGACGTCGTGTAAAGACGGCTCCACACATTCGGCATTCGCCGAGCAGCGAGCTAGTATTCGCGCAATCCCGAGCAGCTGACGTGTTCGGCGAATGTTCGCTCCCTAAAGACGGTTCCACACATTCGGCATTCGCCGAGCAGCGAGCTAGTGATCGCCCAATCCCGAGCAGCTGACGTGTTCGCCGAATGTTCGCTCCTTTTGGCACCACACATTCGGCATTCGCCGAGCAGCGAGCTAGTACTCGCGCAATGCCGAGCAGCTGACGTGTTCGGCGAATGTTCGTTCCCTTTCATGTGTCTATAAGACAGACACGCCGTGGGTAGGGCGAACCCTGAATGTTCATCACTCGGCAAATAGCAAGCAACTCGTCCACACTACTCGGGATCCGGCGAGCGGTTGCTCGATGTCCGCCGAATAACGAATGTGTAGAGCCGCCTTAACGTAAAGGCACGTCCCATCGGAGAGGAGTTGTTGATTAGATTCAGATGAAGAAAAGGACTAAGAAAGCAAAACGTTGGTGTCCTCGCCAGTGGCGTTCGCGCTCGCGTGCCACCGCGGCCGCTGAGGCGTCGCCTGCGGGTGGTCCGGGTTCGCTCCCAGCCGCAGGCGGCGAGGAGCCTCGCAAATGCCGCGCCACCGCCTCGCGTGGCGCGGCGTCGCTTGGCGTCGCGAAACTCCTTCGTAACTCCGCGTAACAACGCACGATTCCCCGGCGGTGGGTGGCGTCAGCGGTCGGCAGAACAAGGCCCTCCGTGAGTTGCTTCATTGCTAATCAAACGCGGTGGCCGCGAGGTGAGGTAAGGCCCGCGGGCTACCGCGCGACGCGGAGATGTGCGTTTTCGCACTTGTGATGGCAGGCGTTCCTGGCCCCCGGTGACGTCTTCAAGGCTCCTAATGCGCTGAAGTTTATACAAATATGGCTTCGTCTTCAGAATATTTGCGATCGTGGTTGTTGAATATAATGGACAATCAAGGGGATTTGTGTTACGAGTATGAAGGGTTGAGTGATTCTTGCTCGTCCTCTTTTTTGAGTGACTAAGTCTTTCTGTTTCCTGTTTCTTTGGGCCTTTTATTTCGTACCTTACTGCTCTCAATCTGAGACTTCATTTGGATCAAGTTCTACTTCTCTGTACACGTTTTGTGAGTGCAGCTTCCTCGTTCTTACTCTGAGATGGTTCGCTTTGTTACCGACACTGCAAAATAAAGAACATTTCTCGCAGATGCAGGCTAAGACTACGTGGGAAATCTTTCAAACTTTCTGTTGCTTAGGATATTTCATATTTTCTCTAATAGATCTATAATTTTGTTAATTGTTTGTGTTCTTGAAACACCGACTATTTTCTTTCAATCTGTTAGGAATCTCTGATTGAGAGCAGTTTTATGCCACCATAGAATATTCCGATATTTTAATTGCATTTATGTACGAGAAATTAATGTTGTAGTATACGAACGATACAAAAATGATCTTAAACTATAAAGTTTGTTCTTTCATTTACAAATGTTCAAATTATTTCCATTGTTGTATTCAACATCTTACGAAAAATGAAAACAAGCACATTTGTTCGTCATGCTGCGTAAGGGCCACGCCCCTCGTCTCGCTCCCAAACCCAGAGGGTCAAGAGCTCCTCTTTCAACCCGCAATCCGGTCCGCTGGCCACCGCACCAGAAGAGAGCGTGGCGCAACGCGTGGCGTCGTGAGCACGCGGCGGGCGCGCGGCGCGTGCTCTGGGCGCGCGTGCCTCCACCCGCGGCGAGTCCGGTCCGAGGGGGGCTGCGTGCGCACACGCGCCCGGGCACCGCACGCGTGCCCCGCCCCGCCTCGTCCCCGCCACGGCCCGTCCCCCCCCGCCCCGCTCCCCGCCCCGCTCCCCACCCCGCCCCGTCCGCTCCCACCCCATCACCGACCCGCTCCCTACCCCACCCTCGCCTCGCTTCCCATGCACCCCCGCTCCGCCCCGCTCCCAACCCGTCCCCGCCACGCTCGCCCCGCTCATCCCCACCCCGTCCCCACGTCCCGCCTCGCGTCCCACCCCGTGCCTCCCCACGCGCGACCGCTGGCCGTGACGCAACGTGGAGACGTTCAAACGGACGTTCTTTGTTAATGGCGGCGACGAGCCACAAAGAGACCTCGCTGTTCGGTCGGACGTTCCCGAACTGGACGTTACTACCAGTTCAGCTATCAAAGCCGTCTATTCATCCGGCTGCTGGCCGCCACCGCCGCCGCCGCCGCTCGCCGCCGCCGCGCTCTTGTTCTGTGTCAGCCGCGGTCAGCGTGTCAGTGGCGCCGCCGCCGCCGCCGCGGGCATACTGCCACTCGCCGGCCCTCGGCTCCGATCACCGCCCTTGTGGTACCCCACGTTGCCGCGCCTCCGTCACTCGTACGACGAGGCGGTTCCGATCCCTGTACTCATCTTCGGCATTCTATTCGTTAGGTATTTTCTTTTAGCCCAATTCCTATATTGTGTTCCCTGCCTTTATTCCCAAGACCTTCCCCTATTCCATATAAAACCCCATTTGAGCCCCATCGTCACGTCACTGTTGCTAACACTTAGCCATTATTCTCCAGTCATTTACATTTGTGTAAGCCTCGTCTTGGGTTCTGTTATATTATTTCAATGTTCCCCACAAACGGTAATACTCTTCACTTGATTATGCGTGTCACTAGCCTAAATGTGTCGAACTTGTTACAGCCTGTATATCTGCCTACCGTTCCTGTTGCCCATTTTGCATCGTTTCACCTTAGTTCCCATAGCCATTTACTTCGTCGCGTCCTTCTCTGTATTCCAACTCTTGCATCACTCTGTAAGTACGCTCCCTACCCCACGCCAACTCTTGCATCACTCTGTAAGTACGCTCCCAACGCACTTTTGTGGGGGCTGACATAACCTCACCCTTACTGTTCTGCGACGGCACCGCATTTGACGTGGCATTCTCTCTTGCGGGGGCTGTTTCATCCCCGCGCGCCCGCAACGTGTTCCCTGTTCCGCCTCAGCGGTCAGTTCGCCGCGGCGCAGACGCTTAAGTGCGGTTGCGGCCGAACGAGCGACACTCGCGTTCGACGGCTGCGAGCGAGGACGCGGACGAGGCGCACGCGAGAGGGCGGGTGGGCGGCGGTGAGGACGGGGGGGGAGGGGCGTAACCGCGGTGGCCTTGCGCAGCCCCTGCAGTTGACAGCGCCGGTCGAACGCGCTCGCGAGAAGGATTGTTCGCTGCGGCTGCTTTTGGGGCGCCGCCTGCCATCCACCTGTTCCGCCTCGCGGCCGGCAGATGGGCTTTGGGGCGGGCCGAATCGCACGATGCCGCATGCATGCGGTCGCGTCGGAATCTTTGGGCTGGGGTGGGAAGTGAATCATGCATCGATAAATCGAATTCGTCGAACACAACGGAGACGGTTATTGTTAGTGTTTTCAATAAGCGCCGAACTCGTGTCGAGTCAACACAACAACTTGCTGAGAACTATGAAAGTCATTCATATTCAGCTTGCTCAAAGGTAAATAGGTGATGCATATATTGAATTGTGAAGCATAGTGCTCTAGCGAAATCTGAAGAATGGTATCTAGCCCCAATTTCTCATTGCGATTGGATAATTACGAATGTTAAATTTACATTAATTCCTTCGTCACAAAGTTTAAAATATTATTAAGAACGTACTTCAGTCATCAATTATTGTAGTTGAACTTTTTTAACGTGATTGTGTCAGGTTTCTTCACGCGATTCTCCTGTAGTCATTCTCCCTTCCCCGCGCTCGGAAAACTTTTTCCAGAACAAAGTGTAACACTCCCAGTGGTACATTGAACTGAGGTCTGGAACATGTCGTCAACCTCGGTTCATTTAGTTCCACTTTATCCCGCGGTAAAACCGGAACGATCAGTGTTACCACGTCGTGACGAATTTTACGACTACCCGCCGCCGCTACCAGCGCCATGCCATCGCCGCCATCCCGCGACTGTCACCACCATCCACCCCTAAACCACGCCATCACCGCTGCTACCATCGCCAACGCCAGTTCATGACCATCCGTACTGCCAACTACCGTTACCACCAGCCAACCGCTGCCGATAAACGCGCGTTCCCGCGAGCTCATGCGTGGTGCGTATGTCGGCGGCGCGCGTGGCTGTAAAGTGGGGCGTAGAGGCTTTAAACCTAAGTATTCGGAGGGGACGCTTGTGCACCCTGCGCACGTCGCCTGAATGCAGTTCCCACGGAGTCCGCCCACAGCGCCACTGCTGCGTCGTCGCTCCGATTGTGGCTATTGCAGTGCGACGGGAACGAGGCGTCCATCGCAGGGGTCGGGAAAGTTCTTCTTCTACGCGGCAAATGCTTTTCGTCCATTTGCATTCTATTCGTATGTGATGGAATCGTAATGTCGAATATGTATGTAATAGGAAAAAATCTTATTTTGTGGTTAGATACTCTATAATAAGCAATTGCACAGAGGTAAAGAAGCATTTTTATGAATTCTTCTTTTGCTTTTTTTAATGCTCTTACTGACAACTAGTGATTAACGTCGTCTACATTGTAGTGTCTCATAGCAGAAGTAAGATTTCAGATACAGGGTTTCAGATTCTCAAATTAACAAAAATAGTCCAATTTTTACGCGAACTATATTAATGAAAAAACTGGCTGCGATTTCCTTCCGTTTATTTCGAAATTTAATATACAAGGTACATTAAGTTTCATGTACATTAAGACATGAATCTAGATTAAATTGAATTATATTTCTGACAGCGTAGTCGTGGAAAGTGACTCAGAGGATCAGCCCTGGCCTCAGTTTCCAAGGAGCGCCCTCGCGACCCCTGCCTTATCATCTGAGACGCGGCGGCACGCGTGAGGCCTTCGGGGACGACGGGGCTTTTACGGGCTGTAAACCCCTCGCGGGCGAGCAGTGCAGCCCCGAGTTCGTGTCCCGGCGCGGCACAGGTTGACGGCTCGAGTGGGAACGCGGTGATAGCGCAGGGGGTCTCCAACGCCCAAGGTCGCAGTTTTGGGAGTTGTGAACGCACTGGAACTTTGGGATCGTGCTTCTCTTAACACAGTGGTGGTCTGTCGAAGATGGGTCTAGGATGGGTCCTGGGTTAGAGCAGGTATTTCTGACCCCGTTCTTGCATCATTTAGAAGTAAGGTTTGCTTCATCAATCCCTAGACGTTTTCCTCTATAGTGTATGCTCATACAACCTAATCAAAACACAAGTAATTATACGTAACAAGTGTGCAAGTTTCATTAAATTGAAATTTCAAAAGGGAAGAAACTTTTTCATTTATTATTACATTTTTTCAGGGTGACTAACGCTTTAAGCAATTTGAATTACGAAAAAGAGGTGTTTTTTGTTTGTTTTTTTTATATTTCTCAGTGTACTCATTCACTTTAAAATCTAAAATCTCAGAAACTTTGCGCCAAAAATGCACATTGTTTGACGTGGCCGTTGCGTATAGAATCTGGCGATCTCTCGTGTGCAGTTGGTCGGCTGTACCGCCGTCGTCACGGGACGGGCCCCCGTGCAGGCGACTGCTGCAAGGCACGGGCGTGCGCGCGCCACACGCACGGGGGCGGGGCCCTGGCCGGAAGCCACTGTTTGACTTTGGAGTTGGCGCCGGCTGGTCACGCGCCCACTGAGCAAATGCCCCTCCTCCCTCTGTGGGCCTGGCCCTCTCCTCGCCCCGTGCTTGTGCCGCACCTGCCTTCTCTAGCGACCGCGCAACTTCCTGCTCTAGCATGTGGAGAAGTTTGTGGCAAGAACTCGGCTGAAGCACTGAAAATTACTTGCGTGTTTGAGAAATAGTGCTGGTAATGTTTGGTGACTAACAAGTAGTGAATAAGTTACTTGTTTGTGTGTTATCGTATGTTCATGGGACCAAAGTTTGATCTCTGGCATCGTGAGATTTGTTGCTAAATATTCCCTTCTTACTTCAGGTGTGTTCAGTTAGGTACGTTCTTAACTTTATGGATTACATACACAAAACTTCATCTTTTCAGAATTGTAGCAGCCTTGGAGATTCAGTTTTGTGTAACTGCCATTGTTGTGTGTGTGCCCGTGTTACGAGACCAGCAAACAACCGAGGGACAGAGTAATTATTCAAAGCAAGAGGGGGAGGACAATCTATGCTTCGAGAATGTGTAGGTCAGTGACATGTCAATTGATGGGTCAATGCACGAGGAGGGCAGTGATAATCGACATGGTAAACATGGATCTTTCCTTAATTAAAAAGTTCTGACGATGCATTTTGAAATATTTCTGGAATGTCGCTCTAGATATTGGGCCTTTCTTTGTGTTTTTTTCACTTGAGTACAAGAAACAAACTCACATTTCATGTTTACAGATGTAAACTATCTGTAAACGAATATTAAAGTTACTGTTTAATACAACATTAAAAATTATTTATTATTCCAACATAATGTAATGCCTCTTTCTGAATAAAACATTTGGAGTTCGGCTGCTCTGATCATTCGTATTCGTGGTTTCCTCCCGTCAATTCCAGGTGGATGCCGGAGCAGCTCCTTAAGAGGGCAACGGACCGCGCGCTCCATAATTTCTTCATCCCATCCTTGTGGGTAGGCAATAATTTAATATCCCGTTCAGATCTAGAAACGACTCGGTCTGCACTGTGAATCTGCAAATGTCAAGCCTACAATTAGTGAAGGAAAAATCTTTTATTTTTTATAGATACGTTATTGCATGTTATTCCCTTCGATATAGATCTCGGTATTCGCATACCTAGATCGAAAGGATCGTGGTTACGAGAGAAATATAAAAATAGTTGAATAATGCTCTATGGAGGAAATAATCAAAGGGAATAAAAATTAATCGGCGGAATGTTATAAGATTCGGGCAAGAAAAAGCCCCCTTTATGTCACCGCTCGATCATTAGAACCCTTGTTAATCCCTTGGTGCTTAAATATCTATTTAAAAAAAGCGAATAAAATAACGGCATACTATGTGTAGATTTACCTCTGCTCTGGGACCGATGAACAAATGCGAAATGCTTATCTGCCTATTTCTGTAGACAAACTTGGCTTTCACAGACTTCTACTTCCTTAGTTTGCATTCCGTCCGCGCGCTCAGGTAGCAACTTAAACTTGGTTGCGCGCGCTCGTCCGTCCGTCCGTCCGTCCATCCGTCCGCGCGGAGGAAAAGGCAAATCAGTCGCGCGCATCTGGCTGCTTGGCCTAAACGAGAAGACATTGAGACGCACCGGGCGACAGTAATGAGCGCTCCAGTTTATTGCTCGCGTCGCAAAAAAGCAGGAAACTAATCTCTCGCGATGCAAATGGCCGCTGTCGGCGCTTTGCCTACCGACTCACTCGCCAAGTCGCTGCCAGGCGCGATTCATGGATCGGCCTCCGAGGTCATTGACTCACCCCGCGGTGGACATCCAGTTCGCGCATGCGCTCTAACTGCAACATGCTGAATAATGTGAATCAAAGTGACATTTAAAGGCTAAAATTAATGTAAAAGTGGCAAAAATGTACGGAAAGTCTTGTAAGTAAGAACTTTTGTACGACAGGGTCTTTTAGCAAAGGAGCAAGAAAACGCTTTGCAACTAAAAACTTTGCGAGCTTTTAGGAGCAAAAAAACGTCTTGCAACTGATGCTGCAAATCAGGGATTAATGATATTCAAACGAAACCTACACACAAATAGTTACGTTTGAATATCACCTTCGTTTGAATATGAATACTCCCTGATTTACTTCAGTGGTGTTGTTTTTTGCTCTTCTGTAAAATTCAGTTTTCATGACTTATTAGCTTATTCACCGGGGTCAAAGAATTAGAAATGATAAGGAACCGAAATGTAAACCAAAGAGGGAAGTCTTTTTTGCCACTTTTTTATGTTTGATCAATAAATGTGTGGATCGTTTAGCACAGAAAAGGGGGGAAAATAATTGTTTTGATCATATAGTACAAATAGATTGTGCAAAACAAATATGTACAAAATAAGAAAAAAAACCTGTTGTACGAAAGTTCTTATTTACGAGACTCAAGTAACTCTCAATGTCACTTTGATACACATTTTTCAGAATGAAGAACAAAGAATTATCCCCTAAATTTCACTTCCTCCTTTGCAACTTTCTTTTCTTTCTCCCTTTCCTCCGCCCCACCTTGTGGACATGTTTCCCTTAACCCCACCCTCCTGCTTGGCGGTATCCTATCCTCCGTTCGCCGCCTTGCGTCTGACCGCGATCTGATAGGGCGCCGCTCGTCTGCGGGAGCGCGGTTGGCGGCGGCGGCGGCGGTGGCGGTGGCGCTGGCGGTGGCTTTGCGGCTGGGCCGCGCCGCGTGCGTTTGTCCGGGGGGGGCGGTGGCCTCCCGGCGGATGCCGCGATTACGACGCCGTATTTACGCCCGTCGCGGCGCGGCCTTGATGAGGAGGGCGCCGGGGGGCCGGGCCGGGGGTGGCGGCGGGATATGCGTGTTCGTTGCGGAAAGCCGAAGTGTGCGAAGGAAAGCGCGCGAGATGGAGATCTGTGATGGGGAGACCCCGCGGCTGGGAATGATTGTGACTGAATGCGGTTGCTGAGAGGAACTCGTTGGAGCCGAATTTTCGAGAATGGGAGTCGAATTCTTTTGTGGAAGATATCAGAGTTGGTTGACTCTTTGAGTCCAAGAGAGGAATATTGGAGTCCTGAAGTCGAGATGATAACGTTGGTCGAGTCCTGAAGTCAAGATAATAACAAAATGAATTAACTACGCTCCGCTGGTAATCAGGACGAGGAAAGGTCGAATACTTGAGACGCCAAAATTTGGTGTGTTGATAAACTCAACGTCTCTATTTATTCTACCGAAAAATTGTATACTTTGGATGTTGAGGAATTTAAATTTGAATGAGGTACGATGATCAACGTAAACTTTAAATGGGTTCCCCTCCATGATAACATTGGCCCCACAGTCGTAAACTTCCAAAATTTCATGAACAAATATATCGCTTCATCAAGTAGGAGTGAATCGTGAAAAAAAGAAAGAGCAATAAAATCTCTAGATCCCATTTCTACGCTTTAAATCCCGACTGTCAAGTCAATAGATTATAAATTATGTCAGCTGTAAATCATGGAATAGTACGGAATGAACTTCTGCCCAATAGCGAAATGAATCCTTAATCTGAAATCATTACAATCGCAACAGAACATAAACTGCATATAGAACAGCACATAATCCGGACGCTGACTGAATGAGGGAGCAACATGTGGAGTTACAACAGGCAACATGTGCACATGGGTACAACCGCCACCAAACAGTCAGATACCGAGGTTGTCATAGCGAACAAATGATGTAAAAAGAAATCTCTTGTAAACCATAACCATCGAGATCCTTCAGCACCTCGTACGGCTGCTGACTTCCAAGAAAATCTCCCATGAAGAGCTGTTTCATCTACCGGAAGCTTCTCACCGCAACCGCGTGGAGGGCTGCATGGCCGTGCCTGCCATTTGTCCGGGGCGCGTGGGCGGGAGCGCCGACAAAAAGTGACGCGCGCGGGGCGGGGGAGGGGCTGGGCGGCGGGAGGCCGCGGGCCGCCGCGGGGCCGCCGGCAGACGGCGCGCGTCCCGCAATGATTTAAACGGCCGCGTCCCTTGATTTAATAGGGCGGTCGTGATGGATGCGATCCCGGGCTGCGATACGCACCCGCCCCACCGCCCCCGCCGCCGCCACCACCGCCGCCGCCGCCGCGGGGCACCTGGTCGCTTGGGCGCACGCCGCCGCCGCCGCCACCGCTCGGCCAGTCTAATGAGCGGTGTGTGTTCGCCTGTTCGGCCACCCGCCAGCCACGCGGCCGCTAACTACCCTCTTCCGCATAGAACGGGTGCGGATCGGTTCATGAAGTTGTACATGCTCTCTATGTTCAATTGTGGGCGTGGTTCAGGTGATGTATGGTTGTGCGGATGAGTTTGTTCATAGTGCCCTAGGTGCACACTGGTGAATACACATTCTTGTTTATTTTTTCTAGTTCCGTTCGCAATTTTTTTTCTGACATAATGCTCTGGGTTTCAAATGCACATTATGTTTCGATTTCTTTACATCCTTACTCATTTCAATTTTCTTTAGTATCATTTTATTCCCACCCCACCTCTCTCTCTCTCTCTCTCTCTCTCTCTCTCTCACTCTCTCTCTCTCTCTCTCTCTCTCTCTCTCTCACTCACACACACACACACACACACACACACACACACAATTTTTGTCGACACTATGACATAGAACTACTTAGTGCCGAGCACTTCAAATACAAGTACCCTTTGTTTTACAATAACTTCGCTTTCCAAGCATCTTCGTATGAACATGAACATCTCGTATGTCCTCCGTGTCCATAGATCTAAGGCCATCCTGTTTAATACGCGTCGTGTGGCGAGGGCTTCGCACGGTGTCCCCTAGCGAGCGCCGCCCTGACCCGCTGACCGCTCTCTGCGGGTGGCGGCATGCGGTCAGGTGGTCTTGGGCGCGCGCCCTCGCCCCCCCTGACGCCTCATGACCCGCTCCGCGATCGCCGCGACTGCTCGACGCCCCCGCCACGCCCCCCGCCCGCGCCCGTGCAAGCGGAGCCCCGACGCGTCGAGGGCCCTCCATGCGACGACGGGTCGAGCCTGTGGTCCCTCCCTCTCCCCCCCCCCCCGCCCCGCTGCCCAGCCGCACGCCCCCGCAGAGACCCTCGATGGACGAAGGGTCGGGTGCTCGTGGCGCTATCATATGACCCCACCCCCTAATAATATTTTAAAAACTTTCTCGACGCTTATCAATAGGACTGTTCAAATAAACGATAACTTCGGTTTTTTAAGAATGAATTTAAAACAATTGTGATCTGTCACAAAATTTGCTTTGTCAGACAACGAAATTTACTGGAAACGTTTAACACGATTCGACACACAAATGCCTGGAGTAAAATGCAGATAGAGAAGAGTTCGATAGTTCAACTCTATAGTAGGTGTAGTTCGCCGTTTTCTAGCGTCACCCTCCCCATGTATTTCTGCCAGCCACCTCCCTGTCAGACTCTTGCGTTGGTGGCGGTTTAGGGAGAGGGGGGCAGCAGCGGTGGCTATCGGCGAGCGACATCGTGGCGATGACGCCGTGGGGACACTCCATCCGGCAAATAATGTCGTTTTTCTGGAGGGGGACACGTTTCCATCGCGTTTGTGTGTCATCCGCGTGATGAATTCTCGCCCGGGGAGTGCTTCAGCGTCAGAGTGTTTCCAGAAAGATGTAATCGCGTTGTGTTTTGACACATTTCTCACATAACGTCGTAATGTTATGCTCCGCGCGCGATCGATGACGTAGCCAGCAGGCCGTTGTGGAACTGTCCGTAATTCTTCGCCCATCGCGTGCTCGTTTGGGGTATGATCTGTTTCATGACTGCCTCATAACATATAGATTTAGAATCCGCTGTTGCTATACAAGCTGGAAAACGTTATTACTGCTCGTGTTGGAATGTGTATTCGTCCTCTTTGTCTCTCTTTTTACATGCCCTGAGCAAATAACATGTAAAGTAATTAATATCAGTCAATTATGCTTGTTATCTATTCATCAACACACGACAACAGGGCCATAAATATATTATATAGATTATCAGTTTTAATGTAATAAGTACCCCCTAAATCATTTATTATACAAGCCACAGACAACAAAAATGTATAATAAATCATAACCGTGTTCTGGCAGTTACAGAGAACACCACTCCGGACGTGCGGCTCGGCGTGGTGCGTTAGCCGTGCAGTTGAGCATGGTTCAAATTAAAGTAGCCCGATATTTTAGTTACAGAACAGGAAATATAAGATGAAGTGTGAATAACTAATATATTGAGAGGCGGCAGTTTTTTAGCATCATTTTTTGGACGAACAGAATTCGAAGAATCGAAGCGATAAATTGAACATATAGCCGTGAACTAACAATAGCAAGAGCAAAAAATTTAAATGGGCTCTCATTTGTCACGTAATATATTAATCCCTCCTTCAGATAAATAATTGAGTTGGATAATTAACATTTTACAACATGCAACAACGATTTCTTGTAAGACTTTTCTCATTCAAGTTTATCATCTCACATGAGTACATTTTTAATACAATACCATAATTTTCCGTTTACATCTGCAATGCGCAAGCTCAACAGCTAAAGCTAACTTGCTTGAAACTGCAGTACATCTAAGCTCTATCCCTTGTGGAAATTAAGTTCACTTTAACCCCTTCTTCGCAGTCGTTACGTGTGAACTGCAAAATTTCTTTGACGAGCTCGAAATAATTTCTAGCATTTACGTCACCTTTTACTCCCATTGTCTTAAATTTCAGACACCCCACCGGAGAAACGACACTCTGAAATAACAAGCTCGGTGTCAGCCAGTTTACTATGATCTCGAAATAAGCAGCAGCGTGACGCGACAGCCAACGGAGGTTGCAGTTGACAGGTCGACACAGAGCAAGAACGCTTCCAAACATCCTCGCACGCCGCAGGGTTTCCACCCTTACGAGCGCCCGTAAACCCGACAACTACTCCCGCGCTGCCGTCTGCACCGCCAGATAATCGGACGCTACCTCATAAACAGAGGGCACTTGTAAACACAGTGCCTTAGGCGTTACCTTTCAACGGCGAATTAAATTAGCTGCAGCTTCATTAAAATTCTATTCCCTCGCTGTTTTATTATTTCCGACATGGAATTTTTTTTTGCGAGCGTGATTCAGCCCGCTGCAGTAGCTACTGCGAGAAATCCTACTTTAATTAAAACTCATTCATTTTTAGTGACCGCTTACCATACGAGGGCTAGGACTCCTCGTGATAGAGCTCGGTGGTGTGTGCTTTGTGGACGCAACGAGTGTATGCGGACGTTGCGGAGGTAGCTTGAAAGCACGTGCCCGCCTATATAACACGGTCCACGCCCCTCTCTCACCGCCGCGTTCTCTTAAAACTTGCCGCCGCAGGCCGCGACGAAATTACAAGCGAAATATAAACGAATTGAGATAGTTGTTACTGGGCTTGTCGGCGTGCGGCAGGGACGTGGGCGTTTCGGTGTTAACTCTTTAGAAAACGTAATAATACGCGCGTGGCGCCAGGGTGGAAGGTCCCGCGCGCCCGTCCGCGCGTGTGTAATAAGCGGTCGTTTCCACACTTTTCAACCCCGCCGGCGCGCCCAGCGCCGCGTCATGATACCATCGTAAAAGTGCACAGTCTCGTTTCCATTTAGTCCCCGCGTTGGGCGCTCTGTATCATGACGCCCCACGTACAATACGCCGTATCTCCCGCGTACCTGGCCTTTCGCCTTTCGGGTCCTTTTGCGGTCGCCACCCGCGTTTCACAAACCGGGCGTTCCGCAGGGGCGCCCCAATTTAAATTAAAAAGTCAGAATTAACATTGCCGGGGAGCCAAGTCGGAGTAATATTCTGATACATTTCTGAAGTAGATGAAAGAGGGGAGGGAAGGGGTGAGAAAACGACGGCGAAAGGGAGGGGGGGAGAAGAAGGAGGTAGCAGCTATCTCGAGAAACGTTGTTGTATATTCAGAACACAAAAGCACTTGATATTTTGATTGTATTATGCCGTGCAGAATCTCATTTCGCGGAGACTGCTTATCGCGGAGAAGAGCCCATTCGGACGCGTCGCCCCCTTCCCCGCGGTCCCTTTCCCCTCCGTTCCCCCACTCTTTCGCCTCTCCTCCCTCTCCTCCGACGGCGCTGCTGCCGCTGCCAGTGGCGCCGTCTCCAGAGTCCGCTGAATAGACCCGCTTATTTACGTGCCCTGGAAATAAAGATAACGTTATTTCGCTGCTTATGAAAGCGGGATTGATATCGGCGCTGGGGCCAAAGGAGCCGGGAGAAGGCTCGTCGAAAATTTGACCGGGCGCGCAGCGGAAATAACCTCTCGCCGCAGAGGAGACGCCAGCGGCAGCGTTGGAAGCCGTTCTAGCGTTGCGACGCCGCGAGCGCCTGCGGCGTCGTGTTTGCTGTTGCCGTCTTCTCCCCGTGTCATCAGCTTGGTTGTACCACTCGGTGCGAACGCCCTCGTAGCTTGCGCCTCGAGGAGCAACTGCGCCGAAAATTGTATACACCTTACACCTGCGACCTGGCGTCTTGGAACGTTCCTGACGTCTGTTACCCTGTTTCTTTTGAGCACCAATGTGCAACGTAATGAAATGCGTTCGCCTTCGTGCCTAGTACGCGTTGTATTTTGCGTTTCTATTAGGCATGGTTGATTTCTTTACGTACAAGGCTTTTTACGCTTTTGAGCTCTTAACGATGTCGTAATAGCATTAACCTTCTACTATGCACGTTTCCGCCTCTTTCATCTCCACCGAATCCACCCTCGTCAACTGACCTCTCCCCTTCTTAAGCCCCCACTTTGCTTCTCATCATCAAGGACTGCAAATCGCTCCTACTTCTTCTGCTTTCCTTCACTTTCACCCCCTACCTTGCGACTTAACTACATCCACCCACACTCCGCCTTCAGTCTCCACCCTCTCGTGCTCCCTCTGACCCGCCCCCGGCCACCACCTCCAGCCCACCCTACCTTGCCGCCCGCCCCCCCCCCAGTCTCCGCCTTCAGTCTCCACCCTCTCGTGCTCCCTCTGACCCGCCCCCGGCCACCACCTCCAGCCCTCCCTGCCTCGTCCCGCCTCAGACTCGCCCTGCCCCGCCCTGCCCCGTTCTTCCCCGCCCCATCGGCGCCGCGGTCCGGCAGATGCGCGCGCTCCCAGCCTCGAGCCCTGCGGAACGCCCCGCCCGCTCTGCCCCCCGGGACGCATTCGCCGCCGCTTCTGATTAAAGATCCTGCTGCGTGTTGCGGAGAGGGCGCGCTGCCCGGCTGATTTACGGCTGCTGCTGGAGGAGGCGTCCGCCGCACTGGTTTGTTTCGGACTGCGAAAGAGCTGCGAAGTTGTTTTCTTGAGAATATGCCTGGTAAAGTTGGAACGCCCGAAGGCGCTCATAGAATTGTTTCTGATCCGTTCAATACTCTTTAGTTACTTCGAAGGAGGCATGAAAGTAACTGGATATCGATGAGTTTAAACGATTTGAAATATTTAGTTGGTTATGAAGAGGAGTTTCACTTCCTCTGCGACCAAGAATTGTGATGACCTAATAAAATTAATTACTCACATCCAACAACAGTTTGTATCATTAAAATAATATGAATCTCTATTTCTTTATTAATTCAGTATATTATATAAGATATATGCTGAACTGTTCTTAAAGGAACTTGTATTAGCTTAAAATAACCTTATGAGCTTAAATTAGCTTAAAAGAACTCGTATTAGATATTAAAGCGTGAAGAAATACAGAATTTCGAATATACTGCAGAGAAACATTCATTGAGCACGTCGATTAGATTTTTAAGAAACAAACAATGCAGTATAAATGTATTAGTATTCGTAATCTAAATTGTCACCTTGTCTCTTTTCATTCCTACCTTATCTTTGCCATCCCCACTTCTCCGCCACCATCTCTACCTCTCCATCACCATCCTCCCCCGTATCATCATTCTCGACCCCGCCACTCCTCCCCCTCTCCCACCGTCCCCACGCAACTCCGTTCGACCGTCATTATCACCAGCCCGTCACCATCCTGGGCCTCGTCGTCGTCATGCCCGTCCTGCCGTCGCAACTCCGTCCGACCGTCATTATCACCAGCCCGTCACCATCCTGGGCCTCGCCGTCGCCATGGCCGTCCCGCCGTCGCAACTCCGTTCGACCGTCATTATCACCAGCCCGTCACCATCCTCGGCCTCGCCGTCGCCATGCCCGTCCCGCCGTCGCAACTCCGTTCGACCGTCATTATCACCAGCCCGTCACCATCCTCGGCCTCGCCGTCGCCATGCCCGTCCCGCCGTCGCAACTCCGTTCGACCGTCATTATCACCAGCCCGTCACCATCCTCGGCCTCGCCGTCGCCATGCCCGTCCCGCCGTCGCACCTTCGTCCTCCTGTCATTATCACCAGCCCGTCCCCTCCCGCCGTCGCAACTCCGTTCGACCGTCATTATCACCAGCCCGTCACCATCCTCGGCCTCGCCGTCGCCATGCCCGTCCCGCCGTCGCCGCCATAACTTATTCGTAGGCCGCGTAGGCGCGTATTCGTGGCGTCGCTCGTCTCGGCTGCGGGCGGGTGGGCAGGCGCCGGTTTGCATAAGGGATGGCGCTCCGGGCAGCCACCGCCCCGCAGGGGACTCGATATGAAAGAAACATTCTTTCATATCGCACGCCATCGCTCCTGTGTTGTGGAAATTCGGAGGCTTTGCATGCCGCCAGCGGCCAACGCCACGCGGCGGCGGCGGCGGCGGCGGCTGCGCAGGGGGCCGTGTGTGTCGCTCGAGGCCACCGCCTCCTTATAATGAATATATAAGGAGGCTCTGTTTATGGAGAGGAAAAGTATGCGTTACGGCTGCGGAAAGACAGCTTGCGTCTAGCTTCTTAGGAGCGTTGGCGCGCTTTGAACTGTGGGTGAAGGAGACTCCATATACCATTTTATTGTAACTAATTATTCGTTTGGTGAATGGTACAAGAATCTCTTGCAAGGCAATAAATTACCTATTAAATGAAAAGTTGTTCATTGCAGTTTTCCACAACTCAGTAAATTTTTGCGATATCTGAAAAGTTTAATATTTGCTTGAAGTAGTGTGACATGAACGTAAAGATAATGTAATTTTTTTTATTCTTTGAAATTTGAATTATATTGCTTTTATACCTTGTATGTTCCAGTTACGAATGCCTTTTTTGCATTTCTCTTGTTAGGTACGTTGGCATTTCTTATGCTAACTCATATTATTGCGTTTTACGTTTTCTTCGCGCTGTTTCGGTATTTGATAATGGTTTAGATACGTTTGTTACTGATAAGTCACGTTTTCTGTCTGAAGTTTATTGTAAATAACTTATTGTGGCCCATTACTCTCCGTCTGTTTTGGTTTTCGCTACAGGATAACCCGCTGCCAAGAACCCGTCATCAGTTTGCATTATATTCGAATTACAAAAGATTAATTAAACTTCGCGGTAATTTCTCCTGATTGACGGCTTCTAATCACGAAAAGGATTCTCGGAACGTTTTTGAGGAAGAAAGGTAATTTCGTCGCCCTGCATAAACATCTGCCAGAAATGATGCGTAAAATTGTTTATCTCCTCTGAATTGGTTCGAATTAAGGTGCAGAATGTTTAAGCTGTACAGAGTTTAAACAGCCATTAATCTTCCCAGAAGAGATTGAATTGGGTTTATGAACTCCGTCCACTTCAATTGATGGCTTCCAATACTATTTGTAGTTTGGAATAACTGACTCACGGATGGAAGCAATATTTTTCAGGTCAGTTTTACTCCATTGCTTTTAAATTATATTTGTGGTGAACCAAATACATGCAAACAAAACTAAGTATCCAATTGTATACTATGTATACAGTTCACACTTAGCTGTCAGGCCAAGCACAGTCTGGCAACTTACAGTTGTATCAATAATTATTTTCAGCTTTGCTTCTTAACCACTTTTTTTACTCGTTTCTTGACTTACATGTCTTCATAGACATATCGTATACTGTATGAGTGCCTGATCAGTGCCCTCCATTCCAAACGACTGATGACTGCCCTCCATTCCATCTGACATTTTGTCATTCCTTTTGGTCTTCCGCTGTCCTTACCACCAACAGTGACAGTATCGGTCATCGTTATTGTTATCATCATTCTACATTATCATTGTAACCGTGTCTTCCCTTCGCTTCAGTGTCCCCATCCATTGGTGTTCCACCATCGACACCCCCTCTCCAACCCCGCGTTTCAAGCGCCGTTCCTCCGCTCTCCGGTCCCGCGAGCAGACCCACCCCCGCCGGAAAGCTCGGGCTGATTGAACGAGCCGGACGTTATTGATTTTACCATTACAACGTCCTCCAAGATAATAGGCGGCACGGTTCGTAACAACTCCTTGTCAAGCGGGATGGGCTCTTCATCTATTCGAAATTAAGTTCTTGTGAAAGATTGCGCCATTAGAGCTAAAACGCTCTCCGGGAACGTAGGATGTTTGATGTATAGTCTTCATTTGGAGCATTTTAAGCGCCGGCCGTTGAGAGCTCGCATACCGACACGGGCGGGGGCGAGGAGGGAGGGGGAGGACGTCGGCGTAGGAACGCGTGGGCGGATGTGACGCGCTGGATGTGCGCGCAACTCGATGGCGGAGGAAGGGGCGGGGCCGGACGAGAGCGAGGCGGGGGCGGGGTCCCTGGCCAGAGTGGAGCGGCGGAGGGCAGGGCGAGGTAAGTCCTCGAGCGGGGCGGGGGAAGATGGCGCCAGGATGCTCGTTTGTGCATTTTTGAAGCGCTGCGCGTGCGTTCATTACCGCTGCGCGGAAATGACTAATTCCTCTAGAGAGGGCGTGTCAAGATGGCGCCAGGATGCGCGATTCCTGTGTATACGTGGGTGCACGATGCCATGAAATTTAGGTAATGAGATCTGAAAGGCTCGTTTAACATTTCGTTTGCAAGGTAATTAGCTAGAAGGATTCGTGTCGTCGATAGTTGAACGCTCTAGTGTAGGCAATGAAATAGCTTTCTCTGGTAGCTAGTGGTTGTTAACGGTGTCGATGTATTGTTTGATTTCTAGTTTCAGAACGCAATTGTCTGAAGAGAAGTAGGGCAAAATTTTATTAAAATCCCTTTCAGTAGAAAAAAATGTTTTAAAGTTCAAACGGACTAATCATTTTCCAGTTCGCTTTCAGATTTCGTAGGATAACATTTTCTTATGCCCCCACCCACGGCGTAAAATTGACCAGTTCCTAAATTCCAGTTCTTAAATAATGAAATCATCGTGAGGGAAAGGTTTTCCAAAACGTTGGCTGAGTGGTAGATTATGAGGGATAATGCTCAGTAATTTCAAACTACGCTCAGAGAGGTGCCATTGACGCCGATAATGGCCTTCCGGTGCAGGTCCTACCGGTCATTAATTACTCTGTCAATTAGGGTTCACGCGTTGTGTTAATTGGCCGTGAGAATGACTCAGTGCGGAGTCGAGGTCGCTTGGATTACCGAGCCTGTGCAGTGAGAACACGACTGATCGAGTTGGTTCGTTGCACTCGAAGAAATCTTTTCCGGCGCGATATATTCTTTCTTTAATGCGGCTATAAAAATTTCGAAATCGTAACATCTACGAGGAAATACGATCGCTGGTTTTATGGAGCATTTACGGGCTCTTGTTGTACGATGAGAGTGAGAATGTAACATCGCTTTGAAACGAATAAAGCAAAGAGAGGAATGTAAACATTTGGATGTTTTCTGATTAGAGAAATTCCGCATTTCACTGTTGTTCGCTCAGAATACTGATTAGTTCGCTGTTGGAGATAAAAGAAACATGTTATTTATTTCTCTAATAAATTATACTGTTTTTTTTAGGGAATTTATGAAGTTGTTGTGTTCAAAAAGCTACCGGTTTTTTTCTTAGAAACGCGAATTCAGTTCATGAAGCTTAAGCAGTCACGGGTAAGTTCAAGGTCTTTGCGATATTGTCCTTGTTGAACTGCTGAGAAAACTGACGTTAAGCAACGAGATAGGGCAATGTTCAAGGATTTTTGTTGTATAATACTGGTAAATACAGTTGCATAGGGTGCAAATTGAAATGGCAATTGCAAAATGCGTTTTCTTTTACTTTTGTTCTACAAGTCTGAAATCCAAGGCTAATTTCATGAAAAAAAATGTCAAGGAAAGGATGATTTCAAACATCTAAACTGTGAAATTACGTTGTACCTGTAACAAACAATGTA
Organism: Teleogryllus oceanicus; assembly: GCA_964035755.1. Taxonomy (NCBI): domain Eukaryota; kingdom Metazoa; phylum Arthropoda; class Insecta; order Orthoptera; family Gryllidae; genus Teleogryllus; species Teleogryllus oceanicus. Next base: position 127,248,968 of record CAXIVR010000003.1, on the reverse strand, counting down.
AAATACTTACATGACCTCAGTTATGACTCAACATTACGTCAATTTTTTTATCAATGCTTTTCATTTCTTACATTGTTACGATATTTCGTTTACTGTATTTAATGTAGAGCTCTACAGTCTACCGTTAGAACCGTGTCTCAATATTTCATCACAATAAAATAAATCCATCTTCTCCTAACAAGAATTCGCATATATTTAGCGACTATTCTGTTGGCTTTTGTCATGTGCGGTGTAAGTTTGTTCTAATGCACGAGTATCAGTTGTTTGCATGAATCGCGGAGCGGTACATCGCGTTGGAAACTCCACAGGTCAGCAGTACCCCAGTGAAACCTGATCAGCCGTGTACGTGCGGTGCAATAAAAGGGGTGCTCGCTGCTTCCCTGTCCATTTGTTTTAGAGAACCGTCAGCGAGCGCAAACGCCGAGCGGTTGGTGTGGGGGTTGGGGGCGTGCGCGTGCGACGGCACGACTTCTCAGTCGCCAGGCGATTGGGCACACAAGCACGCAACGATCCGCGCACTGCCCCGGCCGAGGGGCCCTTTTAATAGGCTGCGAGTGATTGACGCGGGCGGTGGGCATGTTGGTGGATGGAGCGGTACAACAGAGGATATACAGCCGTGTGGAGCGCGCTTTTTGCCCATCTATACATTTTGCTTCCAATTCTCTTTCTTCGTTCATAACGGTTCATAATAAACCGTTATACACTTTCCTCACGTGCATCTTCCCATTACATTCTTGTATTCAATATTCCGAACTCTCCCTCCCCTTGTTATTATTCCCTCCTTCCTTTGGCATTATTAGTTTCTTTTCTCGCTTCGTCGTTGCGTTCTTCTTTAAAACACATTTCTCTTCGCGATCTCATCTCGGATCAGATCTTAGTCAGACCGTGTATTACCCACATTTTCTTGTGTTTGTCTTTTCATCTTCCTTCTCCATATACAAGTGAAACACTACTTTGTATCTCACTTCTTGCTTCGGCTCTCTTATCTTCCATGCACTCGCCCTCTCTCGGTTCGTAGCTCTAATCGCTTATTTGCCTCCGCCCCCCGCTTCTCGCACCCCCCGCCAGGCGCGCCCTGGGGACTGGTCAGCTGGAGCCGCCGCACATCAGCTTCCCACACGAGGCGTGTCCAACCTTAATTAAGGCAATATGATGAGAGTGCGTACAGAGCCGCCGCCGCCGCCGTATACCTACTCCGCCCCCTCGCCACCGCCACGCCCCCACTTCCCACTGAACTCTGCCTCCAACCCCCTCTCCGCCTCCTCGCGCCCCCGACCTCGTGTCCACTCTCACCTCCAAATCCCTTTCCGCACACGCCTCCGCCCCTACCTCTCCTCTCCACCACCGTCGCCTCCGCCCCGCGCCCTCTCTCACTTCCTCACCTGCCTCGACCCTCACCACACACTTCTCCCCAACCCTGCACCCTCTCCGCCTTCTCTCATGCGTGGCCGCCTCGGACAGGCCGCTGCCGCTGTCCCGCACCGATTCGTGGGGATCGCGAATTGATTCATAATTTAATTGGTCAGCTTCCCTTTGTGTCCGCCACGTCCCTCTTTCGTCATCTAATCGCGCCGGAGGGGGCGGGGCGGCGGCCTTCTTTTGTTCGGTGGCGCACCCCCCTCGTGTATGCAAATTGCAAATTTTTGCTTTGATTAATGGAATATTGTTTAATACGAATAAACACGGTCGAGGGGAAGGTGCAAAAGGGGAACGATGCTTGTGACGTAAAGAAGACCGCGTAGGTGGAGAGATAAAAGGAATTCCTGTGTGTTACAAAAGCTGGCTTTCAAACTGTGCTGTGGTCCATCACCTCCATTTTCCTCCATTTTTGAGGCTCGTTCGTATTCCGCATGCTTCGCGTGGAAAATTCGAAGTAGCGTGAGTAAATTATAATAGATTGTCGGTCTACAGAGGCGGAAACAAATTTGAGTAACTTTATTTGGTAAAGCGAGTGATATAAATGCATTGCAAACATAAAACTGTGTACTTTAATATTTTTGAGATGTGCATCACCTAATGTATACATAAATTATACAATTTCTGGTCGTAATACGGTTTTAGTACTTCTCTGAATGAATGCACTAGATGGATTAACAACATGGCGTGCCTAAATAGTGACATGTTCAATACCGACGTACTAATCGGTCCGAGGATGGTTTGGTGGCTTCGTCGGCGTCAATCCGTATGATGTCCCCTGGGCACCTTCATGATGTTTCTGGAACTGGCAAGTTGAAAAGAGACACAAGGGGAGGGGTATGGAAAGCGTTCTGTGTTTGCCGGACTGATGCACCAAACGTTGGTTAGACGTTCGCAAATACGTGACAGGTGCAAAGCGAGTTGTCCGAGCAATAACTGGGAGTGACGCACTTCTCTTTCTATTGACGTTTCTGATTGAAATCGAAGATACCCTCTCCCCCTCTTTTTTTGAGGATTAAAAATATGTGTTTTTCGTTTTTAATTTTCCTATTATTAGATTATTGATTCCTAATCCTATTTATCAATTTCAATTCGTGAATATTTTTGCATTTTATATTATCAGGTCAACTTCAACGAAATTTCCTCGGGTGTTTACGACGTATTTGTAGCTCGTCTCTTATCTATCATTTCATTACCTGTAGTATATATTGCAGAGTAATTGAAACAGCTTATAATTAAATACTGGAGTTAAACCGAAATCTTGTGTACTGTTATCGATACTATATACTCAAATATTTCTAAATTCACCTTCCTCGGGGGAAATATTCATCACTTTCTTTTCTAACCGACTGCTTAGTCCACCTAGATTATTTTGTCTTGTGTATTTCGCTATTTATCCAAGCCTTTTGCTGTGATTTCCACATACCTCTCACCATTGCCTTAACTTTAATTCATCTAGAGCGCATCTCCATCCCGCCAAAATAATCCTTTCTCGTCACACTCTCCACTTTCTCTTCTTTCATTCGTCAAATTAGACTATGATTTCTCCAATTCGTCGCCATTCATGCGCCAGTGCGACGTATTCCGTATCCAAAGTGGGCAGCAGATTTGTGAATTAGTATGCAAAGCGAACGGCCCTTGGCGTCGCGTTTTTTCCGACAGCACGATCGGGGTGTGTCCTCGCGTTCATGAGAGGAGCTGAAAAGAAACCGACGCCTCCTGTCTGAGCAAAGTCGCGCGTCATTGCAGCAGTTGAGTGTCTCTGGACCAGGCGACGACGCGAAAAAAGTGGGCGCTCGCGGCGGTGCAAGTGAAAACGCCCGCCCGTGACGATGTTAACTTTCCAGTTGCCCCGGGTGCGTTTGGATTGATGGCCTTAATCATGTTTCTTCGGGTTGTCGGAGGTGTGTTTGCGATTCGTAACGCCTGACGTTATTCACGCACGAGTTATCAGGAGTACAAAGTTATTAATAATAATATAATTATAATAATAATTATTATAATTATAATAAACCGAGCGATGTGGCTCAGGGCGTAGCGCGCAGAATTCGCAGTCTGGAGACCCGTGTTCGATCCCCGGGCCGGCTATCCTGACCGAGGTTTTCGTCGAGGTTTCTCGCGGCCGTACAGGTGAATGCTGAGATGTTTCAAAAAATGCCACGATCACTTCTCATTATCATCCTATTACTTCATAATTATTGGCTTAACAGCCCTGTCTTACCAAGAGATACGGTCGAAAAGCTGATCCTCATAATGACACACGTTTTCTCTCCCTCCGAGATAGAAAATGACTGGGCCTCGGAAGAGAAAGTGTAGTGTGTTCAGAAATGAATGATACGCAAATAATAATAATAATAATAATAATAATAATAATAATAATAATACCAACAACAACAACATACGTTCTTAATGATAGGACACGAATAAAGATAATACAATTTTCAATCTTTGGCGTATTGAAACGCGATGAATATAAAATATACAATTTCAGAGATAATTATTTTGATCACACATAATACCTTGGATAAACCGAACACAGCATGCAAGTTTTTTGTTTTTTTCCTTTGCATCTCCTTTGTTAGTGTAACTCACAGCTGGCCTTTGTCTTTTTGCAGAAACATCGTATACAACATCAGCCTGAGGGACTTGAGCGAGTTTACCGAGCAGGTGAGTGGCGCCGTCTACTCCTAGCTGTGTTTATAGTATGTAAACCTAGGCGACCTTTACTGTTCCCCTAAAGGCTCTTCACGAGTTCATATTATTTTAATGCTGGAAAGAGCAGATAGCCATTCTAGCAATACCCCGCTGCAATTTCGAAACTCAAGAGAATGGAGACTTTGAAATCTTACAAAAAACGCTGCTTTGAGGCATCGATTTTGGAATTGTAACTTTATTTGATAGTCTTCAAATCCTTTTTGTGAGAGAAATACAAAATCAATTTAGTATTACTTTCCATCAAAATTTAGACAAACAAAGAGTTTTTATCTTAATTTCATGACCTGGATTTCAAATAATATCTTAATATATATAAAAATATTTATTCATCAAAGAAATTAAATACGTCTGCACTAAAAAATGCTTCATTTAGGTATCATCTGAAACAAGCAGTTAATATTTTTACGTAAATAATGCCACAGTTATGAGATTTTCCAGTCTAAGCATGATCCAGGAGCTTTCAATACTTTTCAGCAATCAACAAGTACTATTGTATCATCTGGTCTTCTTCTCCTCGCACGTTCACCGATTGGATTACATTTAATTGCTTACTTATGGATCCTTCTGCACGGAATTATCCATAGAATAGGGACATGTTCCATTATATAACCAAGAATATTCATTTTTCAAACCTGTGCCACTCCCTGAACATCTTAATTAATACTCTGTCTGTCTGTCTGTCTGTCTGTCTGTCTGTCTGTCTGTCTGTCTCTTTCTCCTCTCTCTCCTTTCTCTCCCCTCTCCTCTCCTCTCTCTCTCCTTTCTCTCACCTCTCTCTCTCCTCTCTCTCCTTTTTCTCACCTCTCTCTCCTTTCTCTCTCCTCTCTCTCCTGTCTCTCTCCTCTCTCTCCTTTTCTCTCCTCTCTCCTTTCTCTCTCCTCTCTCTCCTTTCTCTCACCTCTCTCTCCTCCCTCTCTCCTCTCTCTCTCCTCTCTCTCTCCTCTCTCTCTCCCTCTCTCTCTGTGGCTCGGAGTGCCGGCGCTCCTTCTAAGAACCTTCGCTCTACGTCTATTGGTATCAAGACGTCTATCTGTGAACGGGAGGTGTCTCCGGCGCTCGAGAGAAATGCTGACGCGTGCGCCCTAGTTCTCGACGGCTCCACCCTCGGGGGTCGCGCGTGTGTCGCTGGGCGACGCGACCGGTTCCAGAGTGAGGCGGTGGTTCGTACGGGTGCGACCAACAGGCTGACATTGGGAAATGCTTCCATCGCAGGTCTCGGAGTCACCAAGACAACGCGGTGGTTCGTGGAATCCATAAAAGAAAACAGAGAGGCGCGGTTTTGAATTTCAGTATAATTTCAGTTTAGTTTAACTTCAATTTAATTTCTTCGCAAAATGATGGATGTCATGGTGTAGGGTTCTGATATTATTTGCGTAATTTTTTGTTTATTATTATCTTTTTCTCTGAAAACTATCAGTGGTGTGCAACTCAAATATTTTTATTGCACTTAAAGAATCGATTCTTTAATGAGTAAAATACTTGTTTTAATATTAATTGTCTTTTCATGTACTTATGTTTAAATGCTTTTAGTTCCCATGTTGAGACATTTTTCGAGGAATGAGTTAATAACACAGCACAAATTAGGATACACAATCAGTCTGCCCCGGATGTATTTTAGTTCGAATATGTAAGAATGAATGTCCACAATTTCTGGACTTTTCATAATGTAAGTTATCCTCTTGTCTGAGCCATGCGAACAAATGAACGCAAAGGTCTCTGGCATGTCTAGACTTCTGAAACAACGAGCTTCTTAACAAACGGTCCATTTATCTCAACTTGTTTTCTCTCATTTGTCTTAGAAAACAATGTTTAGTTTGTATGAGAAAGCGGCGTTTGGTAATTTCGAACGAGTGATCTGACTCATAATGATAGAATTTTTGGTCGGCTGAGAACATAAAGAAACTAGTGAAGACGTCTTCTGGAAATCAAGAGCTTATTGAAGTAATGGATAACGAAACGATTTAATAAACTCTGAGGACGTGTCATCAGTATTATTGGAAACGCTTAACATGCCTAGTTATAATTGATAAACGTTTACCAATCACACATTTATGGTAATAAATTGATGTATTAATGGTATTCACTGTAGTGTATTCACAGGAAGTAAACAAAGCTGCCAAGCGACATAGCGAATCGTAGGACAGCCAGTGGCTTGTAAATTGGCTGTTGAGTGAAAAGGGCTACCACACAGGTTTACAGAAAATGAGAGGGGAGCGTTGCCCCTCGTCTCTCAGTTTGTGGGTTTTGCGAAGACAGGAGGTCTCTGGGGAATACTGTTCTGTGCTTACTGGGGATTGGCGGTCGCGTCACTTCGGGCCTCGTAGGCGGCGGCTGCACGCCCAGGGGCGCAGCGGCCGCCGACGAGATGGGCGCTGTTCGAAGCCTGTGACGGACAGGGCGCAGACAACGAGAGCTTCTCTCTCTCTCTCTCTCTCTCTCTCTCTCTCTCTCTCTCTCTCTCTCTCTCTCTCTCTCCTCTCTCCCCTCTCTCTCCCTCTCTCCCCTCCCTCTCTCTCTCCCTCTCTCTCTCCCTCTCTCTCCTCTCTCTCTCCTCTCCCTCTCTCTCTCCCTCTCTCTCTCCCTCTCTCTCTCTCTCTCCCTCTCTCTCTCTCTCTCCCCTCGCACACGCACGTCCGCACGCACACACTGCGACCGGTGTTTCTCTTGCCACACCCCCCTCGTCAGACTGAGTGCTCGCCGCCCAACACCCACCTTTCACCCCGGCGGTTGCGGTTCGAATCCCCGAAGAGCTTCACCATGGCGGACACCGAGGCCGCGAGAGGGGCGCCGAAGTTCCATTAGCTTTTGCCCTTCCCCGCCGGCCAAGCTCGTTCCATTTTCTCTGCGAGTCGTTTTTGACAGTTCCGGATAACAAACAGAGCAGGCGCGGCCGTCTTCCCGACCTCCCCCGCAAGAGTTGCGACGTTCCATTATTACCGCGGCGTTTTATCGCTGTTTTCTTCGCCCGGTCCCATTTATTTTGGCGTAAACATCGTGATTTATGTTAAGTCGCTTTATTACTTGGAGCTTTTCGGCGAATTTTCTTGCCTCCAGGTCGTGTTTACATGGAACTCTTATGTCAAAATATGTCGCTACTGCTTTTATTTTCTGGCCTTTTAAGAGCACTCTTTCCTTAGCATGATTTTTGATAGCATGATATTTTCAGGCCTTCTTGGAATTATGTAATAGCGTTATGTGACTGTTAACCTCAATAGTTACGTATTTTCATACCATTTTTTAAATTCATTGCTCTCGGCTAGAAAGCAAGCATATTTTTCGCTACCATATCTCGTTGATAATGATTTCTTGACACAATAATCATAAAGGTAGGAAATGACTTAGAATATATTTTCTTTAAATATTACTCTGCCAAATAATGATTTTTGAAACTGCCCCATGTTTGCAATGAAATGTAATTCCAAAGAATGATTTTCTAGATAAACAGTATTGTAATGCATTCATTGTTATTTCAAGACATCCACGTGTTCTTTGTTACCACGTCGCCCAACTCGGAAACATCACCTTGCGTCATCATAGGGCCTTGGCATTCTCGGTCTTGGAAAGGCCTCTTGTTGAAACCTGGCGGCTGCTCGCATTTCTTGCTTTATTGTAAATTCACTTCGCAGAATCGCTCGGCTGAGAAAATTCCCGCTTCAGTGACGACTAATGTCTCACGCCTCTGACGACAAAAGAATCTACCGTTACAGAAACAATAGAATTTTAAATGTTCTAGAGCGACAGGTTTTTCTCTCTAGCTCCGCGCTTCTGATTGTACCAATGGTTCTAAAAATGGTAGAATTACTGTAATTTAAGAATAATTTTCACTCTATGTATTACTTGACCCAATTATACATTCAACTACGCATCCAACAAAACACAACTAAACGTGGCTAGAAAATATAACAATAAAATTAATCGTGCTATACCATCGAAAAATTTCGTATAATCTTTCTAATATAATGATCAAGAATCTAGGTGTCAACACAATATAGTTTTCAATTCAATCAAATATTTTATTTCAATAGTTTTTGTTTGGCAGTATTGGGTATTACTTACTTTATTCGCCTAGACTTTGTTTTACACTTTCAGTTTCTACCGGTTCGGTTCTCTCCGGACTCGCAACTTCCCACTCGCACTTCTCGCCCACTTCCTCCCGTCAGATCGACATGCGTTTAAAAACTGGGTAGAGAGCGAGAGGGAGAAATCTCTTTGGCGTTTTTCGGCTCCGCGGCGTCGGAATGCGCGGGGGCGCCGCCGGAATTCGCCGCTCGCGAGCCGCCGCTTCCCACGGGGGCAGGTGGGAGATCGTATCTCGGAACGCGCCCCGCCCACGCAGATCCGCTGACGCCGCCGTCGCCGCCACCTGCTTCCTCTCTCTGAGAGCGGCTGGACCGCGGCGTGGCGTATGTGGTGAGCACCGGGCGAGGTCCCCGCTTCGCATCTCGGATAGGTTCATTCTGCAAAAAGAGAACAAAAACTGAAAGCAGAATTTCATAATTATAAATAATAGAATTAATAATAATAATAATAATAATAACTAATAAAATACAATATAACAAATAATGGTGAGTAATCAAAAGAAATAATAACACATGCGAACCACAGAAAGAGAACTAATGCTTCAGTTATGGATACGTTATTGCTCATAGTCGATTCGCACTTCACTTCATTACACTAAGCCACTTGACATCTTATTCGTTCGACTCTCGCGCGTGATAATGGAAAACACGAGAACGAAAAGATTTCAGTTTCTTGAAGTGGTTGAACTAGTTTGATCTGTGCGAATATTCCGCGCCTTTAAATCATTTTTTCAAAAGTGATTTACGCCAGTTGTTTTTAAAGTGGAAATATCGTCATTTTGGAAATTTAAATTAATTTATTCATTTAAATGATAAAATCATTTTAAGTGATTTAAATCAATTTTTGAGAGTGAAAGTACCCCAAGTGGAAACCAACTCGAATGCTTCATTTCCGAGTTAATCACAAGATGGTAACGTGTGTTGAGTGTTGTACTTGCGCATGTTGTTGATATTATAATTTGCGATATTTTATTCCTTTTTGCTTTAACTCTGTTTGAAGCAGACTTTGGAAGTAATTCCTTTCTTTAAATGGTACACTTGGAAGGGGTGTATTGATTGTACAAACTGATATTTTTGTGCATTAGTCGAAGGGATCTTTATGAGAATATTACGAGTCCACATCTTTATATGATTGCTTACAAACGTACATTTGTTGAAAAACATTCTTAAAACCGGTTTCCAGACAAATGAAGATGCGAAATTCATCTGTATATTTGCGAAACTGTGTTTCACAAGTGTGGTGTATCATTGTTAGGCCATTCATGACTAACAAAATTTATATTTTCCATATTGTGCAGATGGTATTTAAAGGAGGCATAAGTTGGTTTTCGTAAGTTTAAACAAAATACTTATATTAAATTCCAATGAAACTAGACATTTATGTTAAAACCAAGGTAAATTCTTGATTTTAAAAACTGTGAATTTAAATTACATTAGTTTAAGTATTTTTTTACATTACATTAATTAAGCAAACAAGATGAAAAGTTCGTTTTAATAATAAACTTTTTACGATATTCTCCCACTTCTTTCAGGCGCCAATATCAGTATGCATCTAAATTGTGAGCATTGACGGCATCTAAAATATGTTTCCTGGAAATGGCGCGGATTCGACTAACTAACGTCAAGGCGATATCGTTTTACATTCGAAATCCATTTTGTATCCATTCAACGAACTCCAGGACGGTGGATGTGACGCTCGGCGACCTTTTATCGACAAGTTGTCACAAGCACGCCTTCCCTGAACCGGTCATGACTCTAGCATCCCAAGTTTCTGCGTCTTCAGCGAGCTCTGAGAAAGACGCCCTCTATAAAATACAGCGCGGCTTTCCCGCGACTCCGCAAACGGCGCAGCGGCGCGGTCGTTCAACGCCAGCTTGAGATATGCACGAGGGGACCTCGGCGGCCACAGGCGGCATTTACCTCTCCAACATTTAAATCGCGACCAGCTTTTTTTCACTGCGGGCATTTCGACAGACAGCCCAAGCGTTTCCGTGAACTTGAAGGGAGAATAAAAATAAAAATTTCTGTGAATAAAATAGCTATTGCTGTATTGTACTGTAGCAGAAATATCGCAAGTGATTCAATAAATATTAATAAGTTCTCTTAAAGATACATCAAGGAAGTTTAATTGGCATTCGTCTAACTTAGCTGTCTATAAAGTGACCGGGTTGTGAACAATTGTTTTGTTATCGTTATCAAAAGCAACTATTTAGAATACAGAGTACATGGGTTACAAGAAGTGGAGGATACAAGCTCGATTAGAAAATCCATGATTGCTCCGTGATCACATGAACTAGTAATTCTTGAATTGTCCAACTCGCTTGTCAAGTTTGGCCTAAGCATCCAATAAATGGGATTGTTTCTTGCGCTGCCATTGTGTGTGCAAAACTAGTGGCCGTTTAAAGCGTGGAGGAGCGAGGTTCGTGTTCTGCCGAAGGAGCGAGGGCGGAGCGGGTCTCGTACTGACGGAGCAGCGGGGGCGGGGGATGGGGGGGGGGCAGGCGGAAAGCAGTGCTCGCTCCGGGATATCGGCACCGAGGAGGCGTCGCCGTGAGTGCGAGGTCGGCGCCCTTCAAATGCTATAGGTGAGCGCCCCACGTCGTGCGCTATGTTGTTGAGGCCGGTCGTGTGTGACGAACCCGCACTTTTTCGTTTTCTGTGGAAATTGTGGGCTCGAACTTTGCAGCCAGGGCGATTCGCTAGACTCCATGGAATTGAATAGTGTATCCGCTGATGTGCAGTTCCTTGTTTTGCTTCTTTTTCTGAAAGTGAATTCTTCCCAAAATTGTCAAAATTGAATTCAAACTTTTTGATATCGCTGAAAAGTTTATCCTTGCTATAACTTCCTTGAATCGACATGTTGAAGAGACATTTATTTCTTATTAAAAATTATACACACTTAACTCCGGATTTACAGGAATATTTCTTCCTTATCTTCATAAAACATCTCGGCATCTGGATATAAGTAATAAATTCTCTAGATTCCGACACTGGGCGTCTACGACAAATTATACTACTGGCTTCTTGGTATTTCCGTGTGAAAAAAACTTTCACATTACATTCCTAGGTCTTGACTTCTCGTCTTCTGCAGCAGAAGTGATTAGTCACAATACTTTCACCGGTGTCCGTCGGAAGCTGTGAAAATGGTTGGTAGGGCTTGAGAAATCGCGAGGATTTGCAAACTGTATAGAATTAATGTTGCAATAGTATTTTTTTTCAGGATAATTTTAATATTCACGCCTTGCTTTAAAAGTGAATAAAATGGATCGACACAAGAGGTGTCAAAATGTTGGAATCGTCAATAGGCTCCACCTGAATGTCGGGGAGGCTTCCTACGTTATGAAATTGATATTCCGTCTTAAAAGACACATTGCACATTAATATGTTTGGAATATGACTTACCTATAATTATGTCCGGGAAAAGTGTCTTTCAGGTCATATATTGTCTCGAGTAAATATTCCATTTAGCTAGGATATCTGAAATATTTTACTGTAATAAAATTAATTTCAATATAATGTACCCGTAGGGACTGAAGAGCTATGATACTAACAGCCGACAAGCTATTAGTTCGGTAATCTGCTCGGTAAGCTGCTTCTATATACATTTAAAATAATAAGAAGACTGTCGTATCTGCCTTGTTAACATACTCTCTTCAAATTTCACTCGTTAATGAGTTAAATACTTCACAGTGTGGGGAGAAACAACAGTAAGTGTCAGAAAAAATATAGGTAGTTTTGAAGTATCCACGTCACTGGAATTAACATAGTCTGAATATTTTGTCTATTAAAAGAATAAAATTAATATTATTTTATACGACGTATCGTTCATGTACATTACAAAAATTAAAAATATTTCTAAATAAAAAGGTGCTTAAAATAAATTTAAATGAATTACATAGTAAATATATTTGCGTGTTTCTGCATTAATCAGCAAATATTCAACAGAAGCGATTCATACTCGTACATCATTGGCACCGATATCCACTCTGAGAACTCTTCACTCACCGCTGTTCCGTTGGTACGACGACGGCCCCGGAATCCCTTGCGCTGCTTTGTTTATTTAGTCAAAAACAGTCAAAAACTGTATGTGACGTATGGGGGAGAAAATCATCTGCGCACGCTTTCTTGAGTTTCAGAATCCCTTCCCAACAATTTAACTATTAATAGTTGAAAGATGAAAAATCATAGTAATAATAATAAATTTAAAAAAGCGAGGGATTAACATTTCAAAAACTAGATATTTTCGTTGCAAAATTACAGAAGACTTATTTTTAACAGTAAAGGAACAAACATTTGATTTTTCTGTATTGTTAACAAAATAGAAACTCACCCTAAGCTCTACTACCACTACAAGCAAAGGAAAGTTCAACAAAACGTGCGCATAGTGAAGCTACATTTACGTCTACGTGGTTCGTATTATTGTATACCACACGTATCTTTCTTGTCTATCAAAAACAAAAAGATTTAAAAATAAAATGTCTCCTTCAAAATAAACTTCAGTGAATCATGGAGTAAATACATGTGGATAAGTTGCTCCATTCATTCCGCAGACGTTTAACAGAAGCGTTTCATTGACCATTGCTTTGACGCCACAGATTGGCTTGCGCTGGTTGACTGTCGCGTGTGTGGCGCCGCGGGGCGGCGTGAGAAGGCACGTGACGTAGTGCTCACGGCGCGGCGCCGCGGCCGGCCGCGCACTCCCGTTCCCAGGCGAGCGAACAGGTTCCCCGGGGACTCGCGCTCCTCGCGTCCTTCCACACTCCACGCGGAATCCGCGGCGAGTGGCTCACCCCGACGGAAAGGTCGGGTTCCGCCGAAATCTCTCCGGGCGCGTGGGCGGTCCACAGGATGAAGCTTGCCACGCCGAGGCGCCGAGCACGGTGCGTGACTGAAATAAACAAGATTTTTGTTTTTCAGAATTTTTTTTTTCGTACAGTTTTTTTATTCATACGGGATTATTGGAAGCTACGCTCTCGCTAAGAAACGGATTCTTAATCCGCGACTGTGGAGATTTTTCGTTTCTGCAGCGGTGTTGATTGGCGCTTCAGAAATTCTAGCTTGTCTGGTGGGTCGTTGTAATTGAATCATTCGTGTGAATGTTCAAGTGGGCAGAAGGTCAGGTGTTTTCGGTTTTTCATATGCAATTGAAAGACTTAAGTAGGACCATTTCATGAAATGTCAGATGTGATGTTTAAAATTCTGTTGCAGGATGAGAGAGAAATTCGCGCATACGTACGATGCATATATAACCGTTAATTTACATTTAAATAATCCTTTAAAAAAAGACACTTTCTGAGAAAGAGAGAATGAGATGAAGAAATGTCTTGTTTGTTCCTTTTTGCCTCTTATATTCCTGTCAGAGAGACCGATAAGAAATGAGCTTCTAGTTCCTTTCAGATCAAGTTATTCGAGTTACGTTATTCTTCATCCCTCTGGAAACGCCGAGTTTACAAAAGATTCCTGGCGTACTCCAAAGGTCAAGGCGTTCGCTTCTGAAGCGGATCACGTTCTGAAGTATCTGCTGTCAATTTTTCTCCTGCCGCTTTCACCACAATGGCCCCCATCGACCCGCAAAAGGAATCAATCGCACGGGCCCCAGTATCACAATGCATAACTCAAACGGGGCATCGCATTCAAAGAGAATCGTACATCAGTAGCATTACGTTTCGTTCGCTGTAACTACCTGTCGCTTTCCCGAAATTCCGCGAGTTGCAAAAATTTTCTTGCGTATTTCATCCGGGAGCTCCGCCAGGGTGAATCCGTGAAGTGAATCTTCGCAGTTGACTGCTCACCCCGAAGGACAAGGCAATAAAAAATGGCTCGTTTCAGCGCGCACAAAGCTGAGAGAACGGTGGTGCTCTCCTGCGGAAGTACCGAGAAGCTGCACGAATTAAATAAGCGTGTGGCGAAACCTTTTCCCTTCTCTGTGGAAAGTTCGCAGGGGCACGTTTTATGCAGACAAAGTAATGAGTGATTTTCCGTGTGGGTGACCGAAAAGCGAATCGCAGGGCCGGTATCGGACTTTGCGCTATCTTCACTGTGGCACCGTGAAGTGGTCTAAAATGAATTTGATTTTCTCTGTTGCCTTGAGTTTACACAAAAATGCTTTCAGTGGGTTGCGCTGAGGCTACAAAAATTGGTTTTTCCCTAACCCTCTGGCGGATGACGTGGTGCACATGCAAATGCGAACTGAAGAACTGGATTCTCTGTGGAGTGGGGGATGTCCGTTAAATTCGCGGAATTACGCGAAAATGACATTGGAATCCGTTGAAAGCATCGAAAAAAGCAGCGTACAGCGCATTCTCGGTTCTTCATTAATAGGTGATAAGTGTTATCGATCTGAATGCATTCCCTTTTCTGGGAATCAGGCATTAAATAACTCATTTTTATTCAGGGAGTGAAATGAAAGGCGCCGCATTTAGTCCTTTTACGGTTTTGGTACATTATTAATGAGATTTAAAAGGGAAATATGAGGCAGGAGACTGTTAAGAACTTTTTAAAAGTTAGAAAAAAGTTGTCCTGAATATCAATGGTATACGATCTATAATACATAGTTATCTTTCCTCATTTGTTCACCATTTTTACTCTTCATTCTTATTCCATCAGGTCTTTGTATTTTGATTTTTAATTTTTGATCACGTCCATCACTAAAAGATGTGAGTTAATTATTAGCCTTTCATGAATTTTATTTTCAATGTAACTTCCCATGACATTGGAAGAATTCACTTGTACTTGTGTGCATTTATATTTGCTGTTCGGACTGACAGCAACTACTGAGACAATTCTACATCAACCTGTAACTATTAATCATAGCAATCCTTGCAACATTTCTTCCTCCTTTCCAAGTTAATGTTCTCGATCACTTTACCTCATACAAATTAAAAATTGGCGGGGTCTTATGGTGAAAAGGCTAGCCCACAGTCCTTCCACCGTTAGGGCCTTAATTCGTTGCATCTATTTGGAATTTTTGGTAGCAGCAACATGCTCTCGGCAGGTTTTCTGAGAATTCGTCCGTTTCCTCCTGGTTCTTAATCCAAAATTTCTCTATAATTCACTTAATCAACGACATTATCGCTATGATCTTCTGCGTGGATCACCACTCACTGACCCCAATGACGTTAGTAGTTCAAGGGTCCCTAAACACCATTGGTTAAAAATATAATTAGAAACGTTAACCACCCAAGTAAGCTAAGCAGCGATGCTGGAGGGCGAGAATTTCGTACAGCACCACACACCTCAACTCGATTCGGTCTCCTGCTATTGGCTCGAGAGCGGCTCTCGAATACTTCTGATCCGGTCGGCCCGCTACTCAAACGCCGCCACGCGGTGACGTCACCCGTACGCGAACGCGCGCAGGTTTCCGTGGCGGCGTAACGGTGCGCGCGCGCGTCTGAGGCGGCGCCGGCGGCCGCAAACGCAAAAAGCGGACGCGCGCGCCCCGCGGGGTCGTCGGACTGGACCGCGCGTGCGACCGCGCGCCGCCCCGCCGCCGCCAGCGGGTGCAAACGCCATCTGGCCCCAAACTACAGCGCACGGAGAGTCATGAATAGGGGGCGGATTTTGATGACTTAAAACATCACCAAAAATGACCGGTAAAATGCTCTTAAAATGTCCTAAAACCAAAGAAAAATGACATAAAAAATCTGATCAAAACCAGTTCGGATGAATAACTCAAGCTGCTGGATACGTTACCGATGTAATCGAGGCTTTCTTTCATTCGTTCGAGTGAATTCGGCGTGCAAACTTTTCGTTTGAACTGCTCTTTACCAAGAAATCTCTGTCTTTAGTTACCCCGAAATGGGCCGAACCGGCAATGGCGCTGATATACGTCACAATAATTACAAACTCGCAACGGCTGTCAAAACAGTTTCTGAGCGAACAACTGGCATAGGCTATTGAGCAATTTTGTAAAGAACATTTGTTGCATCCCCTAAACATTATTTCAAGCAAGTACCATTAAAAATGACATCAAAATCGAAAAATGCATTAAAAATTACGGAAAAAGTTAAAAAATGACTTGTTAGTCGATATCGACACAAAATGCAAAATAATAAAAATGGGTGATATCCTTTTGTCATAACATAAAATGAATTTCTACGATGCAGATTGGAGGCAGTTCTGGATTCAGTTCTAATTGCGACGTAGTCGACGGCCACATAATGAATTGTGTAGGCTCACGGTTTCTGAAAGGTCTTACACGCTCAAATATGTTTTAAGAGAAACAAGTGAGTAGATACACGGTTTATGACAGTTATCGATAGAAATTCGATAGATTTATTATAATTACAGTTTGAAGGAGAGACATGCTGTTTCAGTTTGCTCTTGGATTCCCATCGAACTTGAACGAATGAAGAGGGGAACTTATAATATGGTGAAGTTGTAGTTTATTAAAAATCTTGAATTCGATCACTTGTTGTAATTGCAATGTTTTTGGAAAGTAGACGGAGGAATGGGCAGCGTCACGGCTTCTGAATGATCTTGAATTCGCGTGCGTCTTGTAATTACAGTACCTTCGGGAAATGAAATCGACTATTGACATAAAATAAATATATAATTACTGCTTACAAGTGACAAAACAATAGCCAGAACAACAATTGTGACTTTAGAAGTTCAATCTTTTCTATGAATCAATTCTTTCGCCTTCCTTTTTTGTTGAAGGAGGAAGTGTACGAAAGATGTTGCTGAACGTCATTTTAAAGTGTCTTTCCTTGTAGACGGGTAAGCAAATAATCTCGAAAATCTGCATTTCATAACTTTCCTTTTTTTCCGCTTTCAATGAGTACTTGTTTAAAAGATCCATCAGTACGAAGTCTCGGGTAGCGGTCATGATAATGGCGCCGTCAGAGGTGGCGGCGGAGGCGGCGGCGGCGATCGAGGGAACAGGTGGCTGGCTCGAAACGATGCCACTTTCGCCGCCGCCGCCGCCACCACGGCTCCGGTCATCTGCCCGCCGCTGGTTCGACTCCGGACGCGACCGCCAGTGAGCGGACGATGACTCCACAACCGCCGCCATCTCCACCAAGGCATCGTGAGTCGTTGGAAACTCCACCGTTTCCTCCACCAGCGTTACTGAAGCCGTGATGCACCCCCTCCATTGTAACCGGCTTTGCACCTTCAGTGACTGTAAAATTCATCAGCTCTATTAGTTCTACAACTACTACCATCTACATGTTAAGTGTTTTTTATAACACTTTTCTTAATTGCAAATTTCTTTGCAATAACAAGATTTCACTATCACCGTAAATTCCACCAACGCTACGACCATCAGCACCTCAAATAACACCCCTCCGCTAGTCACTACCAAGGATACACCACAACCACCGTCTCTCTCGCCATTACTATCATCTTCACAGCCGCCATCACTGACGCTATCTCTTCCAAAGCCGCGAGCGACACCGCCGGAGGTGCAGGGGATTAGTTACGCTCCGCTCTTCCTGCATCGCCCCTCCTGTGCAGTCGCCTTTTACGGAGTGCCCCAGGGTTCTTATCCTCTTAGTGCCTGTACAGGCGTGGTGCTCGATGCGCTTCATGTTCCTCGGAACATTTTTCCATGTCCTTTTGTAGATAATTTACACGACTACGCCAGCTCTCACGTTTTTAGAATGCTGTTTCCTTGTTTGGATTCATTTATATTCGTGACCAGTGAATATATTCAGATTTAAATGCGATATAATGTTCCCCGATAAATAATTCAAACGTAAACATAATTTTAAGAATTCTTGGTGTGGTTTGTAATCCTTCCAGAAGTTCGATTTGTCCTCTTGGTTATGATGTCATAATTATATTTTTATTCTAGTTTCTTGTGTTCATCTCGTCCTCTGCTGGCTTGGATTTCTGCAATCTCATCGTCTCTACGCCCATTAGGTGTTCCTTTTTTTCGCTGCAGGTAATCTTAATGCTTGCTCTTCCGTTCCCATATGCCATCATCTTCAACTTCCTCTTCCAACTACGACTCCAGTTTCCACTTGTCCCTCGGCCAGGTCCTACCGGTTCTTCGTCTCTTCGCTTTCCGCGAACCTCCCTCCGGACGATGCGTCATATCCGCGGCGGCGTATCTGCGATCTGCTCTCCGCCGCGGCCGCTCCTCCCTTCCCGCGGTCGTGACTCCGCTGCTTCGGCGCTCAAGGGCAACCACAACATCAAGTCAGCGGCTACTCGCCGCCGTCGCCCTCTTCGTCGGTTCCTCTCTTCCTTTGAGTCGCCCCGCTACGCTCCCGTCTCGACCGCCGCGCTTCTCTCTGTTCTATTCCGACCAGCGAACCTACCAAACTCCTCGTATCGTGCTTTCTCGTTCATCTCGAGCTACATTCATTTCCATTATGTAATCAGAGAGTTTTGCGTTATCCTTTTCCAAATCGATTTTTTCAGCCTGTTATCTCCCCGTGAGGACAGCTCAAACCCTGAAACCACTGTTTCACCACCAGAACCGCTTTCTTCACCCCATGCTCACCTCTTTTCCGTCATTCCACTCTACGCGACTTCTCTTACCCCTTCTGCTCATTTTCCTTTACTCTGCGCCCTCACCCTGGACTGTTCGTTTTCTTCTGCTCCTCCTCTCGTCTCCCCCCTTTTTAGTTCCGCATGCGGCCCCCAGGGGCGGGCGCTCCGTTATGACGAGATCGTACGAGGCGGCGCGCGCTGGCAGTTCCCCGCGGGGCCGCGGAGAAAATATTTGAATTCGTTAGAGCTGCGGGGGTTCCCACCTGTTTGAATGGCCCGTGACGGCGCCGGGCGGGCGATGGCGGCGGTGCGCGCACGCTCAGAGCGGCGTGAAGCTGGGAAGAGGTGAGGCGGGGCGGGGCGAGACGAGGCGGGTGGCGCGGAGCGTCGGGGATGCATGGGCTCTGAGCGGGGTTGGGCGGAATGGAGAATGGCGGGAGACGGTGTGGGGTCGGAAGAAGGGGTGAGATAGGTGACGCGGTAGACCAGCCAGAAACGAATTTGGACGGTGTGCGGCTGGGCGGATTGGGAAGCGACGGGGCATAGAGCTGAGCAGAGCAGCGATGCAAGCGGAAGGGGGGGGCCGGGGGGGGGGCCGGAGGCGGATTGGGGGCAAAATGATGGGGGCGAGGTGGATTGGATCGGACGGAGAGGGGCCGAATGGAACGAGATGGGTGGCGCAGAGCAGGTCGGAGAATTGGGCGGGGCGGAGCGGGGTGGGCGGGGGGTGGGGCCGGGCGGGGGGAGCGTTACGGGCGGGGCGGGCGGGGGGAAAACGGGGGACGGAGCGGGGCGGGGCGGCGCGGAGCGGTGCAGGGAAGTGCGCGGAGCGAGTGGAAGGGAACAGGTTCCGCTGCCGTCGCCCCGCGAGCGCCGCCGAGGCCGCTGGCCGCAGCCCCGGGAAGCGTTGACCTGCAATGTTGTCGCGGCGCGGGCCCCGCCTTTGGATGGAGCTGCCGCCTCGCCACGGCGGATAAACACTTTCTCCGCCACCACGAGGTGCCGGCGGCGTCCCTTCTTAAGGGGTTATCACTCGCGCCGAATTCGTCTTTGCTGCTTCCATCACCAACTGCCATCGCCTCCAACACCTCACATTTACGCCTCATGTTTACATCACTCGATGTTTAACAATTCATGTAAATTCATAAGCCATGTCAGATTCTTCACAAGTAATGGAGCGAATTGTACAATTGAAAATCGAAATTAGTACCCACCTCATATTTACGACGTTTGTTTTGAACTTGGATAGTGTCCGTCATTCCACCCAAGTGTGAAGAACATATTGTTCCATGCTAGTTAGTTAACCGACTTAGGTGGCTCAGTGATTAGTTAATGTCACTGCAGTGCCTCTGATCGGAAGGTCCTTGGGTTCAAGTCTCGATGGCGGCAGGATTTTTCAATTCTGGCTTGAAAGCTAGGACGAATTCAGCCGCTGTCTGGAGGAAATTCTAGCTTTCGGTTCCTTTGACCGAATGTTTTTCGTGATTTCTCCGATGAATACTTTAACAGTGCTCTAATAAACTGGCCACGGATTTCGCGAGGTATTTCCTTCCCATTTCTTGTCATGTCCTCACCCTTACAGACACATGCACTACACTATCACACTCCTCGGGAGTTTAGAACTTGTTGCAGCGGTGGCGGTACCCCGCTGTTGGGAGACACCTGATAAGGGAAAATCGCCATCTGCCAACGTATGTCGACGCTGGATCTCGCCATTCAGTGGGAGAATCACCGCCACTACCACCACCTGCGATGAAAACATGCTCTACACTTATAGGACTAATGATTTTAGCAGTTAACGCGCCCGGAATCTCATCAGTTCATTCTTGTTAGAAACCCTACCACGCAAGTTTCTTGGAAACATTACCAGGGCTCGGATTCTAATGACTTAAAATTCTTTGAAAATGCCCTATAAAATGACTTAAAAATAAGGGGAAAATAACATATTTAAAAAAAATTTCACTACACTATCACACATGCCAGGAGATGGGTCTGGGCGTTTAGCTTGTCCTGGCTGGGGCGGTGTCCCGCTGGTGGGAGAACCCTGGTTGGGGAAAACCCCGCTAGTCGATGTTAGGTCGGCGCCGGATCTCGCCATCCAACGGGGGAAGATGACCGCCACCATCTCATGAAGAAAATGCAATACATTTACGGAACTAATGACCGCAGTAGTTGATGCGCCCGGAATTACTAACAACGAACCATTCGAAATCCGAGCGCTGCTCATTGCAGCCCGCAGGCCCATCGTTTCACGAAACGCCGCGTCGGGCCGGGCGCCGCCCGACGCGCGACACGCCCCCTCGCCGCTTTGTGTGCGCGCCCGCGTGCGTCAACATGTGCGCGCGTGTGTGCGAGCGCGCGGCGTGGAAACGGCACGCAGGGCGGTGGGAAAGCCGACCGTCGATCTGTCTCGTGTGAGAGAACTCTCGCGCTCCCTTTCGTACTTGCGGGTTTATAGGTTGTTAACCGCTTGTTTTGTTTTGTTTGGATGTCGCTGCGTTGCTATGTAGTTCGCTGTAACTGCTGATCGTTTCTGATCGCCTTACTGGTCAGGCGCTCTCGACAAAAAGCGTTTGATGGGAGCGCTTATTTGAAATCACTCCTTCAACTACTACATGCGACCGTATGAATCTTCACGCCGCGCTGCCGCCTCTTTTCATCTGAAAACACTTTTTTGCTTCGTCAATCAACCCGTTGAAATATGGAGTTTCTTCTCGTTGTACCTGTGCGACACCTCGAATTTCACTAGTCATCTCCGTGGTTCGATATCCTCCATTCTCGCTTTTCACGACCAGTAACTGATTACCATTCGGAGCAGCTCGCCGCCACACAAAATGAAATTCCGAGGGAAGAATAAGCGTGAACGTGATGGGAGTTTTCTCGACGGTCGTTCTAGTTTGCGGGACGTGGAGCGGGTGCTTTGATGGGTGTTGCATGTCCCACCCTCCCTAAAGAACAGTAGTTGCATCTTCTTTGCTCGGATGAGCGTTCCGCCCAAATCTGAAACTCATCGTTGGCGAACAAAGCCCTGACGAAAGTTTCCTTTTCCGAAGGCACACACGATGCGGCGTGAAATTGCCAGCTCGATTATTCATTGTCGGCGATTCAGGTGCTCCCCTCGCCATGAAATGTTTGCCTGAAAGAACGATGCACCCTCGTTCGCCCGACAGGCCAAGTTCGCAAAAAGTGACACGAATGAATTGCATATAGTAGTGTTTTCTGCCGTGGCGGGATGTGGTGAATTGCATGCGGGCGAGAACTTCTACGAACTCTCGTCGACTTGCAAAATGGTTTGGAGTACTTGTTTTTTCCTCGGGTGGGGTTGTTGACGTTGACTTCACACCTTCGCTCTCCCTCTCGTACACACGCAAATATATACGCAAACGCCTGCACTCGCATGTTTGACTTTCGTCGTATGCCAACTTCCTCTTCTCTTTCCGTCCACTCCTACCTTCGCCTATTCTGTTCTGTTCTAACCTGTCTTTTTCTTTGAAGTATTTACATTTTAAAACGGTTCCTATTTTAAGAGATCTAAAAATATCCCTATTTCAGTAACTGCTAGAATTTAATTTTTAATTAAGAACATCAGTGTAATAGTGGCAATCAATGAACATTGGAATGAACCATTCACCGCACAGGGCATGGTTAAGACGATACTAATGTCGTTTACTTTATTCGCAAAGAAAAATGAAGTCGAAAGCGATGAGTGAGTGTCCCATGTTATGAGTTTAATAGATTCCCAAAAAATTATCGTAGGTCGAGCTATCAGTTATACATTTTTACATTTTTATAATTATTTACTAGTGCTCGGTTGCAAATACATCCGCTGCCCAATCTTGTCGCTCCGATCCGCATGTGATTATAACGACTTCAACGCGCGTGAACTTGACCGTGAGCAACGCGATTAAACGGTTTAAAATTGCAGGTCCCCTTCAGAAACCTGCGCCCGTATCAGGCCGGTCAGTTGAGTGACCTCCCTCGCTTCTGCGGCTTCTATTGATTGATTGATTGATTGATTTTTTCGTAATTCCGGGCTCGTCAACTGCTTCGGTCATTAGTCCCGTTAGTGTAGTGCATGTTTTTTCTCGGGAGATGGCGGTGATCTTCCCCGCTGGATGGCGAGATCCGGCGCCGATCTACCGTCGGCTAGTGGGGTGTACCCTAACCAGGACTCTCCCACCAGCGGGGCACCGCCCCAGCCGGGACAAGCTCTAAGCTCCCGACCGGTCTCCCGGAATATGTGATAGTGTAGTGCATGTTAGTGTACGTGTGTGTAAGGGGAGAGGATAGGACAAGGAAGAGAAAGGATAGATCGCGCACGGTCCATGGCCCGTTTGGTAGGGTACTGCTCCGGCATTCGCCTGGTGTTGATCGGAGAAACCACGGAAAAATACCGATTAGAGCAGCCGGCCTCTAGAATTCTGAATTCGACCTAGCTGAAAAGCTAGTGCCGAAAATCCTGCCGCCGTCAGGACTCGAACGTGGGACCTCCCGGTCAGAGGCGCTGCGGTGACATCAGTTGATGCACTGAGCTACTGCGGCTTCCAGCTGGAAGGATGTCACAAAGGCTGCGGGTGCCCGTGCTGTCAAGGGCTGGGGCGCGCGGAGCAGCCAAGTCTATAAATCTGTGCCGCGCTGGCTGCTCGTATCTGGAAATCTTTTCTGGCGCCTTGCACTCTCACCTCTTGCGAGAGCCCCCCAGTCAGCCTGAGCTGGCTCAACCGTCGGAAGGTTTCGCCACACCCCGTTGTACGCAAGCTGGTCGGCGAGTAAAGTGGTGCACATTCTTGTTGGAACGTATCGAGTATTAATGGGAATCCGATTTCTTGAGTTAACTGGAGTACTTGCAATGCAATGTGTTGCGAAAAGCGCGCTCGATTTGTTTGCTTTCTCTCTATCGGCATTCAAGTAATTTCGTAGCAATATTTAAAGGTTCGGTCGTAGTAGACACTCGTAACTAAGAAAATTTGCTGGAGAATATTCCCGTAGAAGGAAGTACATAAATGCATGCATCTTCTGTTTTGGCTTGTTATTACCTGCTTAATTCCTGCGTTTTGTTAAGAAGCGGTATACATTTGTAATGTTTCTTACATAAAATGTATTTATTACTCAACTAAATTGATTAAGAAAATTTTGAGTCAAGTCTACTCACATACGGAACTCTAAATACTACGAGTAAATATTTGATTTTGTGTGTGTCTTACTCTGCTGTTTCTTAAGTTTCTTTTTTTCCTCTGGTGTCTATTATTAAAGGGCAGTCGGTCAATAAGTACTTAAAGAGAACAGAACGGACTCTTAACCCACTTCACCCGGTGGAAAATCAATTGTTTCGGTGTAATAACCCCTTAAGCGTTTCCAGCCATTCACTCCCATTGAAGAAACGAGCCCGGGGTAAACTCGATCGCTCGACAAAACCAGTCTTCAATACCCCATGCGTCCGCCACCGCTTCCACTCCTCGCTCGAGGAAAGAGGGCAATGGAGGCGGGCAACATGGCGGCGCGGCGCAGTCGGAACGCGGTCTAATTACTCAGGCGCAGATAGCGTCGCCGTCGCACTGATAAGTCGGCACGGCAGTACGCGCCGCGCCCACCCGCCCGCGCACGCTCTTTGCCGCTCCCGCCCCTGTGCGTGCCGCACCCGCCCCTCCACCTCCGCCCAGCCCACTTCTCCAACCCCCTCTTCTACGCCACCACGTGTATCGTTTACAACCGCATCCCACCGCCCCCCGTTTCCACCCCCGTCTCAGCCGCCTTCACGTCTCAGTCCGCCCTCGTGCGTGCCTTTACCCGTACTCCTTCCCTCTCGCTGCATGGCCTCTTTCCTGCGCGCGCCTCCCTCCGCGATACTTTGCGAAGACTTCATCTACGGGCTGCCTCCCCCCACAATACGGCGGCCCCCGACGTCGGCACGAGCGCCTCTCTTGCACCTTGACGCCCCAGCTCCCCTCGCGACGTCGCCTCCGTTCCACAACTCCGACGTCTCTCCGCCGACTGCCCCGACTGCACATTACGTCTTGATAGTGCGCCACTACCATTCCCTCCGTCTCTGCGTGGATCTATCGATTCCCATCGTCCCTATCTTCCCCTCGTTCCCATTATTACCTCCCACATTAACCCCACCGTGTGCGTCCTCGGTCGCCTGGCGTCTTCCTCCCAAGGATGTTTTCTCCCCGCGCTCCATCGGTTTGCTCTTTTTTTCGATGTCCCCCACCGCCGACTCGGACCAACCCATCGCATTTCTTCTTTTCCCTCTTGCTCCGCCGCCCCGCCCCTGGCCTCGCGGCCTCGCCCGCCGCGCCTTCGCCGCTAAGGGCCTTCTTTGTACTTTGATAAGTGTATTACGGCGGCGTTGCCGTGAGGGCGCTGCGCGATTCATCATCGCCGCGCGCGCCTTCGCGGGCCCTCCGCCGCCCTTCCCCCTCCCCCTCCCTCGCCCCCGCCCGCACCACACCCCTTGCCACGCGCATATATACCTGTAAGCAAATTACAACTTCTCGGCGCGCAGATAAACCTCGGGCTGCCTCCCGACGCAACCGCCGCCAGCGCCGTTGCCGCCACCGCTGCCGCCCTGCCAAAGCCGTGGCCACTGCCCGCCGCCCCTTCGTCGCCATCCCCCACACGCCAAAGACCTCCGCCTCCCATTGCCACACCCATCTACTTTGTTTCTACCTCGCCAACATCGCGGCTCTCGTTACCGGATCGCCCAAATCACCGCCACCATCGTCATTCCTCTCACCGTCTGCACGTCCAAATGTCTCCATCGCCACTGCTCCCTCCCCCATTCCATCACCAATTTTCCTTTGCCCACCATTGTTGCGTTGCCAAAGCCGCGCCGACCCGTCGTCTCCAGTCCCACCGCCCTGCCAACGTCAAGGCCCCTCGTCGGCAAAACCACTGCCACCTCTCAGTCCTTGCACCCAACTGTCTCCATTCCCGCCGCCGCCTCTCATCGAACCTACCCATCACCATGTTCACCAAACCCGCCGCAATAACCTTGCCAACGCGCCGCCCCGTCGTCGTCCCTACTGCTGCCCCGTCACCAGAATCACCGTCGCCACCCCTACCCGTCTCGCAGCCTCCACGGCCAACCGTCTCCACCACCGTCCCCTCCCATCACTCCTTCCTTCAATTGCCACTCCCACCTACCCCACCGCCGTCGCTCCTACCTTTTGTTCCGCACGCACCGAGCACAATGGTTTCGTCTTTGACGGGTGAGTACAGCGTGGGGCGTATTAGGCAATGGGTGGTGGGTGGAGTCGGTGCAACCGCCTGCCTCCGTGTTGGGGAGGGGAGAGGGGGCGGGTTCCAAAGGGCGCGCGCGGAGTTGGGTTGATAGGCAACCCCCCGAGGGCGTCGGCGGAAGTTGCAAATTTGGCCTCGCTGCCCTACTGAATTCACCTACTAATTTTGTTATTTCTTTGCTGCTTCGATGCCCTCCTTTACAGACGGTCGATAGTCTTTGTGGAGATGCTGCTTTGTAAACCTTCCCGTTCCACTCTTCCGAATGGATTCATATTCCTGGCATACATTCTGTGAATTGAAAACAGGGTAATTAGAACACCTGAGATCACTCGTACAAGAAGCACTTCATAGATATTATCATGTATAATCAATCGTGTTTGTACGTACTATGTGCTTGCGCTTGCGAGCGTACGTGCTACTGTGGCTTTGCAGCAATTGCACCAAATAGGTATTGATAATTGTTTGTTGGTTTTTTTTTTGTCTGAAAACCGTATGTCTTTACCCTTCTCTGCATTCTGTACGATTTTTATTGGAGAAAAATAAACGGAAGAAACCAGTTACTTCTATTCTCCATTTAAATCACGCGAATGAAATATCCTCTATAATATACTTCTTAAACTCGATGTATTTAGATAAGCTTCTTGAGAGTGTTGATAAGCATTTCTAATGTACCGTACCGAACGTAAGTGTAATCCCGTAAGAAATCCTGTGTCCCTCGCCCAAGATTAAGACGTGTGAAACACTTTTAAGTCGTACTCAGTGACGGGTCCTCGCGAACTCTTTCTGAACGACGCTGTAATAAGCTGGCGATGGAAGCCACGCTACCAATTTCGATTTCGATCGTCAGATACTGCGCGTATACAACCCACCCGCCCAAGAGATCGCTGGTTTGGGGTTCGTAATTGGCACCCGCCGCGTGACAGCTAGTTAATCGTCCTATCACGCAAGACCAGCTTTTTCACGCCGCCTTACACCCTCATCAGCGCACACAACACATCGGCTGAACATTTTATGTTGTTTTATTCCACACTCTCTGACGGAAAAATGAATGTTTGTGTTTCTTTTAAATTGTTGCCATTGATCTCCTTGATGTATTTGAAGATTACGTTGCTTATGCGATTGTGTATTGATGTGACTAGATAGCCTTAAACGTACAGGCATGACTCAATTCAGATTCTTGTATGTTCCTCTGTTGTTGTTTTTTTGTATGCCACTTTTGTTTGTTGGCTTGGGAGGATTGATCAGGGGGCGGGAACCCACTCGCTACCAGGGTACACACCATTTCTGTTTCACGAGGATATGGCACCTTCATGTACTTAATGTAGTGAACTTTACATTTCCCTGAATGAAAATAGGAATATGAATGGCACCTTCATGTACTTAATAGTGAACTTTACATTTCCCTGAATGAAAATAGGAATATGAATGGCACCTTCATGTACTTAATATAGTGAACTTTACATTTCCCTGAATGAAAATACACTGCCTCAGATGATCTTCCGAGATTTGGAATGCTGTAAAGAAAATGTTTTACGCGTCATGTTATGCGTATCGTGCATAATAAATATAACAAGTGTTTATGCGTGATTTAGAATTTCGTAAAAAAACACCAAACATTGCAACCATTTTTCTATATTCATGTGTTAGAACTTAATTTTTCATTACTAACTCGAGAAACTTCCCATTATTTCCATTTCTTTCAAGTGCCAAGCGGAAAACACTCAAGCGCCGTCAGTAATCGACGCGTCGTTGCGTAGCCTCGTCATCAATAATCGGGGTCTTGAGCTGGGCGACGGGCAGCGGTTGCAGGCGGCCGCCGCGGCGGGCCACGCGCGCGGGCGGTCAACATCTGTGTTATCCTCACGGAAAGGCGGTTAATTACCGGCGCCGCGACACTGAAGGCTGGAAGGCTCGCTAATCAGTCGGAGTAACATGAACCACGCCGCTGCAATGCAGTACGGCGCCATTGTGGTGCAGGTGATGGTGTTGGTGAGAGTAACGGGGTCGTAAATGATGGTGGAGTTGGGGAACGCTGAGGCAATGGTGACGGTGAGGGGGGAATGGAGGTTGTGGTGGTAATGACAGGTGGCGGAGAGCGAGGCGGTGGGGGTGGAGAGGGGAAAGGAAGGGAAGGCCGAGGGAAAGGCAAAGGAAGGTTGGGAGATGTGGAATCAGGGAGAGAAGAAGTAAAAAGAGGGAGCCAAGCAGAGGTAACATTATTCGAGGCGTAAGTTGAAGGGAAGCGAAGGCGATGACGGCGACGGGGAAGGGGAGGCCAATACAAGGCAGATAAACACGGAGGTACGATGGGGGGTGGTCGGGGGGAGAAGTGGCAGGGTGAAGCGGCGGCGGTGGCGTGGGTGTCGGCGGTAGCAGCGCCGTATCGGGCGCGGTTTGATCTGCGAGATGCGGAGTCGCCTCCTCCCACGCGCGCCTGTCAACAAAGCCGCGGGCGCTCGCGGTTTCGGCGCGCGCTCTGTGAAGCCTCCCCCTCCCCCCGCCACCCCTGTGGCGCCGCCGATGGATTCGCTTCCCCTCGCTGCTGCTACCCCTAGAGGGCGCTCGGTGGCGCGCTGTTTCTATCGCGACCCCGTAGCGTGCGCGCCGACGTCTGTTTCGCTCCTCGTATGTTTTGTCGCCAACCGCTTGTTTATTCCGAGCACAATCGCGGCTTTAACACCTTGTCATTTGTGCAAAGCGTTGGCGGGCAACTTGTGATTGGTTTCGTGCATCCTTTGACGAAGCTCCTGTTTTGATGATCTGTTGTTTTCGATGTTGTTGTGTGCATTTTTTTAATACTAATTGTCTCGTTTAATTTATGACTGTCCTTTCTGTAAGAATTTCATTTTATTATCTTCTATATATTTTCCTGATTATGTACTCTGTCGTTTCATATCTCTGTTATAAATTATGTCTCTCTCCTCACATTGCATCACCCAATTCGTATGTCTGCCACTTATACGCGATTATAGTCAGAAGAGTTTTTTTTCTGACTAACTACGAGTTAAGTTTGGATTCGCCAAAGAACTTAATTCAACAAGTGTCCCACATACTAATGTATTTATTTTAAGACTTGCACTGCAATTATTCGTTAAAAATAGTACGTTTGCCAGAACGGTTTGGGAATATATTTGAAACCTATCTACATTCGTTACGTTTCATAAGAAAATGAAGAAAATAGTACGTTTTTTCAGTCTTAAAATATATTTTTTGCAGTTCGGGCATAACCTCTTCCCTGCTAAGTTGTTCAGTGTTACTCAGGGTACATGTTATACTTTCCTATGCCCGTATTCATAGCGATTATAAACGACTTAATACAGCGCCTTTGTTCGGCGATTCTAAAGCCGAACAAAAGGCGCATGCAGCTTCCTGCAAGTAAAAGAATAACGGTTAATACTCTCGCTTCACGTACATTATGGAGGGAAACCCCCTTCTGCTTGCGCCCTACGTAACAGCCATTTGCGCCAGCCTGTGACCTCAAAATCGAGGAAGCGAATGAAATACAAAGGCCGCGAAAACGTGTCTGGGGGCGTATGGATGAAGTCAGACTTTTCATTGAATTTTTTTATGAAAAATTCTACCTATTAAAATTACGACGTACCGTATGTTGTATGGGATAGACGCGTTGAATCGTAAACTTGAAGTCGAGTTTGGAGTTATGTAACTGCAGTTACATTATTGGTTACATTTTTGAAAAAACATACCTATAACAGAATAGGGAAGTAACAATAAAGGAAATGTGTGAAGAAATATATTGAACTCTAAAGAAATACTTTGCTTTGCTAATTGTTTTGGAAAAGATATGTTTAATTTTTTAGCTTTTTTCTCTTACGTATTCACTAGACGTTAAATTTCGCGAAACTACAATGTTTTATAGTTTCACATTCTTCCACACTAGATTCTAAGATGTTACACATTTCTTAGTAACAAATAACAACATGGGAGATAGTTAGATAGATAACTGATGGAAAGATGATTATATGATGTGAATATCTACAGAGGAATCATTGGAGAAAGTGGATAAATCCTGAGAAAATCTTCCGCGAAACAGTTTCGTCCGCCACAAATTTCTCAAGGATCGACTTATTTTTAGATGTGATCCGCTGTCCCTAGAGCTGGAAGGTGACGGGTCTGACCACAAACCATGGTTTCCCTACGAATAATGAAAAATATAAGAACCATTAACAATACTGGCACGTACTCGCATGACCCATTTTCGTGACGAATCACTTTCACCCCCGTCCGTCGTTCCGCGTCGAAAATCCTATTTGCGCCGACTCGTGACACAAAATCGAGGAAGCGAACGAAACGAGGGTGCGCCGAGTGGAGAAACGGCTGCTCCTCGAATCGAAGATCCGGTGCCGCTGTCCGCCGTTCGAAGCCAGGGGCGGGCCCTGGAGCGCGGGGCGTCGTGGAGTTCTACGGAGCGGATCCGAAGGAAATGCCGCACAATCGTTTCCTCCCACGCCCGCGCACGGGAATTGAACCGACGCGCCTCTAGGCGCTGCCGAGGCCGGCGGCGGAAGTGTGGGAGAGGATCACACGATGGAGACGACTGTGATGTTGAAGACACCAAAACAGTCCGGTAGAATAGTGGGCAGTATATGGACGAGTTCAATAGCGTACACGGCTTAGGCGGCAATCGCTGGGTGGTTTCTGTGGGTTTGTGGAAAATATAGTTTCCCGTTTATTAATCTAAATTATCATTCATTGTATATTTTCTCAGGGCCAGCAAGTGTTATCACTTTTGACTGGCCAACGATATTGCCTAAGAAAATGACAAACGTGAATTCAAGAGTGCAGTTGAGAAACTGTGCAGGGAATACACTCGTACTTCTTCAGAGAAGCGACAATGAGGTTCTTTTGCCAAATATGGAGATCTAGAAAGTGATATTCATTGCCAATAATTTGAAGTTGAAAGCTATTGTGGTTTTAATTCCAATGGAGTAATATGTTTGTTAGAAAGGAGTGAGTTGCAATTGTTGGGAAGTGGATACTCATGTAGGGCGTGACTCCATCGTCAACAGATGTGCTTCGTACAATAGATAAGTTAGTGAAAATCTCTTGTAACCAATTTAAATTTCTTTTTTCGTCGAATTTTCAAAATCCTAATATTCTTACAGCTCACATTATTTTAAGAGGATATAATATCAAGATAGGAAATATGACGTGACATTTCCTCTTAATCTGAAAATATTTCTTTCCCTCATTTCTGAACCTTGAGAAACACCGTAGTTTTCTTTATAACCCAACTGAATTATTTTATTTTGATTCATTAGAGACAAGTAGTAGATCATGTCTAAACTGGATTCATTGCTCAATCTAATTACAACATAATGCGAGTCTCATCATCAACTGATCCGCAAGGAGTTTGAATTCGAAAGCGAAACAGGCATGGCTAAAGAGATGGACCTCCTCGAGCCATAAAGCGAGAGTGGCAACGGTAATGGCGTTAGAGGCGTCGGCGACAGTGTGGATAATGGTGGTCCGGAGGCGGAGCGCGGCGGCGGCGGTGGCGGCGGCGGCGGCGGTGGCGGTGGCGCCCGCCCCGGTCGCCCCGGGCGTCCACCTGCTGGCGCGGCAATCTCTTGCGGGCGGCGGCGGCGGCGGCGGCGCGCGAGGCGACGCGCGTTGCGAAATGGGCGGCGCGGCGAAAGCGTGATGGCGCGCGGCGATTACGATCCGCTTTCGCCGTCACCGTCGCCGCCACCGTCGTACTCTCCGTCGCCACGTCGCTGTTGTCGCACGGAACGCCCGCCGCCGGGCGTCTCCCCAGCGCTTCGTAACGGTCGCTGTTGAGTGTCTTGTACGTGAATAAACCGCGCGCGCGATCCTGGTAGCTGTCGGTTGAGAAGTCGCTGCCACGTTGATGCTCCGTTGATGCAGGTAGCTACGCAGTAGTTTCACGACGGACGTGAGGTAGGATTGTCAAGCGATGCCTATTCGTGGGTGCCTAGCTATAATGACGATTGTAGATTTGTAGTCTTCGTCCACACCGTCGCGGTCACGGTCATCGTCAGCACCTCTTCTACCAAACTCGCCATTACTTTCGAACGCCAGCGGCTGGATTTTCTCGCATCATTATCACTAAAACGATACAACTACCACCATCGCCACCTACCGATGGACACGTTACCTCTACCACTATCGTGCCATTATTTTCACTTCTCTGCCGTTGTTATTATCTTATCACCATTATTACTAACAATACGGTTGATTCATCACAGTAGCATCATTTGTATTTTCCTGGTATCACCACGTTTATCACAATGGAGTCTTTAAAACTAGAATCTGAAGAGCAAAGACAAATTTTCCAGTTATCTACATTTAGCACAGCCAGGTTCGAGTTGCCCAAATCCAAATGTGTACGCAAGATGACGGACGCAAATTTGAGATAAGAAAGTATTTCGAATTGTAGATGATTTATAAAAAATTGTGTAACACGTTTTTTCGTATGTTTTAATTTTATTTTTGCTAACTGTAGGTGTAGGTACAAGTAATGAATCAAATCCAACAGACTTCTGAGGACCGAACGCGCTCTCACTTCACAACCTACGGCACCGTCACCACTCCGGCGCCCTTGTCCGAACTGGCGCTCCACGCCTTCCGCCCGTCTTCGTTACGAAAGCGCGGGCATTCTTTATGCCCGCCCCGCCCCCTCCGGCGCTCCCAATGAGTGTCCTTATTAGGGCAAGTGCGCCTAACGTAATTACTCAGACGCGTAAAGGTTATTGTCCGCTCCGCGAAGAATTTAGAAAGTCTTTTGCATCAGCGTGGAGTGTGCCGGAATACTTCTCGTGGACGCTTTTAATTACCGGTCGGTCGAGCCCGAATGGAAAAATAAAAAAAAAAGCTCGCGCCGTTCGTCCGTATTGTCAACGCGCGCTCTAGATGCGATTTTCTCGAATTCCGTCGAGTGGCCAGTGGCGCTGTTGAAAGCGCGCTGTTGTTCGCTGGCTGGCACACTGGCACGCTGTCTCGCCGACCTCGCTGCTCCATCGGGCTCCGGGGCCGTCTAATAGGGCGGTAGCCGGGCGCATAATACAGGCCTTTCTATTGTAATAGGCGGCGGGGAGACGGTAATCCCTACCATCTAGATGTTACTTTGTTACGAACGATCGACTGCCCCTTCCCTTCCCCTCTCTCCTCCTCCCCCCTCCCTTCACCCTGGGGCCTCGTGTGGCTTCCCAGCCTCCGTTCCCGTTCCCCGATGCGCGTGGCCCGTAAAAACAAACGACGAGCGCGGCGCGCCCCCTTCGGAATCCCGAGAAGCCGTCTAAATTCGAAAAATACCGAATCGCGATATCGCATCTTGCGTCGTTTGTTAGTTGGCCCCCGCCGAAAGGAAGACCTAAATAGGAAATTTAGGGATCCGGTCCGCGTAGAATTATTGCTGCGGGCTGCCGCAACTGGCAGAAAAACGTACGACGGTTGCTTTCAGCGATCTAAAATGTCTATATCCGTCGAAATCTGGGAGTCAATTTTCGGGCGATTACAATAATTTTCCTTTCTACGTATGGACGCGTCGGGCGCAGTTTAGCGGCAAAAAAAGCCCAGTAAAACTTCTGCTCTTTCTTCTTCTGCGAATAAAAAGTTCTGCTGAGAGTCGTCGGATGGTCCGCGGCTCGAGAACCGAAACAGTGGGAGGCTCGGGATGGCTGGGAGGGGGACGCAACTGGGGACGCGAACTTATTTTCATTAGCTCGCCATTCTTTTGTCATCGCCGAGGTTTAGCAGGCG
Source organism: Teleogryllus oceanicus (assembly GCA_964035755.1). Classification (NCBI taxonomy): domain Eukaryota; kingdom Metazoa; phylum Arthropoda; class Insecta; order Orthoptera; family Gryllidae; genus Teleogryllus; species Teleogryllus oceanicus. Next base: position 127,215,336 of record CAXIVR010000003.1, on the reverse strand, counting down.
CTTTTTGCGTCAGCTCCCGTCGACGGGCGCTCAGCCGCTGCGGCGACGCGTCCCGCTCTGTTTTTTGTTTCCGACCCTTTTTTTCCTTCTTTTTTTGTTTTCGAGTGTTTCTCGCGACCGCCGGCAGACCGCGCGCTGGCCGACGCTGCGTAATGAACTTGCCAAACCGGCCGGCCGGCGGTCGCTGTGCTTGGTGCGGTGTGGGCAGTTGCGGGGCGGGCGGGCAGACGTGATGCCAGGCCAAGCCAGGCCACTGCCAGCGCGTTCTGGCGGTTGCTGCCGGAGACGAGTCGGCGGCGCCAGCGCGTCTGTCGTGGCACGCATACGTTAAGTCAAAGGTTCTTCACCTTTGTAGTATTACACAGCTTCAATGGATTGCTCAATACGTGAGTGTGCCTCCGTCGCCGGAATGTGGAAATAATTGCACCATCATTATCGTCTCTTCTCGTCATTTGCTCTATCAAGTGTAGTTTTTATGATCGCGTAATTGTACTTATCACAGCCTTTTTTTATTACAGAAGAATGAGTGTTCCTTAAGAAGTTCTCAGGATTTGATGATAAAGTAATACAAACTTAGAATTGACCGAACACAAACATTAACTCAGAATCATTTTTTCTATGCTGATTTTAGATACCAAAACGACTTTCGATATTTGTTTGAATCTTGGGTCTACTTTCAAGACTTTTTGTACCCCAAAGAATGAGATCTCTAACGAGATTATGGATAACATTCTCCATTATTTATTCCAAACATGAACACAGTAAAATGTTTCCAACAATTATGAGGTGGCCGGCAACGGTTCCCGAAAAAAATGTTAAGAAGCAAACATTTAAAACCAGTAAAATCTCACAAAATACGGTACAAAAACTTGTAAAGTGCGACTCTTCTAAATCATTGCCAATTATTTACATACCTTCATGCTTGAAAAATGATCACAAGTCGAAACATTTTTTACACTAGAGAAAGTTTTGAAATGCGCTAGTTTTGTGTGTTTGAGATGCTATTACATGGTAGCAAACGAACTTTATGATACAATATCTAATTTTAAGCGGATGTTTGACAACTTGAATCGGAAAAATACAGTGTATTTTTGTACGAAGCAACTTATCGAGTAGACTTTGGAATTCTTAGAAGTAGTATTAGTTGCAATGTACATATTTTGATGATGAATTGTTACTCTAAATATGTGTCTGTCACTTAAATTCACAGAAAGGGTGCATCCCGTACGTATTTCATTGACAAAACAGCATAATGTGCCCCGCATCCACGTTCGCTAATTATTTCTCCATTCCCGCACCACCCAATCCGAGCGAACCCACGGACCCGAAACCGCGATGTAAACCAAGTCATCCACGCTCGTCGCTCGCGGCGCGCGAGGCGCAGACCCGTTCACGGCCTGCGCTGAATCGGCTCGCGCCCCGAACGGCCGCCCCCCGCGGGCGGTTAAATTGCCCCGCCGGCGAGAGGCGCGCCCGTGCAGGGAGGGAGGGAGCGCCCGAGCCGATTGCCGGAAGACCGCTGTGCCCCGCTGCGGTCGCCCGGAGGGGAAGTAGGCGCGTAGTTGGGGCGAGGTTGGACCGAAATAGATAGATTGTTGGGTGAAATGTTTAGGAGGATGGAAAAGAGAAATCGTGTTTGTTTCTCGATTGATTGATTGATTTTTTCGTGTTTCCGGGCGCGTCAACTGCTTCGATCATTAGTCCCGTTAGTGTAGTGCATGTTTTTTTCTCGGGAGATGGCGCTGATTTTCCCCCGCTGCAGCTCCCGGTCCGAGGTTGGACTGAAATAGATAGATTGTTGGGTGAAATGTTTAGGAGGATGGAAAAAAAATCGTGTTTGTTTCTCGATTGTAAATATGAATATACCTGTGGTAATTATATGTATATACACTGTTTAATTTCTTGTTATTATTACTCTTAAACATTTGATACGAATATGAAATGAAATGACCGATTCAATGGAAAATAAATGGTTATGAAATTAATGTTTGTTTGGATTATGACAATGAAGGAAGCTAATAAATGTAATTGTAACAGTATATAATGTGAATATGAACTTCACGTAATGTGTTAGTGTCACGCCGACAAAATGACGCTATTATGATTAGAAAACTTGTTAAGTAAGAAAACTACATTACTATTATCACAAAGAGTTTCAAGAGAGTCTCAACTCATTAATAAATCACTAATAAAAGATATATTTGGCTTATAGAATAGGAAATAAACTAGGTTTTATAAGAAATCTCTAGAGGATTCTAGATTTTCAAACATTTCGACGACAAAGAACGCGATGAAAGGCCACCAATGTAATAACCTCTATTTTTACATATGTCAGATAATTTCTAGAAGTTTCCAGCGTACTTGTCATATCTCAACGGTTCGTTCTGAAATAGGAGACACGTCATTCGCACTACATTTTCCAGCTTTATTCTTTGAAGGGAATTCTTCCCAGACACCTTTTTTCTCATTCATTCCCACGCAGCGCGACGCAACGCAGCCTGAATGAAATCGTAGCAGCGAGAGCGCCCGGCGCGCTCTTGGGAAGGCAGCTTCTTTGCAGGTGGTGTTGACCTCCGTAGGCACACGAGGCTCAGGATGGCGTGCGTGGCGATGCCTGCGGGGAAAGTAAAATGAAGGCGGCGGCGAATTTAACTGTTGCTGGAGTTGTGACTTGCCCAAAAATGCTGATTGAAAGGGAATTTGAATCGTGCTGTATCTGGATATGTAAGGAAAGTAGTCATTTCGATGTTGGAACTCCGCAAAAGCGATAAATAAATAAACTTGTACCAAACAGAATAACTAGCATTTTGTACTGAATATGGTTTAATTTCGATATTTATTCATCAGTTTTTTAAAATACACAAGTACCTCCTTTGTATTCATAATATTGCCTAGAATATCAAATTTTATACGTCGCTACGCTACGAGAAATCTTAATTTTCCTTTGCATTGATGGTACTCATGTCTGTGCAACGAAACCTACATACTTCTCTTTGTTCTTCTGATAATTATTTTATTTGACATCTTATTCCATCTATTCTCCATTTTCTTCGACTAATAACGCTTTGTATACATTTAGTACTTAGTGCCGTGCGAAACTAAAACCTCAATTCTTTCATGCAAAACAAGCTGCGAATAACAAATCTCAAAGAAGAATAACTCGCAGCAAATCTCAATAAGACGGACCATTCTGGTGTGAAAACGCTTCCCGAGAAGAAGCTGACAGGTAATTCGCTCGCCTCTCCTTCAAGGTGGTCTGCTCGCCTGTCCCCACAGTCTGCCTTTGCGCCGTGCCGTGTGCTGTTCTTGCGCGCGAGGGGACCGTCGCATCGCTGTTTTTGCCCTGTGCCGCCTGACCACCGAGACCGAACGACGGTCGGCCACGTGTGTGGTCCCGCAGTGTTTGTTCTAAATTCGAAAATTAATGAGTTTCGCTCAAATTGCGCGGTAGGTCCGCGCGTCCTAATATGGCGTCGTGGTTTCGATGAGGACGGGGACAGCAGCACGAACGACTTAGTTGGGAGTCCCGGTGGATTTCCGTGTGATTAGGCTGCTTGCTTCATGGGAGGCGTAGACGTTTCTGGAATATGTTGATGCCGTCGGGAGATGAGGGTTCATTACCGTTACTCTATTAAGGAAAATTAATAGAATGGAGTGGCCCTCACCTTAATGATGAGAAGAGCGTTTAGACTTGTCCACTTTCTTCGTATTTTTTACGGAGGTGCAATATGATATTGCTAAAAATCTACTAAACGAAAAGTACATAATAAATAATAACATTTATAAAAAAACTGAGTAAATAAGTATTAAGTTGGTTAATATTTAATTGATGGTATAATATTACTTGTTAGTTTTAGCCATTATATGAATATAATATTTACATTATTTGTTTCCTCAGTTACGTTAATATAAAAAAAACATCGTTCTGTAAAAATCACATCATTGTTTGTATTACATTTCAGACATTTTCGCCAAATAACTATTTTGCAACTTATCTGCTGTATATCTTCAACATCTCCTCCGAGATTATCGTTATCGCTTTCAGAATAATAGATCAGCATTCCATTTATAGGAAATGAGATTTAGCATCCAGTACATAGCACCATTACGAGAGTTTTCTATCTAGAAGTCATTTTTTTGTTCACTAGCGGATGCCATTTGGGTTTGCTATTTTCAACTCGAATCAGAACTACTGGAGCGTGAACGCTCTCTCGCGGGAGATGGCTCTAAAAAATGACGCCATTTTCGTCCCCGCAATCGACGGGAAGCGCGTTGTCCACCATCGCTCCGGTTGGTTTCCGCGGGCGCTCGACGCTCGCGTCAAAACGTTGAAACGTGGCGCCGAAATCGACGCGACCGACGCCGGGAAACGAGGTTAGCCGAGTGGTAATGAACTCGTCATGGCGCGGCCCTATGCAAATCGCGCGGTCCAAATATTCGGTCAAAGGTTCGAAATTCGCCACCCTCCCCTCCCCTAGCCGAATGCACGCGCGTCCCTCGTACGTATTATGCAGCTCATTCCGCAGTTTTGCAAACCGCGCGCGAAAAAATAAAAAAAAAATCGCTCGCGTAATAGGGCGATTTATCCCTGACGAATTATTGACGACGAACGAGCGAAATCGTTCCCCCAGCGGTTGACGAGGGAGGGGGGAGGACAGATGGAGGATTGACAAGTTGAGGGAGGGTAGGGAACCGGGGTACGAGCAGTGGGACGGGGAAGAGCTGGAATGGTGCGCGCCGGAAGCGCAGCGGAGGAGGGGCGGGAGCGGGGCAGAGCTGAGCGGAAGTGGTGCGGGGGCGAGTATGAAACAGGCTAATGGAGGGTGGGTGGGCGGGCGGGCGGTTGGTGTTATGCGAAATAGGCGGTCCTCGGTTTACCTTCGTTTTTGTCCGCCAACTAATACTGCGCTGATGCATGTGTGCGATCGCTCATGCAGTGTTTTGCGGACGGGCTGTGTCGCTCTCAGCTAGACTGGCTATTGTCTACCACGCGTGTTTGCTTTTCGACAATTTCTCTTGTATCAACCGAAAGTTTAATGTGCGCTGTTTTTATATGATGAAAATGATATGATAGAATATTTATGTTTTAACACCCTATGAAAATCGCTCTTTGCATGTGTTTGATCTATTCGTTTTACTTAATATTACAGATTTTGTAAAAGGTAATAAAAGAAATGAGTGAACAAAATTCAGTTTTCACAGTTCTGCTGGTTTTATTTTAAAATTTATTCGGTGAAAAATACTACTTATTTTTTTTAAATTAAATGTTACATTTTATTTTATCTCTATAAAAATATTACATACTGCTCTTTTTTAGTTATCTGTAATGGGATTGACGTTTCTCCGTTATATTGGAATTATAACGGAGTTAATCCAGATCTTTCAAAACAAAAGAATTGACACGTAATTTTATTAAATCATTTGTATACCTCACATTTTTCCTATTCCTCTCTCGTATTGCAATTATAATTAGCAGAACGAAAAGAATACTATCTAGCCACGCTCACATGGCATCTCAATTGGCATCCGCAGATCAATTCCGTCCCGTCCAACTATTTCCGTTGGACCAACTTAAAATTATCATTGTGGTAAATCAACAATCATGATGAGTTCTACGGGGTTTTCAAGACCGTAGCAAATTTCTTATAACTATTATATCGAACAATTGAGTTGAGGAGTGGTGATCTCAAGGTTGACATCGCCTAATTCGGCTGATCGAGTCGAAGGAAACGGAGACACAGTCGGTGTCGCGCAGACGACGACCAGCTCACAGGCGCGGAGCCGCACACGTCGCGCCACGCGGACGCGTCATCGGCGTGGCCCTTGCCGCGCCGGCGGCCAGCCGGCCGGACGGCGATGGCTCTCGGACAAGATAATTTTCGGAGTGACACGCGCTACCTTCTCCTAATTGGGAGATGCTATCTGCGCGCCGGCGTTTTTTGTCGCGTTACGAGCGGGCTGTGTGGCGATTGCGGCGACGCGCGATGAGACCGGAGTTGCCGCCGAGGCGGTGATCGGGTGATCTGCCCTGGGGCGTGGATCTATCGCCACATGCGCGAGTGGTGTGTGTGTGTGTGTAGTCAGGTTCCTTTCTTTGGTTTGAAATGGAGACGTGCTGATAAGTTATTATTAGTGATGCTGGTGTTGGAAGTGATGCATATGATGCAAGTGATGTCTGCTTTCTACGAAAAGTACATCGCGGCTGTGATAGCGTTGTTTCATTTATGTTGAAGTTCACAAATGGTTGAAACCGGTGATATTTCTCTAGGAAAGACACTGATGACTGTTGCGCGAGAAGTGTATAGTACCTTGAATCCAGACTCCTCTCTTTCTCTTTGGTTTGAACTAGTGACATATGGATAAATTATATGTAGGTCTGGCTCTTGGAAACAACTACGAGTACCGTAATGAAGCTCTGCTTGCTTGGAAAAACGTTTCCGTTGTGTCGTAATGCGTCTGTGGGTTAGGTCAAGAACATGTAAAGTTCTCGGAATCGACCACATCTGTTGGCTCCTCGGTACAGGACTGTCACAATATCCGTGTGTTTACGTACCACTCGCTCTCGTTTGAAATGATGTGTCAGCAAAGTGTCTCTTAAGGGGTGTAACTATATGTATAATTTATATTATTTAATTGTATCGAAAAAAAAAGTTACCACATATTCTGCGAAATACCACCGTAAACGTTATAAAACACTTTGAATACATGATTAGATTCTGGCTGTTGAGGATTGTGACAGAGAGTGGACATCTTTTCTATTTGTATCATTTCCATTTTCTGCAACCGTAGTACGGGTTCGGTGTAAATTAACATCTTAGTAACGGTGACTCTCGGCTGCCGGCTTCTCAATTCCCCCTGAACGTGTCGTTGCTGGTATCTCTGACAAGAAATCTCTTTTTATTAATAACAATGAGCGAGTGGGTGTTAGTCAAACTGACAACGCGGCATCCGCAACAGCCTTCTCCTCGTCCGCCGAGCTGTCAAGCCGCAAGCGAACCGGAATGCAACACAGGCTCCCGCGAGGACTCGGGCGGCGGCGGCGGCGGCTGGGCAGGGGCGTTAATGAGAGGTGTCGACGTTAACGCTGCGGAGCGAGCGGTCGAGAAGCAGCTCCATATATCGATTGCGTTCACTCAGGCGGCTGTGAGCGGCACGGCAAGGCGGGTAGTAAGTGGTTCTCCGCTGATCCTGAGATGACTGCTGAAGTTTGCCCTGCCAGATCCCTGCAGGCGCGAGGCAACGATGCAAATGGAATGATGCTGGCTCTGAAATATAATGTAAGAGAAGATATCGAAAAAAACATCCACGTTGACTTTTTGTTTTATTATATTAATATATTATTAGTATATAGTGGCATGGTTCATGTCAATTGACCTGCTTTTCCTTCTACCCACAATGCTCATATTATTGATGGTCAGTTTATTGGAATTTGAGAGTACGTGTTAGGTGAATATCATGATAATATTTCAGTTCTGGATTACAAGCATTTCCCAAATACCTCGTGAAAAATGTGTGAAAAGAATGGGAAACTTTAGAGCATGCTTCATGAAAGTATTTTTGGAATTGAGAAAAGTCGTGTTCTACGTAATTTTTGAAAGGTGTACAAATGAGTAAAAGTATTTTCTTGTAAACCTTTAATGGAAAATAGATGTAATTCGACCGTGAGAAAATAAGAACGTTGAATTTGAGAACTCAAAACTCATGATTATTTTAACGAGAATTCAACGTTCGGAAAGTGCTATGATAAATATGTTTCTTTCAATTGTCCACGTCTGTCATTTGCATCAGCGCCTGCTCTGATTGAAAGAGGAGAAAAGGAGTAGCGTTACGTACTGACGGACTCTGCCACCACTCCCCGGTTCGGATCAGTGGTTACGCGGCGGTTACCTCGCGGCTACGTGCCGTCTCCATGGCAACCCACTTTTTTCTTCTTCGACGATTCGTCTGCGTCTCACCTCTCCTTACCTCGCCTCGTCTCGCATCAGCGCTTTCAATTGTTTCGTGGCCCGTCTCGTCCGTCTTGTTGCTTTAAGTGCCTGTCTAATAAATCGGAAATACATGTATCGCGGTATTAAACAATAGTTTGCGCATCAATAACGCGGCTCTAGCTCACTGGAACACGCATGCTTACATGGCAGGTTAAGTGGGTGCAAGCGTGTTTCTACAGGAGTGATTACTGGTTAGTCGCGTGTTCGCACGTCCCGGAGAGAACGCCTCTTGCGGGAGGAGGCTGCCCTTCAGGTAGGGTTTGTAGCTGGTGCGTTGAAGTGATGATGCATCCTGAAAGGGCATGATAGTATTTTGTACAGTTCGCACAGTAACCACTTATTCAGCTCGATCGCAATAGAATATTTAAAAATTGTACTGTTCTGCAAAATAGTAGCCACCTAGTACGTTTCCTTTCAATGTGTTTGACTTAATATGTTTTGAGAGAAGAAAGAATTACATTCTTGTAAGTTTCATTATAAAAAAGGAATTTAATCAAATTATTTTGAGTTTAAAACAATAATGGTGGGCACCTGATGAGCCTCATCGCCAACTCTTGTGCAAACCTTATTTAACTCACAAAGAAAATATTTTATTCCTAATCTTTTTAAAATAGGACAACTGAATAGCTTAGAATTCCTACTGAATAGTAGCCTGAACTTGTTATTCCTATACCCAGAGTTATCGTAGTTTTCTTATAGTTCTACTATTCTTCTTGAAAGTTGCAGAGGCACGTTCGCACAGATACGAGCACATCCACAGGCCTTTGAATGGACATGCTCTCTTCAGTCGTCTTCCGATTTCCCAGAAGCATGTCCCCTCGCTCACGCACCGTCCACAAAAATGCGCGGGTATTTCGAGACGAATCTGCCGCGCGCGGACGGCCATTGTTCGTAGACGGCGTTCGGCGCCGCCCTCCATCACCGCGGGCCCCTTTGCCTTATACGCGCCCCGCGTCGCGTCGCGTCGCCGAGACGGAATGGAGACGTGCGCGGTTAGTTTATTCCCCGCGCCGCGGTGATCGAACACTCGGGTCGCCCGTTTAGTTACAGTCGGCGCCCCCCCCCCCCCCCCCGCCCCGCCCACCGCCGCCTGCCACCGCCATCAGCGCCGTCACTGCCACCGCCATCACTACCGCCACCGTCTCCACTGCCTTTCGCGTCACCGCCACCACCGCCATCGCGCCGCACCCCCCCCCGTCGCCCCGGGGACGAGCCATGAAGAAGTTCATCAGCCGCGCTAAGGAGACATTCGCCACATTGTGTGTGTTGTTGCACGTCATCGTCTTCTTCGTCCTCGCCCTCGTCGTCGATATCAACGCCTTCTAAATTGTTATTCCTCTTCTCTTTTCCTTTTTTTCATTTTCTTGTTCTTGTTCTTGTTGTACCCTTTCATACGATTTTCTGCTTTTGACTTCCACTTCTCCACTTTCTTCGCCATAGTCTTTCACTTATATTCTTCTTCTTCACCTTAATATTATTCTCCTCTTTCATACTCTTTATCATCATTGATGGTTCGATTACATTTCTGCTTGTACTTTATATTCTTCATCGCCTTCGCCTTGTTTTTGGTTTTTTTTTTTTTTTTTCTTACTTTTAATTTCCTTTCTTTCTCATATCTGTTTTTTCCCCTTTTCCCTTGAGTCTTTTTTGTCGTTTTTCAGCCGAAGCAGTGGTTCGCCCGCCCACCGCCAGGCGACACGCGCGCGCGGAAGGTGAGTCGAAGTCGGTCTTTCGCGTTTTCTGGAGAGCGGATCGCCGCTTCGCGCGCGCATTGATTGATTGATTTTTTCGTGTTTCCGGGCGCTTCAACTGCTTCGGTCATTAGTCCCGTTAGTGTAGTTCATGTTTTTTCTCGGGAGATGGCGGTGATCATCCCCCGCTGGATGACCGCTGGAGATCCGGCGCCGACCTACCGTCGGCTAGTGGGGTTTCCCCCTAACCAGGACTCTCCCACCAGCGGGGCACCGCCCCAGCCGGGACAATCTCTAAGCTCCCGACCGGTCTCCCGGAATATGTGGTAGTGTAGTGCATGTTAGTGTTAGTGTGTGTGTGTAAGGGGAGAGGATAGGACAAGGAAGAGGAAGGACAGATCGCGCGTGGTGCGTGGCCCGTTTGGAAGGGTACTGCTCCGGCATTCGCCTGGTGGTATTGATCGGAGAAACCACGGAAAAATACCGATCAGAGCAGTCGGCCGCTGGAATTCTCCTCCAGACAGCGACTGAATTCGACCTAGCTGGAAAGCTAGTGTCGAAAATCCTGCCGCCGTCAGGACTCGAACCTAGGACCTGCCGGTCAGAGGCGCTGCAGTGACATCAGTTGATGCACTGAGCTACCGCTCCCGGGTCGCGCGCATATCTCGCTCTCTCCGACAGACGCCGTGCCCCGCGCGGCGCGAGGACGCCTTTGATGTGCTCCTGCCTCCCCGGTGGGCGGGTCGCGCCCCGCGCGCCGTCGTCGCAAGGCGATTGTGCGCGGTTTGAGGGAGCAATTTATCGTCGCCCGCCCTCCCCACCTCCTCGCCCGCGGATATCGCTGTCAGCCGCCGGGCGGTGCGGCGCGCCGACTGGAAAATTTCTATGGTATAATTTTAGTGTACAAAGGACGCTTTTCTTGTTCTTATTCTCGCCTCTATCCGGTTACATAAAGGGGATTTCAAGCCGTGAAGGAAGTGTAATCTTGCGGCCGGCGGTGGCGGCCGCGGCGACGCCGTCTGGGCCGCCCGGTCTGCCGCCGCCGCCGGTTACCTGCGTGCTTTAACCCGGCTCAGAATTAACGTGAGGGAGAGCAAAAACGACGTGGGGATGTTGTGGCGGGGCGCGGGGAAACGGGGTGGGGAGGGCGGGGCGAAAAGAGCGGTCGCCGCAGGTCAGCCAAGTGGACGCGCGAGGGTTGTGTGTGTGCGAGAGAGAGGGAGTGTGGGCGGGTGCATGCGTCTGTGTACGAGCGAGTGGGAGAGGAGGGGAGAAGCCGTGTGCCCTGCATCCCCTCCGCCCGTCCGCCTCTGCCGCGTGCGCTTCGCGAGGCGTGACTCAACTGTCACCGGCAGCCTGGTGTCACAAATTGTGCGCTCCCGCCGCCTCCGTCCCCGCCGCCGCTGCCCCGGCCCCCCCCCCTGGGCAACACTCCCGCTCGTGTGCCACCCGCGTGGGATCCGCCCCAGTTATCTCTTTTATCAACACCTACTTCTCGTCTTTCCCTATACATTATGTCATCACTCCTTCGCTCGTGTCCCAAAGTCTCTTTGTGGAAATGCATAAATCGATCCCCTCATTTATTCATTTTCTCCCCCTCTGCCCGTCATGATTCTTGGTATCCTCCTACATCTTGGTATTGAAACTTCATTCTCACATTCCCACTCTGTTTTCCCCCAACATTTTTTTTTCCCGTCTGCCATCACTCTTTCTACCTCCTCCCACGATTACCATTCACTACTTCCACTACCACCAGCACCGGATCTATCGCCACCGCTACCGCCACAACCACCGCCACGCCCCGCCCCGCCCCGCCCCGCCCCGCCACCGCCACCCCACCGCCACCGCCCCGCCCCGCCCCGCCCCGCCCCGCCACCGCCACCGCCACCGCCACCGCCACCCCCCCCCCCCCCACCCCCCCCCCCCCCTCCGCCCCACGAGCCGTGTCTTCTGGGGCGAGCGGGCCTCTCCGCCTGGCCGGCCGCTGCCTGCCCGCCCTTCCGGACCAGTCGCGCCCGCACCCGCGCCCGCGTCCGCGCCGCGCCGCGCCTGGGACCGCTCGCAGGCAACGACCGCAGGCTGGACCCAGCCACCGCGCCGCACCGCATCGTCCCCGACGCCCCGGGCCCGCACGTAGCCTCAAGCTGAATTATTGTTACTACCGCCCTGAAAGATCTCCCTCACCCCCCCCATCCCCAGTCTTCTCTTCTTTTTTTGTTACTCCTGTTAAGTTTTTGTACGCGAAGCGCATTACGCTGGAATGCGGTTCCATTGAACATACGGAATGGACGAGCGAACGCGAGAGGAGACGCTTTTTTTAACGCACGAGCGGGAGTGGCGGGGAGAGCGTCCGCGTGATGGAAGAGCCACTGTGTTGACTTAACGCATTGTCCGGCCTTTCAATTTTTCAATATTCGGAGTCGTTACTCCAGGTTCCCCGCCGCCCGCTTCTCGACCCCCGAAGAGGATGTTCGGGGGGGGGGGAGCTCGTCTATTAACGGAGCTGCATATTGATTCGGAGCCGTGGGCTGCGGGGTCGAGTGACTTGGAGAGGCTGTGGAGTGATTATGAAGCATTCATTACGTGAGAGAGTTCTGGAGGAAAAAAAAAAAAGATTTATGGATGGGGCTGTCTGTCCGTGCGAGTCATCAGCCAGCGTGTCGTAAGAAGTTGAACCGTTCGATCAATTTTGACGCCTGGGAGATGGGTTCGTGGGACTTGGACATGCAGAATAGGTTGTGAGTCACGGGTTTCTGGTGATGACTGAGTGACTCGCATCCCAGATCGGAAAGGATGTTCCTCGAACTAAATGAACTCTCCATTTCTGGCTTTCTGGGAAATATTCACAATAAAACTGACCTACATATGAAATGCCAAATACTTTTTAAACACTATTGTCTTGTTATAGCACTTCAAATGAAATAACATTATTAGAAAATGTTCGTGTCAATAATTTGGATATCATGATTTGCAGCATGACCTGGGTCTTTAAAATTAACGACAGTAACCGCACGTTAATAAATCATCTTTATAGTGTGTGAAAGATCATTGTGGCTGTGCAAAGCGTGAAAAGTTCATTTGCATACTGCAAGTAACTATTCATAAAATAAGAATAAGTCTCAACCGCCATATGCGTACAAAAACATGCCCCTTTTGACTGCGAACAACGTAATGAGAGGGAAACCGAACGCCATTTTTACCCTTTCGTTTTCTTTCTTACAGCTTCACAGCGAGTCGTACCTCACAGAAACACCGCCCGACACTATTTACTCTTCCTCTCGAAGCACGTTAACGGGAGCATTGTTGTCTCCCTCCACATAAAAGTATGCGGAACCTATTCACGTATGAAGGCTTCGTGATAGGCGGAAGTCTTCAAAAAGGCGCGAGCACTCTCCCGCGGCGCTCATGTACTTTGTGTTGTGCCCTCCTTCTTCTATCTGCTTGGATTCGCGAGTGGAGACTCAGAAAGGGAAACGAAAAAGGAACAGGAAAAAAAATGAAAATAAAAGAAAGTCCGCGCGCGTCGCACTCTGCAGGTTCCTGCCAGTCATGTTAGTGTAATTTACATTCTTTCCTGCGCTCTCCTGCTGTATTTCTCGCTTATTTAAACCGCACAAAAGGAAGCGTCGTCGGTGCTCGTTTAAGGCGCCGCCCCTGAATCCACCATCCACCATCCCGACGCCTGGCTGCAGGCACCTGGGGCGACGGTGAGGTGAGCTGTGAAGTTGCATCTTGACCGCGATGTGAGCGTCGCGATAACGTGCGAATCTCCAGCGATTTGCCCGCAGCGCGCAAATATTAAGCGAGAACGAAGTAGTGTCGTGTAAAAGATGGCTTACCCTGTGGCTAGTGAACGAGGAGGAGATAGTAATAGGGCTTAATGCACCTGCTCGTGAAACCGTCCAACATCTCGACTCTTGCCTGCATTCACCTCGGGCAGATGGTTATGTTAAGCAGTTTTAAATGTGTACTGTTTTGATGAAACATGAATGCACATCACGGTAGCACTGAGAACGTCTTAAACGGTCAGGCATAACATGATGCATTTCATGCGAAGCTAAGTCTTTACCTCGATGCCGATAAAACTTGGGAGCCTCGAGCTACACGCGCGCGCAATTATTAAGGAAGATATAGAGGCGAAATACGATCGTAAAGGACATTTTCCTCTATGGACAAATGGACGAATAGTTGATAGCAAAGGAACGTGTTGGAGAAAGATTTGCAGAATATCTAGGTCATGCTCTTACACGGCTCTCTTCTATTTTGAATATATAACACTGACAATTTGTTCGCCGAATAATTTGAATTCTATAGGCAACATATCATTCGCAATATCAAAAGGAACATCAGAAACATTGATAATCCATTGGATTTGTGTAAACGCTATATTGAAAGTGCATAAGTCGAGTTGGACGTTCTTGTATGAAAGATATTGAGAGTGTACATTCCGTGACCACCCAGTCACGAAATAGGCACTGTAAATGACACGTTGCCACATTTCCGATAATTTAAGGAAGCCATTTCGCGTCCCTGGGGAACACCTGTGAAATGCCCACTCTACAAATGCCCATGAATAATCCCTTATTGTTTATTTATATGTAATCTCTTACTATCCCATGAATATTAAACAATCCCTTATTGTTTAAATATCCTCTTGTTCCTTGCGAGTTGACTATCGGCCCTGAGAATTTTCGTGGAATGAGTTAGCCTGCCTCTTTCCTTCCTCTGCCGCTAGGTGCGTGCGTCACAGTGGCAAGGGTGAGTGCGGAAACTGGCCGTCTGCGCTTGAGCCTTAGAGCGAAGATCTCCACGCGAGTCATTCCCGCGGCGAGCTCGGCCACTTGTCGGGCGCGAAGTGCTCCGCCGGAGTTCTGACAGGGGCGAGGAGCGAGCGCGGTCGCGGAGTCAAATGGCAGCCGCCGCCACCGCCGCCGCCGCTGCTGCTGCTGCAGCCAGGGAGTTTTGACGGCTCCGCGGGAAGTTCCGTAGAAGCGAGCGACTCGCCGTTCTCGGAAGCGGCGTGCAACTTCATCGCCACGCGATTCTCCGTACGCGTGTCTCCCGCCAGTTTCTGCTCCGCTCTCTCCTCTTTCTTAGACCTTATACCTACCTACTTTGGTGATTAAGTATTTCTTCGTTCCTTATGGATATCATGAAATTTTTTATTTATCGTCGAACTTCGGCAACCTTGTACAAATAATAATAATAATAATCCTTCAGGGCACAATAAGAATATTACAATTTTATTTTTTTAGGAATTTAAGAAAACTACTTTTAACACGTTAATTGAAGTAAATATAATGTTTGGTAAAAGTATAATTTCTGTAAATAAGTAAATGTAATGTTTTATGTGGTTGTCAACGGGAAAGACATTTTATCTACTTAGCCAGTAACAACGTTTGGTCTCGCTGCTACTAGCTACTGATTCCTGAAGCATTTCGGGAGCATACAGCACTGCTGTAAAATTCTTCATCCGCTAGTAGCCGGAGGTTACGCGCTATTTGTCGCAAAATGCGTGAACAACGAAAGTCTCGACGCGATGTTCCTTATTATGCACCTAAAATTCTCTCCCATAGAGAACTTATTCGTCCCGGTTAAGAATTCTAGTTTGCACTGCGTGAATTCACAAACTTTATCCGACCTCTTGCCTCGTTATTTCTAATTCTCCTCATTGCCTGGGTCTGGGAAGATACTCAGATTATTTTTCCTCTTGGAATTACATAAACACGTCCCAACATTTCTTCTCTACTGCTCATCACGGGACTTCATTGTCCCGTTGGTTTGAAAACGACCCTTTAATTTTCTTTTAATTTTCGTCGCGGAGGGGTAGCAGTGACGGCGCGACGCCGCTGACAAAGAGACAGGGCTTAGCCCAGGCCACCGCTCTCCGGGCGCTAGGGATGACGACGCCTGGCGCCCAGGTGTGCGCGCAAATCCTCCTTCCTAGCCGGCTTAGGATTACGCGTATTGTTTTTAAAACGCGCCTTCCACGTATGAATGAAAACAAGCTGGTGGTGGGGCGTGGAAATTAAGGGAAGCCATGAATAAAGAAAGCCAAACAATGCCTCAAAAAGGCGTAACCCTTTTCCGAAAACGTACCTCGTTGAACGAGGCGGTCTTTTGTTTCGTGTTGCGGCGAGGGAGGCATTAATGTGTCTGGGTTGACCCTCCTCCCTGTTTCACTGGAAACCTGTCTAGAGGAGAGATTTGTTCATTTCGTTTGCGACGTTGTGTCTCCACATTATTCTGTTTCGCCATGTCCTCGGCTGATTATTTTTAACTTCATATTAATGTACACTTTTGGTTCGCATTAAATTGGGCTTAATTGAGCAAACAAATCGTCTCTCCAATTATATTTTCATTCACAAAAATGCGTATTTTTTTATTTTTATCGGCCTAATTTCTACACAATTTATTAATATCTACAAACGAAAATACAAACGGAGAAATCACATCATCTATAGAAATCAGTACGGGCGTATTTCAGTATTATAATTCTCGTTGGAAATAAAATGGAGGAGAGGGGTCAAACAGCTTGTATTCTCGGCTACGTAATAAAAGCCCCTGAATAAAGTAATGAAAATGCGTCGGCACGTTGCCTCATCTCACAAAGCAATTTGCAAAAAATGTGAATGCGCGCGAGTACACACACACACACACACACACACACACACGAAGACCAAACTTCATAACTGATCGAGTGCAAAGCAATATTCTTCATTTCACCATTTACACTGCAATTTGATTAACGCGTTCTCCGGGCTACCGTTGGATTAAACTCGTTTACTTAACCCATCTTTGCCACTCGTGGAGTCGACCTCGTAGCCCTCTTCCGCTGTGGCGTTAACGCCCCTCGTTCGTGCATCGCGGGGTTATTTAGGGGCTTCGCGGCCGCCAGCGCAAAGAACACAAAAACAAAAACGCAGCGCGCGGCAACGGCCCTCGTTTGTTTCGGGGGCAGCCGTAAAAATTTCGCGCGTGTTTAAACGCGCAAGAGTTTCGTTTCACCTCCCCTCCACGTTCTCACTCCATCTCAACCGAGTGCCTCCTCCACGCAACGCAAGCGCCGTAAAAATTACGCCCAACGCTATTTTTAACGTCGCGATGGACTCGTAATAAGAGATTTCGCGATAACACACGAAATTGTTTAAAAGCGAAAACACGCCCGCGATTAGCACGTCAATATTTCATGCGCGAGTTATAAGCCTCGATGCCGGCGACGAGTGACCAAAGCTCTGCTCAGTTGCCTCCTCCCCCCACTCGATACTTCCCACCCCACCACGCTCTGCTCTTCGGTAATTCGTTCCTCCCTCACACGGTCAAATCACGTGATGCGATATGTTAATAAATATTCATATCTTGGAGTGATCCGGATGAAATGTAATTGAAAAGGAAGGGAAGAGCGGAGGTTGGACGCTGCTCGGGCGTTGTCGTTTCGCTTCGCGGATTACGGTGCTCGGGCATGCGTGTTTGGAGGCGCCACGTTATTATTTACGGTGACGGATGAGCCGGAATCAGTGCCTTAAATTGTGTGAGTGACGTGGGACAACGCACTTTCAGGGTTATCGTTACGAATTTTAACGGTCGGTTACGTATTTTTAGCGTGACTAGACTGGTAGATAGACTGGTTACGTTCATGTCACGGAATGATTTATTTCGATAACGTTAGATCATTGTTCTTTACATTCACACTTATAAAGAAAGCAAGATGTCCTGCAAGTGCCAGATGCCCTAAGTTCTTATAGAATTTTTTATATTCTTTTTACTTTTGAATGTCAAGAAACGTTTAAGTGCTATTACCTACAAAATATATATTGTTATGCGATGGATTGACTCGCCAGAAACTCCGTAAACATCTCGATTTTTCACGATTCATTTTATTTTATTCACTCATAAATAAAATCAGCAAACATAAAGTTTTGTCTGACTTGGTCTTCGTTTCACAACTATTCTTTCTTACTAGATCGTAGCAGAGAATAAACGTCGCCAAGTTCTTCTCCTAAAAGCAGGAAATCGAAGATCTCCAATCGGGGCCCTGCCCTCTGGAGGTGTTTCTCGCCTCCACCTGTCGCATAAAAGTCTGCGCCGATCGTGAATCCTTCCCTCGGCGGCGGGGAGGGAGACGGGGGGGGACTTTCCGGTTTGGTCCATTAGCGGTGGCCGCGTTGAACGTGAACGTCGGGTGTATCTCGCGCCCGCGGGAGGCTGTGAATCCGCGGCGTTACGACGTTCCTGCGGTCGTGCGTCACCGCGCCGCACCGCCCCGGAAAGACGCTTCGCATCGCCCCGCCCCGCCACACCTCGCACCAACTCACCTCGCCCCGCCCCGCTCTTCCCCGCCCCGCTCCGCCCCCCCGCCGCATCTCCTCGCCCCGCCCTCCCGCCCCCCCGCCGGCCCTCCCCCTCGCCTCGCCCCGCCCCGCCTCGCCCGCCTTGTCCCCCTGGCCCCGCCCCGTCCCACCTGGCCCCGCCTCGTCCCACCTGGCCCCGCCTCGTCCCACCTAGCCCCACCTCGTCCCGCCTCTCCCCACCTGGCCCCACCTTGTCCCGACTCGCCCCACCTCGTTCCCCGCCTCCGCCTCGCCCTGCCACCTCGCCTCGCCCCTCCTCACTCCACCTCTCCCCGCTGCGTCTCGCCTCGCGCCGTTCTGTCAAACGCCGCTTCGCGGGGCGTTGACCTCGTGGTGACAACCTGCCCCGGCAGTGGCAAACAAGACCTCAGCTCCGCGCGCGGCTACCGATCGGCCACGGAAGGCGCGGCGCGGTGGCTGCTGCCGGTGAGGAAGTGGACGCGGGGCAGTCAATGTCGCGTCTCAATACTTTGGAAGAGTCTTTCAGCTTGAAACAGCACGCGTTGTGTTGGTCTCATACTAGTTGTTAATAATAATAATAATAATAATAATAATAATAATAATAACAACATTTTTTGGGGGGGGGGAAATGGCCATATATTGCGCCATGAATTGTAAAGGCACTGATAATCCGACGATCTGCTCCTTAGGAAGCTAGTTGCAGGAGTAGACTTTATAATCAACGGACTCATAAAAACTTTAGTTGTGAATTAGAGATTTACTATTATTATTATTATTATTATTATTATTATTATTATTATTATTATTATTATTATTATTACTTTTATTACTATTATTAATAGGTGTAGTAGCGATAATAATATGATTGCCATACTTATAAATTCCTATAATTATTATTACTAGCTGAAGGAGTCTCACTGTATCGGACATCGAGGAACCGAGAAATAACAATATGCAAAATACCTGACTCGTTAACTGTAAACAAAGCAGTCGACTGAGCCACTACTTCTCTTTTGTCTTCTCCTTTTCTTCTTGTTTTGTCCGCATTCTTTTCTTCCAGATCTATATCATTCTCCCTTCCTCCTCTTCGGGGTTGTTAATGTTAATGTAGCATACCAGTTGCAGGAATTGTGGCAACCGGATACCGTGTAGCGGAGGTTGCTTAATAAAAATAAGTGTAAGGCGACAGCGATTCGGGGTGTTCTGCAAAGTCTATTAAGTGGAATTAAGTCTAGGTAAACGGAAGCATTGAAATTATTAGCGTATTGCATTAAAGGAATTCCAAGCAAACCAATGTTTCAAACAAACAAATCTACGTATAAAATTACCTCTATAATGTATAGTTATGCATCGCATCAATACTTCGCTTATCTATCATTCAACACTGCCAGCGACTAATAATTAAAACTGAAATAATAGTGAGCAGTATTGGCTCGAGTTCAAGCTGTAATCATAATTTAATTGGATCAAATTTAATTTTATAACGAAAGATATATGTAATCTTCCTGTACTCGAGGATTTGAGAAAATTGGTTTGTTTTCTCTCATGTTTTTGTGAGTCAGAATTATGAACTCGATAATTGCCGTTTGTTTCATTCTTTTTGAATGTTGCTACAGACGACAGAGAGTTGGGAATGTGAAAATGAGCGTCCAGTTTGATATTCACATTTTTGCTATTGGGATTCTTTGATATTCAAAACTAATTGCAGTTCTTTGAACTCCCTGTAGTCGTAAACATTTTTTTTCTGTGGAATTTCCATTGTAACCAGTCAATAAATGTGACTTGGAACCTCCAATTTAAAGAGAAACGACAATATTTGTTCACAGACATGTTTTCGGGACGGCGCAGCAGAGTTGTAGATAATGTCAAGCAAATTGGGAACGCAATTAGCGAAAAGGAAATTGAAGAGGAGAGATGTCAAGGGCGGAGGGCGAAGAAAGGAGTGAAGGGAGGGGGAAGAGGCGGGGGCACTTCCGAGAGTGGACATCGCCAACGGAGCCAGACTTCCCTCCCTCGTCGCGTCTTCTTCTCGTGCCATGGGGGTAATTGGCGGATGCTTTTAGGCGTCCGTTGACGGAACAACTTTCGAGTCTCGGCCGATTTCGTTTGTTTTCTTTCGCGAAGGACGCCTCGCCGACGCCTTGCCGACGCCGCCGTCGAGAGTTCGGAAATCGATGCGGCGCGGCGCTGCAGTCGACTCTCGTCTGCACTTGGAGCTGGTCCCCCCCCTCAACCCCTCCCAACACCATCTCTCCCTCTTCTGCTGAAGCCAGCCTTGCGAATGAACGGGCTCAGCGGAGGTCGAATGGAATCCAATTGGGGTGTTCCTCTTCAAGGGTCACTCTTAATGGTTGGGACGGTCTGAAGTTTATGAACTAATATTGTGTTCCAACATTGAGCCTTCATTCCTACTGATTTTGGAAAGTGTTTAAATATTTGCTGTACTTCGACAGCATTACCAGTATTTCTTAAGAATGAATTATTCACATAGTCCACAAAGTACTACCATTTATGTATATGGTAGTATTAAGAAAATTGCTGTTCAGCAACGGCTTTAAAAATTTTTAATAAAATTGTAATGTTGAACAGTATTAGGTGGTATTTTTTTTAATCTCAAGAAAAGTTACTAATACTTTGCGGATACTTGTTGTTGAAGCTGACTCCGTGTGAAGTAAATGCCTGGATTTTACAGGTTTATTGCTCGGTCGTAAGTTCTTGTTTGCTAGAAAAGAGTTATTTAGCGCTTAACCATTTGAACAGATCCGAGTGTAGAACAAACTCCATACATTTAATTTGAAAGTTGTAATAAATTGAATAGCGGAATGTTATGTTAGTGGGAGAAAAGAACGCAGAAAAAAATATTATGAGATTAATATCGTGAAAGAATTTTAAAGTGAGTAATTACTATCCGTATCACAAACTAGAACTGTAGCGTATAAAAACCAGGCCTACCATGGAGCAGATTTCCCTATGCATTGGGTTTCCATGTCAGCGCTGCCAACATTCTCTGGCTGAAACCGTGAGTTTTGCACGCGACCTGGCGTGGCGGAGCCTGATGTGGCGTGGCGTGGCGTGGCGTGGCGGGGTGTGGCGGGGCGTGGCGTGGCGTGGCATGGCGTGGCGTGGCGGGGCGGGGTACGAGGGGGACGGAGCGTGGCGGGGCGGGGAGCGTGACGGGGCGGAGCGGGGGGCAGAGCGTGGCGGGGCTTGATGGAGCGGGGCGTGGCAGGGCAGAGTGTGGCGAAGCATGGCGGGGAAGAGCGTGCGGGGCGCCGACGCACCGACGTAGACGGCTGCCCCGCGGCCCTCGAGATGTATTGCTGCCGGCGCGGCGCTCCGACCTTCGATAGGTCGATAAGTGCCGCAGAGTGCTCTCGGGCGCGGCCGCTTGATACGGCGACCAGTGCGCCGGAAGTATCGGATTTATAGGCGTCCCTCCGCCTCCGCGCCCTTCGGCGACGATGGCGCCTCCGCCGGCGCGCGGGGGAAGCACGCGGCTCCTCCGGCGAGTTTCGGCTTCGGATATGCTAATTATTTGAACAATGAAAACAAAACAGTTCGATTAAGTATCTTATAGCATTTTTATCACATTTAGTGGCTAATGCATATCCTATTATATCATGTGGAGAGTTTTATAAATCAAATTGTATTTCTAGTAGGGATTGATTTATATTACTCGAATTTAGAGGAGACATGATGATTAACGAGACATTAGTGTTGTCTGCGCATGATGTCTTTGGTACTCTCCGATCGCCTGGCGATCGTCAGGGCTTCAAATTTTCGATAAACATAAGCTATCTACAAATAGGAGGTAAACATATTAAAATTAAATAACTGACGTACGCACGTAATATGAAATAAAATTGAACTGTTAAATTATTAGAAGTTTCTAAGCGAAATCGATCCAGTCCAGACGCCATTGAGTGGAGGAAACATGTTTTGTTATTACTGGAGCGGTGAGTTCTTACAAGGAGACTGAGAGCGGGGTGGCACGGGGATTCTCACTTGGCGGAAGGGTCCGAGTAGGGTGTGCAGAGGGTGAGGAAAGTTGTCCGTGAAGGTTTAGGGGGTGCACACATTGGGCTATTTTAAGAGTAAGGACAAGATTTTAGGGATGCCATTAATATCGCAATAATGTTTGCGAATATTCCAACTTAACAATGCTTCGAGTTACCGAATATCATATGTGTATGATAGAAGAAAAGACATGGAAAACTCAAGACACGGTGAATTTCAAGTTATAAAGATTCGAATTGTGGAGGTTCTACTGCAGTTGTTGGAGGTATCAGTACATCAGTTCACACAAACAATCGTCTGGTACTCTCCAAGTAAAAGTGCATGTAACGGAGATGCGGGCATTTTTTGTACATACACTGACTGGCTCTCAAGGCTAGTGATTTCATGAGCTACGTTTCGCATCAAACGCGAACATCAGTTCAGCGCTTCGCGATCTCGCCACGTAGCGTGACCCGGACCAGCTGGGCTGTGTGCTGCCCGACCAGCCGCGGCGGGTGCCCCGTGCCGTCACAGAGCAGGCCGGGGGTAATTGGCCATCCGTTTTAAAGCGACCTCTCGCTGCCCGTTATTATACGCTCTTCAAGCGCGCCGACATTTATAATTCTCGTAAATTTGTAGATACGCGAACTGAAAAGCGCAGTCGGTTCACAGACGGAAAATGCGATTCCAACGTTGTGTAGATGAAAAAAGGTTCGTTTCCGACTGTTGGCGACCCTGCCTCTCTCGCTCCGAGTTTTCGAGAGAGAGCTGCGGTATAAATTTGGAAAACACGACGCGTGCTGTGAACGAATGGCCAACAGGTTCACTCACGTGCTGTACTTACAAATGTTTTGTGCGACCGACAGGCAGTTCGTAAAATTTATCAATGCTGCGAGCTGCGACATGACGTGGGGACAGTATGCAACTGCAATGTAATACAATAGGCGTCCCGGAACATGTGGAATTTATCTATTTGAATTTGAATGCTATGATAGACTTCCCTGGTATGAACCATTGCAGATAATATGTATTCTACTATCTACTGTGTCAAAGTACTATGAGTTATGTTAAATATAATAAGGGTCGTTATCGATTTGGCAAACAAAACGTGATACAATAAAATGACAGAGAAAGTCTATAATTGTGTGCGATTTTTGTATCTATTTTAACTCTTCCCTTTTTAAATTAGTTACTGGCTGGTTATTGAATGCTGAGAAAGGATCCAGATTTTTGTCTTCCGTCAAAAACCTTACATTATCTTTCATAGAATTATCGGTGATATTAGTTTCTCTCTTCAGATCAACTATTTTCATCCTTCTCTTGAAATGTAAAATCAAATTAAAATATTTATAAAATATTGCATGTGGTTTTCAAGGAAAATTTACCTGGCTTATTTGTCATTTTATCTGTTGATATTAACTAATTCAAAGTATTCAGATGAAAAGTAGATTACAGTGAGCTAATCAAGGACCTAAAACCAAATATCCTTGGTATAGATAGGTGGCGAGGATATGTTAGGAATATAAGTTTCGCCTAGTTCAGCAATATAAACTATTGATTTTGTTATCAATTATATGTTTCGCACTGCCCGGTCTGTCATCCACCGTTGCTTTTCGGATCTGTAACTTTTCCTGGAACTTGAATCAATGCAGTTACACACACAAGACCATGAAGAGCTTCTGATATTAATGGAGGCGAGTCCCAACCGTTTGACTGCAAGCTCTTAGGTCCGCTGTCCTCTCAGCGAGGGCGTTTCGTTTTTGCTGCCTGCTAGCTCGACCGCGCGCCCATCAACCCACCCACCCACTCCCCGCCCGCCCGCCCGTGCCGTGCCGTGCCCCGCGACGCGCCCCGTTTCTCGGGGGCTGAGCGAATGATAAATCGCGGATGCGAAAATATGCGTGCCCGAAGCGGAGCAGCCTGCATGACTCGGGCCGTGATGGATTCCCCGCTTTCCTCGGCCTAATTTGTCAGCGGGGTAATAGGGTCTCGCGGAGCCACGCGAGCCGGGGATACCGCCGTTTCCGCCCGCACACCCCATCCCCATCTCCAACCCGCCCACGGCTTTTCTACGACCCTCCCCCGCGCGCCCCGCTCCCTCTCCTGCCCCTCCTCATCCTCCTCCGTTTGGCGACGAACTACGCCTCGTTTCAGGCATTGTCTCTCCGCTCCCAACCCGTCTCTTCCCATCCTTCCCCGCATCTTCCCGCCTTGTCCCCCCCCCCTGGCTGTAATGGACGTCGAGCTGTACCCCATTTCCTTGAACGAACCTCCTACCCTGTCGACAGTATCTAGTTACTGACAGCGTTCAATCACATTCACTATGCGTATCCAGAATCTGCCCCTAATCCAGAACGTCGTACGTGACAAACAAGTATTCGGTTTTATTTGCTGTTACATATTTTACACAGCTATTGACGCCTTTCGAAGGGTGGTGCCTCGAGGCCACAAGAGGCAAGGAATAAACCCCGAGCGACCCGCTGATGCCCGAAATGAAGCGCGTGTTTACCCAGCAGAGCTCTCGATATTCGGGAGCCATCACCCACACCCCGGCGCTGAAAGGGGTGGCTGCAGTCGCTGCGTGGCGCTCATCGACCCTCCGTCACCGTTTCGTTCCTCCGCCCCGTTGCTGCCGATCGCCTTGCCGCCTCACCGCCCACCGCCCTCCGCCCTGCATTAACGTCCGCATGCCTCTGTGCTCGCTCGCTTGCACCGCTCTCAGCACTCTCTTTGCAAAGCGAAGGGTTGTAACACAGTGTTTGTGAGAGTCCGTGCCACTCTGCCCGTTTCAATCGCCTTCATGATGACGATGTCTCCGACACCCAACACCTCTCAAGGTCCGTTGCCCGTCCCCACGAATTGATGTTACCAATTCTGCATGTGGGCGTTAACATCTCTTCACCCTCTTTCAGCCACCCAACGCACTTGGGCCAAACCAACCTACCTCCCCACCTGTCGCTGCCCTCTCTATCCCTGCCTCCCAAAACCTCACCATCAACAACGTCGTCATCTATCACACCCAACTCCTCGTTTCTTTACCTTAATATCACCACCGCTCACGCATCCTTCCTTTATACCACTTCCCCAATCTTTCGTCCTCGAGTTGCCAACCCTCCCAACATTTCTTTATGGAGGGGCGGGGAACCTGTGCCCGTATCTCCGTCGCCCTCCCCACAGTCGCCGACTCCGCCACCCCCATCCCCGCCGTTCCTCCCGCTTCGACTGGACCCACAGCCTCCAACGCCTGTCACCTTCTCCATTGCCGTCTCCCCGTCGGCCTCCCACGCCCCCGCCCTCCCCTCCGACCCCCGCTCCCCGCCACCGGAAGTGCTCGGCAGCCCCGGCGCTTTCTGCAGAGAGGCGCGCTCCCCTCTTTAAACGCTGTGTTTACGCGCGGCGCCGGACAAAGGACCCAATTGTGTTATATTTGCCGGGCGTTATTGCTGCCATAATGTTTACGGCGAGGCGCGCGCCGCCCGGGCCCGGCCCGCCCCCGGCGCCCCCCCCCCCCGCGCGGCTACATTTCATGCTAGGCGACCGCGCCGTAGTGGTGAGCGGTGATTTTTATTCCCGGCATTGTCGGCGTCCGCCGCGCAGCCCATCTCACTCCCGCCTCCGCCCCGCTGCCGATAGGCTCCCCGGCGCGGGGATGTCCATGGTGGGAGTTGGTGGCGCGTTGTGTTTTTACTTGGAGCAGATGTGAGCACTTTCGTCGTTTACAATGATGTATTTTTCTGCGCGTATGGAAATGATGTGCTAGAAACTTCGTTAGAGAGACGCATACGAATGATTTGATTAAAATAAAAACAAAACAAACTATTCAGGTAATTGCAATACACATAACTGAGTTAGAATTTTTTAAGACACTTTGACTCTTTCCATCCTTCTGACAACGTATTATGTTTATTTGACTCATCAAATAATAGGATGAGAAATTTATTGTGCAATTACTCGCTTTTACATACTTACTTCTGAACTGGTAATGTATATTATTATAATGAACCAGTAATAATCATTGGCTTTGAAGTACTCCGAATCCTCTGCCCTACAGCTTCGAATTACTCATTGAATGTAACTTGAGACATACCACTGGAATTTCACGAATACTTCCTTATCCATTACTTCGCCGATTTTCTCGAATGTTTGTAATTACGCGGTGGAATTGCGAATAAAATGGTTAATAAGTGACTATCAGAAAAAAAATTGTGGAATAAGCGAGGTTTCAGTGCGAGTATTGTGAGCTGGGTTTGGGAGTAATTATTCCTCCACTTGAAAACAAAGCAGTCTTTACCGCAAACAAAGCCCAAGGCACAGATTGCTGGGAGCGCGCGGTCCCCTGGCGTTCGCTGTGGTTCCTTGCGCGTTGGGCACCCCTCCGCGGGGGATAGGGGCGCGGCTGATTGATGATATCTGATATAGTGCTCGCTGCGGGCGAACGGGCGGGCGGGGCCCGGCGGGGGCGGGGCCGCTGCCAGCATGGTTGTAATGGCGTCCCGCGTCTCCAACCCCTGCCCCACCCTCCGCGTCCGCATGGTCCTCATCGCCTTGCCTGCGACGTTGTCCTCTGCAACTGCCTTCCTTGTAGAGCTCGTTGCCAGCGCTGCCCTCGCTCGCCCCCGCTGACGGCTTCTCGTTGACCTTCCTTGACGTCGTCGCCAATTCGTGTCCGTCATCACTGCCAGTATCATCTTATCTCCATTACCCCTTCACGAGCCTTTCATTTTACCACCCTCGCCACTCTTATAGTTCCATTGCTTCTCCCCTCGCAATCCAGTTCCATCAGTTTCCTACACATCTCAAACATCACAAAGCATTCCTACATTCTTTCATCGACATCAACCAAGTCTCCACACCCGCGTATCTTCTCTCTCTCGCTGTTCCTCTCCTCTCTCATATTTACCACTCCCTCTTGCTCCCAGCCCGAGCGGGACCGTGGTCTCTCCTTTCAGAGGGCAGCCCCGAGTCCATCAATTCGTTTCAGAGACCATTGGTCGCGAAATGCCGCATCGATTTCGCGTAGTTTTATTCATTACTCGGCAACGGCCCGCGTTACTCGCTTGGGGAAGACCCGTCCGCCACGCAGGGCACGTGGTAGGGACTTCCCCGTGATTTATAAACGCCGCGCGAATACTGGGCTTCTCTCTCTCTCTCTCTCTCTCTCTGCAGCGCCTGCCGTTCCTCATTGTGTTCGCGTTCGTTGTGTGTGTGTGTGTGTGTGTGTGTGTGTGTGTGTGCGTGCGTGTGTGTGTGGGCGTGTGCGTATGTGTATGTGTGTGTTCGTGGGTTTTTCCCGGCGCCCCCGTGAAGACGGATCGCTATATCGACACTCTTCTCCGATCGGCAGCTGCTACTTGCCAGAACAAGCGCCTGCGCCAAGCAAGAAAGCGCTTGGCGCGTTTTCGCCCGGCAGACAGGCGGGTTTATTTTCTGTTAACTGCTTTTGATGGATGCTCGATTGTTATCGCGCGCCGGCTAAAAAATGACGCATGCAGCTATGAATAGTGTCTACATGTCACTTTTTTTCTTCCTTCTTTTCAATCCGTCGTCCGGACGAGTCATGCGTACGTAGTAGATGAGTCCACTAAGCAACAAATTCTTTGTACCATTAAATTAAAAAAACATTCAGTTGATAGTAACATAACAATTATTCTAAACATTGTCTAGAATATTTTAATTGTGGATTTTATGTTTTAATGTACATATTGTGGAAGAATATTTATTGAACAATTAGCTGTGTAATGCTATTGTTTGGGGTATAAAACTAACAATCAGGCTAAAATGGGAGCTCACTGAACCAAAGCAATGTTATATTATTGTACACATTGCAAATGTTTGTGTATGCGTAAGATTTAAAATATTGCTAGAATTTTTTTTTCGTAAGCACAACAGGTTTGCGGGTATTAACAGTAACGTACCAATGCTATTTCGGTACCTAGTGATGGAGGGAGGTCCACGGCGGACCAGAATAAATTGCAATATAGTTGAAGTAAACTTCTATATATTTAAGCACTAACAATACACTAGAATCATTTTCTGCAAGTTTGTATTAATTGTAAGTTTTTAAGGTATGCAAGGGCATATATGTTTTAAATATTTTCTGTACATCCTGACCTTTCTGCAGGGTCATGGTTGATTCATTCTTATTTTGAAAAAAAACTAGACGTCCCTTCACTGTATTCCTCTGATTGCCGAACTATCACATTGGGTTCAGAAAAGTTCTATTAATAAAATTGTTAAACGATGAAACCTTCCCTCCTAATCCAAAAGAAAGAATAGGTAAGAAACTACTCTGGGGTGCGACGTTGAACCCTCACCCACTCACCTATTGCTCTATGACTGATAATAACGTACGTACAGGTTTTAGCAGGTTAAGGTTATACGTCTTAATAGTTCTATTGCCTCTTCTCTTCCACCCTCCTAAAGAAGTCATTAGCTCCGGTCCCCGCAAAAAACGAAAATATCTGGAAATATGAAGCTCCCCTAATGGGTATTTGACCGGCTTGGGGAACTATCGCGTGCACTCCGGGGCATTAGGCGGCGGGGGCTCTCAGGCGGCGAAGCGGCAGGAGTTGCCAGGCGGCGCAGAAAGAGCACTGTCAAAAACTTCCTTCCGGCGGAGGCGGCGGCGGCGGCACGGCCAAGAGGGGGAGCAATGGGCGCGCAACTTCACGTAGGCCCTAAGAAGCTTAACATTAGTACCGGGCGGTGCCGCGCCGCGCCTCACGCCGCCGCCGCTGGCGCCGCCGCCGCCGCCACCGCGCCGCGCCTTAGCGCTAAGTTTGCTCTCCCGCCGTTGCGGTGTTGGCAGACGGCAGCAGACAGCTCTCTGCCCTCGGAGCATCCATTGCAACCCCCCTCTCTCTCTCTCTCTCTCTCTCTCTCTCTCTCTCTCTCTCTCTCTCTCTCTCTCTCTCTCTTTCTCTCTCTTATGACCTTCGCCCCCGCTAGATGTGGTTCTCCCTGCGCGATCGTCTTCTCCGAGCTCCGAGCTTTTCACCCTCTCTTTTGCATGTACAGTTTTAATTTGATGCGTGCTCCTACATGTCCTGGCAGTTTCGATGGTAAACGCCTTTGTCTGGCTCCGTTTTCACGGTTTCCCTCGTGGTACAGTCGGGCAGGGTTTCAACGGCCTCTTCAAAACTCTCGTCTCTTCCTTTTGAACGTTTCTTCAAATAAAATACTAAGTACCACCGATTTGTTATTTCCACTGCAAGCCTGTGTCGTTAACTCCAGCTATCTTACCACCTGCAGCTACTCTGTTACTATATCAGCGTTTCTTTACTTTTCGCACCCTTTCGTCCCCATTCCAACGGTTACTTCGTCTTCCCCTCTATCCTAATCTGCTACTTTACCCAACAGCCATTTATTTTGCCCTCTCTCGGCTCTTACTCTCGTCGTCACCTCACCTTCAACTGACAACTCGGTCCCCTCGTCTCCGCCCCTCAAACGTCTTCGAGTTGCCGAATTTTCCGCTAAAGAATGGCTCTCGCGAGTTGGCGAGGGGGAAGAGAGAGGTAGAGAGCGGTAATTTGGCGATTAAATGCGCGGAAGCGAGGGAGGTTCACGGTCGTGACACCTACAATGTCGGCTGCATTAGTGTCGGCGCGCAAGGGAGCGGCAGTGCCGCATTGGGGGGTATTAGTCGCCACGTCAAGCTCTTACGAACTGCCACGTCTTTCTGATCGTTTCATTGGTCGCGGAAGGGAGCTAGGTGTGTGTGAAAGAACGTCGAAGAATTTTCACTATTCGACTACCGAGTTCGCGGCTTTGAAGCGCTTTTCCACATGTCTCTACGGATTTTTCCTCGTTGTATCCACCATTACCACCCGCCCCAAAATTTTAGGATCCACATTATATATCAACTTCGTTTATCTCTTAATGTCATTCATGGTTCCGAACGAAGGACGTGCTTTTTCGTCACATTGGGAAGTTCTACAATCTCCGTGGCTCCTCGGTCTTCAAACGAGATAAGGACAACGGTTCTCTCCGCGTGTCGGAGGCCTCATGTGGAAAGTTGGGCGTGCATTGATTCACGACGGAGCGTCATGTGCCACGCAGCTAATGGCTTCGACACGCACAGCGTCGCGCCGGGCCGCCGCCTTCGCGCCACGCCGCGCCGCCCACGCGCAAAGCTGCGAAGAGCCCACGCGGACAGACAGTGGCGGATATTTAAAATTTAAATATAATGGTCCCGCCCCGCCCCACCCCGCCGCTCGGCGATTTCGTATTCAGTGCCATGGGGCGCCCTTCCCCCCTGACAGCGGGACACTTCGTAATGTGTTCCTGATTGACGGGTAAAAGGTTGGAGATTCCGCCGTCGAGTGGCACGCATTGATCGGGGAGCATCCCGTCCCCGCTCCCCGCTCCCCCCCCGCCCCCCGCCCCCCCGCCGGCGCGGACGGGCCGCGAGGGGTTCCGCGCTGTTGATATGCACCCTCCCGTACTCTCAATCCGGGCCCCGGCACCCCACCGCAATCTGCCGCCGCCGCCGCCCGGACGTACTCCGCTATCGGCCACGCCCCCCCCCCCCAGCTCCCCGCCACCCCGCGGCGCGGCGCTGCGGTTGACACCCGCGCCGCCCAAGAGGCCGCCTCGCACGCCAATGAATACCCTCAGCCCGCTCCTGCTGTTCTGCCGGGGTTTCCCTCCAGTTTCTTGGTGATCCTTTGGGCGAATTTTGGAACAGTGACTCGTCTGTTTCTGTGCAGTAAAGATATCTTCCGCTCTCAGACACATAAAATATACCGTTGGACTATTGTGATAAATCCATTAATATTGTTGTTATTTAATACTATTTTTTTGTTTCAATTTGCAAATTTTCTGTCATTCTTTTCCTCCACCTTCAACGGCATCTTCTGACAATCATTTCCTTTATTTCTGCATCTATTGTATCCTCGATCATTACCTCCTGTAGTGCTCATTAACATAATTTTCTCCGCCAATTTGTTTTTTATTGTTTTGTCTTTACTGTGCCTTTCTTATCGTCAGTTCTTTCCTTCTCTCCTCTACGAAACATTTTTGTCATCTTTGCCATGTCCTTCCCCCCTTCCTCACCCCTTTTCCGTCTTCTTTTTCACAGCCTTCTCCACCGTCTCCATCCCCTCGCCCCGTCTCTCCCATTTGCCACTTCCCCCAAACCATGTCATTTAGTCTCTCTCCTCTCCAACGTCTCCACCATCTCCTTCACGCCCTCCCCACTGTCTACTGGCTCTATTGCTAGTTCCTCAACACCACCAAAACCCCTTGAGCCCACACCACGCTCTCACCCCACAGCTGCCCTCCCCCCTCTTTCGTCGCGAGGCTCCTCCGCCCGTGCGGCGCTGCGAACCAGTCGCTCAGAAAACGCGCGCCTCCGAGAACCTTCCATTTGGGTGTCGTTCGGAAATTGGCGCTGTAATTGGACCGCGTTGCAAACGCACGCTCCCCCTCTTTCCCCCTCCCCGGTTCCCCGCCGCGCGCGCCGCCTCCGGTCGGAATTTGGGCCGCGTTGAATGCAAATTTTCGGTTAAACCGCGCGGCAAGTGAGCAGTTTCGAAGGCGAGGCTGCCGAGTGAATTGTGCGTCGGTTGTGAACTCCGCGCTACACTGGGCGGCGGGGGGGGGGGGGGAGGCGTCGCCCGCCGCCCGTTTGACGGGGCCCGTTCTCCGCGCGTTTGGAGCTCGTTCGGTGGCAAAAATCCCGACTGTTCCCACCGCTCGCCGTTCGCGGATTCCGATTACGCGCTCCGATATTGGTTCTTATGCTATTCCGTGAATGCCCTTTTTTCCGTGCTGCCATTCATTTGCCTTACAAATCCTCATTCCGAATATGTAATGTGGTTGGAGCAGATTTTTTTATCTATATTGTTACTTGGAAACTAATATATTACTAATACATCCACGCAGAACGCATTGCTATAAATGATGTATAATATAGTTTCCTTTACAAAACTATAATTCACGTGGCACTGCGTTGGTTAATATTATTGCAAGCGGAGAGTTTATTCTGTTCCATTATTATGATTGCCTGTCCCGTCTCGTTGATTGACTCTACTCTATTCAAATTCTCATTATATTCTTCAATTCTATTGCCATTGAAATGCTCATTATATTTCTCGTTAGCTTTAGTTACGATGACACGTGACCACCCAGCGTCCCCGCCTATGATGTGAAAGCTTCATTGTAACATTATAAAGCATCATTAATTTACAAGGCCACAAGAAGAGTAGAATGTTCTACGAGCACCATAAATAAGGCGATAGGCGAACCGTTAGCCGCGTAGCTTTCGTAGTCACAAGCCCTCGCTCTCATCCTCTTTTAGATCGCGGGTAATAAATAACACTTGACGCTGAATGGCTATAGTTGGCGCAGGAACCACTACGCAGCTAGCGAGTAAGACAGCGTTAATAGACAGAGAAACGGAGGTAGAAACCACACAGGGGCTTGCATCCATCTTGGCGGCCGTCGTGTCCGGATTTGCATGGGCTCTCTGCAGGATTAATGATGGCGAAATGGAGCACCGTGAAGGACGTATCCTGGGCACGGCGGCGGCGGCGGCCGCCCCGGGCCAGGACGCGAGGGCGGATGGGCTGGCGCAACTCGGAGCGGTCGTGCTTAAGAGGAAGAAAATGATTTGGTTTTACATGAGAATGACGAGGGCATTGATGGACATTTTGATTTTGCTGAACAAGTGCCGCAGAACTCGGTTCTTATTATTTATATTATTACGAGTATTATTGATTTATACCTTAAATTATGTGTACAATCTTTCCAGGATGATCAAATTTCCTTTCGAGTGCAATTATATTGCACGATCTGTCTCATGCAAAGCACTTTGAACCGATAATATGTTGGGTTGCTATAGTAAATCAATTTCACTTTCTTTCACATTCAAATCGATAAATATTTCTAAGTTAAATACTTCAAAATTTGTGTGTTTAATGAAACCCAAGATGTAATTATGTCACTCATTATGGCTGCGCCCTCTTCTTACTTCAAAGCAATTGACTGCGAACCAGATGATAACTAATGGGGGACAGGTTATGCAAACAGGAAAAAGTAAAATATTTTTATTGGCTCGTAAGTTGTGTGCAATTATTAGTACTCGACAGTTCTTAAGCTCACTGGAACAAAAAGAATGGAAAGCATCGGGTAATTGCTTCAACTTGTGTAATAATTCATCAAATCACGTAATGACAATTTCTTCAAAGTCGTTCTAAGGTGAGTGCAGGTATTGCAGGCCGAATTACAGCAGGTAGGACAACATAGTGTGAGTTTTAGCCTGGGTGTTCCACAGGGTTCCAGCGGGGGTCGCGACCGAGCAGGAAGGAGGGCGCTTGTGAAGTAAACTAATGACCCAAACGTTTCGAATCCTCTTGCGAGAGCTTTTTAAAAGGGCCGGCCGTGTGTGCTTTCGGCCGGCGGGGAAGGGCGGGAGGGAGGGGCGGCGGCAGGGCAGGAGAGAGCGGGCCGGCGCGGCGCGCGACGGCCGCCGACCGAATGAATGGACGGGCATACGGTGCGTTAATGAATCAGCAAACAAAAATAATCCCGCGGCGGGCAAGATGGCGGCCTCCCGCGGTGTCGGGGGCGGAGGCGGCCACCTCCGCCCTGTTGCCGACAAAAGCAGGCCGCCTGCCGCCACGGCCCCCGCAGCCAGCCCCGCCGCCGCCGGCTCGTAACTTACAGCGCGCCGCCGCTGCCTCGTTGTTTTGTTTTCACCCCGTTGGGCGTATTCTCCCGGCAGTGCAGCGGTCTGGACGCGAATTTCACACCGCCAGTACTGATAACGCAACTTTGCCCTTCATTACTTTAACCCTCCCTGTTTAATATATTAATACTTTTTGACTTTTGAGAACATTTTTTTGCATTCCTGATTTATTATCGATTCATTAATTTAGTTTATCATTTCCTCATTAATTTAGTTTATCAGTGATAAATCGAAATCCTTTTTTGTAAAGCGTCTTTCTCCTTGTCACATTACATCGCAGTTTAGAAAGGCTCTAACGTAAATCTAACTGAGAGGTAACTTCAAGAAAATACATTAATTGCATGAACGTAAGGTGGAATGTAGATTTTTACCTACCATGAAGGTGCCAGAGACCATATTTGCTTCACCAATCACTGAATACAGCTTTAAATGGTTTGTCTTATAGTACAGCCATCTCTAGTCCATTCTTATCAGTTTCTTTACCTGATTTTTTATCTCTACTTACTTATTATTACATCCTTTCTATTTAGAATTATTCAGTCTCTATTATCAAATAAAAATGAAAAAACTTTAGGGTACTTTTGACATTGTTTACGCAACATATTTTTTAGCAGTTTGTCAGGACCATGTACGGCTAAAATAATGATGCGATTGCGCCCCCAAGGATTCTTTCCCTCAGCGCCCTTACAAAATAGGTCAACGACTCTAAATTCAACATTTCATCTCTAACGAAATCTTCGTATTTCCTTCGTTATTCATGGGTGCTTTTCAGTAAGTGGAATTTGTCGTTTTTGTTAGCGTTACTAATGAATGCCAACTCCGAAGAAAATCTATTAGTCTTTTTCCGTTCTTTCATGTTTTATTCGGCCACTGCCGGTCGTCAGGCTGGCCACAAATAAAGAGCAGAGAATGGGGTGGTTCTTGTGGCGCCACCTAACAACGTCCTAAACAAGGCCGGCGCCCTCTCCCCTTTTGCTTCTCCTTCTCAAGGGAAGCGGTGCGTGGCGCCCCAGTCGGTCGTGACCCGTTCGCGCGCGGGGGACTCGCAAAACAAAGAACCCGTTCACGTCGACCTCCATCCCTCGACAACCCCGCCACCTCCCGCCTCGCCCCGCCCCGCCTCGCCTCGCCTCTCGTGGCTCGGGCTCCGCGGGGGTCCGCCGCGATCTCCTGAATCTCGTTAGGCGCAACGCCGCAGCGTCGGGCGGCCGGCGCGGTACCCACCCGCACGTCACCGCCCCAGTCTCTCAGCGCTCGCCTTCCCCGCCGCCTCCCCACGTCGCGTCCCGCTCCAATTTACGCGCGCCCGTCCTCCTCCTCCTCCTCCGCACCCCCATGCGAGTTATTTGACGCGGCGTAACGGGTTGGTTTCCGCCCTAATTGAATTGGCCGCGGCAGTACGTCAGGCCACGGGGGGCCCCTTCATACATATAAAGATGGCGGCGCGCAGCCGTCGCGGGCGCTGGCGGGCGCGCCCCCGCGAACTCTCGTTTCCTAGGGTCGCGCCGCCGCCCCCCGCCCCCACCGATACCTCAGGCCGAGCGCGACTTGAGACGCGGGTGTTCCGCAAGGTCCTGCGAGCTGGCGCTCCCCCGCGGCCGTTAGAGCGCGAGAAAGGTGGCGGCGAAGGGCCAAGGGCCGAAATGGGGCCGTGAATGCGGGGGAGGGCTGTCTCGGATTTGTAGTTCGGAGGCGGAGGTTTTATGTTGGGGCCGCGCCGACGTCGATGGCTGTAGCTTCCACGAGGCAGCGCCCGCTGAGGGAAGCAGGCGCGGACGCTAGATCGGGAAAACTGTCGTCGTAGGCGCCGGAGAAATCCTTTGTTTATGGCGAGTTCGCAGGAAAACAAGGGAGGAAAAGTGGAGTGCTGTAGCAGTTTCGATGAAACTAACATTGATGAAAGAAGTTTGATGTAATTGGAATTCTACCGCCCGTACTCGTCAGATTAACGTATAGACTTTCGAAAGTGAGAATATACATCCGCAGTGTCAGCGTGAAAAGAATTTCGTTTCTTTAGAATAATATAATAAAAACACTGAATCTTGTCGCATGGTGTTGACAGGAGTTCCATGAAAAGGAGACGAGATTGAAACTATTGATTCGTTCGTGTCTAACTCTGAAAAAGTGATACCTGATTGTTTTCTTTGTCCTCATCTCCCAGCATTCCAGTTGAACTCGAAAAGTCAACCTACAATCTTTTTATTGCTTCTAGATTCAAACGCAAGCGCCCAACTTCCAATACAACTGGCCACGCTTTCAAATCACTGGGAGCAAGAAGGGACACACGTTTTGAATCGCGGGAAATGAAGGGAGAAAACCTTCCCCAAAAAAATCTGGAGGACGATGCAGATCCGTCCTTTGTGTCGCGCGAAACTTGGAGAAAAGGGAGAAGAGGAGAGCAGCAGGAACAGCAGCGACAAGTTTTTTATTCGGCAGGAGGCGAATTGGGCGGCGTCTGCTGGCGACGCGCGCCGACCCAACAGACAGCGAAGCCTCTGAACTTGCGACTCGCCAACGCGCGCCACATTCGACTTCTCGAACGCATCGATATTCTCGAGGCGGCGCGCCCTCTGACGAAAATAGCGTGACGCCGCCACCAAAGCCATCTCCATCGCCGCGGCCGACATCTTTGTCTCCGCCGATGCCGTTACCACCATCTCTGCCTCCTCCGCCGCTAGCACAGGGTGGATATAAAAAGTATTTCAGGGACGGGGAGGGACAATTTCAGTTCGGATACTCAGTTCCCGTAAATATTTTTGAGATATCGAAGAAAAAAGTTACAATCTTCATCACCACCGTCACCACCACCATCATCAATATTCTGTCCCAGCACCGTAACTGCCTCTGCAACCAACACCTCCACCTACACCAAGGTTCCAAGGAAGAGACCTCCCGCGATTAACATATGCTATTCGTATGTTACTTTATGAAATAGAAACTTTTTTGATATCCGTGGTATGCAAAAAAATCAGCTGTTTCGTGTATTAAAATATACTGAGCTATGTTATTGCAGTGTTCGTGAAGACTGTTTTGTTAAAATATTTAATTTATTTGCAGTGTTATACGACAGTGTTCTATTCTCCTCCGGAAATTGAGAGTACATTTTATAAAAGTTCTTGAAAAAGCGCATTGCAACAACAGAGTTCTTCTTCCTACATACAGAAGAAACACATTAAGTTAAATGTTCTGCGTGTACTGGTGGTGTTCGAAGACTTTCTTCCCATTCACTTTATAACACCGTCGCCTCACCGGCGCACTTCCTGAACCCCCACGCATCCTTTTGATCATCCCTTGAAGGCGCTGCCCCCCTCCGCCGATCGCCGTTTGGAAGCCGCGAGGCGAGGGGGGGGGGAGAAGCGAGGAGGCGCTGGCGTTGACGTAGAAAACGACGCGGGGAGGAGGGGGCAAATAGAGGAAGGTCGGGGGGGGGCCGGGAGGGAACGGGCATGGCGGATTCTCAAGGGAGCGAGGAGTGGAGAGCAGGGGGGGGTTGAAAAAAGGGAGGTGGACAGAGGCAGGGGGAGCGGGACGAGGGGGCATGGGAGGTGATGATGAAGGCGGCGCAAAGTTGTGTGGGAGGGAGAATGAATACGTGGAGACGACGTGGAGGCAACGTAGGAAGACGGAAGGTTGACACTAGTCGCAGAGGGAGCGTGCGTCAGGGGCGACAGATAGCAGTCTCGGCGCTTACGAGATGGACCAAGTCGAGCGGTAGGGGATGTTGGTGGGGGACGGAATGAACAGGGAACGTAGGTGTACGGGTCGCAGTGAAAGGTAGCAAGGGCAGTTGTGGACGTTTCGCGGGAAACACGAATGCTCCGAGAGAAGACGAGAGCGACGAACGGTGAGAGACGTCGCAGGTCGCGGGGGCAGATGCCCTGTGGCAACCCGTGGCGAGACGGCGGGCGGGCGGCGGGCGGGCGGCGGGCGGGCGGCGGGCGGGCGGCGGGCGGGCGGCGGGCGGGCGGCGGGCGGGCGGCGGGCGGGCGGCGGGCGGGCGGCTGTCGTCGGGCGGGCGGGCGAGCGGGCGGGCGGGCGGGCGGCGGGCGGGCGGCGCGGAAAAGGCGAGGGCGGCGTGGGCGGCAGCAGCGGGCGGCGCGAGCACGATAGCATTGACAGACGCCACCAGACCACAATGGGCGCGGGAGGGGGGACCTCGGGCGCAGACCTGGCATTGTGCCGACTTCAACAGACCAATTTAACCCTTTATGGGTCCCGCGCTCGCTCTCGCCCGCCCGGTCGCGACCGTCGCCGCCACGGGGGCGCCCGCGCCCTCGCCGGGGCTCCGGCCGCCGCCGCCGCCATTTGCGAAGTTTCCGCCAATTTCCTCGGCCGACGCTGTTTGTTTGGTTATTCATTGACATTAGCCCCGCCGCGCCGTGCCATGCCGCCTCCAGGTCCGTTCCGACCGCTGCGCCGTAACAATGGCGCTCGAGTGGGTTGGAGTGTCCCCTCGGAGGAACTGTGGCGGCGATATGGTACGTGATAGAAAGCACATCAAATTCTTTGTAAACAAGGAATTTATTAAATTGGAATTAGATCTTTTTTGATGTTTGGCCTGCAGATGGGGGTTCATTCTGACTTCTCATTTTTGGAAATGTAATCATTCGAGTAATTTTAATTCCACTTCAAATCGGAGAAAATCATTTCTATTTGAGTGTCCTTAAAATGATTCTCTTAAAATGATCTACTCTCGTGGTATCAAAGTATATTTTCGCATTTATTCACCTTAATACCAATCTAATTCGTACGTTGTACTGGAGCTTTCGTCTCGCAAGGCTAGATATATCATTTGATGTGTAACTAGTAGTGGTGAAATGAACGTAAATGGACCAATGATTGAATGAGAGGTGGAGGAAACGGGAGAACTCGGAGAAAGACTGCCTCAATCCTGCTCAGCCACAAACTACATGGCTTTACCGCGTTTCAACAGAGACGTAGTGCCCTGGCCACTGTACTAAGGGTAGGAAGGTGCCGAAGTCGGCGACGGCAGTGCGTGCAGAAGCCCTGGGGAGGCGGCAGGCGCGGTTGCGCTTGTGTTGCACCTCCCGGCGGGGAACAATGGCAGCGGCGCCGTCTCCGCTTGCCAATCGCCGACGCCGACGCCGTCGCGACGCCCTACGCGGCACCGGATTTCAAACCCTTCGACCCTCCCTCCCCCTCTCGCCTCGCTCCGACCGCTGGAGTCGACTCCGCTGCTCCCACGATCTTGGACGCAGACGGGGTTGTCTTGGACGCCCCATCGTCCTACCTCAGGTGCTGTATGTTACTGGGAGTGTGAAACATTTTCCGTGTGAGTGAAAGTAATATTCAATTCACGATCTCAATCACTGATTCGAGCTATTCCTACATAGTTTCGTATCAAACACGAGACGGATCCAGATAGGGGGAGAGAGAGATTATAGTTCGGACCATCACTCAAATATCATTTTCGAAATATTTAAAAATTGTTTAACAAGTAGCTGTTGAATAAAAATTGTTGCACAATAAAAATGACACTTTTTTTAAATTTGAATTTCTTCTTAAAATATCATCCGCTCAGTCATAGTAGAAATACTCCGTGGAAATGTGTTACAATCAATAAGTCACTGTTTTGAATAAATGTAGTAAAATCGCCCAAAAGTACGATGGGGTGTGGGATCCCTTGGGTCTGCCGCCAGTTCGACGCCCCGGCGCGGCGGAGGGCCGTGGTCTGTGCTCCGCGGAGCGCGGCGCGGCGCGGAGGCGGCGTGGGCGGGGGGAAGGCGGCGGGCGGGGACGGCGAGCGCGCAAAACCAGGGCAGAGTCGCCCGTCACGGCCTTCGCGCCTCCCTCGGTTTTGCCACGGCGACGCTGCCGACGCCGACGCTGCTGACGTCGCCCCCTCGCGCCAGGTCAGCGCTCCGGGCGTCACGACGCCGACTGTCTCAGGGGCGTCCTCGCCGGGGTCTCCGGAAGCGGCAACTCTCTTTCACGACCGGGAGCGAACGGGCGCTTCAATTCGGGCGGGTGTTTTCGTTTTTATTTATTCTTTTATTTCAGTACCTGTTCCTTGCGGCCGTACTTAGATGATTCAGCGGATGGAGGGATTATTTTCCTGAAGTGTTTTGATGGATGAAGGATATAGGCGCTGTGTAGGGAGACAAGGGAGACGGAAGATCCCTATGAACACCTGACGCGAACTTACTTTCCCCACCGCAAATTTCAGGTGGATCGACCGTCGTTTCAACCCAGGTATGGGTTGCAGTATCTGAATTTGTCAAGTAGTTTGTATCCGAAAGTAAACACTTTCAGAGTTGTGTGGTTCTAAAGGTTGAGCTAGATGCTACGCCAATGATGTAACGATAGGAACCAACTGATAATCTCATTGATCGTCTTAATGGTAATATGTAAAATAAACCAATCCAAATTCAGAACGAAATACATATTAGTGAACTGGTTATATTTCACAAGTTCGAGAATTATGAAATAGAAATAATTATCACGTTATTCGTAAATCGTGTTTTTGATAACGCAATACTTGACTTCTCAACTGTCACATTTAAACTTTTTTTATGATAATGTTTCCTAAAATTAAGAGCAACATGTTGTGCAGATCATATTGCGCGACTCAACTTTCAAAATTCTGTTCGTACGTTTCCTCTTTTGTTCGAGTATACTACACCGCAAGCGTGCGCTTCGCAAACATCCACAAGTGAAGACAATTCAATTCAATGCAATTCTGCCTTATTTTCCGTGGCGAGGTTCAGGCCATCTGACTTGCTCTTCTGCCTTCAAATTCCGCTACCCTCCTTTCATCGTCTACCAGAGCTTCTTTTAGGCTTGTCGATATCTTACATGCAGTAAAATCTACTTCATGGGACAGCCGGCATTACTTCCCCTCCGAAGGAAGGCGTACAAACTATTCTTTCGACCTAAAAAATTCACATTCGATGGGGTGTGAACAACATACGCTGACCTATAACTAACAACACAGCCTGTGGACCGGCCCAGTGGACCAGTCTGGATGGGAGACAATGGAGCGCGCTCGCCACGCGTCGCGCGCCCCGGCGGGCAGAGGGCGAGGCGGGGCGGCGCGCCGCGGCGCGTGGTGTCATTAGGGCCATACCTGCCCCGCGGATCAAGACGCGGCGATGAAAGAGTAATGCCCTTAGGCGGTCCGAGGCGGAGGCCGGGGCCAGAGGGGCCGGGCAAGGGCGAGGCCCAGGGTTTATGATCGGCGCGGCCTCGCAGCTATAAACCGCACGCGCGGGGGCGGCGTCCCACGGGGCGCGTTCGCCGCCGCGGCGGACACGTGTCGCGGGCGGCGACCCGCCTTCCCTCCGTCCCAGCTCACCCTGCATCGGCCCGCTCCCACCCAACCCGCTCCTCATTGCCTGTCCCGCCCCGCCCCTCTCTACCCGCTTCGCCCTGCCTGCGCCACCTCTCACCGCTCCCACCCCAATCCACTCCGTCCTGTTTTCTACTCGCCCGCCTCTACCCGCTCTGGCCTGCTCCGTCACGACTCACCCTGCCCCCCCCCTTTTTCCCCTTCCCCCCTCTTCCCGCTCTCCCCCCCCTGTGCTCCACCCCCCCCCCCTCTTCTGTCCTACTTCACCCCCTCTCCTCACCGCCCCGCGTGCGCTTTGTCTTTCTGTTTGCAGCGCATCTGTCCAGACGTCTTCTTTGCTGTTCTGGCCACATCTTTCCAAACTTCCCTTTCCTGCTCGTTCCTCTTCCTTCACCCGTTACTCTTGGCTTCTCCCTGCCTATATCTACTTGCTCTCTGCATGTCCCTCGTTGTACCTTCTTGCTCGTTCGTACCCTCTATGCCTTTCCTTCTCTGCCTACTCCATTATTCTTCTACCTGCACCAATCGTCTGAACCCTACCTTTCTGTCCCCATTCTTTTTTTGCTTCCGTTCCGTTACCAACATCTTCCCGCATTCCTTTCCCACATTTCAAACATCCCCATCCGGGAAACCCCTCCGTGGTATCACTCTGCTTCTCTCGCTATTCGTGAAATCATCTACTTCATTTCCTCATCCATACCGTACCGCGCCGACCCACCAGTCGATTGCTTTTCTGACATTTCCTACCCACGTCTTCTTTCCCATCCAACCTTCGGGTCTCTTTCTTTCCCTCTGCCTCCCATCAGCCCATCCCATCTCTCACCGCTGCTCAAGCACCCTCTCCCGTCTCTCTGACCACCCTCGTCTTTCTCGCATGAATGTGTAAAGGAGCGCGTCACACGTCGTACGAAGCGGGGCGGGGCGGGGCGGGGCGGTCGTGGCGGAGAGGGACGACGGCCGACGCTGACGTGGCGGTCGGCGGCGGACGTCGAATCTGATGGCGGCGGCGGCGGCGGTGGCGAATCTGGGGTCGCTCTCCGCCTGATGGCAGCGGCGGGGGCGGGGGCGGGGGCGAAGGCGTGATCTGGCCAAAGGGAGCGCTCTCGCACGATATCGCCCCGCGCCGTTTGCACGCCAGCATCGCCCGCCCGCCCCTGAGCACCGTCGTGGGGACGCTTCACCCGGGGACGGGGCAGGACGCGGGCCGTCCAAGGGCCGGGAAT
Source organism: Teleogryllus oceanicus (assembly GCA_964035755.1). Classification (NCBI taxonomy): domain Eukaryota; kingdom Metazoa; phylum Arthropoda; class Insecta; order Orthoptera; family Gryllidae; genus Teleogryllus; species Teleogryllus oceanicus. Next base: position 127,173,128 of record CAXIVR010000003.1, on the reverse strand, counting down.
GGCCCACGTGTGCGGGTTGCTCCGTGCGCCTGGAATTTTGCGCTCGGAGCGCAGCACTTCGGCGTAAGTCGGTGACTGGCAGCTGACACTGTTAAAGGATACTTCCAGGCATGAAATTAGCGAAACTATAAATATATTTTACGCGCCGCCTCGTAAATTCAGCCGTTAGGTGTAAACTGAAGTTTATTTCATTTTTTGGGTCTTAATGAATTCATCATTTTCGAAACGAATTTGGAAATTATATCGACAAGTTGCGTTTACAAGTTTAAAGTGTGGTTTAAGCTTAAAACGGACTTACGAGATCAGTTTCGGTATCTATTTACCCCTCAGATCGAGTCTTCAAGTTGTAACGTTTTGGTTAAAACATTTGAGGTTTCCCTGCGTTTTAATTTTCTCGAATTCTTCCTTTTTAATTATTGTTGAGAGACACGTTAAGTGTTTCCACTTCACCTCTTTTATTTTGTCAGGAATCCTTATTACATTTTCGCAAATGAATTGTAACCATTTGCTTATTAAGTTTCTCCGAAATTGCTCTTCAAAGAAACGTGATACTTCTTTGAAGTAAACCTAATATCGTTCTCTGATAAAACACCTCTGCATCTTAAAGTTCTCTTCAAAAAGGTGTCTACATCACTTATACTTGTCAAATCGGAACGGTGTCGCTGCGAAACTGGAAAGTAACCCGTTCTCGGCTGCTGCTAATTGAATTAACGACTCGACCTCGGCGATCCTAAAGTCCGCTCCGCCGCTTGTTATTATAGTCGCTTCCCCGAGTCGCTTGTACCCTCGCAGGCCATTATTCAAGCGTGACAGGCAAACGCTCCGGTTACGCTCTGCGACTACAGCCGCCTTCCTTCCCTCGGGCTTCGGAATTCGCCCGTTGTATTCTTTCCTCTGGCGTCGTTCCTTTGCTCCACCTCTCTTCTGTTTGATTGGCGCAATTCAATCGGCGTAGGAAAGGCTGCGGTTTGGTTTACTGTGAGTAAGAAAGGGCTCGCCCATTCAGATGATCCCGAAGACAATGTGTTGCTTCTCGCGTTGCACTACAATAGGCAATCCTTTACCTCGTTTTCTTTTGTGGCAATAATGGCTCGTGGCTGTGATGGTTAATTGAAACGTTGTCAAAGAACGAAAGGTGAATTCGAGAAACCGCCAATTCGCTTGTTCAAATTTGTATCGTTGTTGCTTTAGTACATAGAAAATTATCCTTCAATCCCACAGCTGGTAAAATCGATTATGTCATGAATGTTTCATCGCTTATCTTCGAAATCCATTGCTTGACCCTTTTGTAATGTTACAATCACAGATATTGTAAAAATATATTTCCAGTTTTTCTTTCTCTTTGGCTCTTTCTTTCTCCATCCCTTTCTCTGTGAATTTCTCAAGACACTTTCAATATCGAAATCTCATTCACCTCTCTAGTAGCCCACGGCCGCACGTACATCGCCATCTGCGATCGTTTGGCTACCAACTTCGCGTCAGTTCCACGCTCTCCGTGGGCACCGCGGCTGCAGACCGGGGTTCAGCGGACTCTCTCGGCGGCCCTCCGCTCCTTTTCCTTCGCATTTGAATAATGGTCTCGCGAACGCTGGAAACGCATGAAAAGCAGCACTGGACGACTTTCATTAAAAGATCGTTAGCCGTGGGTTTACTTGCCAGCATCGAACCATTATAGCGAAGCGGGGCCGCGGTGCCGCGCGGCGCGCGTCCGCTCCGTAATGAGAAGAGCCTCCGGCGGGAGCCCACCCCCCACCCCCTTCCCCCGCTCCTGCTCCTGGCGCCGCCTCCCACTTTGCTCCTGCCCCGCCCCCGCCTCCGCCTCAGCCCCCCCACCCCTGCCCTCGCCACGCCCTTGTCCCCGCCCCTGCCTGGTACTGGCTCCTTCTCCACCCACATCACCGCCCCTCCCCGCCAGTCGCGCCCCGCTCTGCCCGTCTCAGACTACGCCCACATCTCCTCTCACGCAGCCGTGTCTGTTCCCGCGCCGATCCTCAGGACCCTCGGCCCTGCCCAATGCTCCGCCTGTGCCGCTGCGTAGCTCTCGATCTCTCGGATCTTCCTAACTCGCCCCGGTCTCAACCTTACCCCACCTGCTGCCCCTCTCTCCGCCTCTTGTACCTCTCCTCCCACTGCTCCGCTTGCTCTGTTTTGTTGGGCTTTCTTCTCTCCTCATCTCCCCCTCTTTGCATATTACATCCGCGCATGTCTCTGCTCCCTTATCCAAAAACCGTTTCCACCTTTCTTTCCTAATTATGAATACTTTCTTAACCCAATTGCTCAATCAAGTCTTCCTAGTTGTTTGTCGCCAACTTGTCCTGTCTCCAGCTCATTCGTTTGCCGATTGCTCATGTCATGTGTTTAATTCCATATGAAATTGCACTCGTTTTGGCCGTACTCCTCGCTAACTTGTTACGCTCCTTAGGCGTTTATGTGTGCACCAAAAACCAAAGTGCCCATCGTCGAAATTCACTCGTTCGGTCGCTCTCCTTCCTTCAACCCTTTCCACCTCTCCTCAGCTGAGCTTGCTGCACGAATTGCACTCGCTTAATTTCTCTCTATTCCATTCGGACTCTAGTTGAGTTAATTCCATTAGCGCGCTGACGCTGCAACGATTTCGCGTAGAAATAGATAACGAAGCTGCGACTGATTAAATTATTTTTCGGGGAATTAAGTATTCTCTGAAGTGACTGAAACTGGGTGCGGTTACTCGGCGAAGTAGTAACGTGATATCGAAAGTATACCGTTTGTAATCCGTTTAGACTCCACTACATTTTCTGCTTTTTTTTAAATGTATCATCTTGATTATTTTTTTCGTTGCTTTTTGTCTTATTCTACTAAATGAAGTTTGAATTTCATATGAAAATGTGTGCCTCATTTTCCAAAAAAAGTTTATAAAGTGGTCAATAATTTGTTGGTAACTTACGAATCATTTTTACTATTGCGCACAGCAATAACAAAAAACTACGGCAATACTCTTCGTTCTGTTGAAAATAGTTCTTAGAGAGTCTTGAATTAATTCTCTTGATTTGTAGAATTCTGACATTTCATTGTCGATACATTCACATACATCTGCTTTAATAAGATCCGGATTTAATGAGATAAGTATCCGGAAGAAGATAAAGATTATCTTCTCTTCTAGAAATTATTAGTTCGCCTTTACTGGTTTATTTTTATTCGCAAGATGCAGAATCTTTCGAACTACACCCAAAGAGCCGGAATGATGTCACCGGCCTGGCAGTGGAAGCGCAGCGCGGTGTGCCTCAAGGTTCCCTTTTCGGGCCTGGATGTCCCGGGGCGCTCGCGTCCTCCTCGCCTCGCCCCGCACGCGCCATCCGCCCTGGGCGCGTCGCAGGGGTGATTTGGGGCCGTGCCAGGGGTGCGCGCCCCTCCGGCGGTAGCGGGGCGGTGCCAGGCCCCGCCTGGCACCGCTGCCCGTCGCCCATCCGTCTCCAGGTGTCCGATCCTGCACACGCGGCGCGGCGGCCCAGGCCACGTGTCATCGCCGTCGCCTTCATCCCCACCTCAGCCACGCCCCCCCCCCGCGTCGCCTCTCGGTCGCCCTACGGAAGCAATTCTTCAGACCGCGAAGGAAGAATTGTATTGGTTGAAGTGGAGGATATTCTTAAAACATGTGGAATAATAGAATTTGGGTCATGGATTCTCGATCCTGAAAGGTCGAGCTGCATGGCAAATGCCAGTTCGAATTCATTCAGCGAGGGGGATGCGTATGTGCGCAAAGCAAAGGTTTCGCACGTTTCCTTGAGCCCAGGCATCCCTACCCCCACTCCTTTACTAACATGAGTTGAATTCAGAATAAATGATAGCAACAAGCTTTGTTGACAAACTGATAACCAGAAATGTTTGTTCCCGAGTAATAGAAATTATTTTGTATCGGAAAACGAGCTACAGATTTCTTATTATAGTCCCGTCAACAATAATAAAATCCCCCACTCCCCACGCATCTAGCGAAATGAGGGCTCAAGAAAACGTGCGAGGATAACGCATGTAATCATTCAAAAGATTATTTGAAATTGTAAGGAAACTTGAACTGAAATGAAGTTATATAACTGTCGCCCTTCATGGGCTCAAGCAATACACATAGCCGGGAGTATAGCCCCATCATCACATTTAATGGAATTAATTGCTCTTTATAATCACAGTGCCAAAACACATGGTGTAGACTTTCATGAACTGCTTTCATAGATAATTTGCTACACTGTAGCACTGACGTTGAAAACCTTCTTGTGAATGATTTTCCAGAGAGATGCTTCAAGGGAATGAGTGATAGATGAATACCTTGAGCAATTAATGTACAAAAAAATCATAGTTTATGAAAATATTCAAAATATACTTCTTAATAACAGTTTCATTAAATGCTGCCTCATAGCAAAAAGTCTCCATTATCTTGCTGCAAAGTATTCCCTGTATTTTAGTGTTTTCATTCAAAATGTTTATATACTTCTCAATGAATTTGTTTTATTAATCTGTAATTCAATTTTGTTTTGTTTCACAGAGAATTGAGTGGTATTCATCCCCTGCCCATCGGGAATTATGCTATCTGAAAGGAAAATCTGAAGTAAGTGGTACTGATTGTTCTTTATAACTCAGAAGATCTTAGTTTTAATATATAGGAACATGACATTTTAGTATATTTAAAAAAGTTTATTGATAAAATAATTTTACTGACAAAAGATGATAACAATGAATATACTTTTAAAAAAATTAAAATTCAATATACATTTTTAGGATGACTGCCAAAACTATATTCGAGTTTTGGCTAAAATTGCAGACAACAAACTCCTTATATGTGGAACCAATGCATATAAGCCACTATGCAGAAACTACTTATTGAAGGTTAGTAGAAGAAAAAAAAAGTGCATCTTGTTTGCATTTTGTTGTTTTATTATTTTATTTCATTATTTTTTTTATTCAAATACTACTTTTTTTTTAGAATGGTGATTACGTGTTTGAAAAGGAGTATGAAGGACGTGGCTTATGCCCTTTTGATCCAGACCACAACAGCACGGCCATTTATAGTGGTAATGTATTAACATACTTATCTTAAAATGTTCTCTTTTTTAACTAGCTCCAATTTTCAAATTTATTTTTGAAAGTAACTTTATACATTTGTGTTTGAAGCCCTACACACACTCACACACACACACACACACCACCACCAAAAAAAATTGTATGTAACCCAAAAAACCCTTTTATCTTTCACAAATACTGCTTGCATTTTGTGAATACCATTTTCATGATGTTTTGTTCTTTTAGGTGGACAGTTATATTCAGCCACAGTGGCTGATTTCTCAGGAACAGACCCACTTATTTACAGAGAACCTCTAAGAACAGAAAGATCCGATCTCAAACAACTTAATGGTCAGTCTCTCTCTCTGTGGCTGTATTATCCTAGATTTCATTCTTTTCTATTTAATAAACTTTTATTTTATTTCGTTTTACATTATTTGAGGAATAATTCAATGTTGATTTTCTTTCCAACTAGCTCCCAACTTTGTGAGTACAATGGAATATGATGATTTCATATTCTTCTTCTTTCGAGAAACTGCTGTGGAATATATTAATTGTGGCAAAGTGAGTAATAAAAACTTTAATTTTAGAATTTAAGCTTTATGTATAACTATTTATTGCATCATCATAAATAAGATTGTAGAATAGCTAGATTGAAAATCATTTGTTTTGATTTATAGACTGTTTATTCTCGAGTGGCCAGAGTATGTAAACACGACAAAGGAGGACCTCATCAATTTGGAGACAGGTGGACTTCTTTTCTGAAGTCTCGGTTGAATTGTTCCGTCCCTGGGGATTATCCATTTTATTTTAATGAAATACGTAAGTTTTAAGTGCTATTATCCTAAATTTTGTAATCAGTAGATGTAAAAGAATGTATGTTTCATTTGATGTGTTTTTTCAGAATCTACAAGTGAAATAATAGAAGGCACTTATGGAGACCAAGTTCAGAAATTAATATATGGTGTTTTTACAACTCCTGTGAATTCAATTGGTGGTTCAGCTGTATGTGCATTCAGTATAAGGTCTATTCTAGAAACATTTGAAGGTCCGTTCAAAGAACAAGAAACAATGAATTCTAATTGGCTGGCTGTGCAAAGCATGAAGGTCCCTGAGCCCAGACCTGGTCAATGTGTAAATGACAGCCGCACATTGCCTGATGTGTCAGTGAATTTTGTTAAATCACACACATTAATGGATGAAGCTGTACCTGCTTTCTTTGCACGTCCTATAATGATTAGGATCAGCCTTCAGTAAGTTTTGCATTTCCTACATAGATTCAGTGTATTAATTCCTATATAAAAGTATTCTTTAAGTAATTCTAATAAATGCTTGCAGATACAGATTCACAAAGATTGCTGTGGATCAACAAGTACGAACTCCTGATGGAAAATCCTATGATGTCCTCTTCATTGGAACAGGTAAGAAGTGTTATGACTCGCTTCATTCTAAACACGTGTTTTGTTGATTTACATATATATATATTAATTATAATATATACATATATTAATTCAATGTTACATTATTTTCTCACAATGTCTATTTTTCCAGATGATGGAAAAGTCATCAAAGCATTGAATGCTGATTCATTTGATTCTGATAAAACCGTGAATAGTGTTGTTGTGGAAGAACTTCAGGTGCTTCCTCCTGGAGTACCTGTTACAAATTTGTATGTCGTTCGTATGGATGGTGATGACAGTAAATTGGTTGTGGTATCTGATGATGAAATACAGGCCATCAAACTGCATCGATGCAACTCTGATAAAATTACTAATTGCCGGTGAGTTTAATTTTAAGTACCATTTGACAAGTATAATTTCAGCATCAATTCTCAATATTTTGGAGACATACAACAGAATATAAATAACTTTTCACTTAGTCTTTGAATATATAAAATTTTAAGTTATTTGTCCAATGACAATATTATTCTTTCCATATTAAATTTTTTATTACTTTGGTATCTGTAATCAAATGCCAGGAAAATGGTTTAATTTGTTTATAAAAAATAATTTTTTGTTTGGTTTGTTTCATTATTCATAACACATTGCAAAGGTTCGTGAGGTTATTCAGTGCATTATAAAAATTCATTAAAGTATTTTAATTACCGAAAAGAAATGTGGAAAAATTATTTTGATATGGAATTTGTTTCTTTTTTCAGAGAGTGTGTAGCTCTTCAGGATCCTTATTGTGCTTGGGACAACACTGAACAAAGATGCACTGCTGTGGGATCACCAGATTGGAGTGCTGGCAAAAGGCGATTCATTCAGAATATCACCAAGGGAGAACATAAAGCTTGTGGCCGTCCAGTTGCAGGTAGGGGCAATAATTGTAATTTCTGAATGATGTAGATAATCCTGTAAGTACTGCAAAGAATAATATTGAATGTGAAGACGCAAGTGAAAGAAATCATAGAATTTCACTCAGTGTGGTAAGTTATGCTTCATCTGATGCAAAAGATTCTCTTCAATATTGCATTTTTGGAGCCTTATTTATATTAATGTGAACTGCTTTGTTATGGCTTATCATTTCAATATAATTTTAATGATGAAGAGTCATTAAAGTAGTTTAAAATGTGAAGTACATCCTTAAGTCTATTAAATTAGTGTTAAATTGCAGGCTGTAGTGGCTAAGCATAGTGTACTTTGAATAGTAGATTAAGTAAGGTATTTGCCAGTTTATTTCAATACAGGTAATGTGCATGAAATAGTTATAGCTGTAATCTGATGGAAAAAGTTTATTATCATTTTACTATTATGAAGTAATATTAGAATCTTGAAAATGAAATTCAATATGGATATGAGATGAATTTTGGTTAGCTCAAGAAATTAGGAAAAAGAGACTATTTTCTAAAATAAGTGATATATACTCTCCCAGTTAACTGACATACTTGTCAGTAACAAGAATTTTCCTTTTTAAAATGCAAAATATTATTTCACAATAAATTTTTCTACATACTTTGAACATACTGCAGTGAATGCAGCTTAAAATTTTTGCATGTTATCAGTAGATAGCAACAAATAGTGCCTTGCTTTGTGCATATATTTTTCAAGCTTTGCAACCCAAATCTTCCTTACAGAGGAGGTAGTGCCCGCTGTCCCGAGCCAGCAGACTACAAAAGCAAATGGTAAGTTCACAAATTTATCAGAATATAATATTTTTGTTATGGTCTTAATTATTGTTAGTATCTCAGGAAGTAAAAGATTGTTAGAAGGCATGGGAATGCATGAGTACAGTATTGTTCTGCATATGCATAGTAATGAATTATGCATTGCGATTTGCTGATTAAAGTCTCCAGTAATGCTTTTGGAGAATTATGCATCTTAAAAAGTAGCATGTAAAGAAAACCTAGACCAGTATGAGTAGAAATATATTACTCTTAAAGTTTCTTATTTATCTTTTGACTGTTTTCTAAGTTTGTGTTTCTAATTTTGGCAACATTTTAAGTGAGAAGTATAGATAAACATTGTTGTTTACATTCATTTTCGTTCCAAGTGATGGTTAAAAAATCAAATGCTTATTAGACTCATATTTTAGCATTTAAAACTTTTCCATGTCTTTTATTGTGTGTATATGTATGTACAACCACAAATAATATTGTGACTCCTGATGAATGTCATAATTTGAATCAATTTTGGTTGTCATGACATTGATGTTTTTCACTGATGGCACTTTCTGAAGGTTACCTGTCATATTTTGAATGCTCTCATTGTATGCACAGATATTTTTATTCATAGAATTTGTAATCACATTACAGGCATGCTGAAAACAGTGACCTGTGTATGTTTCAATTACCTTTTCCCTTTTTAATTTATAAGTCAAAGTTGTGAACCAGTTGATTAGCCAGAATGAGAAAGAGGGTGGGAAATAAATTATTATCACTTATTAATAAATGTTTATTTTTAGTTGTCCTTTACTTTTCTTTCATTTATGTAGAAAATTTGATTTTGAAGAAGTTCATCCTCCATACTTCAGTATCACATCTGTAAACATCCAACACATGTGAAAATCTCCTTTAAGATGATGCAACAATATTGTTCAATTTGTTTGGTTGTAACCATCGTTAAAGATAATCACTTTAAACATTAAATAGTGTTGTTGTTACAACATTAATGTTCTGTCTTTCATTCATGCACTAGATGAGGAAGTTGCCACAGCAACTTGTCCTCCATGCTCGTGTGTGTGTCCCTCGCCCAGCAGTAGCTCCGAGGCCATGGTGGCTACCGGTCAGTGTATGATAACGGTTTAATTGCTCACTAACTTGCATTTGCTTCAGCAGGTGACCGGGTTTATGCAGGGAAATAACCGACTGTTTGATTTATCATGTTAGGATTTTCATGGTGAAATGGTTATCATACTATTCTTTAAACATATATATATTACTCATAATGTTTTGCCTACATGGGATTTATCACATATTCATTTATTCATCCATTCAATCAGTCAGTCATTCAATCATTCTCAAGCAACTATAAGCTTCCTACCCAATAAAAAATACTCCTTTTGTTCTTGTTTGAAGAATATCATCTATTTTGAAAGTTAATTTCCTTAAAAAAATTTTAAACCATGACTACCTAATTTGATCTCATGAAAAAACAAAACAATTAACATAATTATTTTCAATGACTCATAAAATTGTGAAAATAAGTCATTTTATTTAAGACCGGAAATCCTAACCACAACCACTCTGTTCCTTCAGCCTCCTTTCTGCCCTGGAACGGGATCTGCCAGCCATGATTCTTTCTAATAATTAACTAACACTCCCTCTTAATTATTTTTATTTTGCATTTTATTAATCCTTGGTAAAAGCATGCAGTAGACATCTCTTTCTCATTCTTTAAATCTTTCTTTCATAAGTGTAACCTGGTATTTCCTGAGGTTGAGTATGTTATTAATGGTTAGAACTGTCCAGGGTGAAAAATTATAATCGCATGGATAGAGGATTTTCAGCATTTATAATTGTACTTTTCAAAAATGAATGTTTATAATGTATGTGTTTGTATTTCAAATCTGTTATTTGAAATTTCTTCATATTATGTAAAGTTTGAAAGGTTTCCAAATTCTGTTTCTTTTTTCTGATATTTAAAAAGTGGCTCTTTGAACATTCTAAGAATATTTTGTAAGTAGCCTAAGTATTTGGATTTCACTGAAATTAGACACTGGCCTTTTGATCTATATTCTCCATTTCTGATGCATGATGTGTTTGTAATTTTCTAACTCTCAAGTTTCAAAGGATGAAAATCAGTTTAACAATTAAAGGTTGCCTTCTTGGTGTAAGATTAATTGCTTCTAGGCTACTTACTTGTACTGCTCTACTAACAAAGTATTTCCCAATCAAGTTAATTGGCTCAAACATTATAGATTGGTTAATGATGGGATTACTGGTCTACTATAATATTTTTAAATGAAAATATATTCCCATTTTCAAAATTTTTAATTTTCATTTTAAAGTTTTTTATTTTTTTGTTTTTTAAATAAGAAGACCAGTGTCTCATTCTTAACAGCTTGTTTGTTAACCTACGTGTTGACATCTGGCAGGCGATCCCGTTCAATCAAACCATCCGGGCAGCGAAATCGAACCAGACATTGACAACAATGAAATTGTGATCGAGGTGGATGAAAGCAACGTGATCCCTAACACATTGGCAGAAATTAATCATGCAGGTAAGGTTATTGTGGATTGTCATGGAACTTCACATCGATGGTCGATGTTTCTGTACTTTGGTTTTTTCTTTGTTTTGATTGAAATCACTTGTCACATCTTAATGTTCACTAAATTAAATGAATTCACATCCTGCCAAAGAAATCCCTTCACTGAACATCATTGGCAATGTGCATGGCACATGTTCATCTACACACTTTTTTTTTTTTTTTTTTTCCTTTTTATTCCAGCACTCCTTGAGTTGTGTTTTCTTTATTTTAATAATTTTTTTCTTTAGAATGTGGTGAATATTTGTAAGAAACCCAACATTTTACAATTTATTCCATTGTCCATTCTTTATTTTAATTCAAGTCTAGCACATCATTTGAATGCATCCTAGCTGTGGCCATCCAGCAATGAATGTGTTAATTTTTGGAAGTAGCAGAAAGTATGCATGAAAATATAGTTTGGAAATGGAAAATATGCAAATGTTGTTATGTTACAGGTGCGAAGCTTCCATCATCTCAAGAAAAATTGCCTATCTACACTGCTGAAACACTGAGTATTGCTGTTGCTACTTCATGCCTTGCTGCTCTGGCGGTTGGATTTGTTTCTGGATTTCTTTTTTCTCGGCGTTGTAGAGGGGAAGATTACAGTGATATGCCCTTTCCAGATCAGCGACATCAACTCAACAGGTAATATTACACACTAACCTAATTTCTCTTACTTACACACTAACATCTTCTTTACTAACACCTCTTACATTTCACTCAATTTTCTTTGCAGACTATTGAAATAATGAATGGATCCGTTTGCAAAAGCTTTGATGATGGAGTGTAATTAAGATGTGAGTAGGAAGGTGAAAAATGAGATACCACAGCTAAATGCTGGAGAAGAATGACATAATTGTAAACATAAACAAAATGTAAAACATGGAGTATGTACACTCCCTCTCCCTGTGCATGTGGTTTCAAAATTGTGTGTTTATTCAGCACATGTCATTCATCTAATGCACACAAGCTGTGGAAAATGGCTTATCTCACCTTGCTCTCCATATCTTTACTGAACACTGCCCTTGTTAGAGCTGTTGTATGTCATAATTCACTGCAATTTTAAGATAAGGTTATGAATTTGAAACAAACACTGAACAAAAATGTATTCATCATGCCATGTGATGCAAAACATTGTTGTTGAGTGTTGTTATAGTTTATGAAGAGGGTGGAACATGCACTGGGGTGAATTGTAACTTGACACAAATTCCTAAAATGTTTGAGAGATGTATGCAATTCTTGTGGGGCTTTATTCTGCTACCACCTTCAGTTAATGTGCTGCTTTCAGCCCTTCCCCAATACGGAGACCTTACAGATGAGACTAAGAGGCACAGGAAGAGGAAGGAGTGAATGATTACTCAGAAAGATGGACATGGACTGTAATCAGCGTGCAACATGTAAGGTGATCCTAATGCAAACAATAGGCCCAGAACCAATTGTATTATAGCTACTGGCTGCAACACAAGAGGAATCCTCCTTTGCTACAGTCAATTACATTTGAATGCCTTCTTTTTAAAAAAAAGAGAGATTAAATAATTTTGTAGTGTAGTATTTCTGTTTCTTAAATTTTCTATTTTGAATATGATGGAATGGGATTTAGCCAGAAGTAAATCTGGATGTTTGTAGATGAAATCATTTTACAGTTTTTCTTTAGCTTGCTTCTGAGTAAATGACTTTCTCTATGTTCAATATTACTGCACCTTTTGTAAACCACCCCAGTGCACTGTTCATCCTAAAATTTGTGTGACTTAATGTGTATTCCTGCTTGATAGTTAAATTGCTGTGAAGTTATGATGATTCTCCTGTAATTTTTTTCTGTAAATGATTATTAAATATTGCTTCCATGCAAAGATGTTTGTTGACATTAAATGTACAAATTTGATGATGTTTGATATTTTGAAGAAACAAGATGTAACTACTTTTTCAACACTTTCCTGTATTGTACACATATTTAGGAATCTGAAACATGCAATGGGATATTGTATAAAAACAAATATCAGCAGCCTTCATTTCTTGATGACGTACTTTGTTAAGAATGTTACTACTACATTTCTTTAGTGTGACATTATAGTCACTTAATAGTCTGATATGCAATCTTTTAGAATTTCTTTTTCAATATGTTTTAGTTCTAAATTAATCTGTTTTACTTGAATAATTTTACATCCTTTACATTCTTATTTTTGTTGTTGTGATGGTTGTTGTTTTTCTTACAATTATGTACCCTCTTACAATTATGCATCATTTAATCTTTCTTACTTTTAAGTTAATTATTCCATTGCTAATAGTTGTTCTTGTTATTACAGGCTGACGGAAAGCAGTTTAAATGCAGATGCAGCATATCTTCCTCCCTGTGCAAACAATAAGGCAGCTATTAATCTTGTGCTCAATGTTCCACCAAAGAATGCAAACGGAAAAAATGCAAATTCCTCCGCCGAGAACAAACCCATCCAGAAGGTTAAGAAGACTTACATTTAGCAGAAAACCTTAATATCTGTATTAATGCAGACACATGTGAGTCGGTTTACAAAAACTCTGCTGAGGAATGTGTTGAGAAAAGTAAAGAAGATGTGAAGTGTCTAATGAACAATTAAGAAACAGACTTAGTTGAAGTTTGAATATACTTTGCAGTGATTAGTGATTCTGTGATCAATTGATGGTTTTGTAGTGATGACATTTTTGGCATTAGATCAAATGCCTTGTGGAACACAAGTTCTTATTGTGAAGCTTACAACATCTTTCTTCAAAGACAAGTGTACAAGAAGAATAAAAAGAAGGTTTCCACAAGGAATGAATTATTTTTACAAGCTAACATTCTTCGCCTTATCATGGAGCATAAATGTTGCTTTCCAAGATGAAGAATCTTGCTTGTGTAGGAAGATCTATCATGCCGTTAATAAAGCTGACAAAAGTATATGTACAATAAGAGAAAAATGAGTAGAATGTTTACCTGACATACTACATAGTTAGGTGAAAAAGTTGTGACATGAACTATTACGTTGCCAATAAAAAAGTATAAGTGCACGAAAGTGAGTGGTGAAAGAGAGAGACTCATTGAATATTTCAGCGAGAGTAAGCAGTCGGACATATAAATATCAACACAAGTTAACAATTTAGGATGCACATGAATAAAAAAAAAAGGGCTCATGCCTTACGCTAGAAAAGTGTGGTAGCATGATTCTTAAACATAATTGAAATACTGTTTTCGTAAGAACTGTAAGCATTTTGTGGTGTTGCTTGTTTTATATTGCCGACTGTAAATAGCAAATTAAATATTTGTCAACCCACCCAAACTTCCAGTATTGTTTTATGTGCAGATAGTTTTATCCGGCCTGTACAAATTAGAGCTAAGTTTCCCATTACGTACAGTTCTTTATGTATGTTATTTAGGTATTCACCTCAATGCTACATTATAAATATAAAAAGACTGAAGGGCTGAAAGATATTATTTGTATATAATTCATTGTATATAGTTACGTAAAGCACTGTTAATAAACATTAAATAAATTTTCATTATATTAAATATGTCAGTGTAGCAAGAGTGCTCTTCAATTTCCCAAGAAAATAAAGAAGTGTTGTTTCTCCAAAACTGAGTGTGCTTGGAAGAGCAAGTGAAGAGGACCACATAAATGTTTCCTATGCTATTAAACTGTAAAAAAATTATTTCTATAGATTTGTATCTCTTTTTGGTTTAGTCATGTTACAAGATTCTAATAGTGTCATCCAAATAGAAAAATGATTTTTGTGAATGTTCTTGCACCATAATAGCTTTTTCTGCTGACTACTGTGAAAATTTGGAGAAGAGGACATTCACAGTTCCTCAGTGAAGAGAACTCTTTTTGAAGCACATTATCTTTGCTGCCTGTTACTTGATCCCAAGACAAAGATATGCAAAAATGTTATTATGCTCTTAGTCCTCATGACAAGAAAAAAATAAATGTAATCATATTTTATAGTTGTCAATTACATGGTCTGTTTTTAATCAATAAACTGGATTTTATTTGAAGATGTTAAGATTAAATTTGTTAATACTCTTTCACGAATTACGGAAGTTTTGTTGAGATTAAAACAAGCCTGTGAGTCTTTGAGAACTGGAAGTTCTTTGAAAATAAGTGTCTTATCTTATTGAACGCAAATTGATGGGTTGGTAGGCATAAAAGGTGTAGCTGGTAAAATCACTATAGATACAAGAAATAAACACTGTATCTGGATACAAATATACTGTACTGTAACATAAAAGTATCTACATGCATATTCTTTATCTGTGTCTGTTATAGAGTATTCAGATACTTTTACAATTACATTTCTTATATAAGCATTTGTTTATTTATTATTTTTGACCCTGATTTTCCATTATGGCTACCCCTTGTAAATGGTGCAATGTATGATCAAATTATTGCATAAACATTTTTATTCTGAGGTAGCTTTCCTCATTTTTCCTTTACCAATCATTACTATAAGTCCTGAAGAAATTAAAAATAAATGGTGTGCTTTTCTTCTTCGGATTTCAGTAATTTACTAAATATGAAAGGTTCATTTCATAATTCATATTTTAAACTTTTATTTACAGCAGAATATGAATGTTAGACGTTTTTAAAGGACCACTCTTGAAAATAAGCATATGCTCAATATTTTTATTTCAAAGTAACTTGTACAATTGCCTCAAGAAAATTTTCTAAAATAAAATGACTTGCATTGTGGGTCATTATCTGATGTCTTAATTACTAAACATGGTTGTTCTATAAGGAGGTCATAAATTTGAACCACAGTTATTACAACACAGAGTGCAATCAACTATTCAAGAACCTGATCATTCCTAAACACTTTTCCTTTAACTCCAATACAGAATAAACAGAACAAAATAAACAGAACTCCGTTACAAAATAAAAAATAATATTTTTCTATCAATGTTAAAATAAATTTATCTATTTATAATTTTCAACTACTATAGTAAGAACAAATTGAGAATGTTGTTGTAGCAATCCTCAAAACATTCCTTGAATCCTGGAAAATAAAATTAGGGAGAATACTTGTAAAGAAAAACTACAATATCAAAAGTGTGAAAATTCTGAAATACTGATCAAAACTAGCTTGAAAATAATGTCTACTCTCTTTGCTCTCTTTGTTGTGAGAAGTTTGAGAAAATTCCCATGAGCCAATTGCAGATGCTTGCAAAATTCCTGGAAGATTCTAATACAGTGAAAGATTATTGGGACAAGTGATTCCTAAAGCAACCATTAAGTTGGGGCTCCTCAAATTTCAATCCTATAAGAGTCTGTAGGAAAGCACTTATTTTCTGAAAAGAAATTCTAAACATTAGGTAGTTATGAAACTATTTCAATTTACTTAAATTATTGTATATTGAAAAGTTTTTTATTAAAGTTACAATTGTAAAAAAACTTTGATCTAAGGAAGTAAAAGACCACCTTAGAGTTAGGGGCTAGCATGGCTTGGTACGCTCTGGAGGTTCAGCATCCCTGGTGATCCTGGGAAATTTGAACCTTAGGATCAGATCTGAAGTAGGGTGCACTATTGAGGAGCCTATCAGCCTCGTGAGTGCAAATTTAGGAGCTATCTAAATGTGCAGCCATCATCGGTCTAGTAAATTGAGATAGGGGTTAATGGGAGATGTTGCACTGACAAGCCCCTCTTGTAAAACAGATGGGGCAACCCACATGATCAACCTTGACTCTTCATGAATTGTCAGGCCAAAGATGATGAAGGAAGTGAAAATATACACAATGCAATAATACTAACACAAAATACAATACATAATGTATGGAAAGCTATTGGACTGAAAACAGGTACAACTCTTTAAGTTATTCTATTAAAGATTTATTCAATTACAATTGTAGGACACCTGGTGCCAGTAAAAAGTGCCTTGAATTTATTGTGTTTTTTCTAAATATTAATGTATAATTTTTTAAGTTAAAATGTTTTTCTGAATTTTTGAAACTAAAAAAGCACAAATATTTCTGTTCAAAGAAAAACATTGAAATTTTTGCAACATCCCTTAGAACAGTAGAAGTTGATGAAAAAACAACAGGAAAGTTTAAATTTAAAATTATTTTGAAAAGTGCCTAACCTTGCCTAAAACCAGTTTTCAGTGCAAAAATCATTAGTTTTGTAATTTTTGAATCATTATACTGAAAAAGTTGATTGATATGATGACAGGACTATGTTTTGACATTTGTAAGATCAATAAACTAGAGTCTGAAAATAATAAAATATTTCTTGAGTCGGCTAGAATGGATAACATTCAATGTTTTGTCAAGAAGTTACATGATGTCGTAGGCTTCTGCGGCCAGTCATGGTCTGGGCTGTCTGGGCTAGCTTTCAAGGGTTCCATTCAGTTTCAGAAACTTTTTTCATTTTTGTCTCAGGCTATCAGGTTCTTTTCTTCCCATAGGTCTTGAATCTCTTGAGATTCTAACTATTCTTTCTTCTTGCATCCTATTAATTTGCTGATTCCATTTCCTCTAACATATGTTGCTCCATTTGGTGATGGAGATAATCTCAGCCTATCACAACCTGACCCGACCCTGCCTAATTGGCCAGTCACCTATCCAATCACATCCTGGCTCATCTAGAACATATATACCAGAACACCCAACATCCTGACGCGCAACAGCCCTGAAGAAGACCAAGATATGTTGGGCGAAATGTCGTCACCTCAGCCTTCGATGCGGCATCACCCGGAAAGCCCAGACAAGGACAGGGAGTTGTAAATAGAATATTTTAACTTGAATAATATCCCAATAAGAAGTGGAATATAATCTACTATCTACAGTATGCAAATTTATTAAAAATATGTCTGTAATAAATATGCAGACATTTTATTGAGCTTCCCTTTTGCTAGTTGTATTAGGAGGTATTATTTCTTGCTACTTTGTTAGCAAAGCCTTAAAATCGAGTCTGTATATCATTAACAAGAAATAAGTTTTCTATTACTAGGGAGTGAAAATTTCTAGTTTTTGAATTATGCCAACCACCCTTTGTTGATTCATTATTCAACTGTGTATTGACATGATTAATTATAACATAATTATAATATTCATGTTAACAGAACTCTTAACATAAGTCAGAGTGCCAAACTGCAGTTTTCCGGCAGCATGGCTTCCTCTAATTCTTCCTCCTAATAGGCCAAGGGTTCCATTCAGTTTCAGAAACGTTTTCCATCTTTGCCTCAGGCTATCAGGTTCTCTTTTTTCCATAGGTCTTGTATCTCTCAAGATTCTAACTATTCTTTCTTCTAGCATCCTATTAATTTGCTGATTCCATTTCCTCCGACATTGTGTCATCCATTTGGTGATGGAGATAACATTATATTTTTTTCTAATATCCTCATTTTTCCCACTATTTAAGTATGTTTTATTGTCTACTTTCCTGAGTACATGCATCTCTTAAATGTTGCATCCTTTTAGTTTTGCTTTGTGTCTCTAATGTGTACCCTAGTTTTGATCTCACTACTGATTTTTATATTCTTACTTTTGTGTCTCAGATATACCTCCCATAAATAGCCAGAAATTCTATTTCCTTTTATTATTTGTTCATTTACTTCTTTATTAATCATTCCTGAACTTGTGATCATAGGTATCTCAGTTCTAACTCTTGCGTTATTGGAAAAGTTCCTATTATTGATTATTTCTATTTCTATACCTCTAATTTATAGCAAATAGAATCTTTTACAATTGTAATACTTTTGGTTTTATTAATGGCATGTCAGATTTTAATACCTGCCAATTTTACTAAATTCATAAACCAACTGCTATAGGTCATCTTCGTTTCCAGCTGCTTCTACTGTATCATCTGCATAACAGCGTATGTTAAAATTATATTTCCCCATTCTGTATTCTATTATTGTGTTAAGTTGGCAAATGATTTTATTGACTATTAGATTAAAAAATAGAGGGAATCACCCTACCTATTTCTGATGATATTGAAACAGGCAAAGGTATAATTGCATGAAGGTGAAGGTAAAGGCTTTCCTTTAATATTGATTTGATGATTAGTGTATATACATATAAAGACTACTTTTATCATAAATGAAAGCAATAAGATTATGTGATACATTTTTTCCTTCAATATTCTAATAAAATCTATCAGATGTATGTTAACAAACTTAAATACGTTCCTCATCTTCTCAAAAGGCTGCTAGAAGATCAAACACACCCATACATAATGATATACCCATACATTATAATGGGGTTTGTAGTTTAATGAGAACTCTTTCTAATTTAATTTATTCTCATTGACTTTGTAACACTACTTTGGAACTTCTCTATTGAACTTCCATATGCCCATACCATATAAACCATAGGTCCATCAATTGTAAATGATGTATGTACAACCCAGGGGTTGCCTTCACATTGCCTCACCAGAAAATTCTTAACCAGAGACTCCCCCAGCTCCAAAATATGTTAAAAACAATGTATTTCTTTCAATATCATCCGAAATGCAATTGAAAACGTATTTCAGAATATCAAAAACATGTAAAATATACTGCAATAGAAAAATATGTGAATAATGGTACAAAGAAATAAATTATTCTCAAAATTTAGAGAAAAACTCATACTTTCAAAGTGAAAGTATACAAATATTGTGGAAATAAAAATATACAAATGTTTTATTTTATAGAGGCAATTTGAAATGCATAAGACATTTCATTATCACTAATTAAGGGAAATAACTATGATTACAGTAGTGTTCATTAGTTCCAATGCTGCCCTACAAGAACAAATATAAATATGATCTGCAATGAGCATAGTCAAGATTTTCATGACAGAGAGATTATTGAATACTTTATTAATATCACTAAAGACCAGATTTGCATGCAGTAAAACTCTCTAAAACAGGCAGAAAAAACACTAAACACACAAAAGCATATAAAAAACCAAGATCTAAACTTCGCAAAATGCTGTTAAGTAGCCCAAATCTCTAGTTAATACATTTATCAACTTATTTTATATTTTCAATGTGATATTTAAGGTAAATGAAATATTTTAGTGTTTTTATTATAATTAAGTTTGTACATTTAAACATGTAATTTAAATAAACCATATTTGATAATTTAAATATTATAAAATTAAATTAGTAAAAATGCAAAAAAAATATAAAAATTAAAAAATGAAAAAAAAAAAGAAATGTTCATAACTGTTTTTAATTATAATTTACAATTATGTATATTTCGAAATTATTTTCTGAAAAATTATTATATCTTCAGTATATTTCAGACAGGAAAAACTGTATTCTACATTTACCCTTTTTTGTATTAAGCCTCACTCTGATGAAGGTGCAGCTGACAGTGGTCAAAAACTGCATTCATGCTAACTCGTATCTCACCGAGCAACATTGTTCTGAGAAATTTGATGAATTTGAAATGCACTGTGCTTACCAGTAAACTTCGTGCCCGGACATAAGGTCAAGTGTAACTCAAAGACAGACCAAAAACGAAGACAAAAAACAAAGACGAAAGACAAAGACGAAAGACAAAGACGAAAACGAAAGACAAAGACGAAGGCGAAGACAAAGAAGAAAGACGAAGACGAAAGACGAAGACGAAAGACGAAGATGAAGACGAAAGACGAAGACGATGACGAAAGACGAAGACCAAAGACGAACACGAAGACAAAAACGAAGACGAAGACGGAAGAAGAAAGACAAAATCGAAAGACGAAGACGTACGACGAAGACAAAAGACGAAGAGGAATGACGAAAACGAAAGACAAAGGCGAAAGACGAAGACGAGGACGAAGGACGAAGACGGGAACGAAGACGAAGAGAAAGACGAAAGACGAAAGACAGACGAAGGTGGCAAAGACGAAGACGAAGACAAAGACGAAGACAAAAGACGAGGACGAAAGACGAAGATGAAAGACGAAGACGAAAGACGAAGACGAGAGACGAGAGACGAAGACAAAAGACGAACACAAAACACGAAGACGAAGACCAAAGACGAACACGAAGACGAACACGAAGACGAAGACGCAAGACGAAGACAAAAACGAAGATGAAGGCGAAGACGGAAGACGAAAGACGAAGACGAACGCGAAAACAAAGACGAAGACGAAAGACGAAACGAAGAAAAAAGACGAAAAAAGATTTATGCCGAAGACGAAAGACGAAGACAAGAGACGGAGACGAAAGGCGTTAACGAAAGACGAAGGCAAAAGACGAAAACGAAAGACTAAGACGAAAAACAACCAAGAGGAAACAAAGAAGACAGCGGAAACAAAGACGAAAGACAAAGACGAAGACGAAAGCGAAACACAAAAGAGAAGAAACGAAGACGAAGACGAAGAAAGACGAAAGGCAAAGACGAAGACGAAGAAGAAAACGAAAGACGAAGACGAAAGACGAAGACAAAACGAAGACGAAAGACGACGACACAAAACGAAGACGAAAGACGAAGACAAAGACGATTGCCGAAGACGAAGACGAAAGACAAAGACGAAAGACGAAGATGAAAGACGAAGTAGAACATGATAACGTATAACGAATACGAAAACTAAAGACGAAGACGAAAGACAAGGTCAAAGGCGAAAGAGAAGACCAAAACGAAGAAAAAACGAAGACGAAGACGAAACACGAAGACGAAAGACGAAGCGAAAGACGATAGACCGCGAAGACAAGGACGAAGACGAAAGACGAAAACGAAGAAAAAAGACGAAAAAAAAGATTAATGCCGAAGACGAAGACAAGAGACGGAGACGGAGACGAAAGGCGTTAACGAAAGACAAAGGCAAAAGACGAAAACGAAAGACTAAGACGAAATACGAAGACCAAAGACGAAAACAAAGACGAAAGACGACGACGAAAGACGAAAACGAAAGACGAAGAGGCAAGACGAAGAGGAAAGACGAAGACGAAAGACGATGACGAAGGACGAAGACGAAAGATGAAGACGAAAGACGAAGGCGAAGGCGAAGGCGAAGGCGAAGGCGAAGGCGAAGGCGAAGGCGAAGGCGAAGGCGAAGGCGAAGGCGAAGGCGAAAGACGAAGACGAAAGACGAAGACGAAAGACGAAAGAGAAGACGAAGAGAAAGACGAAGACGAAAGACGAAGACGAAGACGAAGACGAAGACGAAGACGAAGACGAAGACGAAGACGAAGACGAAGACGAAGACGAAGACGAAGACGAAGACGAAAGATGAAGATGACCGTCGGAAGGAAAAACGAAGACTAACGTTGAAAATGAAATACGAAGACATGAATCAAAGACGAAAAACCTGATGAAACCTTAATTTATCCGTACGAATAGAGGTAAGAAACCTTACTTCATTTTAGTTGAATTCTTCGGTTTTACGAAATTCTAATAAGTTAGAAATAATGCGAGATACCGTTAGTTTCTTTTAGCGCCGGAAATATTAATATCAACTTGGAATTGGCAGTGGAACTATAACGTTTCTGCTGTTTTGGTGCAAGGGATCTGAGATTGAATACCTGCGCGAAGAATAGGTTTTTTAATGTTGGAAACACTTTTACATGTTCAGGTCGTAGCATAATAATGCGAGAAAGTATGTGCGGTTGCTGTACTTTTTTGTAAAAAATATTTGTTTTCAGTTTCGTTTTCTGTTTTCGGTCATGTATCAAAATTTTTTCTGCAATATTTGATCTAAATTCACGAAATCATCCATCCGTTTAGCAAAAGAGTTCATATTCTTCTGAGTTAGTACTCTTCTGATAAAGCTTCACGGTCTGCATGTGGGGCGTGAGATTCCGACCCCGTGCAAGTAATAATTATTAACACAGGTTACCACTAAACGTTGAAGTCGACTTAAACTATGACTGCTATACTCAAATGTATGTCGCATGTAATTCGATACTATTTTTTGTGACCCCTCCTCAGAGTGACCCCTTCTCAGATCTTTTTAATTCTGCTTTACCACGAAAGGAAATAAATATTTTTTTAAAGTTGCAATGAGATGTCATGAGGTGAGACCTGCAACTACAAGAGACACTCGGAAATCAATGGTAATACAAGGGACAGTCAGAAAGTAATGATTCCTATATTTTCTACTTAAATAAAAGTAAAGTGAAAATGTTCAATTTGGCACTGTCCCTCAGATCTTCTTTCACAACCAACCGTAGTAGTAACTTTCTGCTTCAACAGGTGACAGCCCAGCAGTCGTTTGAAAAATGGCCGACATCGATATTCTCATGAGAAACTCGTTGTGTGAATGTATTTTTGAATGGAGAAAGTGAAACGACCATTCGCATTCAGCATGTGAGAGAGGAATTGTGTCACATTATCTCCCTCACTTCGTTAGCAATCATCCAGCAGTCACCACGAATAATATCATCGACTTGTTGAATATTGCGTGGAGTGACAACAGTCATCGACCTGCCTCTGCGCTTTTCGTCAGCCAAAGGTGTTTGCCCTTCTGCTTCGTTACAGAGTTCCATCGTCTAATAGTGCTTTATTTTCTGGTGCATCACCGTGCACATTTTTCAGTCTTTACGGAATGCGAACGGTCATTTCACCTTAGGCATTGAAGAATTCAATAATCAACACAAATTGGTCTCTTACGAACAACGATGTCGGGCATTTTTCAAACGTCTGTTATGCTGCCTCTTGTTGACGCAGAAAGCGCCAACTCTACAGCGATGAATTGTAGAAAAAGGTTTGAAGAATGTGCCAAATTGAAATTTTTCACTTAGTTAATTGTATTTAAGAACAAAAAATACGAAGTGTTATTTTCTCGCCGTCCCTAATGCAAACATATCCAAAAATTCACACACGCGCACACGCACCAACACACGACGACACGCGAACCACACGCACTTCCTCACGCATATCCACCCACACCGGCCAACCTGCACTCAGGCTCACCCACGTCTTCATCCGAAACCACAACCACTTCGACCCCCATACACTTTCGCACGCATGCAAACCTACACTCACGCCCACCCACTTACGCATGCAGATCCACAACCACTTCTTCAAATTCACTCACACGCACACACGTACCACTTTTTAAAAGAGTATTTAACACATTTATTAATTTTGGAAGGTTTACATCGTTCAGTACAATTACTTTACAGATATATTTTCAGACTTATTCTAGTTAAAATATCTAAGCCAACTTAATCTATACATTAATGAGGATACTCTAGGGGAGAACCTCGGGGTTAAGAATCATGGTTGGCTAAAATTTTGAGGAAGGCTTCAAAAAGAAATATACTTTTTATTCGAGTGCGGGTTGGATGTTTCGGTAGTTTGTAATGGGATGCTGCTGGTATGTCTGTTAGGTTT
The DNA here is from genome assembly GCA_964035755.1 of Teleogryllus oceanicus. Classification (NCBI taxonomy): domain Eukaryota; kingdom Metazoa; phylum Arthropoda; class Insecta; order Orthoptera; family Gryllidae; genus Teleogryllus; species Teleogryllus oceanicus. The sequence goes on along the minus strand of CAXIVR010000003.1, from coordinate 127,149,160 downwards.
TGGTAGAAGTAGTGTGATATTTGTGCTACTTGGTTTATTATTGTATTGAGTTTAATTATGAATGAAGTTGTTTATTACTTATGAACCAGGGGGAATTTGTGATTAATCTTAAAAATTTATTTTGCATTACTTGAATTTTATTGACATTTGTGGGTGCTGCGTTTGTCCATATCGGGCATGCAAAAAGCAGTGGTGGCCTGATTATAGTTTTGTATTTCTTGCTTGTTTAATTTTGATATCTATGTGGGTTTTCCAGGTTAGTTTTGTGTGCAGATGAAGTCCTAAGTATTTTATGGGTTGTGATGGTGGGGTCCAGGTGATGGGGGAGTTGTTTATTATTAGCGGAGTGGGGGAGGTAAACTTTCTGAGTGAGAAGATTTTTGCTATTGTTTTGTCGGGATTGAGTTGAATTTTCCAGAGGTTTGCCCAAGTTTCAATGTTGTTTGAGTGATTTTTGAATTTGTGATCGGAGGTGACTTAGTGAGTTTCCTGAGGCGAGTAGGGCTGTATCGTCTGCGAATTGAGATATATTAAAATTTGATGATGATGGAATGTCTGCTATGTATATGTTGAATAATGTTGGAGATAAGGGGAGCCTTGAGGGACGCCTGCTTTGATAATGTGTGGGGTGGAGTGGTGATTGTTAACTATTACTGAGAATGTGAAGTCTGTTAGGAAACTTTTGATGATGTGAATAAAGTAGGTTGCAGTTCCAGCTTTTATTAGTTTGGAGATGTTTGTCCCGGGTGCCAAATTCTGTCAAATGCTTGAGTGATATCAAGGAAAGTAGATATTGTGTGTTGTTTTTTCTGAAAAGCAGAGTGCATGTGTTCTGTTAATCTAAGTAGTTGGTGGGCAGTTGAGTGGTGAGCAATGAAACCGAATCGATGTTTGGGAATTATGTTAATGTTTTTGAGATGCTGGATCTGCTGAGATCTGGTAAGGATTAGTTTTTCGAATATTTTGGCAATAACGGGTAGTAAACTGATGGGCCGGTAACTGTCTACTTTGGAATGATTTTTATTGGGTTTCGGAATGGGGTGGATGATTGAATTTTCCAAGTTTGGGGGAAGTATCCTGTTCTTAAAATTGAATTGTAAATATTGTTTACGAAGGCTAAGGCTGACGGTGGGAGATTTTTTAAGATTATTGAACTGATTTTATCGTGTCCGGGGGCGTTCTTATTTCGAAGTTTCTGAATGAGTGTTTATTTTGCATGGATAGATGTATTTTGTTCTGTGGGGTATATTAAAGATGGGGGAAGAGACTATTTGTAGGATTTCGTGGTGTTTAGTGTGAAAAGAAGAATTATTGGGCGTAAAAGTATTTTGGAAATGTTCTGCTAATGCTTCTGGTTTGGCGCTAGGATTTGTATTTTGCCTGTGTTTGTTGATAGAGGTGGAATTGAATTATTTTTTTCAGAATTCTTTTCGTAAATTGCCATAGAGAGTTGTTTCTTACGTTTAGAGGTTGTAATAAGGTTGATTATTGCTGCTGTCTATAAGTGTACAAGACGTGTTTGCAAGTGTTATTTAAATGATTGAATTCTGTTTTGATAGATGATATTCTTAATGAATCCCAGAGTCTCTTGGTTTTATTTTTTAATTTAATTAGTTGAATTATTTTAGCAGGTCGAGGTTTGCTTAGTTTAGTATAAGGGTCTGGAATTTTTTGTACTTTGTTTATTTCATTAATTATTGTATTATTGAATATTGATATTGCGTCTTCAATATCTGTTGGACATTTTAACGTTTTAAATGAGGGGATTGAGAGGTTGATATTTCTGTTAAATGTTTTTCAATTTATATTAAGTGTGTTTAGGGATATCGAAGAGGGGGGAGTTGGAGGGGGAACGGAGAGTCGGGTAGAGATAATGACTGGGATGTGATCAGTACATGGTACGTAAGCAACTTTAATTGGGAACTGAAATTTGTGAGTGCTATGTCGAGGGTGACTGGATTTTTCTGAGAATCGAAGAGATAGTATATAGGATCTGGGGGAGCAATAATAAAGAAGAGTATTTGATATTGTAAGTTACGTAAGAAGTTGCCTGCCGGGTTGGTGATTCGGCATCCGTATGAATGGTGCTTAGCATTGAGATCTCCTATGATGATTGTTGGGGCGGGTAATTGCAACAATGTAGATAAATTGTTATTGTTTATTTTAATTGTGGGAGGTTTGTGTGCTGTTATTATGTTGAGATCACTGTTGTTATTTAATGGAATTTTAATTGCTATAGTTTTGAGGCCAGGGGTGGGTGGTGGAATGAACCGATAGTGTGAACGTTTTGTTTAATTAAGATTAGGACTCCTCGCCCTTGATCATTTTCTCTGTCAAATCTGTAAATTTTGAAACCTGGGATTGAAAAGTTCATTGAACTATTGAGGTGAGATTCTGTTATGCAAGCTACATCAACTGCTTTTTGTTGGATGAAATGAATTAGTTCAGGTTTTTGTTTGAAATACTGTTTGAGTTCCAATTGAGAATGATAAAGTTTTTAAGGGGATGGTTGGCCATAATTGTTGATTAAGTTTTGAGGTTATGGATGTATGCTTTGTATTGTTGGAATTATTGAGGATATAATACTTGATATGTATGCTGTTGATATGAAGGTTTTTTTTAGAGTGATTGTTTTGGGTTTTTTTTTTAATGGGTGTTTATTGGTGTTGTAGTTTATTTGAGTGAAGTTTGGGATTTCTGTGACTTGTGGGAGTGAAGGGAAGTTTGTGAGATTTAATGGGGGTGATGGCGTTGGTAAAGGATTTTCTGATTCTCTTAGACAAAATATTTTGTCGTTTTCCAATTAGTTTACTATAGTAAAAGCATTCATGAGATCGAAGGTCTCCCCTATGTGCTCCATTACAGAGTTTACACACGTGTACCAACACACACTCCACACGCACTTCCGCACGCATATCCACATCAGCGACAAACTGCCATTCACGATGACTCACTTCCACATCCGCACGCGCCCCCCCCCCACTCGCGCATACACATCCACACATCTATTTGCACACACATTCCCAGAGCCTTTAGCCTGAGCTTTTGAACCGATACACGTATTAGCAGACACTTGGCCGGCTATTCGCGTCTACAAAGAGCACACTAAAATTACAATATTTTAATAAAGTTATTTAGCGGATTACTTTCATATAATATATTTTCAAATCTTCAAGACAATGATCTAGGGCAACGAGTTTACCGAACAATGAAATTTTAAAATTTAATGAAGGGGCGGCTTTTTAGATAAAGTGATGATATATATGATTATTTTTAACGACGTTCGCGAACAAATATCCTGGGAATTTATATTGCTGAGAATTGCCTCGTAAAATTTGGTTTCCCGGACCCCCTTATTGAGAAGGCCGACCTTGCTAGCGAGCTACCGTGCTCGAGGTTGGTTAGATCTGTAAGTTACGAAAAGAAAATGAAAATAAGGTCGGTGTATTTCGGCTGGTGTATTTGAACCAGGGCTAGAAATGTGGTTGCTTTGGTGAAAACCTGGCAACCAATATATATATATATATATATATATATATATATATATATATATATATATATATATATATAAAAGTATATATATATATATATTGAAAGTTACTAAGTATTGTGTAGTTGTTTTTTTGGTCGCGAATTGGCCATCTCGGGAACACGGGAACGTGCAACCCACCGGGGCTCAGTTGTATTTATTGAGGGTTGGCGCACGTGATTTTTATAGGGGAATTCAGGAATATCAGAATGTTCATGCTCAATTCATTTTTACACCCAGGGTTGTTAGCACTGGGGGATAAGGTCCAATTATGATGATAATAATAATAATAATAATAATAATAATAATAATAATAATAATAATAATAATAATCAAATCACAAAGACACAACCATGCCCGAGGCGGGACTCGAACCCGCGATCCTTCGGTCCCACATTACCACGGCAATACTGCATTAGCAATCTCGGCTCTTGTATAGTTTAAGCATTAAATCGATTTAATAAAGCATTAAATCGGAACGTAAATGGTGGCATCAAATTACGACACACACAGAAGGAAACAGTACTAAATTTCCAAAACCTTCTTAAAACCATGTTAAGACTTTGATGTATGTTTATTCGATTATAAATTTTTATTTCATTTATAAACAAGTCATTCTTATTTATAAAGAAAGAAGGGTACCAATTTTGTTCGTTGATAATCCGGCACGTTTTGAAATTTAAACTACTGCCGATAACAACCCTATTTTCCCTTAATTGTAATAAAATAGGCAAATATTTCTTCCCAAACATTGACGGTCCCAAACTTTTCCCATCTTCCATTTCAAACTCCATCTCAAACATGCAACTTAATTGAGCTCTTTTATAACACCTTCGTGTTCTCACCCTGGCGTAAACCTGTAAAACTCTAATTGCGTAATCACTTCCTTGTCTTCGGAGGATTCAAGAGGTTCATATAGACCTACTGCTGAAGTTACTTACTCCCGCCTCCCCCTTCCCTCTTTGGATATTTGTAAGTCAAGGTTGAAAATATATTATTGTTCAAAAATGCTTTTCCTGATATAAGACAATATATGAAAGCCTTGTTTTATTTCACATTTTGGATAAAAATATTCCAAATTTTGGAAAAAATAAGTAAATACCACTAACATAATCACTATATCGATTCTCGCATTTTATTTGAGTGTCGTGGTTCTACTGGTGTAACAAATGACGGAATATGGAGATTTTTCTTTTTTTATCCAACGAAGAATGTCGGATTGAAACCTTTATCTTCTTATTTTTCAAAATGAACTCGATTTAACAGAGGGCCAAGCCCTTTATATATTTTCAGTTTAAAATCGTTTATTTGTAAATTTAAATTATTGACTTTTAGTAGCCTTCATTTGTAACTTGATGATGAACACTGATGATCAAATGCTCGTCTGAGTCACTTTCAACTGATGATATTATCATATATAATATATCGACCTAGCATTGTCACACGGCCCCCTAGCATTACCACACTTAAGAATTTTAAAAAATGTGAAAAGATCGCTGTATCAAAGGATTTGTGATCCTTTACTTGTGTAACTTCACAAGAAACCAGGGTTTTTAAGTGGGTGCTACTCAACAGACGTTTTACACATACAATAATAATTTGAAACCAAATTATAGAGAAGCCCATCCGTTTATTTGTGTATCATTTAAGGTTTCGAACTTCGCTTTGTAACTACATGGCCATTAGAAACTTCAGCTACATCTAGGAAAAGTTAATTCCTACTATTAATTGATACTATTAAATTAATTTTTCGAGTAGGGAATCTTTTACGATGGATAATTTTGAATTATGCGGGGGTGTAGATCACGATAGTGCCAATTCTAAGAGCAGTTTCTGTCTGTAAAATCTTTTGTTTCTTAGAGAAAATAATAAATTCTGATTTTTCTCTTTATAAAATAAAACTAGAATTGTTAGCCCAGTGATTAATAGAATATAGAGCTTCTTGCATTCCAGTTGTTTTTAGGGAAACGTGTTATTCAATTTTATTGTTTTCTCCTCACATATTCTTCAGATCGGAATTAAAATAATTTCACTTTCTTTATCTACGGCATTGCTCGAAAGCTGTACTTTTTCCGGAGTATTTATAATCTTCATAATACAACCTCTTCTGGATTCCAGTTCGTCACAGGCAGCGGTCGAGTCAACATCGTGCTGTACGCAAAGACAGTATCCGTTGTAAGTGGAGAGCGTGTGATTTTCTTTAGTTTGAGTGTTACTAGTGGACATTTTAGTGAACAGAAAATACTGCAAGAGTAGTATAAAACTGTTTCATTTTCCTTCCCTACGGGGGGATAAGTCGTGAAATGACCTCGCTTCGACATGACGCACCGACTGAAGGGAAGGCCTCTGACTACAGGAGCCAACCCGCCTCAGGTCGCACTAACTGGAACAAAATCGTACAGAATTCTATGTATCCGGCCAAAGAACAAGGTTTGTTAATTGATGGGAAGGACTATAGCACATCACTAGAAAGGTATGTAGAAGCCTTAGCTACTATTGTTTCACCACGAAACATAATATACGCGTCGAAGATCTCGAACAGCAGAGTGTGCATCTTTCTTAGCAGTAAAGAACTAGTTAATGAAATAACAGATAAATATAAAACCATTAATATTGATGGCAGTGATCAAAATATGCGACCATTTGTTAGTAAGCAGTGGCGAGTAGTTCTTTCAAATGTATTTCCAATGATCCCTAATGCTATAATTTAAGAAGAACTTGATAAATTGAACGTAGTGCGAAGTTCACAAGTGTCATTCCTACGAGCGGGTTTCGGAAAAGAAGAATTCACACATATTTTAAGCTTTCGTAGGCAAATGTATGTACCGGAAGACTCACTAAACAAATTACCTGATTCTATAGCACTTGAGTATAAAGGAGAGAGAAATTGGATTTATATATCTTATGGCAATATTAAATGTTATCAATGCAAGGAAGAAGGCCATGTAGCAAGAAACTGTAAAAATGTAGACAATATTAATTCACCAATAGCAACCAATTGCAATGTAGATTTAGTACAAGCAACAAACGTGAACATTGAGAACAAACACAACACACAACGATAATTCTACTTTTGATGAAGAATTTCCCCCAATTGAGACTGGAAAAACAACTAAAAGAACACTGTCGCAGATTACAAGTACATCTAGCAATAAAACATCTGAACTAACCCTGGAAAAAGAAGAAAAAGAAGATCAACCGTGAAAACAACTCTGAAAACAAAAGTGAGAAAAAGAATATTAGTGAACAGTTAGCTCCAGTTAAAGAAATATTAGAAGTAACCTCCAATGTTCTTAATTATGAACAACTCAAAGATTTTTTGGAAGATACGTACGGAACTAGTAATGCTATACAATTATCTCTTAACTAAACTAAGGAAACTGATAAGTTGATTGCATTGCTTAGAGATATGTATCCATTGCTAGAGGACAGAGGTATGAAGTCTCGTTTCACGAGAATCATGAAAAGGTTGAAGGATCCAGTAGTTTCTGCAAGAGCACCTCGGAGAACGAATGTTCAAGTGAAGAAGCAGAATGAAAATCAAAATTCTGCAATGGAACGTGAATGGCTTCCTGACACGATGCGAGTTCTTCCAGAAGCTTCAAAATGAGAAGAACTTTGATATTTTCTGTATACAAGAATCTAATTTCAAAACTAACTATTGTAAGCATATCAAAGGTTTTAAGTGTTACTACAAAACAAATCGTCATGTGTGAATGCTAGTGGAGGTGTGGCAATTTATGTTCGTGAATCGATAGTGAGTAGTGAAGTGCAAATAACAAGTGATCTTGAAGTGGTTGTTGTCTCGATAAATATAGGTGCTAGGAACATCGTGCTGTGTAATATATACATTCCAAGGTCATTTCAACTGCGTAGCTGTGAACTTGAAAGTTTAATTCAACAAGTTAAATTGATATTAGTAGGTGATTTTAATTGTCACAATGAACAATGGGGCTTAAATAGAACGGACACTAGGGGGAAAATAGTAGGTGATTTTTCAGAGAAAGAAGACCTTGTTCTATTAAATGAAGACAATAAGCCAACATACTTTAACGTGACAACAGGAAATGTAAGCACTATCGACACATACGTGTACGCCGAATCTAGTAAGATATTTACAATGGAATGTTCTCGATGATTTATTCAACAGCGACCATTATCCTATCACCGTGACCTTCGAGGACACACCGGAAACTGAGGTTATTTATGCGCCCCGATGGTTTTTCGAAGGCAAATTGGAGCTTATATCAGGAATTATTGAAGAAAAAATTAATCATTTAAACAGTAATGATGATTCTGACTTCAACCAAATAGATGTAAACTTAGATAGATTTGAAGAAATAGTATTGACCACCGGCGAGGAAACCATTCCGAAAACTACTGGCAAAATAGGCAAAAGGAAGTTACCGTGGTGGTCAAATGACTGTGAGGAGGCAGTAAAGAAATATAAGCAATTGTTTAATACCTATAAGAGGCACAATACTGATGAAAACAAAATCAGTTTCAAGTCTGCCAGAGCAAAAGCAAGGAAAATAATGGAGGGAAAATGTTGGAGGGAATTTATTTCATCCATTAATTCCAATACAAACAGCAAAGAAGCGTGGAAAAGAATCAACGCCATAAATGGAAAATACAAAAGTACCAGAATTACGTCACTCTACACTTCCGATGGTACCAACTTACATGACCCTTGTGATATTGCAAACAGCTTTGGGACATTATTTTAATCAAATTCCAGTGATCAGAATTATGATAAAACCTTCATCAAGTACAAAGAAGAAATTGAGAAAATTGAACCCGATCTTGAAGAAGGAAGCACAGTAGATAATGATATTCAACATTTAAACGCTCCTATCACACTCAGAGAACTACATGAAGCTATACGCAAACTTATAAACACCAGTGCCGGCCCTGATGGAATTCCCAATGTATTCATCAAGAAGATGCCTTCATCTGCAATAAAGTATCTGTTGCATATGTACAATCTGATTTACATTTACAATGTATTTCCTAAAAAGTGGTCTGAAGCTATCATTGTACCGATACATAAACCAGGGAAAGATAAATTTTTGATAAGCAGCTACATGCCTATTTCTTTAACATGCTGCTTATGTAAGCTTCTAGAAAAAATAGTGAATAAGAGATTGAGGTGGTATTTGGAAAAGCATCAACTGATTACTCCATATCAAAGCGGCTTCCGAAAAAATCGGTCAACAATGGACTGTCTTGCTTCACTAGAAAACAGCATATACAACGGTTTTGCTAATAATATGAACATATTAGTTTTAAACTTAGACATAGGAAAAGCTTATGAGAAGACGGGTTGTAAATATAATAACGTCGGCTAAGATTAAAGGCAACATTAGCAAGTTCATTTACAATTTCTTAAAAGAACGCTCAATCAAGATTAGAGTAAACGGAATTGTATCAAACAGCTATAAAGTTATGAATGGCGTCCCGCAGGGATCGGTACTTAGTGTAACTCTATTTTTACTTATCATCAATGACCTCCAAGACAAAATTAAACCTCCAGCTGTCATCAATATGTATGCTGATGATAGCAATATTAGCATACCTGGCAAAGATTACATCATTAGAAAAAAAGGCGCAAAACATCTTAGACGCAGTCATAGAATTTTCAAAGGAAACTGGGCTCAAGATTTCCAAGATAAAATCCACGTTCATAATTTTTTCTAGGAAACGATCTTTTAGAAGAAACATTGAGTTGAAAATAGGACAACATAAGTTGGAACAGAGTAAGGAAATTAAAATCTTAGGAATGATTTTAGATGAAAAGATCAGCCCAACTAAGAGTATTTTGTGTGAAGCCAATTTATTATCTTTAGAAAAACGTAGAAGAAACCTAATTATGGGATATACGATCAAAGTAGCAGCCAACAAATTGAATCCAATAAACAGAGTATTCGAATATGCATACAAACATTATAGAACATTAAATTATAAAAAGAAGCTCCCGAGGCCCTTAGCAATTCGGGCAATTCAGATATTAGAGAAGATACAAGAGAAACTTCCACTCCTAAGGAATACGACCTTACCTGACTATGCTCCTTGGATAATACGAGACATCAACGTTATTGAATTGGCGAACATCCCTAACAAGCAGAATGCAAATCTTCGTGAAATCTGTGTCCAAATAAGAAATGAACTATCAAAATATGATGATTACAACATAATTTATACTGATGGCTCAAAGAATCTAAACAACGTAGGTTGCGCAGTAATATAATTCATGTGAGGTGATCACCAAAAAATTACCTGATAACTTTTCAGTGATGTCCAGTGAACTATATGCTATAGTAGAGGCCCTTACATACATTACAAGGGCGAATCAAAAGAAATTTATGATAATAACAGACTCTAAAAGTGCTGTATCTGCTATAATGAATCTATCTATTGATAATGTATTGGTCCAAGAGATAGTTGGAAAAATCAACCAACTAAGCAGCGAGGGCAAAGAAATAGCATTGAGCTGGATACCTTCGCACCTTGGCATTGCAGAAAACGAATTAGCAGACAGAAAAGCTAAAGAAGCAGCACGAAGCGTAGTTAGAAGTGATATACCAGTAAGTTATCAAGAATATCTCAAGAGAGTCAAGAACAAATTAGCTGATCTTGACACTAATGAATACACAACTTACAGGGGTGCAAATTAAGATCAGTTAGAAGGTTTGAAGATGATAATCCAACGGTCAGCTTCTGCAGAAACGATCAGGTTGTCTTGACAAGATGCAGAATAGGACACACAAACTTTTCTCACAGCCACTTACTGAACAGGACTGATGCTGATAACTGCAATTCATGCAAGGTTTCTCTTTCAGTAGAACATTTGTTTGCATGCCCTAAATATGAAAGTTCAAGAAAGAAGTACAATTTAAGTTCTCCTAAAGACCTCAATAACAAAGAACAGTGCACTAAATTCATTAGCTTTATAAGAGAAATTGAAGTTTATAATAGTATTTAACCATATATGTATAATTCTGAGTTACTGTGTTATTTTGTACTGATTGTGTAATTATAAAAGTAGTCGCTAATAACCATATGTAGTTGATGCGACTATAAATAAATAAAATCAATCAATCAATCTTCTGGATTCACAGGAGCAAGAATTTACTGGTTAAAGCAAACGTCAAATCAATTAAACAAACGAAAGTCATTATTATAGGAACAAATAATTTCTATGTTACTATATTCCTATTAAGAAATGAAGTAAAAAATACTCCTCATTGATACAGATCGGAAACGAAACAGTTTCAATGTAGCATTAAAACGAAACTCTTATCGCTTTAGCACCATTCAACTGATGGGTGGGTTCCAAAAGAGTTCCTTTTCATTATGATGTTCAAATCAAACTTGTTTCATTAATAATAATAATAATAATAATAATAATAATAATAATAATAGATTTTTCAATATTTGACCTAATTGGTATCTTTTTTAGATATTTTCAAGTATTTTGCATATTTTTCTTCCATATTTTAGAGTAATTATTTCTTCTAATAACTTAATGAATCTTTAAGAATTCAAGCAATAGATCATTTCGGCTTTGAATTCTTCATTCCCTTCAGTTCGAAAGTTATTCTGTCAATCATGATTGATTCAGGAGTTAAAATGTGAAGGTACGAAACAGAAGGTGTGTCGGATCAACACCCGCCTCCACACTGATGTCGTGACGTAGTGTCATGGCGCCCAGAGTAGTCCTAGGCAACAGCGTGATTTGCACATGGTCAGATGTTTGGGTAGCAACAGCGTGTTATTCTTCGAAAGCTGTGAAGATTCTAGGACTATCATCCAATCGGTGAAAATATTCAGTATTAATTTTAAGTATTGGCGCCAGCATATCAGTGATATTTCTTCTAAAAAGCCATTTAGATGTGCTGGGTTGATCCCGGGTTTAGGCGGTTCCTTTGGTTCCTTTTATGATTCATTATTTCTCGCGATTCCTATGTTTATAGTTAAGCGGTTCACTATAACAACTGAATTATTTATGTTCAATGTTAAATGAGAAGAAGTCACCTGATAATTTGTTGGCGTGGAACTGTGTGTATTTTCGCATTTCAAGTTTTCTTCAAATAGGTTTGTGTGTCTACTGAGATGGAAGTTATGAATTTTCTTAGGAGTGAGTGGTCCCTTTAAAATAAATTCTCTTAAAAGTGAGGGAGGTATATAATACAGCGTGAGCGCCGGAGCGACAGCGGAGGCGCGAACCAGGTCTCGAGGGCGAGGGCCGGAAGCCCCTCGCGAACGTAGCACGTTGGATCCGTCGGGTAGCGACGTGCGGTAGCACGTCGCGGACCACTTGGTGAAAAAAATGCGTTGGTTAAAGAATTGTGTAGGTTATAAAATTAAATTTGTAGCGTGAAAAATAGTATAATCAGTTCACTTAATGAGAGTACGTTGCTACGGTGATTTATACGTACAGGGGGGCTTTGGAGAAGGAGGATAGCTATTCTCCCGATCTACCTTTATTTTAAATAATTAAATTTATTGCTGTAACATCAAGAACTTAACTACACGCGACTACTACGTATAAACAAGGATTCAGTTCATGGAGTCGATTCTCTTCTAATGAACCAAATCAGTGAATCAAAGGAACCGTGCCACCCTAAACTCGGGATTTACCGATGTGCTGTACCAAACTGCCGTGCGCTGCCGTGGATATTACTAGGATGGTCTAAAGTCCATGTATTTGGTTTCCCAAAATATTGCGACGAAAATAGCTTGCTCTACATCGACGAACTTTCAATTTTCAATTTAACAGGTTTGCCGTCGCTATTTCATGAGAGTGATGCACTGTGTGAAACAGTTGTGTATGATACGAAGAAAAATAATATTAAAATTGAGAGTCTCTCAATTAAAAATACGTGGTGTCTTCCGTATTTCTTGACTGACCGACCTATTATTCTAGAAAAGAAACAAGGCGATAAACTCCAGAAGAGAAGTAAAGAAGACTGAAGAGCTCCCAACCGGTTATTATCGATGCATCTAGTGTGGTTTCCCAGCAAGTTTATAAACAACAGTCTCCTCGTTTAACATTGGAAGATTTGATGAATAATTTGAGGAGAGTTACAATGTCTCCAATTTGGACAATTGTTAAACAAAGTGATGATTGTGTTTCCTTTTTAAAACTAGTGTGGAAACCTCATCTACTGATTTCTATTTCTGTAGTTGTAGATAGTTCTTTGAACATTAGTTTATACAGAAGAAATTTCCCCCTGACGAAATTAAAAACATTAACAATATTAATTTGTTGGATATGTTTTTGATTAGAAAAATATTTTACAGAAGATTACTGTGTGTCTGAAAATGTATCAGAAATTTAATAATGGAGTAGATAAATGAAAATTAAAGTTATTTTAAGTTTTTATTGTAAAAATTATAACTAATTCATGTTCATAAAAAACGGTAATATTTTTAGCTCCATCTTAATTACGTTTTGCTGCCATTTATTTTCAATTTCATTACATGACTATAAATTTTATTTTAATTGGGAAATTAGATTGTCGGAGATTGAAATACCCAGCCATAGTACCAGCACATAGCGGCTGTGGTGGTTTGTACCAATATGGTTATAGATACGAGTACATTGCTTTTACAACATGAAAAGCATGCCAATGAATGCGCACTTTTTGATGGTATTTGTCCCAGTGAACATTATTCAGTACACATAATTAAGTTGATGGCTTGGACAGCAGTGAATACTTTTTACTGCAAGAAGATCAAATACCAAATATTTTGTAAATTTGCTGAAAGTTGAAAAATATAACTGGATAATTTATAATTTGATATTATTGTATATGTAATAATGTAGATGTATTAAAAATTGGACGTTTTGCACATACATTATGATTTATAACCTACTATATGTATAAAGTTTTCACTATATTCCTTGCAATAATGTGAAATGTTTGGGGGTATAAAGTATCTGCAAAAATATGTTCTTGAGATCACTCTTAAAAACTTGGAGGTAAATGCATTTAGAACGAATATCTTATGGATTCTTGAAATAAAGTACTTAATTTCACTGATGTAGACATTAAATGGGAACATCTTTCTTGTAATATATTTCCAGAATAATAATCGCAAACGAAGTAAGGGTTTCTAGTATAACTAGGTGCAGCTATCCAACTTTCGGACTACCTATGATGACGTCACAAATCAGTTTGGAGGTTTCTATATCCAGGGGGTGTTGGTTGAATTCACTATCAGTAAGGCTTTTTGCGGGAAATTTATTATCTATGTGCTGGCGTCGAGATATGGTGAAAAAATAAATGAACGAACAAATTTACAATGCCTTTATTTCTCCTTATACAAATTTACATAATTTTATTGAAATCTGTTCAATAATACAGGTAGTACGATATGTAAGAATTACATACTAATACTGATTATGAGGGGCTTTTCGGGGAAAGAGATTTTTTGGTAGGAATACAATATATTTTATTTATTTATTTTTATTGCAAAATATACACGTATTTTTGAAAGAGCATAATAGGATAGAAGATTTCAAGGAACATAATAGGATTCATTAGTTGCGGAATTAAGGGAAAAGGTCCTGTTGGCAAAAACTCTTTGGGGATCCGATTTTCGTAGACATAATATTTTGACCAGATTCATCATATTCTTTATACACACTGTAGAATAATATTGAAACGTTTATTATACGCCGTTCCACGTTGAGCATTCATTTTGTAACTTTTGTTGGATACGCCATTTAGAAACTTTCTTTTGAAGCATCTGACTTCAAAGCAATTTCATTTTGTCATAATTTCTTTAGATGACAAACTTCTAAATTACTTACGTTGTTGAACGATACTTATGTGAATCGAGGACCTATCCATCCGACTGGGTATACTCTAAAAAATGATTGGTTTGCGGGATCTAATTACACAGGCGTTAGCCACACCAAAAAATTGTTTCTGTGTGTTCACCTAATTCTTGTAGTTTTAAGTGTGCTGATTCCAAAAATAACAATAAAAAGGCCATATCACCCACTGTTTGTGGACATTTTAACATTTTCTGCATTAGATAGGCAAGCGCAACATACATAAGCACACATGGAAAATACCCGGGTCTTCAATAGTAGATGTTGGATCAAAAAGGGGACCGGACTGTGATTCAGATCACTACTCAGTCCAAGTACTACTGAGGGAAAAATTATCTGTCGCCAGAAGTGGGCAAGGGAGTAAGAGAAAGAAATGGAATACTGAATTGCTTTAGAAGAAGGAATATATGGAAAATATAAGAAAATAATGGAAAATAAACTAAAGACAGTTACAGAAAATGAAGAGGAGAATGAATTAGTTGGAAATCAGCGGAAATGCATTAAAGAATTCATAATAGATGCTGCAGAAAATGCCATTGGAAGAGCACAGAGGACACGAAGTAACGAATGGTTTGATGAAGAATGTAAAAATGCATTAAAAATTGTGATGCAAAGAGATACAGATTAGCAAGGAAAAAAAAAAAATTTTTAAATAAAGTAGAAGAGATAGAAAGAAAACGAACAAATGAGAATAGGAAATTTTATCAGGTGGTGAAAAATATGACCAAGGGCTATCAGGCAAGGAATAATCTTTGTCGGGCCAAGCATGGAAAACTTATTGAAGACCAACAAGGAGTGTTGGAAAGATGGGCTGAATATTATAATGAGCTCTTAAGCAACAATGATGAAGACTGTCATGAAGGAGAACTACAGAAAGATCAAAGTAGAGAAACTGAAGCTGAGATAGAAACACTTACAATAGAAGAGATACGGGAAGTTGTGAAGATGTTAAAAAATGGCAAGGCACCTGGAGAAGATGAAATACTCGGTGAATTAATAAAAGCTGGTGGAGAGGAATTATTGAAGGCATTACATAAAATAATATGTAAAATATGGGAAAGGTATGAAATACCGAGAGAATGGAAAAATGGGCTTATATGTCCAATATATAAGAAAGGAGACAAACTCGATTGCAAAAACTATAGAGGAATTACACTCTTGAACACTGTATACAAGATATTTTCCAGTATAGTTCAGAGGCGATTGAACAACTTCGCTGAAAATATAATTGATGAGTATCAATGTGGATTCCGGAAAGGTAGAGGAACTACAGACCAGATATTTACTATTAGACAAATAATGGAAAAATGTTATGAGTATAACATTGATTTACATCTACTCTTAATTGACTATCAACAAGAATTTGACAGTATTAACTGGAACCAGTTGTTCAGAGTGCTAAAGGAAGATGGAATGCCAAGCAAATTGATAAGATTGATCCAAACTTGTTTGTCTGAATCTCAATGTAAAGTATACCTTGCAGGGAAGATTAGCGACCCATTTAAAATAACATCAGGTGTTAAGCAAGGTGATTCGCTATCAGCTACACTATTTAACATTGCTCTCCATAGTGCTGTGAAAACATTAAATATTAGGGGCAACACCTTCTATAAATCTAAACAATACCTAGCATATGCTGATGATATAGCACTAATAGCAAGAAGTAAAGAGGCACTAGAAGAAATGTTTACAACATTGGAAATAAATAGCAAACCCATAGGCCTTAAAATTAATGAAAAAAAGACCAAATTAAAAATGTCAGCATCGGAAACTAAGAGAAAAAACAAACAATGGAGATAAATGATTACAACTTTGAAGGTAAGTGATTTCACATATCTTGGAGTTAGTATTAACAACACAAACAATATATCTGAAGAAATCAACAAAAGGGTGATGAAAGGTAATAAGGCCTATTATGTAAATATACCACTCCTAAAATCTGCTCTCTTGACTAGGAAAAGAAAATTCAAGTTGTATAAAACTTTAATCCGACCAATAGTAACTTACGGAGCAGACACATGGGTCCTGAGCAATAATGACATCGAGACAGTACGTAGATTTGAAAGGAAAATTGTAAGGAGAGTATATGGAGCTGTAAAAGACAGAGAAAGATGGAGGATAAGATCTAATGAAGAAATACACAATATACTTGAAGATCAAGATATAATTAGATTTATAAAATCTCGCAGAATTTCTTGGTTGGGACACGTGCAGAGAATGGGAATGGAAAGAATGCCTAAACATATACATAAAAATAACATTCTGGGCGACGTGGCAGGCCCAGAAAAAGTTGGATTCAGAATGTTGTGGATGACCTGAAAATAATGAAAGTCACTGGATGGTGGGAGAAGGCCGAAAGAAGAGAGGAATGGAGGCAGATCGTGAAGGCAGCCTTGGCCCACATGGGTTGTAGTGCTTTGGAAGAAGAAGAAGAAGAAGAAGAATAAGATAGGCAAACACAGCTCTGGGTCTCGAAACGTATGAGATGCAGGAAGTTAGAATGAAGAAGTATTAGGACGAAAAAAATGGTATACGGTTTGATAAAATATATCTACACTACTTGAATGTGACGTCACCGACGCTGTAAACTGTTTTAAAAATATTTTTATGTGATGAAAATTTCTTTCACACTTCATTTCTTTCATGTGTAGCTTCGTTCAAATATGTTCTTACAATATTTGGCGTTGTACTTACCAATGAATCGTAGTGGCTGATTAAGTTATTCTCCTTCTCAAAAATACTCTATATCCTTGTTACCTCCGTGCGGGCTATGAACTGATAATATTGAAATTGGAATTTCAAAATTGTAATCACCGTAAAAATATTTGAAGTTATTGATAATGCGAATATTTAAAGTTTAGTTATATTTTTACAGCTATGTTTTTAAGATTTTTACACAATAATGCACAAAGATAATCTGTAAGTTGTTCTTCTGGGTTGTTCTTTAATCCTAATATAAGATCATTTTCAATTAGTTCCGAAAATTCTGTCGCTAAATCTCCAATAACTACATTTGATCCTTCCCCAAATTTCCTTAACACTTCATATTTTTCTCCCATAATTTTTCGAAGAGATTTAAACTCCACAAACAGTCTAACTTCCACTTGTTCAATAGATCTATTAATCTTTTTGTATGTGAATATACAAACATTAAAAGGCCACTGTTTTATATGTTTATGAGAATACGTTATTAGTTAAGTTTCATAAGAATAAGTTGTGAGTCACATTCGTTTGAAAATCGGGAACGTATAAGTGAGAACTCGAACAAAACAAGGGTCATTCATTCTCTCAAATTACTCACAGTTTAGTTTTCTCCGTATTTACTTGAAATTCTTCAAATTTAAAAAGTTCCAAGACAATACAGTTGACCGATTTTGCAAATTTATTTAAAACATATGGTATTAAGCTTAATAATAAACTGTTCCTGAACCATCAGTTGCTATTGCTACTGTTGCTATTGCTATTGCTATTCTGGATAACATGTTAAGTGATGAAACTCCCTGTGATGAAGATGAACCAACTGACGATGAGTTTCCGTACCCCGTAAACAGCATGGAACCTCTGTTGTTTACTCAAACTGAGCAAATTTATTTTGTCAGAGATTTGAGCTTAACAAAGTAGAACGCTGAGCTGCTTGGCTCCAGACTCAAGGAAACGAAATTGTTAGTAGCTGGAAAGGAGAGCACCAATTTCCTATTTTTTTTCATACAAGAACAGGATTTAGTATATTGCTCGAATATTGCCGGTCTAGTGATTGAGTTCGGAATTGAATGCAAAAAGGAATTAAGGCAGTTTATCGATTCCTCTAAAAGTAGTTTAAAAGCTGTTCTATTAAACAACACCAATGCATCATTACCTGTTGCTCATTACATGTTACACATGAAGGAAAGTTACGAAAACCTCAGTGTAGTTTTAGAGAAAATAAACTACTCCGCTCATGGATGGATGACATGTAGTGACTTAAAAATGCTTTTTGGCCAGAAAAAGTGGTTTTACTAAATTATCATGTTTACTAGGTGAATGGGAAAGTAGGGCACGAGATAAGCATTGGTCTAGAAAGAGTTGGCCTCTAAGAAAATCTTTAAAGCCAGGAGAAAAGAAGATTCTACAGGAACATATGGTAGTTTCTGCTGCCTCAATTGCACATACAATTAGGCCTCATGAAAAAAATTGGGAAGGCTTTACCTAAAGATTGGCAGGGTTTCAAATACTTTTGTGGAAAGTTTCCGCAATTGTCTGAAGCAAAATTAAAAGAGGGTATCTTCGTTGAGCCTATTAGAAAAATAGCTTTCAATCTCCAATTTGAAATCTCTACATAAGACAGTAAATGAAACTAGTGGTGCTAGAGATTTTTTTGTAGTAAAAGTATCTAATTTTTTTGTGTGGACTAGTTTACTGTCTTGCCCATCCCCTTGGTGGTTGCCATCTATCTCCGCCCTAAATACACTTTTTTAAATTAAAAAAAATTGGTTTCCTAATGGTAGTTTTGAAACATTACTTTTAAAATATTAAAGAAGGGCAACACCTCGTCCTTTATAAATATTTGCAATGAAAAACTTTGAACCGTTTTAAAGAAAATTACGTTTAATCGTTACTGTAAATGCGAAATGTTAAGCTCTTTTTCAAAGAAATCTATTGAGTTTTCGAAAAACTTCTTCTAAAGTCAAATCACTCAAAAATTATAATAACGGTATGAGAGAAATTTTTAAAAAATGCATTTGTGGAATTAAAAAACAACAACAAAGAGTACACCACAATGGACTTTTCATCATATTAAACAGCGCCACTACCAGTAACCGTTGGAAAAGTTTGAATAAAATATTTGGAGCCATTTTTGAGAAAATGGAATTTGAGCGTTTCTGAAAATGCGAAATTTTGAGCTCATTTTAACAGAAAACTGTAGGACAGAAAACGTATAGGAGAAAAAGCTATCAAGAGCTTTAAAGAATAGAGACAAAGAAAATATATGTCAAATCGACACGCAAAGCCTTTGAAGAATGTAATGTTAAGGATATAAAGCCGTTTAATATATTTAAATAAAGGTTTTTTGGTATTTTAAAATCGTTTACTTTCAATTTTTAATGTATACTTAGCATATTTTTCCTGTGTTAGTAGATCAAATTGTTCTAATCTGTTGGTGATGGAAATTACCAGAGTTCAGATGTGGAGTTAGTACACAAAAAACTATAAAAATCACCTATGAAGATTTAAAAAGTTTTTGAAACGTTTTTTGTTGGCCTGTGTAATTAAATAAATCAGCCTTTTCTCGATAAAAATATTAATATTTATTAAAAACTCAAATGTCTTTCAATTTCAACTGAAGTATTGCATTTTCATAATTTAGAGCACATTCAATTACTTTTTTGGGCATTCCATTTTAATCAAAATAACAATTTCTTTAATTTTTTAAGACCCTTATCGATAATATTTCTTTGCAAGATTTTGACTGCACGACGTTTGCGGCGCTCACAATTCGTTGAGATGATGCAGCTTATGGGTAGTAGACTGAGCATCACAAGAAAAGTAACAATAATTTTAACAATGATGCATAATGCATTATTTTCCATTTGGACTGTATAAATGAGTATAAACAACCTGTAACAACTGTTGTACTACATCTTCCGGGTCAATGACCCCCATCTCGATCAGGTTTTTCGTCCAGTTTCCCTGATCCATTGAGCAAATTCTGAGATGGCCCCTTGTTTTGCTTCTGGACATAAATGTAACTTCATTTTCTGTGCACGTCTTCCAGAATTCAGTGGGAAATACAATTATTCAAATTATCGTTTCCATGTTGTCGCGGCAGGAAGTAATAAGAGCCAAAACTTATTGCTTATTTATCCTTGAAAATAGATTTTACTACATGGGAGTTTTTGTTGCTTTTTTCTCCCTTTCAAAATTTAAGTAGTATATGACTTAGTGTAGGGATCACAGAATTTTGAAAATGTGCACACAATTCACTTTTCCCCATAGCACATCATACGCAGTTTTTAACTGCTTTTTGACGTAAAATAAATAAATAAATAAATAAATAAATAAATAAATAAATAAATAAATAAATAAATAAATAAATAAATAAATAAATAAATAAATAAATAAATAAATAAATAAATAAATAAATAAGTAGTCGCGTAGAATTTTCGAAGTCCTTCAGGAATCTTCGGTTCTTATCTCTTGCTCTTGAAATTTAAAATTGTAGCCTCTCCAATACAATATTAATTACGGGGTATATATTTACAAACAAATGAATGAGAGGAGAAAATTATTTAAACATTTCAACTCCTAAACCTGATAATATTAAAAAAACGCAAACTATTTACATTTGACTGAATCCACGAATGTCTCGGTTGGACATTTCTATTTTACCTTTTTTTATTCGCATTGGTCCACTGAACTATTCTAGAACATACAGTTACATTCTTATAATTTACATTAAAATATAATTTCATAGTTGAAATTATCCTACAAAAGGGTATTATCAATGCGACAAATTCCAACACCAGGCAGCTTTGAAAAAATATCGACGGCCAAAGGCCATAAGCGAATATGTGACCCCTGAGATGAAGGTAACGGACCAGGAATGGGGACCTCAATGAGGACTATATGTCAATCAGTTTCCCTAAGAAAACGTGTCGGAGGCGGCGACGCGCGATTGCTTGGTTCATGTTCAAGCTTGTTGTTCCGCGGAACAAAGCGCATTCCGTAGGCGTAGGTGACAGGAAGCGCGCGACTGCCACAGCCCATAACCTGGCAACACCCTCCGCACCTCAAAGAAAAGCGATCAGTTTTATAGCCTTTTGCGCCATGCCGCTACCCAAAGGATCTCGTATGTTACTAGGCGAGTAAAAGGGCCATCGGAGAGTGGGGCGGTGTTCCAACAGTGGAAGAGACAATGAAGAGTTTCAATAATAATAATAATAATAATAATAATAATAATAATAATAATAATAATAATAATAATGTCTTTATTTCTGGCGAGGCTCAGGCCGTAAGGCCTGCTCTTCCGCCTAACCAGTTTCAAGACTGCATTACGATACTTAGAGACAGTGGACAAATTCAGAATTAACTATAGAGAGAGCACAAACTCTGTAGAATGATCTAAAGAAATTACCAATGAAAAATATACGAAGCAAACAATTGATATAATTGATTTTTTAAGAACAAATAATGATATTGAAATTTTCAGTTCGTGCTGTTAATGTATTTTGCTATATCTATATTAATAAAAATAATTACTGTGGAGAAATTTTACTTAATTTTGACATCATCGGATATAGTGAACCTCTAATATAGCGAACCAAACATGTTAGTCCCCAAATGTTCACTATAACCGGAGACGACTGTATATTTTAACAACGCATTCGTTCCCCCCATTTCACAGCTTTCCTATAAAGTGCTACCTCGTGCTTCTTTTTTAAGAGAATCTGTTAAGGACCCTTGGGGAACGCCGCGTGCGCGGATCCGATCTAAAGGTCATTCGCTAGCTCCTTCCACAGACGGCCCTGCTGTAAAGTTTCTACAGGATATTAATTGCACCTCCAGGTGTAGTTTGCTTGTTGGATTCGGCGAGGACGGAAAATGAGTTTCTCGAATGAGTGATAAGTCAAGGGCGTGATTTGATGTTAGGGGGTAGAAGGTAAATTTTCATAAATACTTTGTTGAATTTCTATTTTTATATTTGTGATAATTAAAAAAAGTAATGAGAATGTTCATTTTATGGCAATTAGCACAACTAGGCTTGATGTACATAACCTTATAATCTTGATTAAACGACAATTTTTTCAGAATAATTGATGGCTGCTTAAATCAGGTTACACTCTGTGTAGTTTGTTTGCAAAACGAGCATGTTGTTTACAATGCATCATGTTGCTCGCCTTAAGAAGTTGTTTATAACTTGGAGTAGATTTTTATATTTAACAGACACTGAACATCTTCATTCTAGAATTTCGGGGATGATAACGAAAGCTATAATAATAATAATAATAATAATAATAATAGATATTCAGGACCAAGTAATATCAACTAAAAACTTCCGTAAAAACTACCGTATCTTCAAAGACACTAACGTTCGTGATGACAAATGTCGGCTATGTGAAGAACATAGAGAAAATATGGACCATATTATCAGACGATGCAGATCTCCAGCATCCTCAGAATATACAAAATGACATGACAACGTTTGTAAAGTAGTTTATCAGCAACTATGCCACAATAATAACCTTTTGACGGGTAACCGAACACCATATTGTAAGTACACACCCGAGTCAGCCATTGACACAAATGATCATAAAATGTACTGGAACAGATCCATCGTAACAGATATATATGTATCATCTAATAAACCGGACATTGTATGGCATAACAAGAAAAACAAGAAGGTGTATCTGATTTATGTCGCCGTCCAGCTTGCTCACAACATCCCAAAGAAAAGGAGTGAAAAAATTCTAAAATATCAATCTCTGGCAAATGAGATAAAGGAAATGTGGCGCGACGTGGAAATGGTGACGAATGTACCAATAATTAGGTGCCACTGGTGAAATTCCTAAGTTCCTGCATGAATTTCTGGCTGAACTGCAACTGAAGAAGGGGGTTATACATTCAGCTGCAGAAGATTGTCATACTAGACACATGTAACATCGTG
The DNA here is from genome assembly GCA_964035755.1 of Teleogryllus oceanicus. Lineage (NCBI taxonomy): Eukaryota > Metazoa > Arthropoda > Insecta > Orthoptera > Gryllidae > Teleogryllus > Teleogryllus oceanicus. The sequence continues at coordinate 127,126,147 of CAXIVR010000003.1, read as the reverse complement.
AGGACGTTTCTGAACATTGATGGTTGACCCGGTGCTGATTATGACAGTTGAAACGTGTATCTCTTGTTCATGGTAACCGAGATGCATATGTTGAAACAAGTAAAAATGTGATGATGATAATGATGATGATGATGAAGATGATAATAATAATAATAATAATAATAATAATAATAATAATAATAATAATAATAATTTGATATATTTCTCCGAATACTCGAAAGTATGTATTTTTATTTCATTTATGAGTTACCCTTCAAACAAACGACAAACTCATTGCCTTCTTAGGCTGAGAAGAGAGAGACAGAGGCCGCGAGCGAGGACAGATGAAAAGGCGAAGCGGAATCACGGAGTGGCCAACCTTCAGAACACAACTGAGGTATTTCTCCCCGTCTTCAACCACTCCGGATAAGAGCGTGGCTTTAAAAGTCAGATCGTATCTGCTTATCTATGCTAACGAGGGAACAGCGGGACGGGAGCGTTCACGGGCACGCAGGAAATTGCCCTTTTCCGCGCGCTACACGCAACGCCACAGGAATTTAAGGCTGCAAAACGACGACGCGATGCGACGCGAGGCGACGCACGGTCAAAAGGTCCGAAACAGTCGGTCAAAAACAATTAATATCGGTAACTTAAAGTAAACATTTGGAGTGTTTTTGAATTTTTTTGAAAATGTACGTTTGTATATAATAGTAATAATTGAAAGATATTCAACTTCCAAGTGTATCAAGTCGAAACGGGTCGATACAAATATACATTTCTGAAAAAATCCTGCACGCGGTTTAAAAGCTAATGTTGCTCACGGACGAACAGTTTTTAAACTGACGGACGTTTTTGAGAAAAGAAACACTGTTCCTGTATTTTGTGTCTCCTTAAACAAAATGGAGATTGATTTCTTCTGCATTACATAACTTTCTCGATACAAAGACAAGCAAAAATATCTAACGATTGATTGATGTTTTCCGGTTTGTCATTAGTCCCATTAGTGTAGTGAATGTAGGGAGGTAGCGGTACCCCGCTGGATGGTGGGATCCGCCACCTTGGCTTATTCCCTTTCCATGTACCGCCTCCACCGCCCTGTCTGGAACAAAGGCTACGCCCCCAACTAACCTCCCGATATGTGAGATAGTGCAAGCCTGTACCTCTTTGTGCTTGTGTGTGTGTGTGTGTGTGTGTGTGTGTGTGTGTGTGTGTGTGTGTGTGTGTGTGTGTGTAAGGAGAGATGATAAGAGAAGAAAGGTAACTCGCTGCAGAGACAGCGACAATGACTCAGAACTATCTCAGCCGATTATATCTAACGGAATTACCTGCTGCAGAGATATTTTAATGATTTTCCCTGTAAACGCTGGATTAACGAATCTCTATCTATTTCTATTCTATCCATTTCCGACTATTCTATAATTTATTGAATAAATAATGAACCACATGTTCAGCTGGGATATTCCCCGCTACATTCCCCTGTTGATTTAAACAGTCTTCCTTTTTACTTACGTTATTATACTTGAATAACGTAAGTAAAAAGAAATACTGTTTTCATCAACAGGGGAATGTGGGGGATTGTTGAGAGCTGCAGAAAATTTATTTTTGTGGGTCGACAGAGGCGTCCATATGGAATTAAAGCGACGAAATGTTACGCAAGGAAGCTTTTGTGTCGGCCCGGTGGCCGAGATCGCTAAGGCAGTAGTGTCGTAGTATCTCGGACCGAAGGGTCGCGGGTTCGAGTCCCGCCTCGGACATGGTTGTATTTGTGTTCGTCCTTTCACCCCTTATCATCACCATTAAGTATTAAATCCTATAAAAATTAGTTAGTAGTAAGATACAAGAAGTGAGAGGTTTATGCTCAAACGTGAATGCTTAAAAAAGTTATGTATTACAAATAAAAAAGTTCAAACCCCTGAAGATATTTTTGAATCATTGGAATTGATACAACCTTCACGAAATAAAAAAAAATACGTCCATCTGAAAAACATTTATAAATGCATTCTTTTAACTTGGTTTGCAGGACAAAAATAAAATTCACGCTACAAAAAGATCACAAAAATATTTACCGGTCAGCTTTTCTCATTTACACCGTACTTATAACATGCACGCTTTGATTTTCACATTCATAAAGACGATGTTTACTTTTGCTATTGTTAAACCTTATAATTAATGACAAAATTTGGTCTTTCTTCATAATATGAGTATTGTTACTCAGTTCTCACTTCCCTGTCGGTTCCTATGCTTACTTGGACGATGTTTTTTCGTCGAATTTCTCCAGCCATCGGTGATGTCCTCCCACGCGTTGCCGGGGCCCGTTCAGTACATTTGTTACGTACCTTAATATTCCGAAGTTTCCATATTCACCTTCCAAAATTTATTCCACAATATTAAAAATGTATACGGAAGTCATAAATCTACACATTCTACTTTTATAACACTTTTACTCGCGACCAACTTCTAATTATTCTGTCTGGCTACTACTCATAACACGTGTGCCCACGACCAGAGTTCAAGCTGTTCTCTTTCGGCAGTTCGTAATCCACGCCGCTCACTTTTCTTCCCGATGCGCAGTATTTTTTTCGTACTCGTTCCTTCTTCGTTAATCTTGCGTTTTCCCCTCCTTGTTTAATGTCCACGCTTCTCCTGATTCGATAACTACCTATGCGCATCTCACTCTCTTTACTCCTTGGTATCCGATCTTCCTTACGGTCAGAAGATCGCATAGACTCATGTATTTCTAACAAGCATTCATTCTTGGATGGCATTACAAATTCGCAGGAAATTGAAGAAAATTCAAAATTTGTGATTTTGTAGATTTTCAGTTATGATTATTGCGAGATTTCATAAAATTTTACGATATACTGAGCACATATTGACGTAATGTACTTATTGTTCCTTGTCGAATTCTGCAAAATTGAGCTGCGAACTCTAGCAAATATTGGAACTCAGAGACTATTATGAAAGTAAAGTCACATCTCCACTATTTAACATTGACATCAACATATTCACATATAACATATTTAATTCGTAAAATGTTAAAAATTGACATGTTGACTATCTTATCATGCTTCCTATCTATGTTGAATGTCATACCGTTAATTTTGGGACTACACTTGTTAACACGTTGGTAAAGTATTTGTTCTGAAGAGCAATGTAAATAACTAGCATTTTTATCATATCAACTTTGTATTATTTTTATATTTTCTGCAGTATTGGCTACACTGCAATCGCGTTGGTGCGATGATCCCTAGAAGCATCTGAATATAACCACCACCCTCCGGTACGCGTCCCAGTTTCACGTAATGTCCCATAAATGTGGAATCAATCATACCGTACCCGAGGTTTTTCGCTACCTCCGTTGATAATTTCATTTTACTTAATTGAGGACAAAGAAATTCAGAATTAAAAGTGTAGTTCTTGCCATGCAAACTCACGGTCTTGCCCGAAGTTTACCTGTCCACATCCAAACAAACGATTGATTGATTTTTTCGTGTTTCCGGGCGCGTCAACTGCTTCGGTCATTAGTCCCGTTAGTGTGGTGCATGATTTTTTCTCGGGAGGTGGCGGTCATCTTCCCCCGCTGGATGGCGACATCCGGCACCAACCTACCGTCGGCTAGTGGGGTTTCCCCCTAACTAGAACTCTCCCACCAGCGGGGCACCGCCCCAGTCGGGACAAGCTCTAAGCTCCCGACCGGTCTCCCGGAATATGTGGTAGTGTGGTGCATGTTAGTGTAAGTGTGTGTGTAAGAGGAGAGGATAGGACAAGGAAGATGAAGGACAGATCGCGCGCGGTCCGTGGCCCGTTTGGTAGGGTACTGCTCCGGCATTCGCCTGGCGTTTCCAAACAAACGATTAACATAAGTTTTCCGCTCTTGCTGGAAAACATTAAACACGTAAAATATGTAAAGTATACCATCTTAAAAGTTAATATATAAAGCAGCGGAGGGACATTTGACAAGTTGGTGTTAAAATGTTTAGTGAAGGCCCAACATAAATTTCAGTGGGCGATTCGGTGTGGCCATTGTAACCGCATCGTTAGATTCGTACGAAGGACGCCGATAACTAATATGTCGGAATATCTGTAATATTGCCGGCGCATAACAAAAATGACTACCTAAAATATCCTTTTGGAGGAGAACGGTTTTATCCTCAAGCGATCGTTCACTATGGGGCCAAAGAAAAAGTATTCCACTCTACTGGATGTCTCAAAGTAAACATTACAATCTTCCAGGATATATTGAAGAAGAGTCGAAGATGATAACATTTTTACCAATGAACATGTATCTGGAAATTTTATACAACGAAGTTACACCGATTAATAGACAACTAAACATGTGTTCACGTAAGGGAAGTCATGTTTTGATGACGTCAAAGATTGATAATTTCGTGTTTCCGGGCGCATCAACTAATAAGGTTATTTCTCCCGTAAGTGTAGTAAATTTTCCTTCAGGATGTGGTGGTGATTTTCCCCAGCTAGATTGTGAGATCTGGCACCGACTTCTACGTCGTATAGCGGTGTTTTCCCCAATCAGGTACCTCTAACCAGCCGAGCATCGCCCTAGTCGGGACAAACTCTAAGCTCCCGACTGGTCTCTCGAATTGCGTAGTAGTGTAGTACATATAAGTGTAAGTGTGTAGGGGATGAAGATAGGAAAAGGAATAGGAAGGAATGATTGGATGCTGTCCACAACCCGTTTATTAAGGGACTTCTCCGGTATTCGCCAGGTACTGATAGGAAAAACCTCGGAAAACACTTTGTCTTTGGTGGTATCTAGTTGTTTTGAGAACTACCTAATTAAAAGTTTACTTCAAAAATTGACTCCAAACATACTTCCAAACATATTTCTTCTTGTGCCCCACTGACGATTTCTGAAATGTATCTCTCTTTTCTGCTTCGTCGACAAAAAGTGCCAATTTCTTTCGAAGCATTTTCATTTCTAATTCCATTTCAATCTTAAAGAATATCATCATATTTGCAATTGTGGAGTGGAAATATTACATCGTCAGTTTTTAAGCATGTCAGATCAATTTTAGAATTTTGGTCACCTTTTCTATATTTTCTCCCATTGTGAGAAACTTCACCCACAGAAATTTGGAAGTAACTGGAGACACTCCGCACCTTGCGTGTTCAGTGAACTTTCTTTTTCTTCTTTTTTCCTCTCTTGAGTGTGACTTCTCCGAAGGAGTTCTGGCAACTGAAACATAAACGAGCGTTTAAAATTCCCTGAATATTTGCCCTCCGAGTGCGATTTCAGCGGAGTTATAATTTAAGTAGGCGTTCGTAATTTCTGGTTGATTTTTGTGAACACAGAATTTGCCATAGTTTGGCGGTTGTGTAAATTATTAATTTTTGTATTTTCGAGTTTTGAACAATTTTATCTTTTTCTATATGTATATATTTACATAATTACAAATATGCGCATAAGTTACATACGCCATTGTTCTCTTTCGCATTGGTTAATCGGCTAAACAGAGGAGTGCAATTTAGTGAGTTTCAACAAAAATTGATTATTGTTTCGAATGAGGGACTCTTTATAGGGTTTAGTCATTGGGAGAATTTTTTTTCACAACATGGATCTTTGCCAACGTGTTGGAATAGTTATTTATGATACAAGTTGTAAGGGACATTCTATCCTGCAGGTAGGAATTTTACCACGTGCGTCTTACAATATTTTTCACACAACTTTACTGTCTTTTTGTCCATTTTTTCTTTGTTCTCCGTCCTTTTTGTGCTTTTGGTTTCCTGTCTTTTTTGTCTTTTTGGTTATTACGGACCGACACGACGGACGGACAGTGACACGAAAGTATTTTATTTCCTTTGTTGCATTCACAGATCTATCACAACCCTTGTGTATAATCTTACTTTTAGTACTAGTGCTAAAAATTGAACTTTTAGCACGCTAGACATACCCTGGAGCAACCGCTTTTATTAGTGGCTGTCTAAAATATATATTTCCATCATCCGGAATATCATGTTCGTGATAAAAAACAATATGATTAACTATTTAAGCCTACTCTACCACATATAATTACTGTAAAACACATAGAAAGAAATAATAAAATATAATTAATTGCAATATTGTTTTGTAATTGTCGTGGTTAATCAACACGTTGTGATTGAATGATACAACTTAATGAACTGTGTTATACGACTAAGGAAAAACCCCTGAAGGGGGAAAACCTACCGTCTGAAGACGAGTATATTCTATTCGCACAGACTCTTTCTAAATTAATTATTTCCTGGCGTGAACATCATGTCTTCTCTTTCCAGTCTTTGGCCACCTCTGCACCTGAAATGAAACAGCACCACAGAAGGTCGTCGCCTCTTCCTCTTCTCATACACGTAGGACATTTCCCCTCAAATTTGCTCATGAGTGCTATTTCCCCTCAAATGTGCTAATGATTAAACTTATTACTTCATAATTTAATTGCATATAGACTTTTGACTTAATCACTTATTAGCTTAGTTATCATGTATTTATTTACAATTTATTTATTTATTACGTCATACGCAGTTTTTAACTGCTTTTTTGACGTAAAATAAATTTAAAAAATAAAATATTTTTATTTATTTTTTATTTATTTTATTTACTTTTATTTATTTTATTTTCTTTTTACTTACTTTTTATTTTCTTTCTATTTACTTTTTATTTATTTATTTTTTAATTATTTTTATTTTTTTTTTTCCAGTCTAGGTTCTCAAATTACTAACCTCTGCTATTTTCCCAGTCCGTAATTCTCGTATTCGTAATAGTTCGAAAATTTCCTAATTTTTTCGAATTCTTTCGTGAAGTGAGGCCTTTTTCCCACTATTATCTCCTGAGCAACCTTTACCTTCGAATGCCAGAAGTAATAGTTACCCATTCCCATCCATTTTCCTTTTCGTGCTTCGCTGTCACAGCAATTTAAGGGAATGTGGGTCCAATATAGTCACAGATAGGCCTAGCATTGCCATTTAAGACTTTTAATCTACATTGCATCCATCCACCGATACTAAACAACGCGTAACCGCTTCTTGCGTCCTTTCTACGTGAGTGAACATAACTTTCACAGCCCCAAAACGGACTAATATAAATTTGTACAATCAGGGAGCGATTTTCGACCGTTGCCGTTAGGATATCTTACTTTTTATCCGAAAGTATCAGAAATTAACAGTTATATCTCGCGTACTCCCCTATCCTCAAACCAGGAGAGGTGGCACAGAGCATAAAAAAATGTCACTGCAGTACATCTGACCAGGAGGTCCTGGGGTTTGAGTCCTCACTTAATTGCCGACACTAGTTTCGTGGCTAGGTCGAATTCAGCCGCAGTCGGGAGGAGAATTCTAGCCGCTGGCTGCTCTAATCGGACGTTTTCCATGGTTTCTCCGATCAATATCAGGCGAATGCCGGAGCAGTACCCTAACAAACAGCCACGGACCGCGAGCGTCTTTCCTTCTTCTTCCTTGCCATATCTTCACCCCTAACTTACATACACTTACACTAACATTTACTACACTACCACACACGGGAGACCGGTCGGGAGCTTAGAGCTTGTCCCGGCTGGGGCGGTGAACAGGCTGATAGAATTATAACTGTGACTAGAACGCGTATGTCTTAGAGACCTCACTGTAGAGATTGTTGATAGAAATTGATTATTGCTTGTTAGTGATTTCGGGCGCGTGAACTGCTTAGGTTCTTTCGTCCCATAAGTATAGTGTTGTTTCCTAGGGAGCTGGCGGTGATACTCCTACGGAGTTTTCCGCAACCAGTTATTTCCCATCAGCGGGGCACCAGACGGAACGAGCTCTAAGCTCTCGACAGGACTCCCGGCATGTGTGGTAGTGTAATGCATGTTAGTGTAAGTGCGTGTGTAAAGGGTGCGGATAGGACAAGGAAGAGGAAGGAAAAACCACGCACAGTCGTGAACCGTGTGTTAGGGTACTACTCCGGCATCCGCCTGGTACTGATCGGTGAAACCGCGGAAAATTACCCATCAGAACAGCCGGCCACCAAAATTCTCCTCAAGACAGCAGGTGAACTCGAACAGTGTCGAAAATGCGGCGAGCGTCGGGACTCGAACCTAAGAGCTCCCAGTCTGAGGCATTGCAGTGACGTCAGTTGATGCTGTGAGTCACCGCTCCCGGTCATTCCACTTCGGCTTAATTTTGTGAAGTAATTGAGAATTCACCTTTGTAGTTGAAGTTACGACCGGATTCCGACGCAACCAACAATTTCTTTAATTTTCTAGAATTTGAGATCTGCGTTGCCAGATTTTGGCGAAAGAGAAGCAAGTTTATAGCTTCAATCAGTATGAACCCCGGGAGATAGGTATCGGGTTACTATTATTTGATAGAAAATACTTTCACTACTTTTAATGAGACATTCATGCACAGTACATTTGCAACAATTTATTATGAAACGCGTGGTACAAAAGATAAGAAAAATTAAACGCGTTGTACAAAGAAAATTATAAATACCGCGAATAAACGTTAATTAAAGAAGAAAAAAGATGAAGTTTATAAAATATGTACAAAGAATTGAATGAGTAGTAATATAAAGAAATATTGACATGACGTCTTAGATGCAAGTTATTTTATTGACAACCATTTCACAATTTTACTTCCTTATAAACATTTGAATGAACGATATTGAGTCCAATGTCATGAACACCATTACATTCTTTAGAGTATGCACACTATGATGCTTGATAGACAATTGAAATGATAGTTATTATTCAATATCTTTTGTCACGATTGTTGTTTGTTTATTTATTTAACGTCAAAAAACAGTTAAAACTGCGTATGACGTGCTATGGGGAAAAGTGAATTGTGTGCACATTTTCAAAATTCTGTGATCTCTACACTAAGTCATATACTACTTAAATTTTGGAAAAAAACTCCCATGTAATAAAACCTATTTTCAAAGATAAAAAGACAATACATTTTGGCTCTTATCCATTTTGTCCTTCGGAATAATACTTCCTGCCGCGACATGGAACGATAATTTGAATAATTGTATTTCCCACTGAATTCTAGAAGACGTGCACAGAAAATGAAGTTACATTTATGTTCAGAAGCAAAACAAAGGGCCATCTCAGCATTTGCTCAATGGATCAGGGAAAATGGACGAAAAACCTGATCGAGATGGGGGTCATTGATCCGGAGCCTGCAGTACAATACTTGTTACAGGTTGTTTATACACATTTATACATTTCAAATGGTAAATAATGCATTATGTATCATTGCTAAAATTAATGCTACTTTCCTTGTGATGCTCAGTATAGTCTCTAATTGTATAGAAACAGTTAAGCAGCAGAAACGATTTCATTTTGGATTTAAACTTTTCTATCGAATTTAATCGTTTAAGTCATCTGGCAAAGTGTTGTAAATAATGTACATGTATTGTATGTGAATTTTTTGTAATGAGCTGTTGATACTGTCACCTGATGAATATGATTTCTACGTCGAGTGTTATAGTAATACACATCGGCATTTTCTGAAAATATATTCCCGCCCTTGAGCAAGTCATTTTTTACAAAAGCCACTGATTCGTAAATAAACAGACAAGGTAATGGCAAAATTCCTAGATTAATGAAGAGAGGCTTACATGAATCACGTGAGTGGGATTTGGTTATTATTCGTACAATTGGTTTTTGTAATCTAAAAGTCTGGGAGCTATAAGATGTATTTCCTCATAATATTATGCCATATCTCAGGCGGGAATGAACATTCGCGAAATATACACAATGAACAGTATGAAGGCTGACTGAATTTGTAAGAATTCTGAACGCGTAGCATAATGAACGTAATTTTGTGTTCAATTCATTTAAATGGACGTTCCATTTAGGGTTTGACTGAATTGAGAGACCTAACATTTTGTTGCCTTAACATCAGTCAATGGTACACCGTTCATTTTCAATGGAGCACAGAATTGTTTATTTGAAATGGAAAACAGCAATGAAACCGTTTTCTTTTCGTTTACTATTAATTTGTTATTTCGGATTCAATTTGAAACATCTGATATTGTACTATTTACGGTTTCTTTATTGCAAAGGATGTTCGTATCATCTGCAAAGAGGACCGTTCTTCCGTATCGAATCGTCGAGGGCATATTGTTTACGTAAAGAAGGAACAGAATAGGGCCTAAAATCAATCTTTGAGGAACTCAACGTGCAATGGGCAAAGAGACGGAAAGGTGCGTACGTAATGTTCCATCATACCAGTAAGGTATTTCCACTCTCTGAGATCGTTGTTTAAGGTACGAACATAACCAATGTAGAGCGATACCACGTATTCCATATGCAAGTAATTTTGAAAGTAAAATGGCATGATCAATGATGTCAAAAGCTTTTGAGAGATCTAAAAATAATCCAATAGGTGCCTCGTTTTGATCCAATGATGAGGCGACATCTTTAAGAAAAGAAAATATAGCTGTTTCCGTTGATTTTGATTTTCTAAATCCATGTTGGCAATCTGAAAGCGCGTCGTGTTTACTGAGAAAGGTTTCCATTCGTACGTAAAAAAGTCTCTCTAATATTTTTGAAAAAGCTGATAGAAGAGAAATGGGCCGATAATTTTGAATTTCATTTCTATTGCCTTTTTTGAAGAGCGGCTTAATTTTAGCTGTTTTGAAACTATCTGGAAACGTTCCGGTGCATAACGATGAATTAAATATGTGAGTTAACGGGTGTATAATGGCATACGCACAGGTCTTTAACAAAGAATCCGGGAATTCATCTAAACCGGAAATCCGTTAACGAACCATGCTATTTCTTCAGACATTACTTCAACACAAACACTTGCATAACAAAGTCAGCCATGACATTAAACAATTAAATTTGGCTTGCGATAGCGAGATACTTACAAGGCAATGATATGATCCGATGCGGCTGTGTGTCACATAGATGGCATTGGTCTCCAACAGCTTGATAACGACGAAGTCGTAGGGCGAGCGTGAATTGAGCTACTGGTCCACACTCGTGTCCTCTTGGCGAGAGGGGGTTGCACTCAAGTGGACGGCCCACCACACGAGCCCCGGGCCAGCGCCAACCTGAGGTCAAAGGGTGTGACCCGCTGACAGTCGGCCCAGCCTGCAAACAGGGAACGGAATTCGCAACGCTCATTGCAGATGGAGCGAGACCCAGCACTTACCGCGGGCAACCAAAAGAGAGGGGGGGGGAGAAAGAGTCAGTGTAGTGAAAGGGAGTGCACGCGACCCAGCACTTACCTGGCAACCGGAGAACCCGTTTGTAAGATCCGCCCAGGTATTGGAAGGGAGGGCTGTCGCATTGCAGCTGGAGGGGGAGGGAGGGAGAAAGGAGTCTAGTGTAGTGAAAGGCGAGTGGCATGCGACCCTGCTACTACCTGCGGGCAACGGAGAAGCCCGCCTGTAAGATCCCACAGGTATGGAGGGGCTGCTCGCATTGCAGTGGAGGGGAGGGAGGGAGAAAGGAATCTAGTGTAGTGAAAGGGGAGTGGTATGTGACCCAGCACCTACCTGCGAGCAACGGACAACTGGAGAGATCCGGTGCTTGTAAGAACCGCCCCAGGATATGTGAGGGGAGGCGCTGATCGCCTTGCTGAAGAAGAATACTGGGGGAATAAAAATCTAGTAGGGTCTTACTAGTGGAAGTAATACGGGGCACTGGCCCTCCCTGCAGGCAACCGGTGAGACCCGCTGCGTATGAAGTCAAACAAATGGTACGAGAATATGCCCTCCTCAGTTGCAATCGCCCTTTGAGACGTTGTCTACCGCAGGCGCGCTGGTAGGGTGCGGGCCTGGCGCCGCGCCCGATGTCCGTACTCCGCTTCCCCTGTCGCCGTTTTTCCCGTGGGCTCACGCCGGTGCAGTTCGTTCGCAGTCACGCATTTCCCCAAACTACCAAAGTTAGCGGGTTCACTTCAACGGGCACAGTTCAGTTTGAAGTGTGTTTGTAGCCACACACGTTTAATCTCCGCACACACATCTCCGGTTTTGTCCTCATACGTTCGGCTCCTGGATATCTTCCAAACTCCCTTCACTCATGTCTGTCCCCGCTCACACTTCCTGAGCTTCCCTTGCACACACCTCCGTCTCCTCTCACACACCATCAGGCTCTTTGACCCATCTCTGCCTCCGACGACCCGGACACGTCTGTCTCCTCTCGCTCCCTGTCTGCCTCTGTCCGTCTTTCCGGCTCCACCTGCACTCGTCTCTCCTCCCTCGTCACATGTTCAGTCTTTTCGGTCTTATTGGCCTGCATCTCGTAATGTCGTGATTCGTTCCTTTGGTCACATGCAAGGTGAATCCCGGAACTCTATTCTTGGACCTCCCCAAGTGTTGCGTCAGTCAGATTGGTTCCGCTTCCCATTAATCTTGTCCTGCAAGGGAATACCAAAGTCCTTCGTCAATGTCTGAGCTGGCGAAGTCCTTTCACGTAATTTACCTGTCACAGTCAGTGATTCGCTGAAAGCGTGTTTTGTTTTGGGCGACCACCCATTCGTGGGTTGGTTCGTCACAATATGCTTATCGATGAAAACTTAATTAAATTTAATTCAAATCTATTTGAATGGTATTTAAGTATCATACGTATAATTTACATTGTATTTAGTAATTCACGTATATTTTTACAATATTCGACAAATGCCATAAATATATTCCATAAATGCATGATTACTTGGAATAGTTCAACATTACCCTGCTGCTTGTTGGGAGGCCAAATTCGATCAATACTAAATAAGGCATACATACAATGCAGATGGAAAGGGGCAAATGCAACCCGCAATCAACGCAATGCTACGCCATTCCTGAGAGGATGTGTGGTCGAAGGACCGACCAAACGATGGAATGGGGTGTGACTGGATAGGACGGAGAGATGATGAACGGGCAATGCAGGCGCAAATGTTAATACAATGATTGCAATTTTACCCCGTATTACATAAAGAAATCTTTACATATCCTGCCTCGTACATTGTGATAAATATATCGTCGGGAAACAGTGGATTGATTTGATTTGATTTTTTCGCGTTCTCCAGAAGCTATTTTGTTCCTGAGGTCCACTTTGTTCTCGACTTTTGAGCTTGTTGAGCACTCCTTCGATCCACCTTACATGAAAAATCATGCCTGCATTAAAAACAGAAATTATCAAAGCACATTCACATTACTTTAAATGTAATGGTTTCCAATATTTTAAATCTAAAATATTATGTATAAAAATAATTTTAACTGTAAAAGACGACATATAAGAAGAAATAAAAGAGGTCATCTTCGTCAACATATCAGCTTTATTAAGATAGCCGGCTTTCGACGGCTTTCCCGTCATCGTCAGTCTTGCTGCTGTCGGCAAAATCGAGCGACTGTGCCTGAGGCTATCTTAATAAAGCTGATATGTTGACGAAGATGACCTCTTTTATTTCTTCTTATAAGAACGTCAACAACACCCAATCAGAATTCCCACAATTGACGACATATAAACAAATTTCTCTTTCGGTAAAACCTTCCAATAAATTCCCCCACCTATCAGCCAGATAAATTATCTGTACCGAACGTCTGGGTTTCTTCGAGTCTCTCACATCCAAAGGTTGAAGTGACCAACACAGGAACAATTGTCAACAAGTAAAATGTATATTCTTTTTGCCCATCTCTCTTGGCGACCCTGCCGATAGTCTCTCTAGTTCCACGTAAATATATCTTCTTGGTATCAAGTTTATCATTTTCTCAGTACTCTTGAGGGGTTTCTTACAAGAACCAAACTAGTCCAAATTCAAGATTTTTCAGGTGGCACCAAAAACTTCATAGCGCAGACATGCATAGAAATGAGTGTATGAATTTTCCGCACCTTGTATCTTTCAATGAGTTTGGCACTTGTCTAAAAAAATTTCCCAGCAGATGCTGACACTTGTAGGGAATAACTTTGTAAAATGCTCAAAATACGGAATTTTGGACTTGTTTGATTCTTGTAAGAAACCCACTTAAAAAATTCCAGAAAGGATTTTGCCGAAGATATATTATAGTGGAACTAGAGAGACTATGGCAGGGTCGCAAGAGAGATGGGCAAATTATGCCAGAAAGACTTCGAATGTGGCAGTGAAATTAGATGTTATACATATTGGTAAAACAATTTACGTTTTAAATTCAAAGTTTGATATGTGTAACATTCAAAATACTGCAAGGAAAAAATATTTTGAAAAAGTTTCACGAAAATGTCTTTAATAGACGCCTGGAGAAAGACTATTTTGATATCAATGCGGAATGAAGCACGACGAATTGTTCCTGATAAATATCCTGGTCTGTACAGTGCATTTCTCACATTTTAGAAGCCGTGTGCAAGATGTCAAAACGATTTAAAAGATTAAAAATGACGGAACTCAAATTATATTGTTTTGTTATTCTCTCACATTGGTGTTAACGGGTCGATTTCGTGCAAAAGTACTTAACATCTATGTTTGTGGACTTGGCGTACATTTAACGTATTATTGGTTGAAATAGGATTACAACATAACAACTGTAAATGAGAAAATGGTATGATGTATTCTCTCACTGATATACTAATAGCGCATTTTTTCTTGATACTCCACAGCGGGGAGTGCGGATGAGGCGGTTCTGTCTACATCACGACAGTGCAGGGCTGTCAACTTTATTGACAGAAAATTCGGCGTAATAACTCGTCTTGGACCAGATAGCTTTGAGAAACAACGGAAGATATTTTTAAATTCCGAAGAAATAATTAATCGTTATAGAAATAATTGAGTAACAAGAAGGAACATGGTGCGCACAGGTCGATAGAAAGAGAGACCAAAACTAGGAAGTCCGCATTGGAAATGAAAAAGGTGGGCAGCACTGCACACTGAGCCGTGACGTTCCGAATGGAGCTCATATTTTCTACCGGGCCGTGCTATGCCGGGCTGAGCGAGGTCTAGGGAGCTCGAGGATCAAGAAAAGTGCGAGCATAGAACTATGATTGATGAAAATATTGAAGAAAGCCAACATAGGATTTGAAAATCTAAACCAACTTTTGATGAGTAAAAATGAGTAATGTACGTAGGTGTGTCGCAGTCCTAAATAATCATGTGGCTTACAAATCTTCGAATGTCTTTTTATGATACTAGCTTTCAATGCATTTGGACAGACGCTTCCTACACATACATTTCAAATACGTAGAACAAACATTAACCAGAACAATATAGCAAATCTTTTATAGCAAAACACTTACCTTCTTAATGAGTCCAAATAAATAATGTAGTGCCTCGTAGCCAAAAACCACCACGTCAACGGCGCTACGAGACTACAAGGAATTGGTTGAGATGCTACCTGTTGCATCGTCTACCTGACAAGGGAAGAATATTTTAAAAAATTACAAAATCCGAGAAAACTGTTCGTGAAACATTAATAATTGATATATTTGTAGTGTAAATTGTAACTTAATGAGAAGTCAAAATGTATAACAAACTCGTATCCTTGTCGTGAAAACAATGTACTGACGAATTTTCAACGTAGCAAACCCCGCTTGGAGTGTTCCATGCATTTGGGTTAAAATGCTTCGTATTACGTAGGACCAAAAAAAGAACCTGAAAAATTATCAAGAATTATTTCAACTATGCATTTGACACAATGAATTGATATAGATTGAAAACACTTGCTAAAGAAATGGCATGTTTTTTAGATGTCCAACTTCATTTTCTATACTCACTTCGTAACAACCATACGGAGTTGAAATTTCGAACTGCCTACCGAAGCTCTGAATTTAAGTCTTGGATGGAGATGCCTTCTATTCTACGTTTTATACATGGCATAAGAAAATGTGGCAAAAATTCTTAACAAACTCAGTACAAAACCAATTACCGTCCTATTTGTAGAGACATTTTTAACTAGTGGAAGACTCAAAGTGCTTCAGATGTACTTTCCTCTTGTTCATATAAACACGCAGCGGTGTGGCTTGTTGCTAGTAGTAGTGCTATGTTGTCTCACACGCTGTTCCAGAGATAATCATCTGGAAAATGTTCCTTAATAAATATTTTATTCGTCTTATACTAACACACAATCACACAATTCGCGACGCTCTGAACAATGCGTATGGGTTGCGATGGTTCTTGCAATCGCACCTATTACGAATTGCTTAAAAATTACGGAAAATGTAGTTGTGAATTGTAATTGAATAATTCAATTTTTTAAAATGTTGAAGTGTTATTGTATTCTCATCATAGTAGAAAACAAAGCAGGGTCAAATAGATGAATTTACCAAAAATGTTCCTGGTTTTAAAAGTATCCGTTCGGGGATATTTTCGTCATTTCTCACACTTTGCATGGAACACAAAATAGCAGAAAACTATCAAATTAGGATCATTGACTAAATTGTTTTAGAATAAATGCAACACTATTATGCAATATTGCCAAATGCACATTGCACAATTTTTGTATTCATGAATTTTGCTTGGGTGAATTTGCTAACACACGCCCAAGCTTTGACTTTTAATGCTGACAAGTATATTTTTTCAACTGTTATATGGTCCTTCACCACAAACATGACATAAGATACTATCAGTACAAAAATTCCGAACAAGTATTTGTTGACATTGCCATGGTATTACGTATGTTGAATAAAATAGAGTTCAAATCAAAATCTCTCGAATTATTCACTGAAATGGAAGGGTATATTTCAATGTAGTGTGTCACATGGATACTATATTCATCACACATTAATACTATTAAGGGGACTTATGACTGAAAAATGTAGATTTTCTTGAAAATTTTCCATTTTTCTATTTTGGGCCTAAAAAATTCTCTGATCCTTCCGCTATCACACGGTGGTTTAATTTTTACCATTCCGCCATTTTTAAAGGCTCTATGGACGGTTTAAATGGCTAGCGTGCGAACAACTGGGCCTCAGTGCCACGCCCCCTTTTCTAACATGACATTTTTCTCATCTTTTGTACGGTTTTTTTTTTCTATTTTGGCGTTCGAAATTCGCGGGTAAAGGAAGTTTAATGTTCCCGCTTTGTGATGCTTCATTGTTTTCACTACGTATTCATAATAAATACTGAACAAAATTGATTTAGCTAAATTTTAGTTGTTAGACCTATATACATTTTCTCGTAATGTACTTACAGTTTCTAAATAATTGTTTGAGGCATCGATTTTTTGTGAATTCTTTGTTAACATAGAATGAATTTCTTGTTTGTTGTACGTAGTTGTCATGCTTTCCGGATTTGTTGTTTACATGCTCGCCAGGTAAAGAGACATGGTGTTTTTATAATAGACAGTTGGCTAATGGAGAAAAACCTGACAGCCACAGTAAAATACAGTGTGAATTGTCACCTCAAGTTGTACAGAAGATATTTCCTGTCTACCAGAGACTAGCTGCAGACGACTTGTTAGAACGCTGCACAAAGCTAGGACACAGAACCCAAATGAGTCCCTACATAGCATGGTGTGGAAGTATTGCCCAAAAGACGTCTTTGTTTCCAAAAACAAATTGGAGTTAGGTGTTCTCAAAGCTGTAGAGGAGTTCAATATGGGATCTTTGAGGTCACAAGAAACTATTAACTCCATGAGAAATCAATCTGTGGCAATATCTTCTCTCATCATTAGTGAGCAGTGTGACCTAAAGCGTTGGCTTCAAAGCCAAAAAAGAAGAAAATGTGAAGAAAAAAAGAAGAGAGATTCAAAAGAGGCAGAAAATAGTAGAAGAAGAAAATAAGAAGAATGAAGGCTGTACATACAGTGCAGGGCAATTCTGAAGTGCACAGGCATTCATAATACTTTAATTGTCGGTTTCTCGGTGTGTGATTTTTCAGCATTATCTCACATAAAAATGCTCTATGTTTAACATTTTTTGCTTGATTTCAGTGAAACTTTCAGATATTATAGTAAAATGTCTAATAAAGATATTGTGGTATGGATTTTTTTGTGACCTAAGTCAAACTATTTTTTCATGAATTTTAAAAAACGACCAGATACATTTTTCTTCGAAAATTCGGCTAATCGGGAGAATAGCTACCCCCCTATGCCAAGGTTACATTAAGTCACATACGTTTCTAAGCAATTGTTTTTCTCCATTCGTTTGTTTCATTTAATGGAAGTGATTTGGTTTATGCATTCTTCTCCACATATATTGATAAAGGTAAGTTTGATAAGTAAGTGAGTGTTCCTTTAAAATAAATTCTCTTAAACGTGAGGGAGGTATATAAAACAACGTGAGCGCCGAAGCGACAGCGGAGGCGCGAACCAGGTCTCGAGAGCGAGGGCCGGAAGGCCCTCGCGAACGTAGCTCGTTGGATCCGTCGGGTAGCGACGTGCGGTAGCACTTGGTGAAAAAAATGCGTTGGTTAAAGAATTGTGTGGGTTATAAAATTAACTTTGTAGCGTGAAAATTAGGAATAATCAGTTCACTTAATGAGAGTACGTTGCTACAGAGATTTATACGTACAGGGGGCTTTGGAGCAGGGGGGTAGCTATTCTCCCGATCTACCGAAAATTCATTATGCAATATTTTAAAAAACTGTAGAAAAGTAAGTTCTTGCATTTCAATAAAATCCATACCCTATTTTGATCATATAAATTTAATGAATGACTAAAAGAAATCAAGCAAAAAATAAAATTATTATACAAGGAGCATTTTTTGTATTACATAACAAAAATTTAATTAAAAATTAATAACAATTAATTGACTGGAACAATCGAGTTGAAAGTTGGTACAGTATTTTACATAAATTAAATGCATGTCTTGTAAAAATTTTGTATTTGTATGTGCAAAATTATCGACGTTTCAAGATTCAGTCATAAGTCCCTTTATCAGTACTGCAATGAGTATGTCATTCTGATTCTTAACGAAACAATTATTCAGTTTTCTACGTTTATTTATACTCACGAAATTGTTAGTGGAACATATGCTGTTTAATATGTAAATATCCTTAAAATTTCATATGAATGAAACAAGTCTAGAACTGCCGGAATGATATCAGAATATGAAAAGTGTCTTGTACTCTGTATCACTAGAAACCGGAAGTTAAGGCATTAATGTTTACTAAAATAGGAATGCCAAAAGGTGTTTATTCTGGTTAGAGCATGGGGTACAGAAAGACATTTAAACAATGAAACATCACCATTTAAAAGGAATGAGTGTAAAATATTAATAATTCAAATTATTCATATTTTTACTCTGATTTAAATTTACATTAGCACTTACATGGACGGAAACTATCATTTCTTTGTTATCTCGATTTCACATGATCACCCGGTACGATGAATACGAATCTCATTCACTCGCGACGCTGCCTCTACGAAATTCTATTGTGGAATCCAGTTTGAATCTTGAAATGGAATTTCAGTTTTCGTTCTTCATTTTCACACTTGTGTAATCTCCAGCACCGAAAGAGTACATCGTATATTATAAGCATAGACATAGCTCTGTTCACTAAAGATATTCGAGGCCATACTTATATTAAGAAGGGATTCTCGGAGTGAACTGAACCAGACGGTTTCACTGTAAAAAAAAAAAAAAACTTATCTTCATATCTCATTTAAGTTTTTAACACTAGGGACCCTGAGATCCACTTCCATAGAAAGACAAACATGACTGGGCCTCCATGTTTGCAGGTATGCTTCCAGCTTGTAGACACATTCAGTTCCAGGTAAAACAAAGAAAATAATGATGAAAAGGTATAAAAGGTAAGAATTAGGTAAAATACAAAAACTATGCATCGTAAGGTAAAGTAGACAGAAAATGGCAAAATGAAAATCTATTAAAAGAACTCCAGAAGTACATTTAGTGATTCTTATTGTTAAATATCATCAAAACGTAAACATAAACAAGTCACTCAACCCAACGTCCAGGCTCTACTTATCCCAATGATGGACGACCTTGTAACCTTCAGAATGTTGGAGCACAGTCGCGAAATTGCCAGCCAGAGTGCGTTTCCGCATGTATGTACTGGAATTGTTTCTCCAACTTAAAAATGTTGTAAAATGGGACCACCTAAAAAATAAAAATTAATCAACTAGTCAGAAAAATAATTTGTTTCGATTATAAAATGAAAGAATATTAATTTTACCCCAATCTACAAATTTACGAACGTTATATTTTCAGCATTTTACTTGTTTACTGATTCATTACTACTGAACTGAAATATTCCTTTCAAAAAGTGTTTTAAAATTACGGGAATTAATGATCGTGTACATTACATACACATTACATCGATTTCTTACAGTACTTTCTCTAAAACTACTGATAACGCTGTTCTACAAGGGTTCTATTTCTGAGATAAAAGTATGTGATTCCAAGTGAATTTACAACGGGAAGCTCATATCTGACATCAAAATGTCGCGTTCAGGAATAGTTTTTCAGTAATTTTAACTTTTATATCATGAAAAAGGCATTTTTTCCCATAAATTGAGGGAAATTTTGCAAATAAGAGTTGACAACATTGATTTCTGTATTCATGTCAAATGTTTTAGTATTCAGATGTTGATACGCCGCTCTCGATTGAGAGCTTTCATAAACACTGGTTACCCGAAACCTAACCTATCAGTCATTGTCAGGAAACCACAAGTGTGAAGCCTCAAGTGTGACAACGTTTAAAGTGACCTTTTGTTTTTCGTGGTGTACAGAAAGTAAGAAGTAAGTGGAT
This sequence comes from Teleogryllus oceanicus, assembly GCA_964035755.1. NCBI lineage: Eukaryota > Metazoa > Arthropoda > Insecta > Orthoptera > Gryllidae > Teleogryllus > Teleogryllus oceanicus. The sequence continues at coordinate 127,105,582 of CAXIVR010000003.1, read as the reverse complement.
AAGAAGGAAATGAGTAAATAAGAATGTCTTTGTACAGCATGAATTAAAGGTTATAATGATTTAATTTTGATTTTTCTAGAAAATGTCTCGTCGGCGTTCCTACATATATACTCCCGACAACGTTTGCTATATCTGCGGAGAATTCACATTTGCAAGAAACAGGAAGATTATTTCTCCCATTATAAGGAAGGCTTATAAGCAGTATTTTTGGAATAGCCGTTGGAGATCAAGATAAAGAATGGGCGCCACATATATGTTGCGCAATTTGTTCTTGTAAATTAATTAATTGGTGGAAAGTAAAAGAAAATACCATGTTATTTGCTGTACCCATGGTATTGCGAGAACCAAAAGACCATATATCAGACTGTTATTTTTGTGTAACGAAAATTCGGGGTTTTACAAACAAGAAGTCAAAGAAACACATTGTTTACCCGGACCTACCTTCTGAGCAAAGGCCAGTTCCACACACAAAGTCTTCCAGTTCCCACAAGACAAACAGGTGAAGAAATAGATAACAGTGATGGCAATGAAGATATGACATCTTATGACAGACGTGACCCTCTGTATCAGGGCACATGTTCTTCAACGCCTCATTTATTAACACAAGCGGAATTAAATGATTTAGTGCGTGACATAGGACTAAGTAAACAAAAGGCAGAACTGCTTGGTTCGAGGTTACAGGAATATAATCTTCTCCACCGAAGTACCAATATCAGCGACTTTAGACACAGAACGTATTTTCATTTCCTACTTTGCAAGCGAGGGGACACTGACCTTCTGCAATGATGTTGGAGGTCTTATGAAAGCACTTGACTTCAAATACAGTCCAGAGGATTGGAGACTCTTTATAGATGCGTCGAAACTGAGTCTCAAGGGTGTTTTGCTCCACAATGGAAATAAAATGCCTTCTGTCCCAATCGCATATGGCAGTTTGGTTAAAGAAAGTTACGACATCTTAGAAAATATTCTCAAATTACACACATACAGCGAGCATAAATGGAAGATATGCAGCGATTTCAAAGTAATTGCGTTGTTAGGCATGCAACAAGGCTATACAAAATATTCTTGCTTTCTTTGCGAGTGGGATAGTCGCGAATGAAACTCTCACTACATAAGTAAGAAATGGCCGGAACGAAATTGGAAAGTAGGGAGGAAAAGATGTCCAACGTCAAAGCCTGGTAGCTCGTGAATATATACTTCTACCACTCCATCACATCAAACTTGGATTAATGAAACAATTTGTAAAGGCGATGGATCCAACTGGCGAAGGGTTTACCTATCTCGCTGACAAATTTCCTCGTCTTTCATCAGCAAAGATAAAAGAAGGTGTATTTGTAGGCCCTCAGATTAGAGAACTCCAAATAGAGATTTTGAAAAATGCCTCACTGACGCAGAAGCACGAGCATTGCAATGTTTCAAGAAGGTATCAGTAAACTCCTTGGAAGAAAAAGAGCTGCAAATTACTAGGAAATAGTGCATCAAATGATCACAGCTTATCAAGAACTCGGCTGCAATATGTCTGTAAAAGTACATTTCATGGACTCTCATATTGACTTCTTCCGAGAGAGCTGCAGCGATGTATCAGACCAACACGGAGAGACAATCCATAAAGACATATCCACCATTGAAAAAAGGTACGAAGGGAAGTGGATGCCTACAATGTTGGCTGACTATTGCTGGAGTATCATTCGAGACAAGAAAGATACTTGTTACAAAAGAAAAAGATATGTAAATTGTTGTTGCCACATTTGTATCATTTTCTCTTTTCCCTATACCTTTCTTTACAATACATTCTACAAAGTGAATTCTTTTGTGAATACTACCTCTGACAGCACCTTCCTCGGCTTCCCTAATATGGTAGAGTTAAATTATGTAACTGAAATCAGTGATCACGATCACTGTAAATTATTTTATTGCTATTTCTTGAATTCCGAAAAATCAGTTTACTTTTGTAGAATATCGTAAGATAAAAATAAATTCGGTTAAACTATCCTGACAGAGAAAAACTGAAATCAGATTTGGATTCACCTTTGAAATTACTATAAGAATCACAACTTTTTTCTCCAGAAATAGAAAAAAAGTTTTTTTGTAGACCTGTAATTATTTTCTACAACTAACTTACAATTATGAACAGGCTATTCAGCCAACACCTCGCAGGAACCTAGTGGTTCCACTGATTAAGCATAAACACGAATGAATGTAAAGTCGGTCCGTCAGTGTACCCACCAATGCGTCCGTTGGTCCGTCCTTCGGTCCGTATCGGTCGACCCTGAAATATACCGGTCTACGAGGATTGGGGTGGTGTGTATGTCCATTTATGTTAGAAATTTACTAATTTGTTGGAGTATTAATTTAGAAATAACACCAAAGCCTTTCTGAATTAATATTCCACCGACTTCAGCGCTACTATTCATTTTTTAAATCAATTTTTTATCTTTTTTTAATTTAATAAAACTCCTTATTAAATTTACTCTTTTAACCTAATAATAGACTCCAGGCCGTGTATAGGCTGCACTAAATTCGCAATATGGCAGCTTGAAAGATTTCCTGTCGGAATAGCCAACTTATGAAACTATAACTCTGATCAAGTCTCTCGCTTTTGTTTTGTTTGTTGTCTCATTCACAATCCTTGCGCGGTCTCGAGTCTAGTCCACTGTTCAATAATACAGGTTTCGTTTTTCGGTAGAATTAAAAAGAGATGTTCATCTATAAATGAATATTAACTCTGTGAATAATTATTAAGTTAATTAAGAATTATCATTATCAACTATTGCGAGCTTAAAAAGTGTTAAAAAGTGTCAAGTGCAAATGAAAAATACAACCTCAAAAGTTATCTGCGGTCATACTTCTATGTTATTAATGCTTTTGAGATGTGTGTCAACAGTTCCTTCACGTTTTGAAGTGGTAGTAATGAGTTTTATTGAACGCAAATAAATACCACAATTATTGAAGTTAATTAACGTGATATACATGGTAGTTTTTAAGTGATCTAAAAATTCCTAATAGTCCAGTTATGTCAATATCAATGCAAATACATCCATTTAATTTATCTCTTCAATTATTCATTAGTTTTTAAAAGTAAGTTCAAAAAAATAATGAAAATCATCATTAGTGTAAGTAAGTTTTCAATAACTTATCTATTGTTACCAGAGACAGTCTTTGAAAACGTGTTATCTTCAAAGGTTCAGTATTAAGTATAGACCCAGATGTTGTTAGGCTTACCATTATTTTCCAGTTATAATTAAAATGAATTCAGAAAAATAATAATAAATATAATACAATTAATTTAAAACAAGAAATACTAAAGGGACACAACAACAAATAATGAACTACTATAACTATTTCAATTAACTTTATTATTATTACTAAAGAAAACAATTGGAAAGTAAGAAATAAAACTCAAAAACGCCTAGTACTACTAAATAAATAAATTGAACGATAAAACGCAAAGAACGAAGAGCACCAAAACGCAAAATGCAAAACTTTAGCAACATTCGTAAACTAACACAATTTCACTTGGATGGCTTTGAATGTTGGCGGTATCTACGGAAGTAGTCATTGTTTCATTGCAAACTTAAATTTTAAAAAATGTCCCTACCGCTTGAAGGTAATATATTCCGGGTATTTGTGTGACGGTTGGCAACAACTTTAGCCAACATAAAACGAATCGAAACTACCCTAAATCGAGTATAAATGTATGTTCTCATCCGACAGTGACATTTTTCAAAAGTTGTCCCATTAGTTCGGCTTTTTAGCTGGCCAGCAGTAGTCTATAATCTCTCTCTCTTAATTTCACTTATTTACTAAGACATTCTTGGCCTTGAACTGTTCAATACGGCAAAGTTTTAATTCTTAATTACTTAACATATCTATTGCTGAGAAAACACTGCTTTCTTGGCGATGAGAAGTTCCATTTGTCGATTAAGCGCCGTCCATTCCACTATTACTTAAAAATCCAACTAATTTCGTGTCAGCACAAGTTTTTCACCGTCTGTCGTCCTAATTCTATTTGTACCTTCGCGACACAATTTCGCCGTGGGTCCGTCTATAATCACGTTCATTTTTCTACTGTTAACTTCATACAATTCCTGTAAACCATTTACATTGGATCAAAATTCTGACAAAAATTTTCATCTATCTACCCAGCTTGTTTCTGCTCTTCACATTGAGATATACAAATGATTCTCTACATTAATATCTGCCAAAGATCTTAGCGTCCGGCTTGCTGGGTCAATGGGTCACGATATATTATAATCCTTATTACCTTCATAATGGATAATAGGATCCGCTGACTATACAGCGCAGCTGGGAATCTGAAATAGAATGATTCTATTCCTAGTTCATTTCTGTTTGGATTGACTAAATGAAAGATCACTTTCTTTTCTAAAGAACAAAATTCAACAAAGTTTATTTTTACGCTTTTAGCAAACAATTTAGTGAATTTACAAGTTTTAGGCCTTTGATCAAAATATCTTTCAATTTACGATTTTACACAGCGGTTAACTTATCTTTTCTTCGTTGATGTCCCTCGTAGACTTCTCAGTCGAAATATCTTGGGAGCTTTCCGTAGTCCAAAGTCCCAAGAAATCCTCTTCTGCCCCTATCCAAGCTGGTCTCAAACTATCAAAATTATCAGTCCCGATTACGTCCTATGACAGTCCCGAAATTATTACTCGATTACCACTCCCGACAAAGTCCCAATTTATGCATCAATATTACTTCCACATGCAATATCATGTACTGTCCTTAAAATTTCACGATCTGATAACCCGATTCTATCTGTATTATACTCGTTCCCTCTCACGAACCTACGATCAGTTCAGAAACACGATGCCGGTCAGAATGAAATCTTCCTGCATGATTCACCCTCGAAGACTTCGTATTAAACTACCTTCCTCTTTTTCATAACATTTGACCGTCCTTCTCTCACCCAGCCAATCCATACGTTCGTTATATTTTGGTGTAGCTGACCTTTCGATCGTCTAAACTACTTCGCCCAATCCCAAATTTTCTACTTTCGGCATCCAGACACCTCTTAATACATTTACAAAAAACAAAAACTACATTGTTTATTCACGGTCGTTGCTAAGCCCTAGCTCTCGTGATATTTGCTAATGCATGTTCCACCATATAGTCTACAAATAAATGTTAGTTTATTTTCATGTGACATGTCGGTATGTCACAACATGTTCTAATTGTTACTGCCCGAGTCCGATACTAATTTGTCACCGGTAACTAAACTATCGAACTTTTCTTATCAACACTAACAATGGAACTTTTATTATGTAATTTATTATTTTTTCTAATATTTTAAATATTTTCTCAAACTCTTCTTTCTTGCTGTTTAATGACTGCTTCTGTCCCCAATGTCTCATTTCTATTTATTTTTCTTCGTATTTTCCCTTTTCTGTCAACTTTTTATTTTTCCCAAAAATATTTTCTCAAACTCTTCTTTCTTTAAGCTGTTCCAAAGTATTTTAACCTACCTCAATATAAAATTTGCTAGAATGTCGAAGTGTACTTTTAGATTCACAGTCAATTACTTCGAAAATAAAACATCTCGCTTACTGCCTATACGCAAGGGGCAATACAAGCTACACGATAAAAATATTTATGTTTTGGGATCTCTGCATTTTTCACCAACAAAATGAGTGCCTAGAAATTAATAAATAACCCTCTTTCAACTGTGACTACACAGCCCCACGCTCAAATTATTTGTATCGCCAACGAGCTAATCTCTCCACGTATTCCAGAAAAAAAATTGATGCAGAACAAATTAAAACATATTTAATGCGTTTTCTCTAAATGTGAAGTACTTAATATGAATGTCTATAAGAGACCATTTGCGCTTCAGAGGCACGTCCGCCAATGACAATGGTCGGCAAACGAAACATTGAATAACTTCAGCGTCAAGTGAGAGTGTAGGCTTCTTCACGCCGCGACCTTCCTCGCCATGCCGGTGGCATTTCGCTCCCGGAAGGTCGCAGCATGACGACCGAAACAATCAAGGCAAACTGTCCAGGGCGCGACGTCTCCCGAACCAACAAGCATTTATTATTTATTTATTTATTTATTTATTTATTTATTTATTTATTTATTTATTTATTTATTTATTATTTATTTATTTATTATTTATTTATTATGTATTTATTTATTTATTTATTATTATTATTCATTCATTTATTTATTTATTTATTAATTAATTAATTAATTTATTTATTATTTTTTATTTATTTTATGTCAAAAAACAGTGAAAGCTGTGTATGACGTGCTATGGGAAGAAGTGAATTCTGTGCACGTTTTCAAAATTCTCTGATCCTTACACTAAGTCATATACTACTTGAATTTTCAATTAATTAATTAAAAAACCCTCCGATGTAATAAAATCTATTTTCAAGGATAAATAAGCAATAACTTTTGGGCTCTTATCCATTATGTCCTTCAAGGAATAATACTTTCTGCCCCGACAACATGGAAACAATAATTTGAATAACTATATATCCCACTGAATTCTAAAAGTCGTACTCAGATAATGAAGTTAACATTTATGTACAGAAGCAAAACAAGGGGCCATCTGAGCTCTGAGCTCATTGGAGCAGGGAAACTGGACGAAAAGCCTGATCGAGATGGAGGTCATTGACTCAGAAGCTGCGATACAATACTTGCTACATATTGTTTTGAATTATACAATCCAAATGGTAAATACATTATTAATCTTAACTTTTGTGTCACATTCCATTGTATCTGTGGAATAAAATTCTCTAATTGTTTTAAAATAAATGTTTTGTCCATTTTATGAGTATAGAAAATAAACCAGACATTGCAGCGTGGCGTTACTGCCCAGTGTTTTACAGTACCCAACCAGGAACCCATGATGTTTGGAAGTCGCTTAACCCCCGTAACTTCACGGTGCGTAGTTAAGGAATTCGGCTAGTGACGCCGGTTCAATAATTCAAATCTATTATGCCCAACTTGTTGCCATCTGATCCAAACTTCTATACATTTTCATCATTTTATTTAAATCGTGGGATCCTAATTTTTGTATTTCAATGTGTGGTAACCTTTTACAAATTTTAACAAAAAAAATTAAGATTAGACCGATTTCTATGACGTAGAATGTTTCAAACTTCACACCAATCAGTAAGTAACCACCTAAATGCAATATAACAGCGTCATGAAAATATATAAAATGGTAACCATTCGTCGCATTTTAAGAATACAAGTTACGAAAATAAATATATCACTAGAGATAACCCGTTAATATTGGGAATAAATCTAACTTCTATGTTTACCCTGGCAATACCAATGTTTAAAAGATCCCATGCATTACCAATGAATGGATGACCGCTTGAATTTTGATATTTTTTGATGATTTTGATAAATTAATACATTGAAATCAACATACTTATTAGATTTGTCGCTCAGTAAATGAAAGAAATATCGACTTTTACTCAATATTTGACAAATGATAAAACCTATTACATTTCTATTTTTAAAAAAACCTATTACATTAAAATACATTACATAAAACAAGAAAAATATCAATATCTAAAAAATTGAAAACTAAAAAAGTTGAAGGTCATCGCTGTTCATTAGAGCCGCCCCTTTTGGTAATGCTAGAGTTCATTATAATAAATAATTTTAATTCTTTAATACTAATTTACAGTTCAACTTAGAAATTTTATTTATCAAATTCTTTGAATATACATTAGCACCTCCCTGCAAACTATGTTGGAGAATAGCCGTTTTTATTATTTAATTTGTTTTACTAATAATTTGACTCAAACTCCTTTTGATTGTTGCCCCCACGTAAGAAATAATTATTGCATGCAATTTTAAAGCTCATTCATGCCAACATTATTTTATTCCGATTCAATTTTCATGAAGGCTTAAGAACATAAAATGACCGTGTAACAATTAAATCAGACGAGGTTTATCTCGAGAAATGTTGTACCAAGATGGTGTAGCTGTTGTAATTAGTGCGCCGCATTTTAATCTTGAAAATGGATTGTCACCCAGTACAAATATTTGATTCCATCGGCCTTTCGTTATCCAGATGCCCTAACTAAGCTATAGAATCGAACATTTCATTCGGAACAATTTAACGAACGTCTAGCGATCAGCATTCGTATAAACGACACAAGTGTTCTCGTAAGCGCATTACTGAAATCAAATGCTTGTGCGTGCAGTATTACTTCCATCAATATATTGTATTTTTTAATATTAAAGAAAACGAAACACGTAAAATATGTTATAGACTCAGTCCTATGCTACAGCTCTGCTGAACAGCAGCATACATGGGCGCTTGAACGGTTGCAGTGAATTTTGCTTCGAGTTTTTATTTACACTCACATTTGCAAATAATATAATACGCATTACTTACAGTTTTTTCTCCTACAAACACTTTTGAAGCTCTCTCAGGTGCAATAGGAATTACTCCACACAAACAAAACGAAACCTCAGTTTTCAACCGTCAGTTGTGAAAAAGTACTTCATGGTAAGATGGCCTCATGTCGGTGCGTTCCACTGCGCTGAAATAAAGTGAGAAAATGTTGCTAGCATCTGCCGCTGAGGACAGGAGCGCTGCCATCGCGATACTTTCGTAAGAAAACATAGAGCTTCCAAATAACGATGGATTATTTACGATATCTATCTTGTTGCAATGACAGTAATTTCATCTAATTGACTACTTATTTATTGTTATTCGTAGTAAATAACTATTTTCATTTGAATCCATTTAATACAGCTACTCGATACTATTCTATCCGTTAGCGTTGCACTGTGGGAAATATAGGACTTGCTGAGAAAGAGCGCAAATTTCAAATCATAAGGGTTATAGTGTTAAACATTGTTCCTGCGGTGAAGATTTACAGTGGTGTGTGCATGCTTTAGGGCTTTACCAAACTAAGAAGCCAATCTGCAAACTATTGATAGAATTTTAACAATTGGTCAATAATTCATTGTTCTATTAATGATTCATGGTGGTTTTGAAAAAAATATTAAAAGGAAGTCATTTGTCAACTTCTTCCACATTCTTAATCTTCATGTGAATTCTGTGTAATTGTGAATTGAAAAGTGACTTATTATTTTAATACCTGCTTTCTAATCATATCAAAACTCCTAAACGGATGATAATTTTGGATGCAAATACTATAATATTGTTTTTAAGAATAAAAATATATGATATTTATAAGTGCTAGGCCCCGTCTCCCTAAACCAACATTTTCTGTAATTTTGTTTTCAAACAATTACACATTTTTTTAGATCAAATAAAGGAGAAAATTTTTTTGAATTACATTTTATATTTCAATTAATAATAAAAAATATTACTTCAAAAACATTTACAAGTAGGGTGAGAACAGATAGTGATATTTCCCCTGAAATCGTTTCAGAAACTGCTCCGATTTTTCTTTTCAATTATGATTTATTTCTAACTATTAAAATTTCCTAGTTTTGAAAGAACATCTTACGTTTTGTATTTCATGATAATTAACGAAGATGTTATTTCAAAAGCGTTAACGGATAGGATTCTGAATAGAAAGTTGCCCTATCCCTGATATCCTTCTGAATCCTCCTCTAATTTGTTATTTCAATTGTGATTAGTTTCCAAGTATTAGAACCTTCTAATTTTGTTGTAACTATTACATTTTATATTTCAAAACAACATTTATACAGTGTATGATTTCAAAGCATTTATGCATTTCTGAGCATACAGGAAACGTAAAAGTGAACACAAATAGGGTTGTCTGAACAGAAAGTGGTTCTCCTGAAATACTTTCTGGTTCTTCCTTTGATTTGTTATTTCAATTGTGGTTTGTTTCCAATTAATAGAACTTTCCAATTTTTTTGGATAATGTTACGTGGATCATGTGTTTCAAAGTTACATTTACACAATATAAAATTTCAAAAACTTTTATGAATATCTGAACATTTAGGGTCTCAACGCACATGGGTGTGTGTGACCACAAAGTGGTTCTTCTGAAATCATTTCTGGTTTTTCTCCTTATTTGTAACATCAGTTGTGATTTGTTTCCAACTAATAGAACTTTCCTATTATTTTTGGATCATTTTCCATTTTATTTTCAAAGTAACATTTAAACAAAATAAAATTTCAATGGGAAAATATTTGAAATCCTTTGTGGTATTCAATTATGGTTTATTTTCAATTATTTGAACTTTACAGTTTTTCGAGAATATATGAATAAGATAAATACAGGAATATATAAAATAACTACTTTCTATGATATCTTGTTATGAAGAAATCGTTATTGAATACCTTTGATTGTTATTCTCTGTCTTTAATTGTGTGTTATCTTTAATAGAGTAAAGTGCGTGTGGAACCAAAAAATATCAGAATGAAATATATATGTCTTGCAATTAACGAAGTATATTTTAAAGGAAAATTTTATATTTACGTCTTTAAATTCTCTTTTTGGTACAAAATGATACAATGTGTGAGTGGAAGCACATCTAACAAGAAGTTCTAAAACTTATAGCTTACAAAACTTGAATCACTTTTCGAAAAATGCTGCTTTTTCGACAGAAAAGCTAGTTGTCAGAGTTGATATCACAAACGGGACCTTTTTTATTTTTTCTGTATATAGTAAATTACTTTCTCTAATGCAGTGTGTAGTTAGAATCTGTTTTGTGGGTTCTCAACATCTAAAACGTGCTTTCCGACCCTCCGTCCGTCTGGGAACAATGCTAGCGCCTAAACCAGGGGTGTTCAACTTGCAAGGCCTCGAGAGCCACAACTTAAACCTTTAATATCGTATGTTTCTTACTCTGGTGATCCTCATAACTTCCCCCTGATGTTGATCGCGGCACTTTGCCTGGTTTCTTCGAAAAAAGGGAAGGAGCGGAACCAAGCGTGATATCAAGCCGTACCGTGCATAACGCAGTGAATCAAATTGGGATGATTTTTAATTTCTGAATTTACTAAAAAATTTCCTTAATCAAACTTTCTCTTTTTACACTAAAGAAGGGTTGGCCAGAGCGCGGCTTAGGTGCTAGGGGGGCAATGTTCTCGTCCGACATAGTTGCACGGGACTTTCACTTTTCACTAATAACTGAGGGGAGTTTGTTGACCTCAAATATCGCCAAAAATGGTCAATGAAATGCGCTTAAAATGTATTGAAAATGTCTTAAAAACAAAGAGAAATGTCATTAAGATATGATTAAAACCAGTTCGGATGAATAACTCAAACTGTTGGATATGTTACTGATGTAACCGTTCGTTCAAGTGAACTCAGCTTGCAAACCTTTGGTTTGCACTGTTCTTTAACAGGAAATCTCTGTTTTAAGTTATCCCTAAATCAGGGCGGACTGACAATGAACACTGACAGACGTCACAGGAAACTTAGATTACGAATACAGAGGATGGCATTACGATTTCTGAGCGGAGAAATCGAATAGGCAACTCCGGAATTCTGTGGAGAACATTTTTTTATCTCGTAAATATTATTTTAAGCAAGTACCATTAAACTGCTATGAAAATCGATGAAATCAGCGAAAAATTCATTAAAAATGACGAAAAATGTAAAATATGACTTAATAGATGAAATCGACGAAAAATGTCGAAAAGACATAAAAGTGTCATTTCTTATGTCATAAAAAAAAAATTAATTTCTATAGTAAACGGCATTGTTCTAAAGTAAAAAAACAACAACAATTCATTAAAATCCACACCCTTTGGCGGGCCACATAAATGACAGGAGGGTCCGCATGCACCCGCGAGCCGCCACCCCGTTCTAAACAGGATTTCCGCCAAATTTGATACTCCCCTATCGATCGATGGAGTGATATCGTGAAACCATGAATTGGAAACGGGCAGTTAATTTTTTTGCGAGGAAACTTTAAAAAATAGAATGTCATTTTCTAAATTTTCTCAAACCTCGTTCCAATGTTTTCGAATACATGAATCTACACTAATGAAAATGGCGTTTGTCGGATTTTCTCAAACATCCCTGAATATTAAAAAATTGAAAAGTGAAATATTTTTGGGATCCTTCTTACAATTACATTATTGAAGATTTTAGAATGACATCCTTCAAAATTAATTATTTAAAAATAGAAGGTATATTTGCGTCAAAATATATTTTTTCGCGTAATTTTGAGTTAAATAGAATCAATTAAAAAGTACGTAAACAAGACGTACCCCACAAGAGCTTCAATTAAAAAAAAATTGTTTCCTCAAAAAAAGCAAGTTTTACTTAATAATTTGGTATTTCATTTATTTCAAAAATTCTAAAAGTCCAAAAATGACTAAAGTAATGTTTTTGAAGTTCGCTCTTTCGTAATTTTGAGTTTCACGATTATAAAGTTTTTTCAAACTCTCCAACACCTTTAAGTCTGAAGTTGGACATTTTGTTTCTTATTACATTTTATATTCAAGATGAATATTTTCCATATTCGATCTTAAATATCATGAAAAATTAAGAACCCTGACCTACAATTACTTAATTTTAATCTTTAATCATGAATCAAATATAAATATGAATGGATAAATAATTCCAATGCATCATATATTAAATTACTCGAATAATTATATTTATCGAAAATGTATATCTCGAACAATTTTACTTTATTTTTTATTTTCAGACATTGAACTATCTCATGTAAATATGGTTTCGTAAAATCCTTCTAACATGGTTAATCCTATCACTTAGAATATATGTCTTTCTCCCTCCATACGTCACATACAGTTTTTGACTGGTTTTGACTAAATAAATAAATAAATAAAATAAATATTCTGACATTAATTAATATAAATGACAGATACTTATAATCATAATACTATTTTAATAATTTTAACGTAAATAAACCGTGATAACCAGAGATAGAGAAAACAATCTTGAGAAATCTAAAAACTTGAATAATTCCAATATTTCGAGAATCCGACGATTAGAACAATACTCTCTCGACAAATCCAAGTGTTTTGCCTAATTCTATTATGGAGAATTATCTCGAACTATTATAAGAATACACTACAATCCTAGTGTTTTGGATTATTCTAGCTGTCTCGAATATTCCTAGTGTCACGAATAATTCTAGTCACGGATAATCTTTTCACATATGATAATCCTATTACCTATGTTAACACTACTGCTTCTGATAAAGCATCCTTTTTTGAGCATTCTGATATCATAGGATTTGGTTGGTTGCTTCCTTGCGTGACTGACGTGCTCGGACTGTTCTCCAATATTTTACTAATTTTGACTACTTTCTTACATCTTTCAGGTACCTTTTGTTTTTAAATTGTTTTCTTTACTTGTTTACTTGTTACAGGAACGCTGAAAGAGATTTATATTGTCCGAAGCGGTGGAAAAGAAGTAAATAGTTATTGGTTTAAAAGACAGCGTGTATTTTAAGCAAACGGACAAACGTGCATTTTAACGAGTTCAAAGACTTTTAATACATATTTGCTGTACAAATAAATTTAGTTTTGCGAAAAGGGTTAAACAACTAGTGAAAGTGTTGTGATAATTGTGAAAAACATCAAAATTCAAAGTTTCGTATATATTAGTAACGGAAAATTTTGAACCTTGTGATTTCAAAAGAATATCAAAGTGGTGAATTTTTGTGGCCTTTAAAAAGGTAAAGTATAGTAATCTAATTGTATTTATTAGTTTGCAGCTTAGATCTATTAACGTAAACACACTCAACTCTACTCGGAATTAACCAATAACATTTAAATACTAATTAGAATCACATTTCTCTTATTTTTTAAATAAATACGTAACTTAAATTAAATAATTTAATACACGTAAATTAAAAAGATAATTTAGGAAACATTTTTGACACATAATCTGATTTCTCATCTATTTATTTATTCTCATATTTGCCACGCATTTGATACGCATTCGTGACATGGCTACTATTCGCTATACACTTTCTACTCTGTACACTCTCAAAGCCGAACTTCTGAAAGCCTTCACACACGTAAACAATAATTTAAATGAACATATCCGAAGGCTCGAAGAGGTCGTTTAAAACTCAGACGGTTGGACAACAATAGGCAACACCGCAGAAACTTTCAACCGGCCATCCGCGAAAGCAAAAACACAATCATCACAACCAATCATGACTCAAAACAGATTTGCTGTGTTAGATTATGACACTGATTTTCCATGCCTTCCAAATCCTCACTACCCCCTCCCATCATCGACATGTCCACCCACAAACCGACGCAAACTGGCTAGCAAGCGCAAAGAAACAAAGACACGTAGAGTTGCGCAACCTGGCCCACAAGTAAACAAGGACATTCCTACTGAGCCCACCAAAAGGTACTAATTTTAGCAGATAGCCATGGGCGATAAATCTCTCCTGCTCAGTGGGAAACTCCCATCCAATTTCTCTGTCATGTGTGTGTTTAAACCTAACGGGAGGTTTGCCGACGTGATCAGTGAATTGGACACCCACACAAAAACTCTCACCAAACGGGATACAGTCATCATCATAGGAGGGCAGAATGACATCAATTTGGGTGGTCACTTTACACCTGAGCAATATGTTGACAAACTACAACGTGCCGCCCAAAACACGTACATTGTAATCTCGACTCTGCCCTTCTGGTACAACAAACCAACACTGTGCAAAGAAATTAGACACGCAAACAACAAATTAAAACTGCATCTGAGAGGCACACATGTTAAATTATTTGAGCTTAACTTTCTCTCAGAAAAACACTTCACCGGCATGGTCTTCACTTGAACCTTGTCGGAAAACATACACTCGTAGCGAACTTGCCAAACACCTCCTTACACCTCAGCAGTATCCTATCCAAGATTCATCCCCACCTACATCTCCTAGTTCTCTTCCATCCTCCGGAACCCCTTTGGACCCAATTACCTTATCCCCTGAACCTAATCCTTGTACTACATCTCCCATTATTCATTCCCCTACATCTGTAACCCCTCCTTCCTCACCTCCTAACACTGCTGGGACACGATACTTCCTTCGACCACGCACTCGAGGTAAAAATGAAATAAATAAATAGCAACTACAGTCAGTGCAGCAGAAAAAGCATCCGTGTAGGTACATGCAAAGATTCAAATAATGCATCATAATGTGCAATCTCTTTCAAATAAAATTGAATTTATCGAGGCAGCATTAGAGTGTGATCTCAGTCAAATAGATGTTCTTTGCTTTACAGAACATTGGTTATCTCATAATGATCTAAACACACTCCAAATTCCTAGTTTTTACCTTGCAGAATCTTATTGTAGAGCAAGGGAATTAAATAAAGGCCCTGCTTATGGAGGTTCGTGTATTTATGTAAGAAATAATATTGATTCTACCTTCTTGTCAGAATTCAATTTATATGCAGTTGAAAAGTTTTGAAATAACAGTTGTATCTTACTACGCTCAAAATTATCTTACTTTGCATCTACAGACCTCCAACAAAGCAAGCTTTAGATTATTTCAATTTCTAGAAAATCTAGAGATAACTCTGAACAAAATTAGTAATCTTCTTTAAATCCATTGTTGTATGTGGAGATTTCAATATTGATTTTCTGAGCAGATCCACGAAAAGAGCAGTTTCTCAATTTAATTCATTCTTTTAATTTAGATATTACAGTGAACTACTACTACGGAATACTCTTAAATCACAAACAGCAATAGATCAAATTATAATTAACAAAACCACAACTAGATATGAAATAATAACGAATAATCTAGGTTACAGTGACCACGATGCACAAATTCTTACAATTACTAATAACATGAACACTGACACAATAAATAAAACACGCATGTGCAGAGCATTTACTACAGTTAACATAAAGTTATTTACGGACTACTTGCCTAAAGATTCATGGGAGGCAGTTTATAACGCTATTGACACAAATGAAAAATATAATTTATTTTTCTCAAAGCTCTCATTTTTCTTTAACGCATGCTTTCCTATTAAAAAGAGAAAATTAAACATTTCACGAAAAAGTAATACTTGGATCACAAAAGGAATTAGAACATCGTGTAACGTACACGTACTCTCTACTTTATTTCTAAACGTCATGACGTATCTCAAGATTTTCTTATCTACTTTAAAAAATACAAAACATTGTTACGAAAAGTCATAAGGCAGGCTAAAATCATGAAAAACAATCAGGATATTTTGAACTCAAATAATAAAACTAAAGCAATGTGGAATATAATAAAAAATACTACCAAATCAACTAGAAAACCCGTAGAGAATGTGGTTTTAAAATATAACGATATAAATGTGAACGATCCGGCAACAGTGGCTAATCTCTTTAACCAATACTTTTCGAGAATTGCTGCCGATCTCACTAAGGGTCATCAGGCACAAAATTCAAAAACAGACAGTTCACCCAAAATTTTAGACACAATGTTCGTTTCCGAAACTTCTTCCTATGAAATTCTCAAAATAATCTGTAAACTAAAAAATAAATATTCGTCCGGTTTAGATGAATTCCCGGATTCTTTGTTAAAGACTTGTGCGTATGTTAATACACATAACTTTTAACTCACATATTTAATGCATCTTTATGCACTGGAACTTTTCCAAATATTTTCAAAACAGCTAAAATTAAGCCGCTTTTCAAAAAAGGCAACAAAAATGAAATTCAAAATTATCGGCCTATTTCTCTTCTATCAGTTTTTCAAAATATTAGAGACTTTTTACGTACGAATGGAAACCTTTCTCACTAAACACGACGCGCTTTCAGATTGCCAACATGGATTTAGAAAATCAAAATCAACGGAAACAGCTATTTTCTTTTCTTAAAGATGTCGCCTCATCATTGGATAAAAACGAGGCCCCTATTGGATTATTTTTTGATCTCGCAAAAGCTTTTGACGTCATTGATCATGACATTTTACTTTCCAAATTACCTTCATATGGAATTCGTGGTATTGCTCTAGATTGGTTATGTTCGTACATTAAACAACGATCTCAGAGAGTGGAAATACCTTACTGGAATGATGGAACATTACGTACGCACCTCTCCGACTCTTTGCCCGTTGCATGTGGAGTTCCTCAAAGATCGATTTTAGGCCCTATTCTGTTCGTACTTTACGTAAACGATATGCCCTCGACGATTCGAAACGGAAGAACGGTTCTCTTTGCAAATGATACGAACATCCTTTGCAATAAAGAAACCGTAAATAGTACAATATCAGATGTTTCAAATTGGATCCGAAATAACAAATTAATAGTAAACGAAAAGAAAACGGTTTTAATGCAGTTTTCCATTTCAAATAAACAATTCTGTGCTCCATTGAAAATGAACAGTGTACCATTGACTGATGTTAAGGCAACAAAATTTTTAGGTCTCTCAATTCAGTCAAACCTTAAATGGAACGTCCATTTAAATGAATTGAACACACAATTAAGTTCATTATGGTTCAGAATTTTGCAAATTCACCTTTTTTCCTAGTGTACCATTGACTGATGTTAAGGCAACAAAATTTTTAGGTCTCTAATTAGAAGCACTATTTCTTCTCATAAAATAAGTAAAACGTGTCTTGCAATACTCCTTTACAGTATCACATTCAATAATGTCAAAGCTACGTAAAAACACTGGAACGTAGGAACGAAAATTAACAGCCGGTGCGAAGCAGTTCGAAATAATTGCACACAATACTACGGGAATGCGATCTGGTGCTAGGGAGCGGAACTCAATCGACCGTTCGCATGTCAAATAATCAACTTTACATTGCCTGGAAGCGACAAAGCAATTAAAGTTCTCGTTCCTCCATAAGAGCCCCAAGAAATACATGTTGCTTCGGAGCATCGCTGCCGCGAAGGTTAGGAACCTTTGATAGCAAATATTCTGCGTGATTTTCTACGTTTACTTACTACACTAGTAATCATGTAGTAACCATTATGATGACCGATTTAATATGAAATACTATAACTTACTTAAAATTGTGTGAGATATGTAAATTATAATAATTAAAAGGAGGGACTACAATAAAACATTGTATCTATGTATTACTTATTTCCAATGTACGCAGAAATTAACAGAAATCTATTGAGCGTATGACCTTTAAAGTTAGACCTCGTATATGCCTTCGATATATACTCAGAATCTCAGTAAAATAAAAAAACTTAAAAAAACAATGAAACAATTTCAATTTTGACTGAAAAACGCAAATATTTAATTGTATTATTCTATTCCCATACTGTGCATACCGACCAAATTCTCAGGCTCGGTATGTTACTATGCACGCAGCGTGATGGGAGAGGAAGGCTATAACAAAGAAGCCGTCCGACATTAATAATTAGCTATTCACATTATAGAACAACCTTGTTTTCATACTCTTGATATGAAAAAAACTGCTTTATTGCATACATATTATATCATATTATTGAAAAAAGTGTGAAGACTGTAGTGTTATAATATTTAGTTTAATGTAGTGTTATGTATACAAGAGTACTTTGTTGTTCTTCAGCATGTGTTTTTGTGGAATCATTTTGTGTGTTTTTGTTCATCAGCATTATTTCTTCTACAGGCCCATAGTAATTGACAAAACGTAGTTGCTTTTAATCACTTGGCTGGTTAATCGACTCTGCTAACACTCGTCGATTTATTTTTCGCCCTCGCAAATAATCAGCCCACTTACATTCGAGAAATACCTTCTTAGTCTAATTTAAGACGAGAATATTTTTTCGTTCAATTTGAAAAACAAATCTTGAAATTACTTTCAACTAACAGCACTTTATATTTACATTTTCAATTATCTCAATTCATTTACATACTAATATCCTCAACACACAATTGTCTATTTTCAGAAAAAGGGGGAAGAAAGCTAGAGAAAAAAATACAAAACGCATGTGAAGAAAAAGTAATACAAATCCAAGCAAAAAGGAGAAAAAAACGTGCCTAAAAGGATTTAAGAAATTTTTCCCAGCACCTCGAGGCCAAGAGATCCTGAAAAGAAGAAGATTCAGTGAAGAACAAGGACGTACAAATACCAAGTTTTTAGTCTCGTTCTATATTACGAAAAATTTAATTAAGTTCTGCGTAATTTCATTTACAATTTCCTCAAAGCTCCACGAAACTTGTTTACAAGGAACGCTAATTAAAAATTAATTCTGTTTTCTCTTTATCTTCTTGGCAGCATTGCTCTAATTTTAAATTCTTGTTAAGATCCATCAAGTTTGATTCCACTATTCTGACAGAGAGAAATGAAGCAGTCATAACTGAAGTCATTGATCATTCAGTGTCAATGTACTTCCCTGGTCTACACCGTAAGATGATGTGCAATTTCTTATAATGTAGAAACTTAGGTAATAAATTGGCATAGTCTATCTGAATTGTCAAAAAAAGGTGGACCCAAGTAACTGAGGTTTGAGTATCAACGTTATGCCTGCGTATGAAAACAAGCTTTTAACTTATCGTTAAAAAAAGTAGCATGTTCTGTCAATCTCAGTTACAAATGAAGATCCACGGCGACTCCAAGTAACTATTAAAATGCGTTATTAATATTTTAGGTAAAATAAACATTTTCATGACCTTCATTAATTTACAATATTATTTGAAATTAGTATTATTGAAAATGGAACGCTTACAAGAATACTAAATCGTAGACATCGGCGAAAATGAATGCATTTGACGGGTAAAGTTTTAGTTTGTCACAAGCGATACCGATAAACCCTTTTCCATGATGGAAGGTGACGACAATGTCTGCTGGCAACGATTTTTACTGTAATAACTTTTACTTACACTTTTTAAATATCTTTCTATTGGATGCTAGCCAATTGTAGAGTACTTGTGCATTTCCATTCCGCTGGAAACATTTAATCCACGCATTTGCACATATCGGGAGGAAAATGTAAGCTTAATTTTACGGCAAGCGCATGGAAAGAGTATTACACTATTCCCTTCCCCCCAGATGACGCATAAAGAAAATCCTGAAGTGTTTTATGGAGTGAAAGAAAACTCACAAACATAAATCCAAATCTAATGAAGACGCATAGCCACTGTTGGATCACCATTGAAACGCACGAAATTTACACTTAAAAATTTAAAACGTTCATGTCCCATATAGATGGAGGTGAAACATTTCGAGCACCATTTTTTGATAACAGATGATATAAAATAATTTGGGAATTTAAAAAACACTACAATGTTTTCCAAAAATTTCTCATTTAAAATTAGTTACTGTAAATGTATTTAATATGAAAAATAATTCTGTTGTTTACAAGTTATCCAATAATAATTTGGAAAGGTCACGTATATATTAATAATTTCTTATGCGCGCATAAATTGAGATAAAACTAAGCTGCCTCTGGCCATGTACAAAGTGTCTACAGTTTCGTTAAATGACTGGGAAGTCGGGAAAAATTACAGATAAATGCCCTTTAAACCACCCAGTCACTCAGAAACATGCAAGACAGCCTCGAATTTTAAACTGAAAATTTATAATGGTAGAAATAATTTTCTAGTATTTTTTAACTCCTCATAAATCTTATAATGTATCAAACAAACCAAAAAATATCAAAAATATGAAAATACTCATTGTAATAATCTACTTAATTTTTTTCACTTTGTTTTAATTTCGCTACACTTAGCATAAAATATCTAGACGAATTATATGCTGAAATGTAAATCTTAGACTACGTTAATCACTTGTTCTTTCTTTTTTCGATTACTGTGATATAGTTTACATACTCGGTCGTATACAAATATCTTTGCACAGAATACAACTTATGCAGAATGCTTGCTTGAAATTTAGCTACATCGTTAGCAAATACTCTCCACATTTTAGCATGTAGATCACGCTCTGGTTGGGTGACAATAAATCAACGTTGGCTGTATCATCTTTGCCTTTTTATTTTTATTTTTTGAAGTTTGAACAACGCTTATATATTCGTGAGAATCTGCAAGTTTTTTCTTACTCAACCGAGAGAACGTTTTGAGTTTTGCGTAATGATGGTACTACACTGGTTCTGCCTATGCATCGTACAGCTCGATTTGAGGCTTCGTGTCGCTATTTTTGAGCTTATTTTAATAGGAACACTCGAATAACATAAGGTTTTAAATTTCTCAACGTTTCGTTGGAGGGCTACAGAATTCATACACGATAACTATCGCTAATGCATGGTTTTTGTTATTTTGTCATTTTACCTTTTTTTACTTTCTTCTTTCTGATTTCAATTCATACCTCTTTAAGTTTAATTCGTATTGCTTATAATACATTTTGTCTTGCCCTGTAATGAACCTTTTACTATATTTTATTATATTTTTAATGTTTAAATTTTCCAATTATTGCATTGATTTATTTTTTAATTATATTATTTATTGTGTTGAAGTAATTATTGCAATTCTTGTCGATCAGTCATCACACTGAGACTTGCCATTGCCTCAGACCACATTTGTTTATTTTACGTAATACATTGAATTCTCTTAATTATGTTATATATTTTATGTCATCAGATTTTTATCATATATTGAAATAATTGTCCTTTCTTATATACTAGTTAATATTTTCCTTATTTTCACAATTGTAATGTTATTTTACATTTTGTCTCTTTAATGTGTGTTTTGGCTCCGAGAACATTTGTTTTACTGCCAATAAAACATACTTTAACAATAATCTAATAGATTCGCTATAGGCCAGTAATAGTCCGTAAGGTACAAATGTTTAATATGATAGCTAATTATTGTACAATAAAATGAAAAATGTATAGTATTTTCTTAAAATTTGAACCAATGTCATTATAAATAGTATTCTTAAACACCAATCTTTACACAAAATGTACCCTCCAAAACGTTTTCCGCTTTATAAGGACTGGATATGAAGAAACCTGGGGCAACACTGGGTATTATGTTAGTGGGCAATAAACTGAGGTTGTTAGTGACGTTTAACATCCACAATAAAACTGAGACATTAATGGAAAATATCCTGACTAATATTACTACTGTTGCGTAATTTTCGTCATTGCCAGTTTTAAAACCTTTTTTAATTGCTCGGTTTGATAGTGTGATTTTTATTACCTTATTTAGTCGAACAGTTCGTTCCATCCCTTTCCTATTCGTTACCTGCTCAGAATTACATTCCGCAATGTAGTGGAAAAGAATACTTGAGTACGTACGATCACGAAATCTAATTTCAAAAATGTTAATGAAGAGGTAAGCCAAATTGAGAAAGGAAAATTGGAACGAATAATTGGATAATAAGTATTCTTAGAACAAAACTGGGGAATACCTAGTTTGATTGAACCAGTGATTCTACGGCTTATGACATTAATTTGCATTCTATTTTTTTTATTTTGCAATTTCAATTAATAATATATTCTCTATAGGATTCACGATTTTTAAATTGAGAATTACGAAAGTTGGGTTATTGTAGTAATATATTTGAAGAGAAGAGCATTCAAAGACAAAAATCAACTAAGCTACGTTTCTTTGCCCAAACTTAAAAAACAAACAAAAAAGAGTCTGTGATTAGTCACCGTATTCAGGATCCTTCTTAACCCTTCCATAAATAAATAACATAGTAAATACTTCAACTGTTGCCCACCAGGAAGTGGCAGATTAGTTAGAAACAGAGTAAAAACCGCAAGAGGAACAGTAACCACTCAATAAGTCAAACTACCGTGTTCTAGATACCAAACTTATTTGAGGCAGTTCATTATTATGACAGTTCACAAGTAGAGTCCGAAATGCAGCGTGTATACAATAAAATCATGTGCGTGCTGTGTGCGCTTAAATGCTGTATTGGTGCTTTCGGGAGCGTCAACTGCTCAGGTCATTAGTCTCGTAAGTGCAGTGCATTTGTCGCGGGAGGTGGCGGTGATCTTCGCCCGCTGGAGGACAAAATTGGGCGCCGTCTTACAAGTCAGCTTAATTTCCTGCCACCGGGGCAGTAACCCATCCGGGAGCAGCTCTAAACTCTTGACTCGTATCTCGACAAGTGTGGTACTGTAGTGCGAGTGTGTGAAAGTAAGGGGTGAGGAGAGGACAAGGAACAGGAAGGAAAGTTCGCGCACTGGCCATAGCCCGTTTGTAAGCGTATTCTTTTGGACATTGGTCTAGTTCTGATCGGAGAAACCACAAAAAAACACCGATCAGAGCAGCCGGAATCTGCTCTAGACAGTGACTGCTTTTGACCTAGCTGCCTAACTAGGTCTTGCATCCTAGCTAGTGTCCAAAAGGCACATTGATGAGTAGCTGTTTTTTTTGCAATTTCCCCGTTAGTCTCATTCACCGGCCAAGGTGGCTCAGGGCATCAACGATGACCATTCCCGTGCCTCTAAACCAGAGGTCCTAGAGTTCGAGACCCGTCGAAGTGAAGATTGTTTGTGGATTGCTAGGACGGCGTCAACGGCCGTCTGGAGGAGAATTCTAGAGCTGCTCTGATTGGTTGTTTCCCACGGTTTCTCTTATCAATACTAATGAATATCGAAGTTGTACCCAAACAAACTACGGCCGCACGTGAAATTTCCTTCTACTTCCTTGTCCGATCTCCATAAGATATATTTTATATTAATAAATTATAGACAAGGGTACCAAAACCGTTCGCACTTACTGCAGTATAACAAATATTGCACGAGAATATTATGCGGGCTTTCACTCATAAAATCAATGTGATTTCCCCAAGAGTCAATGATGTCAAAAAGAATAATTTTTTGCAATATATTCATGAGAGTTGCCACTACTGAAAAATACTAATTGAGATGCTTACTACTTTTACCTTATAAAATTAGGGAAAAGTAAAAAAGAACTATTATAAAATTTGCTGGTGGTCACAATTATTTGGGCAAGGGCTGTATATATTATTCCGTATCCTAAGTATTTTCAACATCAAGGTATTTACGATTTCCCTGCTATCTATCCGAACGTTACGCGCAACCTGCGGAAAACTGCTCTTGCAGGTTCCCGCTTACCAGAGCATAACACTCCTGCTGTCCGTCGACGCGAGCGGCAACTGTTGCGACGCCATCGACCTCAGGAACACCTCCCCTCCCCTCTCCTCCCCCCTCCACCCTCCGCCACTTCCGATGATTGGTGCGTGGGGATGGGGAGGGGGGAGGGGAAGCGACGCTTGGAGTGACATGGCCCTCAACCCGGCGCCTCGTAAACGTCATGGAATTCCTTCGCCGAAACGCAACAGGGCGGCTTCACGCTGCACAGTGGGCGAAACTAGCGGCTACGAGATAAAAAACGTTAAAGCGAATCCTGAATCCGGTTTTTTACTTACTCGTTTTTGTGTTTCCGGGCGCGTCAACTACTCTGGTCATTAGTCCTGTATGTGTAGTGCATGATTTTATCGTGGGTGACATGTACTGGCTGGAAGGTGAAATACGGCGCCTCTCTGCATGTCGACTTCCAAGATTTTCCCATCAACGGAAAATCACTCTCCCGCCGGGTCAGAGAGGAAATATTGCGCGCGTTCTGTGGCCCGTTTGAAAAGGGTTCCTCGGGCATTCGCCTGAGGTTGATCGCAGATTACCCGGAAAACCGAATCTGAGCCGCTAGATTTCTCCTTCGGACGGCGTAGCTGAATTCAATTTATTTATCTAGCTAGTGTCTAAAATTCTACCACCAACAAATACTTGAACCTCTCGATACAAGGTACTGCACTGAATTCTCCTCTGGACAGCGTGGATGAATTCGAGTTATTTATCTAGCTAGTGTCGAATATTCTACCACCATCGGGACTCGAATTCTAGAACCTCCCGGTCCAAGGCACTGAAGAGACGTAATCAGTTGTTATCTAGTGACTCTTCTCTTGGTTCTCGTTTTTGTGGAGAAAATTGTATGTGATGATACAAAAATCGATTTCGACATTTGGTCACAAATCAATGTTTTGTGGGTCCTTGATTCCGTGAAAAAGATGTTAATGTCTCGGGGCAAAGGTTCTCTGGATTTAGTTACCACTGGACTATTTAAACCCTTATGACGCCCTTGGTGCATAAATATATTATTACACACAAAATACGCATGTACTGAAGCATTATCGTGTGACCCAGCAGCATCGGTGGCAGACTGGGTGACTATCTGATTATCTGCAAAGGCTAGTGGTGTGCCCAAGCGGAAGCAAACCTCCAACACTCACAACCTCCTCGAAATTTGCAGTAGTACCAACCGTGTGTCCCGCATGACTTCGCAGGCTCGCGACATAGGACGTTTGGAAGCAATCCAGTTGCTTTCTCGACTTGCCAGTTCAGTTACCAGCGCAGTTGCCAGAGATGTTGCCTTACCAGTGAAATTTCTAGTAAAGTGACCTGTCCTGTTGCTAGTTTCGTTACCAGTTCATTTATCAGGCCAGATGGCCATGTACAGCGGCAAATAAAAACGGCTGTTCGTGAAAATGGGAAGAAGAAATGGTCGGAATCACCTAAAAATCGGTGGATGTGTTGATCAGTGTATCCATAAGAAGTGATTAAATTGGTATAGAGATGACGTGCACGTTGGCTGAGAATCTCCCTCCTTTGTATGACAGGTAAGGTCAATGTTATGCAACTCTCAGTTGGTACAGAGCCGTCCAACGACGTGAGGCAAAATCACCATCTGAGTGATTGGTTTGGTTTGTTTTTTTCGTGTTTCCGGGCGCGTCAACTGCATTGGTCATTAGTCCCGTTAGTATAGTGCATGTTTTATTCTCGGGAGATGGCGGTGATCTTCCCCCGCTGGATGGCGAGATCCGGCACCGACCTACCGTCGGCTAGTGGGGTTTCCCCCTAACCAGGACTCTCCCGACCGGTCTCCCGGAATATGTGGTAGTGTAGTGCATGTTAGTGTAAGTGTGTGTGTAAGAGGCAGAGGATTGGACGAGGATGAGGAAGGAAAGATCGCGCGCGCTCCGTTGCCCGTTTGGTAAGGTACTGCTCCAGCATTCGCCTGCTGTTGTTCGGAGAAACCACGGAAAACTATCGATCAGAGCAGTCGACCGCTAGAATTCTCCTCCAGGCAGTGACTGAATTGGACCTAGCTGAAAAGCTAGTGTCGAAAATCCTGTCGCGGTCAGGTTCGAACCTAGGACCTCCCGGTCAGAGGCGATGCAGTAACATCAGTTAATGCACTGAGCCACCGCTCCCAGTACCATCTGAGTGAGATTGAACGCGGCAGAATATCGGTCTCCGGGAAGCGGGTTTGTCGCACCGTGACATTGCGCCTCGAACAGGACGCGCTGCTACGACAGAGATGCGTGTGTGGAACCAGCGGGTAGAGGAGGGTCGTGTACAGCGACGAGCAGGTACTGGACAATACAATGTAACCACAGCGCAAGATGACTGATATCTAACCTGCATAGCTGTAATAAACAGAACGGCATTGTTCAGTCTTGGATCGACTTTGGAACACTGCAATGCTTCAATTTGTATAAAGCTTATAGCGGTCATCTAGCTTGAAAAGAAATTAAACGGCGGTTAAGTATTCCTACGTAGAGGGGATCACAGGGACAAAATAGATTTAAGACCGCAGAGAGCGGATGTCGGGAAATTTTCTTCCATAAATCGAACGATAAGAGATCGGGATAGATTGGCTGCAAAAACCTTTGAAATCTTTCCCCGAAGTGCTCAACCAGTTAGGAAATTAATTTACGTATTTCTAAGTTGATGAGGGCATTAACTAAAAATATTAAATTATGCAGTGATGTGAGGTGTCGTGCAGTGTAAAGAAGAAAAAAATGAAGGAAGTGTTTTTGCTGTAATAGTGAAGTAAAGTGAAGTGAAGTTTAGGACAGTGCAATGCGATCTTCATTGTATAAACACTCAGTGCGGCTATAGATGATAGACGTTTCTTTTCTTTTTCATGAAATTTAATGTTTTAAGAATCATCATTATTGTGTAATTATTATTATTATTATTATTATTATTATTATTATTATTATTGTTGTTATTATTGTTATTATTATTATTATTATTATTATTATTATTATTATTGTTAATATTATTTCAGCATTATTATTATTACCATTATTATATTATTTGCATGACATTTATTATCTTATTTATGTAATTAATTGGCACCGGGATACACTCGATTGCAGTTTAAATTTATTTATTTATTTATTTATTTATTTATTTATTTATTTATTTATTTATTTATTTATTTATTTATTTATTTATTTATTTATTTATTTGTTAATTTATTTATTTATTTAGTTATTTATTTGTTATTTAATTTATTTATTTATTTATTTATTTATTTATTTATTTGTTATTTATTTGTTATTTATTTGATTTGGTACAGCGTTGGCCGCATTCGAGTTCGACGCTACAGTGGTGATCGCGATCTGCCAGCCTGCTTTGTCCCGCGCCATGGTGGACAAGCGCAGAGGGATGGTTTGCGGCGCTATTGGCTACAATGTGCGATGTCGTCTCACACTATTGAGGGCAATATAAACAGCAACCGCTACATCAGAGAGGTTTAAAGCCCGAGGTACTCCTCCTTCTACAAGCAGCTCCATACGCCATATTTCAACAGCAGGATGCTAGACCGCATGAGGGAAGGAAGGTGTGAAAGTTTTCTGCAAAGAACGACGGATACCTCTGCTTCCCTGATATGCACGTTTGCCCATGTCACTCATCAAACATGTCTGTAATATAATCAGTACGTAACTTGTTCGTTTTGGTCCTCCTGCAGTCACTGTCGATGCTGCGTGGTCACGCATAGAAACCGCGTGGCAGTTTGTTCCTCAGCAGCATATCTAGACTTCCTTTGAATCCACGCCACGACGTCTAGAGGCTCTGAGAGCAGCGCGTAGCGGCCTCACACCGTACTAAGTACTCAAAGTCAAATGCAGGTACAGTTATGAAATTCTAATCATTTCTATATTGTGATAGTCCTATTCTGTGTAATAAATCTCAAAGTAATAGCATGTCTCCTTCTTGTGTCGCAATTTTCACAAACACCAGGGTAGTTTTACAAGATCAGTTATCAATCTAGTTTAAAGTACAGCTGCCTGAACTGTCGCCAGTACGGTTCCTAGTCTATTCTGCAACAGTTGGCAGAACAGTTACCAGTGCAGTTGCTTTTCCAATTGTCAGTAAAGTGATTAGTCCAGTTTCCAAGTTCAGTAGCGAACATAGTTGGCAGGCCAGTTGTCGGTCAAGTTGCCAGTACAGTTTCCACTACAGATTTCGTCACAGGTGCCAGTATGCTTCCCGGTTCTATAAATCTGAAGAAGTCGAGATTGAATGTTGAGTCAAGGTGCGGAGTTTGTGCCAGAAAGCACGGGTAGCACAGTCCAAATCCTACAGTCCGTGCGAAATAGTACCTGCGCAGAAACTTCTGACTGAATTCCGGGGAAGATTACTCAGCTTCTACCTGTGTAAACGTTATTCTCTCTCCCTGCGAAAAAAAACAACTTCGGGAAATGTGTCTGCACTGCTCCTTATCTATATACTCGTAGTAGTTGCGCCGTATTTTGAAACGTCAGTAGTTGCAGTGCAAAGCGAGTTCGCACGTTACCGAAAGTGGATTAAAGTAAGGTAGAGAGTCTGAATAGATATACTATATTGTCATGGTTCCTATTATTCTTATCTCCTATCACAATAACAATATTACATTACCATCAATCTCTCCCAAGATCTTCTGGAACCATTATCCTGTTTACTAGCTCGTCATGTGTAATGGGAAGTCACGTCAACGAATTTATGTCAATGGTACATAGAACCAGCCCATACTGGAAACCGTAAATAACACTATTATTATTGTAGGGACTAATTCTCATTAATTAAAAATAAAAATTTGAAATTTGTTACCATAGTCGAATAACCACAACTGCGTTTATTCCTTGTAATCATTTAAATGATTACTTGAGCCAAAGAAAAATACAACAATCACAATTTTTTAAGTTAACGACACTGTTAATTAATACTAAATATTTTTAATTACTTTCATTAATTTATTATTGCGATTACCTTCAAATTACTATTATTACTCATTATTAGGATCTATTGTTGCTTCCAACCACAATTTCACAATTTTTGTCCTACAATGTATTTTAAATTTGGTCTTGCTACACAAAACAAAAAAAATGTCAAAACGTTTTTTTCACTTCCCTTTGTAGAGTTGCTGCTGCTGTACACTCACGGCCGCATTCGTTTCCACAAACCTTCTTGCGACCACACATTCCAATTCCATCCATTTTCTTCACGAATAACCCAGCACTATACCTCCACAGCAAAACTGTATATTAGAATTCACCGCATACCACGTCTCGTCACGTGCCTTGCGACGGCTAATCATCGTCTCTGACCACCCTCGACTTTTTCAAGTACTTCCTTAAAAAAAACAGTTCTGGTTCTCCCTTGCTATTTATCACTTTCCATTTCAATTCCCTCTACTAATTATACAACTAAATGTTTTTAAATTCGTATAATTTCCAAATGTCTATATATTAGTATTCTTTTGACTCGTACACGAATATTCTTTCAATTTCTAAATGCGATTTCTCGCCGCTCGTCATGCTTCAAAAACACTTGACGGCGCTCTCCTCCCATGGAACCATTACTAAAAAAATGTTTATAATGTTTCTTTTTGCATGACGGGATCATCACAATATCTATTAAGAAAAACCTATGAAATGTTAAATATATTTTAATGAATGATTAATAATGATGGAAGGCCAATTTTTTAGTTATAACTGAAAATGCGTTTCAATGTCAATATAACATTTTTGTGAATTTTTTAACAATCATGTTTAAAAGATCATTCAATATTCAAAAATGAACTGAAAACGTACACCACACCCATTTGTTTAAATATTTTATTCATTTTTACTCGCATATCAATTTTTTCTCATACGTATACGTAGCCTGGGTAAAAAAAAAAGCGCTAGTAGTCTCGCTGGATTGCGAATCCTATATCTCTGCACAGATGCAACAGATACTAAAAAAATTGTTTAAAACTACTGTTTACGTAGACATATCACACCGCGTCCACATGAGATACTCGCCTGTCTAGAAACTCCAGCGCTTCTGCGAGCACGGGGGAAATTCCCCTGACTCCGCTCTTATTTTCCCTCCAAATTCAGAAACAGTGTACACGCGAAAGTTGAAACAGTGTAAAGTGTAGATCAGTGGGTACATAGGATGGTATGTTTGCCAGATTTGTTCCATCAAACAATCTGGATTTGAATTCTGATTATATTCTTTACTAATCATTGTTATTTCATATTTATTTTTCTTTTAAATTCTTCCTTGTATATACATTTTTGCCAATGGACAGGAATATGTTTTAATGACAAATTTCTTCCATTGTTTTTTTTGTGTTGTTTTATTTATTCAGCTGCTTGTTGTACATATATATGTCAATGATGTGAAATAAATTAACAAGTCTTCATGAACTAACAATTCTCGCTTTTTGGCGGAGAGCACTTAACAGACAATCTTTGCCTGTTAATTCTCCTAACCTGAACCTAGAATGATATTGTAATTATTGCTCTCTTAAATGCACACAGCTACCACATCAAGACACTTCCGGTTCAAAGTGTTCAATTTTACTGTCAATTTACAATCCGACTGATGTATTAGTAAATTTTAGAAAATCAATTGTTTGCTTTAGTAGAAGAAATGGTAATTAATATAGCTAAATTTTGGGCAATATCTGTCAACTGACTTCTAAAACAGACTGTTATGGGCCAGCTTTTCAGTGATGAACTACCGCTTTGCAGCAATGTATACAATCATTACTTTTAAATCTCGCGCCTGTTGTTCTGCAGTGTCCGCAAACTCTAGTAAGCTTGTGTGAATTCTGTTTTGGCGTTGTTGACGTTCTTATAACAAGAAATAAAAGAGGTCATCTTCGTCAACATATTAATAAATCTACATCTTAATATATCAACATTTTAATAATTAAGATAGCCGGCTTTCGACGGATTTGCCGTCCTCATCAGTCTCGCTGCTTTCGGCAAAAGTCGGTCGACTGTGCCACTGCCCAGAGACTGACGATGACGGCAAAGCCGTCGAAAGCCGTCGGAAGCCGGCTATCTTAATAAAGCTAATATGTTGACGAAGATGACCTCTTTTATTTCTTCTGGTAAGCTTGCCCATAACTCTCACGCTTGCCCTTCGGTACGGTCAAAGATATTAAAAAGATAAAGGAAATCGTGCTATTTGAAAGTCTGCGCGCGACTACTGCGGGGTTGAACGCACGAGCTGCTTGGTTGAGTATTACTTCGCCAGTGCGCTCCAATTAGGACGCATAACTTTGCGTACGAGGCGAAGGGACACTGCATTTTTAATTAAACCGTTGGAAGGAAATTGCCACAAAGGGAGTCAAACATGAAAAGTTATTTTCAAGTGCAAATGTATGTGACTGTTTTAAAAATTATACAGCCTAGTTTTACCCGTTGAAGTAACACACGAGTGTTGTAAACCATACGTTGACGTCCGTTGTTTGTCAGGCCGCATGGGACGATTCGCCGCGCAACGGACGTCATTTATTCCGGTCTTGTACTAGCAAATATAAATGCCTCAAAGTTAGCTAATGTGTGTTATATTGGAATGATATACATATATATATATATATATATATATATATATATATATATATATATAAAGAAAAGATAAAAAGGAGATGATTGGTTCATCTCATTGATAGCGATCAGCTTTTGAAAGGAACATTTTTACATAATCTTCCAGAAATTATTCAATGACAATGAGAGTTTATTTTTTTCAATGTTGAACCTTCGTTCAGAGAATTATTCTCAAAATTACATGTTCATAATATAAGACAAATGTGAAGTGTTATTTACCACCAGAAGAAGTGCTTGAGTGCGCAATTCATTTATTAACCTTTCAATGTCGAAACTTAATTTTATGAAAGAAAAAACTTGTACTGCTAGTTTGACGCGGATCAACCTATAGTTCTCCATGTGCTCTGCAAGCTGTGCATCCGTTGGCAACGGTCAGTTGACATGCGTCCGAGAGCAACGGACGCTGTTGGTAGCAGACGCCACTGCAGCCCATTCGTGTGTCCTTCTGAACCCCTGCTGCGTTACGACGGACGCAAAGCAATGTTTTTCATTTTCGTTCGCTAACCTAAAAATCTCTTTTAGATGCATACGATAGAAAAGTTTAGATTCCAAAATTACGATCTGTAATAATGAGTCAGGTTTCCTCTGTATATTCATCTGACTGGAGGACAGACGTTGGCTGTTACAGTAATCTGCCACGACCTGAAAATTAATAGGTTCAGTGTGATTGAAAACATGTTAGAGGATGATATTTTTTGAAAGTTTTGACGTGTCTGATAACTTTACGTAATATTAACACTGACACATGGACATTGACTGCGTCAATGTGCTTTCGAAAAGGTAGTGTTTCTTAATCGCGGGAACAACCTTAATCTGGAGAGTTGCGCGTTCTGTCCTGGAGCAGCCTATTGCAAACTTTATGTTTGCAGCAGCAGGCGCCTTCAAGAAAATAAACATTGGCACTTCCAGGAATGGTGAATACAAAATTACTTGCTAAGAGCTGGTAAAATGGTAAACGTAGAAATATATGATTATGATATCTAATATTCCAATAAATACTAACAATAAAGACCACACTGTGTATTGTATTTCAGAAGACGACAGGTGAAATTTTACCTTTGTATGTTTGTAGAAGTGTGTATTTGGGCAGATTATTGGTATATCTGCATGTATATGGTAAGTATGCATGTGTTTGATGAAGAGCATGCTTGAATATTTCAGTTGGTTATTTTTTATTTATTTACTTGATGCAGTTTAGTAGCCCTGAGTTTTGTTAAAGGATCTGATATTATTGAGCCCAATGACTAACAATCAAGCGAGTAGATCATTGCCGTAATGAAGATGGAGTTTCATTAGAATGAGGGGCAGGGGAAATGGAGGAAAAAGCTAACGAGAATTCTATTTCGCCTCCACATTTCCTAATGGCTTTGTGAGCGATTGAATGCAGGCAACAGCAGCGGTTTCCAGAAGACTGATTGATTTTTTAGTATTTTCCGGTCTTTTACCTGCTATGGTCATTACTCCCGAAAATGTGAACAATCATTACAACTAATCCCTCCAGGCTGGAACGTGAGATTAAACGTGAGCGCCGTCCTACACATCCATTGATTGGTGATTTCAGGCATCCCAAGTACTGAGGTCATTATTCCCGTAAGTATAGTGCCCCTTTTCATCGGGATGTGGCGGTGTTCTTCCCTCACAGGATGTCGAGAACTGGCATCGACCTGCCGTCAACTAGCGGGGTTTTCCCAACCAGGTATCTCCCAGAAGCAGGGAATCGCTCCAGGCTGGACAAGCTCCACGTTCCTGACCGGTCTCGTGACGTGTGTGGTAGTGTAATGCACTTTAGTATAAGTGGTGAGGATAGAACAATGAAGAGGAAGGAAAGATCTAGCGCGTTTGTTAGGATACTGCACCGATTGAATGATTGATTGATTTTTTCGTGTTTCCGGGCGCGTCAGGTGCTTCGGTCATTAGTCCCGTTAGTGTAGTGCACCCTTTTTTCTCGGGAGAGGGCAGTGATCTTCCCCCGCTGGGTGGCGAGATCCGGTGCCGACCTACCGTCGGCTACTGAGGTTTCCCCCTAACCAGGACTCTCCCACCAGCGGGGCACCGCCCCAGCCGGGACAAGCTCTAAGCTCCTGACCGGCCTCCCGGAATATGTGGTGGTGTAGTGCATGTTAGTGTAAGTGTGTGTGCTTAAGGAGAGAGGATAGGACAAGGAAGAGGAAGGAATGATCGCGCGCGGTCCGTGGCCCGTTTGTTAGGGTAGTGCTCCGGCATTCGCCTGGTGTTGATCGGAGAAACCACGGAAAACTACCGATCAGATCAGCCGGCCGCTAGAATTCTCCTCCAGACAGCGACTGAATTCGACCTAGCTAGAAAGCTAGTGTCGAAATTCCTGCCGCCGTGGGGAGTGGGAACCTAGGACCTCCCGGTCAGAGGCGGTGCAGTGACATTAGTTGATGCACTGAGATACCACTCCCGGTGATACTGCCCCGACATGCGTCTGGCATCTTGATCGGAAAAACTACCGATCAGAGCAGCCACCCGCTAGAAGACCTCTGCAGACTGAATTCAACCTAACTGTGTAGCTATTGTCGAAAATCCTTCCAATTTCGGGATTAGACTCCTAGGCTCTCCGGGTCAGAGGCAGTACTTGAGACCCTGAGCCACCTCGGCTGGTCCCGTCAGCAACCACGTCCCACGCGCGTTTCGCCCCACTGTGGCCGTGCGACCGCCTCTCTGCTTTATGGCTCGTCTCGCGAAGTCGTAATTCAGGTCGTTAATCGCGTTAATAGCGCCGGCCCGGGGCCTGTGCTGCTCCCGCTGTCCGCACGCGTCGCCGCGAAGGCGTCGCCGCCGCCCCGACGCACGGCATTGACGGACGACCCGCCGCCTCCGCGCCGTCACGTGACCACAGCCAGGGCTAGCTACCCTCCTCGTTGTCGTACCGAGAACGGGGACAAGCCGGCAATCAAGACGCTGTTACGGAGGCTCACTGCTTGCTTTGGAGAGGTCACCTGGCTTTCTCCCCAGAAGATTTATTTATTTATTTATTTATTTATTTATTTATTTATTTATTTATTTATTTATTTATTTATTTATTTATTTATTTATTTATTTATTTATTTATTTATTTATTTATTTATTTATTTATTTATTTATTTATTTGTTGTTTATTTATTTATTTTATTTATTTGTTATTTATTTATTTATTTATTTATTTATTTATTTATTTATTTATTTATTTATTTATTTATTTATTTATTTATTTATTTATTTTATTTATTTATTTATTTATTTGTTATATGATGAGTCAGTCGATTACTTTCAACCTCATCATCAACTTCAGGTATTAAACCAAGCGGTTTGTTTCGGTGTCAAGTATTTTAAATGCGGGATTTAAAATTGATCACTCCAGGGTTTCCTTGGGTGCCCCACATTCCTTCTTCCTTGAGGTCTGTAGTTGAGAAGTTCTTTTGCAATCATCCATTCTTTCAAGATGTTCCAACCAATGTACTTGGTCTTTTTGGATTTTATCACGAATACTAATGATATTTAGTTCCTGACGTATGTCTTTCTTTTTTTACTTTAGGTGTATGTCACCAGAAATTTCATTTCAGCAGCATCAATTCTTCCGGCTTGATTTTTTGTTAAAGTCCACTTCTTAAATCTCTAAAGGAGCGTGTTGCCATTACTTTATAGAATTTTAGATGTTTCCTTTGCTTGTTGCTTTGAAATTTTGCTTGATCATACCATATATTCCGTTGAATTTACTTATTGTATCATTATTTATTATTATTATTATTATTATTATTATTATTACTGTATGAGTTATTGTAACCTAGATAGTTAGAATTGATGACTTGTAAGATAACAGTGTCAATTACTGTTTTTGATCTTGAAGAATCTATTTCTTTGAATACCATTATGTTAGTCTTATCAACACATTTAAATTATACGTCCAACAAATATGATTCAAAGAGTAAACTGCCTGTCTTCAGAATTAGATATAATCATCTGGCTTTCATGCAAAGAGCAGTGTGTCTATTATGAAGTTTTCTGTAAAATGATCCTTAAGATATTTTTTTCATTTTTGAATGGCATCATCAAAACTTACGTTAAAAATTGTTGGTGACATTGCTATCCTTGCCTTACTCCACAATTTATTTCTTCCGAATAAGGGTTATTTTGTTATTTGCCAAATCAATGATAATATTATTTCAACATACAGGCTCTGAGTAGTGCTGATTAAATGCTGTGAAACACCTTTCTCTTTCATAACTTTAAGATTCTGTTAACTTTATCAAAAGCCTTCTGGAAATCTATTAAAGATATATAGATGGGGAGTTGATATTTTCTCTTTTTGATGAAAATATTCAACCTGTTCAAACTCTTTCGAATTAAGCGGGAACAGCAGGAACGAGATGACGTTACGGATCCCGATCCACCAGATTAACGTGGAAATTCTTTGCGAACGGGTCTCGGCGTCCCTTTCCTCACTGTAGTTGTGGCAGTTGAATAGTTTGGGTTGCCGTAGTGTGCAGTTCTAAAAAAGTGATTTTTGTGTTAGTGACTATCACGAGAGAATAAGTTAGCCGAATTAATTCTGGTGGTCCCTAGTGTTGTACGAGGCTTGGTGTTGTCCGTACTGTAAATCCGCAACGCTATCGCATTCCAAGATACTTCCGAAAGTTTTCTAGGTAGTTTGGTTCTACGAAAGTGCAACCTAATGGTGTCGAAGAGCTATTTGATTCAGACACAGCAGCATCCATTTCAAGCAGCAGCTAGGAGGTTTCAGCACGTTTGCATCACTTTGGTATGGAGGCCAGCGCTTCAGCTACCGCTCAAGTGCTAATTACATCGTTACGGTGAGATCACCCTTGCTGATAAACATTGAATAATGTAGCGTGCTCCTACAGCGAAGTGTACCTGTTTCGGCGGCAATATTACTAATTTAGGTTTGACTTGTAGGCTAAATGTTTTCAGTAACAGTAAACGTGATTTCTAGCCGTTATTGATCTCTAGTGGACATTATTGTATGTATCGATTTCTGGGGATATTTCCTTTATGGAATGTTGTGTGACTGTCCTCAGTTCCTTGGCGTTCGGGTCTACATATTCATTGTTGTCTATTACCACCCTTGCCATGCCTGACTCGGCAACGTGGAGCCACGGTACCTCGCATTACGAGATTCCTAGAATATAAATTTTCGAATTACACTCCATCCCAAATTTTTACTCTCTTGATCCGAAGCATTAGTGTGAAGTTTGGGAACAATAAATAATGTGTGCAAAAAGTCATTCTCTGTATCTATGTATCGTCAAAATCAGTAAATTTTTAGTCGAATCACGTTTGGTGATGATAATCTGCGCCCTTTTAATTGTGGCCCTTTTAATCGTGTTACAATAATCATAACAAGAAATGAGAAAATTGTCATTGTTTGGCTCGGTACTGATTGATTGAGTTTAAGGGCGCTTCAACAGCTAAGGTCACCGCAATTGGTACTAATAACTAATACTAATAACACCGCAAGGTATATGCCCAACATAACTGATTTAAAAACTTTGAACTATTTGGCTGTCAGGTATTGTATTTATTCTGAGAAAACTAATACACGTACTGATAAATCAATGGCAGAAATTTAGCTGAGTGTAATTCAAATGAACATTGCTATCTTCAATGCTGTTCCTTTGAAGATTTTAAGTTCCACGTGTTCAATTGATTAAGAAGCACTCTAAAACCGCTTTCAAAGTATTTTCCTATGAACTTTAGAAGCTTATTTATTTTATTTTATTTTATTTTATTTTATTTTATTTACTTATTTATTTATTTTACGTCACAAAACAGTTATAAAACTGCATGACACGTGTTATGGAACACATGGGCTTACATAAACTGTTGATCGAAAAAGCTATTTCCTGAACACTACCGCTACATAGCTATGTACTATTTTTGAATCTATTTCTTCATGAACAGTAAATATATTGTGGCAATTAATTCAGTGCAGTTTCATGAAAAGGCTTTGAAAGAATATGAATGCTTTAACTCTTCGATGCATGGAGCTCAGATATTGCAACTGTCCTGTTAATGAGCCTTAGAAGATCGTTCTGAATAATTGGGAGCCGGAATGAAGAAATAATGAATGCATTGTTTTTTTATATTCAATATACTTGTATTTTAAGCATTTAACGCATAATAAGGAATTTTATCAATTCATTTGCCACTATAGCACAAAATACTATTTTTAATATTCTGGTAAAAGTTTGTTTTTGCACTCAAAGCATTGTGATTTGAGTGCAAAAATAGCATTTGGAAAGAAAGTAAGACAATAGAAAGAATTTATAACAATTTTACTACGATATTAATATTTGTAAATATTCGCCATTCCTCATTTATTTTCTTTGTGAATGATCATCTACAGGACTTCCAAACTTGTGTTTCTGTGAATTCTGAAGACTTGAAGAGAATTTATAGTGACTTTTGTGGATATTAGCGTTTCTCACTCATGTTTTCATATTAGCACGAAATATTCTTCTATTAGTACTATACACCTCTTTTCCACTGACATTAGTGTTGAATAATTTTTGTGAAGATTATGTACGTATTCAAAGCAAAAATGTTAATCTTATTATAAAGTAACCTCATGGGTAATTGATGAGTATGACTTATGATGTGTAATTGTTGACTATTGTATCCATGAGGCCAATTCCAATCTGTGTTTTGTTATACGCCAGAATAATTGATGCTTCCTTTTTGTCGTTACTTGGTTTTGGTCCTGATGTATTGTGGTAAGAAGATAATTTTGCTGTTCTGACTTATACAATATAACCAATGATTTTGCTAGTGTCCAAAAACTCTAGGACATAATTATCTACCGTTATAATCTTACAAATCAGATGACATTTCTTGCGTATCATTTCATAATGTTAGTTTCTTCATTTGAAATTCTCCCAGGAAGATGGACGTAAAAACTTATCTCTTGAAACTCTTAGATACTCAAAGTTATCAGTTGCAAAGTTATCAGTAAACATGCCAAACCTTTCACCTTTTTTGATGCCAAAACTTTTTCAACACGTTCATCTTTCCTTTTTCCATACTATATTTTACCATTTAGTGAAAATCTGTTCATGGAATGCACGCACTAAAGACTCTTTATTCCATATTTATGTGGTCATGATTTGTCTCTGACGGCAAGTAAATAACGAAGTATGGAATGATAAGGAATACATTCCAACAACATAAATGTGTTTTTTAACGTTAAATGATCGGTTAAAGGAAAACAGACTAACGTGCCTCGGAGGCACACTTAGTGGAAAGTACGACTATCTACAGAAAAGTTCAAAAATATGTAAAAATATCATGGCTTACTGGATCATTCATTGCCATATTAAAAAAGAAACATAAGAGAAGGTTTCATGAAAGAACACACCTGTAATGTAAACGGAAAATTATTTACAGAATTAAGAAACACATCCGGGTTTCTGAGGCCCGCTAATTGCTCTGAAGGGTAAAAAGTCTTCTTTTCACCAATAATTTCCTCTTCAGAAGTTCCCTTAATCCCCTAGAATTAAAGTTGTACAGGTATCAGCACTATCAGCAATTCTACTTTTCTTTATTTGATTACTTATTTCTTTAATTTGTCATGATGATAATCTTGCTTTTTATCCCTAATTGTGTAGATAGAATTACTATTCACTTCCTTCCTAAAGTGTCTTTAATTCTTTCACTTAAGGTTTCAGTAGTTCACATATCCTTTTCTTCTCCTGCCCTCTCCAGATTATTAAATTTGTTTCCTTTTCTTCGTCGTCATCTCTTCCTTACCCCTCAAAATTTATACTTCCTTGTTTGTCGTGCCTCCTAAGAATCATTATTGTCTTTTTGAAAATAGGAGATACTGAATCTTGCAAGTTAAAGAACTATGCAAAATAAAATTCAAATTACAAATTAGAAACGTTCCTAGTGACGTAAAGCGTATAAGTCTTATAACCCATGATGACTTGAATATTTAACCTGTCACAACATATAGTGAAAAATACGCGAGCAAACGTCAAGATTTTACCGTTGAAAAGAGAGCTCTATACAGCATATCAAAATGTCTCGTCTGTCGAGGTTCCTCTTCAGCGAAACGAATTTGTCAGAGAAATGCTGCGACCCTTTCACCAAATCACCCACGCGGCGACTGCTCTGACCTTTCAGCTCCCCTTTCCGCCCTCTTTCCCCCCCCCTTTCCTTCCTTCGCCCACGCCGCACAGTGATCTGTGTTAGTTTTATAACGAAACCGTAACCTCTTTCTATAGTGAGATCAAAACCGAATTCATTTCATTATTTTAATTTAAATACGTTATATTAATAATAATGTTCACAAGTATTGAATTTTCGTAAAAATAAAATTCTAAAACTAATTCAACAACTACATATAACTTTTTAATTTCATTAAGAAATTGACAATACTTTTAAGAATAACTACATTGGTTGCCTCCTTAAAAAATAGGATGAGCATTATAGAAAAGGATTCAAAACCATCTAAGTATTATTAACATTTTTTTCTCTCTGATTCATACATAGGGCACTGCCGAAACGCATTGTAACAGGTTGATCTATTTCTCCGCATGCACATTTACTATAATAATATTAATATTTTTATTATTATTATTTATTATAATTATTATTTCTAAATAAACTACAATTTAGTGACAAATTATGACTCTTAATCTGTTAATATTAATTATGAACTTTCTAGAAATATCTAATTAAAATGATATTTCGACTTGCAATAACAAAAGTTAATACAAAAAACATATTTTCTCACACATTCATCCACCATTCTTTTTTAACTTTACTTCTAAAACATTATTCTTTACATTTATTATCATTATTCTTTACTTAGAAGAAGCCATTGGATCATCAAGTATGGAATTACTCTTTGCTGATTCCTTGGTCGATAAATCAGAAGAAAAAATTGTTCATTATTTCCATTGTTGTATCCTGGCGTATATTTGAGGTTAAATCCGATAATAAAATTAGTTACTTATTTTATTTAAAACATTGGTGACTGCTTCTAGTTTCTAATTGCTTTTAATGGATTTAGGCCAACTAGTGGAAACACGTGTGATTAAATTACACGGGAACTTTGAAAACGAATTCAATTGTAGTTGCCCGGGTAATTATTTATCATATCTGTCTATTTAGACAGAAAAAAGCAGGAATTCTGCCTATAGTGAATCCTAGCTCTGGCTCGCCCTGCCATACACTAGCAGAAATACGCAACAAATGCACTCTGCTCCTTTCTACACTGTTACTGTGAATGACGTAGAGATGACTGACAGGATATCGTACACCCCTGCTTATGGGGTTTCAGGTATATGGCCTAGCGGAGCGTTGTCTTTACCAGGACTACTTTTAGCACTCAGCTTTTCTCCCGATACGTGTTGTGGTGCATTGTGTATTGATTGAGTGAGTTATTCATGTTTCCGGGCACGTCAACTGCTCTGGTCATTAGTCTCGTTAGTGTAGTGCATTTTTTTCTCGCGAGATGGCGGTGATCTTCCCCCGCTGGATGGCGAGATCCGGCACCGACCTACCGTCGGGTAGTTGGGTTTTCCCCCTAACCAGGACACTCCACCAGCGGGGCACCGCCCCAGCCGGGACAAGCTCTAAGCTCCCGACCGGTCTCCCGGGATATGTGGTAGTGTAGCGCATGTTAGTGTAAGTGTCTGTGTAATGGGAGAGGATAGGACAAAGAATGGGAAGGACAGATCGCGCGTGGTCCGTGGCCCGTTTGATAGGGTACTGCTCCGGCATTCGGCTGGTGTTGATCGGAAAAATCACAGGAAACTACCGATCAGAGCAGCCGACCGCTAGAATTATCTTCCAGACAGCAACTGAATTCGACCTAGCTGAAAAGCTAGTGTCGAAAATCTTGCAGCCGTCAGGACTCGAACCTAGGATCTCCCGGTCAGAGGCGCTGCAGTGACATCAGTTGATGCACTGAGCTACCGCTACCCGTTCCCGATACGTGTTGAAGTGCA
This sequence comes from Teleogryllus oceanicus, assembly GCA_964035755.1. Lineage (NCBI taxonomy): Eukaryota > Metazoa > Arthropoda > Insecta > Orthoptera > Gryllidae > Teleogryllus > Teleogryllus oceanicus. The sequence continues at coordinate 127,064,147 of CAXIVR010000003.1, read as the reverse complement.
GTGCGTATGCGAATGGGAGGAAGGGAGATGCGCGGTCCGTAGTTCGTTTGTATCGGATCTTTAGCGTTATAGCATTGCTTTTTGCATTCATCGGAGAAACTATGGAAATCTATCAGAATAGCTGTTCGCTACAATTCTTACATAATAGTTGAATTCGATCTAAATATATATCTAGTATGGAAAATCAACCAGCGTTGGCACTCGAATCTTTAATTTCAGTTCCCGACAGTTATCACTTCTAAAGGCTACGATATATCAAATATAAGAATATCGAATGCAATTTTCCATATATAGGATGCGAGTTTCCATATATCAAATGTAAATTTCCTCCTGGACTCTCCAGCCCATGAACGGATTCGAATAGTTTTTAACAAACATGTAAGCGTAAGGATAAGTGGAATGTGTCTATAAGGCGATTTATACCGGGATGGTGATCCAAAAACTTGTACATGCTTCAGTTGTTGCTACACATCGTTAGTAGTGTTTTGTATACTTGAGTTTGGGGAATCAATTTGGGTAATAAGAGAAACATGTAATATTATGCTTTAATTCTGTGTATTTGATATTCGCCGTACGCGAGCATCGCCAATTATTTTTACTGAACTTTGATACGTTTCCTAGAACCAGTGCAAATTTGTAGTGATGATTTCTCGGAAATGTATTGAGAGCGTAGTGAAGTACGAAAAGTAAATTCTTGGAATGCATTATTTAATTTCGTGCCTGCTGTACTGTTTCGAAGAAAACATAAGTAACCTCATAAATAGGTTTCTCGATCACTGAAGAGAGACGAATATATCAATTAGAATAGAAGGCCTTCATACCAGAGTATTAACCCTAGACATACGAAGGTATAAAATATCGCGTGCACTACCAAGACGGGGGGTCAGAAGCCCCCCGTTTAACTTCTGAATTTATTAAAATGTTTAATGATTTTGAAATATTAATGAATTGGTATAATAACGTTTATGTGCATTCATTTAAACAAAAAAAACTTGTTCAATTTATGTCTTTTAAAATAACGTTCTTGACACAAACCAAGACGTTTCTCTTTCTTTCGATTATTAGGGAGAAAGTAGGCAGACGACAGATAATTTTATGCCAAAGGGTGTGTCGTTCCTTTCACGAACAAGTTATTCGTGTCACACAGACTGTCCGTTCCAACGTCCGAGTTAATATTTCACGTCTTCGACGTTTCTGGTGGACAATAAATGAGTCTTCTACCAGAAAAAAGAGTGGCCCGATCCTCTGCTCATATCCGTGTCTCCTTTTCCTTGAAGACTCGTCATCTGACCCTTCCCTAACTTTCTGCCTGTGACGAATTGCGAGGCAGAAAAATTCTCTCTATTACGAGGCCGTTTGGAAACTACGCGATAAAACATAAATGATGGGACGACGAAAGGAGGTCGGCCGAATCCCTTTTACTGGTTAACAATAGGATAGCGATGAAGATTGATTGTGATTCCGGAGGCTGGGTACTTTATTGAAATAGATGGCACGATATACAGGGTGGTTTGAAAAGTTGATAACCTAAAATGACCACTAGGTTATCTGACGGGTTTTGAGTTGCATGCCTCACACTCTTGTTCGTATCTCACGTACCGATTTAATTAATGACTTTCGTGATTTAACGTCTTAAAAGGCGTAAAATTGTCATACATTTTTGAAGTTGGATATTAACTGCGATAACTCTTTTTTTTTCGTGTTCGTATATTAAACACTTATATAATTCATGGAATTCCTGAAAATTAACGAATGTAATTGAATTGCAGTCAAAAATTTACAACGAGAGGTTTTTATTTATTTCATTCTTTAGAGAAAGACTACTTTATTGTTATATTAGATGTTTGTATATTTGAAGACAGGATCTATAACAGTTACACACCTTAGACAGATACACAACACAACCTAAATACTATAACATATTTCGAATAAAAAATCTCCGTACTCTTGAAGGTCAGTGACCAATATTTTACCACCCTATGAATGTTTTACGGAAAAAATCAAATGTGGAAAGGAATAAAAGAAATTCAGCATGACGTAATGTCTAAGCAAAAGTTGGTAACGGGAGTATAATGGCTATTGTTATCACAGTTGATGAACACGAAAAGAAATTTAAAATCACAATTAATCTTTCAGTCCCTTTTTTAACGCTTCCATATTACTTAATAGAATGTCAATCATAAGCTTTTGAAAAACATCTGAAGGATAAACATTTCGTACTTTTGGAACGTTTGACGAATAGTGAATTAAATCGTTCACACATGTTAACTCTGCATTCAACAATTTAATTGAAAAATTATAATCCATTTAATTCCTAAAATAATAGAAACCAATAGGATTGTACATTCTAAAAGAGCACTATGGTTTTTAATCGTTTTAAAACTGCTTTACAATTCCAGAAAACCTAAAGCTTTTGAAGTTGAATTTTGTTTCGTAGATAATAGATATCTACAGATATTGAAATCCAAATAGTGTTATTTATAGTTTAGGAATTTTGCTGTGTATGTTCCGCGAATAACTGTAGAGTACTTAGGATATGGAGACATCTCACATATCAATCATCATCTTATGTCAATAATTATAGTGTAATCTGTATTATCAACATTATTATTATATTTGCCTGGACTGTTCTATATCTTTACACTAATATAATCTACTAAGTCCAGTTCGTGTCTGTTTGCTTGTTCTTGGGAACAACCGAATATGCCTTTCAAGTCTATTTCAGGGGAGCTTAGAACGTTTGTCTCAGAAGTACGGGAATGAAACCCGCCAGTTCCTGGTTTTCTTGAGAATACGGTTGGTGATGGACAGTTCTGTACGTTCTGCACGCATGAAGTCTAAGAAATAAATATTACGAACTTCCAGGATATGTAGAGGAATCATATCTTTCCGATCTAGTACATGTGATTGGAAATTTGATATTAGGAAGTTACATATATAACATTTATCCATTATTGGTATATGCTTTGCTAATTGCATGTACACGAATCCTTTGTCTGCGTCAGAGCACTTGACCTGCCGAACATCAGTGCATGACGATATTCCTACCAAATGTCACGTGAATAACTTCGATATATGAAAAGTTCACCAGATATTAATTGAATGAAGTTCATTATCTTCAACTCCCTCCCTGTCATAGAAGTTTGTGACATTGAATCTGAGAACCTATGTAATTTGATTAAAAGTTCTATGGAATTGACATATGGGAATAAGATAACGCAATGTAGCCACTCGAGCGAAAGGCATGAGGTTGCAAGAGCAGAGTTCAAGCCCTAGAGACGACACGATTTTAGTAATAAGAAGTTAACATTTTGTTATTAATGTTTAGTATCAATCCAGTTTAAGTCCACTAAACACAGTAAAACCTGACATGTACCCCGCACTTGTGTGGACCTCTTTAAACAACGCACACAATTCTCTACAAACCGAACTCAATGCAACGGCGATATACCTGCACAACCCAGGCAGGCAAGTACGAATTGTTCGTGAATAGAGCCATCTAGAATACCAATGAATTGCTCTAGTAAATTGTATGTTTTAAGGTTATAAATAAGAAACTCATACAAATTAAATAACATGAAATATACGCCCAAATATGTTTAATTCGATATTTTGAATCCTTCATTGCAATAAATTGGCATGTCAATTAAAGACTATGAACAATGAATTTTTTATTCTTTAAGCGGATCACCATGTTCAAAATTTTGCATTAAGTTGTCAAAACTTTAACCTGCCAGCAGACCGTCAGAAATGCAGTGTACTCTTGTTTGCAAATTAGGACCTCCCGGATGTTCATCAGCGCCTTGAATCTCGGAAACGTGCAGTAAGTTCTGATGTCATAGAGCTGACATGAAATTGAAAACTCACAAAAACACTTTCTACGAGAACCTGTGCTTCTGATGTGAAAAGCTAATGCAATTGAAAGCATAGGCTTCTGTGTCCGAGGTCGGTGTTTACTAGTCTGTCCGTGAGACGCAGCGTCCTATGCAGAGAGGTCTTGCCGCGCCCTCCTTCAGGGATAAATGGGCGTTGGGGGTTTGTATAGAACGAGGAAAAGGAGTTATTAATTGCTAATATTTTAAGGGACACACTGGTGTTTTTCTCTCATAAAATGACTCACCTTGTAATCAATAAAATGTGATCAATATAGTTTCGTGTTAATAATAAATAATTATTTTACAATTTTTAATTATTATTTAAGATATATATTTATTGATTTTTATATTACAATAAATATTATAATTTAAAAATATATTGGCGCACGGGTTTGTATAGAACGAGGAAAAGGAGTTATTAATTGCTAATATTTTAAGGGACACACTGGTGTTTTTTCTCTCATAAAATGACTCACCTTGTAATCAATAAAATGTGATCATGAATATAGTTTCGTGTTAATAATAAATAATTATTTTACAATTTTTAATTATTATTTAAGATATATATTTATTGATTTTTATATTACAATAAATATAATTAATTGATAATAATAAATTATTCTATATTATATAATTTAATAACACTTTCTCTAATGTCACATAAATTTTATTGTCCCTGACAATAAATTAAATTAGTATTGTTGTAATTGCTAAGTGTTCTCCAACAAGTTCTGCGGCAGCACAAAGACGGGACGCGGTGGTGGCGGCGGGCAAGGGTTGGAGAGAAGGGAGAGAGAACAAATGCCGGTGGCCAAGCGCTGGCATTTCTCTTCCAGAAGCCCCGAGCCGCAACCCCCACTCTCCCTAGTGACCCTCCGCAGCGCCTCTGGCGGCGCAAAGCCCCCTGTAAGACCTGCTTCCGCACGCGACACCTCCGCCACCTGCCCACCGCCCGCCTCACCTCCTCCCGCCGAAGCCTCACGCAAGCGCAAGGCCTACTACTGCTATGGTGAGAGGCGAGCACTAGCGTAACTAATTGAACAACAGTACAAAAAAAAAGTTATAAGTTGAAGTCAATTGTTAAATATAGTAGATAAATAAGCCAATAAAGATAAATTAACTGAAAATAATTAAAATAAGTTAAATAAATTAAAATTAAAGTAATTAGAATAAGTTAAATAAATTACATTAAAATAAAATAAAGAAACAGTTAAAATAAAACACATTGGGGAGGCGAGGGAAGTGGGAATCAGAGTATTAGGGCAGAGGCGTTAGTGCGGACGATTTTCTGTGGTGCTGTTTGTTTTCAGGTGCGGAGAAGACCAAACACTGGAAGAAGAATGCCTGACGCCCGCGCCAAATAAATAAATAAATAAATAAATAAATAAATAGTTTAAAAACCGGATGGAATTGGCATGTACTCGGCTACGACGGCGGTTTTCCCCCTTCAGGTTTTCCTCAGCCGTAACTTATGGTCTCTTTTCGCAGGCATTGGTACGATGAGAGACCATTTGGGAAGTAGACCTACCAAGAATACGAGGTTAGAACGCGGGGAATGCAGGTATTGTAATGGCTTAAGGCCATCAGCCTTAGCCACTTAGCATCACGTTCTCTAATTTGCATGTAATAATTACCTATTATATAAAAATATATAAAATAATTCAACACTGCGCTCTCCGCCATATTGGAGGCAAATGGGAGGCATATTGGAGCGGTCATTTAAAACTGTGTCTTAACGCATTTTGACGGGATATTACGGATTCAAAACTTCGAAAATTACATTGTTATTGTTCCTGTACACTATGATAAATAAATTCCGAAAAATTTAATTGTGTTTTAAAAATAACGTAATTAGAAATAGTTGGAATCGTTTGACTTTCAATGGATGCCAGTTCAACCCATATTGAATATATGTTATATTATTACTTTTATGTTGCAGCAATTACAATTCCCAATATTCCTGTATATAAAGTGAACAAAAAAACAACTGAAGTTGCAACAACACTTCAGTTATATTGAGCTAGTAAACCATGAAATGCTTTAACGTAGGTACTGTCAATTCTTTGCAAATACACACACACACACACACACACACACACGCACAAATCGTATCAGTCAGTAAACTTTTAAAACAATTAGCACTCTTTTCAGTTAACAGGGCAATAAAACAAAATAAACATGCTTCCTAAAGAAATTTCAGCGAAGATAATTTCATCATTCTTCCATCGTTTTGTGCCCTCCGTTGATAATGCATTTTTTTCTGAAAGCGAGATTCAAATTACTCTTTAAAGTGAAAATGATTTAAGTAAAGATTGCCACACAAAAATCTTTAATCTCAAGAATGCTATGAAATGGTAAAAACTCATGCAATCTATGTATCTTCCAATTTTGACTTTCTCGTATACTTACGTATATACGTAGTATAAAAAATTATGTAATGCAGTGATTTTTGGACAGAAAAACTCATACTCCGGGGCCGCAGAAAAGGTGGATAAATTACCCCCTAAAACACGTTATGTAGTCAGATGTTTAATAATTCGAACAAGTTTTCAAAGAAATAAAATACTTAGGGTATATAACGAATATTTATATTTTCTTACTCCATATGCAGGTATGCTAGGACCAAATTAAACTATACGTTTCAATTAGACGAAAAATGCTACTGTTACTAAATGAAACGTGTTTAAGTTGTATCATTTGGTTTATTGAAAGTTGCTTCTTGCAACCCTAATGCTTCGTTATATTGGCCTTGAGGTCACTGAACCATGAAGCTCTCATATATTTTTATTGATGCGTAAATAATAGTATTTTTATAATAAGACAAACGCACTGCAAAGCAATAATTTAAATGGGAAACACCCACAACTCTCGTCACGTACAGACATAAAACACGTGTGTCAGTACCTGCCCGGGGACTAGTTGCCTACAATAAGTATAGTTGCCTTCAATTTATAATGCTACACTAGCGCTATATGTGCATCTAGGAAATACTATCCAATATCTTTGCGGGAGCGCACCGAACCCCCTGCAGCGCCGCCTGCAGTCGAATCAAGAACCTATACGGCGGTAATCCAGGTGTAACACCAGTTATCGCAATAAGAACGTTAGTAAAATAAATTCAAAGCTAGTTGTTCTACAATAGCTTACCGTTTATTACCGCATTTACGTTGCCGTTCTATTTTTCTTTCAATCTTTCATATTACTAAACAAATGTGCATGACCTTTTCAAAGAGCTAGTTTTTAAAGCAGATTTTATCTGAAAAAACTCTAAACTATCAATACATTTCTTCTACTACTTGAGAACGAAGGAGTAAAGCAGCTACCTGAACCCTTACAATTACATTGCACAAAAGAAAAACACGTACAAATGTAATAAAAGAAAAGCAGTACACTTACACAATACGAGAAACCGAAAACTTCTAAAATATTATTAATGGCGATCAGTAGTTCCCAGTCACTAACACTAATGAATTGAGAGATTTACAAATTCTGGAGCAATGAAATTACTACTCACTCTAAACCCAGAATCATGTAAAGATATTTATGAAAATGTATTTAAAATATTTTGTATTTATGAAGATATCGTAACAGTACATAGATTCACTCAATGACTCAACGCGGAAATACGCTGAAAATGCCATGTAAGCGGGCGCAGGAAGAGCCGTCTGTAGCCTTCCGCGCGGGTCTCCCCCCCCCGTGCCCGCCCCCTTGCCCGCCAGCGTGCCCGCACCCCGCCCCTCTGCGCTCGCCCTCCCCCGCGCTCACCTCCCGCGCCACCCCACCCCGCGCCGTCACCCCCCGCGCCACCCCACCCCGCGCCAGCACGCGCCAGCACCCCGCGCGCCAGCACCCCGCCAGCACCCCGGCACGCCGGCACCGTGCGCCCCGCCGGCACCCCCGCGCCCAGCACCCCCTTGCGCCCCGCCAGCGCGCGCCAGCACCATGGCCCCCGCCGGCACGCGCCGGCACCCCATCAGCACCGCGCCAGCCCCGCGCCAGCCCCGCGCCAGCCCCGCGCCAGCCCCGCGCCAGCCCCGCGCCAGCCCCGCGCCCGCCCCGCGCCAGCGCCCCGCGCCAGCACCCCGCGCCAGCACCCCGCGCCAGCACCCCGCGCCGGCGCCCCCGCGCCGGCACCCCCCGCGCCAGCACCCCGCGCCCGGCACCTCCGCGCCAGCACCCCCGCGCCAGCACCCCCGCGCCAGCGCCCCGCGCCAGCGCCACCCCCGCGCCTGCACCCAGCGCTCCCCGCGCCTCCCCCGCCTGTATACCGCGCACGCCCCTTGCCGCCAGCGTGCCGCCCCCGCCTCCCCGCGCTCGCCCCTCGCGCGCCCCCAATCCCCGCGCTCGCCCCCGCGCTCGCCCGCGACGCTCGCCCCCGCGCGCTCGCCCCCCTGCGCCTTCACCCCGCGCCGCGTTTTGCCACTTGCCCGCCAGCGTGCCCCCAACGCTTCGCCCCTCCCCCTTCCCTTGTCCCTGCGCCTTCACCCCCGCGCCAGCACCCCCAGCGCCTGCCACTCCCGCACCACGCCCCCCTCGCCGTCCTCCCCGCGCCCCGCCCTCGCACCCGCCACCCCGCCACGCCTGTCCCCCTCCCCGCGCACACCATCCCGCGCCCGCCCACCTGCACCCAGCCTCAAATAGAACGAATGCAAGGGTACTTCGTGGATTTTAATGCTCGTTAATTATAATCCAAAAGGTGTGAATCTTTCTTTGTAATGCTTGAGTGTGCTTCTTCCCGCATTCCAGGAAGGCAGAAGGCAATGCAATCGTCATGAATAGACGGGTTAACACGAATTATATTAGAATAGAGAGGAACAACTATTCTATTACAAGATGTGTAAGTATTTTATGAAAATTTTGCTATCCATTGTAACTTAAAAACCTAATTCATCACTTCTAATTATGATCACTACATTTTTGTGAAGGCACTTGTTAAACGATTGCTGGAAATTGGACTTTACGTACAGTCAATAATCTTAAAATTTAAAAACGCTCATTAACTATTGAACTAAAGAAATTGCTACAAATCATTGGTTTTGATGGATCTATTATTTGCATTGTTATTGTACAAATTGTTACAAAAATCTATTCTAGTATAATTAGTGTCTGGGTTTTTTAAGTAAATCAAGAGTTGTTCTTTTTTTTTTTTTTTTTCGAAGAAGGCGACATCACGAAGTGCTTGGAATTCTACAAAACATAAATCCAATCCTGTTCTTATGAAACAGCAAATTGTCATGCAGTTCCGGTAATCGCGCCACTTTCACTGACAGCCTCTGGTCTTGTGTATCAAATGTTTTGTCACCACGATTCTCTTTATTGATCTTCTTTAGCCTGAATTCAGTTACTTTCAGTGATCGGAGGTACTCGTTATTCAGTTGGGTAAAAATTGCCATCGGGTTTCTTATCGTTATCCGCGTTGCTATGGGAAAATCGTGTATGGTATTATGTTCCCATAAAATTGTATTGGGTATTTATACCAGAAAAAAACGGATGCCCCTACTAAGAAAACTTCACACTACGAGAGGCTTGAAAACAGATTTTATCCTTCGATTTATTAATAGCTCTGGCAGTTTGTATCCTTCATATTTTCACATGTAATGGAAAAATCAAACATTCCCAAGTTCGCCAAAATACACCACAAACATCGAAACGCTTCGTTTTTCAAAAATAGTACCAACTAACTTTTAAAGGTACTCTTAAAGGTAGCTCCATCTACCTTTAAATTGCAACTCTTTCGCATGCAATGAATCTTGTTTTAAGCGTTCGACTTCTCGGTGGAAGCGTTTTTAGTACCTCCATGCATATTCATGTCCATGCTAATGGACGCCGTTTAAATTAAAATGGTGTGACGCTTCTATTGGCGCTTCCTGCCTTTGAGAGCTTGTTAGCACCGTCTTAGATGGATCCGGACAGGTGGGTTTGCTAGCTTGACGTTAATGAAAAGGTAGCTTTATGGAATACGCAGCGGGGTTGCAGAGAATTTACGTCAACAATTGAAAATTTCGAAAGTAACTAATAATTTCAGGAACATCAAGGCAAAATATTGATTATAACACGTACATCTACAAGTGATATTGAATCTGGATGGTTGTTTGTCTCGTATAATTGGTAAATATCTTGTTTTAGTTTGTAAGGTATGGAATGTTATTATAAGCTGCGAGGAAAACAAATGTTATGTTTCTGGATGACAAATAATCCTTTGCTGTCGTCTAAGACCTATATTTTGGCGTTGAAACATTTAAAATATCATTTTTTAATAGAAACTTTAATACAAACAGAATCGCGCTTGACATAGCTGAGTTAAAATGACTGTAAAAGCTTTGAAAATTATTATTACAATGTGCCCGACTTTGTGCAAACCAATCTGAAATCTGACTACAATTCTGAACTTAGCGATCTATTGATGCCCGACTCAAATGTTCTTTACGCTTATATTAGCCGACTCCTATACAGTACGGAATAGGTAATCCTGAAAATTTACTCTTTTTAATAGCATCACAAATGGTTCACAGACACGCGCTATCTTTCCTTTCTCTTCCTTGTTCTATCCTCTCCTTATGCTCATTCGCATCTTACGTACACGTATTTACATTTATATCCACTTCACTACTATTTATGACAGAAAATCCTACACAACCATTCATGATATTCGGAAGCTAAGTTCGTCTGCCGATCAAAATTTCGATCAAACTCGGCGCCACAATTACCACCACCATAGAATAATTAGGTTTTTATTATATTGCGGATTATAGTAAAAGGTTATGGATGATATATTTGTTTATTACTTCGAGAAAATTGTAGTCAGAGAGACAAAATTAAGTTATATGTAGAAAAAGAGGGGGAGAGAGAAAAGGAAGCCGAGACAGAGGAACTAAAACAATATAGATTTAGAAAGTGTGAGAGACATATGAGTAAGACAGAGAAATTAAATGAAAGAAACAGATAAAGGTAGCGATGGTTTGCTCGTTTTTATGGTACCAAACATTTATATCAATTTTTATTTGGGAACAAAAATTTTATTTTTCGTACGTCCTGGACGAAAGTAGGTGATTTCAAAGGAAACGATCACGCTAATTTTGAAACTCATTATAAAAAAATTTCTATCACTAAAAAGTTTCGATCACGGAAGGTTCAAATGATTTGATCCTAGTTAGTATTTGAAATAAACAAAATCCTACAATAATTTCCGCATTGCCACTCCGTTTACACTGTCACAAAAATCTATGAGCATGCGTCATATGAGATAAGAACAAGTTAAAAATAGAATTCTAATATTTGTGCAATAATATACAAACATTACAATGGTTTGTTGATATTCTTCCCAACATTGGTAGAGCGAACGACAATGATTTGAGTTTTCCAAACAACCACAACCTAAGTTCGTTGTATACATGACTTAACACTAGCGAACAGTCAATGGTTTGTCCTGATCACAAACACGACAACCAAAGTATAAAGAATGCGCAAATTTTGTAATTTCAAATATTTTTTTCTTTTGAAGTTTGGGTGTATATCTTGAAGAAACATACAGGAACTTACCGGGTTTATTCGCACACTTTTGATTGTGAAATGACGATTTGAATTTTATCGAACCGACTCAAGTATACAGATCTTGTTGCGAATTTCACTTTATAAAATCCACAGAACCGTAATGTATTAATTATTTGAGGAGCACTCAAACCAGACACGAACCTCACGCGCCCTACGGGCACAGTTTTGCATGACACTGACTCAGAATCTGCCCCCCCCCCAACAGTTGGATACTTGTGTACTTGTGGTAAAGTATTAAATGATTCCTTCCGATGACTGATACGCAGCAGCAAATGTGAGGGTGCACAAGAGTTGGTATTCAAAATATCCACTAACACTGCTAAGAAGTACTTGTAATTGAGCGCGACTACCAAACGCGAGAATAAAGAGGCAGTCTTCGCATACAGAAGGTAAAGAAAAACGAAAGGCTAATTTTGTTATCTCATGAAAGTGGGATAAAAGAACAAATGTTTTAAAAGAATAACATTGAATTTTATGCGTAATAATTCTATTATCTTAAAGAGCAATTTCAATGTATTTGCATAAATAGCAAAATACGAAAATTACGGCATAGCAATAATTAAAAAATGAGGTGTGGCGACGTTTTTATTGTAATATTCGTATTCTCTTACCTTCCTGGAGGTAAAAATCTTGTTTTATAATGTTACACAATAACTGCGCCAAAAAGTGTACAACCCCAATCTTGGACGAAGACTATGGGAATGTCACCTTCACTATCTCTGTTTCGCAATCCATCTCTGCCTTTCCACATCCAATGTGATTCCCCCACTACCGTTTTTTCCCACCCGTGGTCCTCTCGTGTTCTCTTTTATGATCGCGCAAGCGACAAGACCGTGAAATACGGCGAAATTGCAGCACGACGGCGGCCGTGTGGAGGGTTCAGACAGGGCAGAGGAGAGGGGCAGAGGGCGATGGGCAGGGCGATGGGCGGGCGATGGGCGGGGCGTGGGCGGGCGATAGGCGGGGCGATGGGCGTGGCGAGGGCGGGGCGATGGGCGGGAAGTGGGGGGGGGCGATGGGCGGGGCGATGGGCGGGGCGATGGGCGGGGCGATGGGCGGGGCGATGGGCGGGGCGATGGGCGGGGCGATGGGCGGGGCGATGGGCGGGGCGATGGGCGGGGCGATGGGCGGGGCGATGGGCGGGGCGATGGGCGGGGCGATGGGCGGGGCGATGGGCGGGGGCGATGGGCGGGGGCGATGGGCGGGGCGATGGGCGGGGGCGATGGGCGGGAGCGATGGGCAGGGTGATGGGCGGGAGCGATGGAGGCGATGGGCAGGGGCAAGGGCGGGCGCCAAGGGCGGGCGATGGGCGGGGAGCGATGGGCGGGCGAGGGCGGGCGATGGCGGGCGATGGCGGGCGATGGCGGGCGATTGAGCGGGAGCGCGATGGGCGCGGGGCGATGGGCGCGGGGCGATGGGCGGGGCGATGGGCGCGGGGCGATGGGCGCGGGGCGATGGGCGCGGGGCGATGGGCGCGGGGCGATGGGCGGGGCGATGGGCGGGGAGCGATGGGCGCGGGGCGATGGGTGCGGGGCGATGGGCGAATATGCTCTCGTGTTATGGTTAGCGTTTCCGAGAGGGTAGAAATTAATTAGCGTACCGAGTCGCCGGGCAGTCCACACGCTGAGCCGTCTTTCGGTTAAACACACGGTGCTTTCAGAATAACTTACAAGAACGGGGAAGAAGGATGAGCACGCATAACTGAATAATTTTCGATATGAGATAAGGGAACGCGATGTACTTTTTAGAATGAACAAGAAGGAAAAGTGTGCAGGGAAATACGGTACGTTCCCTGAATGATTTGCTAATTTAGGAAAGATGCTGGAAGATGTATAAATGGACAGTTTTTGTTAATGAATTACGGAATTTAGAAGATATTTAAAGAGTGTTTTCAGCAAATGATCAGTAGCAAATATTACGATTGCAAGAAGCATTATCTCTACGTACTCCTAATGTACTAGTTAAATGTTTTCAATTTCTATCACATCACTTCATTCCTTTTTACTTCACTTAGAAAACAAAAAATAAATTAGAAGAAGGTGAGCAAAAGCTGCACCTATTTAGGTAGTTTTAAAACCACTATATGAACCAACACTTCACTAAATAACGAGGGATTGGTAATTCTCATGATCATACATCACTAAATTCTACGTATATCTCCCATTTTATTGTATTCTGGATTTGGGGCAAGATCATTTTCTATTTACTGTATAATAGCCCCTGCAAACGTTTATTCGAATTGAAAGCGTGAATAGTGGTCAGTAAGAAGCAACTCACCCCATTTTTTTGCAAGAGAAGAGTTTGGTCAACACCCAAAAAACTTATATTGTCACCGAAATAATATATTACTTCAATGTTTCAAAACATTTTCTTATTTAAAATTGCCATAGCATGTTCATTTTTCAAAAATACGTTTAACGGCATTTTATATGGGAAGGACATGAGCAACATTCTTCAAAATTACATCAAAAATTATCTTCGAAATTAATTATGTTCTCAAAATTTTATGAAATTAACACAATTAACTGAATAAATGAATACTTTTCATGTAGTGGACCGAATGCAAAGCATGTTAAATGAAAGCAAAAGTAATAATCATATATTTCTGTCGAAGTCACAATAATTTTCGAATTAAAACCTATAAACAAGGTTTCACTACTTGACATTCACTGTGCAAATATAGAAGCTTACAAATCAAAGATGAAATGGTTATTGGTCAAGGTTAGTAAATGATAGATTCCAAAACGTACTACGCTGGGTGGCATAGAACACTTTTAGTACATTTATTTCTTAGAATAGATATAAAATTTCTTAAAATTTTTATACTGTAATAAAATCTAAGACCAAAACTACATTTCTGCCTACGTATACATACAAGTCATTTTACAATGATAATTGTACATCACATATGAGAATTTATACCGGACCGTTTGTTAAAAACGATTTTACGGTGTAATCCAAGAAACTTCAAAATATAAGGATGATTAATCATTCAAAAGGCTGCTTTAATACACGATTGTACAAAAAAACTTAAAATTCTTTGTACTATTTTAAAGTAATTTTGTAATCATCTCTTTGCCACCACTTTGTGATTGAGGACGCTAGTGGGTTTTATCTGTGTGATATTTAACTTGATGGCGACTGTGCAAGTAGACTCTTTTGAGAGATTTGCGAGGAATCTTTCTAAGCTTCAAGAAACCCAGTGGTTTATGATGATTGGATGGAGAGACATTTGGTTGGTTTGAATAAGTTCATCACAAATGAGTTGTCGCTAAGAAAGGACAGGAGCATTTCAAATGACATGAATTTTTTGCTTCACATTAAATTTTAATTTCCCATCGCATCTTTTTCCGTACTGCATTTGTCATATTATTAATACATGAAGGGTCGTCCGATGTAAAGAGATAAAATTAATTGAAAATGTGTTTATTTTTGTTTGAGAACGTGAAATTGGTTTTATTCAATTAAGCATCGAACACTTTTCTTTTATTAACATCCAGAAAGAAATGCTTTTAAGAGTCGTCAGTGGCTTTTCATTTGAGAAAGAAATAATGTGCTTAATGAGATCACAGTTGTGGTTTTCCATTGTCATCTGTGGTGTGAAAGTAAAACTGAATGGTCGTGAGAAAGTAAGATATTACATTATTGGGAATGGGATGATATTCAAAATGGAGTACTGATGACACAACAAACCGATCACTATACAAATACAGGATGAAATCACCTAATCTTTCCCGGGTTGGTTCCCAATAATGTAATATCTTACTTTCCTGGGGGAAAGTAAGATATTACATTATTGGGAATGGGATGATATTCAAAATGGAGTACATTGGCTTCAACAAACCGATCACTATACAAATACAGGATGAAATCACCTAATCTTTTTCCAGGTTGGTTCCCAATAATGCCAATATCTTACTTTCCTGGGGGAAGTAAGATATTGATATTGAGAATGAGATGATATTCAAAATGGAGTACTAGTGGCCCCAACAAACCGATCACTATACAAATACAGGATGAAATCACCTAATCTTTCCCGGGTTTCGATTGTCCAATCTTTTGATTCGATTACTCAATCGGTACACCAATAGTTAGCGTCACTCATACCGGTAGGCTATTTTTATCTAGGATAAGATTCCTTACCCTTTGTACAGAGGGTCTCACAAAAAATGTTACACGCTTCTATAACATGTAGAGGGACCAAATATAATACTTTCTTGCCATTGAACATATAGTGGGAAATTTCGTATAACGGAGTTATGTGGATCTGAACTGCTAACTGCAAAAAGTCAACTAGCCAACTTTTTCAGACTTTTTTTCGCGGGGAGGGTTGTGAGCGAGTAATTTCATCATTTAACGCAGAAAGAAAACTTGTCCGCACAATAGCACAAGGTTAGAAACGATCTTAATTCTCCGTTTACTGCAGATAAAGAATTAGCCCGTGACTAGATTTCTGTGTGCAGTAATATTAAAGCACATTCTTGTACGTTTTTCAGTAAGAGGTAACTCGCCTTTTCCGAATGCTAGGTGTTACAGAATAATTATCCGGAAGCTGCGGAAGAAATTTATTAGACAGTGAAGGAAGTTGTTAACCTAATAAAACTTTCCTCAAAGTTTTTCAATGTTTAAATGAAGGCGAATGATTTCGTGTCGATTAGACAGTTCTGGAGGTTCCTAAATTCTAAAGAAACATTTTTGAGCGATGATGCCTATGGTAAGGGTGTTTCTAGACACTTACCAAGAAAGGTGTCTAAGTGCGTCAAACGATGTCAGTGCAGCGCTTCTAACCGGGAGGTCTTAGGTTCGAGTCCCGACGGCGGCAGGATTATCGACGCTAGCTTGACAGCTAGGTCGAACTCAGTCGCTGTCTGGAGGAGAATCTAGTGCTCGCTACTCTGATCGGTAGTTTTCCGTTTCTTCGATTAATACCAGGCGAATGCCGGAGTAGTCCCTAGACACAAACGGGCCACGGACCGCGCGCAGTCTTTCCTTCCTCTTCCTTGTTCTATCCCCTTCCCTTACACACACACACACACACACACACTGACATGCACTACACTAGCACATATTCCGGAAGACCGGTCGGTAGCTTAGAGCTTGTCCCGGCTGGGGCGGTGCCCCGCTGGTGGGGGAGTCCTGGTGGGGAAGCCCCGCTAGTCGGCGGTAGGTCGGCGCCGGATCTCGCCATCCAGCGGGTAGCGGGGGAAGAACACCGCCCTCTCCCAAGGAAAAATATTCACTACACTTACGGGACTAATGGCCTTAGCTGTTGACGCTACCGGATTCACTAACCAACCAACCTAGACACTTAAAACTGTCTTTCACTCTTTCCAAATACCGTGGATTGATCTTCTCAGCAGAAACACCGCATAGTGTTTAGTGCAACTTGCATATTGGTGGCTTTGCATCAGTGACATATTGGACACTTTGAGGCCCAAGAAGTTCGTAAGTAAAACGTTTGATCAGCCCAAAGAAAGTTATATATCTGTACTGCGTATAAACAAAAAAAATAGATCACATAAAAAACATTGGTCAACAACCCTGAGGAGAAGATGCGGTTTTGGCATTCAATCACATTTTGGCCCATGAAGATAAAGATTACAGAGTAATTTCACAATCCAAAATGTAAAAATGTTTTTCTAAAACGTTTAAAACAATATTAAAATAAAATATTTTTATGTAAAATTATATTTTTATAAAAGTAATTTAACACAAGAAATCATTTGTAAATCTCATTACTGTAAAAGTGAAACGTGTCCACATCCCAAAATAAACCTCCTCCTCATAACCTTCCGTCATAAAAGATTTTTGTTCAAAGAATTAAATAAGTACAAAGTTATTTATAATTAAATACCAAAAAAGTAAGTAAATTGCATAAAACTGGTTTTAGGAGATTTTTGTGTCTTCTGTATAGTTGGGAAATGTCGACTACTTGCCTTTCTGCTGTTAGCGATTAATTTATTCTGTGACTTTTGCACAGGTGTTCGGCAGGATATGAAATCATCTTCACTCTCGTAGCGTGAACGCGTTGTGCTCTTCAGAGTGAAGAGTTGCGTACAATCACAGGGAAATGTCATAATTATAAATTTATATTACTCCGTCATAAACAATTTTCCACCATACTTTCAAACAAAACATGTGATCCTTTTCGACCTCTATACATTTTCCAGACGTTTGTAACATTTATTCTGTGACACTATATAGACAACAGTATAGCCTTGCAAGTAATAAGTTCAACAAGAAAAGAATATCTTATCTTTGGTTTAATGATTGTTTGAAAATGTGTGACAAGTTGATTGATTCAAAGCCTTCTAGGTTTCAGTTATTTCAGTTAATAATTTATATCCAAGGAGGGTGCGCTAAATATTAATAATGTTATGAAATCGTCATTTTTCTCTAATTTAATTAATAAATATATAATATCTATCTTGCTCTGGTTTACATTAAAATGCACAAGGATATAACTAGTCTGTCTTTCCACCTTAAGTATTTTTTATGACCAAACATTTATCGACAGAATTAAACTCAAACATTCTTGGTCACTTGTGTGTCCAAATACATGGAATTGTTTCTTTGATAAAGGGATTAACACGTGGTTCGTTACAAGATAAAGTATTAATTACCTCGAACTGTTACGGAACATGATAGTCGTAGGTAGCGATTCACGTTTAAATGCGGTTATCGATTTCTATTGAAGAATCTGAAAATCTTTCTTGATGACCCTACAAAATATCAAAATAAGCTCTAATTGAATGACACATTCAGTTCCCACTTATCTAAGTTATGATTGTCATATGATATTAATTGGTAGACAATTGGTTTCTCAGCAATTCATTGGTTTCAGAAACCATGTTATCATGTATATCGATTTTTAGATTTCTAACACTATATTTGCATTTAGAAGTAGATTCAATTTATGGTTCAAAGTTCCTAAATTCCAAATTAAAAAGTAAACTACTGAACAAGTTAATTGTTTCCCCATATTTTCAGATTATTTGCAAACATATGTTGCCTATATATTAGTAAAATTGAAAATAAATTATTCTTTTTCAAAATAAAATGAAATTTCTACTAAAAATGACACATGGTGTTTCTCCCGAGAAGTTAAGTATATTTGTCTTTCAACAGATCTCATCAACATCTTGATCGAGTAAAATGAATTTTTTACATCCTTTCTAAGAAGCCTTCAATATAAAGAGCACACTCGCAAAAAAAGCGTATTATAAATCTCATGAATTTTGAGTACTATGAGGTTTAGAGCGAAAGACTAGAGTAAGTGCATTCATGGCAGTGAATACATTAGCGATGCTAGACTCTGGAATTTCCAGTGCATACCAACGTTAAGTGAGTTAGCTACTCTCCTTCATTTTGAACGGCACTTAAGTTTATGACAGAATTTACTGAAACGTAACTTTAGAAGCTTGTTACCGGTAGCTCTTTTTGCAGCGATACGAACCATAAAATCCCCCTTCTTTATTACCTTCACGCAAATAGCAACCGGTGTTTCAAGTACAGTTCAGTACGGATTTTCATTTGTTCTGAGTTCATTACTATCCTAGTACCTAAGAGAGTGTGTGAGATAGAATTACTCATATTAAGGAATAAAAACCTTCTACTACTTCCTAACAAAAAAATAGTAATATTATTTTAAATAAAGTATTGTGCTTTAAGATGAGGTAACGCCGTTTAATACTCTATCAACATTGCAGAATATTCATCAATCCTCTTTATTTTCTACGTGGCCAGAGAGTTCTCAACTTCGCTCTAAATTCGAACTTTTTATTTCTGTGAAGTAAATAAACTCACCAAATAGATCTCCCTGTAGTTTTTACTTTGCACGTTATTGGGGAGATACAGTATAGCACGTTATTTAAACCCCACATTGTAACTTTCGCTTCGTAAATTTAAAAGGTGTTCATTCCTCTCCAGTCGTATACATTGCACACGTTTGTACTATACACAAAACGATTTACTCACCATTAAAATTGACTTCACCGGACCAGCGGGCTCTACAATGTAAATAACTCGGAACGATTTTCAATGAATTCTACGGCGAGCTCTGTGTGTGTGTGTGTGTGTGTGTGTGTGTGTGTGTGTGAAATCGAGTATTTTTCTCCTAGAAACAAATGAAAGTGAGAGGGCGAATAAATTTCACTTTTACTGCGAGATGATTGCCTCTGTATATGAGACAGAGACACACTATTTCAAATCATCACTATTTCGGTTTGATTAATTGATTGTTTTCGTCTTTGCGTGCTCGTCAATTGCTATGGTCGTTTGGTCCGTAAGTGTAATGCATATTTGTTTACACGCGATGTTGCGATGTTCTTCCACTGCTGGATGGTGAGATCCTGCTCAAACATAAAACCAGCATTAGTGTTTTCCCATTCAGGTTTCTCCCACCAATGAGGTACAACCCAGCTGAGGCAAGCTGTACACTCCTGACATGTATATAGGGTCGTGTATGTACGTGTGTGTGTGTGTGTGTGTGTGTGTGTGCGAGTAAAGGGTGAGAAGGGTGAGTATAGAGCCAGGAAGAGTAACGAAAGACCGCGTGTGCTCCATGGCCCATTTATTAAAGTACTTCTCCAGCTTTCACCTGGTATTGATTAGAGAATCTACGGAAAACAACTGATCATAGCAGTCAGCCGCTAGAATTCTCCAGTACGCAGCAACTGAATTCGGTGTAGTGTCAAAAATACTGTCACTACTGGGCCTCAAACATAGGTCCTCCCGGTCAGAAGCACTGCGGGGTCATCAGTTGATGCACTGAGTTACCGCTCCCGGTGCGAATAGTCGAGAGTAACAATGCCATTCCGACACTCAGGGCCGATTGCATAAACGTGTGATATGGAATCCATAAGCTTATTGGTTCTATAAAATAGTCTACAGCAGCAAAAATTGTTTCTAGAACAACCAATAAGACTTATGGAACCTATGAAGCTTTCCATAAGTTATAAGTCCTGAAACGGTTTTACAAATACTTACCAGTCTACCTAATGGGAAAGGGGTGTACACGGCAGACCACGGAATGAATGGCAATATAATTGGAGGAAATTGTTATATTTTTATAAATAATTATAACTGGATTTAGCAATATATTATTGTCATTTGCTGCAATTTTGTGTTAAAATGAATGTTTAGTTTTTGAGGCATGGCAAGAGCATAAATATTTATAGAACATTCGCTGTACTTGCGGTCTTTATCGCTGAGAAACAGACGCCAAAGGCCTGCCTTTCAAGGACCAAGAAGAATTGATCTTTACTTTGTTGCTCCGATTGCACAATTATTTTCAACATCGACGGATACAGAAATACGATTGAAAAGTGTTTTCGAACAGGTCGGACTGAAGAGAATCCCGGAATTACCAGGAAGGGATTACGTATGGTGGTGGTTTCGCATTATTTTATAAATATTCGTTAAGCGTTGAAATGCGAGGCGAAGAACAAGAAATAATAAAATTATTTTACGATAAAACAAAATCCGTTTCAAAACATAAACCGGTAGATAAAAACATACTGAGAGAACCATCATTCACGCTTCTTTTGGTAGATGACTGGTAGATATTGTTCAGGCTTGTAATAGATCTGAGGAATTCGTGTAAACCATTCTCTTGAGAAGGCTGCAGACGTAAACTGCCGATGGGAAAAGGGAAAGGGCTTTGTTTTGGCTCGGATGTTAAATGTTAACATAAAGATGATTTTTTTCCTTCTCTTTATTGCTCTAGAACCCAAGTCGGGCCAAGATCTGAAATTTTCGATAGTAGCATGGCTACCAGAGTTTGTTGTTTTCTGATGTAGATCCGTAAATGGAATTATTGGGGTTGAAAGTAAATATTATAATTTGATATGATCGGAGGAAACCACTGAGTCGCATCTGAGCCGCGGCATATAGAAGTTTCATTGTCAGGCATTGAGATCTAGAGCCTCTACTTTCTGCGAAAAGCAACCGATCGCCGCTGGGACGATCCGGCGAAAGTTTGGGATGACGCTTGCAGGGCACGCCTGTGTTGTGAATCTCTACCAAGCGAGCGGCGGCCAGCAGGCGGTTGCCGTCGGTTGCCGTCGGTTGCCGTCGGTTGCCGTCGGTTGCCGTCGGTTGCCATCGGTTGCCGTCGGTTGCCGTCGGTTGCCGTCGGTTGCCGTCGGTTGCCGTCGGTTGCCGTCGGTTGCCGTCGGTTGCCGTCGGTTGCCGTCGGTTGCCGTCGGTTGCCGTCGGTTGCCGTCGGTTGCCGTCGGTTGCCGTCGGTTGCCGTCGGTTGCCGTCGGTTGCCGTCGGTTGCCGTCGGTTGCCGTCGGTTGCCGTCGGTTGCCGTCGGTTGCCGTCGGTTGCCGTCGGTTGCCGTCAGTCTCGTAGCGTGCGGCGATTCACGAAAGTGCTCGCTCGTAGCGCTTTCATTTGATTCAAGAAATATTTAAGTCTTTCGAACGCAAGATTGCCCGCCAGTAGTGCTTTCATTGGATTTGGGGGATCCTTCAGTCTTTTGAACGCGAGCCCGCCCCAACCTACAGTAAGCTATCGGGTTTTACCTAACCAGATATTTCCCACCAGCGGGACTCCACCTCACTCGCGATGATGATAGTCATCATCTAATAGATTCTTGTTCGTTCATGATCAAGCTTGATTCTTTCGGAAATACTGTTCCTTGTCTTTCTAGTATTTTATGCCATAGCCAAAGGAATGATGAAATTTACTTGTAGTTTCTTGGTAAGAAAATTGAAGAGTAAAATCGGTACTGACTCCTCGTGATACATACATGGCTCCAGGAGAACTTATTTTCTTGATTGTATTTAATTTTTGTGTGTATTGTTTTTACATATACTCAATGTCCTTGTTCAATTTTTTTCTTGTAATGATTCTGAAAATTTCTGACATAATATTGAGAGAATGTAAACGGTTAACTGCAGAAGTAACATATGAATGTTATGGTCAGAAACGAATGACTAAGGCAAAACTATTGCAGGCAATAGTGTCTCTCTTTCATTTTGAACATATATCTGTCCAGTTCTCATCTTTTTTTCCTTATGTTACTTGACAAAAAAATATTCACTAAGATTGACAATATTACATTTTTTATTTTCCAAATTTTTAATGTATTGTCAATTTAGGACTAAGAAATAAGCTAAAAACCTGAGCTCAAAGCTATGATATTTTGCTGAAAGCTATGCTACTTGCAGCTGCGATGTTTCCGAAGTGACGGCAACAACGCTTGAGCTAGAAGTACAATAAATTGACAAAACAACAGAAGTACAACAAACGTTGACAAAATTAATCGGTATATGCCGTTTTAATCAACACTTGAAAGGCACATGCGTGTTTTAGTTCTTTATTTCAGTTTATGTAACTTAAAAAATTAAAAAGTGGAAAAGTTTGAAGAAAAATTGGCCTGAACCTAAAAAAAAAGAAACATTTTGACCTCTTTATTATGCTATTGAACGCTTGAGCTCCTTAATTTAATTTTTTCTCGGTTTTACTAACGAACTTTTTACCCAAATAAAACTGCCCTTCTAACTTAACTTACTTCCATGGGCAACTCGCGCGCATACAGTCACAATTAATTCATTCTTCTTCTAGACAAAGACCGCTTCTTTTTTATTTCGTAATAAATGGAAGTACTAGAAAACAAAAGGGGAGCCAGTTTTTCGTCCAGGAAGGACCCATGCTTGCAGTAGCTCGTGAAGCTTAAGCTGTTAAAGAAAAACTCTGTTTTAAAATGCACTCCCAGATTTCCGTTTGTTGAAACAAAAGCATACTTCCACCAGAAGGATGATGAAACCCAGAGAAAGAAGGCAAATGTTTTGCTGAACCCACTAAATTGTTTTTCATTCCATTTCTGTTCTCGGCAGGATGAAACTCTCACGAACAAGCTTAAGATAATAAGGCCTCTTGAATGACTTGTGACTTATTAGAAATTCTGTAAAATATAGTAAACTTTTCTCAAACGAAATCATAGTTTTCTTGAGATGAAGTGCTAGGTTTCTTCAGAGATTTACTCCGACGAATTTTCGATTGGAATGAGAAAATGTTAAATAGAATATGTAAAAAGTAATGAAAAATACGGTTTAAGAAAAGCCCGATGACGTATTTGCAATCGAGTCACATAAAACTATTTTTTTATAGATACATGGCTTTATTAAGATAATTTGCCACATAGAATGTAATAAAAGTTACAAAGTAAAAGGTATGTAAAAAATGTAGGACGATATACTGTAAACACTTTGACGTATTACGCCAAAAAAAGCGAGCAAAAATATATACCACCAACGCCGGCCTCTCGGTCGCGCAGTGGCGCTCTAGCGGCTAACGACACTCATTTCGGAAGCGCCGGGCGAGGCGCGAGAGCAAGAAAGGGCGGGCGGGCGGGGCGTCGGATTTATCGCCGCGCGCGGCGAAATGAGCGATCGCGTCTATTTATCGCGGAGGCGCGGCCTAACGACCCGCAGGGGCGGGGGAGGGGGGCGCGTGGTGTCGGAAGGTCGTCTGCGTCAGAGCGGGAGGGGCGGAGGGAGAGAGACGAGCCACAAGGGGCATTCGCGAAAGAGGAGGAGGTGGGAGAGGGGCGGAACGCAGGATTGGTTGGTTGGTGATTCCGGGCGCGTCAACAGCTTAGGTCATTAGTCCCATAAGTGTAATGCATGCTCTGTAGATAGCGGTGATCTTCCCGCTGGATAGTGAGATCCGGCGTCGACCCACAATCGGCTGCGGGGTTTCCTCCTAAACAGGACTCTCCCACCAGTGGAGGCACCGCCCCAGCCGGGACAAGCTCTAAGCTCCCGACCGGTCTCCCGTAATATGTGGTAGTGTAGTGCATGTTAGTGTAAGTGTGTGTGAATGGGAATAGGATAGATCAAGGAAGAGGAAGGACAGATCGCGCACGGTGCGTGGCCCGTTTGCAAAGGTACTGCTCCGGCATTCGCCTGGTGTTGATCGGAGAAACTACGGAAAACTACCGATCTGAATAGCCGGCCGCTAGAATTCTCCTCCAGACAGCAACTGAACTCGACCTAGCTGAAAAGCTAGTGTCGAAAATCCTGCCGCCGTCAGGACTCGAACCTAGGACTCCGGTCAAAGGCGCTGCAGTGACATCAGTTGATGCATGAGCTGCCGCTGCCCGTCGGAACGCTGAAAGGAGAGCCGACGTGCAGGTTGATTAATGTAGTGATAACTAAAAACATTTTTGATAAAATTATTTCATTTCCTCTAAAAACATTTCTTGATAAAATTCAGGAGAAGCATGCTTGGAATAAATCCCCGGAGAAATAACTGAAGTAAATATGCTTCTTAGTGAAGAATACTGTATGTCTTATATTTCTTCTGCTTGGTTTAAAAAATATGATATGACGAAAAATCCTACATTTGCACAAGTATTTTATTATCTATAGAAAACAAGAAAAAACGCAAATTGGGACAAGCTCTTTCACTAATATATTAATTATATTCACTAACATATTAATCTAATAGCATCCAATTCTAACCAAACAAGGAATTTCACTTAGCTATGCCCTGAAACAACGGACAAGAAGAAGCAAAATCATGGAAATCCGCTCCATAATTATAATATATTTGGAATTCTGAACTTCATTTTTAGGTTGAACTGACTGTTATTGAATACTTTCCAGGGAATTCTTTGAAACAGTATACGTTATACATGATCTCCCATTTTTCTTTGTAATGTATTATTCTCACCTTTTCCGATATTGTTTGCAACCTCAGTTGTTATTAATTATTTCATTTCTGCGATATTTAAATACTTGACATTTTGGATGTTTCTATATTTTTTATGTCTGCGTTTCTCAGCAACCAGTTGTTCACTCCGAGAATTTGGGGCCCCATACCCATATCCAATGACCCATAATTTGAGCTGTGAATTTCTCGTTGTTCGCCCTCTCATGATCTTTTTTTTGCAATGTGGATCAATCCTCGCGTGGGCTGTTGGTAACCGGCAGGCAGAATATTCTCCGTGGTGCTACGTCACACGATACGTGAGAAAACCCTCGCTAAAAGGCTGGGAAATTAAAATCCACTGACAATATTCATCTGTTCTCATCAGCTCGCAAATTCTGGAAGATGTGGAGCAACGCGTGAGTTATGTATTCCATTAGAAACATCAACAGAATATCGCACCCGCGACCTCCAGACACGAAGCCCAGCCGAGCGCCCCATCTCTACCTGCTTCACGTTTCCAAATGTACAATAATATGTTTTGACCATTCTTCTCAGCCTTCTGGCCTTTGTTCGGGAGCCTATATTTGGCTCCCTCATCCCATACCTGCAACTCAGGAGCAGAGTCAAGTCTATGACGCTACAATAGAAGTAGGAAGAAGAAGATTGCGCGCGAAAACTATCGACTCAAATCCTAGGACTCTAACCCTAGAACCCTTCGGCCAGAATTCTGCGGTGCACAGTTGTCGCCAGGCGCCATGTTGGCCGATAATAATACCAAAAATGTGTATCGGGCGAAAGTGAGATGATCATTGACGAAGGGATTGAACTGTCCCGGTAAGTTGCCAGTGATCTTTTTCACAGCATAATCGTTACTCTGAGAGGTCTTCTTCTCTTGAAATCCCACAGACCTAGGCCGGCTAGCGCATGACCCACTAGTGGGAGGTACCTGGTTGGGGAAAACTCGATAGGCGACGGTGAGTCTGCGCCGTCTCTCGCCATCCAGCGGGGGAAGATCACCTCCATCTCCCGCGCTAAAAAGGACTAATGACCTATGCATGTAACACGCACGGAATCTCTAATCAATCTAACAATCAATCCATTGCCCCAGCCAGGATTGAATCCGTCAACTTGCTTCGGGTCAGTGGTACCCTCCAAAACATCGAGGTCATCTGCTTCATAGCATTGCAAGTATATTAATTGATGTTACCTGGCATTTATTTACCGTCCGTCCACTCTTTAACCCCACCCACTGCGCCTGATCCGCCTTCCCGCCCCTCACTTCACCACTTTCACCTTCTCCCCCCCCGCCGCTAGACCGATCTACCCGTCCCGCCCCTGTCGCCTGCCACACCCCGACCTGCACCGCCCCACGTCATCCGGCAATAGCCTAGAACAGGGGTGTCCAACTTGCAAGGCCTCCAAGGCCACAACCAAAACCTTTAATATGGTTGCGGGCCGTATTTTCCTTTACTCAGTCCATCCTGACACCGTAAAGTATATCAGTATTTTACCCAGCTCCTCTGAAACTGGAGAGTCAGGGGTTGAAGGATTGAACCATGTGTGATATCAGGCCGTGCCATGCATAACCAATGAATCAAATAGGGATAATTTTAATTTCTGAATTTAATAGAAACAAAATTCCTTAAATCTAAACTACCTATTTCTACCTTAAAGGGGGGGGAAGTGTTGACCCTAGCCGGGCGCAATGGAAGAACAATGTTCTCGCACGACATGGTTGCACGGGACATTTACTTTTGACTGACCCAGTACCGGCTCGTGCTTAGGTTGCACAACCTCCAGATAATCGAAAATATCTTATAATATCTTAGGAATACATTTTCCTTTTATGACATTTCATATTCAAGATATTGCAGCAGTACTGATGTATGTGAAATCATTTGTAAACCAAAGAGAGTTCAACTGATGCTCTCAGACGTCTGCACCAAGTAGTGTATCACGCCCTTGGCTTTTGGCTGTATTCCTTGCTTTTCTGCGTTTTCTCTTTGGTCCTTCAATTTAATATGGGGAAGATATGGCTTTTTGGTAGCACAACCAGACTACTAGCGCTGTCGCGCTGCGCTGCGACGGAGTGAGTCTCATGAGAATACCCATATTCTATCGTCTGACTCGCTGCAACGTAAATTTCGCTTATTATTGCGAGTTCACAAGTTAAGTCAGTACTTACAGGTATTGAATTCATTATTTATACCTATTTGGATAAATTATTTTCATCGATGAAAGGTTTGTTGATTAAAAACGTTCATTTGAAGAGTGCATTTTGTTTGGTGAAATCCCCCTTCGCACGCAATACTCTTCCGCCAACCTGACAGTCCAGGACAGTCATTTCCCGGTCATTTCGGAAGATACATTGTGTGTAGTAAGAACAAAAAGTGTGTGATGGATATTTTATTATTTAAGTGTTGTTGCTTTTGTTGTTGCTTTTCTGTTGCTTTTGCTGTTGCTTTTGTTGTTGCTTTTGTTGTTGCCTTTGTTGTTGCCTTTGTTGTTGCCTTTGTTATTTGCCTTTGTTGTTGGTTTGTTGTTGCTTTTTTGTTGCTTTTTTGTTGCGGACGGTAAGGACGTACGTAAGTCTGAGTTTTCTGCATGAGTGTTTTATTTTCTGACAATGAATACAATGAAAATTTTACAAAAAATTCCTTTCGGTTCACGCCCTATTGAGGAAAAACTAGAAATTAAGAGACTCGGAAGGCCTAATCCAAGTTTGCAAAATTTTATTCAAACGATAAAATCAGTAAAAAGAGAATTCAATCGAAAATTAAAAAATTCAAAATGGTTATGTTGGTGAGATTCGACGGTAGCTCTGTTTTGCTTTCCTTGTATATTCTTTGGGGATAAAGATACGTGAACAAAAACGTGGTTTAAAGATTTAAACCACTTTATAGATCAAATGAAAAAAACATGAATCTTCAGGAATTCACGTAAAAAACAGTTTTCAGTTAGCGCTATTAGAAACTACCAATATTGCAAAACAATTAGATAATGAATACAGGAAAAATATTGCAATTCACAATGAACAAGTGAAACAAAATAGATATGTTTTGAGCACAATAATTAATTATATTCGTTTCTGTGGTGCTTTTGAGTTAGCTTTTTTTTAAGGGGTCACAATGAAACTAAAAAGTCCACAAATCCAGTAGTTTGGTGGTAGTTGTGTAAAAATGGTGTTTTAATGTTTAAATTAGATCAAAAACGTACTTCACATTTTGAAAAAATAATTATTGTATATCTCTATAAGAAGTGTAGTTTTAAATAAGCCAATAAGAATATCAATTTATAGAACTGAATTCAAGGATAGAACACATTCATAGAAAAACATATTTTCCATTATTGCAATGTATTCTAAGGTAATGACATTTTCTGAATACAATAATTTTATTTCGTTATCACCACTAGTAGCAGCAATAACAACTAAGATCATGAAATGAATAGGGGATAACGAGTCCAAAAAATAGTGCTTGTTGCGGAGTGCGCTCACCGCACTGCGTAAGTGCATGCGGAGTGCGATCACTGCATTTTCGAAAATAGTTAATTTTTGAATTGTGCGAATATTATTTCCGGCAATTGCCTCAATGTACAACTAATACAAACAATCGTGGTTACTGGAAATAAAAGCAAGTATCATGTCTTCGGGAGGAGAACATACCCGACAATTATGTAAGTAATGTTTGAATATAGATTTATTTAACTCTAATTTTACTGTAATATAGTTTTCATTAATTGTAATGATTTTCTGACCTTCATAAAACGGACTATAGAATATATTTATAGAAATTTATTTCTTTTTTAACGTTTCGATCCTATTTGGGGTATTTGTCAACATTCTATTGTCCAGGTTTGTTGAATCCGCATCATATACAAACAACATTTACATATGATCATAACAATTAAATAAACAAAATAACAGACGTAAATGTTAATTTATTTTCTATTTATTCACATGATTGCTTACGTTTTATTACGGTATACATTAGTATTCTGAATTTTGGAAGTTATATTCCCGTCATTCTATGCAATCCGCAGTTTGTTGGCGCACCAGCCGCCACCGGACTGACCTTCGGCGGGCCACAATAAATGGCAGCGCGGGCCGCCTGTAGCACAACCGTGGCCTAGATCCTTAGGGATTGCATTGAACTAAACTGTATTAAAAAAAACAACACATTTGGGGGTAACATTCTGAATTGCAACCCACACTATGACATTTTTCGGAAAACATTAATGCAAAATTTGAGAGCAATAACTCCACTGGTTCAAACGTTTAAGTGGCATATACATACATACACATGCACATTCACGGGTAGATGTCGATAAGATCGTGCACGCGTGAGCAAGCGCAGAGTGAAGTCGGAATGAGAGCTGTGGCGAAAAGAGAGCAAGCGGGCAGCGATGATCGTCGTCTTTGGGGCGCCTAACGACCGTTTTAGAGAGCGAAACCGCCCTGCTCTCACGCTCGCGTATTTCTGTTTGGCGCCGGCCGCGTCGTCGTTAGGCGCCGAAATGCGACGCCGTGAGACGCGAAAGCGCCCTCCGCCGCGAAACATTCGCCCCGTTTCTTAGAGAGATCTAAGGAAGCAGTCGCTGCTTTGAATCGCTGAGTGATTCGGCTAGCTGTTGGTAATAGACCGTCGTTACGAAGGGATAAGAGGTTTGACTTCCTCGGAGTTAAGGTTTGCGTTAGCGGTGTTTTCAAATCGTTCTACGGATAAAATTTCGCAGTTTATAACGATCGAGAAATGAGGTTCTTTACTAACGCATTGGACACGATGTTAGCACTGACGTGATCAACAAACAGATCGTACTCAAAGAGAAAATGCTTAGTTGTTTGATGGATCTTTCGATCAAATGAATTTCGCCTTGCTAAATAAAATTCGTTTATTATCATAAAATTCACCAAAAATGTATGAGATAGATTACGATAATTAGTTTAATGATGAAGCTGCCTTCGCTTTTGCTCCAATTATAAATGTGAAATTGTGGAATTGCATTTTAGTCAGTTATGATATGATTCAGGGGTGTTTTGAATAGCTGTTCTCCGAGAGGTTCATTATGCAACGATGAGACGGGTGTTTGATTTTCTGTTTATGCGTTAAGACAAGCGTGTGGGTTAGTGATAAAGCATGTCGAAGCGTTTCGTCGATAGAATTGCTTATATCAAGAAACGACTTCCTGTACTGTCGCATTTTTAATTGTTTCAGCTCAAACACACAGGAATGAAGTTTCCCTGTTTCGCGTTGGTGTGGCTCAGAGAGCAATTTATAGAACGCCTGGGGAACAAAATAAGTGCTGCCAAACATCACAACAACGCACCCAGAATGAGCAAGATGCCTTTTGACAACTGGTTTGATAATCTTGCTTTCAAACAATGTAACATGATATAGACAGCTGTTTTTGTTGGGTTGTTTAGAGGCTGTTGATTGTAGCTAACAGTCGTTAGAAAGTCATGTGCTTTTATATTTAAATGTATGTGAGTGTTCGTGCGTGAAGTGAAAATGTTTCAGTAACGATGATAATGTGGAATCATAGCTTTCTTTCGAATAAGAGTTTGCAGTTTTCGGCGATGGTAAATAATGTCTCTGCTGAAACCAATTTTGGTTGTTGTCAATACTGAGACCATCACGAACTAATGCCTTAGCAGGATAGTTCACAAAAATGCTAGTTCATTAGTTACTAACGTAGTGAAGAATTGTGACAGAAAATTATTAAAATCTCACGAAGTAAAGATCCATTTACGTCCACAAAATCCGTGAGGATATTATGTGGCTTTCGGCACTGTCTAACAAGTTTGCATTCCCATTAATTCCAACTTTGTCTGAAAAATGAAATGTTTCTCTGAAAAACGTTCTTCTCTTTCCTTAGCTGTTGGTTATATCCCGAGTTTCTATAAAATTGATGAGAATTGAGGTTTCATTTCCCAAGAAAGTCATATGTGGTCTTCAGATTTTATATTGACGTTTGATCGTAAGGAAGGTAATATAATATTTTTCATCAAACAATATCACTGAATCCAGTCAATCGATTTGAAATCAAAAAGGCAACCTACATTATTCAACGTGTGACTACCATTAACAGAGAAAAAAGTGGACCTTCACTGTACCATCAGAGACGTTAACCCACCAAAAAATTACCAGCAGGATGTAGTCATGCAAATTCGACACTGCAGCCGTTTCAGAAATCTCGGCACATCACTGCATGTAGCGAATTATGGAGCTTGCGAGTAACAGACGCATTTCGGAATTCTACATAAAATTGTTAAAATCACTACTTGTGAGTTTCTAGCAGGAAAACTGAAATATTATACGTTTCATATTGTGACCGCCCGTTTTCTTAGATTCCGAAAACGTGTCACATACGCCTTAAGAAAGCGAAGGAAAAGAATATTTTGAACGCGCGCCAACGCGGATGGATATTTGGAATGATAATTAGAATTTAAAACAAGAGAGACCGCCACCTTAGACCAAGGGCGAGACCGGAGGTCGGATGAAAGAAAAAGTTCTTTCTGAAGGTAGCAGCTGAACTGGGCGGACGTATGGAAAACGGTACGCCAGGAAGTGACATTGCAGCGGACTTCAGATTTGCAACTTTTTTGAGGAAAACTCTTCTAGAAGACCAGAAGAGGTAATTATTCTATTATAAATTGATTTAAACATAATCTTAGAAGAAAGATAATAAGAAATGTTATGAATTTATAATGGAAGAATTAGGAGAGAAATTTGAATAGATGGCGTAATTAATAGCTTATTCATTTCTCTTTCCAGTTTTTTTTCTCTATCACATGCTTTTCGTATATTTAAATACTCTCTTAAAGTTGGTGCTCATATAAAGGGGTGATCTCTGGATTCATTTCACTCTGAATACCCAGTTGGTCATTAACTGTAATCGAAATAAAGTAAACAACCCGAGGCCACGACGCTTCAAGGCCGAAGCAGCTCGGAGCAACGGCGTTCTCAACCCGAGGCCACGACGCTTCAAGGCCGAAGCAGCTCGGTGGAAAGGTGTAGAAGGAAGCAAAGTGGACTGCTCTACGCGGCCGAGAACACAGTAAGGTCGTTCCAAATAAAATGTTTTGTAAGGATAGGAGTGATTCAGTTTAATAAGAAAGCTCATTCTGTATCTATCACGTAGAAAGAAAAGGGAGGGTAACAGATTTACCACGCTTAAAAGATAAGAAAAGTAAAAGTACATTTGTTTCCGACTTCTAATACGTGAGAACAGAATCAATCTTTTCTTTCAAAAGGATTTCAAGATCAAATATTGTAATATAGTGATTAAGAGTTTGTGTAAGAGTATAATTATAATAATAGTAATTCTCTGGATTTTAGAGAGAAAGAGTTTCCTTTTGTTGTAAAAGTAATGTTAAGGGAAAAAGTATTAATTTTGATTTTCAATGTGTTTCTTTCAAATTTTGTAAAGTAATATTTTAACGATTCTTTCAATTTCTGAAAGTGTGTTTGTTAAACAATTGGGTTGTAGATGAAGTAGGAAATTGTGTATTGTGTTATTAGTGTTGTTTTTTTCAGTCAAAGTATTCTGTATTTGATTTTTTCTGTGTGCCATTGTATGTATTTGTCAAAGCAGCCAATATTTTTAGAATATATTCTGAATTTAGTGAAAGTGATTCTCACCGAGTTGTTTGTATTTTGCATCCAATCCATAAACGATCTTCACGACCCTGCCCCTATTTTTTTATTTTTTGTCCACACTGGGACGTCTATACTGGACTAGTCGACCATCTGGTGATGTGTTCGCCACCCCCCCAAGACGTCTCAGGTCGGGTGCTGGCCTTACGGCTTGTACCGCACACGACTGTGGCTCGCAATTGGCGCCCATAAGCGGGGCTCGATTATTGGATGCATTTACGACAAACTCGATTTGGGAATAACTGAGACCAAAATTTGGTGTAACTAAAATTACTAGTACAATTGAATCACAGTTCACTAAAATTTCTGACCAGGTTGCAGAGTACAAGTGTGTTGAGTAAAAGTGTGTTATTTCAGGAGGGTTTTTTTCGAAAAGGATATTTATTATATGAGAGTTTTATCAGTTTCAAATTGTGTCTGGTATTTCTGTGTAAAATATTTTGTGAGAGGTGTATGGTGTCTGGGAAAGAATTGATTGATTCTAGCAGTTAATAGATTCAAAATGGCAGATAAGTATAACGTGGCTAGGAATTTACCTACCGTGGAAGGAACTTCTGAGGAATCAGATAGCGATAGGGAAACTGGGGGACAAGCACCAGGTATGATGATCGTGGAGGAAACGACAGGAGTAGAACTAGGAACGGCAGGGGAAACTAGTGAGACGTCGCCGACAGAATCACAGCCAACGCCAACACGAGATCAGGATGAGGAAGAACGAAACCTCGAGAGGGCTAATTCAATGATGCAACGATTAATAGGTCAATTTATGCAACAATTAGATGTGAGGTTAGTCATGCAGGATCAAAAAACAGAGAAACCATAAAAAATTAGGGTTACATTGGAAACTAAACTAGAGGTGAATAACTCGGCAATAAATACTTTGGAAACCAAATTAGAGGAGAATAACTCGGCAATAAATGCATTGGAAACAAAATTCACGGAATTCGACACGAAATTAGAAGAAAATAATAGGAAGTTAGAAGATTTAAAAGCACAGTTTACTGAATTAGCGGAGCAGTGGAAGGTCGAATTTAGAGCGAGGTTCAGCAAGAATTAGCACAGGAACACGAGAACTTAGAGAAAAAATTCACGGAGCTGGGACTTGAATTAGAAGAAAAGGTTGATCAAGTAACGAAAGAATTTGAAACTAGGATTGAAACACAATCGGATCTTATAACCGCCGTATCCGACAGGCAGATTGAGGTAGAACAAGGAGTAGAAAAGTTCCAGAAATTAGTTACTGAACAAGTTCAGGTTCAAGCTAATAAATTAGATAGTGGAATAAAGGCTCTTTCTGAACAGGATGGCGTTCTACAACATCAAATTAATGCATATAAGAATGAAGTAGTAGAATTGAAAAATCAATTAGAAAATTTACCACCGAGTGGAGGAAGTGTTCAGCCCACGTATGTTTCATTGCCGTGTACTCCTAATTTCAGTGCAGTGGGAGATGAAAATCCATGTGTATTTATGAAAGAGGTAGATAATTTCTTTTCTTTAAATTGTGTTCCGGACAGTAAGAAAACTAGAATCGTTTATCAGATGTTGCAGGGTAATGCACGAATCTGGGCAGATAGTTTAGGAGAGTTTCCCAAAACTATGGCCGAACTCAAAGAAAATTTTATTCGAGATATTGGAATAACGAAACTCAAATCAATTTTAAAGTTAATGTAATGTATGGTACGTGGAAGAGATTTGATGTCCATGCAGGAATATGCAACGGAGAAATTAGCTTGTTTCAAATTATGTACTCCGACGATACCGGATGAAGAAATTGTCTGTTTATTAATACGTCATTTTCCTTCCTCGACGCAAAATTTGCTAAAGAATCTCTTACCAATGTCCACTGAAAAATTAATAACGCAGCTAGGATTGTATGATGCCACTTTCGTGTATAATGAAAGGTTACAGAAAGCAAGGGCAAATGCTAATGGTCCGGTAAATGGTCAAGATAGCAGACAGCAACAACATAATGTAAGCAAACCAGAAACGGGGGAAACTTACAAACCGAAACATCACCAGAAAAACAAACTTATGCTAGACAAGACAGGACCTCGTCTAGGGATAGAAATAGAAAAATTCTATTGATAGAGGAGTTTTCCAACCAGAAATACAGGACCAATACATCTCGCGGACATGAGTCGGAAAATTAGAAGGTTTGTTTCGACACGCCATCCCGCCGCAAACCAAATAGAACTATCTAGTGAAGAAGAGGTGGCGACATTATCAATCGAATTAATCTCATTTGATGATGAACTGTGCAACGATAATCTCAAAGCATATCAGAAAAACAGTTAACTGAAGTATTACTTAGGAATCAAAAGGTGTTTTGCAAAAAGAAGAATCCAGTAAAAGATTTTCAATTCGAAATAGAATTAACAGATAAAACACCATTCACGGGTTACCAATATGTCATTCCAGAAAAACATAAGGAAGAGGTGGATAAGCTCATTGCTACCATGGTCAAAGATGATATCATCATGAAGTCCAAAACCTCTTATCTAAATCCGATAGTGCTCGTAGAAAGAGTAATGGGAAGATAAGGTTGTGTTTAGATGCAAGGCGATTGAATCAAGTTACCTTACCGTACAGAGACAGACCGTTGCGTGTAGAGGATTTAACTAATCAATTATCCGGCATCAAGTGGTTGAGTTCAACGACTTCACTGCATCGTATTGGCAAATAGCGATAGCACCTGAATGTAGACAATATACAGGATTTATTCACCGGGGAATTTCGTATGTCTTCAAAAGAATGCCATTTGGACTCAAGAACAGTGCATCTGCTCTTGTACAATGTCTAGACAATATCATTGGCAGAGAGATGTCCAGCGATGTTTTTATCTATATTGATGACGTGCTTGTGTATTCTAAGACATTTGAAGAACACATGACTAAGCTAGATATTTTGTTGAAACGTCTGATTGAAAATAATTTACAACTGAATTTGGAGAAAAGTAATTTCTGACTAAACAGTTAAGTTCTGGTTATGATGTGACAGTTAACGGGGTCAAAATGAATATGGAAAAGATGCGAAGATAGATAAAATTGCACCGCCAAAAACACGAAACAACTTAAAAGTTTGTTAGGTTGCGTCAATTATTACTAGATTTATTCCTAATTTCGCCATGCACATTGAAATATTTCTTCCGTTGCTGCGAAAGCACACTAGATGAAAGTGGGAATACAATCAGAAAATAAAATTTCTACAGTTTGCGACCATTTAAAGAATGAAATAAATGGCAAAATGATGAAACAAACAGATAAAGTAACCGACAAGAATCATGTAAAAAGAAAAAACAAGAGGGAGAAAGAAGGAGGAGAAAGGAAGAAGGAAGATGAGGAAGAAGAAAAGGAGTAGGAGTACAAGAGGGAAGAAAACAAGATTGCTCGACATTCTAGAATCAAGAAAAAAGAAGAGCATAAATTTTAGTGAAAAGATTTTAAGGCATATGAAATCAAATTCCATAAAATCTTTTTCGAAAGAAGGGGTTATGTGACCGCCCGTTTTCTTAGATTCCGAAAACGTGTCACATACGCCTTAAGAAAGCGAAGGAAAAGAATATTTTGAACGCGCCAACGCGGATGGATATTTGGAATGATA
The DNA here is from genome assembly GCA_964035755.1 of Teleogryllus oceanicus. NCBI lineage: Eukaryota > Metazoa > Arthropoda > Insecta > Orthoptera > Gryllidae > Teleogryllus > Teleogryllus oceanicus. The sequence continues at coordinate 127,027,798 of CAXIVR010000003.1, read as the reverse complement.
ATTAGAATTTAAAACAAGAGAGACCGCCACCTTAGACCAAGGGCGAGACCGGAGGTCGGATGAAAGAAAAAGTTCTTTCTGAAGGTAGCAGCTGAACTGGGCGGACGTATGGAAAACGGTACGCCAGGAAGTGACATTGCAGCGGACTTCAGATTTGCAACTGAGGAAAACTCTTCTAGAAGACCAGAAGAGGTAATTATTCTATTATAAATTGATTTAAACATAATCTTAGAAGAAAGATAATAAGAAATGTTATGAATTTATAATGGAAGAATTAGGGAGAGAAGTTTTGAATAGATGGCAGTAATTAATAGCTGCATTCATTCTCTTTCCAGTTTTTTTCTCTATCACATGCTTTTCGTATATTTAAATACTCTCTGAAGTTGGTGCTCATATAAAAGGTGATCTCGGATTCATTTTCACTCTGAATATCCCGTTGGTCATTAACTGTAATCGAAAATAAAGTAAAATTCATATGAGAGTATTCAAGCATATAAAACTTGAACGAGAAGAAGAAGGCGATTTCTGAGGGAGCAACGGCGTTCTCAACCCGAGGCCACGACGCTTCAAGGCCGAAGCAGCTCGGTGGAAAAGGGGTAGAAGGAAGCAAAGTGGACTGCTCTACGCGGCCGAGAACACAGTAAGGTCGTTCCAAATAAAATGTTTTGTAAGGATAGGAGTGATTCAGTTTAATAAGAAAGCTCATTCTGTATCTATCACGTAGAAAGAAAAAGAGGGTAACAGATTTACCACGCTTAAAGATAAGAAAAGTAAAAGTACATTTGTTTCCGACTTCTAATACGTGAGAACAGAATCAATCTTTTCTTTCAAAAGGATTTCAAGATCAAATATTGTAATATAGTGATTAAGAGTTTGTGTAAGAGTATAATTATAATAATAGTAATTCTCTGGATTTTAGAGAGAAAGAGTTTCCTTTGTTGTAAAAGTAATGTTAAGGAAAAGTATTAATTTTTGATTTTCAATGTGTGTTTCTTTCAAATTTTGTAAGTAATATTTTAACGATTCTTTCAATTTCTGAAAGTGTGTTTGTTAAACAATTGGGTTGTAGATGAAAGTAGGAAATTGTGTATTGTGTTATTAGTGTTGTTTTTTTCAGTCAAGAGTATTCTGTATTTGATTTTTTTCTGTGTGCCATTGTATGTATTTGTCAAAGCAGCCAATATTTTTAGAATATATTCTGAATTTAGTGAAAAGTGATTCGCACCCGAGTTGTTTGTAATTTTGCATCAATCCATAAACGATCTTCGACCCTGCCCCCTATTTTTTATTTATTGTGTCCACACTGGGACGTCTATACAGAGCTAGTCGACCATCTGGTGAATTGTGTTCGCCACCCCAAGACGTCTCAGGTCAGGTGCTGGCCTTACGGCTTGTACCGCAACGACTGTGGCTCAATATTAAAAGATTTCTCGTGAAAAAGTATTTTGCTGCTGCAGTTGCAATGAATGGACATATTTCACCAGGCAGAAGAACCCACAAAATGTTTCGTCAAAGATTCACAACACTAAACATTATACATTTTAATGTTTGTCTAAATGAAAATTTTAAGATATGTTCGTGATCTTGGCGATAAACATGAACGCAAATGTAATAATGTATGATAATCTCGACCATCAACTTTGAATTAATTCTCTCCTTCACAGAAAGTTTTACTTCCTGAACTGAAGACTAATATTAGTGTATCAAAATCGCTACTAAAGACGGTAAGTGGTCTTGAATTCAGAATGAGCATCAACGCCAAAAATGTCACATAAGGTATAGGATTACAATCAATCAATTTACAAATTTACGAAAATGTAAAGAAACGAATATTGTTCTGTTATATCGAAATATCAAACAAAGGAATGACGCACCATATTATTCGCGTTGCAAAGTAAATCAGGTCATTACAGGTCAGCACAATATAAAATGCAGTACGACATTTTGTCTTTACCCTTTTTCCAGTCGTGAACGGAGCATTTTACTACTACCCACGTACATGTTTCTCTCCTACAACACAGCACCCGACGACGCCCGATCTGCTCTCGTCACACCACCAAATGAATAAACTAAAGCATGGCGGCCCCAGCGTCGAGGCGATGCACCGTCGCGGTTTGCGACTTTTGTGTCTGCGGTGGCGTCCCCTGTGATTTTCTACCTCGTCCGCCACGCCCACCTCCGCAGACGAGATGTCACGCATTTTTTTTCAAAGAGGACAATGATATATCCTGCAGTCAAAAAGATCTCTAACGAGAAACTTCCATTTTCGGAGAGTATATTTCTGCAGTCAATGTATTGGATGTTTTTTAAATTTTGTTTTGCGCTAACGTAGTTTGTGCTTTGAGAAATGTAATACCCAGAGAAACTCATGTTGTTAATAGAAAGGGGAAAATAAATGAAAATACTAACGTAGCTTCCGTTCATATGACATTTTAAAATATGTTTCAGAAATGTGTTGATATTTTCATTAAAACGTCTAAAATTTCGAAAATGGGAAAAATTCAACAAAATCTTTCACATCATTAACGAAGCTAAAAGTTTATTTCTTAACATGATGGTTTCTTTAATATTGTGTTCTTATTATCTTGAACAGCTGGTTCAAAACATTAATATTTGTTGCACAAGTCTGTGTTAAATCGAGACAATTTTCCGGAAAATCGAAAACAAGATTTGTTCAAAAAGGGTTCAAATTTTATATTTAAATATTTATGAAGTTATACCAGAAACAAATTAAATTATTTTCTGTTTATTAAATTTCGATAAAAGGGTACCCCGGTAAGATGGTAAAACGTTCCTAAACCAAATGACATGTAGTGGTTACATTATAATTCTAACAATATTTTTGAAAGGTTTCTTAGTCCCCGTCCCACCACCTACACTCCTCTACAGCCAAAAACGTGTTTTTTACTTTCCCGTATACATACGTATATAGAGAGTAACATACGATGTATAGAGAAAGTTATGTAATGCTGCGGAAAATAGATTTCGAGATTTCAACGAAAATACACGTTTTGGAGTCTCCTGAGACCGAAAAGTGTTTTTAAAATATCCGTCTGACTGCCCGTCCGTCTGTGATTTTCTCAAAAGGGCTCTAAATGTTTCTTTAAATTTCTTGTAAGAATAAGTGAAATACACTTATAAATATGGCATAGGTACGGTTAACTCTGAGCTTTTGAAAATTGCCAAAATTTGAATTTTTTCGGAGTCTTCTACAACTACAAAATTGAACACCGAGTTTTCCTTCAAATGAAATTTGTTGTACATAAATATTTCTTTCATAACGGTCATGTCACTTTTTTAAAAATAGTAGTTTTCATGCAATAGTGTGAATATTTACAATATAAAAAAATACATAAACAAGATTTTCTCAAAAACGGCTCCATATTTTTACTTTAAATTTTTGGACGGTTAAAAACCTATACGGAAACATAAACGCTATATTTCTCTATTCTTTTTTTTCTTCAAAATTACAAATGTAATTTTTGTTACTTATCTCTCTCATCGTAATACTTACTTTAGAGGCGATTTATTCACAGTATTATATATATATATATATATATATATATATATATATATATATGCTTTAAATAATGTCAAACAACGTTTCTCAAACACACAACAGCTTTATGTAACAATTAACTGAGAATCCGCATTTTCAGAAACGCTCAAACGCCATTTTCTCAAAATGACCCTAATTTTTTCTTCTAACTTTGAAAGGATAGTGTAATGCACTGTTTAATGTGACGTCAAATTCATTTTGGTGTACTCTTGTGGGTTTTTCAAAATTACACAAATGTAATTTTCTTTTTATATCTCTCACCCGTTAATACTCCCATTTGAATAATTTGTTTACATTATTGCATTTGCGAGTGAATGTGCTTCAAATGACTTCAAATGAAGTTTCTCGAAAACTCAACATATTTTTGTGAAAAAGAGCTTCAAATTTCGCATTTACAGCAACGCTTAACGCCATTTTCTTAAAAACGGGTCCAAATTTTTCAATAAAAATTGCTATTTAGGATGTTTTAGTATTTTTTAATATTCTTAAATGAATATTTGGATTCTACCACTTGGAAACCGAAAAGTTGAAAAAAATTCAAGAAAATGTAATTTGGGCGGCGATAGATGGCAGCAGGCAAGGAGGGGCAAGACTGTTTAGTATGTGGATTTTATATTTGTGGACTCATGTCCACAAAAAGGAAATTAGAAAACTTGACTACGAGAAAGTCTGTGCCATTCTGTAACACCTCTAGTTTAACTCTATTTTATTTCGGCAAATTAATACTATTTTATCTGACTGAAAAAATGATAAATAAGAAAACAATTTATACTATCAGAAAAGTGATTTTTGATATTTTCTCTGACCCAAATTTAAACAATTTTTTTTGCAACAGCACCAAAAAATAGTTTTATTGTTTCTTAGAACCATGGAACAGGTTCGAAAAAATATTCCTCTTAAAACACAAATTATTGTATTTTTTTCTATTTTTTTCTGATTTGTTTTCCGAATTTTAAAAAATTGCATACATATTGTTTTTGTAGTAAATTGTTTCTCCTAACTTCTTGTGTAGTAATAATAAATATGAAGTGTGTCTTGATACTGAAAAATTGATTGACGCGAAGACTGTCAGTCCGTCTACCCGTCTTCTGACTTAAACTGTGTCAACGCTAACGCGTAAACCATTCAGGCCATTTTCTTAAAATTGATGATCTTTGCCGATCAGTCGAATTTAAGGCCCTACGAATTTGAAATAAATAGTTTAATTTGTGGAATACTACATGAAACCTCAACATTTTTCAAATTTTCTCAAAAGTGACGCCAAGTTTCTGGATTAATTTTTCTTTCTCCGTTAGGGCACAGGTCTCTTAAAACAGCCCAAGCAACATTTTCAATAAACTCCCTATTGTTTAAAAAATTGCAAAAGTGCAATATTTCAATTTTAGAAAATATTAGTTTTCCAGTTATTTCACGTAAAATATTGACAATTTTTCCTCACACAATTTCTTAAAAACGACTGCAATTTTATCATAACTTTTTCTTAAAAGAGAGCGAAGTACGCAAATAAAATGACGCAAAATCTATTTTATTTGCAATTTCCATTTCTCGAATTTTCGATAAATGCAAAGTTACAAGTAATACGAGAAATATGTGTCGTTGAGGCCACCCGTTTTTAAGCATTTCATTGTTCGACATCTTTTGCCTTTCAAGTGATTCATCAACATATTTTTATTAACACATTTGAGTACTTATATTAAGAACAACAAACTAAATGTTTAAAATATAAATACATAGAAATTAGATACTGAAAAACACGAAAGATCCTTCAGTAAATATTTATAATTAACTAAAAATGTTAAATAAACAAGATTTATCTTCTTTTGCGTTACCGGATCTCAGCAATAAGAGTTTTTCTGCCGAAAAATCCATATACTGCAAGCAGATAAATGGAGGATTTAGGATAACTAAAGAGGAAATAGTATCTAGTATTAATACGTGGAAAAAGTTTTACTAACATGCCGAATGTGTACATGTCTGGTCCAAAGGATGGAAGAGAAGGATAAAATGGACTAGCAAAACACGCGTTGTAGTTAAATTTCCAACTAAGGTAATGATTATTGCGAGTTCAAAATACTGGAAGAAACATGTGTTGGATGAATGAGAAAATTCCCAACTGAAGTAACCCGTCGCAGGCATTGAAGACATTCGCAATAGAGTTGAAATGTGGAAATTTGTACACGGTATTATTATTATTATTATTATTATTATTGTATTATTATTATTATTATTATTATTATTATATCAGGTTATGTTATAGTGAGAGCATATAATTACCTAATGATTACAAATGACATGCGCAGGGATGTACTGATATAGGATGCCTTTTTTTAAAATCAGAAAAAACTACAATTTTCAGTGTGCGTCAAGGGTTTCGAAGGAGGGAGCTGAGCAGTCAGTGATGCCTTTCGCTCATGCAACGCACGATTGCGACGAAAATCTCGCTGCGATGCAACCAGCGACCGCAGCGCAGCGTGGCGGTGATGAGCGTTCGGCGAATACGGTTAGTGGCCCATCAGAGCCCAAGTAGCCTCCCATAATGTAAGTCAAATACGCCTGTAACCGAGTTAGCTGTTGATTTTTACCCGGCGCATATTCATGAACAATTAATTTACAACGCTCACCTGAAAATTTAATATCCCGAACTAATTTGCTTGGAAATCCAATTGCCCGGTCCTTTGCGCTCTTCGAAAAGGGCTACTGTGAAAAATAATGTGATTAGGGTATGATTTGATATTGTTTTTAACTGCAAGCGTCGCAATTACAGGTCAGAACATCTCCGTATTCCTCTTCATCAAAGCACTGTAAAATCGATGCCTTGAAATGGCGAGGGTTATTAATGTACACGTAAAAATAGGATTATTAAACACTGTGCATATGTGCTGCGATACTTTGTGCATTTACAATTAATATGTATTTACATAAATACTTTTTCATGACCAATGGGTAACATCGGTTTACTAAAAATCAATGTTTTTACACTAAGACATTTAGAAAATAATTTGATTTAGATTCTAAAAATAATGTAATTGATACACAATTGATGCAAAATCTGAGTTTGTCGTAGAACAAAATAAACTAAATAATGAGTAAGTAGTTAATCATACCAGAAATATACATTTACAACTGAAAATGAAATTAAATAACAAAGAAAACAAAATACCTGGAAAAGTTTAAAGTCACAATAAATAGATTTTAAGATGTGGGCTACGTTAATGAAAACATTGATTTAATTTCTTCACAACCATTTTAATATAGAAGGATCATATTGCATTTTAATACCATAAACCGTTACGCAGATTATAATAAACGGAATGAAAGATGATACAACGATGAATACACCCTCGAAAAGGAAATAAAATTGAAATAGGATTAAATGAAACAACCAGAGAGAATGCACGACTCAATCAGATAGGCGCATTAAAAAATACACAATAGCGCATCACAATCCTATTTCTGCAATATGCGCCACGCGCTCTATTTAATTTATATCGGAGCCATTTGGACAGTTTTACATGTAACGCGCATTGATATGACGATAAATTACACGAGAGCAAATTAATGGCAAATTTGCGCGGAATACAGATTAATACCTTCGTTATGGATGCGGAGCGGAAATGGGAGCGGTGCGTAGCATTAAGCTCACTTCCGGTCCGGTCGCCGGAAGCCTTCGCCGGTCGATCACGTGATCACATTAAACGGAGAATCACAATATTTTGAAACGAAGCGATACGGAGTCCGCGGACCTTCACTTCTGTTCTTTCTCTCTCTTTCCGCATAGCGAATTAACTGGTCTCGTGTAGCGCTCGACCAATATTTGAGAGTCCTGAGGAACAGGGGTGAAAAAAAAGCAGACCCAATCAACGAACTGCGAGCGTACACTTGGGCAGAACAGATACGGAGGAGACAAGGATTTGCAGAATTTAAATATGGCGGAAGCCGTAGGTATTACTAAGGTACCAAACAATTGATGTTCATGTTATTAAAATGCGTGTTATCAGATTACATAGATCTGTATGCCTAGGTTTCCTTGCCGGATACGAATTTTCTTCGTGTTACGGCCTGTTATGCGAGTTCGTGCAGCAAGAGTATTTATATATTGGAATTTACGAATACACTATATTCTATACACTGTAACTAAACTATCAATTACACTACACTCTTCCTTATCTTTCAGCTGTGTTGCGACGTCTCATCGAAATAGATCTCCCGAGAAAAACATGCACTACACTAACGGGACTAGTGACCGAAGCAGTTGATGCGCCCGGAAACACGAAAAATCAATCAATCAACCATGTGCTGTGTGTGGCTGTGCAAGAAGCGAGGTTTTGGCTGGCGGTGATGCGACGCTGAGTGTCGCATCTCGGACTCTCATTGGCGCTTCTGTATTGCCTCCCAAAGCTTCGCCAACGCCTCCCAGTGGTCACGTACTCCCGACTGTGGCCTCCATAGCGGTAGGGAGGAGCAGTTTGACCGCACTACACATGAATGCGCGTATTATTGTTTTGTTATTATTGTCAGAGCAAGACACAATTAGCACAATTAGCAATTCTCAAACAATCTCAACGAAGGCAGAGTAGGTATTTCGTTGTAATATGTATAGACACGTTAATTGCTCTACATTGTTTAATTCGTAAAACTGATCGCATCCCCATGATCACTGAGCAGGAGACGCCACTGATTGATTGATTGATTTTTTTCGTGTTTCCGGGCGCGTCAACTGCTTCGGTCATTAGTCCCGTTAGTATAGTGCCTGTTTTTCTCGGGATATGGCGGTGATCTTCCCCTGCTGGATGGCGGATTCGGCGCCGACCTACCGCGCCAGTTAGTGGGGTTACCTCAACCAGGACTCTCCACAAGCGCGGCACCGTTGCAACGAGACAAGCTCTAAGCTCCTCGACCGCTCTCCCGGAATGGGTGGGAGGTAGTGCATGTTAGTGTAAGTGTGTGTGTGTGTGTGTGTGTGTGTGTGTGTAAGGGGAGAGGATAGGACAGCAAGAGGAAGGACAGATCGCGCGCGGTCCGTGGCCCGTTTGGTAGGGTACTGCTCTGGCATTCGTCTGGTGTTGATCGGAGAAACCACGGAAAACTACCGAGAGCAACCGGTCGCTAGAATACTCCTCCAGACAGCGACTGAAAAGCTAGTGTCGAAAATCCTGTCGCCGTCAGGACTCGAACCTAGGACCTCCCGGCCAGAGGCGCTATAGTGACATCGCCTCTGTCACAGTTGATGCAGGCTCCACTGATCCACTATACCACTGGGCTCATGACCTTAACAGTTCACGCGCCCGGAACCACTAATCAATCAACTCTTGTGTTGAGAACGGGACCGAAGAGTGTGGTCGCGTTATATTTGAGACGTGCCACCCAACGGACGTAGACTCGCCCGCGCCGGCCCTACACGCCGGTTTCCGCGCTGGTCGTTCAAAAGATAATGGCCGCGCGCGCCGCGCATTTCCTCGTCGCTCTCCTCAGCGAGATGGCGCCACCGGCCGACCGCGTCCGGTGGAGATGGCGGAACATTAATTGCCATTCTCAGTTTCAATTAGTAAATGATGCATTATTATAAATTCAGAAAACATTCTGGACGGCAGGACGCGGGGGATGTTTCCGTTCCGCCAGCGCGCTCGCGTGAGAGAATTCTAAATCAAAAGAAGAAGCGCTGTTGACTTGCCTCTCGTTGAGGTAAACACATAACTGAATTATGTTTCCCTCCCCCCTGTCCCTCTCTGGGGACTCGTCGATGTAGTCCCGGAGCGAATATTCTGTACGCGGAACGTGTATGAGTAAAACGTGATTTTTGTGGGTGATAGAAATGTTCTTTTGGACGTTCTGTGCTCGTAGATCTTGATGTTTTGCGACAATGGAAGTGATAAAAATGATGCTCTGCTTTATTTTACGTGGTAAACGTTTTCTCTGTCGCATATTAACAAGGAGGAAATGGCTTGTTGTTTTGCCGAAGAAGGAAGAATTTAATTAAAACACTAACTACACATATTGCAAATCTCTAATGGGTCTGCAAAGGAAATCGTTTCGCGGTATTTTAAAACAAAATCAATAAAATGAATGAAATTTTACAATTCTTTAGGTGGATGTAAATTTCATGTACAGTGACGTTTGAAAAAGAAAAACGAATGGTAATAGATTATTTTTCTGTATAATCAACAGAGACTTCATAGGGTATACTGACAAGGAAGAAAATTATACTATCACAATACATTTCATTCATAACAAACGTGTAATTTATTTCATAGTGGCGGCTCCAGAGATGGGGGGGGGTAGAATACTGGCTTCTCACTTCCTAGTTCGTGAATTGAATAGACTGAGGGCGTTGAAATTTGGAAGGGCGGAATATCTTGAGTGATTATGTCGCAATTGTGGCTTGTAAAATATTTATGACTAAATGCCCTATAAAAATAAATTCTACCCAAACCCCTCACTCATCAATAACGTATTCACTCAGCCACCGAGAGATGTATAGATACAAGTAATGGCTAAAATTGCACAACGTTCTTCGACCGGTCCGTGTTAGGCAAACATGGAAGCAATAATCAGTTGGCAGCGTAGGTGACTGTGCTGCGAAATTCGAAAATGTTTCAATTTCAGCTCAATACAGGTTGTAAAAACTCAAAGGCAAATCTTCACGCGTAGATTCCATACACACAAAGATGAAAGTTTTTGTAATGTCGGTCCAAAAATGCTTAATTAAGAGTTATCAAGTTTCAGTACTCTGTTCACATACCATAATAAATGATCTCCACGTGTCTAAAAATATACCTCTCCTCGTGTTGCACTGAGTACTGGAATGTTCAATAATGCTCTGTAGCGACAGTTGCTTGACAGGTTGACACAATGAGTGCTCGGAAACTGTTGAGAATGCATAACCACAAAAAGCAAACAACCTAACGTATAAGACTACGTCTGCAGCATGCGGAAATCATTTGCTAGCGCTTAGAGGCATCTGGGACAAGACGCATTTTCCTCGTAACGTGATTACTAGAATAACAATTCAAAGTTTGGAATTTTGACCTGTGATTAGGCCGCATTAACATTTATACAAGCTCAGTTGCACTGTAATTATTCACGGACTCATATTGCAATGAATTTTCTTATCTCTGAAAGAATAATACAATCTTGTTTTGCCGATGAGTTCTATTATACTTGTGTGAAACAGTGTTGCAGAGCTCAAAAAGGGCCAGTCTATATACTTATCCGTACGTCGCAATAAATTTGTACCTTTGACAACAAATAAATAAATGCATCTGAGAGCGTAGGCTTCGCGGCCGGAGTCATGATTAACTTGGCTATCGGGAGCGCCGCGTCAGGGACAGGTGCCAACGTTTCGGTCGCCATTCTGCGACCTTCCTCAGGGCGCAGTACTACGCCCTGAGGAAGGTCGCAGAATGCGATCGAAACGTGGCACCTGTGCCCTGGACCGGCGTCTCCGATAGCCAGAATACATGCATCTGGTATCAGATGACAATGGAAAAGTGAAGAAACACTTGTCCATCTGGCTCTAGTTGAAGCTTTGAAACTTTGAAAATCATTCTTTAAAATTTGGGGTACTTTACATGAAGCTTCCCGAACATTTTCAAAATTTTCTCAAAACCGGTCCAAATTTTTCTTTAAATTTATTGAATAATAGAGGAAGGATACATTTATTTAGGTGACTTATGTCCGATTTCCAGGATTAACTCTGAATTTTCAAAAGTTGCAGAAGTTTGAATGTTTTTCAGGTCTTCCTACAACTATAAAATTGAAGGATTTTCCTTCAAATGAAATTTGTTATCCATAAATATTTCTTTCAGTAAGGTCATGTAGATTTTCTTGAATATTTTAGTAGCTTTCGTGCAATAGTGCGAGCAATATTTGCAATTTAAAAAAAAACACAAACAAGAATTTCTCAAAAACGACTCCAAATTTTTTCTTTAAATTTTTTGTTAGTGTAAAACCAAATGTACTTTATACGATGACATAAGCGCCATATTAATCTATTCTTTTGTTTTTTTTAATTACAAAATGTAATTCTTTGACTTTCTCATGTCTATGCAATATTTACATTTGAGGCGATTTCTATACATTATTATGTTTCTGAGTAAATGTCTTTAAATAATGTAAAACAAAGCTTTTCGAAAACTCAAGAGTTTTCTTTTTAAAACGAACTCAAAATTTCGCATTTTCAGATACGCTCAAACATAATTTTCTCAAAAATAACTCAAAAGTTTTTCTTCAAAGTTTTCAAATGGATACTTCTAATTTCACTGTTTAATATGACGTTAAGTTCATTTTGCTTTTCCAAAGTTACAAAAATTTATTTTTTTAAGTATCTCTCATGCCGTTTATATGCACATTTCCATTGATTTGTATACATTATTAAATTGATGAGTGAAAGTGCTTCAAATGACTTCCAATGAAGGTTTTCGAAAACTCAATATATTCCTGTAATAAGGAGCTTCAAATTCCGCATTTACAGTAATACTTAATCCTCATTTTCTTAAAAACCTCTCCAAATTTTTCAAGGAAAATTGCCATTTAGGAAGATTTACTTCTTTAATATTCTTAAAATAATACTTCGGTTCATAATAATAATAAATATATAATAATAATAATATAATAATAATATAATAATAATAATGATATTAATGGTCAATCAAAAATAAAAGAAATAGAGAAACAAGAAAGAACAGATTATGAGTTTCAAGGAGAGGTCGATATAGGACATACCAACCCAATAACCGTCGAAGAAGTACGAAGAGCCGTTATAGATATGAAAAATGGAAAATCTCCAGGACCTGGAAACATACCGATAGAATTGGTGAAATATGGAGCCAACTGTTCTGGAGGAGTGGCTGAGCAAACTGTTCAATAAATGTATGCTCGGCGGCGAAGAAGTTCCATATGAATGGAACATAGCATATCTCAGCCCTATTCATAAGAAAGGAGAAGAAACTATGGCAACTATCGTGGAATAAGTGTTATATGCTCTATTGGTAGGTTGTATGGTCGAATTCTGAAATCAAGAATAGAGGAGACTATATTGATATGGAAGAACAAAGCGGCTTCTGTAAAGGGAGGTCATGCAATGACAACATTTTCTTTAAGACAGAAGGTTGGAAAGAGATTGGAAAAAATATGAATAGCCACTTAGTGTTTATTGATCTAGAAAAAGCATGACACGGTCCACATAAGAAATTATTTGAAGTATTGTACCAAAGCACAATTAACAAAATATACGTGAGAAGTATATTTAATATATAAACCATCGGAATGTTTGATTAAAGTGGGAAAGAATCACAATGGAACCTTTCAGAATTACGAAGGTTTGAGACAAGGTTGCTGCCTTTCTCCAACATTATTTAAGATTTATATTAGAAAGCACTGAAGTTGTGGTGCAGGAAATGTGCAGGTATGGGTATTGAGATAGAAAGAAAATGTATATATACACTTTTGTTTGCTGATGATCAGGTGCTCATAGCTAGAGATGAGGAAGATATTTCCTTCATGACTAGAAAATTATTCGAAGAATATACAAAATGGGATTTAAAAATAAACTTTGAAAAATCAGAATACTTGAGCTGTGGAAGATGCGGAAATCTCAATTTGAGGGCCATCAGATCAAAGGTTTGTAAAGATTAAAGTATCTGGGCAGCAACTTAACACAGGATGGAAAATGTGATCGAGAAATCCAGCATCAAGCAACTAAAGGAAGAACGGCAATCTCAAAATTAAACGCGATACTTTGGTCCCCAAAAATAGGATGGAAAGTTAAATTGATGATGTACAAGTCCATTATAGAACCTATAACAACATATGAAGTGAAAGTTGGGAATTAACTCAAAAGAACAAAGAAAAATTGAAAGCAATAGAAATGGACCATCTCAGAAGATCTTTGAGAATCTCACGTCGAGAACATGTAAGCAATGAAGAAATAAGGGAAAGGGCGCAGTCTCAGTATAACATCGTTGACAGAATCCAAGAAAGGCAGCTTCTCTGGCTCGGGCATGTATTAAGAATGGGAGAAGATAGATGGCCAAAGAAAATTATGCTATATCAACCTACAGGAAGGAAAAGAGGAAGACCTAGAACATCGTGGTATGCAGGAGTACAAGAAGCCATGCGTGCAAGGAATATTGAAGAGGAGGAAGAGTATGGCGAGACTGAGTCCTGTGGCATCGGAGGTGCAGGAAGCGCGACAGCTGTAGGACCCCAGAAGAAGAAGAAACAAGAAAGGAAAATTCTCAGAAAAATTTTGGATCGGTACAAGAGCAAGGGATTTGGATAAGAGGCCTACATTAGAAATTTATAAGCACACTGATAAGATTACGGACACATTCAGAAAAAGAAGAATGCAGTTCTACGGACATATTCATGGATGAATGAAACAGAATTTCAAAACGGATTCTCATAGTCATCAACTCGGCAGGGAAATACAAATGAATTAAAGAAGTCGAGGAGGATCTCAGACAAGCACACATTACAATAAATGATGCAGAAAATAGAAAGAATTCAGGAACACCATCAAAAACATACATTTGAAACCGAAAGCAAGAAGAGGCCAGGATGTAAATGGACAGCAGAGCGGAAGAAACAACATAGTGAACACATGAAGAAAATATGGGCCAAGAGAAACACAAACAATCATCATAAAGGAATTCAAGTTCAAACGGTCTCTTTAAATGGGAATAATCGTGAATAATAATAATAATAATGTCTATTAATGGCGTGGCTCAGGCCATAGGGCCTGCTCTTTCGCCTACCACTGAGTCTACCTTGATACTGGGTAGTAACATATACGAGGGGAGGGAAATCTGTACATTTACGTCTGGGAGTGCAAAACTAAGGACCGTCCCGGAATACGCCTTAAGCGATTGAGTAAACCAGAAAACCCCAATCAGGATGGTGGCTAGGCCGAACATTAATATAGAAAAAATGGTATGCATAATAGTGAAGGTGAAGAGAAGAGGCGTTTAGGGGAAAGGGTCGTAAAGACATAAATAGGGAAGTTGGTGAAGGAAAGGGAAGGAAGAAAAGCGAAGAAAAGGAGGAAGAAGAAGTAGGTGGAAAAGTAGAACTTTTCCAGAGAAATGCTACGTTTGGTATACATTATCACTTAACATAAATATACAAACATTTGTAACACTAGGGAAGCACATTAGGCTGTAAGTTAATAGTACCAGTAATTTAAAATATAATATTGACAGTATTAAGAAACAATGTAAAAGTACAATAGGACATAAATATCAATTGTGATTATTCTTAAGGCCAATATATTGTAGTTAAGATAACAATGATGTTATGTTTGTCAGTACAAAGATAGCTATAAGTATTTCAGCATTTTATTTGGAGCGTGGCTAATCACTTTTAAATATTTTATTTGAACAATTTCATTAGGATACACAGAAAAGATGTGGTTGTTAATAATTTAGATGGTGTGAGAGGGAATGGAAAACGAGAATAGAGCAATGAGGTATGGGGTGGAATTTTGAATTTAAAAGAGTGAGGAATGCGGCGTTTAGGGGCGTGACGGTGCTTGGAAGTGGGAAAAGTCTGGAGAACGAAGAGAACATTAATGCCAAATTTTGGTTCTACTATTGGGAAACTGAAAAGTTGACAAACATTTTTAAAAAAATGTACTTTGGGCGACGATAGATGGCAGCTAGCAAGAGGATGGGGCAAGTCCGTAAAGCCAGTCCATACCAACAAAATTAGAAAACTTTACTACGAAAAAGTCTGTGCCATCTGCAGCACCTCTAGTTTCCTGTTAAACTAGAGGACTGAAACTTCGTACAAAAGCTCTGAGGACCAAAAAGCATGGGTAAATCCCTAGGGAGCGATGTTTTTAACGAAACCTTTTTCTCGAAAGCCCAGCAATAGGACAGATATGCCACGTTCTCATCCAGAAAACGACGAGGCTAGGATGTGGGTGCACGAATGCCCTGTACCTCCCCCTCCGTGTAACATACACCACCCTGAGCAGGGCCAGGGGGGTTAACAGAGGCCGGACGTGCTCATGTTCGATTCGGAGGGCGTCACGCACGTGGCGCGGTGCGGGCGGGGTCGCAGCCAGGGCACGACGTGTCGGGTGGGCTGGGGGAGGAGGAGGGAGGTGGGGGCGAAGAGGGGCGGAGCCGAGTGGCGACAAGAATGGTCGGGATCATGAAAGAGAATCAAAGAAAGACGGTTAAGAGATTCCTGGTGCGTCAACTGCTAAGGTCACAAGTCCAGTAAGTCTAGTGCATGTTTTTGTGTGGCGAGAGGAGGCGGTGATCTTCATCGAGATCAGGGCAGACCTACCCATCCACTTGCGAGGTTTTTCCCAACCAGGAATCTCCCACCAGCGAGACTCGCCAAGCGCGAAGTTCCCGAAAGGCTGTGAGAAAGTGATAGAGATGTAAAAGTGTGGATGTAAAAGGGTGAGGCTGCGGTAACAATTCGGTCGAAGGCGAGAAAGAAAGTCAGTGATTGAAGAGAGAGTGAGAGGAAGAGAGAGAGAGAGGGAGAGAGAGAGAGAACAGAAGAAAGAGAAAACAGAGGGAGAGGAAGAGAGCGGAGAGGAGGAAAGAGAGAGGAGGAAGATATGGAGGAAGAAAATGGGACGAAGAGAGGAGAAGAGAAAGAGAAGAAGAGAGTAAAAGAGAGAAAAAGAGAGAGAAAAGAGAGGAAGGAGAGGAAAGAGAGGAAAAGAGCGGGAGAAAGTTTGAGCAGAAGCGATGGTGAGAGCGAGGGTGAGGCGAAGGGTAAGGTTACGCGAGCACGAAAGAAGGAGGTGAAAAGAGATGGAGACGATGAGAGGTGTGGAGGAGCGCGAGCGTACAGTTGAGCGTAGTGGAAGTGGTTGCGCAACAGCCGGCAGATGTTTAGAGGGCGACCCGTGGCCTACAAATTAGAGCGCTCCCTTCACCTCTTGGTACCTGTACAAATCTCACTCAAAAGCTCACTTTTCATCTGCGGTACCAGGGTTCAAATACCTGTCACAAGCTGTCTGGAGGAGATTCTGGCGGCCGGCTGCTCTGATCAGTGTTTCCGTAGTTCTCCGATCAACACCAGGCGAATGACGGAGCAGTACCTAACAAACGGCCACGGATCGCGCGCAATCTGTTCTTCTTCCTTCGTCCTATCCTCTCCACACACACACTACACTAACATGCACTACATACACATATTCCGGAAGACCGGTCGGAGTTTAGAGCTTGTCGGGACTGGGGCGATGCCCGTTGGTGGGAGAGTCCTGGTTAGGGAGGAAATCCCACAGCCGACGGTGGTCGGCGCCGGATCGCCATCCAGCGGGATAAGATCACCTCCATCTCCCAAGAAAAAACATGCACTACACTAACGGACTAATGACTGAAGTAATTGACGCGCCGGAAACACGAAAAACAATCAATCAAACAACCCTGTCACACCAGTCATATTTCACCTCTAAGCACCCGGTTCAAATCCTGTCGTCACATACAACCAAAATCAAACCTCACAAAATAATATTCATTTCTCTCTTCAACGCGTATTCAAGTAAAATGGCATGGGTAATAGTTTCTAACAACAAATGTTTTACAGTTTCATAATATATTACAACGGATATGTTTAGGCCAGAGCAAGCTTTGCCGTTGAGTCTGCAGAAACTCTGATCAGGAAATTCTAGTTCGAGTCCCGATAGCGGAGGGTTTTCGACCAGGTGGGTCAGATCAACCCGGTGTGTGTCTACTGATGAGGCGTTTCCGCCGTTTCACATCAATACCAGGCGGGTACAAAGAAGAACCCTTACAAACGGACCGCGCACGATCTTTCCCTCTTCCTTGTCCTATTCTCTACCCATACATACTTATACTTCATGCACTACACTATCACACATAACGGTAGTCCAGTCAGGGCTAGAGCTCGTCTCGGTCGGTGCGGTACCCTGCTGATGTAGGTTGGTTTGGTTTGGTTTGGTTTTCGTGATTCGGCGCATCACTGCTGGTCATTAGTCCCGTTAGTTTAGTGCATATTTGTTTCTCGGAGATGTCGGTGGACATTCCCAGCTGGATGGCGAGATCCGGCGCCGACCTACCGTCGGCAGTGGGGTTCCTCCTAACCAGGACTCTCCCAGCGGGGCACCGCCCCAGCCGACAACTCTAAGCTCCCGACCGGTCTCCCGGAATATGAGGTATGTAGTGCATGTTAGTGTAAGGTGTGTTAAGGGAGAGAATAGGACAGCGAAGAGGAAGGACAGATCGCGCGCGGTTCGTGCCCGTTTCGTAGGTACTGCTGCGGCATTCGCCTGGTGTTGATCGGAGAAACCACGAAACTACCGATCAGAGCAGCCGGCCGCTAGAATTCTCCTCCAAGCAGCAGCTGAATTCGACCTGCTGAAAAGCTAGTGCAGAAAATCCCGCCGCCATCAGGACTCGAACCTAGACCTCCGGTCAGAGGCGCTGCAGTGACATCAGTTGATGCACTGAGCTACCGCTCCGGTCCGCTGATGGAGATGTCTGGAGGAGAAAACTCTAAGCCGATATGTAAGACACGCATGATACCTTCCAGTGAGAAAGAAACACCGACAGCTCCCGGGAAAACATTCACCACACTATCGGGGCTAATGAACACAGCTGTTGACGTGCTCGGAGCATCAATCAATACCAGTGATATCAATCAAGCACCGTGACTCAGGAGCATCAATCAGCAGATAACATATCAATATAATCTTACAGAGGGCGTTGCACCTGCGCGTTTCTCTATCAGTGTGTCGCCAGCAGTAGTTCACGGGCACTCAACAATGGAACAGAATGCTTTATCAACTGCTTATGCTGGAAGTTGTTGAAAATTCAGAGCACTAGACAGACTAAAAGAAAGACCGGTTGCAAACATTGTTTCGAGAGGCAATCCATGACCATGAATGAATACATGATTTATTAAATTTGGTTCATTACTTAAATTAGTAAACGGCCTACATACAAGTCAGGCATTACAGACCGGCGCGCGAAAGCCAGGTTTCAGAAGCGGGCTTGTGCGTGGACGGTGCCTCGACAAGCGGGCGGGGCGGGGCGGGCAGGGGCAGGGCAGAGGGCAGTCACGAGAGTTGAAAGGGCGTGTTGAGGGGTGGGGAGCGGCCCTAGCGGCCCGTGTCGTTGCGTTGTCACGCACGTGCGTGTTTCGCTCTTCTCCGGGCGCACGTAAAACGGCACGCAAAGACCCGATTTTCTGTGTTAACACTTGCATCCATGTTCACTAGAAACACGTTTGAAATCTTTCATACATTTACATACTCAAAATCCCGAAGGTAGTTAACTTTACCTCGGTTCTCCGTTGAGTAAAGTGTTTCGATGGATGAACGAACGATGACATGAATGACTTGAATGAATGAAATATGAATGGAATATTTAAGAAAGTTCAAATAAATTTTCTGTTTTGAATTGCACTTCAAACGGAACAAAACCCTTGCTATAAATATTTTGTCCATTTTCAAAGACAATAGTGATGTTATTGGAACAATACGGAACTTAAATGTACGAATTGTAACAAAAATCTATTTATTATCACAACCATCAACAGCTATAACTATTATGAATATGTTTCATTTCAGGATAAAGCATAAAATGAGTCATACAGTTTCAAGATATTATAAAGAAAGAGTTTCGATAGCGGAAGGAGGTCAAATGAGTTTGAGGAGGAATCTCAAAATAGGTTTGAATGACGTTCTTTGAGGCTATCAACATCAATGTAGCAAGTTCATTAAGTACTGACTTGCATTGTTCGATATTTTGTTCGACGAAACATGTTTTTGTACAAATTCCGTTGATGTTTTATTTAACGAATGCGAATTAATGTCTCCGTAATTCCTTACGCCATTCACAAAGTACATAATTCCAATGTAAATTAACTGAATAATTTTAGTCAAAATGACGCAAACATCACAACTGCACAGTTGACTCACAATTTAATGAAAATGGTTTTCTGCTTCTCATCACTGTTTATCTGATAGCTAATGTTAGTTTTTCCAACTCTCGCATTAAAGTCTTTAATCGCTCCTAATTTCGTGACGTAAGTTGCTATGTAATGAAATATAAACACGAAATAAACCAACATTTATAGAATTTGCCAAACTTTAACGATTTTAACTGTTAATAAATTTAGATGTAAACATATAAATTTACATAATAAAATTTTTTCAAAAACGATATATAATTCAAATAATTAAAATTTTTATCAAACACAAACACAAAAATTCACAGAATGTGTCGTGTATGAAACGTGTGGCTGTTCTGACGGTTTTCGGTGGAATTAACGAGATAAGCATAGAATTACTCTGCAGGATGACACAGACATCAAATAAACAGAAAATTCCTCCTGATGTATCTCTTTCTTTGCGATCTTCTTCCTCCTTCCTAAGCTAAGCGCGTGACCCATTTCACCGTTCATTGCTGCTCCACTGACTAGAGACCACGTGACGATGTTTTGGGAATAAATATTGTGGTAAGTGTATCTTCCGTGTGTTTTAAGTGCGTGGGACTCTGGATGTTTTGTGTGCGTGAGATGTGGATGTAATTACATTATAATCTGAGGTAAAGAATACGCCATAGAGACGCCAAACGTTTTGCTACTGCTTACCTCAACTACGACTGAACTTAAATGACTTAAAAGCAAATCGCAAGACTCACAGGGCACAGTAAACAACAAAGCAAACAGAGATCTTTTCTTTGAATGTCATGCTGCCTTTGCGCATGTAGATAAGCGCCAGTGTCAATCCGCAAGAAAGCGCATAACCGTCTTCCAACGGATGATGAGCCACAAATCCTTAATGTTCCAGCCAACACTTCGGTCAGTTGGCTTCTTGTGCTATGCGCTTTGTGCAGTGTCGCGCAGTGAACATCGCGACGCTGCGCAGCTTTCTTTTTCTTTTTTTCGTTCTTTTTAAGCGACGTCGGAGATGTACAACAGCTCACTCCGTTTCATCATCATTGTGTTTTCAATTATTAAATTGTATTATTAAATCCTTTGCTATGGTTTACATTATGATGTATCATAATCCTACTTACATTGCCCTTACATTTTTTCCATGTTACATTTATTTATATTTCCATTGTTCTATTGTAATTTATGTAGAACAAGAAAAGTACTACCATTGAGCAATGACATTATCAGGTATGTCTGTTATGTCATGTCAGATCTCTCCGTGGTAACAATAAATACAAAACAATGAAATCGTGTGGATGAATGGAGGCATGTAGATTGTGAATATTAATTAACTAGAAATACTCTTGTGGTAGGGTAACGAGAAAGGAGTGAAGATACCATGGCATGAGCCTCAAATGCACAGGAAAATTTCGCGATGACTGGTCTCGAGGAAGTTTTACGTTAATCGAGGAAGGCGAAAACAGTGCATCTCCATCCACTTGGAAATATCTGAGAGAAGCGAGTTAAATTGACCGTATAACATTGATAATTGTTTTACTATGCCAACAAAACCAACTACCATATCACGTACTATTTGAATCACCATCCATAATTCAGCGCAAACAACTCGTGATTAAATTATCCAACCGGCAGAGATGACTCAGGTCACAATGGTTACAGCTGCAACGTCCAGGAGGTCCAGGAGGCAGGAGGTTCTAGGGTTCGAGCACCTGTCGTGGAATTTGGACACAGGTAGATAGTTAGGACGAATTTAGCTGCTGCGCTGTCTGAGGAGAATACGGCCAGCTGCTGTGGCCAGTAGTCCGTGGTTTCTTCTGTCAATACCAGGCGAATGTCGGAACAATACCTACAAATGTTACAGAGCACGCGCGATCTTGCACTATTCATCCCTGACCTCTTCTCTACTCTTACACATAACACAGTAAGTTCAAATTATTAGAGACACGTCTCATATTTTTGCGTTTGTAGTTTAACTGCATTTTCCAAACAAATTATTGTTTTTGCTTTCAGAGGTTTATTCATAAGAGTGTATTATTAAGAACATATAACAATAAGATATTTAGGTAAAGTTATTTAAATAAAATACTAATTTTCGTGACGCCACCATTTGATGCAATTATAGCTTCAATAAGTCGCACGTCCTCTATACACGCGTTTTGCATTTTTTGCAGTTCAATGTAGTGTCATGCCATTGTTTGTGAAGAATTTCAATTAACTGGCTCTTAGTGGTAGTCATGTTGGTGATGCGTTTGCGAGTTCCGACGTATCTATATAGCGTTCATGTCTGGTAAATTTCCAGGAGCGAGACCAGTAATATTTTTCGTTATGAATGCAGTAATACTTCCTGGCTTCATGGCACAGTGCTGAATGTGCATTAAAATGTAGTCTTAACTACTAGGCCTAATCAGTATGCTTAATCACCATTTTTCGAGTGTGGAGCGTGTCAGTGGCAGGTTTCTAGCACTCTGCACTGGTCTTGCCTCATGGTCTCATATAGGTGCCCATTCACCTTCGCTGAAATCATAGACCACGCCACGACAGTAACTGGGTGTTTAACATTCTCAACAGGTATTCTGCATGGAGCTTTTTCTCAGGGTGTCATGCACAAATGTTCTTAAGACGAACAAAATATGCAACGTCGATTCGTTAGAGAAGCACACCTGTAAAATATTACAAAAATAATTATTGATGAAATGCACTAGTGTTTTAAATATATAAAAATATTGTACTCGAATTCAGTCTGTTTCAGACGTGGTGTTTCGATAGGGCAATGACCGATAAAGTTCTTTCTGCTAACGTCTCCAGTCGTCCTTTTGGAAATTGTTACTTCCTCAGTGTTTATCATCTTGATCAGTCGAAAACACTTTACAATTTTCTAGCCAGGTAGACCTAATTCTACAATCGATCGAAGACTGGTGATCCTTTTCCTGCCACATTTATTCACACGGCCTGATTCAGAAGTCTGCTTGATCAATTTTTATTTTTCAGTTTTCGAAACATTCAGCAGTTGCTATACATCTCTGTCATTGTGTGCATGAAGTAATATGTTTTATTTCTGTAATTTAGTACGGTCGTGTCGAAGCCACCTTACTAAAATGAAAACATCGAGATTGTCACGTTATTTTGTGAACTAAAATAAAATTCACCATAAATGAAATTGCTTCATTACAGCAGCAATTTTCAATAAACTTCAACTGAATGAAGTAACAACACTTATTTCTTAATTACAATGACATTCAGTGTTTCTCTTATTATAAACAATACTGATAAGAGGAATACAGTAAATATTTTCAAACTAAATCCTTTGCTCAAAAACACGATTTAACGAAACGACAGGTCTTGTAGAATATCAAGTTTTTGAATTTTGAAAGACCAGTATAATCAGAGGTAGGAATGGATTAGAGGGGATGATTCTGTTAGAAAAGAGCTTTAGATTCAGCAAGTTCTCTTTTGATATCGGACAGGTGTTTTTCGTGGGATCTTTGCGAATCTGTGGTATGTTGTTACTGTTGACAAATTCAAACATTTTTTGGTGATAATCTGATTTGTTTAGAATTACTATAGAATTCCCTTTGCCAGCTTTGGAGATGAGTAAGTTATTGCTATCTATTTTCTGTTTAAGATTGAGTTTCGTGGCAGTCTCTGTGTGTACATGTGTGAGTAATGAATGTATTTTAATTCTTCTTTGATGTGTGTTATATTATGTTTGATTCACGCATGTTATGTTGAGTTGAATTCAAATGAAATCAATCACCATTACACACAGACTCGCAAGGAAACTCAACCAAACTTTTTCCACACATATCAAATTCTCACCCTCCCACACCTGTTATCGACCCTAGTGAACAACATCAAAGACATAGTTGTGCCACCTAATGGCAAACTTATTTCCTTTGACGTGACGAACCTTTTTCCGAGCATTCCAACCACAGAATGCAAAACCACTTTACGAGACATTCTTGAAAACCCTTTGAGCCAATACCTATTAAAAACGAACTTTACAATGATATCTCTCTGTTTGGACACAAATTACTTCAAATTTGACAAATTCTTCACTCAAATTTCTGGTCTACCTATAGGTTCCCACTTTCTCTATTACTAACAGATATATTTACGAACAACTTCGAGAAACAAATTTTTTAATTCAGGACACCCTCTTCTAACAAATGTGATTTATTGGTACAGATACGTTGATGACATCATAGTACTTTGGACCGGCACTTACAGACAATTGAAAAACTTTACGGACTTCCTAAATTCTATACATTCCAACATACAATTCACTGTGGAAAAAGAAAATGAGAATAGAACTCTTAACTTTCTAGACTTGTCCATCACTTTACTGAATGACAGACATGTTTTCGACATATCTGAACCCGAGACACTGTTTACATATTTCATAACACATCACAACATCCACCCTCTATAAGCAACATTCCAGTGTGGTTCATAGATTATTCACCAATTCCTCTCTCCTCAAGACATCAATTTTCAGAAATCCATAACATAAAACAAATAGCTATCAACAGCCAAGTTATAAGTAGTTCTTTAATTGACAATCTTATCAAAAAGAAAGCTATCTCTCTCAACACAAATAATTTAACATCTCTCACTCCTACATACACAAGACAGAAACACAGCAGATATACCATCCCCTTTCTTGGAACACTGTCACTAAACATTGCCAAAAATCTCAGACAATTTCACATACACGTCACATACAGCACACCAAGCAATCTCCAGAACATATTTTTCCACAACAAAGATCTTATCCCCAAGTCTCTATCATGTGGAGTATACTCCATTTCCTGTGCTTGATTGCAATGCGCAATACATTGGCCAGACCGGACGATCCTTTAAACAAAGAATCAAAGAACACATACATGTTCTTACACACAAAACAACACAATCAGACTTTGCCAGCCATCTCTTAGAACAAGAACACTCTTTTAATCCAGACGGTGACGTCAAAATTTTGGAGGTGGAAAACAGATACACGAACAGACCCAAGAAAGAGGGGTAGAAAGGAAAGAAAGAAAGAAAGAAATAGATACATCAACTACATTAATATATCTATTATTATTATTATTATTGTAGTAGAAAGATGGATATTTTTTAAACTCTTGGACCAAATAGGATCAATCAATACAGAAATCAGGAATCATGATGTATAATTCATATGTGCCTTTTCAAAAGCATTTGATAAATGTATTGATTGATCGTATTTGGTCCAATAGTTTAAAAAACATCCATCTTTCTACTATATAAAACAGGATCAACAGGAAAAATTCAACCATTCTTATATTATTATTATTATTATTATTATTATTAATAATATACTTAATTATTATTGTTTCTATTTTCAGTCAACGAAATATTCCAAACATATCTCACTTTCTTTAGGTTTGTAGCTCAAATTATGAGAATGTATTCTGATAGAATTATTTTAAATTTAAACATATCTCACTTTCTTCAGGTTTGTAGCTCAAATTATGAGAATGTATTCTGATAGAATTATTTTAAATTTAAATGGGAATCATTGTTTCGAAAGCATCAATGTTCAGACACCTTCAGCACCCATTTTTCAAGATTACCGCTGTACCCTAAGTAGACATGGGAAATGAGTATTTTAGCCAAGAAAAATGTAGCAGTTGGTGCCTTTTTTCACATAGCAATTCTCCTAATTTGTGTGGAAATCTTTGATTTACTTTTTCTATCTAATATTTACTTTTTAGCATGCAAAAAGTACGAAGGTATTGAAATAAGTGTCAGCAAGACTATATGGGCAATCAATTTATCGATATTAGGACTTTCTGTTTTCGATGATACAAAGAAGTAAATTTGCATATTTTTGTTCAGAAAAGCACTGCAGAGATACTCTAATGTTTTTATATTGCTTTTCAAAATTTCTTTATGTCTTTTTTACCAACATTTGCAGAGAGATTCAAATTATTTCGTATTGATTTTCAAAAATATTTTATTATTATTATTATTATTATTATTATTATTATTATTATTATTTTCTTTTACACGCTGCCCTTAATAAATAATTTTCTTTTAAAAATCAAGACAATTAGTTTTTATTAACTTTTCTACTTTGAATTAAACTTTCAACCATAGGCCATCTTCCACAACACTTTGTATTTGAGAACTGTACATAGTTATATGCCAAAATATTAACAAAGAAAACAAGTAAATTCAATTTAATTCTACAAAACTTTTCCATGAATGCACACAAACTGTTTGCCCAATTGTGACAAAAAAGTGTGGCCCAAGTGTGACAAAAATTTGTCACTTAAAATCACCAAAAATATGTAGCTTATAAAATGTAATGAAATCTCGCTATCAAAAAGTAGGATGATTAGAAATCAACAAAAAATATGTATTATTTGTAATTATTTAAATTTCAGTTTTACATCCATCTACTTACTCTAATAAAATTTTCCATGCAAATTCTGAATAATATTTGATTGCATGAAAATCTTTTGTTGCAAAATTATATAACGATTATTCAAATTAAATTATTTTATACATTGTAATTCACCAATATATCTAATGTATTCAGATCAGTTTATTCACATGTTTTAGACTTCTAATTATTTTTTGTCACTTATTACCTTCATCAAGCACAAACAGTAGTTTGTCTTATAAATGCAATGGAACATTAACCTTCAACTCTTAATCAATCCATTGCATATTATAAACAAAATTTCAATAGTTCATTATGACCGAATAAATCTAGTGTATTTAATCTCGAAACAGAATTCTAAAAAAATTGTACTGAATTTCTTGTCTAGCTCTTCTGCAATGTTCAAACAGGTAGGAAAAATAAATAACAGAGATAACTGCATAATACTTACCCAAAAAATGAGTACTTTGTTGTCTATCAATTCAACACGAATATAATTTTAATATTTAACACATTTACCTATGACTTTAACACTCACAACTTCCAAATTAAGATAAAGGCAATTACTGTAATACCTAACAAATGTTTCTTTAATATTAGTTTGGAATTTACAAACTGACAAGCCTTGAAAAATATTGTACAAATACAACACTAATTGGACTGTTAATTGAACTGTTGGATTAATTGGAAGAATTGCACTCGAAAACAATGATTTCAAACTATTCTCAAAACTAATCACAGAGAGACTTGTAAAAGACCACCTAATTCCGCAACAGCAATACAGATTCAAAAAACAGAGAAACACCCTCCAGGCGATCGGAAATTTATTAGACGAAATAGAAGAAGCCCTGAAACAGCCAAAAGGAAAGTACTATGCAGTCTTCATTGAATACACAAAGGCATTTGACCTGGACAGAAAAAGGGTATTGGAGAAATTTGCACACTTGATAGGAGAAAAGCACATCACAAGGATACTAGAGAATGTTTTGGCCTACAGCAAAGTAAACATAAATGACGGATTGTGTTTCTCAAAAGACATTGTTCAAACAAATGGAGTAATGCAGGGAGACCCAACAAGCCCCATTCTATTCAACATACTAACCAAACATAACAAGGATAACAGAGCACAGTCAGGAAACATCATTCCACATGTATGCAGATAATATGGTGCTAGGCTCAGCAAACTATAAATAAACCTCCACAAACTATAGATGAATTTGGTATGGACAGAAAACTTACCTTCAAATCAATGAAACCAGGACAGTGCAGATGACCTTCCGAAAGGGAGGAAAAGGCTGCAGCAAGTGAGAAAATAAAATTCAAGAACAAACATCTCGAAATAGCTCAATATTACAGATATTTAGGAATAACACTTCAGACAACAGGCAGCTCATTCCAAAATTCATAACTCGAAAAAAGCAAAAGCAACAGTGATTAGAACCATGTATCAATAAAAATATCCCCAGGCTGTCACTAGAATCAGCAATCAGAATATTTTATGCAGTCATCCCAATCATAACATACGAAATACAATTAATATGGGAAAAACTATCAATAGATGATCTAAAGTTCATAGAGAAAACCAAAGCAAGATACCTGAAGAGAGTCTTGTGTCTTCCAAAGAACACACAATCAAGATTAGTATATGAACTGATCAGAGAATCATTCTACATTGAGGACTTAAGATACCCAATTCTTCTACACCCACTGCATGCAGCCCACAAGTGCTGAAGAAAGAATAAAGAAGAGAAATGTGGCCAGAATTCTCAGCTGATGCCACTTGATGGAAGAAAATGGACGGAATTAAGTCACGTAATCGCCACACTGGCGACTCCTTGGGTTTATCCACAAAATCTCTGTAGCCCTCATCACCACAGTGAAAGACTATGTATATAGTCCCTTGTGATGTAATGGATAAATATCATATTCAAAGATGCAAGAAAAGAACTAAGACAGTGACAGAATATAGCAAAGAACCTTAATTATATTTTTTATATAATCATATTTTCAAATGAACACCTTCCCTTAACATGCTCTTTTTCGTTAATACACCGTCATGAAGATTGATA
This sequence comes from Teleogryllus oceanicus, assembly GCA_964035755.1. NCBI lineage: Eukaryota > Metazoa > Arthropoda > Insecta > Orthoptera > Gryllidae > Teleogryllus > Teleogryllus oceanicus. The sequence goes on along the minus strand of CAXIVR010000003.1, from coordinate 126,999,873 downwards.
TTTTTAGCAAGCATGAAATACCTTGCTCTCCCTGTTTCAGCGCTCTGCCTGGCTGCTGTGGCTGTTAATGTATTACAAAGCAACTTGATTATTCTTAAGGGCAAAAGGATGATTTGAAGGTTGCAATTAATAATATATTGTAATGAACCATCCTCCTCTTATTGTACAACTATAATCTTTATAATCGCCCGGCGTTACAGCATGGCATATTTTAAAACCAACTTATCAATTGCCTGGTTATCTCAGCTTCCCACCTCCAAAGTTGCCCGTCAATATTTCTCCATCAGAACCTCCGATATTTTCTTATTTACACATAAAATCTGGTGTGAGGTTGTGGCTGACCTGTACAGGATCTAACAACTATTCCGGGCACGTGGGCGTAGGTCATGCTGACTACATGCAACAATTAAGCTACGTTCGTTTAATTTAATGTCGAACCGAAATGATGTTCGCCATTATTTATTTTCTTTAATTTCTACGCTAGTTCATTGTTTCAGTTTGAAATGTACTTCCAACTGGGTCGTTGCTCTCCATGACTCGCCATTACGCCAACGACAAACCGAAGCCAAACACACAAACACATCAACGATATAATACATGATTACATGACACAAATCCAAAATATTTCCATTCATACTGACAATTATAAATAAACAATTTCACCTCGAATGCGCATTCTGCTGTATATCTAATGAATCATTTTTACGTTAAGACAGACGATCTTGTTTGAAATAATTTTAATCTTACCATATTCACATGATTTCATAACAAAAAAAAAAAAAAAAAAAAAAAGTTTCATAGACTTCCTTTCTTAGCGCTGTAATCCGCAGCAAACCATTTATTTAGCGCGCCGTCCTCGCTGTATATTCCGCAGCGTCCTCCGTCCATCCTCACAACGTTTCTCATCACCCCACATTACCAAAATTTCTTGAACTCGCTAATATCTTCTTAGTATGTCCTTTCATTCTCCTATCATCCTATTTTCATTACGCAACTAAGTAACGCCATTATCTGTCTATCATTACAATGTTTCCTCAAAAGTTCTATTATAGAATATACTGCGACACATAAAAATATTTCCGCACGTTATGCATCGTTGTACGAACATCATTGCCTAAACTCACTATATCCATTCTGTTACCGTGTTTCTCGCACAATTGCATACTAAAATTTTATCTTTTTCGGAGCCTCCGCACGTCTGACTTCGAGTTCGCTACACATCATCCTCCGGGGTCATATCCTCCAACGGGTCATATCGTATAAAATCACCGGAAGAAGATTCTAGTCAGGTTCCTCCTTGTCCTGCACCAAAAGAAAGAGTAGATCTACAAAATGAAGGTAAACCGTAATTTATATTGTTGTAACTTCAAGTAAGATCCTCGTTTGAAAGTTGAGGTGATTAAATTCTTTAAATATTACTGAAGCCATTATTTTTTACACTACAGATAATGCGGAAAAAGAAGCCAATACAGAGGAGAATTCCACTGAGTTTGAAAGTCTTTTCGAACACAGCAGCGAGAATGATATCTCCAGCGGCAGTAGTGATGTGTATGATCCAGAAAAAACAAAAATGACCATAGCAGTAACAACTGCACGGAAGACGAAGTTGATGTGGGAGTAAAAAGTACTAAGCAGCGGCGTAAAAGGAAAAGCAAGCAATCACTTCAAAGTTTACAGAAAGAAAAACGTATGATGGGACAGGATTATTTAGGAATGAAAAAATTAGGTTGGCAAAGAGACCAACAATGAGCAGTGGATGACCTCGATGTACTTGTAAAACATTCTTTACTTCAGACAGGAATTGCAAGGATATTACAGAAGAGCAGATACAGCTAATATTTAATCGTTTCTGGCAGGATATGTCTTGGGGTGAAAGAAAATTTTTTGTTAGAAGCCATGTCTACAACGTTCCAGTTAAAAGACGTAGAAATAATTCAGAATCTAATAAATCTCACCGTTCTAACACATATATGGTGTAATGAGAGAAAAACCGTCTTGCAAACTGTTTCTGAACCTTTGTGTGCTTAGGCAGAATGGGTGTGAGAACCTTGGGCGTCTAGTGCATCGGAAGAGCGCTTTTACAAGGCCCCAAATGCAGAAGAGACCAGCAGTTTCAGGTGACGTAATCAGCATCAGATTTTTTTTCCAGGTTGCCGAAACTGGAATCGCATTACTGACGTCGTTCTTCCACAAAACTCTACTCGGAACCTGACTGGTACAGTAAATCAGAACTACATAGGGAATATATGGAATTTTGCAAGAAAAGAGGACAAATCCCAGCTGCTTACAGTTCTGCGAGGTATTCGATGAAAATAATCTTAACTTATTTTCGCCTAAAAAGGACCAGAGCGATCTTTGTTGTGCTCACCAGACAGGCAATCTCTCAGACAATGAATACTCTTTGCATATGACCCGAAAAACTGAGGCAAGGGAAGCCAAAAATAGTGATAAATTAGGACCAGCTAGAGTGTTTACTATGGACCTTCAAGCACTTTTGCTTTCTCCCAGACTAAAAGCATCTGCACTGTACTATAAAAGCAAACTAAAGGTCCACAACTTTACCATCTATGATTTAAAAAGTAACGATGGTTATTGTTACCTTTGGCACGACAGTGAAGGTGGACTAACAGCTTCGGAATTTGCCAGTATACTCGTGCATTTTATAGACACTTACGTCCAAAATGATTCAGAAGCTATTTTCTATAGCGACGGATGCACGTACCAGAATCGAAACTCAGTCATGAGTAGGGAACGGATTTTATTGTAATAAAAAAATCAAAATATGTACATATATATGTATTTATTTTTTCAAAAATATATAGGAAAACATTAAAAATATGTAAAATAAAAGTTGAAATTACAGTTTAAAATTGTTAGATTCAACATGCATTTTCAAGTTTTCAAAGTGAAAATGTCAATCAGCTCTCAAAATAGATTTGTAGCGGCTGAAGGAACGTTCCATTTCTACAGAAGGTGGAACATCTTCAGATATAATATGTCCATTGGGTTCAGTTCTAGTTCAGTGTTGAGAGTGTCTTTTTCCTCCGCTGAGAATGTTGGCAACGATTTTATGTCTTTCCAGCATGGAGTTTTCTCCAACGAATCTTATTGCTCTTTCATTTTTTCTGTGCTTTCACCTGTTATGTCTTTTTAATTTTGCTAATGCACAGTTAATAACTTCAATACTAGCAGCTAATGGCATGTTCTGAGACTCAAGCTTTGCGATAGCATTTACTAAAAATTGCATTTGCAGAAATGAAAGCCAAGTGTATACCAGACTGAACCGTAAATCAAAGATTTTTGCTTTTGTAGTGCAGATGACTCGAGTGCTTCAAGAATATCTTTTATTTGCTCAATATTTCACATTAATATTTAGCTGCTTCTAACCACGAGCTCCATCGTAATTACGGGCTGTGGGGCAAATTCAGTTCAGGATAACTGTCTTTAAACATTTAATATTGCTTTCAAAATACTTTTTAACAGTCAATATCTTAGTATCGACATCAGGAAATTGATGTCGAATAGTTTCTGCCACTCGATGAAGAGCATGTACTACGCACGTAAGATGAATCATCTTTGGGTAGAACACTTTTAATACACTCCCTGCTTTCACCATGTAAGGAGAAGCATCGGTTAAAAACAACACGTTTTCATAACTTGATGAAGCCTAACACTCATCAGGTCAATTGAAAAATCTAGCGATTGTAGCGTGGTTTTATTTTCTAAAACTGCAATATAAATGAAACAGTGTCGAAGGAGATTCAAATTTTTATCTTTCCTACAATAATATTGCAATTTATCTTTCTTCAACCTCAGTAATTTCATCAATTGGAAACCAGACCTTACTAGTTTATTTGCTCTCAATTTGTTAGTTCCAAATAATGATTTCATGTAATTTTCTGGTGTACTTTCATCAAATTTGTTTGTAAGTGTATTTTTTCTAAGAAGCTCTTGAACTAGGGTCGCTGACTTGTAAATGGGAAATATCGCTCTAATCATTTTGACACAAATCAGTAAGAAAGACCAAACATGATTGAACATCAGGTGAAGATGTTAGGAATGTTTGCTGAGCACAATTTTCTTTATTGTTTTCTCTATTTTTGCTGTGGCAGTGTGTGTGACTTGAAACTGTTGGGAGATGCGACCTTTTTCTCACAGAATACAGTACAATGTCTCAGAGTCACTTTGGAAGGTTTGAAGTGAGAAGCTGGGATGTATCTAGCCACTAACTCTTTGGATGTCACTTCGATTTTCCCGGCATTGTCTCCATGCACCAGTCCACACACCACTCCAATAAGATTGCTATGAATCATGTAAATATTTAAGTAAATCATAGTTTACGAAGAGCCAGTCATACATGACCAGTTGTAATTAGGCTAATACTCATAGGTTTCCGATTTTCCATTCAGTGAAGGTATCTACGGCTGGGGCGCAGGAAGCGCGATAAGATGTTGTCTAAACAATGTTTGTCGGATAATATTCATGTTGCGCGTGGGTTGAACGTAACACGAGAAAGCATGTGATTGTATACTTCTGCTTCTTGACCATCCGGTCATCCTACGCGGTTCCTGAAGGAAGGGCGGAAGTCAGTCAGACGAAGGTCAGGATGTGTGCAGTGTTACATTGCTAGATTTTATCAGAAAAACAGTTATGGAATCTTATTGAAGTCTTGTTGATCATTTTTACAAGTAATATTTGAATCTAACGAAATATGTTAAAATGACATGAAAGTAGAAATAATATATAAAATAACAAATAAAACTGGTTTCAATTCATTCAGAATGTCTAGAAAACAAATTCAAAGCAGGTACCTTATTCCTATTAAAACATGTATTTACATGAAAATCCTTTCCCTAGTCATGAGTAATGCACTGGCTCATCTCGCCAATCAGAAAGGCATTACAATAGTGCAAAAATATCTGGAGAAAGGTCACACTCAAATGGAGTGTGATTCTATGCACTCCACCATTGAAAGGAAGTTAAAAAAACAGACACATTTATTCTCTGGCTGGCTATGTAGAAGTTTGTACTACCGCAAGACAAAATTCTAGACCTTATGTTGTCAATTATTTGGACCACACGTTTTTCAAGTCCTATGATAAACTCGTTATGATATTGGGGTTCAAGGTGGGGATCAACGACTAATCATCCGGTGTGTCAGTATGATCCCTCCGGAAAAGTGAACAAATTTAAATTCAGCGTACGTAGAACACTTCCAGAAGGATGTCAAACATACCCAGCTCATTTACAGTGCCCCCTCTCCACAGTTCACCACTAAAATTCAGTGCAGAAAAGTTTACGCATTTGCAACAACTAAAGCTGTCCCTTCCTAAGGATGTGCATTCAGTTTATGGCACACTGCTTCACATCTGTAATGAGAGAACATGTCCGTGCCTAAAAAAAAATCAGCCGAAAATAAACTTGTTTACAGCCACCTATGACTGTGATTGTGATAGTAGCAGTAACAGTAACAATAATAAATGTTAATAAACTGCACAAATCTTTACAGTAATAAACGTTTAATTAAAGATAACATTGTTTCTATGTTTTTTTTAAACACTGTAATTTGTTAACATCCAGATTCCAATATTTTGATCGATGTAAAATTATTCATTTCACTTTATATCTGTAAAAATCCTGAGAGATTTATAATACACTAATAATGCAAAGTTTATTTAAGTATTTAAAAAAATAAAACATTCATTCATTTCAATTCTTAACTTTGCACTCGTTATATACCTCTTATCTCCATCATTACCAAAAATATGACTGTGAAAACCTCGTGACTCCAAAAACCAGCAATTTGAAGTGCATAATAAAGTCTTATGTACCAATGACCGGATACATATTGTGTAGTAGAAACCACTACATTTGACTAATCAGGTCCCCATGTGATTTTTATAATTAGTTTTTTTGTTTCTCCTGTAAAATTTCACCAATTTGAGTTACGAGGTTTTCATTGCCTAGCGACGATAATATTCAGCAAATTTTAGAACATCCTCCTAAGACAACATTAAGTGGCTTTGCAAATTGTACCAAGATGATTTTGCCAAAACTTTGCTTTATTAAGAAGTGTCATACTATGTCTGGAGAAACAAAAGTTGGCAGAGAAGGAAACGTGGTCAACTGGTTGCAGGGCATTTAGATGTAAGGAAAGATGCTGCTTTTGGAAGAGTCCACTGTGCATCGAAACTTCACAGAATGCTATTTCCGTCGTCTCCTTCTACATCATTGACTCGTCTTCTCTGGAAGTTATACAAATGAAATAGTTGTGTGGCTCCCTGTTGCAGAGTTCGATTTTTTTGCTTTAGTGAGCGTCAGTTGTCCTGTGTTGCTGTTTCCCGCGCTACTGTTTCTTGCCCCTTAGCCTACCATAGACCGAAGCCAGCTAACGTGCCCACTGTGGTCGAGTATTGCTCGTGTCTGGCACACCAGAATGGCGGAGACGCTAAAGGTCGACGTCCCCACCGTGAACGGGGAATTGAAGGTCGGGCTTGCCGTGGGGCTCGACTCCGGGCTGCAGCGAACGAGCATCTCCCCATTTTGAAGGGAAAGAGTATCGCCGTGAACTTGCAGCACACAGTCAACTGGCTGTCTAAGACGTTCCCAAACCTGAACAGATTCGAGTACCGCATGCATTATGCGGGGGCCTGTGCGCTCCTAGCAAGCGGGCTCCTGAGGGAGAGGGGCACTGGAGAGCAGGTGGTGCCGGACGGGGACTGGGAGTACGTCGCAAATGCAGAGGCTGCACCATCACATTCGTGGTCCAACATCTTTTGCAATGCTAAAAACTGAACAGTAGCGTACATCCCTCTTACCAGGCCGCGGGCCTCATAGAAAATGATGAGCATTGGAGAGACACGCTGAGTGATGATGCTCTTGCACCGTCACCATCACATATTCGTTAACTACGGGTATTTGCGATACTGTTGGGTATTCAGTCAACCATCTGATTCAGGTAGTTTGTGGTGTGAAGTCAAGGAAGTCGTGTGTGATTTTTTCAAATGTGTTCCCTTGAAGACAACCAAGACTTGCCATTCTCAGAGGATGTATTCAAAGTAGGATTGATTATTCTAGATGACGTTATGCATCTTTCAGTGATAAGCTTCTTCGCGATTTTGGTATTCTTGAGCCAAGTAGACAAAGTAATGACAACACAAGAGATACCTATAGTATTCGTAATGTACATCGGTACCTAAAAGAAAATTTGCCAAAATTAGTTCCTGATCAAAGAACAGTATTCAATGCAATTATTCACAGTGTTGAAAATCACAAAGGTATTGTTCTCCATGAATGCTCCTGGAGAAACCGGTAAAACGTTTATAATCAATTTACTTATTGATAAACGTCGATCACAGAGAAAAACTGTCGTTGCTGTCGCCTCTTTTGGAATAGCAGCAACATTGTTAAAAGGTGGGAGCACATTCCACATTCAAGTTGCCTTTGAACACAACTTTTATAGAACCAACATGCAACGTTTGTAAGAATAGTTCTATTGCAAAGAATTTTCGTGATTCAGTATCTGGGCACCGTGAGCAACAAGAAGCTGTTGACAATGTTGCGGGATGTACGATCATCTTCCAAATTAAGGAGTTGCTGCTGTATTTTCTCGTGACAATAAGACCTGCCATGTTATAAGTACTACAGCTGATCCAATCGAAGCACGCATTAAGACATCCCCACTCGGCAGAATGTTAAAATAATCGACTCTCAATACGAACATGAGGGCTATGTTAACTGATGACTCAGCTTCTACGCAATTTCCATGACTGCTTCTCGCAATTGGTAACGGTTCACTTACCACTACCATTGGCCAAAATATATTATTGGATCATCGGTATGGTCATGTGGGAAGACTTCTTAATTAAGTATATAGAGCAGAGTACTAGGAACAAACTGAAGATGGTTAGGAACAAACGAAGACTAGGATGGTGTACCTAATTCCAGTGCAACTGGAAAAGGACAAGTCCAGGAAAAGACTTTATAATGCTATCATTCTACTCAAAGAACTGGCATCAAACCAAAACAGGACAAATTTAATGATTTACGAACGATTATGAGCTATTTATGTTTTCACTTGTGCCCGTTCAACTTACATACCAGCAAGACGGAACCACTGAGAAACGTACCATTTGGCAGAATCCAAGAACATCATCCACAATATTTTGTAGACCCATTAAATTTGAATTTGTCAAGGAGACACCACAAAGGACAAATGTAGAAATTGCTCGATTGGAAGAAAAAATTAAAAATCTTCAAGCAACAAAATTGAATATTGGGGGTGCAGATATCTCTGTAAATCACAAATCGTTGAAAACTATGGTGGATGGAAAGGTGTGTAATTCACTTAATTTGCAAGCCTCTAAGCCTAAGTCTTCTAACATCACTGGGATTGATGAAAGCCTCATCGTCGCTTCTCCGTTGTTTTTACAAGCATTGAGGAGTGGGTATGATGTGAATTCGGAGGCTTTCAGAAAATACTCAACTGAAAGAACATAATTGTTCATCAGGTTAATTGGATGGTATTTCATGCCCGTAACGGTGCATAAAATATTAATTCATGGCGCTGATGTCATTAATGAAATGATTGTCCCAATTGGACAACTGTCTGAAGACGCGCAGGAAGCCCGGCACAAAGAGTTCAAGTCATGCCGAGAAAGAAATACTCGAAAATCATCAAGGATACGTGGCAATGAAGATCTGCTTCATTTCCTATTGATTTCTTCCGACCCAGTTATTACAAGTATCCGGCCACTACCAACTAAGACAACTGAACAGCTACCGAAGGAAGTTCTGGAGTTGTTACATGTTCCTGGAGCTGGTGTTCCACGTGAAGGCGGAAGAGCAGATTCAGAGAGCGACTAATGCCAACTATTGTAAGTTCTTAATTTTTTATAATTATTTTAATTGCTCAATTAAGTATGAGTACTAATCACTATATTACATTTTAAGTTAGTGTCTCATGAACCTTTAGTAGGCAATTGCCTGCACAATCTTTTAAATGATTCCACGTGTTTGTGGTAAGCCTTATCGGCCTCTAAAAAATGGGTATTATTATATTGTTCACTACATTATAATATTATAGAAAACAGCACAAGGAATAATTATGACCATTTTCAACACCGTCGGCTTTACCGTTCACTTGGAAATATTTTAATACTGCTAAATCAAGGAAATCAACCACTGTGCGGCGGTGCCCAGACGAGGGAGGAGTTTGTCTAGCTAACTATACCTTATGGCCGCGGTCTCTCCCTGAGGATTTCGAAGAACGTCAGGACTGGGAGCGTCGCGGCCCACCCAGTAAGTTTATTTACACCAAGTGCTATATGAGTATAGTCAAGGTAATAATCACACCACAATCGCTGTTTGAACATTTTCCCACTTTTCCACTCAGATTAACTATAAGACGTCCTGACCGATTCGTGTTAAAATTTAGGCGTAGGAAGCTCTGGCCAATCACACAACCTTTTTCAAAATTTTAACAGATCCTTCTAGAATTTTTGGGCACGAAGAGGGGAGAACACAGGCCTGGGGGCAAGCTCGCTAGCGCCGGTCACAAGGATGCTCTCGGGCATCAGATGCGTTCAGGCGGGGGTGCCCGATAGAGAATCGGTCGGGCTGTTGCCCACGAAGTTAGTCGACCAGAGAGAGACAGGCGAGTGTCAAGAGTATCTTGATTGGGACTATTGCTCACAAAGTTTTGAGTTTGTTCTTAATTTTTTTGTAGAATTTGTTTCGTTAACCTTCGAACACACTGCTGGGCGTCGATGTAATTATTCTCTCTGCCTGCACTAGCATTGCACGTTTTTCTTAATTACGTGGCGTAATTTCGATTAAATCGGGAATATTATTAACCGATAAATATCACGCGGTCCGTCTCACAACTGGAAGCTGAGCTGACGCGGCCTTGTTACGTCACGGCTATCAACGTGGAGGGCGGGCGGCGACCTACGGTCTCCGCCAGCAATTGATTCATCAAAGTATTTTCCCGTAGATATTTAAGTGCGTAGTCTTATACATTATGCTGCGGGATATGACATTGAGGGATTCGAGTTTTGTCTCCAGCGCGGAGAAAATGTTAACAGAAGAGACTCCTTTGGAAAAACTGCGTTGCACTATGCATATAGATCACATGCGCGTGACGCAGTTAATCATTTTATTAGAAATGCTGATCAATAGGCACTTGACAAATTAAATAAAAATCCAGTCGATTGTTATTTCTTGGTGAACGATGGTGATAACTTCATTTGCGAAGAGGGGTGAGAAGACTGTGCGCGAGTGCCTTTTCATTGGCTAGGCGACCGGCCCATCATGTTGTACGAGTCACCGCGCCGCGCAGCCGACGAGGAGGTGCTGATCGTGTCACCGCGCCGCGCTGCTGAAATGGATATGGAGGAGGTGGTGGATGTGGTGAACGTGACACCGCCCCACCATGTAGCAGTAGAGGAGGAGGAGGGTGATGTGGAGGTGGTGATTTTATCACCATCCCACCCTGCAGCAGTAGTGGTGGTATCATCACCACCTTACACATCAGTATCCTCCTCGTCACTCCGACGCCTCAGCGATGACATGTAGATGGCAGATGGTTCAAAGTGAGTTTTAATGATTTTATTATTATATATTTTCTTTAAAAAAATTCTATCATTGACGGTCATCATAGCAGCAGATCCCTCCCATAGGGTCAAAGAGTATGAACATGGTGAAGGATTTGTAGGGGTTAGAGTGGAAGAGCTGTATATCTGCAGTAGTTATATCATGCAAAACAAAAAGAGGTATTTTCCGAATTCTTGGATGCGCTCGCAATAGAATTTAGAGGGAAAGGCACTGATATAATAGTGGCTAGTGACTTCAACGCCAAGTTTGCGGACTGGAGATCTCCAAAAGAAAACCCTAGGAGGAGAATGATTACATAATGGGCAGCAGCACTCAATCTAACGGTTATGAATACCGAAACAAAACCAACATTTCTGAGAGGCACGTCATCATTTATTGATATCTCACTCTGTTCTGACAATTTAACAAACCGCATCTCAAGAGTGGAAAGTCCTAGAAGAAGAAACCGCTAGCGACCATAGGTACATAACCTTTAAACTATCTGAAGCGCAGAAATGCAAAGAACTACGGAGAACTCCCTCCGGAGGTAAAACTTGACAAAACGCAACTCCGACTTGCTTTACAAGACAATGCATCCGGAAAGACCCAACATACATTTATAGAGTGCGTGAAACGTTTACAGAATGCATGCAAAAACTCTAAGATTGCTACTAATGTCAACAAAATAGATCCTCCATGGTGGGGTCCTGAACTCTCTGCACTAAGAAAGGAGGTTCATGCCGCAGGAAGAAAATACCACAAGCAAAAAAGGAAAAATTCTCCGGAGGGAATGGGACTAGACAACTTCTATAAAAACTTTTCTGCAAAAGGATTGCTTAAGAAAAACGGAAATGTTCGCTTCAACTATGGGCCAGTTGTACAATCCGAGTTTAAACGTGATCCACCGTTTAAACTCGGTTTTGTCCAGTGTCCGGTTGTACAATTGACGATCAGCACTGAACGCCGTTAAACTGGAAACCGAATTTGAACGGCCGATCTTGAGAGTTTAAACCTCGTTTGAACTAAGTTTTGTCGACTCTCCTTGAAACATAACCTTGAAGTAGTAGCTTGATGATGACTTATGTCGAAGTAGGTAATATGGAAACTGCACGATTAACCGACGATGAGGATTTTGAAGAATTCGTTTTCAAATACGCATTTCCGAGAAAGCCAAAACTATTTCGTCCTCGTCCAAATCATTTCGAGATGTGGAGGGAAAACGATTTTTTTGACAGATTCCGTCTATCCAAAAACTGCGTAAAACATATACTAGAGAAGATTCGTCAGTCAATATGTTCCCCTACTGATAGGTAAGTATACCATACATTGTATCATTTCTGAATGATATTTAAATCATTTCTGAATGAATAGTATTTTGTTATTAGTATTGTTAGTATTATAATTGATATTACTATTATTATTATAGTTTTGTAAGATCAATGACCAACTTGATCAGGGTTTTTGTCCAGTTTCCCTTTGAGCAAATGCTGAGATAGTCACCTTGCTTTGATTTCTGGACAGTAAATGTAACTTCACTCTGCCATATTTGACTAGTCATACAAGATTGAAATTGTGTATGTGACTCAATAAATATTATTATTATTATTATTATTATTATTATTATTGTTGTTGTTGTTGTTGAGAGTTGCCATCTCGAATATCGGAAGACATTTCTGAGCTCCGCGATTGTTTTTCCTATTATATAATTTTTAGCTTTTCAAATATAGCTTCTTAATAAAAAATTCCCGGTGCGAATAATTTCTAAGAGAGAAATTTCCGGTTTGTTCGCAACTCATTAGTATTAAGTAATGAAAATTCTTATTTTTCATTTTTTAATTTTTAATTTTTTTTTTTTTTAATTACAGAAATAATGCTGTAACTCCTGAACAAAAGCTCCTCATAACTCTTCGGTACTATGCTACTGGAAGTTTTGTGTTCGTTGCTGCTGACTTCGGAGGTGTCCATACATCCACAGCGAGCCGAATAATTGCTAATGTTACAACAGCATTGGCTAAATTAAGGAAACAATACATATATTTTTCAGAGGAAGAAGAGTTAACAATTGTGAAACAAACTTTATGATATCGCAAAATTTCCGAAGTGCATTGGTTGCATAGACTGTACTCACGTTCGAATCAAGTCTCCAGGGGGAGATGATGCTGAAATATACAGAAACAGAAAACACTTTCTTGCATCGCAAACAATTTGTGATCCTGACCTCAAAATACTCAATGTTGTTTCAAGGTGGCCTGGAAGTATTCAAGATTCTTCAATTTTTGCCAATTCGAAAATCAGAAGATTTGAAAGCAGGGAGTTCAAGGATTTGGTATTAATAGGTGACAAGGGATATGCTTTACGATCTTATTTATTAACATCTTTCTCACATTCAACCACAAGACCACAACAATTATATAACGAATCGCTCATCAGGACTCGGAATTGTGTGGAACGAAGCTATGGAGTGTGGAAAAGGCGATTTCATGTCTTAGCTACGGGCATCAATTAAAAATTTTGTAATGTTGAAAGTGTAATAGTAGCTACCGCTATTCTGCACAATATACCATGCCAAATGAAGGAGCGCATTCCTGATGTTACTGATGATGTTAATGATTTAATAGACTTGACTAATTTTACACAACGTGGAACTGAAAACGAGAGGGAAAGCACTTCATTTGTAAGAAATGCTTTTTTACTAGCTGCAGAAGAAGAGATATTTCCTTCGGGGAAAAATTTGCAGCTCTTTTCTTCGCGTCCATTTCGTTTAAATAAAAACAAGCTACAGATTTCCAATGTAACGAAAACTGCACCAAGTCGACCGAAGTTGGGTACACAATAAACAACAGCACAGAGATCATACATCAGCAAAGAGACTCCAGTTCGAATTCATCGTTTTTCAGTTGTTTCCGCTATTCCGCTAGTTCAGGGTAGACAACTTTCTTTCCCGAAAGTCTAGCGTTCGTTTACCTGAACTGTCGATTAAGTTTGATGAACAACGCAAGTGTGGCTAAACTGAGTTCACATTCTGAACGGAGGTTCGCTGATCTCTACTTTAAACGACTGCTTGTACAACTGGCCCTATGTCAATATTGAAGCAAATGTGCGAGGGACAGCTATAATAGAATCGCCATGAAAACACTGCGCGTTAATGAGCCTAGAGTACATTTGACCCTAGAAAGATGACTGGAAATCCTCGACAGTCTCTTTCCACGACATACTAGGAAAATATGGAACATCGAGAATTAAACCGAGGAAATCCCAGCCCTGACAGAAAGCGAGTTGCGAAGCACGCTGTGAAGAAATTAAAAGGTGAAGTCCCAGGACCAGACGGAATACCGCCGGAAGCAGTGAAGACGCTGGTCGACGTGGACTTTGAGTACACAAATCGTACCCGAGAATCATTCGTAAAGCTAGGCACCTTCCTACATACCTGGAAAAAGGCCAGTGTATTACTTATACCCAAACCTGGGATCAAAAGCTACAGACCTATATGCCTGCTGGATACTCTCGGCAAGCTGTATGAGCATGTGCTTTTAGGAAGCCTGAATGAAGAAATCAGAATAAACAAGCGATACAGAGCGTTCAGGGCAGTAGACGAGTTTAATGACAGTTTGAATGACAAATGAGCGTCGCCGAAGACCGCATCGCTCTCCTAAAAATATTCTTCCGCCGGTCAGCTGAGTAGCAGTATTAGCTGGCTGGATATTGTCATTGAATGTATTTTCATGATGTGAAGGTTACAAATAGTTTCCACGGGCGATTTTATTGTATTCCGCTATCATTAATAACGAAAAATTGAACAAGTCGAAACAAATAATTTCGAAATGCTGTTGATAGTATGTGTGACGAGTAAATTAAGCCTTTACACAGGAGAATGATGAATATATTACTAAATCCCCACGTAGGTCTTGTGAAAACTATCGGAATTCTGTTGTTACTTTTTGATCTTGCATGTTCAGAACTTACAAATAAATGTATATGCTGTATAACGTTTTGCAATTAGAATAATTTATGTTTATAATTTCTTTTCTATTGATTAATCATTATGACTAAGATAAATTGAATGGATGAAGACCAGAACAGTGCAAGTGTCATTTTATAATTTCTGAGAAAATTATTTAATTCATTATCACTGTAAAATTGGGTTACTTTGTTTCATTATCAAAACCATGACATTTCAATTGTTTATTAAAACACTAATTTACACAGACACTGAAATATAGCCTACTATAAACATGTTTTTCATAGAATTTATAAAATGTCACTTATACCCTTCTGGTTTCCACCCAATCAGTTATTGATCATTGACATACATATTTCGTTAGAGAATTGTGAAATTATGGTAATAGTGCTTAAATACTGTAATTCATTTGTTCAACAACTGCCTTCTGAAAGCCTTCACACAAATAAATAATTTAGATGAACGTATCCGAAGGCTCCAAGAGGTCGTTTAAAACTCAGACGGTTGGGCAACAAAAGGCAACACCACAGAAACTTTCAACAGTCCATCCACGAAAGCAAAAACACAATCATCACTACCAATCACGACTGACAACAGATTTTGTTATATTATGACAATGATTTTCCTTGCCTTCCCAATCCTCAGAACCCCCTCCCGTCATCGACATGTCCACCCAAAAACCGACGCAAACAGGCTAGCAAGCGCAAAGAAACAAAGACACGTAGAGTTGCGCAACCTGGCCCACAAATAAACAAGGACATTGCCACTGAGCCCACCAACAATGTACTACTTTTAGCATATAGCCATGGGCGACTACTCTCCTCCCTCCTCAGTGGATAACTCCCATTCAATTTCTCTATCGTGTTGTTTAGGTGAAATGCTTCAAGTTGTTGTGTCCCCTTCTGCGTATCATCATCCTTGGAGATTTATGTAATTTCCAAAGGCAGGGTAAGTCAAAGCGGTGGACACAACAGGAGGAAATTCTGGCTTTGTCTATCTTTAAACGTAGTCGAAGGTGAAGTATGCAGCTCACTGTTTGAGCCGGAAGTTGATCATATCAGAACTGTTTCACTTTCGAGCAGCAAGGGGGGGGGGATAATTTGTTGGAGGGGGTTCTGGAAACAGTCGAAGTCATTAAGGACTTTAATACGCTGTTGATTATTCAAATGGCTCAGTCAAGGATGACTATAAAAAGAACGTCAAGAACAATATAGATCCATACATGAGGTGCGAAAAGGATCAGGGCACCTAGCTGTGTGGACAAAAATGCGAGAGAAGTTCAGGAAAATGAAGTATTGGTCCTGGGCTATTCGCAAAAAGAATGGGGTCGCGGAGTCAGCTTGTGGCGAAGCGCCCTCCGAGCCAAGGTTGCTACGTGCAAACACTTCTTGCTCTTCAGGTGTTGTTGAATGATGTTAAGGACACCATCAAATGTTTAAGCTTAAGGCGGATCAACTAAGACACAGTGGGGAATTTGTTTGCTATCAGACAGCATGATCAATTTGTAGTCACCTTTCAGCTTTGAAAACAGCATTCATCAATAGGGCCCGGATTTTAATAACAAGTCATATTTTTTCTGAACCTTCTGGTGAATTTTAAAACAATTTATGCAGGAATCCAGTTATTGTCGATTAGAAAAACGTATATTTATTGTGCATAGTCATATTTACACCTTTTTTAATAAAAGGTCATATTTTGTTAAATTTAAAAACTGTGATGAACTTGTCTTTCCTCAAGATTCAGCCCAGAAGCCAGCTCATCCATCACTTGAAGTGCGAATCATTGTAAAATCTAGATGTAATGCTTAGTTTTTAAATTTAAGATTAAGTACTCCATGTAATTTATTCTTTAAGTACTTATAAATCAATATCTCGTGGTTAAAAGCCTACTCATGTGATTTTATGGCGATAGAAAAGTGTTAAAAATGCTATGTGATGGTACAGTTAGCTGTGAACAGCAATTGTTGGTGGATAATCAAAATTAATAATTAATGATAATTTTAGTGTATTAAAAAACAGGTTTGTGCTCATTCTAAACCATTGTAGTATTTCTATAACAAAATCACAAATTTAGATCACGAGTTAGTTCTGTTTGTAGTTTTGCGAAAAGATTAAGCCATTTTTAGGCAAAATAAATTTTTTCCATGTACATGCTAAGTTTCCACTGGCGCCCGCTAGAATGCACTGAGCAATAGGTGCACTGGCTGTGAACGTCTGTGTATAGGCAACCTGTCAGGTGCACGTGTTTGGCATTTTGCCTAGTAACAAGGCGCTATAGGTTACTCTTTGCACGGCCAACGAGAGACAGGCCAGGGCGCATGAGAATCACGTGATTGAAGTAGTCCCAGTGTACCTCGCGATCGTGCTATAGCTGCCGCCTGGCGTAGTGTATACATTCGTCTTCCTAGTTTTTGTAGTATAGATAGTTTCCGTGATATTTTGATGATAGAGTTACATTTTTTCTTCTGTGAGTATTTACATTATAAATGGAAAACATAACGTTAATATTAGTAGTAAATGATTGTATTTAATTGTTTATTACTGTTATATGAGGTGTTATACTATTAAGATTTAGAACACGTGGCTTACTTTTATTTCTTTTCGATTAGTTCGTCATTGGTTCCAAATTGGTGCACGTCCCAACATTGAAAAAGCACGAACGATATTGTTGGCAAGTTATGTTTCTCTGGAATGTGTGATATTTTGTATTTTGCACTTGTTAAATTCGATTATTTTCGTAGGAAAGTGTTTTTCTCCTCACAATTGTTCAAAGTGAACTATAAAAACATTGTTGGAGAATTAGTGGGGTTGTGTTCATTTTCTTGCTATTGTACGTGTTCTGTCTGGTAAGAGATAGTGTTTTACTATTAAGGTAAGTGTTAACATAATTTAATGCTATGTAGGCATAACGCCGTATACTTGTTTAGGTTAGAACAGTGGCTGATTATATTTTGTTTTCTTCCAGATACAGTTTTCTAATAATTTGGGAATAGCTACTGGACTGTACATTGTTGGCACAGTAAGAAAATAATTACTGTATGTGACTTCATAAGTAAGTATACGTAATTCATTGATATTAAGTATATTATGACTCATTTGTAGCTCTATTTTTACTATTGTTTTCTTTCAGATACATTGCAAGAAAACACACAGATGCAGTGTATATGGATGTCGTTCCAACTACGATGGGGAAGAAAAAGCCACGTTTTCTCTTCCATCAAATGAAGTGTTAGGATCAAAATGGCTCAAAAAAAATCCTACCGATTTTTCAAAGTTGAAGCAGCCAATCGTGTGTGCAAACACTTTGCTGAATCTGATATAATGATGTTGTGAGGATTAACAGTGAACTTAAAAGTGTTTCCTCGTGAGCGCCTCGAGAACTTGAAATACTGTACTTTGAATTTTTCAAATACACCACAGTACTTATCACAAACCCCATCTTGTATAAAACGACTTGCTGATGTGGAGGAATCTCATGTGGAGCTAATATAAGTGAAAGTATAGAAATGCATAAAGAGTATATGGAAAGATAAACTGTCCACTTTAGACATTGTTTTGTATGTAGCCAATTGTGGTTTATCTAGGAGAAACTGGTCGTGTGTAAAGTTGGAGGAGGAACTCTTTCCGAGTATGTTCACAGTGGAAAATGATTCACCAGTAATTTTTGCTTCAATTATTGTTAGTGAGTCTTTGCACTTTGAGGTAAAAGTTAAAAATGTCAAGGAGTCAGAGAAAGATATCTCAATTAAGAGTCCTTATCTAAATTCTCGTAAAGCTATAGAATTTAATGGCTAAATTGAGTCAAAGGGTTTTACCACAGACAACTTGTAAGTTTGAATTTATATAAGTATTTTAAAATCGATGCCGTTGTATGAGGAATTACGTAGCTTCAGGTTTCTTGTGGAACAGCTTATTATATCTCAGAGGCCAAAGAATTCAAGAAAGTATTGTAATCAAACCATGGTTTTAGCATCATGTTTGTACGTGCATTCTCCATCAGCCTACAATGCTTTGTTGAAATGTGGGTCAATGTTTCTGCCCCATCAACGCAATTTGCAAAAATTAATTTCTCATTACAATTTGCCAAATTCAACTCTGGACAGTGCTAGTTATTTGAAGGGTAAGTTGCAGAATCTAACAGACTGAAAAAGTTGTGTGCTTGGAAATGGATGAGATTTATATTCAGCCGCAGCTCACTTTTTTAGGGGGCAAGATATACGGATCAAGTCACTCTGATTGTGAACAGTCAGCAAAATCTGCATTTGTATTTATGGTGTCATCAGTAATGACGCAGTATAGGGATGTAGTTTGCATTATTCCTATTCATAAGTTATCGGGTGAACTTCTTAAGACTATGACACTTTCTGTGCTGAAGAAAGTTGAAGAAGTAGGGTTTATTGTCTTAGCATGTGTCAGATAATCATTCCATGAACCGGAAAGCCTTCAAACTTCTTTGTCCTCATAATCTGTTAACGTCAAAAATAGTACATCCTTTCGACTCTTCAAAGTTCTTTTCTTTGCCTTTGATACAGTGTATCAGTATTGGGTGTTGGAAAAGACTGCTGACAGGGCAATTAAGTTTCCGGGTGGGCCTTGAAAAGAGTATCTCATGTGCCAAGTACAAGCATTTGGAAAGCATGTTTAACATGGAGAAAAATTCCCTAGTTAAATATGGGCACACACTCTTTTTTTTTAATTTATTGCGTCTACATCTTGACGCAACGCGTCTCCAAGCCCCTTAAGGGGCGTTGAGTGCTTTACACTTGGGAGTAATCCTCCATTAATGTGCTTTTACTTTTTAATAATTGTCAAGTCTCGTCACGTCGCAGTCAGTCAGTGCCTTTTATCCCTTCGGCCAGGGGCCGTTAGATCCCGGGGTTCCTGGCCGGTCACCCAACCACGAACCAGCGAGTCTCGAATGCACTTAACCTTCGTGACTTCACGGAGGCATTCGGCTAGTAAACGCATTCGGCTAGCGCCGCCGGTTTTAAAAGCTCTATACCCCACTTCTATTCAGAAGCAAAATGTAAACCTGGCGTTGAAACTTTTTCATGAAAATAATGTCACGGCCTTGAATCACATTTCTAAAGATCATCCACAGGTGTTTGAAGATGTCCTTTCAACAGCTGGTTTCATTGATATAATTGTAAAGTGGTGGAAAATTTGCAATGTGAAAGGTGCCCTGGAAGGAAAGGGATTTAATGATCCATATAGAGAGGCCATCACAGAAAACACTGATTTTTCTGTTAATTTTTTGAGGGATTCTTTGTCATGGGTGAGGATTTGGAAGGCTTCAGTTCCTACCCATGACTCTCCGTCATCAGAAACATTACTCTCTCTAATCATAACAACAGACGTTTCTTTCACAACAATCCCGTACTTGTTTGAAAGGTATGGTTTCAAGTACATATTAAGCAGATTTCAAAATGACAATTTGGAAAGCCGGTTTTAGCTCTATCTGACAACAGTGGAGCAAATTATTATTATTTAAGCTATGTGTAGTTATTAGAAAATGAAAGAAAATTGAGATTCAGAAATGATGTAATTTTCTGTGCTCAAAATGGTGATGTGCATTTAAACACACTTATGCCCGTCAAGGATAACTCTTATGAGGATATTGATATAGACCCATTTTCTGCGATACTGGAAACGAGTTTTGAATTAGAGTTGGTTCCAGATGAAATTTTGCCAATTTTGACTTACATTGCTGGCTTCGCAGTTCTCAAAACCTTGAGGAGAGGGAAGTGTACTGTATATTCTTCATGGGTACTTCTAAATAAGGAAGGGGATGTTGAACTTGATACGTCCTACAATTTTCTTAAGGACTGTGACAGAGGGAAACTTCCATTACCTACAGAAGTAGCTATTTATGCCACTTCAGTCACTTGGTATGTAATGAGTCAACTTACCAAAAATTATCTTGGAGAATTTTGTGCTTGTAAAAGTCAATTATCAGTTCTATCGAAGTTGCTAGCATTTCTTGGACAGAGATAGTTTCACTAGTGAAAGTGTGATTTCAAATTCACACTTTCTCCAGAAACTTCGCTCAGTGAGTGAAACAATAAGTAAAATATTAATTAATAATTTTGTTAAAAAATGCCAATGATCGCCAAGATGAATAAAAATGAATGGCAAGGAAAGTGAAGAAATTGAAAACTTGACTTCAGTAAGTTGTAAATTATCAGTTGTTCATTGTAAATTCAGTCATAAACAGTTATGATTTGTATACGTGTGTGTTAATTGTATTGCTGAATTATATGTCGTTTGAATGAAGGGAGTGTCATGCATTTCATGTATTGAACTATTTTAAGACCTGCATACCTTTCTTATTGTTTTTTTGGAGTTTTACAATTTACTATATTATTTCAGAAGTTTATAATTGCGGTATATGATCATGTTCCACAGTGTTAATAAAATTCCACAGCAATAAAGTTTTAGTTGTATTCACAATAATGGCACATAAATTATCATAAAATTGTTTGCTATTTATGCCATTGTACCAAAATATTGTAATAAAATATTTTATTGTAATTATAATAAAATATTGTAATTGTTTGGAACCATGAAACAAATAAAAGTCTATTTTTGGTTGGAAATGTTTTTAATTATTTTGAGTGAAAGTATTTTATTTCCAGATAGCAAAAAGTAGAGAGTTATTTCCCAAAACAGAAAATAATTTCCCTCAAAAAATTATATTCCCTGTCAAATCATGTTAAATACTTTAATGATATTTTGTCTATCCAGTTTAATTATTGGGAAGCTTAACATTAAACGAGTGCATAGTACTGGTTTGTGTGATAATGATAGTTGTTTGTGTGATAGTGATCTAATGAATTGTTCCATGATTTTTAGGTCATTAAAATCCAGGCCCTATTTATCAATAATCTTGTCAGTTCTAGAATCCGTAATTCTAATTGGGAGAGCAGAGAATTCAAGAGCAGAATTCCGTGTGATCTGACAATTTCTAAGCAGAAAACATGAATTCAGTACACGTGTCGAAACCAACATCTATAAAATAAAAGCAATGTGAGAAATACATGTTTCAGAACCCGGGGGATACAAATATCTTAATATAATAAGGCTATATTTGTGTTTTTAAAAAAAGCTCTCACAGGAGCGATTAAAATGAAAGTACAAAATATAATGCACGATTATCAAAATCCTCATCGAGTAATGTGCGTCCGTCCGTCAGTCTCTGTCGGCCAGACCTCAGTCTACCAATAAAGTCAAGTTATTCGACTTGTCTCAGTCTGCTATAAAAATGTATTTTCTGTTGTTTTGAACTATTAAAAGGTTTTGAGGACTTACGACTCCTAACGAT
This sequence comes from Teleogryllus oceanicus, assembly GCA_964035755.1. Lineage (NCBI taxonomy): Eukaryota > Metazoa > Arthropoda > Insecta > Orthoptera > Gryllidae > Teleogryllus > Teleogryllus oceanicus. The sequence continues at coordinate 126,978,002 of CAXIVR010000003.1, read as the reverse complement.
TTTTCCCTTTCTAAATCGATTGACACAATTTTAGCCAGTTTGATCTACGATAATATTGAAGAATTTTCAAATAAAACAAGTGTTTTGATGTATCAATGCACCTGTGAGTACATTGGTAGAATTCTGTGAAATACTGCACAATTTTCGAGTATTTTCGTGAATCGTTACGACTTAATTCATCCGATGATAATTGAACCTAATTTTGTAATGAAAGAAACAATTCTATTAATCGACATTTTTCATGTAATTATCTATGCCCAAAAATGGACTGTTCGAGAAACTATGTTAAAAAGATATTTTTATTATGTATCTTGCAAAGCACAAATAAAACATTTTAATATAAAAATACCCGCCTGAGGCGACACGCTGCTGGTAGAAATTATTCAACTAAACTGGGCATTTCTCTTGCAAAAAATTGAATGTTTTGAAACGAGATGTGAGTAGGGGAAAACAGGAGAGGACCTTTGATAATTAGATGAAGTTCTATGCATAATATAAATAAACGTGAGTGCTTTAATTGACGTAGTGCACAAAATCAATACTTAGTGGCTGCAAATCCTTCTAGCAGGCGAAATGTACTGTTAATTTGTAGATAAACTGCATAACAAACATTTTGTAAACACACATTTACTTTAAAAAATACTGAATATTATTTATGTATAGAAACCAGAACATTATAACAATTACCACCACTAATTTCAATAACACTATCATTTTTTTACACATATAATTAAAGATAACACAAAATTCAATAATACATTACAGAATGAACTTAATAATACATTACACTAATTTCAAAAGGGCGCAGATATTGAAAGAAAACTGTACATCCCCGACACATGGGGAGGTGATTGTGGTGTCACTAGGTACCCAGAATCTGGGAAAAAACGAACACAAAGTATCGTTTTATTTGACGGTGATATACGAAGCACATAGGTGATAAACGAGCATATATTTGAGGTGATTTTCGTTATTTGTCTTACTGTGCGTAGCGACTCAATTCTCATAGTCTTCATTGTTTACGACAGAGCAGACGTCATAGGGGCAGCAAGAATTGCAGGAAGAGACCGCATTACATTAAGTATTCGCTATTCACGTGTTGGGGTTTTGGAGAGACACTTTTAAATTAAAATGTTTTATATTTACCAATATCTGTACATGTATGTTGCACTGAACACACCCGGAAATTCTGTTATCCACCTTAACTTTTTCTTAACTGTTAAGACGTAATCTACTTTTTCACAGAATTATAAAAAAAAAAAATAGAGTGTAAAGGAAAAACATATGCAAAATGGTTGTTTAGCATTACATTGACATACACTCAATAATCTTGCATTAAAATAATTCAATCATCGAACTCGAAAGCCTCTTCTTCCCCTTTTGCTAACTATAACTTGCTTAAAAGCAATTGATGAACATTCACAGATCAGTTACAACCCGCAACCCCAAAACCCCCCAGACCAACTACATTCCAATTACACCACATATTTGGTCTTGAAAATGGCGTATTGACAACTGACGGCAGATTAGATTACATTAAATTAATTTTAATATATTATTAAAAGTTATTGTTTTACTATAAAATATGTTAATAAGAGCAATGAGAACACATCTAGGACCAACTTCCTTTTATTTAAAGCAAAAATTACAAAACTTGATTGAGTAGAAAGCTCAGTTTTCTTTCTCAACGACAACCCTTAAGTGTTTAAAATATAGATGTTGTTAAAGGCAACGACTCATATTTGTACTGAAACAAATTACCAATGGGAAAAATATAATCTGAGCTTTGCTCAGTACCTCAATTGTCCTTGGATGGTATGTGCAGAGATTTAACTTGGATTTCTCCTACAATGGAGAGTCTAGACATACTGTACATCTCGACTTTATAACAGATCGCACATCTTGCCAGGAATAGCAAATCAATTTTACCGGGAATAACGTCTTTTTCTTACATTTTAAATCTACAACAGTGATATACGGTGGTGTTTCCGGGAGCGACAACTAAGATAATTAGTCCCGTAACTGTAGTGCTTTTTATCATTTTTTATCACGGGAGGTGGAGGTTTCTTCCCCGATGGACGGGGAACCACCCCCGACGTAGCGTCCCCTTTGCAGGGATTTCTTAATCAGGTTCTCCCACCACCGAAGCTCCGCCCCAACTGGGCCAAGCTCTAACCTCACGACTGGGTTCCCGGTATGAGTGGTGGTGTAGTGTACGTACGTGAGTGTGTAAGTAAGGGGTGCAAATATGAGGAAGGAAAGATCGCGCGCGGCTCCTGGCCCGTTTATTAGGGTACTGCTCCGGCGTTCGGTTGGTGTGATCGGAGAAACCATGGAAAACTACAGATTAGGAGCTCGATGCTGAATTCTCCTCGAGACATCGGCTGAATTCGACGTAGCATTTAGATAATGCCCGAAAACCCCTGCCGACTGAACCTCAGGACCTCACAATCAGAAGCACTGCAGTACATCAACAAGCTCCAAAGACACCTGGCCGATACAAGCTACACCCGGTGACAACAGAAGACCACACAAACCACCCTGTTGTGTCGTTTCACTGATTTAGAACAAAATAAATATTAAAATAATTAAAAATATAATAAAAAAAGATAGTTTCTAAAATGGTCCTTTCAATAAAAACACTATTAATGAAGGAATTACTTAAGTAGAAATGCATTTTATTTATTATGAATTACATGAATACTTATTTCAGGGTGCTCGGTTCTTGTTTTTTCACTCGTTGGCGGTTGGGCGCCTGACAGGGTCACCATCTCGACTCTGGGGCGGGGCCATGTCGCCACTGATTGATTGATGACTTGGTGCACTCGCAATAAGAGTGAAAAAACCGAAAGGACCTAAGTGCTTTGATGCATGTTTAATAAACACACACGCAACCTCAAGTTTCTCTGACTGAAATACACTACTTTTGTTACTAGGATAAATCAGCTTTAAATCCTGTTAACGTGGTTCGAAGTGAGAAATTGACTAACAGTAAATAATAACAGAGAGTGTCAACATATCCATGAATTGATTAATTTTTTCCCGAAGTATTATAGTGAAATTTAACCTTTTTTGTATTTGGAATTTTTTAAATGCTATTTCCTATAGCCGTTAGCCATTGATCTCGATTCTTGGCGAGTTTGAATATTACCATCATCTTCCTTAAAATACCAAGTTTTTATATTGTTGTTTTTAATGATCGATGCTTGGAATATCAGAAAGGGAGAAACGTTCAATTCTGACCAATCAATGGGGAAAATCTAATTTCGATCGTTAATATGAAGTTTGTTCTTTGTCCTTCGGTCCAGCCCATGGATTACTGGAATTGCGCCTATATCCCTCACTGCTACCCCTCCCAGTCCCTTAACCCCAAACAGTCTCAGCGCCAGGTAGGCCACCTTCCCCAAAGGTGACAGTTGCATGGGTTACTAAAGAAAATACTGTCCGTTTAATTTCAAATCACATGCCAGGGAGTATAATTTTAACTCAAATTAATATCAAAAGATTATCAAATGTTTCATATTGTGCTCCTTCTTATGATCTACCATTGCTAGTTAGAAAAATATATAGTTATTTTTAAAAAAATAAAAAAATAATTTAATTTCTCGAAAACTAAAAATATTTCAAACAATATACGAGTATCTTCGGCGTATTACTTGCCACCATGATTCTACATTGTTGACCAAAAACTGCATTTCTTTATCGTGAATGAAAGTGAGTGAGTTACGAGGGTGGCCCGTAGTTGGTGGGACAGCCGGTATAGTAGTTATTAAAGAAACAGTTTGATATGAACGTCGAAATGAAATGAGAGTCGCTTTTGCGCCACGAAGCGTAGGCAGAGGGATGCAAAAGCGATACGAGTTTCACGATGTCATCAGACGTGTATAATTCAATTTTTTATCTACGACGACCTGGGAATGATTTTTTATTTAATTTTATAATGCACTATTATTCAGCAGGTAGAAGAAGCTGAATGTTTTCGTCGACAACAACCGCAATAACAACAATTTAGGTAATAATGTTTCAGAAAAGTATAAAACAATAATAGTTCTGGAAAATAATAATAGTTTTGAGTTTTCCTGTTTGGTTGTAATAACATTTTTCTAGTTGTTGACTTTTGTGAGGGAAAATGTTTGTTTCATTACCTTTCATTTTCCTAACGGTCAAACATAAAAATTTTTACTTTATGAACAAACCCCAAATTTTTTCTGTAATGTTGTGTTTTGCAGATTCAGTAAATAATTCATTAAGTAACTGATATTTTTAATATGACGTATGTTAAATTAATATTCATATTTAAATATTACTTTCCCCATGGATACAGATCAGCAAGCAGGGAAAACAGGAGAACGGGATGTGCCATTTACTTGGCAAACGGAAAGAGAAATCAATACCTGGTTCAAATAACCAGTACTTAACAAACTATGCAAACCCGCCGGGAAATGCAAAACAGGAACTCGCATGTCTCCCAACACAAGCACACAATTCTCCCAGTCCCTTGCGCGCCAGTCGCAATCGCGTGTTGGCGAGCGGGCGCTCGCGTGGCTCAGGGCCCCGCGAGCGAAGTCTTTAAAATACTTGGCCAAACATTTGGGCGGCCCCTCACCGCGCCTCGCCGCGCCGGGCGAAGTTGGAGGAGCTGCGAGTGGCGGCGGAGCCACGAGTGTCGCTCGCCACCACGTGACGAGATGTGTCGCCCCCGCCGTCACAGGCTTTGTCTTTGTTGTATTGTTCGCGTGACGGAGAGGGCGAGGAGGAGGTCGGGAAAAAGCAAAGGTCTTTGTGGAAATCCCGGGAAACAACCTCTTTGACCCTCTGTGCCCGAGATGGTTTTAAGTTATTTGAAGGTAATACTCACCTACTTGGCGAGATCGTTTCGAGGCGGAGTCGTGCCCAGAGGCGAGGGGTGGGAGTTTTTTCATCCGCAGATGACGGAGACTGGGAGGAGGCGGATGTGGAGAACTCTTCGATGCTGAAAAAGATGTTGATTTATTTTTGAGAATAAATTGCAATATACACACAATTAAAGGGCTGCAAACAGATTAAAAATAGTTTTAAACAGTTGTTATTAATTATATTTTTCATAAAGATACAATACTTGCGAGTTTATTTTAAAATGTTAACAAACTTAATATAAAAATTATATTAAAGTCTGAGTTTAAAACAATCATTTTGAGAAAAGGTACACTACAAGTAGAAAACATTGTATTATGACTACATTGTAATTAGGACATGGAAATAAGAGATGCAACTGTAAGATGGACAATTTCATGTTTGTAATTAAGTCAGTACCAATAGGCTAGTGCTTATAAAACATTTTGTTGAGGGCGCTCAGAATATTGACAACCTCAACACTGCAAGTTCTTGGCAGAAGTTATAGTGTGTTGTAAGAGCTACTGTTCTTCTAATTCATGAGACTGATTCAATAAAATTACCAGCACATGCTGGATCGGGACTACAAAATTCACAACTTGACGTCTTCAACTGTTATTAAGAAACGAAATTTGTATAAGAGTAATGATGTGTGTTATCAACTTGAGGAGAAACTCGCAATAAAATAGAGAATATACGTTTAGATAAAAATTTTATAGAAATTTTAAAGGGAGAATTACAATAGGATATTGGAATTCTGATTCGGTGTTCTTCCCGTTCTCCTGCGAAGAAATAAAAGAGGACATTTTCGTCAACATAGTATTTTATTCAGATAAAGGCTCTCCAGGTTTGGCGCCATCATCAGTCTTGTTACTTTCGGCAAAAGTCGGTGACTGGCCCAAGTCTACCGACTTTTGCCGAAAAGAAGACTAACGATGAAAAACAAATCCGTCGAAAGCCGATATCCGAATGATGAATACTTTTGACGTAGATGACATCTTTTTATTTACAACAGAACAGTGTGAAAATCAGAAAAGTAAATACTGAATGAGTTGTCCAAAAACTTCAATTTTCTTATAGATGCAACTCGCTTTACTTTATTTACTCGGAAAGGCATGTATCAACTTAGAGAGCGGCTTTGCAATGGAATCGCGGAGAGCGCTCGAATTTAAAATTCCGCCGTGGACCGAATCGGCGGCGAGCCCGAAGCCTGGACCCCAAGCACGCCCGCACCTCGGTGGCAGCTTCGCGGCGGTGGTGGTGGCGGCGGCGGCGGCGGCGGGGGTGGCGGCGGCTGGGGCGGCGGGGGAGGCGGCGGCGGCGGGGCGGCGGCGGGGCGGCGGCGGCGGCGGCGGCGGGAAGGGCGGCGGCGGCGAGTGCGACGGGGCGGGCGGGTCGCTGCAAATGTGCAAGTCTCCGCGCAAAGGACACCCGCGAGACAGTGTTCGGCGACGCCCCATTTTTTATTCCGCCAGCACTAATTCCTCCTCAGTTGCTGCGCCCGTCGACCCCAGCGCCTCTCGGGGGCACCGCAACAGGGGCAAAACGCGCACTGAAGGAACTAATGGAGCACAACTGCAAATACTTTTTCGCAATAGTCTAAATTTGCAGATTTCGAAAATTAGATAAATAAAAAAGAGATCTACACCCATAAACGTCTTTACGCTATTCGAGGACAAAGTTTAATAAAAAATTAGGCCATTTTTGAGAAAATTTTGAAAATGTCGAGACTTTTATAAATATTCCGAAAATCGAAATATCGGTTTCAAACTAGGAGGGCTTAGAGTTCATTTAAATTCATCGGGGAACATCAATTTTGAAAAAGAATCGGCTGAACGATTTAGGCGCTTGCTTTGACCACAGACGGACGGGCAGATGGACGAACAGATGGAAGGACAGATGGATTGTCGAATGGATTTGTCAAATGGATTGTCAGATGGATTGTCAGATGGGTTTCGATGGATTGTCGATGGATTGTCAGATGAATTGTCAGATGGATTGTCAGATGGATTATCAGACGGATTATCAGGATGGACGGACAGATGTTTTGCTGAATCGATTTTTCGGTATCAGAGCCCACATGGATTCTGTTGCACAATTTTCTATATGCTACATTAAATAGCATACACTTCCCATTAAAGCCGTGGTAACTTTAAAATATTCTGGCATTGTCGATCCTTGGTTCCCACGGGGAAAAAGAAGTTCATTTTCTGCATTTACTGTCAGCAGCTAAATTGTTTCCCTCATTACAAATTGTGTGAAATTTAATAGAGCATCTAAGAGCAATTAACGGATAATAAATCTCCGGAGACATGATCCCTAATGTCTTGAGGCACTCTCTGCTGATCTGGGATAGCCCCAGAGGTTCCAACCACCAGGCAGGATTCTGGGGTTGGGCACCATGAAGTTGGGCTGCCAGGGAATGACTGGGTTTGGGACTTCACCACTTTTTCCTCCCCTGCTTTTAGAAGGTTAGACCCATCCTCGTGGCGGACAGTCACATCGACCACATGGGCTCCCTCCTGGCTTTTTATTACCAGGTCAGGTTTGAGTCTAACCCCTTCGACAACGGAGAAAGTGGCTTCCGTGGACACCACAGTGTCTGATTTCCAGAGCATTTTCCCCTCTATAAGTTCTTTATCTAGTCATGACGCTTTATTCTAGCAGGTTTCGTAAAAATGCAAAGGAGGAAGTAGAGGAAGTAACATACTATGTACTATAACCCAACGAGCTCATTTCAGCCCATTCTATCCCACTGTGCGCCCGGGAGGCGAGTACCGCTGTCCAGAAGGGGAGGCCTGAGAGTCGGATAGGACGGGTCGGAGCGGGACAGGAAAGGGCATAGCGCATCGGGAAAGCTGGCGAATGGACGATACGGAGAACGATGGGGGCCCCGGGGGGTCCAAGCTTCTCCCAGGCGGCTACCTCGTCATCGGCACATTTCTTCTTATAAGATCTTAAATCTTGTTCGGTATAGGGCCAGTTGAGTCTCAATGCTTTGGCGGTTTTAAATGTCCGTTGGTAGAAACTCGGACAGGAGCACAGCCATCTGTAAATGGGATCTGCAGATTTTTCTAGTCGTAACCCTAGGTTCAGCGCTACCCTAGGAACGTGTTGGGCAAGCCGCAGCAATCCCAGTCCTCCATCTCTCTTGGCCAAATAAAATAAGCCATCTGCAGTACTCATATGCAGGTGTAGGAACTGTTGACTATCATCTGGTTGACGATCCGCTTCCCTCGCGTAAACAAAACTAATTGGTAAGTGTGTGGCTATGTGGTGTGAAGTATGCCAATTTCTGAGTGGGCTTTAAATGCGCCTTCTGTAGCGTCGTCACTGCTTCCATCAAATTCGATATCGATGCTTTACATGGGAAACCGTTCCATATAGTTCACTCCCAAGTATGTTAGGGTATGGTCATCACTGACCTGGTTAGTTCTCTCCCCCAACCTTTCCAGAACAATGTCTTCAATGAACCAGGATCGTTCAAAGGTTGTAATTTGGAATGATGAACATTTCGAAACGGACAAAGTCATTCCGAGGACCCCAAGAGTATTCCACCACAATATCAACCAATTCAGGCTCGTGGGAATGCTGCTAAAAGCACCAGATCATCAGCAAATGCTAATACGGATACACTCCTGCCAATAGCGGATATCCTGACATGTTATCTAATTTCTCAAGCAGGCACTCCATAATGAGGTTAAAAGGAGTGGGGACAAAGGGTCCCCTGTTTCTCCTCTACAGATTGGCACCTCAATGCCTTTCGAGTGCTGAATGACTGTGGAAACATCAGGTGTAAAATTACCAAATTGAGTAAAGGCGTTGAGGATCCCTTTCCTGGATAGAGCCCACCGAATCGCCGCGTGAGGAACGATGTCAAATGCTTTAGATATCTAGCACAGCGCCGACGCACCCTCTACTTTTTTCATGTCACTGACTGCTTCGTGAAGAATTTGAACGTTGGCGAAACACTCAGGTACAGGAATAAACCCTTTTTGGCGTGGATTGAACCACGGATCGAATGCGTTTGTCCATAATGCCCCAAAAGATTCTGCACAGCAGGGAACTAATTGTGATGGGGCGATAGTTAGTGACAAACTTTCTATCCTGATCCTCTTTTGGTATAAGGATGGTGCGATTAGCTTTGTACCCAGAAGGCACAAAACCGGTGTACAATGTGGTCGTGTGTCGGACAGTGCAACTTTTTGCTCCTGAGATATGTGCTAACTTTTATCTTATCTGGTCCTGGAGCTGTGGCATTTTTTATCCCAGCCAGACGACTTTTAATTTCGGCAACTTGCACCACGTAAAGAATTGTGTCTGGGTCAATTTCAGGTGTCGAAAATGTATCATCACTTAATTTGGAATGCAGAATAGAAGGTGTAATACCTCAACTAAATTTCTACAGGTCATTAATCTCATCTCTGTTAAGGGGCTGTTGATCCATACTAGCACAGACAATGTCAGTTCTAATGCAATAGCGCTTTGTCATTCTTGAAAAGGGTTTGCGCCCTAGCATAAAAGTAGCGTGTTTGCCACCATGTTTCTGAGGCCTTTTAGGATACGTGGTGCTGGGGGGTACAGAGGAGCCGCCTTAAAAATCTCTACCCGCTACAAAATTGTTCTGGGATTGAATATATCTTTTGAGTTCGTTTCCCACCTCAACGAATTTTGTTCTGATGGTTAGAGATACCCCATGTTGTTCCTATCAAGTTGAAATCTTTTCCTTCCAGTTAGGTGTGGCATCTGGTGTGGCCTGGTAAGACTAGTTTCAGTAGTTGCGTCTCCGGGCGTCCTGCGCCAGGGACTCAATAAGTTGGCACCATCCTAACCGACCAGCGAATGTCAGAACGGGCCGTGTCAATAACACACAAAACAGGGTAGCGAGGACAGGCACGTCAAGCTCCTGATTCATCTCTGAAAGGCTGCTTGGCCTCCTCGTTAGGGAATCTACTTCCCCTATCTGCTTCTGGGGAGGTAATGTCTACCTTTGCAAGTTCCTCCGAGTCACTGTCTGTGGGCCGACTTTTTGGAAGGGAATCAACACGAGGCTGTTTGCTTATCTCTATCTATATAGACGTTTCGGCCCCCTTTGGAAGAGTGTCAGAATAGGGGATCTGGTAACTCTTCTTGTCTTGAGTTGGGCCTTCGATACAGGAGAAGAAGAAATCAGCATAGGAATTTGGCTCATTGGAGTTTTCGGAGGGCTAATAACCCTGGGAGGCGATGCGAAAACAGCAGCACTAGTAGAAGGTCTAACTGAATCATCGGACCTCCGACCATCAGATGGGGACAATGATGATTCTGCAATCACAGTAGCTACATCTCCAATGGCTGCTAAATATCTTCGATATGAAGTCTCTCTTCTTTTCCCACCCGCACACATCAGATCTTGCAGCAGAGCATGGAATTCTCGTTCGACGCCTCTGGTTGCTCTTTTTCCAATGCAGCCTATTAGAGGATGTATTTTGGGATGTAATAAAGGACTATTAGGGAAGTAATTTACTACACGTATGAACAAGATTTATCCACATTTTCGTTAGGGCCCGACAAGAGTTTTCCTGTCGAAAAATTCACCGTTTTTTCCTGTCAGCATTACAATACTTTCTCTAGACTGCGCAAACAGTAGCGCGGAAGTAAAAATTCGGACCTGTTTTGAGAAAAATTGTTTAAAAAAATAAAAACTGCCTATATACTGCTAAATTGCACAAGACCTTATTTTAAGATCTACCTTTATAGAACCGATTTCGTTAAAGAAAAAAATTATCTTCAATAAGATAGTTGTAGGAAGACACCGAAAAAAAACGACCAGGAATCTCCCGACTGATTTCCCGGCCTGTGTAGCAGTGTGGTGCCATAGAGTAGAGAATTACTCCCTCTTTAGTCTATGGGTACTGCTCCTTAGAAAGCAGAGACATCAAATGACTCCCTCAGCCATCTAAGCTGGTGGAACAAAGAAACAGCACACTTAATAAAGGAGAAGAAAAGGTCTTGCAATACTTGCAGACCATATAAAATACAAGAACTACAAGCTCAGAGCAGAAGAATAAAAAGATAAGGGAGAACTGGGAAAATGGCTGAAGTAGATATTTACGAGTACAAGGAAGTCGTTTAGACTGGCACTTCACGCCGCTCAGGCAAGGGGGAAATCCGCAATCGCGGGACGAGGGGTAAACTGCTGGCCAGCTAAAAAGACCAACTAACGGGACAACTTTTGAAAAATGTCACTGTCGGATAAGAACATACATTTATACTCGATTTTGGGTAATTTCGTTTCATGTTGGCAAAAGTTGTTGCCAATCGTCAAACAAACACCCTGTATATATTACCTTCAAGCGGTAGGGACATTTTTTTACAGTTTAAGTTTGCAATGAAACCATGACTACTTCCGTAGATTCCGCCAACATTCAAAGCCATCCAGTGAAGTTGTGTAAGTTTACGAGTGTTGCTAAAGATTTGCATTTCGCGTTTTGGTGCTCTTCGTTCTTTGCGTTTTATCGTTCAATTTATTTATTTAGTAGTACTAAGCGTTTTTGAGTTTTATTTCTTATTTTCCAATTGTTTTCTTTAGTAATAATAATAAAGTTAATTGAAATAGTTATAGTAGTTCATTATTTGTTGTTGTTAAGTGTCCCTTTAGTAATTCTTGTTTTAAATTAATTATATTATATTTATTATTAATATTTTTTCTATGAATTCATTTTATTTATAACTGGAAATAATGGATAGCCCAGCAACATCTGGGTCTATCTTAATATTGAACCTTTGAAATTATACGTATTCAGTTCTCTTCCAAAAGAATTGTCAATTTATTTTGAAGACTGTGGAAGGAAGCAGTGGGCGAAGGTCCATGTTACCCACTCTTGTTTAATACTCGGAGTGGCAAAATTATTACAGGTAAGATTGATTTTCTTTTTTTCTTTTCCATCTCTTATCTTTTCAAAACTTACAAGTGTTCTTAATTAAGAATTGGGATAGTATAGTTGTTAATTATCTTTAATTATTAATTACCATTACTCATGTATTAATATGTAAATTTAATTTTCTCTTTTTCAAGATGTGTGTTTAAGGTGGGTGTAAAGTCAGTTAGAAGTATTATCAAATATAAAAAACAAGCTCATTACACCCAAAAGATCCGTCCAATCACAGATATTGACAATTTCACTAAGGATGCAATTGCCAATAAAATTTATTATGGTTTGAGTTCCAAGTAATCAATTAGAATTTTTAATTAGTTTATTAATATAGAGTTTATTAATATAAACAATGATCTGTTTTTGTGTTGTTTTATGTATTATTTAACAAGTACCAAGTTATATTTTATGTAGGTTGTGAGTATTTCTATAAGAAACCTGTACACAGAGATGGTAGGAGATGAAATGTTAGAATTTTGAAGGCTCAGACCTCCCTAAAGTGAATAGTGAAGAACATGGGTTTTTACTTGGGAAGAGACAGGTAGCATGTGAGGAGAATGAAATTACTCATTTTAAAAGAGAGCGCTACGAACTACTATGAGAAATCCCGAACTCCAACACACAAAGACAGTAATTTTTGGATGAAACATGGATATACATGAATATTGTTCTTATCCTTATCTTCTGGAACATTGCAACAAGGTTTCTTATCTTTGAAACATTTTGTGACTGTAATTCATCCTCTATGAGGAACAACATTAGAATGACTATTTATATATATTATACATTTTACGAAGAATGGTCTATATATTGCATCGTTGTCATATTGTAACTATTTGAATAACAAATTTAATGTGATGTTAACCTGGTATAATTTCAGGTATGCATTAACCTTATGGATTCTGTTGCATGAAGTAGATGCATGATTGATGTAATAATAACTTTTCATTCCCAGCTTACAAAATGTATCGGGATCACTTCATAGCTAAATGAAATTCCTTCACATGTGGTTAGAATTGGATGCTATGTAGATTAATATGTTAGAGCATATTTGGCAAATTTTTCCTGTTGGTGCATATTCATATCATAATGAGAGCATATTTTTATGCTCCTATATTTATTTTGTTAAAAGAGAGACTTATCTCTAAACCATTCCTTGCTTTCATAGAATCTATTTATTTGGGAGCAGTCATTGATTAGAAAAAGCTTGTCACAATTTGGGTTTTTTCTTTTCTATAGACAATAAAATACTTGTGCAAATGTAGGATATTTCTTGATATATTTTTTATACCAAGCAGAAAAAATGAAACAAGACAAACAATGTACTTCATGAAGGTGCATAATTACTTAATTATTTCTCTGAAAGTAGAGCTGGATTTATATCATGTTTGCACAAAAATCCCTGCCTCCTCCACCACCACCTCACCACCACCTCATAAGGACATAAATCCTCTCTCCTAATTATTACAATTCAGTTTTCACACAGTATTTGTCTTGTATATCTAAATGTATCGTAAGTGGTCTTGTCAACATTGTTTCAGTTTTGTAGCTTGTTTGTAATCTTATTTGATTAAAACATTTGTGACATTATGCAATACTGGTTTTGGGCAAGTGTACCACATCTACTCTATAAATCCCACATGCATTTTGAATTTCTTTAACAAAAAACACTAATTTTAATGCTGAAAATAAGCATTGTGTTACCTTGATTTTTTCACAATTCCTTTAAGCACAACAAGAGTGTGTACTGGTGTAATAAGAATATTAATCTTGTATTGGTTGGCTGTCTATTAGGAGTCTTTGCATACATTTGTGAAAATGAAGTATAATATACTTGCAGTTTGAATTATTTACATGCAATGAGAGGGTTTACTATTAATAACTGCATATTTGGGGAGAAGATTATAGTAATATAGTCACAATAAAGTAGATTCAATATTATTGTGCAACTATATATTTAATGTGCCATTTATATTGATTGTGTACATCCTGTTTAAATAAATATCTTTAAAAAAATCAGAAAGTCATATTTCTTTCCATTTATCCCAATCTTATGAATCACACTCCACTGAAATGGTGAAAAAATGGGTAAAGAGGAAGACTGTCTCTAGCCAACAATGGATAAGTTATTGAAGACTTACTTATACTAATGGCGACTTTCATTTTTTTAAACTTACTTTTAAAGGCTAATGAATAATTGAACAGATAAATTAAATGATTACAACCACATTGTGATATTGACATAACTGGACTGTTAGGAACAATTCATTAGATCACTTAAAAACTACCATGTATATCACATTAATTAACTTCAATAATTGTGGTATTTATTTGCGTTCAATAAAATTCATTATCAGTTCAAAACGAGAAGGAACCGTTGTCACACATCTCAAAAGCATTATTAACATAGAAGTATGACCGCAGATAACTTTTGAGGTTGTATTTATCATTTGCACTTGACACTTTTTAACACTTCTTAAGCTCGCAATAGTTGATAATGATAATTCTTAATTAACTAGCGTTATTATAGAGTTAATATTCGTTTATAGGTAGACATCTTTTTAGTTCTACGAAAAAGCGAAACATGTATAATAATTGAACAGTGGGCCAGACCTCGAGCCGATTTGTGAATAACACAAAGAAAACAAAAGCGAGAGAGTTGATCAGAGTTATAGTTTCATAAGCTGGTTATTCCGACAGGAAATCTTTCAAGCTGCGATATTGCGAATCTAGTGCGGCCTAATACACGGCCTGGACTTTAGTTCGGGATTTTGGAAGGAATTTATTTATTTATCTTTTTTATTTATTTTATTTATTTATTTTACGTCAAAAAAACAGTTAAAAACTGCGTATGACGTGCTATTGGGAAAAGTGAATTGTGTGCACATTTTCAAAATTCTGTGATCCCTACACTAAGTCATATACTACTTAAATTTTGAATTTTTGAAAGGAAAAAAAAAACAACAAAAACTCCCATGTAATAAAATCTATTTCCAAGGATAAACAAGCAATAAATTTTGAATTTTGAAAGGGAGAAAAAACAAACAAAAAAACTCCCATGTAATAAAATCTATTTTCAAAGATAAATAAGCAATAAATTTTGGCTCTTATTACTTCCTGCCGCGACAACATGGAAACGATAGTTTGAATAATTGTATTTCCCACTGAATTCTAGAAGACGTGCACAGAAAATGAAGTTACATTTATGTTCAGAAGCAAAACAAGGGGCCATCTCAGCATTTGCTGAAATGGATCACGGAAACTGGACGAAAAACCTGATCGAGATAGGGATCATTATTGGAAGCTGTAATTACAATAGTTATTTGGGTTGTTTATACTCATTTATACAGTCCAAATAGTAAATAATGCATTATGTATCATTGTTAAAATTAATGTTCCTTTTCTTCATGATGCTCCAGTATAGTCTCTAATTGTATAGAAACAGTAATGCAGCAGAAGCTTGATTTCATAGGATTTAAACTTTTCCTGTGATTTAATAGTTTAATGTCATCTGGCAAAGTGTTGTAAACATGTACATGTATTGTATGTGAATTTTTGTAATGAGCTGTTGATACTGTCACCTGATCAATATAGTTTCTACATCGAGTGTTATAGTAATGAGCTGATCATTTCTGAAAATATGTTCCGCCCTTGAGCAAGTCATTTTTTTTACAAAACCACTGATTAAGTAAATAAAAAGACACGGTAATGGTAGAATTCTAGATTAATGAAGGGGCTTACCTGAATCACGTGGAGTGGGATTTGATTATTATTATTACAATTCGTTTTTGTAATCTAAAAGTCTAGGAGCTATAAGATGTATTTCCCCCAGAATATTATACTATATCTCAATGGGAATGAACATTACGCGAAGTATACAACAGCAGTATGAAGGCTGACTGAATTTGCCAAAATTCTGAGCAACGTAGCATAATGAACTTAGTGTGTTCAATTCAGTTAAATGGACGTTCCATTTAAGGTTTGACTGAATTGAGAGACCTAAAATTTTGTTGCCTTAACATCAGTCAATGGTACACTGTTCATTTTCAATGGAGCACAGAATTGTTTATTTGAAATGGAAAACTGCATTAAAACCGTTTTTCTCTTCGTTTACTATTAATTTGTTGATACAGGACAATTTGGAAACATCTGATATTGTACTATTTACGGTTTCTTTGTGCAAGGATATTCGTATCATCCGCAAAGAGAACCGTTCTTCCGTTTCGAATCGTCAGGAACATGTTTACGTAAAGTAGAAAACAGTGGGGCTAAAATCGATCATGAACTCCTAATGCAACGGGCAAAGAGTCGGAAAGGTGCGTACGTAATGTTCCATCATTTTGGTAAGGTATTTTAACTCCTCTGAGATCGTTGTTTAGAATCTGAACATAACAATCTAGAGCAATACCACGAATTCATATAGAGTAATTTGGAAAATGGAAATGTCATGATCAATGATGTCAAAAGCTTAGAGATCTAAAAATAATCCAATAGGTGCCTCGTTTGATCAATGATGAGGCGACATCTTTAAGAAAGAAAATATGTGTTCCGTTGATTTTGATTTTCTAAATCCATGTTGGCAATCTGAAAGCGTCGTGTTTAGTGAGAAAGGTTTCCATTCGTACGTAAAGAAGTCTCTCTAATATTTTTGAAAAAACTGATAGAAGAGAAATGGGCCGATAATTTTGAATTTCATTTTTGTTGCCTTTTTTGAAAAGCGGCTTAATTTAGCTGTTTTGAAAATATCTGGAAACGTTCCAGTGCATAAAGATGCATTAAATATGTGAGTTAACAGGGTGTATAATGGCATACGCACAAAATGTTTAACAAAATCCGGAATTCATCTAAACCGGACGAATATTTATTTTTAGTTTACCGATTATTTTGAGAATTTCATAGGAAGAAGTTTCGAAAACGAACATTGTGTCTAAAATTTTGGGTGAACTGTCTGTTTTTGAGTTTTGTGCCTGAAGACCCTTAGTGAGATCGGCAGCAATTCTCGAAAAGTATTGGTTAAAGAGATTAGCCCTGTTGCCGGATCGTTCACATTTATATCGTTATATTTTAAAACATTCTCTAGGGTTTCTAGTTGGTTGGTAAAGAGTATTTTATTATATTCCCACATTGCTTTTGTTTTATTATTTGAGTTCAAAATATCCTGATCGTTTTTCATTATTTTAGCCTGCCTTATTTATTTATTTATTTTACGTCAAACAGTTAAAACTGCGTATGACGTGCTATGGGGATAAGTGAATTGTGTGCACATTTTCAAAATTCTGTGATCCCTACACTAAGTCTGATACTACTTAAATTTTGAATTTTGAAAGGGAGAAAAAAAACAAAAACGCCCATGTAGTAAAATCTATTTTCAAAAATAAATAAGCAATAAATTTTGAATTTTGAACTTATGACTTATGACTTTTGACTTATGACTTATGACTTTTCGTAACAATGTTTTGTATTTTTTAAAGTAGATAAGGAAATCTTGAGATACGTCATGACGTTTAGAAATAAAGTAGAGAGTACGTTTATTTTTACACGATGTTCTAATTCCTTTTGTGATCCAAGTATTACTTTTTCGTGAAATGTTTAATTTTCTCTTTTTAATAGGAAAGCATGCGTTAAAGAAATGAAAGCTTTGAGAAAAATAAATTATATTTTCATTTGTGTCAATAGCGTTATAAACTGCCTCCCATGATTCTTTCAGCAAGTAGTCCGTAAATAACTTTATGTTAACTATAGTAAATGCTCGTTATTAGTAATTGTAAATTGTGCATCGTGGTCACTGTAACTAGATTATTCGTTATTTCATATCTAGTTGTGGTTTATTAATTATAATTTGATCTATTGCTGTTTGTGATTTAAGAGTATTCCGTGTAGGTACGTGCACTGTAATATCTAAATTAAAAAGAATGAATTAAGTTGAAAACTGCTCTTTTTCATTAAGTTCGCTCAGAAAATCAATATTAGAAATCTCCACATACAACAATGGATTTAAAGAGAGATTACTAATTTTTGTTCAGAGTTATCTCAGATTTTCTACAGAATTGAAATAATCTGACTTGCTTTGTTGGGATGCTGGATGCAAAAGTAAGATAATTTTGAGCGTAGTAAGATGTACAACTGTGATTTCAAAAACTTTTTCAACTGCATATAGGATTAGTTCCTGACAAGAAGGTAGAATCAATATTATTTCTTACATAAATACACGAACCTCCGTAAAGCAGGGCCTTTATTTGATTCCTTGCTCTACAATAAGATCTGGAAGGTAAAGCCGTTTGGAGTGTTTAGATCATTATGAGATAACCAATGTTCTGTAAAGCAGAACATCTATTTGACTGAGAGCACACTCTAATGCTGCCTCGATAAATTCAATTTTATTTGAAAGGGTGCACATTATGATGCATTATTTTGAATCTTTGCATGTACCTACACGGATGCTTTTTGCTGCATCTGACTGTTAGTTGCTATTTATTTATCTCATTTTTACCTCGAGTGCGTGGTCGAAGGAAGTATCGTGTCCAGCGTGTTAGGAGGTGAGGAAGGAGGGTTACAGATGTAGAGGAATATGAATAATGGGAGAGGTAGTAGGGTCAGGTTCAGGGATAAGGTAATTGGGTCCAAAGGGGTTCGGAGGATGAAGAGAACTAGGAGATGTAGGTGGGGAGGAATCATGGATGGGATACTGTTGGGGAGTCATGGGATGTGTTTAGCAAGTTCGCTACCGAGTGTGTTTTTCCAAACAAGGTTCAAGTGAAGACCATGCCGGGTGAAGTGTTTTCTGAGAGAAAGTTAAGCTCAAATAATTTAACATGTGTACCTCTCAGATGCAGTTTTTAATTTGTTGTTTGTATCTAATTCTTTTTCAGTGTTGGTTTGTTGTACCAGAAGGGCAGAGTCAGAGATTACAATGTTCGTGTTTTTGGGCGGCACGTTGTAGTTTGTCAACATGTTGCTCAGGTGTAAAATGACCACGCAAATTGATGTCATTCTGCCCTCCTATGATGATGACCTTGTCCCGTTTGGTGAGAGTTTTGTGTGGTGCTCCAATTCACTGATCACGTCAACAAACCTCCGTTAGGTTTAAACACATCCCGATGCAGAGAAATTGGAGGAGAGTGTCCCACTGAACAGGGAAGACAAATGTCGCCCATGGCTATCTGCTAAAATTAGTACCTTTTTGGTGGGCTCAGTGGGAATGTCCTTGTTTACTTGTGGGCCAGGTTGCGCAACTCTACGTGTCTTTGTTTCTTTGCGCTTGCTAGCCTGTTTGCGTCGGTTTGTGGGTGGACGTGTCGATGATGGGAGGGGGTAGTGAGGATTGGAATATCAACGGACGGAGAGGTAGTGTGAAATGGACCAATCACTACACAAAGGGGGTAGCGGATTAAGATATGCAAAACTGCCCCCGGGGAAATCTTTCGTTGAAAATCGTAATTGAAGGGGGGGGACCCTAGAGGTGCTACTGAACGTCAGACTTTCTCGTAGTAAAGTTTTCTAATTTCCTAGTAGAACCTAAATTATGTTTTAAGAATATTAAAGAATGCTATAACATCGTCCTATACATTTCATTGAAAAATTTGAAGTTCTTTCTCGCAGGAATATATTGAGTTTTCGAAAAACTTCATTTGAAGTACTTCCACTAACAAATGCAAAAAATGTATTTATGTATACAAATGTAAAAATGTATACAAAATGACGGAAATGTGCATATTAATGGCGTGAGATATTTCAAAATAATTAAATTTGTATAATTTTTAAAAACACAACAATGCAGCAAAATTAACTTTGTGTCATATCAAACAGTACAATTAGCACTATCCATTGGAAAATTTTGAAAAAAAAATTTGGAGCCACTTTTGAGAAAATGACTTTTGAGCGTTTCTGAAAATGAGGAATTTTGAGTTTTTTTACAGAAAACTGTCGTTTTACAGAAACTTTATTTAAACTTTGACATTATTTAAAGCACATGAACTCATAAATATAATAAAGTGAAGAAATCGCCTCTAGAGTAAATATTTTCGACATGAGACACAAGTCAAAAAAATTATATTTTTGGAAAAACAAAAGCATATGGCGTTTATGTCATGGTACAGGGATCGTTTGGCACTAACATTACTAAACATTTCAAGAAAAAATTGCAGCCGTTTTCCAGAAAATCTTGTTTTTATCATTTTTTTAAAAATTCCCAATATTGCACGCACTATTGCACGAAAAGTACTAAAATTTACATAACCTTACTGAAAGAACTATTTATGCACAACAAATTTCATTTGAAGGAAATATCTCTATCCTTAATTTTGTAGTTGTAGGAAGACACCGAAAAAAGTAAAAAATTTTGCAATTTTCGAAAATTCAGAGTTAACCGTGAAAATCAGTCATATGCTACCTTTATAAGCGTATTTCACTCTATTCTTACAAGAAATTTAAAAAAAAAATTGGAGCAGTTTTTGAGAAAATTTTGAAAATATCCGGGGGACTTCATGTAAAGTACCACCAACTTTTAAAGAATGTTTTAATTTCAAAGCTACAACTAGAGCCAGATCGACAAGGGATTCTTCAATTAAGAAGCGATCGTACGTGTGGTTTAGGCACTAGTGGTGTTCACGGACAGATGGACGGACGATTTAAAAAAACACTTATTCGGTATCAGAGGACCCCAAAACGTGTATTTCCGTTAAAATCTCGAAATCGATTTTCCGCATCATTACATAACTTCTCTATACTCCGTATATACGTATGTATACGAGAAAGTAAAAAGAAAAAAACAACAAGGTTTTCACCGGTTTTCCATTTGCCCGGGGTACAAATGAAAAAAAAAAGTGTTTATTAGCTTCTTATGTAAGTTTTAATCACATTACGCTCAAGAAAATTGACTTTACTTATCCTTGCGACTTTCTATGGATGGTAAAGATGGTTCGGGAATTTTTACAAGCGTTTAGTCCGATTTTGACCCTTACAATCAACAAAATGGGAAAAATAGAAAATAAAAAAAACTTTTTCCTTAGTTTTTTAAGAATATCTCATGTTCTTAGGCAGATCATAAAAAGGGCTAAATACAAATGGCCCCTTGTTTTGCTTCTGGACATAAATGTAACTTCGTTTTCTGTGCACGTCTTCTAGAATTCAGTGAGAAATATAATTATTCAAATTATCGTTTCCATGTTGTCGCGGCAGGAAGTAATAAGAGCCAAAATTTGTGTATCTTTGAAAATGATTTTATTACATGGGAGTTTTTGTTGTTTTTCTCCTTTCAAAATTCAAAATTTATTGCTTGTTTATCCTTGAAAATAGATTTTTATTACATAGGAGTTTTTTCTCCTTTCAAAAATTCAAAAATTTAAGTAGTATATGACTTAGTGCTAGGATAAATTTTGAAAATGTGCACACAATTCACTTTTCCCCACAGCACGTCATACGCAGTTTTTAACTTTTTTTTTAATGTAAAATAAATAAATAACAAATTGTAGCCTTTTAACTTCTCAACAGTTTCCCCAAAATTTCAACCATTTATCTTATAATTTGCACTCGACAGCTCAAAGTAAATAAAACGGTAATTTAAAAGTTTTGTATTTATTTTCTTAAAATTAGGTTTTGTTTTATGAATCTTCGTTTTTTTGTTACATATTTATTAGGAAAGCTAAATAACAGAAAACAAAATTTGAGCATAATATTATAATGTAATGTAATTTGTACTGAAACTGAAGGAATACTAAAACCAGAGCGCCTGACCCTGACTATATTAATCTGGAGTTAATGGAGCACTAAGTTCAAAATCAGAGAAGAAAGTCCTCGACGAGATTGGCACAATTTTCCCCACCCTCCAAATTATTTTTAATAAAACCCATTGAAAAAACAACAAAACCCATGAAATAACCCTCTTGAAAAATAATAAATATTTTATACAAACATAAATGTTATAATCTAATTTCCAAAATATTGTTACATAAGAATTTAACATTTTATTAATGAATTATACATATTTCGAACATAAATTTTAAGATCTGAGATCTCCAACATAGTCTCTCAATGAACATTATAAAAACTCTAGTACTTAAAATGAAAATTACAACTTTATTACACATCTGTCAAAGTTTTTCTAAGGTGTTTATAAACTTTGGCTAATTTCTCCGCCCTTTCTTCACCCAAATTGTTCCACAATTTGGACCTAACCAAACCGCAAGTTACAAAGATTCGTTTGATTGCTACAGAAATTGCTGGGCAATTAAAAATACTTATCAAAAACAAAACAAAAATGTTTTCATGTTTTGAACATTTTGTTTGCGTTAATAGCCAACAGTTCACCAAGGAAAACCATTTTTTTACCAGAATCAAAAAATATAGATATTGAGTAATAATCTTTGTCTTTGATGACTGTAATTTTGTTCGGAGCATACATAGGGGTGCATTATCAACATTTTCATATGCGAAATTGCTGTTTATATTGATTTTGGTTAGCATTAATTAAATACAGTACATTTGGAAAATTCCTTTTTAATCAAAATATTGACCTTTTCTACATCAATACAAAAATATTACTTGAAGCAAAAAAATCATGTTCTAACTGATTTAATTGGGCCACTTGTTTAACCCACCAAAATGTGAATAATTTTGAATGGACCAAGAATACTACCTTTCATACGCCATTGTCCAGCTGCTACGTTTACAAAAATAAATATACATACATTACACATTTAAGTAATTTAAATATTTTATTAATATAACAAGGAGGGGAGATGAGAACCAACTAATAAATAAATCTTCTGTTTGTTAGTAATTAATGTAAATATGTTACAGATTTAGATTTATATAAATTAATGCAATGAAATGAATATAAATACATATTTAAATCAATAAAAATTAATTTTAAAGCGATTTCCATTTAACCGAAAAATCTCAATTAAACCCAAATAAGCCTAGTGGGTCAGATTATTAAAAAGAAGAAAAAGAGAAAAGAAGAAGAGAAGAAAAAGAAAAGGAGAAAAAAATGAAGAAAAAAGAAAGAAGGAAAAAAAAAAGTTTTTTTTCCAACCAGAAGAAGAATGAAATATGCAAGATCTATGCAAACAAATATGGAAACTTTAAAGAGATCACAGTCCAAACAGTCCAGTATACAAGACGTAAGCATGTATTCTCAAAACCAGCCTAATAAACTACAGTAAAGAAAAGTGGATGAAGAACAATGTGGCTTCAGGGTGAACATCTGCCTGCCATTTCACTTTAGACAAATAATAAGATGTAGACAAAACTTGCATACAAATTTTTTCTCTTCAAGAATTGTAAACACCGGAATGAATAGAAACAAAATATGAAAAGTCTTAACTAAGAAAAATTTGATTACAGTCACTGAACAGAAGCCATCAAGAGTCTGTACACAAATCAGATTCAAAACACAAGACGGAAAATCACAATAGCAATTTTCACAAACATTGGATGTAATTTATTGCCACAGCTGTTCAATATCTACATGAATCATACTGTTAATAAATGTAACGCAGTAGGTAATGGCCAGTGAACGGATTTATATGGACTAAAAATGTATGAAATATGTAAATATATATGTACTAATTTTTGTCAAAATATGTTGTGAGAGACTGTAGAAATATTTGTTGCTGAATACAATTAATATGAGAAAAACTATCAATAGCTGATCTAAGGTCCATAAAGAAAACTAAGGCAAGATACCTGAAGAGAGTCCAGTGTCTTCCGAAGAACACGCATCAAGATTATTATATGAACTGACCAGAGAACCATTCTAAATTGAGGACTTGAGACATGATGCTACTACAATTTACCAGGTTAAGTACACAAGTGCTAGAAGAAAGAGAAAAGAAGAGAAAGGAAGTATAGCAAGAATTTTACTCAACAGATTCAATGATGGAAAGAAAATGGACAGAAACAACTTGGGAATGAACGCACCTTATCACAAGACTGATGACTCATGGGTTTCATTACAAAATCTGAACAACCTCACAACACCATGAAGTAAAAGACCACGTATGCTGTGTGAATGATATCATATTCAAAGATGCAAGAAAAGAACTAAAACAAATTACTCAAATATGAGATCGACGTTTTCATATACAAATACTAACAGATTGTACTGCAAGTGAAAATGTTTAACACTCTAAAGAGAGCAACTACTGGCCACTTAAGAATAAATAAGGAAAGAGTAAAGAATGAAAAATCAATATTTCAGTACTTGCAGTGAAAAGTTTTCAAGATGATTCTACAAGCAGAGTGACCATTTGGGAGACCTCTTTTATCAATATAAAAAAATTGAATACGAACTTACCGACCGTTCAAATCTTGAATTACATGCGCTTCTTAAATGATGGCTTACATGATCGCACTTCTTTCCACTAGGGCAGCCAGTTTTGATATTTACAATATATACATTTGAAATGGTCATGACACAATATTTAACATTTCCCGATGTTTCAATAATACTACACACACAATAGTTTTTGTTAACTACTTCACAAGCAAGGCATTGTGGGCTGATCGTAGTTTGCACAAGTACAACTCGTTTTGAAAATGTATATACTTGCGAAAGTGAGCAACAAACACAAAAGCCACGGGCGATTGCAAACAACAGAGATAACGTTACTAGCGGTTTTTATTAACATAATCGCTTACAGCATTCTCTGTCAGCTGAAAGAAAGTGGCAGTCAAATGCAGACCAGGTGCAAACGAATGACGATGATGACAATGCCGCCAAACTATGCAATCTGTGGAACATGGTGGATTTTTAAACCATAAACAAAACATGCTCATACCAGGATCTGCCAACTGTTGCTCGATGATGACCCGCCGAATTGTTCTTGAGAAAGCATGGACTCTTTTTTCTCATTGGCTGAGAGAATCGACTCGCTTCCGCCAATTACATTGAGAACGACATCGCAGGCATTTCCACGGTGTAATAATGAGGCATAATATCTTACACCGTGGCATTTCTCACTGTGTAAGGCCCGCAACAGACTACACCGAGGGATGAGTTGCGAGAAACGTGAAATGTGGAAAATCAAAACAAGGGACACTTATGGACCCCCACACACTAGAAAGAGTTTTCTCGTTCGCCTCTGCGGAGAGCGAACGCTGTTCAGGTCTTGCAAATTCAATTCAGCCTTCATACTGCTCGTTGCGTATACTTCGCGAGTATACTTCGCGCCTGAGATATGGCATAATATTCTGGGGAAATACATCTTATAGCTCCCAGACATTTAGATTACAAAACGAATTGTACGAATAATACCAAATCCACCACGTGATTCATATAGCTCTCTTCATTAATCTAGGAATTTTACCATTACCGTGTCTTTTTATTTACGAATCAGTGGTTTTGTAAAAATGACTTGGTTAAGGGCGGAATATATTTTCAGAAAATGCAGAAGTCTATTACTATAACACTCGACGTAGAAATCATATTCATTAGGTGACAGTATCAACAGCTCATTACAAAAAATTCACATACAATACATGTACATTATTTGACAACACATTGCCAGATGACATTAAACGATTAAATTCAATAGAAAAATTTAAATCCCAAGTGAAATTGTTTCTGCTGCATAACTGTTTCTATACAATTACAGACTATACTGAGCACCACAAAAAAGTAACATTAATTTTAACAATGATACATAATGCATTATTTACCATTTGGACTGTATAAATGAGTATAAACAACCTGTAACACCTATTGTACTACAGCTTCCGGGTCAATGACCCCATCTCGATCAGGTTTTTCGTCCAGTTTCCCTGGTCCATTGAGCAAATGCTGAGATGGCCCCTTGTTTTGCTTCTGGACATAAATGTAACTTCATTTTCTGTGCACGTCTTCTAGAATTCAGTGGGAAATACAACTATTCAAATTATCGTTTCCATGTTGTCGCGGCAGGAAGTAATATGAGCCAAAATTTATTGCTTATTTATCTTTGAAAATAGATTTTATTAAATGGAGTTTTTTTGTTGTTTTTTTTCTCCCTTTCAAAATTCAAAATTTATTGCTTATTTATCCTTGTAAATAGATTTTATTACATGGGAGTTTTTTTGTTGTTGTTTTTCTCCCTTTCAAAATTCAAAAGTTATTGCATTTTTTTTTTTGTTTTTTTTTTTTTTTTTTCTCCCTTTCAAATTTTTTTTTATATTTTAGTTTGGTTTTATCTTATACATTTCTTGTCAATCTACTGTTCACAACTTCTGCAAGAATTTGATACGTAATATTAAGTGTATTGAGATTCCTCTATAATTACTACAATCTAACTTCTCTCCTTTCTTGTATATTGGGCACACAATTACTCTTTTCCAGTCATTTGACATTGTTCTTTATCACATTCTCTTTATCAAATATTATTTTCTATAATACAGACATGGGCAAATTATTATCAAATGGTATTAATAGAAAAATATCTTTATTGTCTCAAAACTTTAGAACTAAACTACAGAATTGAAGAAGCAACAAACTTATTAATACTTTGTGTGAGCATTTTTAGCATGAATTAAAGCATTAATTGTCTGGGCATGCCTTGAAAGAATTTTTTGCACAATTCGGCAATTTCATCTCTTCATTCAAAATGGTAATAAATACTATATGAATTATTTCCTTGATGTAGGATGTTTTGTCTTCACTTTCGTTTTAACAATACACCTTAGTGATCATATTGGATTCATATCTCGGCTATTTCCTGGCCAATTGAGCACACAAATTTCACTGGAATCCAATTCACCCTTCGCAGCTTTGATCGGCGGGGCGAGCACCATCGTGCGTGAAGCCGCGAAATCCCACGACTGGGTCCCCGTGGCCTGCTCAGTGCCACTGCTCTAAAGCAGGCGAGCAACGCGTGGTGAGATGCCGTCGAGCGCTGTCCCGTAACCACTGTTATTCATGGCCTGACGCCAAACCGGTCTTCGCCTGGTAGACCACAGAGCAATTTATATAGAGCGACTACTCCCATGCTAACAGGGCGGGTGAGTAAATATCTACTTGCACCAGGCGCAGTACCGTCGACTCGGAAAGCGTCTCCCACTCCTTTACCTCTACCTCCTCTTGTGTGCCAACTATGTTTACTGTATATGTTTATCATAATCCCAAGTGGAGTTCAAAATTAAATTATTTTTCGCGGCCTTTCTACAGCCATATTGAAAATTAAGTGTACGGGACATCTCAATGTGTATCACTGCTTTATATGACTGCCTGCTTATTCGAGGGGTTGTTCTATGTTTTCTTTACTTAAATAACTCCAAAATGCATTGAATTTACAGGAATAGATACCTAGAGGGTTCTTAATCATAAATGACAAGAGCTAGGAATATGGGACAAACATAATAAATACATGGCACAATTATTAGTAAAACACATTTATTTACCTTTTAAGAACAAGTGTAAATAGGTTAACAGTTATGATTAAAAAAGTTTTTGCAATAATAAATATATTTGCTTTACACATCAAGTCATTTAATTAATTACTATTAAGAATTTAACGAAAGCAAGATTTCAGCACTTTTTCTTATACAAGAATTTTCAAATACAAACAGTGACATCTAAGTTGAAAAATTTATTTCCACAAGCTATCAATGTAAAACTGAATTGCTTCCCTTTACAATAAAAATGTTCATCACACAACTATCCAACAAATGATATTTAACGTTATTGAAATAGCAATTTATTGAATTTCACTTGAACAATCAGAATTAATTTTAGTTTTCTCACTCAGTTATACACATGACTGGCTCAAGTTTAACAATATTCTTATCAGATAATGGAGAGGTTAACAACATCAATACAGAAATGGGAGACAATCGTGAGCTTATAATTCAGGGCAGTTACGAAAGCAGACTTTCAGAAGCCATATACTAAACACTAAGTCTTAAAGCTAAGCAAATTATTCGCTTTTTGACAATTAAAGGGAGATTAAGGATAAACCAAAACAATTGAGAATTAAAGTGGCCAAGCATTTTACCAACTTAATATGAATACAATAAATAGTGTAAATTGTCATGACTAATAGTGCAAATTTAAGAATTAAAACACAACTGAATTGCATCAAATTACTGAATAGAAAAAATTGGTGAATTGGTTATCAAACATTAAATGAGCATCTATATATTAGTTACAATGAGCAATTTTAGAAATTTACATAAAATGATTTACATGTAATTACTTTCATCAAAACACTACTGAATAGAGACAAATTATTACTTATCACAGAACATTAATTAAATCTATACATTTGTTACAATCGACAATTTTAGAAATGATAATAATACAAAGACGTGATTTGCATCGAATAAGTACTGAACAGGGAAATTATTGAATTATAAATTAAATAGATACATTACTTACAATCAGCAATTTTACAATTGAACATAATACAAGAAGTGACTGGCATCCAATTTCTACTGTACAGAGATCATTATTGAATTACACATGGAACATAAATGAAATATATAACTTTGTTACAATCAGCAATTTTGCAAGTCAGATCAGCAGATCAATGGCCTCAAGAATACCAGCTCCAAATCCTAGTGCTTCCACTCTTGTTACACAAGTGCGTCCTTCACACAAAACTCAAAATTTACATGGGAGATTGAACTGGAAAACATTAGTAGTTAGTAACAATTCTATTACAATTAAGAATCTTCAAATTTGAAATACAACTACAGTGAAAATGAACACATGAAGTATGTTTATATCTAACATTGAGATTAAATATATTATAAATGTTTCACAAGTAAAATACCTTCAAAATAGTTATAGGTAGAAAAAAGGCAAATTTAGGAAATGACATTGGCGCACTCGTACTAGAAATGGACAAAGCATAGTCTAACAAACCTTCTGTACTTGGTGTAAGAAATTTGTCTCGGGGTATACACATGAAACATAATCCATATCCACTTGAATTGGTATGTTCAAAGAGAAAACACTACCGTAATATTCTGTAATATTTCCCAACAAACAAATCAAACAATTAAATTCTACCTCACCTGAGGACAAATGCCATTTTGCACCTTTCTTTGGGATAGTGCACAATCCAGCCCCTATTGAAAAGAAATAAAATAACATATCAATAGTTTAACAAACCCTAAACACTGATTTCGTCAGGAGAAAATATTCACAAATAAACGTTAACATGCCTGATGATTAGGGTGTTCCAGTAAGAGAGAGAGACCTTTAACAAAAAATGCTATTTCTAACAACAGTAAGAAACATTCATCACAGAAAAAGTCTAAGGCTTTACCTGGTAACGCATCAGTTGGTTCACTGATGGTACAAGGTAGCACTCGCGAGTCACACACACCATCTGTATAAGTAAAAATGGTTAGTACACCAAAATCAAGAGAAATAAAATACAACTAATAAAATTTCAACTAACCTCCAAATGCCTCATCAGTTTTTCTTTCATTCGATGATTCACGTAGGCCATCTTTCATAAAAATGGGTGGAATTTCTGGAGCTAAAGAAAAATTCCCTTAGATAGTATTCTAAATAAGCTGAAAGAAACTTTTATTAAAAATACCACCACTATTTAACTTACATTCAAAATTCTCTCTATCTTGCTTTGAAGCCCCTTTGTGTATCAGACAATCTGGAACTACTGAATATTTACATACATTACAATGCAAATTACTGATTAGAGTTTGTAATACAAATGTTACCCCTAGCTTGTGGTTTAGCATTCACTATCCATAATTCTGAGCAATAGCATGAAACCGCTCATTGTTCCAAGCTTCTTCCCTGGCAGAAAGTGTAGGTACAGCATTTCTACTTAGCCCCTGCTTTAATTCCGGGCACTTACTTTCTTCGGAGAAATGCCGATCACAAATATAGGTTCGATTGAAACTCTAGCGGTGTTATCTCCGAAATCAATGAATTACAGCAAGCATTAACAAATTTCGCAAACAATTTTTCGTCACTTCGAGGAAAGCGATGTCTCACACTAAAATAATCACCGCAATTCAAAACGACACATTTAGTTTTCTTTCGTAAAACATATGCCATGTTTTGGATGACATGAACGACGTCATGACATTAGCATCGGGCACGTATACGATCGACGACGTTAACGTGCAAGTCTACTCGTTTCTCCGTGAACGCCTCAAAGAGGAATTTGCGAGTAAAAAATATTTTTTCGTATTAGACGGAGAAGAGCAAAATTGTCGCATCAGCACTTCGTTCCGTCTGAAATTCAGCGCCGCGGACTCTGTGGGTCCCATGTTGGGCTTCACACGTAGGGTCGATCCCACGCCTCCCGGCGAGTATGTCTTCTCCGACAAAAACATCACGCTCGTCACTCGCAACTGGATTGATGATACGAGTATAACGGTACGACTCGAGAACGACGAAGGAGAACTCGTTCCGCTAAGAAGTGATACCGATCTCGTCGTGACATTGTTGCTTCGCACCGTGCACGATGACATAAAATGCGTGTCGTGCCACGTCCTAGGCACTCTGTACTGTCCTAGCAATAGGTTAACACACGCCAATCGACTATTACAAGCGCTAGGCTACGTTCTCAGAGAAGATGAAAAGACAAAAAGGTCCCGTCACCGCTGGCAACAAAGACTATCTCTTAGACGTTCCCTTTCATCAAATTCCCAGCGATGAAAAAATTAATGTTCAAGGCTTTAATCTCTCATCATTACACGCCATATAGGGACGGAAATAATCCAAACGATGAAATTCGTATTAAGATTCAAAACAAAGACACCTTCGCCGTACCGTGCGAATCGTATATCATTATCGAAGGAAAGGCGATCAAGGCAAGCGGAGGCGGGTGCACACCTGCCAACTTTATCAATAACGCCTACGCATTTTTATTTTCGGAAATTCGATATGAGATCAACGAGGTTCTCGTCGACAGTGTGCGTCATCCTGGCATCGCCACTACCATGAAGAACGTGCCGCTCCTCAGCAGCGAAGAACGACTATTGCTATATTACGCCGCGTGGACGCCAACTGAGACCCTTGACTACCTCGATCAAATCATCAAATGTCGAATTGATCTACGCCGACGGTTCGTTCGTGGCCTGGATTCCTCTCAGACTCTTCCTTCCGTTCGCGGAGGACCACAGGCGCATCGGTGTGAAGCATGGGCTCATTCTTACTCGCACTCGAACAGACGCCGACTGTCTTCTATCCAAGGAAGCGGAAGCGGCGGCGCCGTCGAAAATAGAAATTCAACTCATCGTTTGGAGAATGCCGCACGCCAACTTCAGCGACGCTAGGAAAATGCATATGTACAACATTCTCAATGGTAGGGCAAGTATACCGATTAAATTCACGTGAAGCGAATTCCACGAATCTGCAAATTTGCCTCTTACAACATGACACGAATGGATGATGAAAAGAATTAGCAGAGTGGAGCATCCGCAATATATCTTCGCTCTGCAAATCAACTGCCGAAACGATTTGAAAAAGAATCCTAGCGAGTTCGATCTCTGCGATTTAAGAACTATTTAACTCTACATCAACGACGAGTTTTTCCCTTATCACGAGATGCGCATAGGATGGAACAAGGATGGAGTTTCAAAAATTTCGAAAAATCGTATTTGGGATCGTCATTCATATATTTCACACGGAGTGAAAACGATATGTCCGTTTGTCGTCTTCGATTTGTCGCGACGAGAGGAGCCAACGATCGCCTCTGCATCAGACATCAAAATCTTTTTCGAATGCAATTCGAACGTGGCTGCCAAGACGTCTGCCTTTTGTCTAATTTTGTACGGACGATATAGACTATCACCCAATCATAGAACTCGTTCGCAAAGTATACAAATAATGTGAAACGTATGTAAGCACTCTCACTGTCGAGTTGTCTTCAATCATGAACACATCGGAAGAAGATAGTATTGTGAGAGACTCTTCTCCATCACGTACTAAAGAAGCCCCATCCTAAGCGGAGGAGGAAACGAAGATGAAAGTGGAAGAGAAAAAAAGTTCGAAAGAAACTTGTTAAAAAATTGACGAATTTTCTCATCCTTGCATGAGACGTTGTAAGCCATCACATAAGATAAAGAAGAAATCACACAAAAAGCAAAAGAGTGAAAATCAACACCGGAAGCGAACAACTTGTCTCTAGATGACCAGGAAGGCCTCTTTCTTCTCCTCCTTCTCAATCATCATCTATCGACAATTACCATTTATGTTATGGGATAAATGTTCGACTTTGTGCACAACATGCAGCAAGCTGGTTAATGCGAGCCGTACAAATGGCGTTTCTACAAAACCATTCTCCAGCTTTTATGCTACCAATGGTGTTGGTGCTGCTGATACTGCTGCTACTTTGGATGCTACTTCTGTTGACCACGAGGACATTCCATCAACAAAAGAACAACAAGAAGCCATAGAACTATGCTCTTTTTACAATAAATAAACCTACATTACTGATATTTGTTTTAAAATAAAAACGCATTTTCTAACATTTATGTAATATATCTATTGATGAGAATAAATTTTGTGATTAAAAATACTACTTGTTTTTCCAAACAAAAAACACCAAGTAGAAAATCCTCAAATAGTTGTCATTTATCTATTATATTAGATTTTATTAGAAATATAAAACATTTTCTTTGACTCGCAATGGTAAGAATTTCGACTTCCAGGCTCGCCGCACAAGCGACGTGTAGTACGCCGGAAGTTGTTTCCGGTCGCGCGCGCGGAGTGGTCGAACAGCCAGCGCCGATAATTACACTTCCTGTTACTAATGAAGCAGCAACTGCGCGATGCAGGAACGAGACGCCGTTGACCGAGCTCACCGCTGACTGTAAGAGTTGATAAAATTCAAAACTAAGCTATGAAATGCACGAGTGCCCCACCAAGTCGCTGTTCAGATTGCTAGTTTTAAATACGCTTTTCGGGTGCATTTTCCACTCGTTCGTTTGTACTTCGATCTCGTTCTAGTTTTTCTTGCGTGATTCTTGCGAGCACATTGTGATTTTAAATGGGTGCCGCTACATTGTCGCAGACTTGCTGCAGCAGAATGCGCGGCTTTTACATTTAGTACATCACAGAACCGGAGAATGGCGGCTGCCTGTGACTGCCAAACACAACCGATTGGCGGTCACAATGGCGCTCATCGTGGCGGGCGCCCCGATAGAGTCCAAGATAGCAACGAGCGGTGGAGAGCGATGCTGAGGAGGTCGTTCGATGCGGAGTTCCTCGTCAGCTGTGGCGGCAACTAGAAGATACGGGACAAACCGGTGCGACGGCCGTTGACATTATTTTTGGACTGTGACTGTCTTTGGCGCCTCCCCACCCAGCGTAGATATTAATATATTTCAACGTGATGTTAGGGAATCTGGCATACGCTCTCGGCGGTGAAGTGAAGTTAATTTTTCCGGCACCGTCGCAAGGCCAGCAAGCGTCAGCACCGATTTGTGACGCTCATCCACCGTCAACGACATCGCCACCTCCGTCGACGATGAGCCCGGAGATGCTTGAGGTGACGTCTCCATCAGGGGTAGGGAATGCCACACCGATGCGGACGCCAAGTCCCTACCGGCATGGTCGATTCCAGTCACCGGTGGAGACGTCATCTCAAGCATCTCCAGCCTCATCGTCGATGTCACTGTCGGCGGACGCCTGACCCTCGCCGGCTACGACAGGCACCTCCTCTACAAGAGGTTCATGCTGCAGCGAGGCGGACGTTGCGGCGGCAGCGGCAACGGCAGACGGACGGAGAATGTGGTGGGATAATGAGTACGCGCAGATGGAAGGAAAAATCGAGGATCTTCAGCGTGAACTGGAAATAACTCAAATAATGCTTTTATTATCGTTAGATCTCACTAGAAGAGACGAAGCTATCCCCTCCTCTGCTTCGCTCCCGACCCCGCCGCCACCGCCAGCTCTTCCTTTTTTCGGAACTCTCGACAGAAGAATTGGAGCGACTGCAAGTGTTACTATTTTTTCAGAGGTGAGTTTTTTATTTTTCATTTATATTTTTTTCCATTCATGATTTATTTCATTCTTCATTTTCATGATTTTGTTTTTAATTTCAGAAAGGGAGGAAAATGATGAAATTGAAACATTAGAATATTAGAATTGTAACTAGTATTGAATAAAAAAGTGATGAAATCGTACAATGCTTCTTTGCCCTGTCACTACCTACATAGGGTTCCTATAAAATTAGTATCCATTTATGAAAAGTAGGGAAAAAGTATCATATTCAGATGAACGAATAATGAATTAATTTTAATTATATCTTCCTTCAATTTCTATATCCATTCAATAACCATTCATTTTCTATTGAATAAAAAAATATTCCTATAAAATTAATTTTCCATTTATGAAAATTAGGAGGGGGAAAGAATGGAGGAGAGGATCCTGTCTGGTGGTGGTAGGGATGTATGAAGGTAAATGAGAAGACAAAGACAATTGTAGGTAAACATTGCATTTATTTTTTCTTTAGTGCATATATAATTTATCAATTTAAAATTTTTTTTTGCATATTCTGGTATGGTTTCCATGTTGTTTTTAACTTTAAATGCTCATACGGATAGATTAATATCACGTAGGCTTTATTAGTATTGCTAATTCCAAAATAGATGATGTACGGCTTACACTCCAAAAAATGTTCGACTCCCATGATATCAATAAACGGAGTAAATCTATAATTCATAATAAATTATTAGTATATTTATAATAAATATTATAATTAGCAGAGAAAATAATATAATTATAATGACAATGTACCTTGTCGGTAAAAAATGTAGTGTTTGTCATTTAATGTTATACGATGTTATTCGATGTTTTTTATATCTTTCGGAGGTGTATCGCTTGGCGTTAGTAATATCGAATGCCACACCTCTCTGAAACTCCTCCCATTTTGATTCATATTTGAACCTTCTGCCCGCTCCTCGATGGCTCCCCAAATGCAACTGAAACAAAAACAATAAATTAATTTTTGAACATTTCTTTCAAATTCACAATCATAATTCATACTATTTACGTCTCCCTCGGCGGTTTATATATATATATATATATATATATATATATATATATATATATATATACATCGGACTGCCTTTAAGACACTCTTAAGAGACTCCCGCTATAAGACACGATCAGATTTTAACAGCTGTGGTGTTTGCATCCGTTTCCTCATCTCATACAAATTGGGGTGACACCACTCGATTTGTAATCATCTATGGTTGTTGTCACATATGATTCTGCGACATTTGCCAATGATGATGCTCCTTCTGCGGTAATTAGCGCAAGAACGAAGCGCATCGTCGTCATCTCTCGCACAATCGCTGTGGCTAGTGGCTGTGATGTCCTGAGTGGACACTCATCCTCCTCTCCAACAACTCCATCCGTATCGCAGAACTGACGCTTGAAATTAAAAAAATAAAATTTCAGCAAGATACGAATTTTAAAAAAATTGCAAGAAATGCGAAATACTTACGATGCCTTCCCCTTTTTCCGCATCTGTGTTGCAAGAACATCAAACACTTGCTCCTCACTTCTCTCAGACACATGGCGGATTTCGGACGTTTCAATCTGCAGTCTTCGAAAACAGCAACACCAAAAACAACAGTACCACTAGTCGCGACAAGAGTTTCGGACCGACGATTTTCATTCTACGATGCGTGTTTATATGTGTCGACTATGAGCACGTTTGCAGAGGCTTATCTGACACGGAACGTCACTCATTAAATTAAAGTGAACGATTTTTTTCCTTTTTCCTAGTTCTAGTGTTGCCGTTATCGTTTCCTGGTGTGATACGTTTTCCGTATCGATGTTTCATTTCTTCCCTTGTTCCTTTTTAGATTATCACCACTCACACTTCCGTTGTGTCTTTTCCTGGTGCGAAGCATTCTATTTCATTTCCTTCGTTAAAGGAAAATTCGCTCGCAGTGACAATCGCATTCGAATCACATTGTCTTGCACTGCGCATTCGGTCTACACATCCCTCGCTGTCGCTGAACTCTACTAATTCAACGGAGTCTAGTGGTATAAAAATTCATTCTTCATCGCAGCGCAACTCATGTACATGCGAGACAGCACATAAAAAAATTTTGTTTGGATCGTTACAATCGCGAACAGCGCGAGTCAGCACCACCATCACCACAACCTCGCGATCAACGCGAGTCTGTGATTCATCATTCACACAGTGATGGTATATTTCTTTTGAATATTCATTGCAATTGTATTGTGTATACCTTGTTGAATAGTCATTCATTATTATTTTTTGTTGTTTGCGTTAGATCGTAGACAACAGCAACATCAACAACGTGAATCATGTATTGTAAATGCTCTCCAATGGACGGATGTGATACAATCTTTAAACAGTCAGATGCAGCATGGTATAATTATTTATTCCCTAAATGTCAACTAGCCCCTCACGTTTCTCAATCGGTGTCAAGTCCCGTTCCAACTCAAGTTGTTTCAACTGTTTTGTACATTTAAACCTTGTTTCAAAATTTTCGCTCAACTCGAATGTCGATTCATGATCGAGCGAGATCATACCGTGACGCATGAAATCGTCGGAGAGATACAACCTATCTTTCTGAACGCTCGCGCAGCCGTGGTGTCTAAAGCGATATCGGGGAATTTTTTTAACATATCGTTGACCCAATAAATTAAAAATTCGACGAATTTCAAGAGCGAGATAGCGGAAAAGCACTCTATGAAATCGTCGCTCTTCACGTGCATATTCATCTTTTTGAGCCAATCGGTCATACCGGATCTTCGTATATTCCGCTCCCCAATTGCATTGCCCGTCGCCATGGTGTTATTAACGTGCATAATCGAGATGAGAAATGTTTTCTGTGGACCATCGCTTGTGGTCTCTTTCACAATCGACTCGGTCGCAGGAATACTAGTGGAGGAAAACTGAAACGCACCACCACATATCAGACTATATTTAATGATTTCGAAAACCATCTCGATTTGCGGGACATTTCCCGGCCACTGTCTGTTCACGATATTAAACGCTTCGAAGGACAAAATTCTAAGTATTCTTTTCATGTTTTTAATCTCGTTTGGTGTTCCGAAAAGAAAACGTGGGATGTAGGTCCTGTGCATTTTGCAAAAACAAAGAAAGAGAACCACTTCAATGTTGTTATATGCATCAAAGAGCGTGAGTCATTACGTTTGGATTAAAAATTTAAGTAGGATGGTGAGTAGCCAACACAATGACCACGAACACAAGGTTTTCGCTTGTAACCGATGCTTGAATTTGTTTCGCTCGTAGAAAAAACTCGATGATCCAATGATTGATTGCAGTTGCGTGACGCCAGCGCGACTGACGTTGTTGTCTTCGCCGGCAGAACTTAAAACATGCACTTCAAAAACCACGAAAAACAGGAGAGATGCCCGATTGTGGTGTATGTGGATTTTGAAGCGCTTACTGTTACCGTCTCTTCGTGTGAGCCATCACCGAGCGAATCTTATCTTCAAGCATATCAAATGCAAGAGCCCTTTTCGGTGGGTCTCCAAGTGATTTTGCTGAAAACACTCCCAAAGAATAGTGAATCGAGGGCGCGACGTCGACAAACAATTGATTGAATATTTAGAGGGCCTTGCAAAAGATTATGAATTCCTTTTAAATCCGACTTCTCTCCTCATGCGGGAGGAAGACGAAATTGCTTTTCAAAATTCTGACATGTCACATTCGCAAAGGTCCTTTTCTTCCAAATTGCATTCGTGTTAGAGACCACGACCATTTCACAGGTCGTTTCCATGGTGCAGCTCAACAAGGTTGCAACGTCAAATTCCGGGCTCTAAAACACATTCCCGTTTTGATGCATAACGGAAGCGGGTACGACCAGCATTTTCTCCCGAAGGCCTGGGGGTGAGAGTAGCTATGACCAGCTGAGAGCGATTCCACACAATCACGAAAGTATCCCTTTCAGAATCGGAACTGTAGCATTGCGGTTTTTGGATTCTTTTAAATTTTAGGTGCAGAACTCGACAGATTGAGTCAATCCCTTTCATCAGAAAAATTGAAATTCACTCGGGCGGCGTTGTTGCTACGACTATGTGAATTGTATGTCGAAGTTGATAGAAACGTTTTTGCCCCGACACGAGGCCTTTTTGTAGTCAGCTTACAAACCCATCGGACACGGAGTACGCTCACGCGCAGGCTGTGTGGGGCGCTTCCTCCATTCGAAATTTAGGTGTACGCCGAATATTTGTATTTTAAAATCGACGTCATGTTGCTCACCGACGGTTTTGAAACGTTTAGAATTTTTTGTTTGGAGGTGTACGGTCTCGATCCCGCCTTCTACTACACCACTCCCGGACTCTCGGGGGACGCCACGCTCGAAACAACTGGTGTCGTGGTTCACTGCCGTTGCCATGGTTTTATTTTTCGAAAAAGGTATCAGGGGGCCTCATGCAGATGGTCGGGCGCCACGGCGAGGCCAACCATGCACACGTGGGAGATTCCTTCAAGTCATCTAATAAGGAATCTTTACTCTCCTATTGGGATGCGAACAACCTTTATGGCTATAGTATGAGACATTTACTACCAACAGGACGGTTCAAATGGTTGTCTTATACGGAAAAACAAACATTCCAACTGAAGCAGGCGGCCGCCCAGACCGATCGCGGATACGTTCTCGAAGTCGATCTCGACTATCCATACGATACTCACGAGCGATTGAGCGACTTGCCTCGTCCGGATACACGTGTGTCTTCTGACACAAAAAGCAGGAAAGCTAAGTTGTTGGCAACGCTATTGGCCAAGCGGCGCTGTCATTCATATTCAAAATTTAATACAGGCTCTGGAGTTGGGAGTGCAACTCACCAACATTCATCGCATTCTCTCTTTCGATCAAAGTCCTTGGCTTGCCACTTACATGGACCTGAACAATTCACGTCGACAGCGCGCGTCCTCCGATTTTGAAGATACATTTTTAAACTTATGAACAACTCTGTTTACGGGAAGTCGATGGGGGACGTTCGCAATCATCGTCGTAGCTATCTCGTGAACAGATGGCGGTGGAAGTGTGGAGCGAGGAATCTTATTGCAAACCCCGCTTTCGCGCGTAGTAATCACGCCAAGGGAGATCTAATGACCATCGAGTTGATAAAACAGAAGTGAAGCTCCACGAGGCTCATTTATTTAGGATTTTGTATATTAGAAATTTCAAAATTTAGAATGTATGAGTTTTTTATAAATATAGCAAAGAACATCTTCGCGATCTTCAACTTTTGTACAAAGATACCGATTCATTCGTTATCTCTTCCTCAACGAACGTGTACGCTGAGATGAATCGGTGTTCAGAATGGTTCGACACGTCATGCTTTCCCCCAATTATTCTTTCAACATCACTCCACGCAATAAAAAGTACTGGGACTGTTTAAGGAGGAATGCGGAAATGATGCCATAATTGAATTCGTAGGTTTGCGACCCAAAATGTACTCCTTTCTGTCCCGCTCTCAGAGCACCGTTTCTCGGGCGAAAGGTGTACGTTTCATTGTTTATATATATACGTATATATATATATATATATATATATATATATATATATATATATATTACTTGGACTGTTTATTTCAAAATAGTATTAGTATTGAAAAACAGTTCGCATTCGATCTAAAAATCATCTTAATTATTCATTTCTGCTAAACAAGCGTTCGTGTGTGGTAGACGATAAACGCTATTGGTTAGATAAATTTAGTTTACACCGGCGGCCATTTCGGCATCATGGGTACGAGTCCGTCCGCTCCTTCAGTACGTTCGTCCCTGCAGGCGGGGTTGTATAATAGGCTTTCTCTCAATTTTTTTCATTTATCAAAATGTCTTTACATTTAAGATTTATATTATTTTAAAATAGCAGCTTTTTTCAATTCATGGTTTAAAGAGAGAAATAGGGGGTTGGGAGAAAAAAGTAGTGGTAGGGGGACCGTTTGCAATGTCATAGCACCGACGTAGAACTATTCATTCAGTCAACAACTGTCATCATGGCAAGACGTGACATGACGCTCGCCTGTGAAAACATCGCTACCGCCGGCGGCAACGGAGCGAAGCGTCCAAAGTATGGAAAAACCTCGAGAACGTCGCAGTGGACCTCATCGTCGCCGCCACCGAGGAAATGGAAGAGGGAGAAAAAACCGCGAAGCTGAGGAAACGTTACCCTGATATGGCAACTGACAATGCCATCAGCCCGCGGCGTCGGCACGACGAGCAGACCGCAAAAGACCGCCGAGTGAAAAGACTATTCACGACGTTGTTTCCGTGCATGCCGAAGTGCTAGCAATCATGGAAATTCTCAGCCATGTTTTTAAAGATCCAATTCGGAGGAAGGATCTACAGCAACGTGTTGATCTCGTCCGGCGAGTTATCCAATCCCTCCACTTCCCAAACGAAAATATCACTCTGGGAAATAAACCGAAAAACGTATCTTCTTAAAATGTGAAACGTCATGCCTCTCAACTCGAAGCGAAGAATGACGAAGGAAGACGTGAAGCGAGAATCACGGCCGCGAGGCTCACCTACGAAGACACTCTCGACGACAGCAGCGGGTGGAAAGACGAGGTGGCCAAGATGTGGAACAACATCGCGAAGGCTGCAGACGATCTCCCAAAAGTGATGACACAATCGGTAAGGTGTGGGAGATACCTGGCTTAGTGTGGACCATCGCCTACACAGCTAAGCATCTTCGTCAGAACCAAACGTATAATTTCGACGATAATAGAAGAAAACACTATTTATGACATTGCCGTAAAGAAGTTCTTCCCATCATGGATCAACTTATTTGTCAATTTACAGATTCCAAATACAACTTAAAACGCAGCCCGTGATAGAAACGGACCTGCGGAAACGCATGACCATCATCTGGAAAGATGTACAAGCTCCCCCGTCTCCAGCCGACCCATCTCACGAGCATGAAGCGGAAGCGTGTCCCACAACCAGCAATAACAAGAGGAAAAGTACGCAGTAGAAACAAAAATGACGCTCATTACGAGGGACAAAAAGCAAATAAGGAAATGATTGGAATAAGGAAAAATGCAAAGGAAAAGACTGCACATCCTGTCGTGACAAGAAGAGGGAAAAATTAGTGCGCAGCGGAAGGAAGAATGACAAGAGGTCCTTGAACGTCGGCACGCAGATTACTCTCGATCATCGGTTGAGCAACACCGACATCATGTCTGGAGTCGGGAGCACTTATGATGTTCGCAACAGCCGCGATATTTTCGGAGACACATCGTTCCATTTTGCCGCTCGGAATGGACACTTCAAGATTGTAGAGAAACGCATCGACGTTGGGGCTGACGTGACTCAAAAATTATCAAGGGACTGACAGCAGATGTAGCGCGTGATGTTCGCGTCAAAACGCTATTGGTCAACGCCAGATGCAACCAATCGCTCGAGCAGCACTAATAATGACTAATAGTACTAATATTAGTACTATCAATAGTACTAATAATGACGGAGACACTGCACTTCACATCACCGCTCAAAAAAAGATAATCTCGAGTTGTGGAGGTGCTTCTCGAAGGTGACGTGGACGTTTCTACAAACACCAATATTCCTAATAATGCTGGAGACAAGGCGCTTCACATCGCCGCAAGTGAGGGCCATCTCGAGAGTGTGGGAAAAGTGAAGCTGAGATTTCTATAAAAAATAACATGGGGCTGACCGCGGAAGATGTTGGAATCGACGATCGCACCAGTATGCTATTGGTCGACACAAGACTCAATGATGTATTTTAAAAATGTGATTGTACATGCATTTAGAAAAAAATGTGGTTTTTATTCAATTCACATATTCCTTATTTATCCACGTCACCGCCAGGCAGGGCCTCCCCCACTCTTCTCTCCCCTAGTCGCCACTATTTTTTCAGTTTGGTAGGCAGGGCAGGGCGTGCGACGTCGCGGGTTACGGCAGAGCGGGAAACATACGACCGAACAGCAGACGCGACATCGCGCCGACGTCACGGCGGCCTTGCAGGCGACTTTGTGACGTCACGACGGCGGATGTCAACATTCTGTGGCGCCGATTGTTGACACAGGATGTTGTGTTGCCCAACCGGCAATTCTGTACTACTGT
Organism: Teleogryllus oceanicus; assembly: GCA_964035755.1. Lineage (NCBI taxonomy): Eukaryota > Metazoa > Arthropoda > Insecta > Orthoptera > Gryllidae > Teleogryllus > Teleogryllus oceanicus. The sequence goes on along the minus strand of CAXIVR010000003.1, from coordinate 126,936,214 downwards.
TGCGTCTTATACGGTCTGTAATTGCCTTGCTGATGTTTTTGTTGTGCTATCTCCTGCGCGAAAGCCAAACTGCTCTTTAATTATAAGAGAATTATCTGAAACAAATTTTAGAATTCCATTTAAAATGAATTTTTCACATAATTTTTTCGTGTGTTGGCGAGCTGGCGCCGGCATGACTCGGGCAATTTCGTTTCCCCCCTGTTTAAGGAAAGATAACACATGCGCGTACTTCCTCTGACTCGGAAAGCTGAAACATAAAATATTGAATTAAATAAAACGACCAATAACACTATGTCTTACTACTTCCGGTCGTCGTTAGTTTTGCCGTCCGGGCCGGGAGCTTTTTTAGGTTTCAGCTCCACGATGGCCGCTTTACCTTTTGTTTCTGTGGTGAAACTCGGCTTGTCGACGGGCGCGTGCAGTACTGCCATTACCGTTTGTTGCACTTCGACAGCGTGCGGTATTGGCGGCGCCACCTCGACCGGTTGAAACTGAGATTCTAGAACATTCCGCTTTCGCTCGTTTGATTTTGCGTACTCTCCGGGCTGGTCTAAAACGGCGGCACTGTAATTGGTGTCCTAGAAAGCATGACTCACTGTAGTGGCGCTGCGCCGCGCTTATAAAGCAACGCGGCGGAGGGCGGGTGCTGCTGTCCCCTCCTACGGGATCGCTGTGAAGCTGCCTGTGCCACCACCTCCTAGTTTGTAGGTGTAAACTGGTGAAGGTAGTGGATCGCCGCGCTACTTCATGACTACCTACGCCACCATCTTAGTGACGTTACGAACCAGGCTTTGTAAACTGTAGACGGTGGTGCCTGTGATCGGACAGCTGTGGCGAGAGGCTCGCCGTCTAGGGCGGTAGGCGGCCCGCCGCTGGCGCTCATAGCGGCGTTTGTTCCGACTACGAACCTGAAGCGTCGCGCTACTCATGGCGTACGGCAGCGCACGTGACGATGGATCGTGGCACCGTCGTGCGGATGCCACACTAACCTTATGTAATGTCGGAGTGATATTGAAGAAAAATGTGAAATAGCAGTTTCTTAGGCGGGAGAGTTGGGGTTGATCAGTTCCTATTTCGTAAGCGACTATTCCTTGTACGTGATTTAAATTATTGTAGAAATTATGTGCCAGTTTCGTAATAGCGGATCGGTCTCTATTGCAAAACTGTTGTGCAAAGGTTTTATTTAAGTTGACAAACCAAAAGGCATTTACTCAAGTTTTTGTTTTCTAATATTTGTTTTCTCTTCAATGTGGTTGTGGCAGCTGAAATCGACACAAGATATGCGAAATTTAATATTGGACAAAAAATAGATTTATAAATAGTTAAAGACAAATGTAGCATACGTGTTACCTGTTTATGCAGGATAGTTCTAAAATCAATCTCCTTCCACTCGTCCCACATTCACATTCTCTGGTGCAATGTCTTTGAAAATGATCTTGCAGTTTTATATTGAAAAAGGTTCTTAAGCACGATGAAAATTTCAGCAACGTGGTTGAGATATCTAATTTGTTCTCTTACATGTGGCCAGTAGAGAGAGACGGAGTTTGTAAATGTTCCCAGTAATTCCATTTGATTGGAGTGGTATTTAAAAATCATCTTTTGTTTTTCAGTCTTCTACATCTTATTGAAATTCTGAGCGATCTAATGATTAACAGTTCTGACATGAATAATTTCTGGCAACTAATAAAAGGAATTTCTGATATCAAAATAGACGGTATATTTGTTTGAAGGGGATTAAGATTTTAAATAAGGTTTGCAAATCTTCATAAAGATGTTCCTGAGTGACAATCCTATTGTGACGGGTGCTTTTCTGGAATAATTTTTGTTAAAGCACTTGGTAAACGTCCGCATTTAACAATAACCTTGATTGTGGGCTTTTGTCTAAGACTCTCGTCATTTTTGGCTAAAAATTGGAACTTCTTGATTCAAGTCCACCGTTTGATTGTTACCTCCTGATATTCATCGTTTCCAAGGGTGGTTACATCTAGACTCACGTTCACATTTATTTCTACGTCTGCTGCAGGTGCTTTTCCTTCAACATGCTGAGTATCAAAAGTAAAATTCTCGATTCTAAATAAAATACCTCCCCTCAAGCCCATAAGTAATGGTTAAAATACGTCGGTAAAGCTAGCACCCCACTTTCACAAAACTGAAAAGTTCTTGCCCATAACTTTGGGCTAACTTCATCCCTTTCTCCAAAAATGTTGGGCTACCTCCCTACCACTACGAAATTAAAGATATAAATTTGAGGCTGGTAAACTAGCACTCCAGTTACTCAAACTTCAATTTTTTGTAGGGCTGACACGTGAATTTTGGGCGCCTGTGAGACATTTTCAAAATTTCGACTCGCTCCTAATTAAGAAAAAAATAGAAACCAACCTAATTTCTCAAATCTCAAACATGCTTCCGCTATAATTTTGGACTCTTCAGTGACACCATAAACTTTTGGCTCTCAAAATTTTTGTACGGTCGAAACAAGCGAATACTGGGGCTCTTTTGGACTACTCTTCAAAATTTTGAAACTCACTCCAACTTCAAGAACAAAATATTTAAACTACCCCAATTTCTCAAAACCCAAAAAAGTAACATGCAGTGATTTCGGGTTCTTTAGCGACACCAAAAACATATTTCAAAGTCCTGAAATCAATTCTACAAAAATGGAATGGGAAAAAAGCTAAATCCCACTTAACTCGAAAATTCGGGAAAATCTCACGTAATCTGGTGAGCTGGTGAGACTGACATCGCTGCATCCAAAGGAAGTGAAAATTTAAACTATACTCTCGGAATTAATATGACAAGGCCAAGAATGTTTACAAAGTTAAATGTGTGTTATATTAAAAAGTAAATGACCATAAATAGCATGCATGCATTGCATAGTATGAATTTCTTAAAATATAATGTAAATAGGTGTAAGTGTGTATATTTACATTTATTTCATGGTATAGAATATTTATCGTATCTATTTTTGTTGTTACGAGCAGGTATTGTTATGAATTAGAAGGAATCGCTATGAATTAGGTAAGGAAAATAAACAATGTTTGCGAAAAGGTTACGGCGACTATTGCTGTCATAACATTAGATATTTGAAACTGTTTTTTAATTATTTAGGTATGAGACAATAGTTAACATCAATGTGAACCACGTATCCTGTTCTCGTAAATATCGATAAAAGCATCCCGAAACCATACAGGTTCATTAACCTCGCCGAAAATTAATATCTGAACCTGTGGATTAGTTTATCAATTACAAATGAAATATTAACATTTTAAGCAGTATAAGAGACTGTTAGAACTCAGTGAATGTTCCGTGGGCGAGTAACGGTTGACAGTTCAAAGTTATGTTCCGTACTGATAGCGGCGCTGTTGTCAGTCTAATTTTTGATCTGCTTTACTGTGCTAATGTATAAAAATAAAAATATATTATCTTTGAGGCATGTGTGTGTATTTTCGGCTCTTAAAGTTTATTTATCAATACTAGGGGGCGGATTTTAATGAAATGTAATTTTTTTCTTTTCACTTTAGAAAAATGCTGTTTAGTACAGAAATTCATTTAATGTTATGACAAAAGGAAATCTAATTTTATTTTTATGTCATTTTGTTTGCATTTTTCGTTAATTTCGATTAATAAGTCATTTTGTAATTTTTTCCATTTTTCGTTGATTTCATCAATTTTAATATCATTTTAATGGTACTTGCTTCAAATAATATTTAAGGTAGTCATCTGATATCTTCGCCCAATCGTAATGTGAGCCGTTGTATTTAATCTAAAATTCCTGTGACTCCTGCCAGTGCCTTTGGTAGTTCGGCCAATTTCACAATAACTAGAGACGGATTTCCTGGTGAAAAACAGTACAAACCAAAAGTTTGCAAGCCGAGTTCACTTGAATGAAAGGAAGCAGCCTCATTTACATCAGTAACATATCAGGCAGCTTGAGTTGTTTATATGAACTGAATTGATCACATTTTTTTAATGTAATATTCCTTTGCTTTTAGAGCATTTTAAAAACATTTGAAGATAATTTTATTGATCATTTTTGGCGGTTTTATGCCATCAAAATCCGCCTCTTATCACTATCTCGCTAAAAGGTTTTGGGTCCAGATACTCGAAACTCGAGCGACTTTCTTTGTGAACAAAATGGACACGTGCGTAAGTTCTAGCCGGCAACACGACGCGTATCGAAGAGTTGGGAAAAGACATTATGATACATGGAAATTGCAGATGCAAAGAATTATCATAAAAATGACTTGTGGGAGTATGTAAGTGGTGCCGTAATAAAACCTGAAGCCGATGAAAATGCGAACGGGGCCAACGTTCAAGGATACGCAACGATTCAAAGGCGCGATCTGACTTCTTGTCAATTTCACCGAGTGAACTGAAACTGGTGAAGAACTGCACAACTTCCCGCGACGTGTGGCTAAAGGTCGAAGAAGCATTATAATCCAAAGGACCAGCAAGGAAGGGGACGCTTTCAGTAAGTCTGACGCTGCACAAAATGGCAGAGGACAGTGATGTACGTGCTCTTCCGAATGCCTTTTTTGATTGGCTCAACAAATTGACTGATATGGTCATCGCGATCAATCCCGACTTGTTGTCGATTTTACTGTTATACAGTTTTCCTGCAAGTTTCGAGAACTTTTGTTGTGCTACTGAATTCCGAGACGAATTGCCGTTACAAAAAGCACTTCGCATTTAAATTCTGGAAGAAAGTGATGCGCCAAAAAGTGTTACGCGATGCACACCGCCGGGTGCAATGTTTGTAAAGGAAAATGACAGTTCGAGAATCCAGACGAAAAGTGACAAGCAAAAGGATTCCGCAACGTTTCTCTGTTGTAAACAACTAGGACACAAGGCTAAGGTTCCTGTTCTTTGGCTCGACAGCCCGCTAAGGGCCCTGGCCGAAAAACGGTGACGACTCAGCCTCTTGGCCATGGGGGAAGGGGTACGTGTTGGCACGAAGAATCCCTTCACGGCTTCACTGGCCTTCATAATCTTACGGTGGGCTTTCTCATATTCACACAGCAATAGATAGTGACATTTGTAAGGAAAGCGTGGTCATAATTTTCCTCGGCCGGGAAACGAGCACGCTATAACCAACGAGCCACCGAGGGAACAAGGCTAAGGAAAAAAAATAAGAGGAAAACCTCAAAAGAAAGTGCCAGTTCTGCGAGATCGAGTCAAATCCTGAGACGTTAAAACTAGCTAATGATGCGACATCCGTTGCAAATGGTAAGGGTCAAAAGTCGATTTTTCGGCGCCGACAGTACACGGAAAACGTCACGCTATATGACGTACTCCATGTACCGGACATGAGGCAGTCTTCTATCGGTGAGCAAAATACAGATTGCAGATACGAAGTTCTTTTCCGGAAGAATGAAGCACTGATACAAACCAAACAAGGAGGTCGCACTGGATGCCACCAGAATCAACAATCTGAACTACATTCAAGAATCGATGCAAGATGCGTGTATCACATCTGTTGATAAGAAAAACAAAGTTCCTCAAGATCTTCTGTATCGACGCCTAGGGCATGCAAACGTGCGAGATATCTAGGATAGTGTTCGAAAAGGCAACTGGCAGACCTCACTGGAAACTTCAAGGGCAACGTCAGTGTGAAAAGCAAGATGAGCGGAGATTGATTAACGGAGAAATTGCACGCTTCTGAACGTCGTCAGATGCCTAATGAAGGAGCTAATCTACCAGATAATTTTTGGGCTGAAGCAATCAATACTGCGAACTACCTTCGCAATCGTTTACCGACAAAGATTTTAAATGGCAAGACACCAGATGTCTACAACCTCCAGTTATTCGGCAGCAAGGTCTATTACTGACAGAAGTCCTGAGGAAGGAAAATTCAACTGCCGCCGACAAGAGGGAATATGTCTGGGACATGCTGAGTCCAAAGCGTATTCCGTTTGGTCTTCCGAGAGGCGACGAGTGTTCACAAATTGCGACGTAAAATTTCCGAAACATCAGATCAGACGAAGGAACTACCATTCCGTTGGATCCAGTGAAGATCGACGCATGCCAAGATCCGAAGCAGTCTCGATAGTTCATAGAATTCGTATTTTTATCGGAGCCTGCGCAACCTGTCGTGGGGCCCGATTAAGTATCCACTACTTCTGATGATTTTCTTGGTTTTGATGTATCCGACCAGACAGGAGCATCCTCGCCAGGTTCAGACAACCCAACGCTGAAGATGTTTCCAGGGAGCATCCGACTCCAGAAATCGAACGGAGGACACGCGGTCGACCAAGAACGATCAGGTCTTGTTCGAGGGGAAGACCGAGAAGACTATCACACATTTCGCGTGAGATCGAAGACTGAAATGAAGGGCAAGTTTTTCTGTCTGAAGTACCCGTGAAAGAGGTGTTAAATTTTTCAGAAGCGAACAAATGACAGTCCATTGTGACCGAAATCAAGTCTATCCTGCAAAAATGATACTTGGGATATCGTCGATCGTCCACCAGAGCAGAAAGTTGTGAGATGTATCGTTTTCATCTCTATTTTGCATCAGCTACATTGATGATACGCTGTTGCGATTTCGTTTGACAAGTTGCAACGCGATATCTACCCCATTGGATCCAAGTCTCAAGTTGAAGCATCGCAATCACCGGAAGACCTGAAGCTCCCATATCGTGAGCTTGTTGGAGCTCTCACTTACTTGGCACCTACCACACGACCCGACATTGCGTTTACGGCAAGTTAGTTTGGACAATTTAATAAATGTTTTGGTTCAGATCACCGGAAGGCCGCCAAACATTAGGGGTGGCACCGAAGGGTTCGATCGATGTGGGACTGAGATAGGTTAAGATTCAGGATATTTTCGGGGGAACTGTCCCGAAGATAAGCCATACTCTCGTTTCCTCATGCTGAACGGGGACCAATTTCATGGGACTCACGAAAGCAGCGAATGGTTTCTTTGTCTATTCTGAAGTCCGAATACATGGCTTTGTTGGAGACTGACAAAGAGGCCATTTTCTCAGGAAGTTCTTCAAGAATTGGGCTTCTTGAACTTTAATGACTTGACAGTTTTGTGACAATAGTGGTTCACTGACGTTGGCTGAAAACATACCATGCCAGAAGCCAAGCATTGATGTAACGCGATTCATTTCGGCCAAATATACTGAGAGATATTTCATGTTCCTAACTGAAGACCAGGCGGTAAATTTTTTAACCAAGGGCCTGACACGCTGTAAACAACGCTGTATTCAACTGTCGGGAATGTTTTTTTTACAGTTTAATGTATAGTGTTAATCACAAATATATGATTATTTTTGAGTTGTGTGAGCGTGTTCGGCTCTTGTGTTTTCTTATCACTGCCTTGCTAACAGACAAAATTTATATTCATGTATTATTATTATTATTATTATTATTATTAAAAAATAAAGATATTATAGAAAGAAACAAAACGGTTTCAGTGGTTTCCAAGTGTGAGGCAAAGAAACATGTATATAAATTAGTATTATTTTATTTACCAATTAATCAACAGCATTGCTTCAGTGGCACCTATGCATGGATACATAAATTAAATTATTAGATAAAGATAGAAGAATTAATCCATGAAAAAGGCTTCAATAATCATTTCTATTTTATTTATTCATGTGCTGCTTTCTGCAGGTTATTTTCTGATTTTGTCAATATTGTACGATTGCATGCAATATGGTTTTGATCTGATGATTCCTGTTTAGTTGTTTCCATTGATTTTTGGTCTCCCATTTTCTGATCATGTCATTGGGATAGAAATTAAAAAGAAATGGTGACAGGTCATTCATGTCTTAAGACTGCTTATAGTTTGTATGGGTAGTTTGAATAAGACTTCAATGTAGAGGTTCTCCACTGTGTTCACGAGTTTTAAGCAAATATGAAAGATGATTTTCAATCATTTGTAACTCTGATCTCATTCTCATTCCAACTCCAAAGGTGTTTAGAAGTACACAATTTGTTTTTGTTAATTTAAAATAATCACTTTTTGTATAATTAAATTTTAAATTGAGGGTTAAAAAATGTGTTATAATTAAATTTCAAATTATATATTTGAGAAGTTGGAAAAAAAAATTAATATATTTTTTCTTTCCAAAATATCCAAAAATCCTTTGCTTATATGCTTTAAAATGATGTATAAACAACATTTTTATACTTGAAAATGACTGAGGTAATACATTTTTTCTTTAGTAATTACTATCACTTTGAAACTTTTTGTTTCAGTTCTCAAATGGCAAATAATTTGTAATAACCTTTCTTGAATTGCATGGAATGACCTAACATCACATATTTGGAGTAAATATTGAAAACTTATCACAAGTAAATAACATTATATCATGAAACTTTGAATATGCTTGATTTATTCTTCAGACAAAACACATTGGATACAATACGAAAAAGTTATGCTTCACACAATGACCAGAGAAAACTGTCTGTATACTGACTTTAGTATTCTATTTCATTGAAGTATATCTCATCCTCCATTTCATATTTGAAAAAGTCATTTAAGTTTGACAGAACAAAACTGTTAAATACAAAACCTCTTTCAAGTAGAAAATACTATTTAATATTTGTCATGCACAGAACTAAGAGAACTATTGCATCTGCTCCAGAAAGAATCCCTTCACTGACTCACAATTCTCGTTTTCACACACCTATAAAATTACCACCCATTCTATCTTTCAACTTTCCACCTCATACATGTATCTACGAATGAAGTCATCAGAATCATTTTGCCCTTAAGCTATCACGAGATACATACTTTTACTTCTTCACTTTTCAGCTCATACTACTCTACATACAAAATCATCTAGCAGCAAAATTCAATGACATTTTTGGCCTACCTCATTTATTTCATTTAATGAACATGATATTATTGTCCACAGTATCTCAATGTGTTACAATTACAAATATGTAAAACAATGCAGAGATACAAAAACATTCAAGCTTACCTAAATCTGATATAATTTTTTTAGACAGTTCAATGAAATTGTTAGGAATTCACAAAACTGTCAACTAAATCTTTGACAGTGTAATGTAATTGAGGTCCTCAGTACGTCATTAATACTTTGCTACATATATTTATAATATACTGAAAAATGAATCATATGTAATGACTATATTTAAATTTAAAAAAAAATTACTTAAATATTCTGATACACAGAATAGACAGCAGAGCACATTCATATTACTAAAACTAGCAATTGAAGTCAGAACTCAAGAGTATAATGGAAAACCTTAAAGGACTAAAAAAAAAAGACTCTCAGGACTAAAGCCAAGTTCAAGTTTCATTTTAACACCCATCACAGTTATGTAATCTTTTAATCAACATTTACATGAATATATAAAATAAAATATTTAAAATATTGATCAGACTCGCTAATACTAATGAAAGTAAAGGATTGACTAGTGGGGCATAATTCCAGTTTCCTACCATTAAGAGCTCTTCTTTTAAATTATTTATCACAATCAAATTCGGTCTACCATTCTGAATGCTCTTCTGAAGTCGAAGTACAAGGTTTCAGAAGACAAAAAATATCTATTATCATCAGCATATCATACAAGTTTATTTTTCATCAACATGTATTTCATAACAAATTAAATCATATCAATAGCATAAGTACTGAAAAGATCTAAATGTATCAAAAATGGGAACAATAATATTAATTAGTTAATGAAAAAACTACAAATCAAAACAAAAAGGTACATTCAAATTCTTTTCAGAAACTGACTTCATTTGCTAGTTCTATAAACTTATATTGGCACCACAAACAGTATAATAATGACATTATGGTAATATAACATGCATTGAGTGATTTAACACTCAGGCTTTACAATAGAGTGTCATTATTAGACCCATTGTAATGGAGCATCCATTTGTAACAATGAAAATATTCTTATAAACACATTAAGATATGTAATCCGTTTTAATTTACGCAATGTGAATTGCAATTCACAATAATTAACTCAGTACACAACACCAAACGTATAACATCATGGACCAAATTTTTAGGTTCAAGTTTTCCATAACAAAACTTCAATCTCAACTCTCTTCAGAATATATACTATTTATAATACTAGAATACATCTTGATTTTCAGAGACAACATTTGAAAAAACATACATGAATATATTTATATTTTACATACAGTTCTTTAAATATTTGCTCAACATCAACAATAATTATATATCAATCAACTACTGTACAGATCAAAAATTATAATAAGCTTGGTCAATGATATTCTGTAATAGAAGACAACTGTTGAAATAGAATGAAAACAGAAAAAACAAACCAAAGAACCTGAATTAATAATACCAACAAAAATTTACCTTCAGTCCTCATTTATCACATTATCCTGCGTACATCCAGCTATTACTATCAAAATGTACTTTTAATGGGCCCCACAGTGTACAATACACACATAGATTGTTTGAATATAAATCTGAATGAAGAAAACAAATTATAGTTATTTGTATTGCACATGCAGAAAATCACTCTCAATCATTTCCGAAAGTAAACATTCTAGTATCAGACAAAATCTGCTAAAAATCTGGAATGTGCATTATATTATTTAAATTCTGAGACCTATTCTCTTATAAAGTTCCTTTCTTTTGATTGTTTTACAGTAAAACCTCTTACATTTAAACAGCATGGAATACAATTTAAACAAAATGTTAAACCATTTCATTTATACACATAACCTAATCTCAAAATCTAGCCCAAATTCACACTTTTAAGTAACTTCATTTTAATGGTCAGTTATTCACTGTAAACTTGAATATAAATTCTACAGTGCTTCTCAGTGATTCGCAAATAGTATGTTACATTAGAAGTAACAATTCACACAAACTTACAAATAATAAATGGATATCACATAGAAGTATCAAAGAAGTTGATAAAAAAGTATCAAGATGTTCAATAGGTTTCAAAGATAAGCTGAATGAGCTGCTTATATAGTGCAAGTCTTTCCTCCACACCACTAAAATGTAAATAAACTTATGGAAACAAATGCAAAGCAGCAAATAAAAACTCACCAAAAACTTGTTTATCAATATCAAGGAACCATTAGGAACAAACAAAGTTGTACTCTCTGTAAATCAACATAACATAGCCAGCATATACAATAAAAGGGATTCAATTTCCACAAGATCTCTAAGAATTATTTTCAAGCATGCCAAACTCTGATATATTTACAAGAGGAAAATGGTTCAAGAATTAAAACAATTGGCTATATGCTGTGACATACAGTACGTACTTCACAAGTAGAAAAACCTTATTACAGTAATCTTCAACACTGGATGCAGTCAACAGCTATTCTACAAATTTTACATTAAGGAAAATGGAGAACTTCAAGTTACTATATTTATTTTTACTTAAATGCAGTGAGACAATTCCCGTGAAGCAAAATTTCCTACCCACGTACTACACTAATAAAAATATTTTTATCAAAAGTTTTTACAAAAATAACTAATTGTTTGTGACCCTTATAATAACACACAACATCTGCGAATCACCAACATGAAATATGAAATAGTAATTGCATCATACAGAATCATTTGGTAGCAAAAATGTGTAAAGCAATCCTCCATTCATAGATATAGTTTTATACATAAACACTTTCTTGGTGTTACGTGTAGGGCCACTTTTATAACTCATTATTCTGAACTTATAAGGAGCTCTGCTCCTGCAGTACAAACCGTTTATTAGTGGTGTTTTAACACCATAGCATTGCTTGCTGCCACCTTCCCCCTCCTCTATTGGACAAATGAGGAGATTTCAGTTGGAGGAATGTAGAGCAAATCCTCCTGCCATCACTCATCCCGCAAACTTGCTAAGCAGTTCTTGAACAGTTGCACTTGTGCCTGAGAAAATATGAAGTCCATACCAATCATTTGAGCATTCATGGAGGGACTCGACAAAACTAGAGGGTTTGCTTCACAATTCTTTATGGTTAATTCAATTGAAGATTCATCGACCACTGAGACAAATTATAAGAAAATCACTAGACACAATAAAAGCACATAAATTAAATCTGATCTCATGGGAAATATTTTGTATGACTTGGGTCAATGAAATGTATACTAATACCTAATAGGAACTTCAAAAACTTGGTTGCAATTCTTTGAAATTTTCCACATTTACGAATGTTGTTCTTCCTTAACATCATTTCTCATTATTTATTATGTTTAAAAAAGTATACATTTTTTGTGGAAACAAAGACTAAAATAATTTATTTACTGTTTAGTAGTCACAATATCAAAAGGAGGGCATGATCACCACATTAAGAGGGTAAGTGGAGAGTTGCTGTGGTTTTATATTGGCTCACATGCTAGATCAAAGGCATGGGAGTGAATACAAATAGACAATAATTCCCTGAAAATTGTACAACTTTCTTATAATTATGTTGTGACTGACTATTGGCTATATATGATAAGGTTAATGACAAGTGGCGTACAATCGAGGTAAGATAGGTATGCTGCGCTGACCCTCGAGAAAAAGACAGTTAATTGTAATTATTACACTGTGTAATCACCACACTTGTCTTGAACTCACTTGGATTGTTAAAATTCTGCGAAGTATACTTCGTTGTTGGTTTTTCTTTTTTTACGAGGTGTTTGGCGTAAATTAGCGGTCATGGTATTATCCAATCGGGAACTTCAACGTCATCACGGTGACGTTTAAGCTCCCGGTTGGATGACCCCGTCAACACTCAACAGCTACAAGCGCCACGTTAAAAAAATCGAAGTATATGCGTAAACTGGCTCATGTAGGCGCGCGGCCCTGCATTGGCCATGGTTGCAACAAAAACAGACAAATAGTGGTTGGGAGAGACAGGTCGTAGGCGCAGCAACCCGACCCAAAGTGAGTATGCCGAATTTCTCCATCTAAATGCATTACGCAGATCGCGCACGCGCTCTTGACTGAAAGCCCATTTGATTGGTATGGAGCACACCGGTAAGCGCCGCAACCCAAGCCCACTGCCCAGGACATACGACACTGAGGTAACCGCCGGCTGCCGGATATTGTGTTACTTGAAACCACGGATTTATTTGACCTGTGCGTATTATTTTCTTATCTGCGTATTATTTTTGTGCTATGTCAGAAAATGCGTGTATTATCTATATATTTAAAAAAATACGGTATTCTGCCATGGCTTCGTTTAGAGCTTCTACTGAAACCGATAGATGCCTTTAAAATGAAAGAGAATGATCCTAGGATGTGTTATCAGATATTGTTTGTGTTGATTCACCATCATTTACGGTAAATTAACTAATTAAATCATTCCTTTAATAGTAATGCTTATCAATAGTCAATCGTTTTCTCCCAAAGGGCGGCCGTTTTAAAACTGATATACATGAGTCGATAGATGTATAATCTCGCCGCTTCATGTGGCGCTTTCTTGATATTTTGTTTGATCGCGGAGATTTTGTCACAATTCGTCAAGGTTTTGTTTCGGTGTAATAATTGCATTGTGGTGATGACAGTTTGCATGTATTTCCTTTTGTAATGTATTTTGTAGAGAACATTTGGACAGTGGGTTTTGACTGGCAGTTGTAACACCGAAGTAGCAAGTTGTTCCGGCAGGTTAAAGCCGAATTCGAATTGCTGCGGTGCGCTCAAAAAGATACGCAAATGTACATTGACTGGGAGCAGGGAAAGAGAAAGCGAGCGTATGTGTCGTGATAGTGAGGTCATGTTCGTCGTGTCGTGATAGTGAGGTTCTGTTGGGTCATTGTCTATAAAATGTCAGTTTTGTTCTACATTGTATGTGAGAGAAATTCCCAAAAACGGAGTTTACTCTGTGTTGCTAAATGGGAAATAAGTTAACCTCGAGCAATATGCCAGAAGAAATCAATAGTCGTTTATAGGAGATTTATATCAGAAAACTTTTAGAAATAATATCCGTCATATAATAGTGCTCTTCTTTGTAGTAATTTGGTGCCGATAATGCATCGCCACCTGGTCATGGCCATACGTTCAAAATTTTGGGAAACCTACATCACAGAATATTTTAGTTACACTTGAAGATTCATACACGCAAATATATTGTGAACATTAATTCGCACAGTATTTTACATTTCTTAGATCACATCGTCAAATTTGACGGGTTGTCACTAGCTGAGGACTTTCAAAAAATAAAGAGTTCAGTAGTACATTTGTAGAGAAAAGTGGAATTATTTGCATAGGAGGCCTGTTCCAACTTTCTGACTTCGTAGTTTAAATAAAGAAAGGGAAGAGAAGATTTCTTATCACTAAAAATATGAAAACACCGGTTAGTTAAACCGGGAGCGGTAGCTCAGTGCAACAATTGATGTCACTGCAGCGCCTCTGACCGGAGGTCCTAGGTTCGAGTCCCGACGGTGGTAGATTTTCGACACTAGCTTTCCTAGCTAGGTCGAATTCAGCCGCTGCCAGGAGGAGAATTCTAGTGGCCGGCTGCCCTGATCGGTAGTTTTCCGTGGTTTCTCAGATCAACACCAGGCGAATGCCGGAGCAGTACTCTAACAACGGGCTACGGACCGCGCGCGATCTTTCCTTCCTCTTTCTTGTCCTATCCTCTCCCCTTACACACACACGTACACCAACATGCACTACACTACCACATATTCCGGGAGACAGGTCGGGAGCTTAGAGCTTGTCCTGGTTGGGGTGGTGCCCCGCTGGTGGGAGAGTCCTGGTTAGGGGGAAACCCCACTAGCCGACGCACACTGGTTTAATCGGCCTAAACTTATTGGCACTGCAAATGTCACTGGATTTGCGTAAAAATTGGTATCAAGGGGCTTTTGAGGTCGCTGAATTAGAATATCATTACGAAATTTCAAAATTTAAAATGGCGCCTTGAAAATGGCGGATCGACTCATTTAAAAACAAAGAAAAATGCATCTAAAAATATACATATGGGGCTCTGGCTGGTCATTGATTTTAAATGTCATAATGAAATTTCAAAATTCATGGCGGTTTAAATGGCTAACTGACTCATAAAAATTAGCCCAATGTGCGTAGAAAATGTATAAAATGGTTCTCGAGATCGCTGATTTACTATCGGAATGAAATATCAAAATTAGAATGAAGCTTTTGAAAATGCAGCAAATATGCGCAGAAATATGGTTATACTATTTTTGAAGTCACTAACACAAAATTGCTATGAAATTCAAAATAGCTGCTTCAAAAAAGGAATAACATCGGATTTAACGAAAAGAAATCGAATGTAAGTAAAATGTTATTTAAGATAGCTTTGAATTTCTTGATCTATTAAGATTTCGAGAAACGTCACAATAATTGATTGCGGCAATTGTACTCACAAACGTGATAATGTATGTGAAATGCCTGTAATGTAATATTGACGTCAAGAGAGACATTTTTAAAAAAATTATGATTAATTTTTTAAACAGAAGACATGATAGTGGCATTATGTCGTTATCTCGTCCGTTTTAGCACTATCCGTAGAAAAAACTGAAGCCCTTTCGATATATATATTCAAACAAATGTCACCCATCTGTTGGGAACCCAATATCTATGTATACAGATCTAATTTCGTCGGCACTTATTGAATAAACAATATTTTATTTAATATTTAATTATGAATAATTGAATAAAAAATTAGTCAACAATACTTTGAAGTGACCACATTGAATTCACTCTTACACCTTAGTTACCTAAAGTTTTGTTTGTTGTGTCAAGAAAAGAAGAACTTAACATACTAAAATCTGAAAGTGCTCGGTGGTTTACTATTATTGTTTAATCCTCCAAAAGTTTATATTATTAATTTTACTACTAAAGTAATTATCTGAAGGAGAAGTAAAAATATATTTCAAGAAATCAATTCCTGCAGCATCGAAGAAACCATCGGGCGATGTAGTGTTATATCTTACATGTAGCAATGTAAAGTAATGTTTTAAAACAAAAAGATGCAGATATGTGCAGCTAAATTTGTGTTATTCTGCTTAAGGACTTTCTAATTATAAATAAATAATAATTGAGGCAGGACTGCGCAGGACAAAAATATAATCTACAATATAAATGACTAACTTTGTTACGTCACATGGTTTAGAGTTCAACTGCATCATATATAAAAAATAATATACACATTTTCTTAAAATATAATTTCTAATTTATAGCCATATGTCTTATATTCGAAATACAAAAGAACTTCGCGTTTTATACCCTTTTTTTAATTTCACGAATATCGCTGGCAAGAATCAACGAATTCTGAAAGCCATTCGAGCAACGGTAACTTAACGACACCGTGCGGAAGACAAAAAATATTGAAATAAATTTCTGAAGCTGAAGTAGTATGCTCCAATGTCTTCCGAACGAGATTTGATAAGTCAGAATTCCAAACGCGCACTTTGAATTTTGCAATTATGGCCAGGTTTTTGCCGCGATTAAACCAGTGTGCGACGGTAGGTCGGCGCCGGATCTCGCCATTCAGTGGGGGAAGACTACCGCCATATCCCGAGTAAAAACATGCACTACACTAACGGGACTAATGACCAAAGCAGTTGACGCGCCAGGAAACACGAAAAAAAAACGGTTAGTTAATAGGAAACATAAAACTTAAGAAATGATTTTGCTGAGCCATGTTTATTGTTTTCCCACGATCGTAATGTAAAGTACGAAGAAGGCAAATTTGTACAATCTTCAAATGCGATCACAAACACGATGGATCACGAAGGCATTTGCGTTCACTTATTCAGCTGGCCAGTCTTGGAAGTGACCACGTCCAAACTGAACTTTATTCGATGTAGTACGACATAAAGGCACAGAAAGATTATACATATTAAAAAGCTTAATTTGACGTGACGCAGGAATTGCATTTCAGATGGTATCTTGAAAATGAAGATTTGGTTAGCAAAGGGTATGTCGATCGAACTTCAAAATTGTTGAGTATGTATGATACCACCTTGCAACAACATTAGAATTTGCCAAAACATTTAAAGTCACTTCTAACAGAATTCAAAATAATTTGGGTTCTGCGATTAATAATGTCTCGAGAAAATCTATTAAAGATATCATTTTCATGGCCCAACATGTTGTATTTGTTTTAAATGAAAGTCTTTGCTCCTTGCCATTCCGCGAGATACAATCTCACAAGAGTTCCACAGACGCATGTTGTAGGAGGGAGGAGTGCTGTTCGGAAGGCAGCTTCCCGTGAGTCCGTTTGGACGCATAAAACGTTGCCAATTCAGCACGAATGATTGTCGCTCATACGAGACAGCGTTCATCACGTTCCAAAAGAGACGTTTTTCAATGTCTGGAGCGTTCACAGCCAGTGATTGATAATTATCTGTTGGTTCTCTTAAATTGTGTACGCATCTTCCAGAATACGCAAGAATAAAAAAAATATAGTAATAATAGAAATAATAACAATAATAGATACATATTTCTGCAGGCATACAACCTGGAGGCAGAACCTACAATTTACATATTACAATTAGGAATATTAACAAAATGTAACTTCAAACAATTTAAAGACATAATAATAATAAAATAATAAAACAATAAAATAATAATAATTGGTCTTCGTCAATAATAATAATAATAATAAATCTTAACAATAATAGCATTAACTCTTCATTTTATATTTGACCCGCAAAGTTATTTTAAACTATTAAATACACGACTACACAACTTTTTAATTACACTTCACTTCACATTTGCAATTCACTTCTTTCTACTTTATATTGCACTACACTTCACAAAACTTCAATACAATACTACTTTGAATATAATTATATATTTAATAAAGCAACGCATTTAATAATCACAATAATAATAGCAATAGCAATTAAATTAACAATAATAATAAAATAATAACTGTAAGCCTAACTTAATTAATAAAGTTTACAAATATAATTACTTAATTTATTTTTAAATCTTTGAACACCTAGAGGAAAGGTATCCAAGGCTGTCGCAGGTAACTTATTCCAGTCCGTTATTGTTCTATTTCTAAAGGAAAATTTTCCAATATCTGTTCTCTGTGGCCTAAACTGAATGTTGTGCATGTGATCCCCTCTACTAAAGTACGAGGGTCTACCGGGTCGAATGTAGATATCTTTCCAAGCTGGATAACCGGCATACGCTTTGTACAGCGCACAGTTTTGCCCTAACCCTCCTGATTTCTAAAGACTTCTATTCCTCTTTCTTCCTATTGCTTTGGAAAGTAAATTTATACGCTCTTCTCTGTACTCTATTCCAATACTCCTTTTGTGAATTTCTATAAAGGTCCTCTATATGATACTATATTTTATAAATGGTACACGTCTCATTTTCGTCGAAAATGGCAAGAATCAAAATTGTTTCGGGGTCTTCCTACAAGTTTATTTTTTAAGATAGAGATATTTTGCCCTAATGACATCTGTTGCTTAAAGATGTTAAAATAAGGTCATGTACAATTTTTCGGTAAATTTGAGTGCACTTTTCACAATTTGCGCAAATATAGGCGATTTCCCACTTTGTCAAATAATTTTCTCAAAAACAGCACCAAAAATTTTCATTAAATTTAGACCTCGGATAGCACATAGGACACTTAAGAGAATGGTGCAAGCCTGCCTTTCTTGGACGTCCTTGTCAGCAAGCGCGAAGACGGCACCTTAGGACACTCGGCCTACCGAAAGCCGACTCACACGGACAAATACCTCCACGCGGAGTTGCATTAACATCCGTCCACAAATTCAGCATATTAAGAGACTGACCACACGAGCTGTCAAGGAGTGCGATGTTTGTCTCCTGCTGATGAACTCAAACTCGAACATACGTTCAGGGCCAACGGCTATTCCCGATGTGCTATCAAACGACCGCCGACCTGTGCCACGGGTCACTGCGAAGGTTCCGGCAACCCCGAAGGTCGTGGAATCCCCGACGGGAGTGGTGTCCCCGAAGATCGCGACAGCACTGAAGATCACCACGCCACTTCGGAGACGGAGGAGAGTGCTAGAACTAAATTAGCCGTACTTCCTTACGTTCGCGCTGTCACCGACCGGTTGCGAAAACTGCTTCGAAAAAACAACTTCCGGACGGTTTTCACAGCTCTCGACAAGTCTCACAACGCCCTGGCCCGCATCACAGACGCGTTCCCACCTCTCCTTAGTCGTCAGGCGTGTAAGAAATTCTCTGCAGTTGTGGCAGGATGTACATCGGCGAGACCGGGCGCACGGTGTCCGAACGCCTTAGGGAACACATTTCCCATTATAACATGAACCATACCAACCGTTCGGCTATAGCGCACAACTCAGAGGTTTCGGGACATGCCATCGATTTTAACAACTCGGCTCCTGTACAAGCAAACCCGTACTCGGGCCTAGATACACTGCAGGCTCTGAAATTACAGACGGCCGCACAACATCAACGTGGACGACGGCCTCAACCGTAACTCGGCCTGGAAATCCCTACCACCACTCTCTGAATCCGAATCAGTGAAATTGTCGCTGATTCAATCAGTAAGCGCAAAGTCACTGATATCTTCAGTCGAAATGTGTAGTTTTTCATTTCCAGCATTTCACTGGTTGTCAGTGACAGTGCCGCGCCCAGGCCGCGCCACCGTACCGACCGGTCCAGTTATTCACGTGGTGTTGTGTGGGGCAAATCCCACGGTGGAACGAGTGAAATAGAGGATTCCTGTGAGAAAACTGACCTGTGTCTGAAGATTGTTTTAATTGCGTTAGGTAAGTAGTTTTCGCTTTTCTGTGACTCGTCTTGTTGATAACTGTGAGACGTTTTATTTTATAGTGAACTAAGAAATATACTAAGAAATAGGTTAAGAACATGTGATTAATACTAATGTACTTGTTTTTATTAATAATTTGGAAACTTCTTATGTAACTTAAAGTTTTAAAGTAACCGTTTGGTGATATGCGTGAAATATCTTGACGTGCAATGGATAATTTGGTTTATGAAAGTTGTAAAGTCCAATATGCTCTCGATTACACCACACAGCAGAGCTGGGCATGCCAACAAAATATTAACTCTTCTTTGGTTTTTCCAATTTAGTTTAATGACACCAGTCCAGGAGGAGTTTTGAAAAAGTAAGAGAAAGTGCTGGAGCTAACTGGGGCTCTAACACTGAATATTTGAAAGGTATTTGTTCTGCCAAAGACTACTGTAATACTGATTTATTTTGATCAGTGTTCTTGCTTTCTAGTCACTAAACACATAGTTTTACTCCATTTACATGGCGAGGCTAGTTTGGCAGAGTGGAGGGGGAGTGTAGATGGTACATCAAAGCCATCTGCCACTCCTCAGGTTCCCAATCCAGAGCTCATAATAATTCGGCCAGTTAGTGTTATTTTGTATGTAATCTGAAAATAAAGTATTTTTTCTCACACAACTTGACTCATCTATGTTTCTGTTTTAGGAGGGCTCCAATTTGCATCTGGAGGAATTGGAAAGGAGAAAAACATTCAAGAAAAATGTCCAGCAATATTTGATATGGGTGAAAGGATAGAAAAACCCTTCTTGTTTTGTTCAGGTGATGGTTGGTTTTAACATCTGTCTCTTTTAATAATAAAATATTCCTTCACCCATGCTATAGCATTTGACTTTACTTTAAAATTAATATTTACAACAAATTTGACATACTCAACATTAGCAAGTTTTTCATTTTTTGTATATAATGATTATATCCTCCGAGTATTTAATTGAAATAAATCAGTTGGGTTTCTTGTAATAAACCCTCCTTCCTGGGAAATGAACAATGCTTCTGCATTTGTTCAATTATCGCAAACCTTCTACCATTGAGTTAAGTTTGGCTATATCATAGAAATTTGATTCTTTTGTTCTGTGTCTGGTATTGACTTCATAGATTGACTTAAAGATTTTCCCAATATCGAGTATGGCCCAATTCTAAATTCATCTAATTTCTTCATATTCAGGCGATTTTCATGGTTTATGTACACAAAATCTCCTTGTTTAATTCAATTTATCTCCTGTGTTGGTCGAATATTTTTTGTTATCATTATGAGGTTTTATTGTATTCTTGAGTGCTATTTTCCTCTCTCTTTCTTCTGTCTGGCATTTTATTTTTAATTTATGTGGTAGGATATTTATGGTTTTAAATTCTAGAAAGTATTTTGTTGAGTACTTATGTCACTGTATGTTCTTGTCTCATATTTCTCCACAGCTTTTTCACAATAGCGCTCATAGCAATAGCAGCCTTTGTCAGTTTCCCATTCATACATCTTATTTTATTCACCAAAGTCTGGTTTAATCTTTCAGTGAGACCACACATCTATGGCAGTAAAAATCTATTTAATTTTTCTTTTATTTCTTGGAATTGTTTTAATCTTTTTGAAACTTATTCCTGGATATTGATCTGTTAGCAATGATCTAGATACTTGGTTTTTGTTACTTCCTGAAGTTAGTTTTACTAAATCACTGGGCTGCTTGATTTTCTTGATGTTAAAATATACATATCTTGTGAAATGGCCTAATTAGCAGGTGTAGGTAGTTTTGTTGACTGGGATCCTCCGTAACCTGATGGCATCTATAGAAACTATCTTGAAAGGGTACGTTGCTTGACCTAGGTGTGACACAATCCAAATTTTGATTTTCTTCATGATTTATTCTTTAACTGATGTCACAAGTTCTTACAAATCTTCTATGTTTATGTTTTATATTTTTCTTGCTGTAAAGAATGGTGTTACTTTATCATCTGCGCTCTTCCCAGGTAAATAAGTATTGGGGCATATTTTACTAAATTCTTCTGATAATGAGTTTTTCTTTTCAATTTTTTATAATAAATTTCCATTTTAGAATATTAGTTTCTTCTGTTGTTTTGTAGTTCTGTGAATTTTCTTTGATCCTTTATGGCCCTAATTTCACTGGGTTTACAATTTTAATATGTCATCTGAGTTTTCTTAGTCAAATAGAACTGATGCCTGTGTAAATAGTCTGTTCTTGGTTTAATTTTTGCGGATTATATTTAACTTTAAAATTGTATTGGGACAAAGAGTATGTCAAATCACCCAGTTCTTAATGTGTTCTTGCTTTTCTATTTAAATTTTTTAAAGGTTTATGATTGAGGCACCAAAAATTTTCTCTTCCAAGTGCAGCCAATGGTGCCATATATCACAACCTCTTTTATTGCCAAGCACCTAAGTAAATTGCTTTTTTTTTTCCTTTGAGCTTCACTCAATTTTTTCTGAAAATATGCCATCATTATTATCCCCATTTTTGTCGTTGTTTTAGTACAGCTCTGATTTCTTTATGCATGCTCTTTTCAAATTGTTCCATTCTGATTCTACTGTATTTTCAAAATCATACTTGAGTAACAACTGTCAAGGGAAATTTTAGGAATTTCTCTTGAACAAACAGCGTTCAAACTTGTTTATACATTGGCATTATGCTTGAGTGTCTCTCTCCATTAAATATATTGATAATAAAATCATTGGCAATTTTTCAAATTTTTACTTCAGATATTTGTTGCTTATCTCTAAAACTTTCTTTAAAAGTTTCAATTGTTTCATCTGAGGTAATTGTGGTACATTTTTCAACTTCTTGTAATCTCTTTTCAACCTCTGTAATCTCTTCTATGAAGTAGTTGTAGAATTGTAAATTTTCCTCTTTATCCAAATATACTTTGATAGATTTTCTGATAAAGAAACTAGACTGAACTTGATCTGTCTCTTTTAAAGTATTTTTTACCTTACCAAATATTTGTGTTGTAATTAGCTCCTTGTGACAAGGTTTGTGTTTTAGAGTTCATCTGGTAAGCCATTTAAAACAAGCTTAATTTCAAGTGAATTAATAGCTTAGAACTTGCGCTCTTGATATATACCATCATTCATCAATTTTATTCGTGTCTTGAAATCAGTAGAGCCAGGTGCCTCCATTGTGGTGTCGGGTATCAGTCATTTGTCTGGTAGCATGCAGATTCAAAATTTTAGGAAACAATACACAATAGTCTTTGTTTTCTTTATACACATATATGTGTATATATATTACGTGTATACATATATATGTATATATGTACATAGGAAACAAGGGCATGAAAGCAGCACATTTCCAATTTTAAGTTTGGCAATGCTGCTGATTTTAATTATGAAAAATTATAATTAGTAGAGGAAGCTGATTAAGTTGCCCTAAAAATTTGCCAAATACTTGTAATAATACCAAATGTTTATTTGTATTTACTTCAAAAATGTTGACAGATTTAATGTCCTATATTTATTTTTATTGTATCTACATAAAATCCATTGAAATGGGACATGTATATTTAAATTATAAGAGTCCTTTCTTTCACTGTTTCTTCCCATCTTCCTTTTTCTAGAATTTGTTGTATTGTCACCGAAATTGTCACACATGTACATAAATGAAGCCAATTTTTATAATAATAACTGCAGGCCAATTTTTCTCCGTAGTGAGTTTTGAAAAGTTCCTGAACATCAGTTTTCTTGTTGTATGTTTTTCATTGATTTAAATAAAGACTTTGTATTCTCTTATCTCACTTAAAAGGCAGTATCTTCCTTTAAAATTACTCTGACCCAACATATCTCTTTACCAGTATTCCTTTCATTAAAGCCAATTGTTTGTAAGTAAACGATGTAACAAAACTCTCCCTACCCCAAGGATAATGTGACTTATGGAACTAAACCATAACATAGGACAATTTTTTTCTATGTGATAATGTTAAAGACAATAAATGAACATATATATTGAAACGCACCGCGTTTCCACCCAAAGAAACGGCGAGACATCAAGCAAGAACACGGCAGAACGGTTGCAAGAGGGCGCTCAAGCAGCCGAAACGGCTACGAGCGGCAAGGGTGGTCGGTTGGCCCGGAGCGTGAAACGACGCCGCGAGGAGGAGTGCCTGGGCTGGCCGCCGCGGTGAAGGACGTATCTGGAGCTGCCCAGCGAGCGAAAGGTAAATAGTATCGCGAACGAACGAGTGCAGAAAGATTAATTGACGGACAATTTGTGCTTGATAACCATCAATAGTCGATCGACATTGCCAAAGTGATAGCTAAGTATCTGGAGTAAATACAGATCAGGAAGATTACGCCAGTAAGGAGTCCGAGAGTCCCCGGCGCCGCCGACGCTCGTAGAGGAAGAAGTAAATGGTAATATTTCTTCTTGATCGATAAGATCGAGAGACTAACAGTGATTCTGGGTTATAAGTGGAAAGAAAAAAGGTAAAGACCATAGATATTGTATCATTAGTGACTTGTATGTAATTAATAAATAGTTGTTTATTTCGTTCTTACGGAACAGTGGTGTTTTGATTAATAACCCGAGCCCATTCTTTTCATGAGAAAAGAACACCTGTCCCTTACAAATAAATTTACTGAGAAATCGCTGGCCTCACCTGGTAATGCTCACAGCTATGCCCGAACAGGACTCGTGTATTTAAGAAATGTGGCTCAGGGGGATTAATTTAACAAGGAATAAAACTAATGACTCTTGAATTAACAAACTTGTGTAATAATTTTAAGAAACATAACAGTTTGAACAGGAAAATATTGAAAGAAACAGTGTGTATGTAGTTGTTTACTAGAAAAAGTAGTAAATTTATTATTGTAATTTGGTGTAAAGGTAAATACTGTTGAGGAAATATAAAGGTAGAAATATTGACAGGCAATGGTACTGTGAATGTAAATATTATTTAGTTAACATGTGGTCAAATAATCCAGAAAAACAGTATGCAGAGCAATTTATTATGTATGTGTAAAGGGAAACAGGTGTATAAGTATTGTGTTTGTTAGACACTATTTGTGTACATGATAACATATACCACAAAGTTATGAATTGTTTTTCAATATTGGGATAAATAAAGAAATTAGTAGAATTTGAGGTTTCTAATGAATACAAGAGAAAATTAATGTCATTTTGTGTACATTACATACAATTATTTTGAGCATATGGGCATGAATCTACAAGATAATTGTCAGAATCATTCAAAGGAGTATAGCCTAGGTGGGGAGGTGCATTGTTTATTAGCAGGAATGGAAAGTAATTAATAGCGAAGGGAATTAATATTGATTTGTTGGAATTTGGGGTAATGTTCTAAACTGCAGCAGTATATTTTTTGTGTCATTATTGAGGGAAGCTGTAGGAGTGTGTGAATGAGACTGTGGATTATTGTTGTGAATTTGAATTGAAGTTGTGTATGCTAACAGCCAGGAATTTTCCAGAAGTGTTATTTGTTTTATTTTGATATGTGATGTGTTTAATAAAGGGTATTTTTTGCAGTGGAATTTATGTGCATAGGTGATGTTA
Organism: Teleogryllus oceanicus; assembly: GCA_964035755.1. Classification (NCBI taxonomy): domain Eukaryota; kingdom Metazoa; phylum Arthropoda; class Insecta; order Orthoptera; family Gryllidae; genus Teleogryllus; species Teleogryllus oceanicus. The sequence goes on along the minus strand of CAXIVR010000003.1, from coordinate 126,911,017 downwards.
AAATTTATTTGCAGAGAGTGGATAATTGTACGTCATATGTGGTAACTGTGTAGTGAAATTGGTTGGTCATAGTAGACTATACAATTGTGGTTCTGCTGCAAAATTTAAAACGAATAGTGTATTCAGGTAATGCCTAGAAATTACTGATATAGTCATTGTTTCAATACAAGTACTTGGAATTAGACTAATTAAATCAGGGAACAAATTGTAGTATTGCGAGCGTAGACGAGCTGAGGGCGGTATTAGCGCGCGGAAGCAGTAAAAGGATTGAGAAAATGGAGTGAACGATACGAAGCAGCTGAAGACAAGAAATTAGATTGCGACAGCAAAATGGAGGCTCAAAAGGCGGGCGTTGAAACGGAATGAGTAAGCATAGAGCGTGTAGAAGACTCGATGAAGGAATCGGCGGGAAGTAATGTCTCCTGGATAGTAGGAATCCTGGAGCGGAAGTAAATTAGATGACACGTCGGGCGATTGTTTTGATGAAGAAGTAAAAGTCACATCAACGCCGATGGACCAGGTAGCAGGGAAACCTGTCAGGAACACTAAGCAAAGATCGGATTTTGATGTTACTAATGAAATGATTAATGACCGACTTGATAAAACGGCAGAGGAACAAGAGAAAGATCAGAGAAGCAGCTTTAAGGCGATTGAAGAACAGATTTCGCATTTACAGTAACGCTTAAACAATACTTTCTTAAAAGCGTCTTCAAGTTTTTCAACGAAAATTTCTATAGAGGACGAGGTTTTACCTCTTCTATAGTATTCTTAAAATAATATTTCGGTTCTAGCATTAGGAAACCGAAAAATTGAGAGAATAAAAAAAAAAGTACTTTGTGCGGGGAATGAACTGCTGGGCAAGGCGATGACAGAAGCCGAGTCCGGCATTTAAAATAAGTACGCCAAAGTCACTTTCGTACGAGTTGCGTACGAATGAATGGAAACTTATAAGTGTACAATTTACATGTTTCTTTTTCTTTTTTTTTCTTCAATTTATTGTTTTCCTTGATGATATTTACATAGCTCAGTTACATTAACTCTACATATGTTTGTTGACTTACTAACTAAAAAATTAATCTTTCATCTAGCATTGCGGTCAAGGAAACCTAATGGTCACCCCTAAATAGGGTCCATTTCAGAAAATTGTTTTAGAAAATATATGGAAAGGGTACTTTTTTTATTCGTGTGGAATAGATGGGGTTTCTGGCTAAGTTGAATCCGGTTAAATTTGGTATCTGCATTAGATTGGGGTATAATTGGGTGGTTAGGTATTGAATGTGCTGTGTTATGGGTTGGAGATTGAATTCTTTATGGATCTGTGTATCAGATATGAACCATGGTGCGTTGATAATTGTCCTGTGGAACTGATTTTGGATAATTTGGATTTTGATAAGATTGGTTCTATCTGCATTTAGCCACATTGGCCACGCATACAGGTGGAGGGGTCTAACTATTGTTTTATACATTGCGAGTGCGGTGTAGTATGGTAGACGGCTGTTTCTGTTGATTAATGTTTTTAATCGTAATAATTTGTTTTTTGCCTGTGTTACTTTATTGTCAATGTGATGTTCCCAGTTTAGTTTTGTATCAATGTATAGACCCAAGTATTTTATTGGCTTGTTTGATGGGTACCAGATTATCGTTTCATTGTTTAATGTTAATGGGGAAGGAGAGGTATATAATCTTAGTGTGAATATCTTAACTGCAGTTTTAATTGGATTAAGTTTTATTTTTGACTTTGCAGTCCACTTTTCAATTAGATTTATATATATTCGCATTCTATTTTTGATTGCTGTGAATGAGGTTCCGGGTGAGTAACTTGCTGTGTCGTCAGCAAACTGGGCTATTTGTATGGGGTTCATCTTGTCTGCTATATGTATGTTAAAAAGAGTGGGTGAGAGGGGGGATCCCTAGGGTAAGCCTGCGTTTATTGATTTATGTTTTAATGGTAATTATTTACTGCTACTGAGAATGTTCTGTTTTCTAAGAATTTCTTTACGATTTCTATTAAGTAAAATGGGGTGCCGCTTTTCTTGATTTTGTATATTAATGGTTGGTGCCAGATTCTATCAAATGCTTGTGATATGTCTAAGAATATTGCTATTGTATAATATTTTTTTGAAATGATGAGTATAAATTAATTCTTAAAGTTTCATTATATGAGGAAATTATTGTTAATTGGTATAGCGTTGAAGTACATTCCGTAAAGCCGAATTGTTCTTTCGGTATGTGATTAGTAGAAGATATATGTTTGACCAGTCTTTTTAGAATTATTTTTTCAAAACTTTTTGAGACAGAGGGTAATACACATATTGGCCTGTAGCTGTTGACATTTGTCGTGTTTGGTAGTTTTCTAATTATTTGTGTGACTTCTTTTGGAATTATGTAGTGAATTGGGGAGAATTATTTTTTCAAAACTTTTTGAGACAGAGGGTAATACACATATTGGCCTGTGTAGTGAATTCTGTGGTGAGGTCCGTACACTGAGTGTTTGATGCTGTAGTTATTGTTGTATGTTCGGGTTGGGGTTGAGTTGTGTTAGTAGCAATGTTGAGACGAAATACGTGGCTAATTCTTCCGCTTTTGCATTGAAGTGTACAATTTTCCTATTGTTTGGTTTAATGAGAAATATTGTTTTTATTTAATACGTTTATTATAAGAGCCATATTGAGTTATTTTTGAGTGTTCAGCAATTCAATTTTGCAGTGGAATTGTTGGGCATTGTGCTTTTAATTTATCTTTTGACCATGTTGGTATTTGTGTTGAGTTCAGACTTAATTTCTTAGGTTCGTAAGTTGGCCCACAGTCTTCTTGTTTTGTTTTATTATTTTTATGGCATGTAGTATTCCCTGCGGCAATATGATGTCCTTGTTGGTTTTGGATTGTTTTTGTAGTTTAAGTTATGAAGTTTGTAGGGAGGAATGTACTAGTGATTTTTGGTAAGTTATGGCATTTTCTATTTCATTTCGGACTATTTAATATTTAATTTTGAGGATGGCACTGCTCATTGTATTCTGAAACTTGTGCCAGTTAATTTCGAAGTGTTGGGTTTGGGCGTTGGGAAATGAGGTGGAGACAGCTGATGAGAGGTTATTAGAACTGGTATTGGTCGAGTCAAGTTCAAAAACCGGTGTTGAATAAAATTGAGTGCTAGAGTGAAGATTGAATTTCTATGTCGAGAATATCTGGATTTATGAGTCGGTCGTAAAGGGTAATATGTGGGTTCTGTTGTGGATATTATTTTTAAGTTGTTTTGGTTTTTAATTTGTTCGGTATTCTATCGTCATGGTTGTTTGTGGCATCCCCAGTTAGTATTCTTGGCATTAAGGTCTCCTAATACTAATGTACTTAACTGGGGTTGAAATAAATTTAGTAGTAGATTAACATCAACGATTTTTGTAGTAGGGGTTTGTAGGCTGATATTATGTTCCAGTTGTGGCTATTTATAGTCTAATTGCTATGGTTTCAAGCCTATGTGTGAACAGTATTTATCTGGTGGTGCTCTATAATGGATTTTACTGGGATTAGGACTTCTCCGCCGTTGTTCTCTGTTCTATCTGCTCTATATACTGTGCATTCCGGAATGTAAATTTATTTCGTGCTTTGAGATGGGCTAGTAATTCATGCTACGTCTGTTTTGAAGAACACTGAAAATTTATTAACTTTGTTTTTTATTTAGGATGCCATTTGCGTTCCAAGTAATGAATGTTAAAATTTTAGAGAGAAGCACTTGCATTATTATTACTTAGAAACGAGGTGACAGTTTAAGATAGCTGAAATGACGGTAGGGGCCAATAAATTTATGAAGTTTACGATACATGATGATATTGTATTAATGATTGGATTTATGAGAAGTTGTCTGATAGGGAGGTTGACGATAATTTCTTGAGTGTGTTTGATTGGTTTGAGAATATATTATGGCTATGGTTTTGTTATTGATTGGAGAGAAGTTTTGGGGTGGTTGGGTTTTCAGCAAGGTTGGAAAGCGAGCTTGAATGGGAAGGTGTTGAATTCTGTTTGTGGGTATTCCTGTTTCTGAAGGTTGAAGTGGGGGTTTTCTTTTCATTTACTTCTTTGAAATAAGGTCAGTTATTATTTCTAATACCGCCACGGTGGTTTCCTTGCAGTTAGCACAAATAGGAGTTGGAAGTTTTGAGGCATGTTACAGATAATAATTTCCTGAACAGAAGGCACAGTAATTTACATGATTACTGTTATTTTTGAATGTCCGAAATCTAGCATCTTTGACATTATAAAGGGCCGTTGGTCTTCATCTTCTTTCAGTTGTCACTCGGTGGTCGCATATTTGTTTATATGGTTAATAGTGTTTCTAGAGGTTCGTTTCCACTAAATTCAGGTGCTACACCAGGATAGGATTGCTGTCTTTTTGTAAACGAGTTACTTTTATTATGGATGGGTGACGTTGAGTGAGGTCTTGAAGTATTTCAGGTTCTGAAATTGATTAATGTTTTTGAATACCACTGAGAATTTTTGTTGGTGGGATCTATAGAAGAATGAAAACTTATTTGGGTCTGTATTAGGTATTTCACGTTGTTTCTGAAGACGTTATTGATTTTAAACAATTTTCACTTTGTTATTTTTGTTTTCGTAACTAAATTTGAGGTCACTTTACATTTTAGTTCTTTATTAATTAGTTTATGCTTTTGATATTGGCTACAAATATTGGAGGAATTTTGATAGTGTTTTGTGTTTGCACTGATATTTTCTTTCAGGTAATTTATTATCTTCTTTTTAGACGTTATGTTACTTAATTCACTGAATCTGTTTCCTACTGGTAATTTGAACACGTAGTCTGCACGTTTGTACTTGGACAGGTGACGCACTATCGTGACACGGTACCCAAGTTCTCTTTTTGAGTTTTGAAGGTTTAAATTGTCACCCACTGACCTTTTCGTTGTATTGCTTGCCTGTTGACTGGTGGATGAGCCAGTCTGGTGCTGTGCCGGGTTGAAGGTCAGGGCTGACACTGGCGATGAGTCCATGACTTCTCAGTCTGCCGGGATATGGTGAAATGAAGGAACCGTTCCGTTGAAAATATAATTGCTGTCGCAATTATTGGCTGCACTCAGAGCTTGGCTGACAGCCTGCTCTGTTGATGAGGGTATGTCATAGGTCATACATACTATACTTCGATTTTTTAGCGTGGCCTGTTAAAGTCACGTCCAAAAGGGAAATAGAAGGTAGATTCAATAGGAGCTGCAACGTCACTAAAATGTAGTACACAGTAGTGATCTTGCTGCTCCTTCTGAAGTCTGCCTTCCCTCTCCTTTTCATGCATGATCTTGGCAGGAAGTTTAGAAAATCGAATTATACCATTCTTCAATTGCATTTAAAGTGACGCCTCAAGGTCACGCAAGAAAAAGGGGCAGAGAAGGCAGACTCCACAAGAGGGCGCTGCAACGTCACTACAGCGCTCACTTTTACGGCTCCCTATTAGAGCTCCCTTACCCCTCACTATTTAGGGCGTGATCTTGAGCCGCCACGTTAAAAAATTGAAGAGTGTTGTAGATGGGAGAAGCGCTGAAAATAATTCCTATAGTTAGGCAGCGGTCTTGCCCGCGCTCTCCATCTCAATCTCAATCTCAATCTCGCGTCGTCTCGCGTCTCGGATCTCGGATCTCGGATCTCGGATCTCAGATATCAAAACTCAGATATCAAATCTCGATCCCAAATCTCAGATCTCAGATCTCAGATCTCAAATCTTAGATCTCATATCTCATATTTCAGATATCAAATCTCAGATATCAAATCTCCGATCCCAAATCTCAGATCTTAAATCTCAGATCTGAAATCTCAGATCTCAAATCTCAGATCTTAAATCTCAGATTTAAAATCTCAGATCTTAAATAATCTCAGATCTAAATCCAGACTCAATCTAGATTAAATCTAGATCTCAATCTCAATCTCAGATTCAAACTAAATAAAATCTCAGATCAAATCTAGATCTCAATTAAGATCTCAAATCTGAGATCTCATATCTCAAATCTCACTTCTCAAATCTCATCTCAGATCTTACTTTTCAGGAGATCACATCTCAGATCTCCATCTCACATCTCAGATCTCACATCTCTGATCTCACATCTCAGTTGTCACATCTCAGTTCTGACATATCAGTTCTGACATATCAGATCTCAGATCTCACATCTCAGATCTAAAATCTCAGATCTCAAATCTCAGATCTCAAATCTCAGATCTCAGATCTCACATCTCAGATCTCACATCTCAGATCTCACATCTCAGATCTCACATCTCAGATCTCACATCTCAGATCTCACATCTCAGATCTCACATCTCACATCTCAGATCTCACATCTCAGATCTCACATTTTAAATCTAAAATCTGAGATCTAAAATCTCAGATCAAAAATCTCAGATCTAAATTCTCAGATCCTCCGCCGTTCTCCCCCTCCACCCTCCCCCCTCTGCCGTCCGCCCCCTCCCCCCTCGACCCTCCGCCCTCTTCCCTCCGCTCACCACCCCCGCCCTCCGCTCTTAAGTCTCCGCTCTCTACCCTCCTACTCGACATACATACGCAATAACGCACGGAATTCATGAAGTAATTTTAGAGTATAGTATGCCACAAGTAAATGAAACCTTTCCTGTACAAAAGTAGACTTTATGTTCTGTTATCTATCACCAAGTAGCAAAATATGAACGTGTAAAGCATGTCAGAAATATTGTGTATACTCAATTGAATGGTAAAAAATGGGTAAAATGCAGTATGTCGTTTTTAAAATTATTTATTTCGTAAACAACAGAGAAATAAATTTCTGTTTAGTGTTAAATGATAGTGTGATGTGTCTGTTAAATGTTGAGTTAGTTTTTGCGATTGTGCTTTAGTTCTCTGTTTTAGAATTTGAATCTCTTCATGTTTTGACCATTACGATTTAGTTTTTACAATTTCTTAAATTCAAATTTGTTTTTGGTGTTAAAATTTAGAACTGTATGTACTATTGATTGTATATTTGGTTGTAGTGTTTTAGGTCATTGAGTACTCTTTAGTAATATACGCGAATGTAGTGCGGGTTGCATAACTGATTGTGTTTGACACTATTTTTTTTGTAAACCGCATGAGTAATGAATTTCATTTTAGAGTAATAAATTAGTAATAAATATGCTCGAAACATTCGTATTAGTTTGGATCCTTTGTGCTCATTGTTTGATTTGGGTTGTGCTCGCTTGCTGTCACGCCAGCACAACCACCTTTTATTTCAGAAACGGAGGAGTATAAATTTAATTTTGGGTAATATATTAGTAATAAATGAGCACTAAATATTCCATTTGGTTTGATGTGATTGTCTATGGTGGTTTTGCTGGGTTTAA